>CM051828.1:109077302-110331230 GCA_028451465.1 Erethizon dorsatum
TGCAGGGGAGGCACCAGGGATTGGAGCCATGAGGCTTCCGCGATGCAAGTAGAGGTGAGGAAAGCACCTGCTGTGCAAGCATTCACTGAAGTGAATTTCATTCACTGCCCTTTCTGTTTGTATAGTGTTGGGTCATGTAAATAGGAACCACCGACTGACTCTTTAGGGGTTTGTTGGTTGGTTTGTGTACTGGGAATTGAACTACACTCTGACCCTTTTTTATTTTGAGAACAGGGTCTAGCTAACTTGGTAAAGCTAGGCTCTCACTTTTAGATCCTCATGCCTCGGCCTCCCAGAAAGCTGGGATTATAGCTAGACATTAGCACGCCTGGCTTGAATCCTTGTTAGAAAAATGAATGGCTCAAAGTAATGACATCATGGATTATGGATTGATTCAGAAAGAATTACTGAAGGCAATGCTTGGTCTGTAATGGAACAAAGGAGGGAAACTCAGGACCTGCTTATTGGGCAGAATGGCATCTTTGGAAATGAGAATTAAGGCAGGCAGGTTTCAGCTGGCGTCTGTCCCTGCATCCCATTGAAAGTTGTACATCTTCTCCCCCCCACCCCAAGCTGGTTCAGGCCTTTACCCACGCTCCTGCAACGCTAGAAGCAGACAAAGGTGGGAAGTTTCACATGATAGATGGCAACGTCTCTGGGGAATTTACTGATCTGGTGAGTACCTGCGAGCCCCAATCTTGGATTGGTCTGATAAGTGACTTCTGTCCTTTTTTTCAGCTTAGTGGGTAAAATTTAAGACTGATTCCTTTGGTCAATAAGCGTGTGTTTTATTTTTCAAAAGAATGCCATCATTTGAATTCCCTTGCAAATAATACAGTTTCACAGATGATAGACCATACAAAGGCAGATGGTCAACCCTAGCTAGGGTTGGGTATGTTGCAGTCTACTGTAGACTGAGCTCTTTGATTATTTTAGGTCCCTGAGAAACATATTGTGATGAAGTGGAGGTTTAAATCTTGGCCAGAGGGTAAGTAAGCATGTTTGTTTATTGACGTCCCCAGAATGTGTTCTTTTCTGCCTAGTTGTAAACCTACGGATCTGAACTAGCACCCTCCCTTCCGCCTTCCCCACACAGGGCACTTTGCCACCATCATGTTGACCTTCCTTGACAAGAATGGAGAGACTGAGCTGTGCATGGAAGGCCGAGGCATCCCTGCCCCTGAGGAAGAGCGGACGCGGCAGGGCTGGCAGCGGTACTACTTTGAGGGCATCAAACAGACCTTTGGCTATGGCGCACGCTTGTTTTAGGGCTGGCAGTGGGGGACTCCAGCCTGCCCAACACTTCTCCTGACTGGGGCTAGTGACTCAGGATTGTACCATCCCAACAGCTAACTTGGGGCTGGGGCCCCCCTTCCACATATACTTTGGGTTTGTGCATGTTTTCTGCTGGGCGGGATCAGAGGGTGATTTCTCTTTTATGTGTACATATGCTAAATAAACGTAATTTTAAAAACACACGTGTGGGACCTGTGTTCATTGAGTGGCTGGTACTGAGTTCCCCGAAGGTTTTGAATTTTAAAGAGGGGCAGGGTGCTGAAGGCCTGGTCTGTATTCTGGGTAAGAGTAGGTAATGAAGAGGCACAGAGGGAACTTGCTTCTCACTTCCAGGCATCCTTGAGCCAGTCCAACTTGATCCTACAAACTGGCAAAAAGCTGCTGCCTTTTTAGCAGCACAAGTAAGGGATCCATCATTGGTGGAGGTGGTGTCCTGGGCTCTCCACTCTCTGTGGCCTCTTACCGCCTTGCAGAGTGATGAGCACCAGGAGCTGGTTTGAGATGTGGGAAAATGGACATTGCCAGCCTGTGGCAGCCTGTGGCCTGGAGCACTTGTGTACCAGACATGAAACAGTTTCCTCGCATCGGCTCATTTAACCCCCATATAAAGCCCAGTGAAACAGGTGCTATCATTTATTTCACAAAAACTAAAACCTTGGATTTCCTTATATATATGCTGTAGGTAAGCCTCTATTTCTTTGGAATCGAACTCATGACCTTGTATTTGCTAGGCAGGTACTGTGCCACTGAGCTATATCCCTGGCCCTCTTTTGTCTTTTTGAGACAGGGTTTCACTGTGCAGTTCAGGCTGGCCTTGAACTCACAGTGATCCTTCTGCCTCAGCCTCCCAAATGCTGGTATTACAGGCGTGCTCCACCACCCCCAGCAAGCCTCTTAACAGCACAGATCCAACAGCTGATACTGTGCAGGATTTGGAATAAGGACTGTAACTGCAGAGCCCAGGCTCAAATTTATTTTTTTTTTTTTATTTTTATTTTTGTTTTTGTGGGTACTGGGTGTTAGAACTCAGGACCTCGTGGGCCAGCAGGTGCCCATGCGGCTGAGCGATATCACCAGCCCTTTTTTCATATGTGGGTACCGGGAGTCGAACTTGGGCCCTCGCGCTTGCCAGGCAGGTGCTTATGCCACTGAGCTATCTCACTGGCCCAAGGCTCAAGTTTAAACACTGCCGCCATGTTAGGTTCATCCCCATAAAGACACTGCATTTTTAGTATATTCAGTAGCCTTCCTGGGTAGAAAATTCCAGATCTCTTTGTACCGCCCCCAACCCCCAAAAAGAAAGATGCTGAGCCTGGTAGGTGACACACTGTGGTGATGCTCACTACTCAGGAGAGTGAGGCAGGAGGATCATTGTGGACGGTCAGCCTGGGCAACTTAGAATTTGTCTCAAAATTTAAAAACCTTTGAAAAAGAGGTGGGATGTAGTTCAGTGATAGGAGCCCTTACTTAGTATGCACAAGGTCCTGAGTTCAAATCCCCAGCACCAGGAAAAAAACAATGTCCTTATTAAAGTAGTTTTAAATGCCTGGTACCATTAAACAATTTACTGGGCACAGGCTATGTGCCAAGTGCTGGGGACATGCATTCCTACCACACAGCAGGAAGAAGAAACTACCTGAACAGGGAGAGTCACTTTCCCAGACACTTTCCTGCTCTGGCTTCCTGTACCCCAGTGAGTCAGCGCCAAGTCAGACTACTACCTCCTGCAGCTGCAGCTATTTTCATCATCTATTTCTGCCTGTTTTATTAGGTGGCAGACTTGCAAGCTAATCTTACTTGACTTGGCCAAAATGTAGTTAAAGCAGAAAATCTTCATAGAGTTTCGATCTGGTTCATCTAGACCCCTAAAAGCCCTCTTTGGCTTGACTTAGATGAGTGCTGGACTGAATTCATTGACACCTAATTTGCCATTACATTTGCCTCGAGGTCTACAAAGACATCTTGCATTAAAGAAAAAAACACTTGCTTGAATTAAATCAACACAGAGATCATTAAAAAACTGGAGCCCTGACTGGCAAGTTAACAGTTATAGAATACTCTGAGGAAAATGTGAAGAGATTACACCACCTTAGTAAAAGCCAAAGAAGCTGAAGCAGGAGGATCACAGTGAGTTCAAGGCCTGCCTGAACTACATAGCAAGACTATTTAAAAAAAAACAAAAGCCAAAGCACTGGTTTACCAGTGTGTCACATGACACTCAGTATAGCTCTCATCTCCAATACCAAATGGTTATTCAGTTCCTATCACTACCATCTTATAATATTTCAGTTAGCTATCTGACTCTTAAAAAAAGACAGCTAAAAATAAAACCATGGCCTCGGTTTGAACGAGAAATGTTCTACTTCCTAACCAACTGGGCAAATTTCTCATCTGTAAAATGGATGTGATAAGTACTTAGTGAAAGCATTTAAGGTGATGTATGTAGGAGCACCAGCGCCTGGTGGCCTTTCGCAAATGGTGCTTGCTGGCTTATGAGCTCACAACCCCAAGTGTTTTTTCCTTAAACCAGAATTGATATTTCAAAACACTGGCTCAACTTAACAGTTCTCCACACCTAAGAACCACCTGGGGAAACCTGTTGAATACAGAAAAGTGGATCCACTCCTAGAGTTTTTTCTCAGTAGGTGTGTCATGTAGCCCATGAACCTGCAGCTTAATAACTCAGGTGATTCTGATACCAGGGGTACCTTTTATGACACGTGTCAACCTGCAAAGAAAACCAAACTAATGGAGGAGGAAAGCAGCACATCGGGGCCCTATTGTGACTAATGGAGCAGAAGATCTGAAACATTCACTTTCAGGAGACGAGGGGTTAGCAGGCTTGGGCAGGGTTTGTACCCTTGGTGGCTTTAAACCCTAGTAAGATTCAGTTTTACTGGTCTTGCCTCACCTAGGGTCCTTAATAAGGCAGACAAGGGGGGAGACTGGGCAAAACCATCTTAAGGTAGAAACATTGGTGTGATGGTGTTCATCCTAGATGCTGGGGCCATGGATGAGCTCCTGGTGTTGGGGACAAGAGGAACAGCTGCTCAAGCCAGTGAGGTGACTGACATTGGACCAAAATAGGAGAGACCCTCTCTGACTTCATGGGCTTCCTGGCTCTGACATTGGCCCCTCTAAGTCCTCTTTCCTGGGCTCAGTGACCCCCGCCGTTGGTGCGGCTCCTCCCACACAGGTGTTCCTTGAGCAGCAGCCACCTGCACCAGCTCCCTTTCTCCTTTGCATAGCTTGAATAAACACTATTTCCCAGCTAACTTACTCCACAGCTCCTTCAAAACTCCTTTCCTGGGCCGGTGAGATGGCTCAGCGGCATAAGCACCTGCCTGGCAAGTGCAAGGTCCTGAGTTCGACTCCCAGTACCCACATATGAAAAAAGGGCCGGTGATAGCGCTCAGTGGCACAGGCACTTGCTGGCGCATGAGGTCCTGAGTTTGACCCCCGGTACCCACAAAAAATAAAACAAAGACTCCTTTCCCGCCCCCTGTTCTTTAGTTTCTTTCCTCTGTGACCTAACGGCAGCAGTTTTGTGTGTCACTTACATTAGGATTTTAAATTCAGTTTGGGTAATAGACAAATATTAGGTATCGATTCAATTTAGACAGTGTTATTTAAGAGCCACGGTAAATTATGTTAGAAAGGGGAATTGTAGTTCTGTAAATACAGACTCTGGGATGTCTCTATCTTGTAATTTAAAAATAAAGTTTCTGCCAAACAAATAATTAAAACAATCCAGGTACAGTGGAGCATGCCTGTAGTCCCAGTTACTTGGGACGCTGAAGTGAGAGGATCACTTGAACCCAGGCATTCAAGGGCAGCCTGGGCAACACAGCAAGACCCCAGTCTCAAGAAAAAGAAAAAACTGAAACATGCCTGCGCTAATCTTGTGTGTGTGTGTGGTGCTGGAGATCGAACCCAGGGCCACATCCATGCGGGGCAAACACTGCCACCAAACTGCTCCCCCAACCCCGTGTTAATCTCACTGCATTCATCGGACAGCAGAAAGAGTGTGAACTTGGCTTTTACCTGGTGACCGAGATCCTGCCTTCTCTGACCGTTTAATATTCTAGTTGCACTAGTCACCCAGGACATGGTATGATGGGTTCTCTGAGCTTCTCCAGGGGGTGGCCTTCCTTCACTCTGCTTCCCATCCCATCTCTGTCCTTCCCCCAGGGTCAAGGGAAACCATGGAATATCTGGCAAGGGTACCAACAAAGGCAGCATACAGGTGTGCCTCTCGTTTTACAGGTGCAGTCTTAGGCAGCTCTGTTTGGATCCTCTCACAGCTAATTACTGGGAGACCACCTCCCTGTGGAGCAAATGCGATTTACCTGTGTGAACAAAGTTAAGCGTGAATGTGCCCCCCCAAGGTCCAGCCAGCTCCTGTCATGTTCAAAGGTGGCCCTTTGCAGATGTTTTAGGCTCACCCCTGCATCCCAGGAGCCGTCTGCCCAGCTGTTTCAGGAAAAGGAGCCAGCTGTGGGCTGGGCAATTATGAATGCAACCTGTGGGAGCTTGGCCTGGGCGGTAAGCAAAGGCTCCCTACACCCCATCCTTCATGAGACAGAATTGGAAAATAAAGTGCTTTATTGCTGAGGATCCCAGAGAGCTTCAGGACAGGTGTCTAGGGACTAGAACTGAAGTCCCTTACCTTTTTGGAGGCTTTTGTGAACAGGGACAGGTGGGCCTTCGACATTTCAGCTCCCTAAAAGGCAAGGCAGTGTGGTTTGGGTGATGGCAGGAGGCCAGTAAGAACAGGATGTGCTCAGAGAGCTGCTTTTTCCTCCCAACTCTGCGTCGACATGCTCGGTGACACCACAGTGGTACAGAGTCAACAGAAACTGCCCAAATGCTACCAGTCAGCCCCTCCAGTGGATTTCTGGTTTACAATCACTGCAGGAACACGACACCTTCCCAAGCCCACCCCAAGCGCTGCAAATCCCTACCACTGGGCAGAACACAAGGTGCTGAACAAAGAAGAAGGACCAGAATTGGGTGACCCATTCTCTGCCTGGAGTGTGTCTCAGCCTATCTGGCTACTCAGGCGCCAGGCTAATGAGTGTCCTCCAGAAGGGGGCAGCCCGGAGCTAAGACACCCCTCCTGCCCTGGTTCATGGTGGGGTGGGATGAGAAGAGCATGTGCACCACCCAGTCAAGGAAGCGTGGTCACTCAGGGCTGATGTCAGCCTGGCAAGGGGCAGCTGTAGGGCCAGATGAAAGGAGTGGCCTTTATTGTCCCCCTCATTCCCCTGCTCAGCTGGGATGGGGGTCTGAGAGATTTGCAGTAGCTCCTGGCAATCAGGATGTGTCTGGAATGCTCTGGCCACCCCTGTGTGCAGAGCCAGGGTAGAAGAGCCCAGGCTGTGGCAGCTTTGCCAGGCAGTCAAGAGAGGAGGCCCCAAGAAACATGAGTGCACACACATTTCCAACGCACCCCCAGACCTGGGCCCTGCACACCCATCAACTTTCTCCTCCACAACACACCCAGGGAATGCCTGGGGCCCTGACCTGCCCGGAGGTCACAGGAAGGGGACATGCAGTGCCAGATGACCTCCCATGGTGAAGCTTGGACAAGGGTGGGGAGAAGGGCTTGGGAGCATGGTTCTCCAACTCAGCAGTCTTCCTTAATACTCCTTGGCCTCCTGCAACTGGGCTAAGTACTGCTCCTCAGGGGGGTTGTCGGTGCAGGCCAGGCCATTGTTGGGCGGCCGCACTGCGTGGTAGCGGCTCCAGTCCCCCTTGCACAGGATCCAGGGCAGCGTGTCCACTCTGAAGTGCAGCTCCGGGGAGAAGTCCGTGCTGACCAGGTCGGGGGCTCCGGCGCCCTTGCCTCGGGTCAGCAGCTGGCTACTGTCGTCGTAGCAGCAGTGCTGGGCGGCCAGGGTGCTGCTCTCGCTAGACAGCAGCGAGCGCAGGCAGAAGCGCGCCGTGGGCTGGTACACGTCCAGGCGCTCCCGCGGGCCGCTGGCATCCCTCCACCGGAAGCTGCGGCCCTGGTGCTCGTCCTGCAGGCTCACGGCCCTGGTCACAGCCTCCAGTGGATAGGCGCAGGGGCAGCTGGGCAGGTCCCGCAGCACCTGCCTCAGGTACTTGGCTAGGAAATCACTCTTGCAGTTCAGCCACTTCTCACAGCTGTCCACATCTGCAGAGAGCAAGGAGGTCCAGCAGGGCAGCAGGGCAGAGTGCCCCGCGGGCCTCAGGTGGCTTAGGGACACTCAGGGTCAGTAATGAGGAGAGGAGGCCCAGACCATGGCTGAGACAAAGGCATGGCTTCTGGTCTTAAGGACAGGACTGGAATGACCCAAATCAGGTCTGGTGACATTTAAGGGCCACCCCACACCTGCCAGGTACCTGAAGCAAGATGCTGTCACTGAAAATGGACACTGGCCAGGGTCTGGAGCAGTAGCCTGGGGGCCATCTGCTTGGCAGGTGCTGGACAGTGGGAAAGACTCTGGGATTTTTGGAAGGGGCTGGAGTAGGTGGGGTCAGGGACAGCAGTTTTGTTGGTTTTGTTTGTTTGTTTGTTTGTTGATGGGGCTGGGGATCGAACCCAGGGCCTTGTGCATGCAAGGCAAGAGCCCTACCACTGAGCCACATCCCCAGCAGGTACAGCAGTTTTTTTTGTTTTGTTTTGTTTTGTTTTTTGTGGGTACCGGGGGGTCGACCTCAGGACCTCGTGCACCAGCAGGCGCCCGTGCTGCTGAGCGATATCACCGGCCCCTTTTTCGTATGTGGGTTCCGGGAGTCAAACTCAGGCCCTCGCGCTTGCCGGGCAGGCGCTTAAGCTGCTGAGCCATCTCACCGGCCCGGTACAGCAGTTTTTAACCAAGAGTTAAGAAAGTGTTTTCAATATATTAACCAGTAATCAATGCTTGGTTTGTTCTGTTTTATGTTCTCTTGTTTCTGTTTTCAGACAGAGTCTTGCTAAGTGGCCCAGGCTGGCTTCAAACTTTCAATCCTTCTGCCTCAGCCTTTGAGTAGCTGGGAACAGAGGTGTGTGCCACTGTCTCAGGCCATCATCTGACCTTGGCTCGTCCCTCCTCCGTTCCCAGCTCCTGGGGCTCCCTCTGTCTATGTTTCCTCTTTGCTCCCAGATCTTTAGAGCCTGTTTTGCAGTGCTATACCCACAGTGGTCGTGTGTGCCCCCCACCAGCCGCTGCCTACCTGCCTTGGGAGGTGCAGTGAGCCCAAGAGACACAGACTCCCAGCTGCCTGGAAGGAGAAGTCTTGGAGTTTGGCACCTGGCCCATTTTGACAGCACTGCATCCCCTACCCAGACAGAGCTTGCCCAGAAGCCTCCAAAAAGTGACCAGGAAGAAGTCAGAATATCCCTTCCCCACCCTGCTGCCAGGGAAGACAAACACCTCTAAGGCTTTCCGAGCTCTGTGGCTGCCATCACGATGGCCTTCTCTGGAGGAGCACGGGCTGGGAAACGCCAGTAGGCCTGGCTCAGAAATGCCAGGTGGATGGAGGACTAGTTCCTGCCATCGGAACCCCATCCACCTGAGAGGGGTTCTACCCCCCACCCCCTACCCTTCACTGACCTGGGCCAAGCATGTCCGTAGCATTGTGGGCCAGGGGCTGCCACCCCTCACTGAGGAAGCCCAAGGTGTCCTTGTCCTCAGCACCTTTGGGAAGAGAGGAGGCAGGGCTGTGGTGCCCCAGGGCACCTCTGTGCTCCCAGTGGGGAAGCCCAGCCCTCACTGCGCTCCGGGTGTCCAGAGTTGCTGGGATGGGGCTGGGACAAGACCACCATATTGGTGAGCTGCCTGCATCCCCTCCCCCAACCCCGCCCCTCCTATAAGGGCCCCATACCCATATTTCCAGGGGCTGAAAGCCAGAGTCTAAGCCATACCAACCACTCTGATGCAGGGGCTGGGGCTCATCTCACCAGGACAGGGAGGCAGGTTGCAGACTCGGGACTCGGTGGCAGTGCAGGCGTAGCCACAGGGCCGAGTCCTCTGCTGGCTGCCACTGCTGCACCTCCCACTGCAGGGAGACCAGGGGCTCCACTCCTCCTGAGGCTCATAGTCTGGGTCAAGGCAGGAAGCTGAATGTGAGTGCATGCAGGCCACAGGGCACACTGGCGCAAATTACTCAAAAGTGCCCCTTCCTCAGCTGGCTGCAGCCCATGTTGCTAGGGCTCTCAGCCTAGTGTATAATGCATGGGCAGGATTTCAGCCCCTGCTTGCTCCTTCAGTTTGGTACCCTTGTGCAGTGAACAACCTGTGCAAATATATCAAGTGTCCTTCCAGAGACAGCACAAACCCCAGCCACTCATTCTGGTCCAGCGCAGCCATGAATAAGAAAAGCCACCTGACTCTCTATCAGTGTGACCTCAGACAAGCCCCCTACATCTCTGAGCTACAGTTGCTTCTTTGTTTTGCCCGATTAGGGATGAAACCCGTGGGCACTGTACCACTGAGCTACATCCCTAGCCCTTTGTACATTTTTAAGACAGGGTCTAAGTTGCTCAGGTTGGCTTGGAACTTGTGATCCTCCTGCCTCAGCCTCCCAAATACATAGCTGGGATTATAGGTGTGCACCACTGCACCTGGCTTGAGCTGTAGTTTTCATGGCAATCAAAACCTGGGGTGACAATACTTCCCTGACACTGGGGTTATGAAAGGAGGTCCCTGCTGCCCATATTAGGGACCTAGTCCTGATGTAAGGGGACTCACATACACTGCGCCTGGGCCCGCAGCCCTCAAACTGAGCAGGGCTTGGAACCCGGAGCTGTCTGTGGACCCCAAAGGGCTAGTGTCCTGGCTTGCTCCCAGCTTCCAGGCAGGCCACAGCAGACTGGCACCAGGCTTGAGGAAAGTGAATGGGAGAAAAGCTGAATGTCGTGAAAATTCTTTCAGATTACATTATTTTGGAAAACTAGGAAGAACTTGTCACAACTTGGTCTTGATCACAGGCACCTCAGTCCAAAGATAAGACCCCAGAGTTTGGGGAAAATGGCTGCAACTGCATGCAAAGCACGTCTGCACCTCGGGCAAACCAGACCCATCACAGTAAAACAAAACTCATCATCGTGGGAGGCTGACAGGCCTTGGGGGATATTTTCTGAATAATCTGTGTTGTTATGTCTTTTTCTGAAAAAAAATAAAAAAAAAACAAACAAACAATGCTTTGCTGGCATTTTATGTATATTAACTCATTTAGTACTCTTGCCAACCAACCTATGTATTGAAGGCTGTGCCATCCCCACTTTTATAAAAGGAACTGAGGCACAGACTTTGGGCAGGTTAAGTAACTTGCCCAAAGTCACTCAGCTGGCATGGGGCAGACTCAGGCGTAAAATCCACATTGAAAATAAGGTCAGCTGTGAGTGGTAAGATTAATAATATTCCTCAATTTGCTGGAAACCAATAGACATAAATATATATATTAACAGATGTCTTTTGTTTAGGGGGTCTCAAGGCTGTTGTGAAGGTCAGATGTTTTTGGGAAAACAAACAAAAGCCCCAGTTTTGCAAGCTGCTGTAATGCGGCTTTGGAGTCGATGGCGAGGCGATGACGGAGTCGGTAAGCTCCTGGCCTCCCCAGCTCCCCTGCAGAGAAACCCTCAGCCCTCTCCCACGGCCCTTTCCGCTCAGGACCAAGGGCAGCGGCCAGGGATGCCAGGGTGGGGTGCTCACCGTAGCTGTCTGGCTCCTTGAAGGCCCAGTCCCCAGGGCCCAGCCAGCCCCGGTCCCAGCCATCTGTGGCCCCGCTGGACCACGGCTCCTCCTCCTCCTCCTCCTCCTCCTTGTCCTCATTGCCTTCCTGGTCCTCAGGCTCCCTGTGCTTTGCAAGGTGCTGCTCTTCTCCCTCTTCCCTCTCTTCCTCTTCCCCTGGGACTCTGCCCTTGAGGCCAGTGGCCCCCTCTTCACCCTCCAGGTAGCCCCAGAAGAGGGGCCAGAAGAGCTCTTTGGTGGGCAGCCACCTAGGAGCGCCCTGGGGCCAGTGATTGCTGGGCTCGGCCAGCAGGTCCATCTCCACCTCGGCCTGGGGGTCCTCCACCACCTCGATGGTCACCTGCAGGGAGACAGATGCCAGGCAGGGAGGCCTCAGAGCAGGACTCCAAGGAGAGGGCAGTGATGGGCTGCGGTGGAAGCCAGAGGTCCATCCCTGGCTTCAGCTATCTGTCGTCTGTCCCAGACCTTGGCCTCTCAGGGCACTTGGGGCACATGGGAGATTCCTGACGCCCAGCTCCACATACGGATGTAACTAATCTGGGGAGAGGACAGGCATGGCAGTTTCAGCTTGGGCCACAGTTGAGAGCCCCTAGTTTAAGAGAAACTGGCTTTGAATTCTTTTTTTTTTCCCCAGTGCTGAAAATCGAACCTAGGGTCTCCGCATTGAGCCACATCCCTAGACCTCTTTATTTTGAGACAGGGCAGTAAGTTGCTAAGTTGCCCGGGTTGGGCTAGAAATCCTGCCTTTGCCTCCCAGAATGCTGGGTTTCTAGGCATCGGCCACCACGCCTGGAGGAGCCGGCTTTGAATTCTGGTTCTGCCACACACAGTTCTTCCATTTCTTCAGGACAGAGCTGGAAAATGAGAGCAAATATCAAATCTCCAAGCAGCCCTTGGGAGGAGCTCTCTACCTACATTAAGCAGGAGGGATAAATAAAAGAAAATCATTTAACTTTAAAAACAATAGTTTTGGCTACTGTCAAGTAATAGGAGGTCACTGACCAAAGGTTGGGGAAAAACAGCAAAACATAAAGAAGAAAATGAATATTTTCCTAAAAACTGTTTATATGTTTGCTTTTGCATATATTTAATCCATCTGAATTTAATCTTGTAGAGCTGGGCGTGGTGGTGCATGCCTATTAATCCCAGCACTTTAGAGGCTCAGGCAGGAGGATCGCTTCAAGTTTGAGGCCAGCCTGGTCTACAAAGTGAGTTCAATGCCAGCCTGAACTGCATAGTGAAACCCTGTCTCAAAAAGACAAAAAAATAAAAGTTTTTTTAAAAATGAATTTAATCTTCTATATAGAGTAAGTCAAATTTAATCTTCCAGACAGGTAAACAATTGCTCCAGAAAAATGTGTTGCAAGCTGGGGGTGGTGGTGCACACCAGTAATTCTAGCACTCAGGAGGCTGAGGCAGGAAGATTGCTGTAAATTCAAGGCCAGCCTGGTCTCCATAGTGAGTTCAAGGTCAGCCTGAACTACATAGTAAGACCCTGTCTCAAAAAAAAAGTGTTACAAAGTCCCCCTTTCTCTATCTCTCTGCAATGCCAGTTGTGTAATAAATGTATGTGTGGGTGTTAGAGAAAAAAACAAACCATTTTCTCTCTCAACACACTCAAATATCAAAAAAGGAAGAAAATGAAAATCATCTATATTCCATTACTGACACATAATCTAGTTTTTTGTATGTTTATAGGTATGTGTATGTATATAAATCATATACAGAGAGAGGGAGGGGAGAGAGAGAGAAATACACTCTATTTTTTTTTAGATGCACTTTAAAACAATTATTTTTGGGGTAGTGCTAGAGATCGAACCCAAAGACTTCACACTGAGCTACATACCCAGCTCTTTTTGGCTTTTTGTTTGTTTGTTTTTGTGGGTACCAGGGGTTGACCTCAGGACCTCGCATGCCAGCAGGCGCCTGTGCTGCTGAGTGATATCACCGGCCCTTTCTTCGTATGTGGGTTCCGGGAGTAGAACTCAGGACCTCACGCTTGCCAGGCAGGCGCTTATGCCGCTGAGCCATCTCACCGGCCCTGGCTTTTTATTTTGAAACAGGGTCTTGCCAAGTCACTACATTACCCAAATTGGGCTTGAATTTACCATCTTCCTGACTCAGCCTTCTAGAGTGCTGGTAGGCATGGGCCACCATGCCTGGCTTAAAACACTTTTAGAATGTTATGTTCCACACTTTTGTAGCTTTCTCTCCCTCCTTCCCTGTCTCTTTTTTTTTTTTTTTTTTTTTTTTTTTTGAGAAAGGGTCTTACTATGTAGCTCAGGCTGGCCTCAAACTCACAGCGATCCTCCTGGTTCAGCCTCCTGAGTGCTGGGATGACAGGGGCAAGCTACCACACCCGGCTCCCTCCCTCGAGTATTCTGCAAACTGCAGCTGCTACACAGACAGGCAGAATCATCACCCTCAGAGCTTCAGGACAGGCAAGAGGGTGCGTAGCTGGAATTCTGCCAGCCCCTCTGGCTCCCTCTCTGGGACCGTCCTCCTGGTGGAAGTGCCCATGCTGCCGGCCCACCCCATTCTGTACTGAACCCCTTCTTCAGGGGCCTGCAGTAAGGGGCTGGGACTGGGTAGTAGAGGGGGGGACCAGACCAAAGAGGCCTCTCTTCTCTCCTGTATTCCCAGAGCTGCCTGCAGGTGACACGTACGCATTTCCTCCTCATTCAGTCCTGCCAGCCCTGCCTGGTTGGTGCTGTTTCTCCCTCACAAGACTCAGAGAGCTGAGACTTGCCCAAGGGCTGCAGCCAGAAAGTGGGGGGGCAGGTGCCCTCCCACACACCACGCCACAGGGAGAGACAGGCCTCTGTCCTACACACAGGCGCCCCTGCTGCCCGGGGAGGGGACACAGCACGGGGCTGACCTCAGCCCAGCTCCTTCCCAGGGGGCCTGTCGTCTAAAGTCTCACCTGGATGTTGGGGTTTGGGGCGCTCAAGTCTGTGTTAGCCAATCCTGGAAGCTTCTGCAGCTCCAGCAGCAAGGGCGTGTCCTCCAGGGTCCCAGGAGGGGCGGCCTTGCCTGGGGCTATGGCTGCTGGCTCCGCAGGAGTCTGGAGCTTGTGCCTGGACATCGAGGTTTGCAGGTGGGTTCCAGGGAGCAGCGGAGGTACCGCCTCTTCCCCAGGGAGGGAGGCTGGGATCTGGGGAGAGAGGGAAGGCTGGTGACCAAAGCATGGACCAGGGTGAGGCTGGTCAGGAGGATTTAGGAGCCCCAGGGTCTGACCACGCCATATGCGCACCCTGTGACTTAACCCTGCCAGGAGTGTGGATGCTGGCTGTGAATCTAAATGCTGCCTGCTTCAAGGGCCCTGGCGGAGAAGTGAGGTGTAGCTGGGTAGCGCGTTTTCTGTGTGCGCAAAGCACTGTGTCCACTGATGCCCACATGAGGCAGGAAAGGCGGATCAGCACAATTCAGCTTCCCTGTGCTGCAGATGAAGAACCCAAACAGGAAGGAGTTGTTTAAGACAGGGGGTCCAGAGGCCGATGAGACGGCTCAGCAGCATAAGCGCCTGCCCGGCAAGCGCAAGGTCCTGAGTTCGACTCCCGGAACCCACATACGAAAAAAGGGCTGGTAATATTGCTCAGTGGCACGGGCGCCTGCTGGTGTGCATGAGGTCCTGAGTTCAATCCCCAGTACCCACACACACACAAAAAAGACAGGGGGTCCAATGTGCCGTTTGCATGCTACCTGCTTGGAAATCCTTGGCCTGCCCCTTTTCCCTGCTGTGTACCCCAAATCAGAGCATGAAGTCCCCCAGGGATGAGGCTGGTCCTGCCTCTTAGCATGTCACCTGCCCTGACTGAGCCATCAGCACAGGGGAGGTATTGCTGGGCATCTCCCTCCTCCAGGAGCTGGTATGGTGAGCTCATCCCCTCCATCAGCTGCCAGCCACAGAGCCCACACCAGGACTGTCCTTGCTTCAGCTTAGAGAGTAAGAGAAAGGCCTGCCCCAGGGTTCACCAGTGCAGAGAAGGAGGTACTGAGGGGTCAGCAGCCACCACCTACCTCCAGATCTCCATGACAGGGAGGAAAGAGCCCCTTCCAGGCTGCCTTCTTAGATCTGGGGGGCCCTGAGCTGGAGGATCCTGCCCTGCCCACGACCTTAGCTGTGACCACCCCTACAGGCAGAAGGTGTAATTGAAAACACTCTCACATAAGCTTGGGTCCAAATGCCAGCTCAACCTCCTACTAACTCCAACTTGATGATTTCCTCATCTGCAAAATAATGATGATAATTCCTACTTGGAAAGAATGTCAGAGTTTTATTTCTCAAGCACTTCCATAGCACTTCACTAGTAGTCATTCCCATTTCATAGACAATCAGCAATCAAGGCACAGAGAGGACCAGTAACTTGGCTGAAGTCACACAGATATTTAGTGGGAAAGCCAGGATTTGAACTATAGTCCTGGCCCAGGGCCCACACTCTCAACCTTCATGCCGCAAGGCTACTGGTGGGAGTACTGAGTCCCTTTTACAAGCCAGGTGCTTAGTCAGTCTACCCGCTCACTCCCACTTTCTTCTTGCAAAGTTGGAAAAAGAGATTCAGAATCTTGTCTCTCCTCCCTTCATCTCCTTTTCTATGTTCCTGGATGCCTGGCTCTGAGGCTCCTGCATTACACTTGGGTCTCAGAGCAGCTGTGGGCTCTCTCAGCCCTGCCCGGGGCCTTGCTGAGTCTCAGTGCTCTGGTCTAGACAGCACAGGTGGAAAAGCAGAGGGCGGAGAGAGGGGTAATGGAGCGCTCGGATCCCTTCACTGACCCATCCCAAGTGCTCCGTCCCAGCAGCTCCCACCCCCAACTGCACCAGAGCCCTAACTGCGCCTGCACCCCCTTGCTCAGAAGCCTGGCTCTGTCTGCCGCCCCTCGGCCGGAAACAGGCAGGCTCAGGGCGGCGGAGCCAGGGACAGGAGGCCATTCAGGCTGCCCTTGCCACAGAAAGGTGGTGCAGTGGTGACATGATGGCTCTCACCTGGGGATATTAGAAGTCCTCAGGGACATCTGTGGTTGTCACGACAGGAGGGGGTTCTACTAGCACCTAGTGGGCAGAGGCTGGGGACACCGCCCCATGTTGCACTGCGCAGGACAGCCCGACAGGAATTCTCCAGCCCAGAAGCAAACAGTGCTGTCATAAGACCCCCTGCTGCAGAGTCCGCTGCCTCAGTCTGCAACCTGTGGGCCCTGGCAGGGGACACAAACTTTGCGAGCTTCCTCACCTGCAAAGTGGGAACAACGATGGGGAAGAGTGGAGCCCAGGGCCTGCTGTCCCGTAAGTGCCCAGAATGTTCTTTTCCAGCCATCTTTACCCTCTCTGCTGACTGCCACCCAGTTGGAGCACAGGATGTGCAAAAGCCGGAGAAGTCCTGGCCACAGGCCCCAGCTGCCCGTGCTGTGCTCCCCCTCTCCGGAGCTGCCCCTAGAGCCTCCTGCTCCGGGCAGCAGCCATCGGAGAACTCCTGGGAGTGCAGAGGGACAGGGGAACATCCCATCTCATGTGGGGCTCCCTGAGGCCAGGACTCAAGTGCAGGGGTTCCCTCGGAAGGTGACCCCAGGAGATGCCAGCAGGCACTAGCAGGCAGCTAATGAAGAGTGTCCATCAAGCTTGTGGCCGTGGTGGGCACCTGAGGCTCACTCCCACTGGGTGCCTCCGGGAGCTGGTGTGGTGCTACGCCTGTTATCCTGCCAGAGGGGAGGAAGCCAGGTATTTACACACCAACTCTGCCAGTCACTGGTGGAAGGCTGCTGGGTGGGAGAGGACCTGCTTTCCAGCACTTCAGGCTGGCTGCGGAGTAGCAGGCTACGGCCAGTGAAAGCCCGCAGGCAACTGGACCCTGGCTACTGAACACAGGCCTGGGGGATGTGGGCAGATACCAAGAGCTCTAACCTCGATCTGTCCTCTGAGCCTGGGCTGGGCTCCCTACCTACTGCCCACCACTCATGCCAACTAGAATGGATGTTCTGCGCAGGCAGGAATTTAGGTCTGCTTTGTTCACTGTGTCCCCAGTGCCTAGCACAGTGCCTGGCATGTTGTAGAAGCACAATCAATGCTGGGTAAACAGAGAGGGCAAAGGACTCAGGTAAGGTCACAGTAATAGAGCTGCCATTCGAACTCCGGCCTGTCCGCTCTCGTCACCCTTGCACATGGCCACATGCTCTCAGGACGGTGACATTCACCTAGGACCACCCTCTGTATTCAGAAGACACCACCACGTCCAGCACTTGTCTGGCACTGAACGTGGCTGTAACAAGTACGGACTGGAGTCCACGTGACCTGGGTTCAAACCCCAACTCATGCGCTCGGCGGCTGTGTGGCCGCGGGCGGGTTACTGCCTGCTTTCCCTCTGGGAACCAGGGAACCGGCAGGGGCATCTTTGAGAGCTGCTGAGTCAGACCGTGGCCTTGCACCTGGGAATGGACACTACCTGGAGGTGACAAAGGTGGTTCTCAGAGCAGAGAGAGAGACAGGAGCAGCCCCTGGCTGGCTCTGTGTTAGTCCTTTGCATGTTATTCTGGTCTGATGCAGAATCTCTGGGCAGGTGGATTCTCATGCGCATGCTCTGGCCTGGTTAAGAGCACCTGTCGGACCCCACGAGACCACCTCCCCCTTCGTGCTATGCTCTATGTGCAAATCCCCAACTCCTTTCTTTAAGGAGGTGGTGTCACTGCCCAATTTCCAATCTCTTTGTCTCGGTCACACACACACACACACACACACACACACGTGCATGCACCCCTAGCCAGGCAGCCCTGATCCTGCTGTTCCCAGGAGTACAACAGAGTTCGGACCCCCAGAAACCCTCACTATGTGAGGGGCCTGTTGCTAACCTGTCAGCCTCTCCCGGCTCCTTGGTTTCCCTCCCATGGGCCTCAGGGGCAGGAACAGCATCCAGCTGCCAGGTGCAGCCCAGCCGCAACCCTCCCCTCCCTGCAGCCCCAGTGGCTGAGACCCAGGCCGGTCCCAAGGAACCCGGCTGCACACTCAGTCGCTCATTGCTCAGTTGTTCCAGCCTCCCAGGAGGAGCCAGAGGCTGCCTTCCCAGCAAGTGGCCCTTCAGCCAGGCCTGGGACAAGGGCGGGGGCGGGGCTGGATGTCCACCATCAGCTCCTGCGGGTTGGTATACCCTATTCTAACCCTCATACCCTGGCACCCAGTGGAGATCTCAAAGCGCCTCACCATCACAGGAGCAGCAGTGGCAGAGCACACTGTTCCCAGCACAGGGATGGTTTCGTGGTGTGCAGCCTGTGTGCTTGCACAAGGCCTCACTTCGGGATTAATGCTCCGCTGTTCCCGTCTTGAAATACTTACAAGCCCCTGAGTTCTGCCGAGCACCCTATATGAACTGACTCTTTGAATCCTCACTACACCTCTTTGGGCAGGTACTAGCATCATCCTTATTTCATAGATAAGGCTCCAAGGATCAGAGAGGTGAAGTAACATGGCTGGGCTCACACAGCTCAGGGCTGGGGAGTAGGATCGGGGGCAGCTGGTCTGGCCAGAGAGTGTGTTCTTCACTTCTTGCTGTGCTAACGCTAGGCAGGGGCCGCAAGTTCCAGTTTGCTGCCCGCTGCTCTGTGGCACTGAATGAACAGAGCGTTGCCATACTTTTCACATCCATCTTTTCCTTTGATCCTTCTACCGCTGTGAGAGGAGTGAAGGAGAGGAACCAACGGAGAGTGGGAGGCTGAGACCCAGCGAGGTGGGGACTTGCAGGGCCACTGAGCAGCCAGGTTTCTGGGTCTCCAGTCGGTCTTTTCCTTTCCTCCTCCCTCAAGCAGCACCCTGTGAGAAGACAGTCTAGAGGGAGAATAGAGGTCAAGCTAAGGCCAGTGGAGGAGGAGGCTCCCCAGCAAGGCCACAGGCCTGGCCTCACCCAGGCTTGGGTTCCAGCTCCCGGATGTGGATTGGGATAGAAAGACCCCAACCAAGAAAGCCAGCCTTCAGGAAACGTGGGCTTCACAGCCAGGCGACCCTCTAACCCCAGCCTCTCCTGCAACCCAGCCCCTGCCTCCCAGACTGGCTGGACAGGGGACTGGGAACGCCCTGCCGATTGCACTCCCCTTCCATGGGCCGGACACCCTGCAGGCTGTGGGGACCCTCAGGCTTCTTCCTCTGAATCCAGCTCTTCTCTCACTCCATCCCTTCACACAGGTGACAAAATCCCTGCCCTCACCCTGCTCACGTGGGGACCTTCAATGAGGTACAGTTTTTGCAGCCTGGAAGAACTGTCCTTTCTCAGTTCTTCTCTTGCTTCATCTCAACCCCTGCCATCCTTGGGACACTGAGTCCCTAGCCTTTTCTCCTGCGCCGATTTCTTCCCTTGCCTTCCTAGGTAGGGTGCCAGGTTACCGGCAGCGTTTGGGCCCCGGTTTACTATGTATTAACCCTGGGTCGGTGACTGGGTCTGCTGTCAGTTTCCTCATCCCCCGAAGGAGATTATAAAACAAGACACACAAAATGCTCGGTATTTTGTCCTGACCCCAACTGGAACCCAAGGCGGAGATGTGTCACTCTTTACCTGTCCAGCACCCAGGCACCTGCCGAGCTCCTGCCCTGTAATGACAATGCTGCCCACGTGCCCAGTGCTGTCCCGCCCAGTGCTCTGCCCCGAGTGAGCACTCATTTCCATTTTACCACGGGAGTAAACTGAGGCTCGGCAACAGGTCTGCCCAGAGTAGGGGCGGCACCATTTGTCCACAGGCTAATGGCTCTTTTCCAGACTTCAGAGCAGCAGCCAGCACATGCCATGAAAAGACGTCCCATAAGATCCCCAGCATAGCTCTTTATAACACAGACCTGGCTCCCACCCAGGCTTAACTTCTCTGTGACTTCATTATTTCATCTGGAAAATAGGGACAATGCCCATCTCATGTTAGCTAAGTGGTACGGGCTCTGCGAGGCCTAGAGACTGCTCCCTTTCTCTAGGTCATCCTCCACTTTTACACCGAGGGGCTGCGGGGCAAGTGGGGTTAGGTTCTGCAGGTTCTCATAAAAGTTTCTGGGCTGGTCACTTATTTCCGACACATATCCAAGCCCCTGAAAGGCAATCCGCCTTCTCTCGCCAGGATGCCTGAATGAACACCTGTGCTGTGAAACCACACAGACTTGTGGAACACTAGTCAGAGCTGGAAGGACCCCTCTTCTGACAAGTGAGAAAAGTAGGCTGAGGCAGGAAGACTGCTTCACATTTGAGGGCAGCCTGAGCTACATAGTGAGTGCAAGGCCAGTCTGAACTTCATAGTGAGACCCTGTCTCAAAATAAACAACAAATAAACAAACAAACAAGGTGAGGAAAGCATCTAAGATGAGTCAGTCACATGTGCATTAATGACCTGCTGGGACTAGAATCCCAGGCCCCAGGCTCTCTGGGGTTTTTTTGTTCGTTTTCGGTTTTTTGAGACAGATCTCACTATATAGTTTAGGCTGGCCTTGAGCTCACTATGTAGCCCAAGCTGGCCTCAAATTTGCAGGGATTCTCCTGCCTCAACCTCCTGAGTGCTGCGATTACAGGTGTGTGCCATCACACCTGGCTCCCTGTCTGTTTTTTCTTTATTAATTTGCTTTTAGGTGTTTCTGAGGGCTCTGTGGGCCCTGTCCAGGGCTGAGGATGTAACTTTCACTCTGAAAGAGCTCATCCTCTAGGTTGATTTCCTTGAGGGAAGATTTGGTAAACATACAAAAAATAATTACAATACAAATTGATAAGTGCTAAAATGTATTTATTATGCCAAGTGAGCAGAAACAATGCCAGTTTACCTAACTGTACTGGCACTGTTATCTCCACCTGGGAAGTGGGGCTCACCGGGGGCCTCTGCATTTGTCTGCAGGAGTGGTTCCCAGCAGTGGGCAGGGAGAGGTGTGCTACTCAGGAAACATTTGGCAACATCTGGCCCGCGGTCAAGGCCAGGGATGCTGTTAAACACCCTACAACGCACAGGACAGAGGACACAGACAGTAGCACCAAGGTCGCAAGACACCCTGGCCTAGGTGCATTCTCAACAGGGGTAACATGGAATGGGGGCGGGGCGGTGTGTGACACTCCAAAAGCCCATAGCACATAAAGTCTTGCAAGGGGTCGGGGAGGTTCACAGGGAAAACAAATCGAAAAGTCTCCTTCACAGGGCAGAAACACCGGTCTACCACCCAGCTGACCAGAGGGCTTCGGGAGCCTGGGCGCTGAGAGCATGGCCCAGCTCTGGCTCTCCGCCACGCACCATCTCCTGCGTCCTGCAATCTGTCCGGGCTCCACAGCATCCCCGTCTCAGGTACAGAAAGAACGAGTCTGGTCTCCTCCCACAACAGCTCAGGGAAAGGCAGGACCCAGGACTGAGACCACCTGGTACACGGGGACCCACATACACGTAAGTGTCCAAGGCGATGAATGTCCACCCCAGCCCGGACGACATCAGGCGGGACAGTTACCCTCTCAGGGGCAGGAAACAGAGGACTGAAAAGAACATGGTTTCTCTCCATGGCCAGCGCCACCTTCCCACCTCATTCCTCTCTCTATGCCTCACAGCTCCAAAGCCAACCTACAGGCCACGAGGAAAGCTCCCCGCTGGGTCTTAGCAAGCACACAAGATGCAGACGTCCCTGGCTGTAGATGACCCGCACCCAGCAAGTTGGAGAAGGCCACTTACTACCTCGGCTTGCCTCAGTTCACACTCAAAGGGGCTCAAATCCGTGGCAGAGTCGAATTAAGAGGATGCACGGGGGGGGGGGGTGTCACCTGACCCTTTGAACCTCAGCGCCCCCCGCCCCAGCACCAGGGAGCGACCGTCGCTCCGGGCGAGGAAGGTGCGGGGCGCAAGGCGGACAGAGAGGAAGCCTGGCCAGTGCAGGTGTCGGCCCGCCTCACTCGTCGCTTAAGTGAACTTTGTCCCCAGGCTGGCCCGCTACAGCCAGGGCTCAGGAGTGGAGGCCTTGGGGGCACGGCGCACCTGGCCGTCGCCGGTGCCGGGCGGGCTCGTCTGGCCGCCTCTGCCGCTCTCCCGGGTGGTGGCTGTCAGAGCCCCGACCCCCTCCTCGCGCAGCCGGAGCCCGAGGACCCGCGCACCCCGCTCACCTCCGTCAGCCCCGCGTGGCTCCTGGGCCGGGGTCCCGGGCCCCGCGGCCTCCTCAGTGGGAGCCCCGGGCCCGCGGCCAGCAGCGCGGCCAGCAGCACAGCGCGGAGCTGCGCGGCTCGGCCCGGGACAGGACGCATCTTGTGGCTCCCGCCCGGCAGCTCGCGGCGCCTAGGGCCGGCCCGGGCGCGCCCCGCCTCGCCCGCTGCAGGGCAGGAGAGCGGCCGCGCCCGCGGGGACCTCGCGAGGGGCGCGGGGCCGGAGAGGGGCACCTCGCACGTTCTCTCCGCGGCGCGCGCCCCGCGTGTCCCCCGCCCTCTCTGGAGGGGCCCCTCGGCGTCCCGGGCTCGTCCGGGCCCAGCAGTCGGCTCCTTTGATCTGGCTGCCTCCCCGCCTCTAGTCCCAGGCGCTGTCGCCCTCGCGGCCCCAAGCGAATTCCTGCCCCGGGAAGTTGCCGCCCGCCGCTATCCAGCCCCGCGCGCTCGGCGACCCCTGCTGGGCGGGGAGGGTCCGGCGCCGCCCCCGGGTCCCGACGGCGCCCTGACCCGGGAGGGCCTGGCCGGGCCTCGCGGGGCGAGTGGCGGGAGCCTTCGGATCCTGGGGTGTGCGTGTGTGCACCGAGGTTTGCTCGGGAAGGAAGCCTGGGGGTGACTCCCGCCAGGGCTCGTCCAGCGCAGCTGCTGGAGGCGGGGACGCACACCTGCTATTCCTGCATCCCTGCGCTTTAAAAGCCAGGAGCAAGTTGAGACTCGGGTGTGAGGATGAAGCCCCAGAAGGACAGTGGGGAGACCCTGTAGGGATGCTCCTGGCAGGCCTCGCGGGACAGCAATAACAACGGCCTGCCTTTCTCTGAGTAAAACCTGAGCTGTGGCCAAGAGCAAGAATGAAGGGCAGGGCCAATTCCAGCGGCCAGGATGGGGCAGTCAGGCAGATGCCCACCAAGGGGCCACAGGAAGGCGCTGGAGGGGGTCTCAGGTTTCAGGCTCCCTGGAGGTGGAGGAAAGGAGCCTGGACACGGGGGTAGAACTGCTGGGGTCTGGTGGAGCCAGAATGAAGGTCTGAGGGGACCTTCCGTTTTCTGCAGCTACTCCTGTCCTCAAGAGCACAACAGAGTTGCCAGGCGTGGTGGTGCACTCCTGTAATCCCAGCACTCGGGAGGCTGAGGCAAGAGGATCACTGCGAGTTCGAGGCCAACTTGGGCTACATAGTGAACTCAAGTCCAGCCTGAACTGCATAGCTAAACCCTGTTTTAAAAAGACGGGAAAACAAAACAAAAAAAAGGCACAACAGAGGAGCTGGAGCTGGGCATGGTGCCACACACCTTTAATCTCAGCACTCAGAGGCTGAGGCAGGAGGATTGCTGTGAGTTTGAGGCCAGCCTGAACTTTCTCCCTGTGGGAAAAAAATTAAAAAATAAAACCCCGTGCACAATCGAGGGCCCTCCCCTCAGTGCTTTGGATGGTGAAGTTGGCCAGTAGCGTTTGAATCCCACTTCCGCCTTTTACTAAGTGCGTGACATTATTGGACACATTATGTAGTCCCTGTGCTTTTGTCCTCTGTGATGGCGTGGGGAGGGGGAGTGTCACCCACCTCACAAGTGTGAGGAAATGAGAACGTGTGCTGAGAGTTCGCGAGAGCACGAACTCTGTGCCATGTTTTTATCAAAAGGGTGGAACGCTGGCAATTTCATGCGGCTGAACTTAAAGCAATGGCTGGTACGTGGCAAGCAGTCAGACGTCAGCCAAAAGCAGCCCAGCTTTGAACAGCACTTACCATACGGTCTGACCTTTATGAGACTAAACGCGAGCCTGCCTTACTCCTTGTCAGGGTTTCTTTTTTCCCTTTTGGTTAGAATACTTTCATACCTAGCCTGGGAGTTTGTCTTTGCACCACACTTGGATGCTTTCTACCAGATTAAGCTCAGAGTGTGAAAACGATCAGTTCGTTACTTCATGAGCACCCGTCTCCCTGTCGGTTACTCAGCTGCCTGGCTGCAGGACTTGTGGTGGATCCCCCGCACCACTCTTGTTCTCACCGCACCCCCACCCCATGAAACTAGTTACTTTTTCTTTTTAAATCAACTTCATTGATATATAATTTACTTATGACAAGACATCCTCTTTAATTGCAGTTCAGTGAGTTTTAATAAATGCATACATTCCATGTGACCACCACAGTCATGATACGGAACCTTTCAAACACTGATTTCCTTCTGTGTAAGAGAAGAACGAAACAGTCAGCACTGTGAAGAACTGCATTGTCCACAGGCAGTACATCTTCCTGCGTTATCTGCTTCTAGTCCCTCATTGTCTCTGAGCTATTCTGTAGGTTGTAGGTAACTGATAGCAAAGCAAAATAATTCTTGTAAAGAAATGTACATTCTGAGCTGGGCATGGTGGTGCATACCTGTAATCGCAGGAAAAAAGAATTGAGATGTGTTATGTGCATGTACCAGTTCCACACGAATATTAACATTATGTACTGCAAGTGTGCTAAAATAAAGACTGAAAGAAAAAAAAAAAAAAAAAAAGAGGGAGGCTGGGGATGTAGCTCAGGGCAAGGGTACTGGGTTGAATCTCCAGGACGGAGAAAACCAAACGAATAGTCAAGACAATGCCATCCTGTCCTGTAGATCTCAACTGACTGCCCTCTCCCAGTGTGGAAGAAACTAGTTTTGCCTTCCAGAGTGCTCATTTTAATATTGCTCATCCATAAATTCTTTTTTGCTAGGATCTCCTTTGAATTTGTTCTAACTCACCAGCTCCATGACTGTATTAAATAAAATCTTTAGCAAGTGTTTATTTTTTAGGTACCAGGAATCAAACTCAGGACCTTGTGCTTGCCAGGCAGGTACTTGTGCTGCTGAGCTATAGCCCTGGCCCAGCAAGTGTTTTATTTTTATATCCTTAAAAAAGTCACAGGGCCAGGGCTATAGCTCAGCAGCATAAGCACCTGCCTGGCAAGCACAAGGTCCTGAGTTCGATTCCCGGTACCAAAAAAAAATTTGTTTCATTAATCCCCACCACCTAACCTTGGCTCCTGACAACAGCTGATCCCACTGTTGCCACAGGTTAGTGTTGTCCTTTCTAGAATTTCCTACCAAAAGAGAAACATTCATGTATTCTTTTTCCCTCTGCATTGTTGAGATTCATCCATCTTGCGTCAGTGGCTTGTTCCTTTTCACTGATGAGTAATATTCCATCAGATGGATACAGTACAATTTACCCATTTACTATGATGGTTTTGGGTTGTTTTCAGTTAGGCGCTATTATAAATAAAGAAGCTGTGAATATTCAAGTGTACGTCTTCACATAGACTTGCTTTCATTTCTCTTGGTTAAATAAATACCTGTGTGTAGAATGGCTGTCAAAAAACCGCTCAATTAGCCAAGTGTGGTGGTGCATGCTTGTATTCCTGGCACTCAGGAGGCTGAGGCAGGAGGATCTCCAGTTCAAGGCCAGCCTACACTACACAGTGAGAGCCTGTCTCAAAAAAAGTCCCATCTCCCAAACTGTTTTTTCACATGGCTGTGTCCACCAGCACTCTATGTGAACTCCAGTTTTTCCACATTTTTGTCCACACTTAATATGTAATTTTAAAAATTTTAGCCATCGTGGGAAGGGATCTTATTGTAGTTTTCAAGTGCATTTCTTAGATGACCAGTGATTATGAACACTTTTCCATGTGTTCATTGATCATTAGTATACCTTTTTTGTGTTTGTTCAAATCTTTTCCCTGTTTTATCGCATAGAATTGTTGAGTTTTAAGGGCTCTTTTGTATGTTCTGGATGTAAAGCCTTTATCAGACATACATACTGTGATATTTTATTCCAGTCTGGAGTTTGCATTAAAATCTTCATTTTTTTATTATTATTTTTTTTTGTGGGTACTAGGGGGTCGACCTCAGGACCTCGCGCGCCAGCAGGCGCCCGTGCCACTGAGCGATATCACCGGCCCCTTTTTCGTATGTGGGTTCCGGGAGTCGAACTCGGGCCCTCGCACTTGCCGGGCAGGCGCTTAAGCCGCAGAGCCATCTCACTGGCCCCAAAATCTTCATTTTGATGGTCTAATTTATCAATTTTTTTTCTTATGAGTCCTGTTCTTTGTCCTAAGAATCAATCCCTAAAGTCAGACTTTTTTTTTTTAAAGTTTTATGGCTTTCATTTTTATGTTCAGATCTATGATTTAATTATTGCATATAAGGGCTGAAGGCCAGTTCTCCCCACATGGATATTTAGTTGCTCTAGCACCATTGAGATAACTAGTTTTTGCAATGCGTCACCTCGGAACCTGTTAAAAGTCAGCTGACCACATACGCACAGGGCTGTTGTTTTGTGTGACACCCTAACGCCAACACCCCTGTCATCATTACTGTAACTTTACTGAAAGTCTCCAGGGAGTGTGAGTCTCCTTTCAAAACTGTTTTGAATATTTCTATGGAAATTTTATCAACTTGTCAATGTCTACAAAAAAGCATGCTAGAGGTTACTTTTTCCAATGCTTCAAACTTTTCACTGGTTTCCCCTGCAGCAAGAGAAATGCCTCGCCCCACCCTGTGAGTCCAGAGCAGCAGCCTCCGCCACCTCCTTGCTGGCCTTGCCGCTCCCACCTCTCCTTTCTCAGCTCTTTCTTCAATTTTGTTTTGGATCCTCTACTTTCTCAGACTTTCTTGTCACCCGTCTAAACCAGATACTGGGTTCAAAAGTAAAAGAGAAAAAAAAATTTTTTTCAGTAATGGGGATTGAGCTTTTGACTTCTGCACTGAGCTACATCCTGGTCCTTTTTTCTGAGACAGGTCTTGCTAGGTTGCCCAGGCAGGGCTTAAATTTGTGATCCTCCTGCCTCAGCCTCCCAAAGTGCTGGGATTGAAGGCCTGTGCCCCTATACCCTGCTTTGGTATAGTCCTTGACCTTACTCTATTTTTTCCTTCATAACCCTTAGCAGTTTGTAAAATGACTTATATGTTCATGTGCTTGTTTACTAGGAAGGAGGAAGCATGTATTTCGCCACAGGTTTACTGGTGGTAACCGGTACATGCGCTGGCTCAGATAGAGCTCTTGATACTTCCTGGCTGAATAACTAAAGGCAGATGTATCTTTGTGAATGCTTTATTAGGCTAAATCAATATATGGATCTGCATGAGATGATTCTTAGGTCATCTTAAGCAGTTCTCCTTTAGTTCTTTAACATGTATTCTCAAAACTGATACACTGATCCCCAATCCACTGTAGCTTCATGGTCATCCGATTAAAAAAACAAAACAAAACAAAAAAACAACCTGGCAAGAAGGCAGGGTAACGCAAAGTGACATTTTAACACATTACCAAAAATTTAAAAAATTTTTATTTACATTTCCCCTTCACTCAGTTTCCCAGATCGTACTAACATTACAGCAATGGAAGGGTTAACATCACAGCACACCTTGCAAAGTCATTTACAGGTTAACTTGGTCAGTGGAAAAATACGAACCAACAAAATAAGACAAGACCTCAGCTTTCCCGCAAGCTCTGTTCTCTTGCATCTCCTTCCCCCTTCTCTTACTGTTAGCTGCCTTTATACAGAGAGGGATCATTAAGACTGTGGGTACGCAGGCTGGACTGACGGGGTGATTTCCAGTGTTCTGTGAAGCCCCAGCAAGGAAGCTTTCTGTAACTGCAGCTAATGGCCCCACAACCCTGAGGTAACAGTGTTAAGGGTGAAGATGGGTCATCGTTCCACCCTAGTCAGTGGTATTCTCCCACTTTCTCAGAAGGCATAGACCAGTGATGGCGAACCTATGGCACACGTGCTGCAGCAGGTCGTCTGTTACCACTGAAAGCTCTGAAAGGTTCCCCATTGCTAGCCTAGGCCAAGCAACTGAGCTTTGCACAAGAAACCTGGGAACTGTGTTGGAAAAAGCAGACTTAAGAGTTGGCTCAAGTCTCCTTGTGCACGGAAAGATTCACTTCCTCACACAGATGGCAATGAAACAGACACAAAACACACCAGCCTTTCATTCCACCTCCCAGAACTGCTCTAGAAGAACAGAGCTTTGGGTTTTGCTTCATGAAGAACACAGTAACTGCAGCCTAAGAACCACTGTATTCTTTAGGGTCAGTTTATTACAACTCATCATCCCACAAAGAATGACAGCTTAAGGCCATCTGTCATGTGTACTGTACAGTGAATAAAACCTTGTCCACAGCTGCCTGCAAGCCACTTGCAAGGGTGGACTATGGATGTGCAATCTTCAGATGCACCAGAGAAGACTACGCATTTCCGTGAGGGGCTTAAGCCCCTTTTGTTTCTTTCCCAGAAGACTAAATCTACAGCAAACAGGTGCTTGGAAAACAAGTCACTGGAAATCACAAAAGGAACAATAGCATTTTGTACACAAATAAAGCCAAGGGGTCACTGGCTAGTCTTGGTTTCTCCCGTGTGATAAAGGAGGACACCAGCCTTCTACTTCAGCTATCTGGCTGGACACACGGCAACTAGCTTGGAGCCCAAGCATGCACTTCATGTGAATAAAGCTTTTCTCCAAGTGGAAGGTATTCTGATTAACTGCCTTAATGGATTAAGATGCCTGCTGGGCACTGGGCATAGATCTATAGATTCTGGGGCTTGAAAAATTTTTTATAGATTCTTGGCTAAGCAGCTAGAAAGAATCTTTGCCTCCAGCCCCTTTGAGCTGATTTTACCTGTGTAAAATGCTCAATGATTCTAATCTTCATGAGTGTGGGCAGTTAGAAAAGGAAAACCACTGTTCTCCCTCTTTTTCTAACCAAGTGGAAGCAAATACAGATTAAACCCATTGTGGCTAACCTAGAAAACACCAGGAGAGGAAAGGCACCCTGGGAATTAGGTCACAGTAACTCTCTTTTCTTTTTAACGGTCTTTTTGAGACAGGGTTTCACTATGCAGTTCAAGATGGCCTTGAACTCACTTTGTAGTCCAGGCTGGCCTCGAATTTACAGCAATCCTCCTGCCTCAGCCTCTCCAATGCTGGGATTACAGGTGTGCACCACCATGCCTGGCATAGTAATTCTTTATATAAGAGGACAACTGCATTTAGTCTTTTCTAGGTGCTTTTGCCACACTGTTACAAATCCACACAAAAGAAGAATTACCCAGATTCTCTTTCTCCACTGCCTTGGTGTGGCCAGCAGTTCTACATTAATACCTCAATTCAGTATCACTGGGGACCAGACATCTTCCCTGATTTGGAAGAGAAAAACAGGGAGGTAGTGGTAGATCCCATCATTTTTACCCCCTTCCCTGAGAAGTCACAAAATCTTTCCAAGTGAGCCACTCTTCCTCCTGGTTTTCACTAATAGGTAAGAAGCAAAGTGTATTATTGACTAGAAAATCTAGCTAGACTGTATCAGTCATGAGAAAATTAGATACAGGCTCCTTTCATTAGGTAGGGAAGAAATACTGCTCCCTGTCGTCTCCTGAAATAAGGCTGAATGGACAGAGACCAGGATACCTGCACTACTAATCCTTAAGGCCAGCATCACCATACATCAGTTTTCTCTGGAGCTGAACTTCTAAAAGTCAGTAACTGGAAGATAAAAGAAGAAAAATGGTCAACCGAAGGAGAGACGGATTACGGAGATAAATCCCTGGGGAACGTTCCCTGGCATCTGAAAGAGTCACGGGGCAAAACCAGAGCCCTTAGCACGGATGTAGGAAGCTCCTGTTCACCTACGACTACACACAGGAGAAACCTGTTCTGACATCTAAAACCCTCCCCCAGCATGAGAATTTAAGGCAGTGACTAAAGGACTAAGACGGCAGGACCCCTCAAACAGGCAGCACAGAGCGTGCTGGAGACTAGAATCTTTTCATGAAGGGGATTTAAAAAAAAAAAAAAAATCTAAAGCAAAGAAAAAAGTTTTAAAAAGTGTCCCCAAATCCCTGTACTGCTACATTAAAGCTTTTAAAATAAAGATCGGAGGAGAAATGCAACAGCCACTTGATGTACTCTTTGTATGGGGTTTTGATGTCTCTTAGCTATGCATTTATTGATGTGATCTACTGAAAGAGGTCTTATGAACTGGAAATAAATAAAAGCAATGTGGAATTTGAACAGTGAGAAAAAGTGAGAATCAGTTACACCTCTACTGATTCACTTGGATTATGAATTTTGGCAGTAATGATTAACTGATACATGTTTTAATCCCATCAGATTCTTGAATCAGGTCATGTCAAACTGTACTAAACAGTATTTTTATATCTCAGATTTCTACTCATTCTCAATGAATTATTCATATATAGTTGTATTTCCCTCAGAACTTAGTTAATGATGCCTATGGTATGACTGGACTCAGATTTACATTACAGTTTCAAGAAGAGACAATCAGCCATATATAATGTATATCTAACGTTTTCTCTTCTAGAGAGTTCAGAGGTCCTGGATGGTCATGGGAGTTTTGTCCCTTCAAAATAAATTTGTAACTTAATTGCATTGATCCTGAAATAACTTTGCACCAATGAAATAATATACACACACACACATATATATATATATATATATATATATATATATATATATATATATCCACACTGACATTTTAATTTGGAGTGACTTCATGCAGAGTAGCAGGTAAGTTCATTGCTTAAAATCTGTGACTTTTGCAAGCCTATATCTACACCATTAAAGAGCAACTGCAGTGCAAAAGCTACCTGGTATTCCAGTGAGATTCTACAGTGGGGGGCTAGACACATGGGAAAGTTAGCAATGGATTTTATTTTACAAGACTAGTTACTTAGTTACCACAACCTATTAACTTTAACATGTACATGCTAAATATGATCCCTGTATCTCTCCGTGGTTCTTTTACTCACCCTCTTACGTTCTTTAAAAAAGTGATATAAAACCTTGGAACATCTCAAGGACGCAAAGCTCTCAGATGCTGAGAGTGACCACAGATAACTTCCTTTATATGCAGGACACAGAGGCAAAATTTCCCAAACAACATCGCTTACATCCTCCACAACATGTATCTACACAAATATCCCACAGCTGATGACAAGATGCCTAGGAGAATGTGGATTGGGAATCTTTACCGATAAAAGGTGCATTCTCAAAAACAGAAAAGTAAAAAACTACTTTTATACATTGGGTTTTCATCTGTCCCCAATCCTTCTCCTATAATACTTGATGGCCACTAAAAGACAAGCTGATCTTGGGTACAATAAAGCCAAAAGTTCTCTTAAGCTTTGGTCAAAAGAAAAAAGTAACAGCTTCAAAGTGGTGGTTTTCAGCATGTTCTTTGGTCAAGCAGTGTAAAGCTCTCTGAAAAGGTCTCCTTACCTAGTTAAAAACAGAGTCCAAGTAGAGGATATTCTAGTTCAGGAAAGAGAAATGTGATCAGAATTTCTCAAGGAAAAAAACACATAACGGAAGCACAGGGAGACTTCAGCCCCACGTGCCAGGTCAAGACTGGGTTAGGACATCAGGAATGGAAGGATTCAGCTTTCAGAAAGCACGTCAGCTTCTAAAAGGACTAAGTTAATTTTAATCCTGAAACAGGAATATGATAAGTCATTTCTGAGCAGAGGGCTGACCAATACTTTCCTTTATCAGTTTGAATCCTAATCTGGACCGAATCCGGCCAGAAGCTATCATAGTTTTTGAAAAGTAGAAACAGAAACACCACAGACATTCTGCACATCATCGGTTCTTCCCACACTGCCCCTGCCCCTTACCCGACCAGGAACGCCCGTCACTTATACAGCAGCTTCATACACAAAACAGTAAAAACGAGTTGTTTTCACCATTGACATCTGACCTTCGTGGGATGTAGGTGCTTCTAAAGTGTTGAGTGTTTCAACTAGGAGGTCAGAGGTATTAGGATTACAGTGTGGGAAGAACCTGAAATTTGGGCATACCCTCAGATTGAGACCACAGGAAGACATCATATTTGATAGTAAAGAAATCATCTGGTGACCAGAACAAAAAAATGGAGTAAGACCGAAGCCTGAGAGACTCCTGGCCAGGAGGAGTTACACATGACCTGCCTAGCACTGCTACTGCTTACTGTTTTTTCTTAAAAGGCCAAACTGAAGACTGAAGGGAGAATACTTAAGTTAATTACATGACTGGTTAAATAAGGGCTGCAAGATGGCCAACCTCTGAGACCTGGATGGAAGTAAGTGGAAGGCACTTGCTCCCTGGGAAGGAAGGCCAGTGAGTCTCAAGACTGGAGAGCCAAGGGGCAGCAGGACCTCTTGACGGAGCCAAGCCCTCCAGGTGGCTGGAGAGGGCAATACCTACGTGGTTAGCCAGGTAAGGTAGAGTCAGCGGGACTTCACAAGTAGAATAGGTATAAAATAAAATGCTTTTTAATGGACAAAGTGAGTCACTTCTTTTTTAAAAGGTAAGATTTAGCAAAGGAAGGATGTGAAGCAGTTTTTGACTATTTACAAAACGTCATTTAGAGTACACGTGGCCACCTTCAGTAGTTGAGGAAATGCCTTTGATGTGAGATGGCCACGTAAGTGTGGTTCGGGAACCGGCTCAGAAAGGCCGTACACTGTCCCGGGTGAGGGAGAGTTCCTCTAAGGGAGCACCAGAAAGGCTCAGTCTTCCGTTTCTTCGTAAGTAGTCTCGTCGAACGGCCTGTCCAGGAGAGGCACCAATCGATGACGGGAGTACTTCAGATGCAGCAGGTCCCCGACTTCATCTATCTCCTTTAAAGCCTAAGACGGATGAGACAAAGTAGAGGTTGGTCAGGGCCAGCAGAATGCAGGCACACCTGAGGCTTTGGTGGCCTGAAAACAATCCTGACAAGGTCACCCATGGTGGGACATGCGTTGAGTGCATTTACTCAGATCAGGCTATGTAGAGTCGTGGACAGAGCTGGTTTTGAACAAGGCTCTCAGCTGCCTCATGAATGGCCAGGTACGCAGCACAAAGCGTAGAATTCATCAAAGTATGTTATGCATGGAAGAAAGGAACAAATTGCTTATGTGTGACTCAAGGCTCTGTGACATTGCATAAATCTGTTAGTCTTATGGCTGTAATTCTGTAAGAGAACTCATACCTTATACTTCAGAGTTGATTATGAGTATAAACACAATTTTACTTGTTCTTAAATTTAATTTTTAAAGATCAATGTTTAGAGACAGAGAAAAGGAGAAAAAAAAAGAAAAAAGCACTAGTAGTAATACTTATACATGTCAGCATAAGAAAAAAATATTTGCCATTCCTAAATGTGAAAAATATAACAAGCAAATAAGAGCTAGGCTTCAATATGCTATATGAACAGTGGTATCTTTGTGAAGAGGTGTAATTGAAAACTCCATATGGAAACAATTTAGGCCTGAATTTTAGCTGGGGGAATCCATTCACCGTTTGTTCCCCTGATCTCTGATACAGGAGTTATTTAAGCAAAAGTCCATGTGATTACTAAGATCACAAAGAAGAGGACATTTATAAACTCTGACTTTAGAAGAACCTACATTTTTCATCAACATAAAAAAGATGATCAGAAATAGAAAAGAAACCAAAACAAACCCACAGGAGCCAAAGGGGATTTAGATTATAAGATTTCTTCTGACTCCATACCATGTATTTCAGACAAGGTTTTGGTTTGTTTTTGAGATGGGGGAGAGGGGTCTTGTTATAGGGTAGAATAAAAAGAAAAGCTGCAATCACTGAGTTAAAAAGAAAAAAATCAGCAAGGCAGGTGTGGTGGTACAAAACTAAAAAAAAAAACAAAAAAAAACCCAAAACTAAAAAAGGATAGGTGTGGTGGCACATGCCTGTAATCCCAGCACTCGGGAGGTTGAGGCAGGAGGATTGCTCTGAGTTCGAGGCCAGCCTGGGCTACATAGTGAGACCCTGTCTGAAAAATAAAACAACAACAACAACAAAAAAAAACCTAAAAAAGCTGGGTATGGTGGCCCACACCTATAATCCCATATTTGGGAAGCTGAGGCAGGAGGATTACCGTGAGTTCGAGGCTAGCCTGAACTAATAGAAAGACCCTGTCTCCAAAAAAAAAAAAAAAAAAAAAAAAATCAATGGAGAAATTTATCATTAAGATCAGTAAGATTTCTTTTCTTTTCTTTCTTCTTTTTTGTTTTTTGAGACAGTCTTGCTATGTAGGCCAGGTTGGTCTTGAACTTGCAGCGATCCTCCTGCCTCAGCCTCATGAGTGCTGGGATTACAGGAGTGCACTACCATGCCCAGTTTATCAGTTAAGATTTTTGAGAAAAAGGAAAATCTATTCAAAATATCTGAAAGGCAAATCAAAATAAAAACAAAGATATTCTGTTAATAAACTGAATTCAATTTGATAATATCAGAATTGTGATTAAGAATACACTCACACAGCCAGGCATGGTGGTGCAAGCTTGTAATCCCAGATCTTGGGAGGCTGAGGCAGGAAGACTGCCAAGAGGTCAAGGTCACCCTGAATTACAGAGTGAGACCGTCTCAAAAAAAAAAAAAAACACTCACACATAATATTGCGCCCGTAGTTAATATTATAGTACTATACTGTTCACTTAAAAAAACAGTGTTGATCTCAAATTAAGTCTTACTATAATTAAAAGAAAAGATTATACTTTTAATTTTATAAATTTTACTGTATAGAAACAGGGAAGAAAAGTCAAGTCTTCAGCTATTCACAAATACTAAAAATCAAATTATTATGCTGAACTTTCAAAAACATTCATAATATTCTTTTAAGATTTGATCTCCAATGAATTAAAGGATATTTTTAGAAACCATTCAAATGTTATGTCCTAAAGCTTTCTAAATTCTCAGAAAGCATGCTTTTTTGGGGGGTGGGGGAATGCTTGGGATGGAATCCAGAGCCTGCATGTGTTATACCACTAAGCTATACCCCCAACCCAGAAAGTAATATTTATTTAAACTCCTGAAATCTTAGATGTGAAATAATAGCATATTAAGAAAATATCAAGCTGAGCATGGTGGCATGAGCCTGTGATACCAGCTCTTCAGGAGGCTGAGGCAAGAGGATCACAAGTTTGAGGCCAGCCTGGGCAACTCTGACCCTGTCTCAAAATAAAAAAATAAAGCACGTGGGGTGGGGGCACAATATCAAGTCAAGTCTTCAGCTTGACCAGATGAAAAAAAAATTAAGAGATCGTTAAGTAATTGAAGTCAGCAATAGTTATGAGCCCCAGTTACATGCCTGGCACTGTGATAGGTGCTAGGGACCTAGAACAAGACTTAGTCCCTAGCCTTAAGATTTATCTAATGGAGGGCTGAGGGTCTAGCTCAGTGGTAGAGAATTTGCCCACCGTCACTAAGGCCCTCTTTTAATCTCCAGCACTAGGAAAAAAAAAGATTTATCTAATGGTGAAGATTGCCATTAAGTACAATTACAGGTATGAAGAAGTTATGAAGGTGGGAATCTTAAAATTCCACAGGAAGACACAGCAACAAGGTTTTGAGCAAGTTTCCTTTAAAAGGAGATGTGAAGAATGAATAGCAGTCAGCCAGTCAAGGAGAGCAGGCTCAAAAGAGAAAATTCTACAGATCAATCAGCATATCAGAAAGCTGTCACATGTGGTGGTGCACACCTGTAATCCCAGCACTCAGGATGCAGGATAAGCTAGGAGTTCGAGGTCAGCCTGAAATACGTAGTGAAACCCTGTCCTCAAAACCAAAGAAAAACAAAAACAAAAACATAGCAGAAAGTTCAGAGTAGAAAAAGGTGCAGTAGAAAGAGAATTCTATAGCTGTAGAGTCCATAATGAGAGAGAGAATAGTATGAGATGAAGGTAGAAAATGCTCCAGAGCTCTGATGATACTGGTCTGGTGGGGGATGCTACCAATTTTTACATTTTTGGTACATGGCAGTTTTAGGTAGCACTGTACCCACTGCCGTCTTACCAGTAAACATTTTAGGTGCTCAAAGAGCATCAGGATCAACAGATACTTAATTTCATCTGCTATACAGGCCCTTTGGTATAAGGCATGTTTACATCAAGGCCGAAGCATCTACTTACCGTGTCAAGTATTTCTTTGGTATGAGCTGCCGACAAGCAAAACCTGGCTCTAGACTCAATAATCGGGGTAGCAGGAAATCCTACCACAACCACACCAATGTTCCGCTTCAGCATCTCTCGCCCAAAGGCTCTGCGAAGGGCAACAAGAGGAAAAGAAGCGAAGATGAATATTAAAGCACCGAGCGCAAAGGCCTTGCTGTCCTGAAGGTAGGCACTAGATGGTGATGAGCACTGCAGACTTCTAGTAGTCTTCTCTGTCCTCCCAGAAAATTACTTCCATATAATTATATTTATTCAATATAATTATTGAATACAATTATTGTTCCTTTGCTTTTCAAATGTTGTCCGGTTTCATTACACATGTGGACCTCTCAAATACACTGAAAGCTCTCCCATTATGTATGCTTCACACAAACCAAAGAAGCTGTTGTAATCAGCACACCTGCTAGATATTCAATAACACGCCCTGACCTCCCGCCCACGGCTCCCCCTCAGGCACTGTGCTCTAGCTCCCATGACCGCTTGGCTATTCTCCCACTGACTACGCATGTCCTGCATGTGGCCTTGGCTCAGGCATCCCTTCCCACCGAGGCTTTCCCTGAAAAACTGTTATCTGCCTATACTAGGGCACTCTCAGTCCCTATGCGTAGCCTGCTCTATTCTCTCCTGTAGCACCTAACACTCTCCAGTGCACCATACAACTTACTATGTTTGTCTGACTCTTGCCCCACCAGAATATACGCTCCACAAGGCCAGCGATGTTTGTGTTTAGTTTACTGATCTATTCAAGCACGTAGAAAACAGCATTCACTTCAAATGTTTAATGAAAGCATAGTAAGTTAACACATCCTACAATTTGGTATCCACTGGTCAACTACAGTACATCTAATAAGTGAAGGTTAACACAGGACGAGACAGTTTCCCCTAACAAACACATAAGCTCAGGGGTCCTGTCACAGATGCCTTCAGTCTACCGAGAGGCCAGGACAACCGGCCAGAAAACGTACCCAATTTTGGCCGGCATGTAGAGCATCAACGGCACCACTGGGGAGTCTTCATTCCCATAAATAATGAAGCCCATCTCCTTCAGGCGTCTCCTGAAATACCTGGTGTTTTCAGCTAACTGCTGCACACATTCTTTGCCTAGAAAATCAGGGGAAGAGAAAACAAATCAATATTGAGGAAAAAAAAGTAACAATAACAACAAAAAAAGAGTTAATCTCTGTCTCCATTCTACCTAATCAAGCCTATCTTTTGTTCCTTCCATTCTAACACAAATATTTTTGCACAGTAAACTATGGAATATAAATACAAATATAAAGATGCCTCACTTTACATTCTGCCATTCTAGCTATTGATTTTATAACATTCATCTTCATTTTATGCGGTAGGAGACTCTCACAAAGGTGGTGACTTGCCAAGCTGAGACCAGAATCCAGCTCTCCCAACTTCAATATTCATTCTAACTACCCATGCTGCAAATAAATAATTCTACACAGAAGACCAGAGGTAAAGCCGTTCAGACTGCGAAATTTCCCTCAAGAGTTTCACTTCATATTACCATTTCCTTAAAACTCTTACACACAGAAATAGTCTACCTATAATAAGTAAAATCACTTTTTTTTTGGTTTTGCAATGCTGAGGCTTGAACCCAGGGCCTCAGGCATGCTAGGCAAGAGCTCTACCATTAAGCTATATCCCTGGCCCTAAAATTTTAGTTCTAGCCCTATTTTTGTTCATCCTTCCTAAAACACAAATAGACTAAAATACGAGTTTCTCTGACAAATATTTGGCTACACGTTAACATCATGGTAGGTTAATCTATGAACCTATATCCTAATGATAGTTCTGCTATCCACAGCCAAGCCAATAAATCCAAAACATCAGCTTGCAAAGGGCTAAGGACTGTTTCACGATCTTGTCAACCACAAATACTTACGAATAAGAAAAGACAGCGGTAATTTTCCCACACATATTAGAAAGTCAGATATTTGCATAAGTCCAAGCATGATATAATTCATATGACAAATTAATCAACCAATCAGATATATGGATAACAAATGTCCTCAGAATTAGAACACTAACATATCCATCATTCATGGGATGCCACATTAGATAAAAACTGGCTAAAAATAACCCAAAATTAATATTCTTTGTATAATTTCAAGTTGATCAGAGAAAAACAATCTTAGATTTGCCTAATTATCATGAACACCAAGGAACATCACTTATGCTATATGCTTATAAAGACTAAGAGCAGACATCAATGTGTGTTATATTTAAATGTGTTGAGAACTGATGAGACAAGTACCCCAATTTTTCCCAAGAAATATCAATACATGCTTACTCTACAAGAAGGGGGACTGCCACTTCCAGCTATGATGGAGTACCAGAGGCTACATTTACCTTATTTTTGTAAACAATAGAAAACTGGACAAAATTTGTAACAATGATTTTCAGAGGCTGAATCACAGGCAATGCAGGACAGCGCTGCCTGAGAGGGGAAACCGAGGGTGCCCTTCATGCTGCTCCGTGCGCTCTCTAAAGCAGCGTCCAGGTTGCTGCAGTGGGATGGGGGCCTGGTCTTGTCAGCTGAGGACAGTTAAGACTCGAGTTGAGAGTTGACAGAGGAGATCAGAGCTGGGGAGGCCAAAGTGGCTGGACTCTGCTGGGGGGTGTACAGGAGAGGAGGGACATGCGAAGAGTGCATTTCGGGGATCTGCAGAGTCCCCTGGACCTGGAGGGAAGAGTACCGATCGTCATCCACATGACAAGGAACTATTATTAGAGGCCAGGGAAAGATCTACCAGAAAACAGTAGACCAAACACTTCTGGCACTTGTGCAGAGTTGAGGATAGTTTGTGTTTTTACCCAACAAAATGGTCAGACCTTATAATACACCTCAAATGGTCCTCAAAAGAGCATCGCCTTAGTAGTGGAACTAAATTAACCCTAGACAAAAATGTGGTCTTGACCAACTCTAACAAAACTTAAATGAAAGTCTCAACAAGACCCAACTGATTCCAAGAACAAAGTCCAGCATTACCTAGTCTAGCATTCAATATAATCCAAAACACAACAGCGTAAAATTTACGATGTCCAACACATAATTTAAGAAATTGGAGGCATTCTGAGAAATGGGAAAATATGACCTTAAAAGCAGACAAAAAGTCAACCAACAGAAAGAGACTAGAAATGACAGAGTATTAGCAGACAAGGATGTTAAAAATGTTTTGTTTTGTTTTTTTTTTTGTACTAGGAATCAAACTCAGGACCTTGTGCTTGCCAGGCAGGCGCTTGTGCCACTGAGCTATATATTTCCAGCCCAAAAATGCCTTTGTTTTGGGTGGGGGATAAGTACTGCACATTGAACCCAGGGCCTTTACACTGAGCTACATTCTCAGTCTTTTTATTCTTTTTTTTTTTTTTTTGTGGGTAACGGGGGGTCGACCTCAGGACCTCGCGCGCCAGCAGGCGCCTGTGCCGCTGAGCGATATCACCGGCCCCCTTTTCGTATGTGGGTTCCGGGAGTCGAACTCGGGCCCTCATGCTTGCCGGGCAGGCGCTTAAGCCGCTGAGCCATCTCACCGGCCCTTATTCTTTATTTTTGAGACAGGGTCTCATTAAGTCACTAAATTGCCAAAGCTGGGCTCAAACTTAACAAATCTTCCTGCCTCAGCCTCCCAGACTGCAGGGATTACGGGAGTGCACCACCATGCTCAGCTTAAAATGCTATTATAATTATGTTCTGTATGTTCAAAAAGGTATAGGGACTATGGTGAGAAAAAAAGTATCTAAAAAGTAACAATCAATACACAAGCGATGCTAATGAATCTCAAAAGCATGGTAAATGGGGACTGGTGAGATGGCTCAGTGGCGTAAGCGCCTGCCTGGCAAGCGCGAGGGCCCGAGTTCGACTCCCGGATCCCACATACGAAAAAGGGGCCGGTAATATCACTCAGCGGCATGGGTGCCTGCTGGCACACAAGGTCCTGAGGTCGACCCCCCGGTACCCACAAAAAAAAAAAAAAAAAAAAAAAAAAAAAAAAGCATGGTAAATGAAATAAACCAGACACAAGACTATGTATTGTATGAACACATTTATATGAAATACTAAAGACATAATTGTAAGAAGAGAAAATATGTGGATTAGTGGTTGCTAGGGAGTGGGAAGGGGACTGACAGCAAAGGGGCATGGGAGGACTTCAGGGGTGACAAAAATATTCTGCACTGTGATTATGGCATGGTTGTTAGAGTGCATATATTTGTAAAAATTCATGGTATTATGTATTTAAAATTGGTAAATTTTATTCTATGTAAATAATATCTCACTAAAGTTGGTTTAAAAAAATTGAGTAATATGCTTGCATATCAGTATACATTATTTTTTCCTGCATGTACTACCTTTTTATTGTCATAAACCTAGTAGTACTAGCCCTCTTATTACAAATTGACCAGCCTCAGGTAAGGAAAAAAAAATTTTTTTTGATGTTAAGGAAATCAAGGAAAACTGGAAAGAACTGTTAAAGAGTTTTAGATGGTTACTTTCCTACTAACTGTTCTATCAGTCTAAGTAAATTTTTAACAGAAGGAGTGGGAAATCTCAGTCCCATTATGCATTGTTATCTGTTCCCTGACAGGAAGAATCCCAAAAGAAAATGTATGAAATAACATTCAACAAACAAACAAACAAACATTCACATACAAAACCTCAAAATACAGAGGATAAATGCTTAAAACCTCCAACACATACGTACATATTCATATATCTATATCTATATATTTACTATTGCTGAGCAGTATTCCATAGTAAAGATAAAGCACAATTTTATTTATTCATTTACATTCACATAAATAATGTGAATGAAGTTAAAGTCCACATTAAAAAGAACTCTCCTAAATATATATTTAAACAGTTTAATTATATCCCAATAAAGGAAAAATCACTACAATTATTAATTACAGCTGTTTTATTTGATCCTAACTGCTTTATGTATGTGGTATGAAGAATGTACTATTTATACTTTACAAATAAAGAAACAGGTCCAAAGATGTCAATTTTCTTTCTCCAATTCCTTTTATATAGCTGGAAGCAGACCAACATCATCTGATGCCAATTTAGTGCTTTCCCCCACTATGCCATACCAAGAGATTATCTATTTCTTTTCTTTTCTTTTCTTTTCTTTATTTTTTATTTTTGTTTGTTTGTTTGGTCTCTCTCTTTTTTTTTTTTGTGGTTACCGGGGGGTCGACCTCAGGACCTCGCGCGCCAACAGGCGCCCGTGCCTCTGAGCGATATCACCGGCCCCTTTTTCGTATGTGGGTTCCGGGAGTCGAACTCGGGCCTTCGCGCTTGCAAGGCAGGCGCTTACGCCACTGAGCCATCTCACTGGCCCCTGTTTTGTCTCTTTGAGACAGGGCTTCACTATGCAGTTCAGGCTGTCTTGAACTCACTTTGTAACCCAGGCTGGCCTCGAACTTGCAGTGATCCTCCTGCCTCAGCCTCCTGAGTGCTGGGATTATAGGTTGCACCACCATGCCTGGGTTAGATTATCTGTTTTTCAAATTTTAAAGCTTAACCTTTTGTTGGGTAATCATATCCATACTTTATTCTGTAACCAGCACTTGCAGGCCGACGCAAGGGATGAATGAGTAAAGGTACCTAAGAGGATGCAGGGCGAGTACGAGACAAGTGGAAAGCAGTTTTTTCAGTTAGCTCATCCCACACAGCAGAACAGTAACCCACAGGTAGATGAGTACAGGAATAAAGACTGAGTATGAGTTAAGTCCAGTGCTAGAGTAGGAAGTCAACTAATTTTTGATGGGAACAATTAAAATGTCAGAATGAATCACAGAAATGCAGTGGTTTGTTTATTCAAAAATTATTAGGCCAAACCAACAAACTGCCAATATTTTACCAGTTTGACCATATAAAAAGCAATTTCTTATGGTCTGATCTCATTAAAAGGAAAATAAAGTAGTCAAATAGATTTATACATATTACAAGTAGATTTACACATTACACATTTACACACTGTCCCTTACTCTTTTTGTTTGTTTGAGACAGGGTCTGTTTAGGCAGCAATCCTCTTGCCTCAGCCTCCTGAGTGCTGGGATTACAGGCATGAACCACCATGCCCACCTATCCCTTACTCTTAAAGGAATATTAAAATTTAACACAACACAGCCATTCATTTTAAACTACGTACCACATAAAATACCAGTTAGTATTAATACAAATAGGCTGATTACTATTTAATCTGTTAACTCAGTTCTAAATTTTCTACTATAGAATTTCAGTAAGCATCTGGTCTAACACAGACTCAAACAAAGAAGAAAGTTTAGCATTGCTTAAAAACCACTAACTCTTAAAAAAAGGTTTTTACTCTTACCTCAGAAAGAACACAGATGAAAGAACATAACAAAATCATAAATCTTTACTTTTAAGGGTGATAAAAAGCAAAAGGACAATTTAGAGGGAAAAAAAACCACTACTGATTCTCTTGAACTTTATGAATGAACCTGTGTGGCTATCCTTTTGAATTTCTTTTTTTTTTTCTTTTTTTTCTTTTTTTTTTTTTTTGTGGGTACCGGGGGGTCGACCTCAGGACCTTGCGCGCCAACAGGCACCCGTGCCTCTGAGCGATATCACCGGCCCCTTTTTCGTATGTGGGTTCCGGGAGTTGAACTCGGGCCCTCGCGCTTGCAAGGCAGGCGCTTACGCCGCTGAGCCATCTCACCGGCCCTTGAATTTCTTAAGTATCATTAGGATAACGCCATTTTGAAAACCTCTAACTATCAAAGATCTATAGCTTGGCATGGGTGAAAGAAAATTTTAGTAAATAAGAAAATGTAGTAGAAAACTTCGATAGGTCATTTGTCACCTTCAACTTATTTGCAATACATTTTCTGCTCAGGAAGGAAATAAGTTATAAAGGATCAACAAGCTGGGAGATTGCGTTCTTTTAAGGACCTAGAAAGCCTAAAAAGGGTGGAGGGTAGAGGTAGAAAGGGTATCACAATTAGTTACCTACTAAAACCACTAAATATTGATAACTTTAAATCACTTTTACAAAACGGAATTAGATTAGAGGATTATCTTTCCTTTTGAAAACTTAAATTTATTTTATTTATTTATTTTTTTGCTGTGCTGAGGATCAAATCCAAATCCTTGCACAGGTACAGCAAGGGCTCTACCAATGAGCTATATCCTCAACTCCAGGAAATTATTAACCACTGCCAAATATATTTTGAAGTTGTACTAATTATATTCTAGCCATTTAAAAAAGAAATCTCTTTATTAAATTTTCATCCAGATTTTCTCAGAACTCTCAGCCATATTAGCTTAAGGCTGGAAGGAACTAACACCTTATTTCACAAACTACATAAGCCCTCCAGGACAGGTACTGCTCAGAAAAGTGCTCTGTGAGCTACAAATTTTCCAAAGTCTCAGGACTCATCCAAAAAAACAGAAAAAGACCTGTGGGCAAAGTGAGCAAATAGGTCTATTTACTACAGAAATGTATATGCAATAGGAAGACACTACAGACATGTGTCTTAAATGGCACTAGTGCTAATTATGTAGTTATGTTTCAAAGACTATAGCATGTACTCACCTGCTCAAATAGCAATGTAATTTCCAATTTAGCTGAGAAGTTTTAAAATAACTATACCGTAACCAACAAAATTAATCTGCAGCTCCAAAAAATAACACTTCTGGCATTAACTGAAATCTTTCAAAATAAAGAGCACAAATACAAAGGATGTTCAGCCAGAGGAGATCCCCTAGCTCACATTATATTCCACTTACACAGCTCCTAATCTTCTTAGATTTCCTGGATCTGTTGACATAAGCTGTCTTCCTGAGAAAAATAAAATAAAATTACTCCTACTCCCCAAACTTACACTTGCCAAGTAATTATGGTGGGCTGGAAGGACCTGAAATTTAAGAGAAACCGAAGAATCTCCCCACCCCGTTTTCTTCTGACACATCATAATCTCAAAGAGGGTAAGAATAGATGAGTAAGGATTTTCTTAGTTTAGAGTCCCCCAAATAGAACAGATAGCCCCAAGAATGGTTTCAGGTAATGTGTTAGTCACTTTCCCATCACTGGGACAAAACACTCAACACCCACAATAGAAAGGAGAAAGATTTATCTGGCTCCCAGTTTCCAGCAGGTTTAGGCAAGGCTGGCGGGCTCCGCAGCAGGAGCATCACGGTGGCAGGGCCTGGAGGAGGACCGCTGTCCAGCCCACGGCAGCCAGGAAGCAGCAAGGGAAGGGAGGAGCCGGGGATGAGAATCCCCCTTGCAGGTCACATCCCAGTGCCCACTCTAGCCAGGCGCCACCTCCTAACAAGTCAGCTACAGTGCCCCCACGATCTAATCACCTTCCCAGCACAGGAGATTTTTGGGGAACATTTAGATCTAAACCATAACACGTAGTTTTCATAGTAACTAGGAATTAAGGGACATAAAGTAGGATAAAATATGGAGAAATACTACTCATCATCTTGTTTGTCTCACAGGTTTATTATTTAATATTTTATGCCTAAGGACTGAACTTAACTGTTAGTCTTTAATTATCTCTTCCAAAGATCTTATTTTTACTATTTGGAAGTTTGCTTTTTCTAATATTTTATTTTACTTTGGTTGGTTTTCACTGCGGAGAGAAAAGGAACACATTTCACTCCTGCAGCTTTTCTCTTCACAAGCATTTTTTAAAAATGCCTTTCCCAGGACATTTTAAAGCAGAACATGACAAAGTATGTTCTCCACCAAAGACAGAAATAAACTCAGATGCCCTCAGTGTTTATTCCACCTATGTTAAGAACGTGTCTCTACTGAAACCTAAAACGAGATCTTCTATCTAAAAGACCTCTCATACAAGTGTTTATAATATCAGATAGGTGAAAGCATGTAAAAACTATATTCCCAAACTAATTATGGGGCCAGTGAGATAGCTCAGCAGCATAAGCGCCTGCCTGGCAAGCGTGAGGGCCCAAGTTCGACTCCCGGATTCCACATACGAAAAAAGGGCCGGTGATATCGCTCAGCGGCACGGGCGCCTGCTGGCGCGCGAGGTCCTGAGGTCGACCCCCTGGTACCCACAAAAAAAAAAAAAAAAAACTAATTATGGAAGGGCTTAGTAAGTACTGACTCCTTTTAAAGGCAAAGAAAGTACATGAAATATCAAATACAGTGCGAGGCTGAATAGATGTTTGTTCTCTTCCCTTTTTCCAGTAAACCAGTGTCTAATCAGGGAAATTATATTCTGCTTCAGTTATTACATCTCTAAATGTTACCAACTCAGCTGTTAACCTTCCTTACCTCCTGATACTACGTTATAATTTACCATAAACAAATGGAAGAATATGTTGATTTACATTAATTTAAATCAATCTAGCTTTCTCTTACTTGACATATATACATTAATGGTACTATACCTAGCTCAATCTCTTCTCAACTGCAACTATCTTGGCAGAACACTGAGAATCACTGGACTGCAGGCAATAAATACCCCCCCCAACCCAGTCTATGACTTAACCAAATGCTGCTGGACTTTCCGTACCCTTCCTTAGAAGGTGGGGTTGAGGGCTACCGTTGGCCCTCAGGATTCTTTCCTCATATGGACGATGGACTTCTTTTCTCTTACAGCCATAAGCCTGAACTGCAGAATCATTGTCACTCATTAGCTATAAGATCTTCAGTATGTTTTTATCTCCCTTAGATTCAATTACCATGTTTACTTGGGAAGATATAAATGTGGGGTAATCCCATACATTTATAGTACAAAGCTACTTGTAAGCAAACTCAAGAAAAAAATTAGCTAATTTGTTAACAGTATATACGCAGAGAGGCAATATCTTATGATTAAGTAGTCTGCCTCTTTCTCTCTTGTGGTACTGGGGATTGAACTCAGGGCCCTGCACGTGCTAAGCACTTGCTCTACCAACGAGCCCTAGACCCCATCTTAAGTAGAACTTTTCCTTACACATTTTTGCATTCCTTCCTGGAATTTTACTTCTGTCTCGCTAATCCGGTACAGATTATTGTAGCTCAAATAAAAACTTTTGCTCCCCCATTACACTACTCCTTTGAGTTTTCTTCTTCATTCTTTTGTTATTATTATTGAGATATAATGCATATCCCATAAAATTCAAGCTGTTAAAATGTTTAGTATATTCACAGTATATTATGCAACTATTACCACTCTGAATTCATCACTACCCAAAGAAACTCTGTTCCAATTACCGGTCACTCTTACTCCATCTCCTCCCATGCCCTATGCAGTAATGGCAAACCTTTTAGAGAACGAGTGCCACGCTACAACACAAAGCCCACTTACTTATCACAAAGTGCCAACGCTGTAATTAAACCTGAATACTGAGGTTTTAGTTTAGAAAAAACAACTCATACATCAACATCTTTTGTCTTGTGCTGGGATTACAGACTACCTTGGGGGTTTGATAAATATACATACAGAATCTCAATCATTTTTAGTGTTCTATCTCTTCCTCCTTCCCTGGATCCCCTTTCTCATCTATACTGAGACAATATCTTCCCGTTTCTCAACATGGCTCTTTATTTTGTTCTTTATTGTTTATACTTTAGGTCTCTCAGAGATACCAAGCAATACTTAACCTTTTGTGATCCACTTGTTTCACTTAGCATTATTGTTGAGTTGTAAAAGTAGGAGCTACTGTACTTCTTCCTCTTCTTTTTTCCAAATTGAGGGATCTCTCTAGCTTTTTCTCTTTTTTTTTTCTTTTGGAGACAGGGTATGTAGTCAGGCTGGCCTCAAACTCACTATGTATCCCAGGCTGGCCTCGAGCTCATGGCGATGCTCCTGCCTCAGCCTCCTGAGTGCTGGATTTACAGGCTGGATTTTACAGGCATGCACCACTACACCTGGCCCTTTTTTTTCTTTTTTACTTTGAGAGAGGATCTCACTAAATTACGGAACTACCCAGGCAATCCTCTTGCTTCAGCCTCCCGGAGTTGTAGGATTACAGGTGTGTGCCACCATGCCAGGCTTATATTAGTTCTTTATACATCTTGGGAACTAGACCCTAATGAGATAAATGATTTGCAAACTTTCCTCCAATTCTGAGAGCTAACTTTTACTTTTTTTTCTTCTTCACTTTCTTAACAGGTTGTTCTTTGAAACACAGAATCTTTAAATTTTTTTTTTTTTTTTTGTGGGTACCGGGGGTCGACATCAGGACCTCGCGCGCCAGGAGGTGCCCATGCCACTGAGCGATATCACTGGCCCTTTTTTCGTATGTGGGTTCCGGGAGTCGAACTCGGGCCCTCGTGCTTGCCAGGCAGGCACTTACACCGCTGAGCCATCTCACTGGCCCCCAGAATCTTTAAAATTGATAACATCCAATTACCATTTTTTATCTTTGGTTGCTTGTTCCCTTTGGTGTCATAACTAAAAAAATACTGTCTAGGGCCGGTGAGATGGCTCAGCGGTTTAAGCGCCTGCCTTGCAAGCGCGAGGGCCCGAGTTCGACTCCCGGAACCCACATACAAAAAAGGGGCCGGTGATATTGCTCAGCGGCACGGGCGCCTGCTGGCGCGCGAGGTCCTGAGGTCGACCCCCCGGTACCCACAAAAAAAAAAAAAAAAAAAAAAAAAAATACTGTCTAGTCCACAGTCATGCAGACTGAATATAAACTGACCATAAATTAAAAAAAAGTTCACTTCTTAACTCTCATTTCTATTCATGGTCTATATATCTACACTTACGCTACACTGTCTAGATACTATAGCTTTGGGACATGTAGGTCCTCCAACTTAGTTCTTTTTCAAGGCTGTTGGACTCTTCTGGGTCTCTTGCATTTCTACATGAAATACCTATTTATTTATTTATTTATTTTATTGACAGGGTTTCTTTATGTAGTTTAGACTGATCTTGAACTCACTATGTAGCCCAGGCTGTCCTCAAACTCTTGGCAATTCTTCTGCCTCAGTCTCCTTGGGTGCTGGGATTACAGGCGTGCGCCACCACGCCTGACTTCCATATGAATTTTAGAGTCAGCTTGTCAATTTCCACAAGAAAAGCTGGGATTTTGATAGGATATTGCTGAATCTATGGATCAACTTGGTGTTGTCATCTCAATAATATTAAGGCCACCAATTGATGAACACAGGTTCATCATCTTTTCATTTATTTAGGTTTTTTCCTTCCTGCTGTTATTATACAACCCTCTGCCTTAGATGGAATTTAGTATTCTCAAAATTTTGAGTTGGGTTGGGAAGGTAAAAAAAAAAAAAATCATTTAGTATCAAATGATATGGCTCGTAATTTGGAGTAAAAATAAACAACATTCTTTTTTTTTTTTTTTTTTTTTTTTGTGGGTACCGGGGGGTCGACCTCAGGACCTCGCGCACCAACAGGCACCCGTGCCGCTGAGCGATATCACCGGCCCCTTTTTCGTATGTGGGATCCGGGAGTCGAACTCGGGCCCTCGCGCTTGCAAGGCAGGCGCTTACGCCGCTGAGCCATCTCACCGGCCCCACAACATTCTTTATTCTTTTTCTCTAATTTCCTCTAATAGAAATTTGTTTTAAAAGCAGTTGGGTCTAGAGATGTAGCTCAGTGGATAAGGAATGTCTTTAGCATGTAAGAAGCCCTGAGTTGGAGCTCCAACACACACACACACGACTACATCAAGTGTTAGCAAAGATATGGAACAAATGACACTCTCTGAATTGTTAGTGGGGTTATAGACTGTAAAGATGATAATAAATGTTGAACCTAAAACTCTATGATCCAGCAGTTCCATTCCTAGTTATATATATCCAAAAGAATTGTGTATCAGAAGACATGGTAAGAATGTCACAACAGGACTTTTTTTTTTTTTTTTTTTTTTGAGACAGAGCCTTGCTATGTAGTTCAGGCTGGTTTTGAACTCACTATGTAGCCTAGGCTGGCCTCAAACTTGCAGCGATCCTCCTCCCTCAGACTCACAAGTGTTAGGATTACAGGTGTACACCACCACGCCTGACTACAACAGGATTCTTTATATATATAGTAGGGTTTGCAAGGGAAAAGATATTATACAGGACACATAATTTATAGGATTATTTTATAGTAGTCACCCAAGAATCAAGCACAAAAAGAGTGCAGGAAATCTGTCCACACACTAGAGACCCAAAGAATCCAGCTGTGGGCCTGGATCCCATGGCAATGTCCTGCATAAGTCCAGCTGAAGACCTAGAGCCCATGACAATGCCCCTATGAGTCCAACTGGAGGCCTAGAGCCCATGACAATGTCTCAAGCAAGTCTGTTTCACAGATCTGTGCTGGGAAGGCCCAAAGGTCAGTGGCAGAAGCTAGAAAGTCTGTGTCAGCAGGATGAAGGATCTGTGCCAGCAGGCTGAGGGATCTGCACTAGAGCCAGGAAGCTACGCTCAAAGTAAGGACCAGAGCTCTCCCGAAAAGTACCACACCCATCCTCAGCAATGACGAGGTCCCGAACTCCTCCGACGAGAACAGCCAAGTTCATATCAGGAAAACCAGCACCACAAGCTTCTCCAGGAGAACCAACAGCACCACCTCTTCCTCTCCAGTTCTTTTTATGTTGTTGGCAACAATCCTCAGGTAGGCCTTCTACACACAGCACTACACTGATTCAGTTCAGGTGGGTGTTACAAGTTGACCACCAGTTGTCAATCCACCACAGTCCTCCCCTGGTCAACTTGATTATCAGACACATTTCCTTCAACCATAGTCTCCAGTGGCCGATTTGTGAAAAGTTAACATGTCTTGGTCTATTCAGATGTACATTAATATAACAATTAAATATATACCATTTTTATTGCATTAATTTCTTCAAAAGCAAAATATTCAAAGGGTGATCAAAATTCAAGGTTAAAACCACATTACTTTGACTAATTAACCTGATTACAAACACATCTAAAAACATTAAAATCCTATTTAACAGAGCTATTATAATCACAGTCCTTGCTTCCCATTAACTTTTAACAACAGGGTATAGCAAGACTAACAAACAGGGATCTCCTGCAATTCAAATACACTCTTATCTTCGGGTGAAAGGCTTCAGTTCATTTTTTCATTGTCCTGTTCTTCTCAACAACCCCGTTCTCCTCTGTGTCATCCTTGCAATCCACAGTTCCACTGAAGCCTTCCATCTGGCCAAATGCTTCAAATCACCTTGCTGGCTCTTCACTCTTTTTTTTTTTTTTTTTTTTTTTTTGTGGGTACCGGGGGGACGACCTCAGGACCTCGCGCGCCAACAGGCACCCGTGCCGCTGAGCGATATCACCGGCCCCTTTTTCGTATGTGGGATCCTGGAGTCGAACTCGGGCCTTCGCGCTTGCAAGGCAGGCGCTTAAGCCGCTGAGCCGTCTCACCGGCCCTGGCTCTTCACTCTTAATTTGAAACATAGATCTGGCCAAAAGCTTTCAACAGTAACCATGCCACCGTCCCAACAGTAAACTACACTGAAATTTTTCTGCCACCCAGGTAATATCTCTAAACACAAGCAAAATGCAGAACAACTTCCTTCCAAAGCACAATATACTACCTGGGATTTAGCAGCCAGTGCAGTCCTTCTCAATAGCCTCCCGAGCTTCATCTTAATCGGCAGCATTTCCATCAGTACTCTGATTTTCTAGGCTCTGACCAGTCTCCAATATAGTTTACGACATGTAGGGGCTGCTTCTAGGCCAGTCCCTCAAAACCTTTCCAAATTAATTCCCAAGGATCTTAAGCCACATGGCCAGGCAACATCACAGCAATGGCCCCACTCCTGGTACCAATTTCTGTATCAGTTAGCATTTTACTACAGAAACAGACATAACACAAGATATACAAATGTATAAGAAATTACAAGATTGGCTTATGATGGTCAGCCACAGAGTTGGATGAGGAAGCGTGCAGAGGGTGTCTGCACACTAGAGGCTGAAGGATTCAGTCCAAGGTCTGGAGTTCACTGCAGTGTTCCGTGCAAGTCCGTATCAGGAGGCCGATGGTTCTGCGACGGAAGGCTGAAGGATCCAAGGCAGAAGCTAGAGTCTGTGCTAGAAGCCAGGAGACAATGTCCAAGCTGAAGGCGAAGACTGGAGCTCCTCTGAAGAATGGAAGCCTGTTCATCCTTCCTCATTTCCCTTTTATACCATCCAGGCAATGAGCCACCCTAGGGTGGGTCTTCTACATGCTAAGGTATAGAATTGCTGAGTCGATTTAGTTAAGCTTCTAAACTTCTCAAGTTGACACAATAAATCAACCACTACAATATATATATAATTAAGTTTATTGGTACATTTTAGATATACATAATGATCATATTCATCATAGGGAATTTGTACCTGTACATGATATATTTTGACTTCTCTATTTTTCCTGGAGTCCCTCTCCTCCCTTCAAACCCATCTTCTCCTCCCTATTTACAAAGCTTTGTTTCCATTTTATCCTTTTATTTATTTTGAGACTGGGGCTTGCTATGTAGTTCAGGCTGGCCTGGACTCATTATGTAGCGCAGGGTGGCCTCGAACTCATGGCGATCCCCCTGCCTTAGCCTCCCAAGTGCTGGGATTATAGGTGTGCACCACCACACCCAGCTTATTTTTTGTAATCGTTTTTTTCCCTTTTCCCTTCCTTCCTTTCCTTCCTCCACCCTAGTTCTTCTTTCCTTTTGAACAATTTCTTCCCATTTCACAATATCTATTGTACACTTTAGTTCCTATTTATTCTTCCAGTTTCTCACAGCAGGGAGACAATGCGATGTTTATACATGTTGAGTCCGATTTATTTCACTTAAGAGTATGGTCTCAAGTTGCACCCATTTACCTAGAAACGTCTCAAATTTATCCTTCTTTATGGCTGAGTAGTAATCCATTATATATAAAAAAAAAATCACATCTTCTTTATCCATTCCTCGGTTGTTGGTCATTTGAGTTGTTTCCGCGAGTTAGCTATTACAAACTGTGCTGCTATAAACGTGGGTGCACATATATCACTATGGTATGATGTTTTTAACTCTTCTGGGAAGATACCCAGAAGGGGAACAGCTGGGTCAAGTGGGTCCTCTAATCCTAGTTTTTTGAGGAATCTTCATACTGATTTCCACAGTGGTTGCACCAATCTACACTTGCACCAAGAGTGGAGAAGGGTTCCTTTTTCCCTGCAACCCCTCCAGCATTTGTTACTAGTTGATTTCTTGATGATTCTTTCTGGGGTCAGATGGAATCTCAGTGTTGTTTTTTTTTTTTTTTTTTTTTTAATTTTAAAGAGAAGAAAAAACAAAACAAATCAAAAGAAGAACAAATTTTCAAACCAACATAATAGGAGGGTAACAATGGTTAATACATTACATATTACTATCTTTAAGTTAGTTATTCAGGACACCAGACATTAGCATTCAATTGTCCAAACATTATTGGCACAAACCTTACTCTTCAATGAACTAAGTAAAAATGGTAGTGTATCTATCTTAACCATCTTATATATATATATATACAATTTTTTTTTCCCTTTCCCTTCTTTCTTTTCCCTATTCCAGTCTCTCTTTCCTTTTGACCAGTTTCTTTTTGATTCACCATGTCTATTGTACATTTTGGATCTTATTTACTCTTTCAGTTTCTCATACTAGAGAGATAATACGATGCTTACACATGTGCTTCTGGTTTATTTCACTTATGAGTATTTTCTCGAGTTGCATCCATTTACCTATAAAAGTCTCCAGTTTATCCTTCTTTATGGCTGAATAGTACTCCATTGTATAAAAATACCACATCTTTCTTATCCATTCCTCAGTTGATGGGCATTTGGGTTGTTTCCAAGATCTGGCTATTACAAATTGTGCTGCTATAAACATGGGTGCACATATGTCGCTGTGGTACGATGTTTTTAATTCTTCTGGGAAGATGCCCAGAAGGGGAGTAGCTGGGTCAAATGGGACCTCCAACCCTAGTTTTCTGAGGAATCTCCACACTGACTTCCACAGTGGCTGTACCAGTCGACACTCCCACCAACAGTGAAGAAGGGTTCCTTTTTCCCCACAGCCCCTCCAGCATTTGTTATTAGTTGATTTCTTAATAGTAGCCATTCTTTCTGGGGTGAGATGGTATCTCAGTGTTGTTTTAATTTGCATCTCTCGAATGACTAGTGATGTTGCACATTTTTTTGTATATTTGTTTGCCATTAGTATTTCTTCATCTGAGAAATGTGTATTCATCTCAGATGCCCATTTTTGGAGTGGGTCTTTAAATTTGGGAGGTCTGATTTTTTTGAGTTCTTTATATGTTCTCGATAGTAATCCTTTGTCTGAGGAACAGCTGGCAAACATTTTTTCCCACATTGTGGGTTGTCTCTTCACTCTGTTGGTGGTTTCTCTTGCTGTGCAAAAGCTTTTTAATAAGATGAGATCCCAGTTATTGATTCTTTGGGATAGTTCCCGTGCGGTTGAGTTTTTATTCATAAAGTCTTTGCCTACACCAATGTCTCCAAGGGTTTTACCTATCCTACCTTCCAGCAGATTTAATGTTTCTGTTTTAATATTTAGATCTCTGATCCATTTTGAATTTAGTTTAGTGCATGGTGAAAGATATGGATCTAGTTTTAATCTTCGGCATGTGTAGAGCCAGTTTTTCCAGCACCATTTATTAAAGAGGCTATCTTTCTTCCAGCGAATGTGTTTGGCACCTTTGTCAAAGATAAGGTGGCTTAGTATGTCTGGGGTTGTTTCAGCATCTTCTAATCTGTTCCACTGATCTTCAGGTCTGTTTTTTTGCCAGTACCACACTGTTTTTATCACAGTAGCTTTATAGTATAATTTCAAGTCGGGGATTGTGATGCCCCCTGCCTTGCCTTTGTTGCCCAGAATTGCCTTTGCTATTCTAGGTCTCTTCTGATTCCAAATGAATTTTAGGATTGTTTTCTCTAATTCTGTGAGATATGCTGTTGGAATTTTGATTGGAATTGCATTAAATCTGTATAACAATTTTGGAAGTATGGCCATTTTCACTATATTGGTTCTTCCTATCCAGGAGCAAGGGATATCTTTCCATTTTCTGATATCCTCTTCAATCTCCTTTTTCAGAGTACTGTAGTTTTCAGTATAGAGGTCTTTTACATCCTTCGTGAGGTTGATTCCTAGGTATTTCATTTTTTTGGATGTTATTGTGAAAGGTATTGTTTCCCTAATTTCTCTTTCAGTAAGTTTGTTATTTGTGTACAGGAAGGCTATTGACTTTTGAGTATTGACTTTGTATCCAGCTACACTACTGAATTTGCTTATTAAATCTAGCAGTTTTTTAGTGGAGTTTTTGGGGTCTTCTGTGTAGAGTATCATGTCATCTGCAAATAATGATAATTTAACTTCTTCCTTTCCAATCATTATTCCTTTTATTTCTTTCTCTTGTCTAATCGCTCTGGCTAAAGTTTCCAGAACTATGTTGAATAAGAGTGGGGACAGTGGACATCCTTGTCTTGTTCCTGATTTTAGAGGGAAGGCTTTCAGTTTTTGGCCATTTAGTATAATATTGGCTGTTGGTTTGTCATAGATAGCTTTTACCAGATTGAGATAAAGACCCTCTATTCCAATTTTCTGTAGGGTTTTTATCATGAAAAGGTGCTGGACTTTGTCAAAAGCTTTTTCTGCATCAGTGTTGTTTTAATTTGCATCTCTCGAATGACCAGTGATGTTGAACATTTTTTCATATATTTATTTGCCATTTGTATTTCTTCATCAGAGAAGTGTGTATTCATCTCAGATGCCCATTTTTGGACTGGGTCTTTAAATTTGGATGATTTTGAACTGATTTTTTTCAGTTCTTTGTACATTCTAGATATAAGTCTTTTGTCTGAAGGACAATTGGCTAAAATTTTTTCCTACCCTGTGGGTTGTCTTTTCACTCTGTTGGTGATTTCTTTTGCTGTGCAAATGCTTTATAATCGGATGAGATCCCAGTTATTACAACAGGATTCTTAATAACAGCCGAAATCAGGAAGCAATGAGATATTAGATAGCAATGAAGAGTCATTGTTCTACCCAAATATATGGATGACTCTCAAAGACATAGATATAGACAGATCCCAAAAAGTAATCGCACGTATCATAAGTACTATATGATTCCATGTATATGAAATTCTAGAATGTGCAAAATTAATATAGTATAATGACAGAAGTCAAAATAGTGGCTATCTCTGACAAGAAAGATGGACTGGGAAGAGGCACAAGAAAGGCTTAGAGGGGCTGGGGATATAGCTCAGTGGCACAGCTCAAGGTCCTCAGTTAGATTTCCAGTACCAAAAAAAAAAAAAAAAGAAAAAAAAAGGAAGAAAGAAAGGCTTAGGGGATACTGGAAATGCTCTATGTGGCGGTTGGGGATCACAGTTATGTGAGTATATATTTATTCATGGGAATATAAACCTAAGATTGGTGTACTTCACCGCATGAATGTCAAGCAGGGCATGGTGCCACACACCTGTAATCCCAGCACTCGGGAGGAGTGCTGCAAGTTCCAGGCCAGCCTGGGCTACATAGTGAGTTCAAGGTCAGCCTGAACTACATAGCAAGACCATGTATCTCCATAAATAAATAAATAAATAAATACCTACTATATGAATGTCATTTATTTGTATAAATACAAATAATACAAATTTAAATACGTGGAAAATCATTTAAAGTTTAAACACACACCCGCCCCTCTGGAAATGAGATTAACTTTCTAATCTCTCTATTCATAATCTTTTTTTTTTTTTTTTTTTTTTTTTGTGGGTACCGGGGGGTCGACCTCAGGACCTCGCGCGCCAACAGGCACCCGTGCCGCTGAGCGATATCACCGGCCCCTTTTTCATATGTGGTATCCGGGAGTCGAACTCGGGCCCTCGCGCTTGCAAGGCAGGCGCTTATGCTACTGAGCCATCTCACCACCCCTATTCATAATCTTAAATATAGCCAACTATTATTTTATAATCACCCTTTCACTTAACAGAACCATCTGAATATTACAGGGAGGGCTCAGGCACTCTCAGTCTTTGTTGCTTAAAGCTGAAATTTCTGGTGCTGGGTGTTCCAAGAATTGTAAAACAGGGAAGTGTTTTATGAAAACAGCTCTTCACACTTAAAACCTGTGTCCTAAGGCAGGAAATGAAAACAAAAAGGGGTCAGCACTTCCTTTTTTCACCCTTCTCTCTTTTAAAACAATCCTATGAATGAATACCCGACAGACAATACTGGCTATAAAAATATTTGTTTTCTATCAGTGCACTACTTTCATTCCTGTAAAGACACTTCCCCTACACATTTTAGTATTAGTTTTTCTTCTGCTTACTCTGCCAAGAGGGAGAGGCTGGTGCAAGACTAGCATAAAGCATCAGTAATTTAATACAAACCTGGTCAGACTGTCTTTTAGGTGAGCTATGGGACAATATAACTGAAACTCTGTGAATGCAATGGAATACAAGCTATGCATGAAGGAAAAAGTTCAAACGACATCTCTGTAGTACCAAGGCAGGAACAAATGCTTCATGTTCACTGCAAAGGTCCATTAGTATTAAAACAGCTCAAACGACTCTGAGTGAGAATATTGATATATAATAAAAGTCCTTCTTTTATAAACAGCTTTTATAGAAAAAAAAATATCCTCTCTAGGATAAATGGAATCTAAAATTCTGAACATCAAATATGGCAATATTGGCAATGTAATGCTTTCTCAGAAATAACATCTTTATTGAATTAGAGTGTTTAACTCTCACTGAAAAAGGGATGAGGCCAAGCAGGGGGTGTATGTAGGGAGACAGTTTAAGGAAGGCTGGACTTACATGAGGGCTTATGATGTTCCTGAACTTTCTCAATAAACTTTAGGTACACGGAACATTTTTTCCACGTACAAGCATATCCTTTAACAGTAAGAACTGCTGAGATTACTGACTCTGGTTACTCAGGAAATCAGATTTCCAAAAATAACTTTTACTTCTTCCAAGACAGGGGAAGAGGATTGGCAAGTGAACATTTAGATTTGATACTAAAGTAACAAAAAATACTCCCAAGTCTCTGAGGTTTTCTGGTGTCCAGAGAAAACAAACTGAATTTCAAATTCCTATTATACTGGTACCTCTTTCTTCTACAATAAATATGCACACCTAGTAAAGTCTCACTAGAACATGTAGATTTGTTCCACTTCGCATTATTTACTCCATACAATGAAATATTTCACCGAATTCAGTAATGTCAGCGAAAGAAAATGTGCTCAAGCTGAACACGATGGTGCACACTGTAATCCTTGCTACTCAAGAGTCTGAGGCTGGAGGACGGCAAGTTCGAGGCCAGCCTGGGCAACTTATGGAGAGCCCTGAGAGCTAAAAAAAAAAAAAAAAAAAAGTGCTCAATTGTTAGAAAGAGATATATTTACACCAGTAAGCTCACCAAAGAAGAGTTGAAAGAAACTGTGCGCATTCATTCAGTGGCTGTGAATATGCTTCAGAATTTCCTAGAGAAACTCAAAAATTCCAAAAAAGTGGACTTTGGAGCTATTAACATTTTTGAAGCCTAAGGGAAGTCCAATTTTTTTAGATGTAAAATTATTTTTAAAAAAACAGAAATCTTGTATGTAAAATTAAATAAAAAATTTCATTTATTTCAGAATGTATCTGCTAGATATAGAGACACATAAGTATATTGGTTACACCAAAAGCAAAATTCTCACCAGGAAAACTGCTTAGAAAGTGGAAAACAGGGCTGGTGAGATAGCTCAGTGGCATAAGCGCCTGCCTGGCAAGCGCGAGGTCCTGAGTTCGACTCCTGGTACCCACATACGAAAAAAGGGCCGGTGATATCGCTCAGTGGCATGGGTGCCTGCTGGCGCGCGAGGTCCTGAGTTCGACCCCCTGTACCCACCAAAAAAAAAAAAAAAAGTGGAAAACATACAGTGCGGCAGGTAAGTGGACATCATTAAACAACTACATCCCGAGCACCCGCTATGTGCCAGACTCTGCTCCAGGCCTGACTACACTGCAGTGAGTAACACAGATCAAATCTCCTGCCTGCATGGGGCCTAATTCCACGGCGGGAGATGGTCAACAAACAAAATAAATACCTCCCTGAATGGTGTTTGAGGGAAAAAACCTGAATCAGCCGCCAAATGTCAAGACCCAGAAGCTAAAAGCACACCTAGCCTTTCCAAGAACTGCAAAAGTACAGGAGGGTGAGGGGGACTTAGGTTAATGCAATGTAATTTCTCCCAAAGGCACCTTTTTCTATGCAAACAAAAGTGAGAACTTTTGAAAAACAAAAAACAAACCTCTTTTAGAGCTCTAAGTCTTTCTCCACTATTAGCTCATAGTGGTAAAGATATATGTAACACACTAGTAAAAATTCCTATGGACAATTTTCTGCAGCTTAGATGAAAATCACAAATTAGTAAATACTTTTATTTTTTGGTAGTGGTGATGGTACTAAGGATAGAACCCAAAGCCTTTGCATTGAGCTATATACCCAGACCTGTTTTATTTTATGTATATATATATATTTTTTTTTTTTGGAGGGGTACTGGGAATTGAACTCAGGACCTCACGCTTGCCAGGCAGGCACTACGTCACTGAGCTATATCCCTGGCCCTTATTTTATATTTTGAGACAGGGTCTTGTTAAGTCACTAAGTTGCCCAAGCTGGGCTCTAACTTGTAATCCTCTTGCCTCAGCCTCCCAAATGCTGGGATTACAGGCATGTGCCACCATGCCCAACTTCATTTTTTGTTGTTTTTAGTCTTGAGACACGGTCTAAGCTGCCCACGCTGCCCTTGAATTTGCAATCATCTTGCTTCAGCCTCCCAAGTACTGGGATTCCAGGCATGTGACACTATAATGGGCAAAATTTTTTAATTTAAATTTTTTGTTAGGCTCTACCAATGCTTATATATTTCTAATCTTTAAAAAACTCCAAAGAATGTAATAAAAGAAGACAGAAATAGAAAGAATTAGGCCATGAAAAATTTTCACATGGCACATTTTAAGACATGCCTTTATTCTGTCCTTCATTAATTTGCTGTTATTTCTGAATTCCTGTTACTGCTCTTACATCTTTCATGTATGGTCTTTTGGCAGAGGGTGGGGAGAGGACTGGGAATTGAACTCACGACCTCGTGCTTGCCCGGCAGGCGCTGTGCAGCTGAGCTATATCCTCAGCCCTCATGTATATATATATATTCTTTGGGGGGGTACTGGTAATCGAACTCAGGACCTTGCACTTGCCAGGCAGGCACTTGTGCCACTGAGCTATATTCCCGGCATGTATGGCCTTTTATCGTCAAAACAAACTGCAAATGTGGAAGTCACAATGTTTTTTTTCTTCTTTTCTAATACCGCCCCTAAGAACACATAGCACATATTCAAGTTGAAATATTCCGAGAAGATGAAAACTCTATGTATTCAAACCAATTTAAATTACAAAGCAGAATTATCTACGTCCAATTACACTACCACAAGTAATAATCTAGTATACATCAGATAAATAATAATCTAGCATATTAGTAAATATCTAGCACACAAAAAGCATTCTGGAACTTGACATAAGGGTTCAAATTCTGGTTCTACCACTCAGTAACTAGGTGACCATGGGTAGGTAACTTAATCTTCCTTTTCTTAACCTCTTAGCTTCCTTATTTTGTAAAAGACAGAGAATGTTTAAAACTTGTTCTGACAACTTAATGAAAAGCATTTTTAAGACAGTGCTCAGTCACAATAACCTACTATGCATGGTAGCTGCTACTATTTACCTCCCTAGTGTATTCTTCCCTTAAAATTATGCCTTCCATACAATACCACATACTCTGACCCTTTGGCTTAGCCTTAGCTCTCAAAATAAAATGATGGCTTTCTTACTTGTTTATCCTTGGTGTTTCTAGTTTTCTAGTCTTTTAATTCTTTGGCACATCCTTCAGTTTAACACTTAACACAAGAACACAACCAACTGTACTAACATATAATCACATATTTCATTCTTCAACACTCTAGTTTACAATTTATAAACAAGCTTCATGTATCTTAAAGTAAGCTACCATCTTTCCAAGCTAGTTTTAACCAGTTTCCCTTATTCTCCAATTTAGACTATCACGTCATCAACCATCATCCAGGTGAGGCAAATTACCTTTGCAAATCTGAGTATTCAAATAGCAAGCAGATGCCCTCTTTTTCTGAAAACTACCATTACCATAAAAGAAATTGGACCAATAATGTGGAACAGAAATAGAAATGCTTGCATTAAGGCCATTTTAAAACTTGAAGTCATCAGAAAGTCATTTTGAATATAATGCATAAAAGCAGTAAAAACAGGTCTGAGAGGAAAGAATGGGAACTAATAATTCTGTTTCTTGAAATTTCATTTATTAGTTTAATTTGGTTCTTTGGTGGTACAGTATATATGCTTCTGAGACCAGACTATCAGAGTTTGTATCCTGGCTCCATCATCCAATAGCTCTACGGCTTCAGCCAACTCAACCTCTCAGAGGCTAGTTCCTCATATGCAAAACAGGGTTGAAGATAAGGTTGTTTTAAAAAAAAAAACAAAAAACGAGATAATGCATGTCTAACACATGGTATTTGAAAACTTGTTATTCTGTATTTATATACGTAGGATAATTTCTACTTTCTGTTTTTGTTTTACTATAACAAGGCCTATAAATATCTTAAGGCCTTATTCTATACTCAAATTGGTAAAAACAAAAAACAAAAAACAAAAAACATGCCTATATGGGTATATATTCTTTGTTTGCTAAAAAGATATTAAAGATCTTGAGGAAAAGAGAAATACACGATGGAAAGAGAAGGCAGGATGGAGTACACCTCCAATACCACAGGAGGATAAAGAGCCTACTTGCCCAAGAGCATATGCGCTTGTTGGGGCGATTAACTCTCACTGTTAAAAGCTTAAGAGGAGAACTGGTTAAGCTCAGTGCTCTCACAAAATTCAGGGAAGATTAACAATGAACAATAATGGATTGATTTATTTTTTACTTTGTTTTTTAAAGAAAAACATTTTAGAGAGACTTAACATTGTAACACACCTGCCATATGTGGGGTGTTAGCAGATGAGGTGTGTGCATAAAATGCAGGAACAATAGTGAACCCATACCATGATGACAGTTAAGAGCCAGGCAGTGTTAGCCTCCTCCTTTATGGGGAATTCATAAGCTGACTGCCTCTCACCATGTGATTTACTTCTCTTTCATTATTCCTAAGCATGATTCAAAACTGGGAGTGAGGAGGCATCCTGACAAAACTCAGGTGTTTGCAGTTCTTATTAAAACTATGGAGTAAATTCTAACAATTCTAGAACAAAACTTCCATTCTATATGCTAAAAAGGTGATAAACATGTAGATGTCCCAAGCCCCTACAATAAATGCAAGCATTCTGTACTGCAAACACGTACTAGTAAAAATTTTTTAAAATGCTGAACTAAAAAAAATTAAAATTAAAATTACCCTCATTTCCTTCCCTTCCATAACTATCAAACTCTTCTAGTCAATTGTTGACATTCATACGCTACTGCCAAAAGCAGCAACAGTAATAAAAGTTATTTGTACTAAGCGCATGCAAAAGAAATCTGTCCAACGTATATCTAACAGCTAATATTGGTTATTACTTTTTGTCATTTATAACTACCTATAATATTTGGGTTTCTGAAAGTGAACATAAACTGTTCTTATAAACAAAACAAGAATGAATAAACAGTAGAGAAAATTAATATGCTCATATTAAAAATCTTGTATCTGGGGTCGGTGAGGTGGCTCAGCGCCATAAGCGCCTGCCTGGCAAGCGCAAGGTCCTGAGTTTGACTCCCGGTACCCACATACAAAAAAAGGGCCGGTGATATTGCTCAGTGGCACGGGTGCCTGCTGGCGCGCGAGGTCCTGAGTTCGACCCCCGGTACCCACCAAAAAAAAAAAAATCCTATATCTGGCTGGGATCCTCAACAGGTTGACCCTTGAGATACATGTATCATTCAGCAATAAGACTCAAAGTAAAACTATACATAAAAAGAATTCCAAAATCAGAACTTAAACCAGAACATAAAAACACTTTTTCATATTTTATAAACACAAACTCCATGCCCATAAGGGTTTTTACTTCATCAGTCTATTACTGTCGTTAATTACTATGATCACATGACAAAATTCCACAATTCTGTGTGTTCTTCTTACTGATGATATACTATCTAGGAAAGTGCCAACAGTAAACATCATTTATGATACCAACCAAAAATTTAACTAGTCAGTAGATACTAAACTGTAAATAAAGTTAACTAAACTTTATATTATAAAACTGTCAACATCCCGGGGGGCCAGAGTTTATACCCAAAGCTGGATGGATCTTTACTGCCAAGCCCAATACAGATGGAAAAATGTTGAGCAGCCTAGAAAAGAGTTTATTCACTCTTTCATTTCCACCAAAGCTGGAAGGTTTTGGTTTTTTTTTTTTTTTATGTGGGTACCGGGAGTTGACCTCAGGGCCTCACGCTAGCCAGCAAGCGCTTGTGCCGCTGAGCGATATCACTGGCCCCTTTTTTTCCCTTTATGTGGGTTCCGGGAGTCAAACTCACGACCCCGCGCTTGCCAGGCAGGTGCTTATGCCACTGAGCTATCTCACCGGCCCCAGCTGGAAAGTTTTGAAGACAAATTTTAGGGTTCAAAGACAGTGGGCTAAACTTGGCAACTCAAGAGGGTGAGGCAGATGGATCTTAAACTCAGGAGACTGAGGCCAGCCTTGAGACAGAGAAAGTCTGTCTCAAAAACAAAAACAGAGAGAGAGAAAAAAAAAAAAAAAGTAAGCTAATTAACAGACTACAGTGATGGTTAATATTATATACCAATTTGACTGAGACAAGTCAATTTGATTGAGCCATAGTACCAGATATTCAGTCCAGTATTATTCTGAGTGTATCTGAGAGCGTATTTTGGATGAGATGAACACTTAAATCAGAGTAAGTAAAGCAGATTGCCTTCCCTAATGTGTTGGCCTCCCCCTCACCCCAGTGCGAAGGACTGAACCTAGAGCTTCAGACATGCTAGCTAAGTGCTCTAGCCCTGAACCATATCCTCAGCCCAGACAAACTGATTTTAATAACATATTCCCCTTAAGTCCTAGCTAAATGGTACTGGAAAAATCTCTGTTAGGCACTTCAGAGACACAAAGAAAAGGAAAATAAATGTACCTTCAATTGGCTCCTCACAAGCTAAGGTATTTTTGTGGCTCAGTGGAGTCTTGTAAAAGGGATATTTATACGGGGCTTCCAGGCTGCAAGAGCTCAGTAATTTTGTAGCCTGAAGCAAAATGAGTAGGAAGGAGGTTCACCATCTCAGAGATATGGCACCTGTTTTTGCTACACAGGCAACGGCTTGGGCCACTGTTGCACTAAGGAGCATCAAAACAGACAGATCTGCCTCATAACTTGGGATATGGTTCCAAAGTGGTCCTTTGGTTTTCTGTTTTCATACAAGTACAAGAGCAGCTTTTTGCTAACACCAAGCGATGCACACTAAATTCCTCCCACAAGAAGGGTTTGTCGTCCCCTCCCTATTAGAGCCTTAATCCTTTAATTCATTTCAATGCCAAAAAGTAGGATTTCCTGAGGACTGCCACAGGATGTGCAACAAGCAGCAGGGGCCAAGGCTTAACATTGTTGATTCAATATAATCAAAAGTTTAAAAGAATGATTGCTAATGCACAGCCGGAAACAGAGAGCCCTAAACAAAAGGAAGAAAAGAGGCCAAGTGCCTTTGAAAAAATAAGGAACTGAGTTTTAAAGGTACCAACTTCCAGTCAGAACAAAATGTCCCCTCCTCCCCGCCCAGTGCTGGTGACTGAGCCCAAGGCCTTGCACACGCTAGGCAGGTGTTCTACCACTGAACTACACCCCCCGCCCAGGACAGGAAGTCTGGATTTGTCCAAAGACTACTGTGTTGTCCTGTGGTGGGGCTGGAACACGCCGCAATCTACATTTAGACAGACCCAAAAGGATGGGGAAATATACTGTGTATAGTATGATCAAGTATCCACCTACAAAGAAGTTTAGCAATCACTGATAAGGCTTGGCTTGAATTAAAACTAATGATTTTAGAGGTAACAGTAAGTTAGAAGTTCACAAATTGATTAATATTTGAACATTAAAAAAAAAGGACCTTAATGTAAGCAATGCCATTTGTAGGTTATACACTAAAGAATTTTGAGATTCTGAATTGCCTCTGACTCCTTACCACTATCTTTTGTCCTCCTGTAATTTGGTTTCTAGGCAAATGCTCTACCACTGAGCTGTATCTCCAGTCCTAGATGTTTTCTCACTTCTGCACCTATATCACTGATTCATTCAGCAAGGATCATCAACCATCAAGGTGAAAGTGCCAGGGCCCACGCATTAAGATTTCTAAAAACAATAAACATTACCAACATAGCTTTACAACCAAACTCCTGTCCCAAAATCAAACATTTCCCTCTTTTACTTTTAAAAGGCAGAGCCAATATATCTTATCTTCCAATTTTCTTTTCCCCAGTTACCAGCAATCAGAACTGTTTTTGGTTCATTTGCATGTAAGGGAGCTTTAAAACAATAAATAATCCTTAAGCCTCTTAAACATTAGTTTGCTTTTTGACTGCTGTGTTCTTTAAAATGCACATTCTAGGGGTTGGTCTACCAAGATTCAATGCTCTGGTCATTATTAACAAACTTCACAGCAGTGGTGCTCAAACCTGGGCTTATAAGTACATTAGAAGCATCTAGGGTTCTTTGAAATAGCACCAGGTGGAGCATCTTATCCCCAGATATTCAATGTGTCTGCAGAAGGTCTCTAACACTGTAACTATTTTTTAAGTTTTCTTGAGTGTGGATAAGATGAAGAAGTACTGTACTAGTTAGGCACCAACATGGTGGAACGGTGAGCAGCAGAGAAAGAGCCTCTCTGCGAGTTGCCATCCAGATGCTGGAATATAGCAACATAAGGAAGACAGGAGGGAGGTGGGTCTCCTGGATCCAGGAAGGATCTGAAGTGCGAACTGAAGCCCACGGAGAGAGTGAAGAGAGAGTGAAGAGAGAAACTTCAACAAAGAAGGAGGTAGCCAGCAGCGCCTTCTCCCTGAGACGAGACTCACTGCGCGAGAGGAGCGGTTCAAACCTGCAGACACCCGGTGACTGCCTGCGACCCCAGGGGCCTCCAGGGAGAGACGCAGCAGTGCAGGGGAGCACTGGATGTGAAGGACTGCACTGCCTGGCAGTGAGTGCTGAGGGCTCAGTCGCCCCGTGGGAGACAGTGATTGGCCAGGGCACATCTTGGAGAGGGGCGGTCGAGCTCAGAATTCAGAGTGTCTGTGGCTCCATCTATGGCTCCCAGCCGGGCTCAGGCCTGGGGAAGGTGCACTGACAGCTGTAGGCCGGATGAGTCTGCTCTTGGCCAGAAAGTGCAGGCTCACTGAGATTATGCACTACCCAGCCTAAAAGCTACTTCTGGCTTGCTGGGATAAATCCGCACGGATCAGGACTCTGTCTCCACATGTCTACCAGTGACAGCAGAGACAAACCTGGAAGTGGACTTTTTTTTTCTCTCCCTTGCTTGTTTTTTGTTGTTGTTTTGTTTTTGTTTTTTTCTCCTTCATTGTTTGATCTTGTTTTTATATGAGTGTAAACGGGGTTTCTGCCCTCTTTGTGTCTGGGGTTCTATTCTGTTGTTCTTTTTATCTCTTCCTTCCTTCTCTCCAGTATTCTGAACCAGTTTCCCAAAGTTAGCATGATCCCCCCTTGTCCTCCAGTCTTACTTCTAATCTCTTCCTCCTCTTCTACCTCTCTATTTCTTCCCTAACCCCTTTTAAATTTTAACCTTGAAGGTAAAATTGACATATTAAGGACTTATATACTGCATATAATTTTCTGGTCTGTTTTAGATTTTGTTATATAACCACAAATCTAGTTCATACGGTTAAAGGTGGCAAATTAATGGTTACCTCAGTTTGTCATTTTCTAGGCTGTGATTGATGCTACTGTTATTGCTGATGCTACCACTTTAGTAAAAGTGACATAATTGTTCCAAACAGCTACTCTTCCTGATATTATAAGACTGAGATTGACTAAGGGTCATAGAAAATACTGTGGCAGAGTGCCAAAGAACCAGAGGCTGGGCAAAACAGGCAGCAATTTCTGGTCTCCAACAAACTGAAGAGGTAAGATTTTGCAACAGACTCAAAAAACCCCAGAATCACTTACACCTGGAAGATACCTCAGAGAAGTAGTCATTTCTTAAGGGTTCTAAATACTACCAATAAAGCAACCCACCATAGGCAATTTACAAGCATCACTGCAGGAATTAAACTAAAGAAAGAAAAGAAAATGAGAAGACACTTAAACAAGATGCAACCCCAGACATCCAGTTCACCAAAGGCAAACCCAGGGGGCAATGAGGTGGGGCTATCTGAAAGTCACCCACCTGGCCTCTGAAGTGGTAACAACAAAGCAATTGAATGAGGCTCTAGAAAAAATCAAATCAGAAATAATTTCTCAGATAACTGCAGAGATGGTGTCCACAATGAAAACCATGCTTAGTGTCCCTAGAGCAGATACAGACAAAAAAAAACAAAGGAGCTTAAGAAAACTATGAAAGCTATGAATACTCAGCATAGGAAAGAAATGGAACCCATAAGGCAGATTCAAGCAGATATCCAGGAGAATAAAAATTCCATTGAAAGTATCTGCAGCAGATTAAGCCAATGTGAGGACAGGAGCTCAGATATAGAAGACAGGCTTGTGGTTAGCAATCATGAAAAGAAAGATTTCTTAAAAATAGCAAGGAACCATGAGAAATCAATCCAGCAGCTGCTAGATGAGGCAAAGAAGAATAACTTAAGATTGACTGGAGTCCATGAAAAAGCAGGAGATAGCACAAATGATATAAAAAAACTGCTCACAAATGTCATGGCAGAAAACTTCCCTGGTAAGGAAAAAGAATCTGACATAAAGATAAGTGAGGCATATAGAACTCCAATTAACCACAATCAAAAAAATATTTACAGCCAGGCATATCATAATCAAGATTCCAGAAATTCAACACAAGAATAGAATCTTAAAAGTTGTTAGGGAAAAGAAACAAATCACCTATAAAGGAAAGCCAATCAGAATCACAGCTCACTTCTCAGCACAAACCCTCAAGTCAAAGAGAGCTTGGAGTGAAGTATTTCGGATTCTAAAGGAAAATAACCTTCAATCCAGACTGATATACCCCACAAAACTATCTTTCAAAACTGATGGAGAAATAAAATACTTCCATGACAAAGAACATCTGAGGAAATCTATGACCACCAAACCAGCATTCAAAAATGTTTTGAACAACCTTCTAGAAAGAGATAACAAGGACTACAACTCCATGAACCCCAACAGAAGAAATCCACCAGGCAAGGCAAACAAACAGAGGGAGGGGGAAAAAAAGGTGGGGGGAGCCAATAACAGGAAAATAACATGACAAGGATAAGTCAATACATATCAGTTATAACCATCAATGTTAATGGTCTCAATTCACCAATCAGAAGACACAGACTGGCAGAATGGATCAAGAAGCAAGATCCAACAATATGCTGCATACAAGAAACACATTTAATTCAAAAAGAAATTCATAGACTTCTGAAAATCAAAGGATGGAAACAATACTCCATGCAACAGGAACCCAGAAAAAAAGCAGGGGTAGCTATTCTTTTTGCAGACAAAGTGAATTTCAAGCCAAGACTGATTGAGATAAAGAAGGTCACTATATCCTTCTAAAGGGAACAATCCAAGAGGAAGAGATAACGATCACAAATATATATGCAACAAATACCTACATACCCAACTATATAAAACAAATATTAACAGACATGAAAAATCAAATAAATACTGATACAATTGTATTGGGGGATCTCAATACCCCACTGTCACAGAAAGACAGATCAACTAGACATAAAAAAAAAAAAAAAAAATCAACAATGAACTATTAGAACTGAACCAAACTTTTGAACAAATGGACTTAATAAATGTCTACAGAGTGTTCCACCCCACAACATCAGAATACACATTCTTCTCAGCTGCACACAGTATGTTCTCCAAAACAGACCACATACTAGCTCATAGAACCTGCTTAAGTAAATGCAAAGGAATTGAAATTATCCCATGCATATTATCACACCATAGTGCAATGAAACTAGAAATCAATGGCAAAAGAAACCACAAGAACTTCATGAACACATGGAAATTAAATAGCACCCTCCTGAACTACCAATGGGTCACAGATGAAATTAAAGAAGAATTTAGAGAGTTTCTACAATTAAATAATAACAATACAACATACCAGAACTTATGGGACACAATGAAAGCAGTCCTCAGAGGGAAGTTTACAGCAGTGAATACCTGTATCAGGAAAACAGAGCAGTTGCAAATAACTTAATGGTGAACCTCAAACTTCTAGCAAAAGAAGAGCAGGCTAAGCCAAAAGCTCATATGAGGGAGGAAATAATAAAGATCAGAACAGAAATTAATGCATTGGACACTAAGAAAACAATACAAAGAATCAATAAATCAAAGAGTTGGTTTTTTGAAAGATGAAATAAAATCGATAAACTCTTATCCAACTTTATCAAAAAAAGGAAAGAAAAGACTCGAATCCATGCTATTAGGAATGAAAAGGGTGAAATCACAACAGACCCTGCAGAAATCCGGAAGATCATCTACACCTACTTTGAAAACTTGTGTTATAATAAGATGTTAAAAATGGAAGAAATGGACAGATTCCTAGATACATATGAATTACCAAAGCTGAATCAAGAAGATATAAAAATACCGAATAAGCCAATATCAATCAATGAAATCGAAGATGTAACTAAAAACATACCAACAAAGAAAAGCCCAGGCCCTGACAAATTCACTGCTGAATTCTACAAAAACTTTAGAGAAGACCTAATGCTACTACTTCTCAAACTCCTTAATGAAACTGAAAGAGAAGCAATACTCCCAAAGTCATTCCTCAAAGCAAGCATTACCCTGATACCAAAGCCAGAGAAAGAGCCAACTAAAAAAGAGAACTACAGGCCAATCTCCCTAATGAACATACATGTAAAGATTCTCAGTAAGATACTGGAAAACAGAATGCAGCAAATCATCAAGAGAATTATATACCATGACCAAGTGGGATTCATCCCAGGGATGCAAGGATGGTTCAGCATATGCAAATCAATAAATATAATACACCATATTTGCAGAGCCAAGGACAAAAACTAAATGATCATCTCAATAGATGCAGAAAAAGCTACTGACAATGTCCAGCACCAATTCATGATAAAAACCCTACAGAAAATTGGAATAGGTGGTCTTTATCTCAATCTGATAAAAACCATCTATGACAAACCAATAGCCAATATCATACTAAATGGACAAAAACTGAAAGCTTTCTCTCTAAAATGAGGAACAAGACAAGGATGTCCACTGTCTCCACTCTTATTCAACACAGTCCTGGAAACTTTAGCCAGAGCAATTAGACGAGAAAGAAATAAAAGGAATAAGGATAGGAAAGGAAAAAGTTAAATTATTATTTGCAGATGACATGATACTCTACATAGAAGACCCCAAACCTCCACTAAAAAACTGCTAGATTTAATAAGCAAATTCAGTAGCATAGCTGGATACAAAGTCAACACTCAAAAATCAATAGCCTTCCTGTACACAAATAACAAACTCACTGAGAGAGAAATTAGGAAAACAACACCTTTCACAATAGCATCCAAAAAAATGAAATACCTAGCAATCCATCTAACGAAGGATGTAAAAGACCTCTAACTACAATACTCTGAAAAAGGAGATTGAAGAGGATATCAGAAAATGGAAAGACATCCCTTGCTCTTGGGTAGGAAGAACCAATATAGTGAAAATGGCCATACTTCCAAAACTGTTATACAGATTTAATGTAATTCTGACCAAAAGCCCAACAGCATATCTCACGGAACTAGAGAAAACAATCCTAAAATTCATTTGGAATCAGAAGAGACCTAGAATAGCAAAGGCTATTCTGGGCAACAAAGGCAAGGCAAGGGGCATCACAATCCCTGATGTGAAATTATACTACAAAGCTACTGTGATAAAAACAGTATGGTACTGGAAAAAAAAAACCCAGAACTGAAGATCAATGGAACAGATTAGAAGATGCAGAAACAACTCCAGACATACTAAACCACCTTATATTTGACAAAGGTGCCAAACATATTCACTGGAAGAAAGATAGTCTCTTTAATAAATGGTGCTGGACAGGAACTATCACAAAGAATCAACAACTAGGCTCTCATCTCATTAAAAAGCTTTTGCACAGCAAGAGAAACCACCAACAGAGTGGAGAAACAACCCACACCGTGGGAAAAAATGTTTGCCAGCTGTCCCTCACACAAAGGATTACTATCGAGAACATACAAAAAACTCAAAAAAATCAGACCTCCTAAATTTAAAGACTCAATCCAAAAATGGGCATCTGTGATGAATACACACTTCTCAGATGAAGAAATACAAACAGCAAATAAATATACGAAAAAATGTTCAACATCACTGGTCATTCAAGAGATGCAAATTAAAACAACACTGAGATTCCATCTCACCCCAGAAAGAATGGCTATTATCAAGAAATCAACCAATAACAAATGCTGGAGGGGCTGTGGGGAAAAAGGAACCCTTCTCCACTGTTGGTGAGAGTGCAGACTGGTGCAACCACTGTGGAAATCAGTGTGGAGATTCCTCAAAAAGCTAGAATTGGAGGTTCCATTTGACCCAGCTATTCCCCTTCTGGGTGTTTCCCAGAAGAATTAAAAACATCGTACCACAGCGATATAGGTGCACCCACGTTTATAGCAACACAATTTGTAATAGCTACATCTTGGAAACAACCCAAATGCCCATCAACCGAGGAATGGATAAATGAGATGTGGTATTTTTATACAATGGAATACTACTCAGCTATAAAGAAGGATAGACTTGAGACTTTTATAGGTAAATGGATGCAACTTGAGACCATACTCATAAGTGAAATAAATCAGATGCATATGTGCAAACATCATATTGTCTTTGTCTCCCTCGTGTGAGAAGCTGAAAGAGTAAATAAGATAGAAACTGTACAATAGATATTGTAAAATGGGAAGAAACTGTTCAAAAGGAAAGAGAAACTGGGATGGGGGAAAGGAGAAAAGGAGGAAGGAAAAAGCAAAAAAAAAAAAGAAAAAAAATGTATACAAGATAGTTAAGATAGTTACACTACTAATTTCTCATAGTTCATTAAAAAGAAAGGTTTGTGCTAATATTTGGATAATTAAATGCCTATATCCTGTACTCTGAGTAACTAAAGATAACAATACGCAATGTATTAACCATTGTTACCCTCCTATTATCTTGTTTTGAAATTTCATTTTTTTCTCTGGGAAAAAAAAAAAAAAGAGGTACTGTGCTAAAGGTACCTCTGATGCAAGTGGCCCATGGGTAAAGTCTGAGCACAGGAGTCCACCTTACTGAGGCCCTTCTGAAGCTCTGACAAAGACCTCTCAGACCAAAATGACATCAAGCTTGTCTGAGACTTTCCTGACTAGGTCAGAACTTGGGCTTCCTTTTGTGTCCTTACAGACTAAGAACCTGCTAAGCCAGTTCAGAGAAAATCACTTGCACTAGTGTTTGGGTCACCTTTGGTGTTATCTGTCACACTGGCCTGTTTGAGCAAGAATTCTACAAGGAAGAAGCCCCTTTACCCTGATGCTTCCTCTCAGGAATTTTACACCCACTAACCTGTGCCCTGCTCCTTAATTCCTCACTTGGCCTTGGAGTCAGAGTTGAGCCCCATCTCACTCCCCTACTGCAGAGGACCCTATACCCATCGTATGGCCCCTTGCGAATAATGTCTGTTTTATTGTATTTAAGAAGTATCAAGGGGATGTGGCTCAGCAGTAGTGTCTGCCTACCATGTCCTAGGCCCTGGGCTCAATCTCTAGCAATGCAAGCAAAAAAAAGAAAAAAAAGAAGGGTCATGATTTATTTTTTCTTTAAAGCCTCTTTCTACTGTGAAAGTAGATGGAAGGGGGATACTTATCAGATATTTAGATAACTAGAAAAACTATGGGGACAATAAAAAAAAAATCAATTCCTCTTCAGAAAGCTCTCATATCTGGCAAGCAGTGAAAGGGCATCTGGACTGCCCTCTCAGTGCGGAGATCCCTCAAAAAACTGAAACTAGAAATTTCTATTTGATTCAGCTATTCCCCTTATAGGTATTTTCCCAAAAAAAGACATCACATTACAATGATATGTGCATACCCCATGTTTATAACATCACAATGTAATACTTAAATACTTCATAATACTTAAATCTTGGAAATGCTCTATATGTCTACCAATAGATGAATGGATAAAGAAAATGTGGTACTTATACTCTGCCATAAAGAAGGATAAACTTGATCATTTGTAGGAAAACTGATGCACCTTGAGACTGTAATGTTAAGTGAAATAAATCAGAACAAGCTTAAATATTGCATGGCTTCTCTTATATGAGAAACTCAAACTATAAATACAGAGCAAAACAAAAGATAGATAATAAGAGGTAGGGAGATGCATCCTTCTCAGAGGGGAAGGGCACCAAGAGATGGAGGGAGAGGAGAAAGAGTAGAGGGGTAGGGGATAAAAAGATGTATTACGTACATGTATCAACTCCCCAAAAGGAATATAAACATTATGTACTACAAACACATACTAATAAAAAGATAAATGAAAGGTGGTTTTACATAAGGGGGATCATCTGGAGCTGGGTGTGGTGGTACATGCCTATAACCCTAGCACTCTGTAAAGCTGAGGCAGGACAATTACAAGCTCAAGCCCAGACTGGGCAATTTAGCAAGACTGTCTCAGAGAAATAAAAATAAAAACAAAAATAAATGAAGGAAGGACGAAATGGAGGAAGGGTGGGTTAGGGATTTAGCTCTGAGTTCAATCCCTAGGAGTGAAAAAGAAATCTAGTTCTTAAATGAGAACAGAGTCCATCAATCTTGTTACTTGCTTCTATGTATTATTTGTATAGCAATAAACTGCTTTAAAGTTAAGAACAGCTGGGATCATTGTCAGACAAAGCCCTCACAAACAATTCCGGGGAAAGAAGCTACGCCAGTCACGTTAAGGTTACGTTAAGGTTTACGAAATTCTTCAACAGATACTAGAGATGGGGCCATAAAGTTCACAAATCAGAAGTGATTAGAAGAAAAAGCTAAGTGAAGGGATGTCTCAATGTCTCATATCAATAGTAACTGAACATACAAAATGATAGGGGAAAATCTTTAATTAAAACTTAGGTAATTCACCTACTTCAATTCTAAAAAAAAACAAAAAAACAAAAATGTCCGACTCAGTACTTTTAATTAAGAGTTCAGTTTCCTCACATCACCTGACCAAAATGAGGGGCATCTAGTTCAGGTCTCCCTTCCTGTCCCAGGGAAACATACTGAAACTCCTTATTTATGTTTGGTACTGAGAACAATATTCTACTTAATGACCAAGTCCACATTTGTTCAAAGGTTAGCTTCCACTCTGCTTCCTGTGGGCATCTTAATAGCCAGCTTCAAACTCACTGAACATAAAAGAAGTTTCTTATTGCAAGAAACTTTTATTAGCATTTGAGTTTGGAAGAGATGAGGGTACAAGAAGAAACAGAAAGACCATGTGCAAAAGCTCTTATGTGCTCAGAACAGATTTCTGAACAGAGAGGGAGGTGAAAGGGATTACTGATCCATGGAGAAGAAATAGGCAAATGCCCAAAAGGACTTTCACGTGTCAAGGTGATTACTCACAAGGAAACTTAGCTGTTCTTTGGAAAATCTGCAGACTAGAAACCAGAAAATTAGAAACAGATTACAAAAAAATCTGTTTTAGTAAAATATTAAATATCACTAATGCAACCTCATTAGTAGAAAGATAGGAGAGTCACATCCTATTTGGATACAAAATATTGAGAAAACTTGTCCCATACACGAGCTCAAATTTTTCTACCTGTAAAGTGGTCTTATTGCTTGATTTCAAAAGGCATAAGCCACTGGTTGAAAGGCCCTTTGTGCTCCCATAGACAATGAAGAAGCTAACTTACAAGAATGTTTTTTTCTTTTTCTTTGATTGCTGGTAACTTACTAGTGTGATAGTATCCCCAGAAAAATTTCACTTACATAGAAAAGTTTGATAAGGAGTGGAGTGTAACACCATAGCTTGCTTCAAATAGCTGACTTAAAGTTTAAGTTATCTGGGGTTGGGTAAAGGAAGAGGTTGTCAGGGACAAGGAAGGAGGAAATTGAGAAAAGAGGAAAGTGAACAAAGAAATTTTCTGTCACATGGAGACTAGTTCTTCCTAGCAATTTTTTTTTTTGGTGGGGGGACAGGGTCTTGCTATGTACTTTAGGGTGGCCTTGAACTCCCAGTGATCCTCCGAATCCTCTGGCCTCAGCCTCCTGAGTGCTGGGATTACAGGTGCGTGCCCCCACGCCCCGCCTTTCCTAGCAATCTTGCCTCTACCGGTAGACTTCAGTTTTTTCAAAGGCAACAATGCAGCACTGATCAACTCTGTACCCTTTTTGTTATGGTTTACATCTAGATGTCCCCCAAGAGCCTTATGTGCTTATAGGTGGGGCTTTTGGTTGGGGACTGGAGCATGGGGCACTATAGCTGATTTGCTGTTAGGACGTGGGGCTTGGTCAGAAAAGGCAGGTCACTGGTTGGGGGACCTGCAAAGGTACCACATCTCCCTCTCAGCTTCTTGCTTCCCTCTCTCTTCCTGATAACCATGATGTGAACAGCTTTCCTGCACCATCTTCCACCAGGCCTTCCTGCCTCGCAGCCAGCTGACTATGGAGTTAAAATGTGAGCCAAAGTAAACCTCTCCTCCTTCAAATTGTGAGTGTCGGGTATTTTGTCCCAGCGATGAGAAAAGTGACTAAGACACCTTCCACAGCACCCCACTTCAGGGCACAGAGTAGATGTCTGATAGCTGTCTGAGAAATGCTGAAGTAAATACTGCAGCACGGTTCTTGAAGCAGCGTTCTCAGCGGTGAACTATAGAACAGGAGGGAGTGATCTGACTCTCAGGTTCAGAAACCCTGTTCAACCATACTGAGGGTAAGAATAAAACTATTTACCAGAAAGTTCATTTTCATTTCGATAAACTTCTAATGGTGAGGTAAACAACTTTAAAGAACCTTAATGAACAAAAAAGCAGAATCCAAATATTCCTGGGCTCCGAAGGCATGGTGCTCAGAGAGAGGGTTAAAAGTTGTGGGCCTCTGTAGAGAAGCAGGAAGTTCTCCCTAGGGCCTTCCCTCCCAGAGGCCGTTTTCCCAGTAGCTCTGCCCTCACCTGGAAATGCTGCTTTTAAAAAGTGCCTCAGGTCTCCTAAATTAGCTCCTGACAGCCCCCAGGGATTCTTGAGGAGCTCATTTAACACCTCATTAACAAGTTCATTACTGGAATTAATTCAAATGGGCTGAACCTAATTTTAATTAAACCTCAATCTGCCCAAGGTGTTCCTTTTTTCTTCTACACCAACAACTACCTGAAAGGGCGAAGGTTCCTTTCAAAATTAAGAAGTACAAAAAGCCCAGTTTTCTATATAGAAAATATTTCTTCATCATTTTAAAGCTGAGATATTAAAATGTATCTATCAGCTGCCTGTAATCCTAGCACTCTGGGAGGCTGAGACAGGAGGACTGGAAATTTGACCCCAGCCTGGGCAACTTAGTGAGACCCTGGCTCAAAATAAAAAAGGGCTCAGAATTTAGCTTATGTGAAAGCCCTGGTTTCAATCTCCAATACCAGAAAATAAAATAAAATACACCCATTTAGTTTATCTTGTTCATGATTTAGCCATTCTAGCTTAACATACACCTGTACTACACTGTTACGATAAAGTACTTTAAGCCTGGCATGGTGGTGCATGCCTGTAATCCCATCACTCAGAAGGCTGAGGCAGGAGGATTGCTGAGAGTTTGAGGCCAGTCTCGGCTACATAGTGAGTTCAAGGCTAGCCTGAACTACATAGTGAGACTCTCTCAAAAAACAAAAAAAACAAGGGGCCGGGGATATAGCTCAGTGGCACAGCGCCTGCCTGGCAAGCGCAACGTCGTAAGTTAGATTCCAGGTACCAAAAAAAAAAAAAAAAAAAAAAAAAGTACTTTAAGGATCCACCCACTTTTTAACTTTGTAATATTTCTGGATCATGTATATTCATTAATTCAATACATATATTGAAAGGATACTAGATGTTAGACATTAAGCTGGATGTTATCACTAATTACATCTTTGGTAAGAAATAAAATACACTGAAGTACAGCTGTAGAAAATGAAAACAAAATTTGAGTTGATTTGGTCAGATAGTTTGCTTTGCTTCATAAACACATCTTTTTTTTTTTTTTTTTTTTTGTGGGTACTAGGGTTGACCTCAGGAGCTCACATGCCAGCAGGCACCCGTGCTACTGAGCGATATCACCGGCCCATTTTTCGTATGTAGGTTCCGGGAGTTGAACTCGGGCCCTCACGCTTGCCAGGCAGGCGCTTATGTCGCTGAGCCATCTCACCAGCCCCCATAAACAGATCTTAAAGCTAAATGACCATTACTGGACAGGGATTAGTGATGTGTGAAGTACAAACTAGAATTTCAAATGTCTAGTGGAATTGTTAGCATTTCCTAGGGCTCTCCATTTCTGTTCACCAGCCCCAAGGTATAAGCCCACTGGCAGCACTGGAGCCGCACACTCTAGCATGAAGATGTCTCTCCACTTGCACTGTCAGTCCAGTCCTATGTCCCCCTCTTCCCCGGCAAAAAGGCACTGGAGGGAAATGTGGGAAGACGTGGGAGGAGGGGTGGAAGGAGGTCTTATCTCCCCTTGCCTGCTGCAGCTTCCTAAATGCGCTACACTTTCACCACAGAGCAGCACATCTCACGGAGAAGATGAAAACATCTATTAATAACCAATCATGCACTATTTTTGTATTTAAGCCTTATTTTCTTTCTTTTTTTTTTTAGAATGGAAAGGTTTACATTTTATTTTATTTTTAATCCTTATTTTCAACCTCATTTTAATTCAGGATTTATTTCCATATAAGTGCTTAATGTATTCTGCAATCTAACTACAAAAAAGTTTTAATTATAGAAGTAATATATATTCACATGGTAAAGTAAAACTTTAGTAGTACAGAATATTATTCAATAAAAACAGACACCTCCCCTTTCCCCTTAGCCACCTCCACTGCCATCCCTGGGAAGTAGATCTAGGTTCTGAATTCGGCTTCTCTGGTAGTTAGCGCCACAATGCTGCACAAGACCACTGCTTCTTGTTCCAGCAACTCTAGGTGGTGTCCAGGTAAGACCTTCATACTTTCCCTACAGTCCATGTTTCCTCTGCAAATCACTACCAACTTTTGTGATATTCTATTTCTTCTCATGGCTAGTTACTTTCGTAAATTTAGAAACTTTTCTTAAACTTCAAAGTTTGTTTATAAACTTAAGATGGTATCTCTGGGCTGCTCACTAAGTATGGTAACATACTGGTAAATAGGAGAGTAAACTGGTACAAGTACTGTGGGAAGAATTTACAAGTCTTTTTTTGTCATTTTTGTTTTTTGAGACAGGGTCCCACTATGTAGTTCAGGCTGGCCTTGAACTCACTATGTAGAACAAGCTGACCTTGATCTTGCAGTGATCTTCCTGTCTCAGCCTCCTGAGTGCTGAGATGACAGATGTGCACCACCACGCATGGCACAGAATTCTTTAAAGATGTCTGCCAACACTACTGCAAAGTATATACACGCACACACAGAGGAGACATTTGTGAAGACCTCTGCTGCAGTGTTACATAACATCTAAAAATAACCAATAACCTAAAACAAAGTAGTGAATAAAAAGGGGGTAGTTCTCCCAACCCACAGTCCGTGAGCGTAAGACGGTACTGTATCATGCCACTACATTTTGGGGGTGAGGAGAGAGGCAAAAACTGTAAAATCAGTACAAATCCAAGCCTTTATCTAATTACCATGCTTAATCTCTTACCAGATACCATCAGTTAGTACAGACAAAGCATTTATTTATCCAAGATAATGAATCACACAGATCCATGTGCTAGGACAGGCCAAAGAAATTATCCAACATTAACTCTGACAAGTGCTAGCTCTCTCTCAGCACCTAAATCTGAATGTACCTATGTAGCCCACGAGTTTGAGGCCAGCCTGGGCTATATAGTGAGTTCCAGGCCAGCCTGCACTACAAAGCAAGACACTGTCTCAAAAAACCACCCCCCCAAAAAAGCATTAAAAAACAAGTAAAATTAATGTTTCATACTGGCAATGGAAATACTTTTAAAGTTGAGAATAGCAAACAGACGCACAGCCTCAATTGCTCCCCTTTCGTTATTACTGATCTGCAGTCAACACTGCCCTCTGGTGATGCAAAGTAAAAGTCAAGCAGCTGAAAGAGAACATCATACTTTATTGTTCATTTTTGTATGTTTAAGCCAGGGCATCTAGTTTGAACTACAAATCCCACCAAAGACAAACATTCAGGAGGACCTTCATTATTCCCTGTATACTAAATTAGAAACTCTTTACAAAAGTGTTAAGTCAAGGATTTATTCATGGAAACAGCAGCTCTTAAATACACTATCAATGAAACACCACTACATAGTACCTTGTATCTTCACATAAAATTATGCAGTTCAAGCTGGGTATGGTTGCACATGCCTGTAATTCCAGCACTGTGGGAGGCTGAGGCAGAAGGAACACAAGTTTGAGTCTTGCCTGGGTAACTTAAATAAATAAAGGGCTGACGATGTAGCTCAGTGGTAGAGAGCCAATGGGTTCAATCCCCAGTACCACAAGGAAAGGAAAAACAATTCAAGAAGAATTCTGAAGGCATACATACACCTCAGGAGTTAAGAAGGCATGTTAAGAGTGAGAGCCTCACCGTCTGTAAATGAGAACACTGCACCGGTAAGAAGCTGTGTCATTCTCAGCACATGTGTACCTAACACAAGGGAGTGTCCACGGAGACGGAGGCCTTCCCAGTCTGCCATCTCTGCCCACTAGGAAACCTGACTGTTTTAGAGGGAAAAAGTATCTTTCAACTTTACTTAAATCTTTAAATAAAACGTATGCCCAAGAAACTTGGGTACTAACCCAAATAAAGAGGCACAAAACGGCCATAAAATAATCTACTCGTCAATAAAAAAAGCACACTTGGCTGCTAAGTATTCACTGAGCGTAGAAATGGTTCCAGGGAAGAAGACTCACCAAGGCTGGTGCCATCCTGCCCCATGACGCACTTCATAGAGGTGATAACCTGCTCCACCACAGGCGGTGACAGGGACGTGGCATACACTGCACTGTGAGAGTGTGTGCGCAGATAGTCTACCAGCTCCTGGGGAGTTCGCAAAGGGAGCTAGTTAGAGGCAGTTCTTGAATTAATTGGAAGGTTTGCTTTTCTTGCACATGCTAGTGGCCGCCTCCTTTCAGCGGCCTGGAGTAATCCGATACAAAAGGTCAACCGACATAGTCAGAGCAAACTGAGAGCAACAATTCAGTCAGAAACATGGCAAAGTCCTTAGGTTTTGTTTTGCTTTTTAAACTAATCTTGAAGTATCTTTCTAAATTTCAAGAACATATCACTTAATGTTACAAGTAAGTGTACAAAGTTGAATTGAATGTTTGGATTGCTTCCTTTTTTAAATATAGTGATTTACTCCTAAGTACAGTATTACAAAAAATATCTGCATTTCACCCTCTGCCTGCAAAGCTCATCCTTACACCCCTAAATAATAGTTCTCTTGAACTGGGGGTGTAGCTCAGTAGTAGAGTGCATGCTTACATGTGCAAAGCCCTGGGTTTAATTGCTAGTGCACACACACACACACACACACACACACACAGTTCTCTATTATCAATTGTAAGGATATCACAATATCTCCCAGATACATGGAGATTTATAAAATGATACGAATGTGGGCCAGTGAGATGGCTCAGCGGCATAAGCACCTGCCTAGCAAGCACGAGGTCCTGAGTTCGACTCCTGGTACCCACATTAAAAAAAAAGATATGAATGTGGCAGATATTCACTAGATCTTTCATTAAACAGTAATGCCATCTCACTGAATAAAATAAAACCTTGTCAGTTACAAAGATTTTTTTTTTTTTTTTTTTTTTTGTGGGTACCACGGGTCGACCTCAGGACCCCACGTGCCAGCAGGTGCCCGTGCCTTTTTTCGTATGTGGGTTCCGGAAGTTGAACTCGGGCCCTCGCGCCTGCCAGGCAGGAGCCTACACCGCTGAGCTATCTCACTGGCCCTAATTTTTTTTTTTTAATGTGGGTACCAGGAGTTGAACTCAGGGCCTAGTGCTTGCCAGCAGGCGCTTGTGCCACTGAGCGATATCACCGGCCCTTTTTTTCCTTTATGTGGGTACTGGGAGTAGAACTCAGGACCTCGTGCCTGCCAGGCAGGCGCTTATGCTGCTGAGCTATCTCACCGGCCCTAGTTACAAAGATTTTTTTTTTTTTTCTGTGGGTACTGGGGGGTTGATCTCAGGACCTCGCGCGCCAGCAGGTGCCTGTGCCGCTGAGCGATATCACCGGCCCCTTTTTTGTATGTGGGTTCCGGGATTCGAACTCGGGCCCTCGCGCTTGCCGGGCAGGCGCTTAGCCACTGAGCCATCTCACCGGCCCAGTTACAGAGATTTTTAAAACAATTGTGTGTCCTTATTCTCTGGTACCTTTTAACTTCACTTAAATTTTTTAAAATGTGCACACAATAAGCCTATATACCAAATCAAATAAAGACATACAAAATATGGCTATAAAATAATTACTACTTCAAAAATACTAAAAATTATATCCCCCCCACAAAAAAACCCAAAGCCCCAATATATTGTACTTACATGATCTACCAGAATTTTTCTATCTTTTGGTTCACACCAACAAATCATACCAAAAAGCAGCTAAATTTTCAATGTAAGCCCATCCCACTAACAAAAAAGATAAAATTTGGGAATAAAAATATCTAGGCCACTGTGTTCTCCTGCATGGATGGCCCGGCTTCACGCTGTAGGGTGAACACTTCTGCTCCTACTTTTACTTGGCCCAAACTCGTTCCGCAGAGCCTGTTTCTTTTCCTACCTTTAATAAAACTTTGCTACCGTTTAAACCCCCTCCCCATTCTGGTGCTGTAGTTTGAACCCAGGCCCTCACATGTACTTAGGCAAGTGTTCTACCACTGAGGTATATCCCCAGTCTGTGAATGCCTGTGAAGACCCCCAGTGTTGAGCTTTACAGAGAACTTAGAACATTTATGAACACCTACTATGTGTCATGCACAAATACCTGACATATACTATTTCTTCTTCTAATGTTACGGTGAACTTTTAAAAATCACAGCTGTATGGAGAACCATATACTGTTGTATTTCCCTTTTTCAAGTGTACAACTCAGTGGCTTTTAGCATATTCAGAGCTGTACAATGAAACTCCTATCTAATGTTAAAACATTTTCATCACCCTAAAGAGAAACCTCATACCTATAAGCAGTTGCTTTCCTTTTCCCCTATCCCTTCAGTCCCTGACAAGTACTCATTTACTTTCTGTTTCTCTGCCTATCTTGGACATAACATACAAAAATAAACTCATCATACAATGTATGACCTTTTACGATTGATTTCCACTTAACACAATGTTTTCAAAGTGCACCTGTGTTGTAATGTAGACACGCATTATTTTTTAAACCTTGGTTGCAATATTACAAGCTAGGCATACTTAGCTGTATTTTACTGACAAGGAAACTGAAAGTGTTTCAGTGCTGTCCCCAAGGTCTCAAGAAGCAAGGGGAGAAATTTCAAATCCAGGCCTATTTTCATGGTTCACCATTTCCATGTTCTTAGCTACCATGCAGTGCAGTATATATTTTCAAAATTGAAAACTACAATGCTTTGTTGTACCCTAGAGCTATTATAGTCTTCCTTCTTCCTGTTTCTTTCTTTTTTGGTGGTACTGGGGATCGAACCCAGGGCCTTGTGCATGCAAGGCAAGAACTCCATCATTGAACCACATCCCCAGTCCTTCTTCCTGTTTCTTGTTTCTGTGTGTACCAACAATGTGTCTTGAGTCCAAGGGCAAGGCAACAGGTCTTCTATTCCCACTGGCTCTCATGACAATCCCATTCCTTTTAAAATTGTAAGCACAGCTTAAACCCAACAGAAGACTAGCAAACAGGAAACGCCACTGTGTGTTCTTTCACAAAAGAGGGTCTTCTGTATCTGCGACCAGAATCCTTGTTTAGAAAGAAGCTCAAAGAAGAAAACAACAATGAACAGAACTTGCCGTTAACTCAGTGAGGAGACTAAGAGATGCTCCCTAGGCAGCTAAACTGGGAAGTCTACTGGCAGTGAGACCCTAAGCCACAAATTCAGGATCTCCACACCTTAGTTCAAGTCCCCATTTGCTGAACAGTTACCAAATCCAGGAGCCACCACCTCCATCTTTAATTACCCATTCTCAAGGCCCATTTACCTTCTTGCCTCCAATGTATCCTCCGGAAGCACCAAAGCTCTTTGTGAACGTTCCCATCATAACATCTACATCCTCAGGATCCAGGCCAAAATACTCCACCACACCTCGACCTGTAGGGCCAAGGGCCCCAATGCTGTGAGCCTCATCAAGATACAGGTATGCCTTGTATTTCTTCTTGAGGGCGATCACTTCAGGAAGGCGAACAATAGACCCCTCCATACTGGCAAAACAGGATTTAAAAAAAAAAAAAAAAAAAAAATACATGCACTGAGACTTTTTAAACTCTCAAATTTAGGAACTGTCCACTTCATTATTTATGTTTTTAGTTCATGCACCTATGGTTTCAAAGTGACAAAGTTGGATGAAGCCGTGGTTAGGCAGTCTAGGGAAAAGGAGATTAGATCTTTTACGACAAGTGCCAGGAGACAACTGATCCTCATTTATGACAGAGTTAAGGTGACAGCAGATTTTTCTAATGCCTGCAGTCACAGACAACTTTAGACTTTGTACTGCATTGCACATGCAATTAAATTACACAAAAGAATAAAAAAGGAAGTAAAATGATAAGTAAAAGGACTGTAAAAGTTAACCAAAGACAAATATTTCTTAAAATCAAATGGTATAATTTGTTTTGACATATTAGAATCTACATTCTTTTTTTGTTTGTTTGTTTGTTTTTAGGCAGGGTCTCACCATGTAGTTCAGGCTGCCTTCAACTTGCAATGTAGCCCAGGCTGGCCTCGAACTCACAGCAATCCTCCTGCCTCAGTCTCCTTAGTGCTGGGATTAAAGACGTGAGCCACCACGCCCAGTGTAGAATTTATATTCTTGCCCCTATGTGTAAAGTTCACTCTACAAACAGTAGAAAAATAAAGGACCCAAATAGAAAGGGGAATGGAGACTATGTAGTATTCAGACAAAAAGGTTTCTATTCTGTCCCAGTGCAGAATCTGCTACTAGGTATTTTATTGTTTTGTTTTGCTTTTTCAAGACAGGGTCTCACTATGTAGCATAGGCTGGCCTTGAACTTGCTTATGTAGCACGGGGTGGCCTGAACTCACAGTGATCCTCCTGCCTCAGCCTCCCAAGCGCCGGGATTATAGGCATGCGCCACCATGCCTGGCTTCTACTAGATATTTTTAAAAGTTATAAACCCTGTTTCCTTAGTTTCCAGCTGGGGCTAGTCTAGTGTTCTCTTCAGTTTAAGAATTCTTTAACTTCAAGAGCCCAAGACACAGGTAAGACCAGTGAAGCAGGATTACCTATATATTCCTTCCACGAGGATTAGAATTTTCTTCCAGGGCCTTCGTGTCCGAGGCTGACCATAAACAATGGCATCTTTCAACAGTTTCTCTAAGCTTTGCATATCTACAGCACACACAAAAAAACTGTGTCACAAAGTATCTTCCTCCTTCCTAACTTTATTCCAAAATTCCATATTTCTCAATCAGGAAGTGTGGCTCAGACAGCAGAGGACATCAATATAATCAGAGTTGAACAGAAAAAGATAAGGCAAACGGGTCAACTACTGCCACCTTCAGTTGAAATCTAAATGTTCAACCTGATTAAATGACTGGTGCCTGGGCTGGGGATACAGCTCAGTGGCGCAAGCGCCTGTCTGCCAAGCACAAGATCCTGAGTTCAATTCTCGGTACCAAAAAAAAAGACAAACTGGTGGTTGACTGCTTCAGTTGCTTAGCATGCTTCTGAAATGACCCATGTTTCATGCTAAATGTCTTAACTTTGAGTTACCTTTTAGAATCAAACTATATCTAAAATTAGTGAGTCACTTAGAAATAAAAGCATAAAGAAGACCTAGCGAGAGTGTGAACATACCATTGCAAATGCATACACCTCCTAAAAAACAAATAGCGAGGGAACAAACTTTAAAGTGCGTGATCTATTTCCTTTCACCTGAGTCTTACTCAATAAATGCTTTGTTAAATAACTTTATCTTGGTACTTATCTGGGGTTAAAAATACACCAGTCTATAATATGTATGAATCTATGTGTTGTGGGAATTTAGCAATCAGTTGAGATTGTTCCACATTTAACTTCATCAGCTGTCTATATATAAGCAAGTTCTTATGACTCTGTTGGTTCTTAAGGTGGTTAACAGGCCTACAAGACAATCTGGTGGGATAACCGTTAATGAGGATCCTAATTTTCCTGTTAAAAGACAAATTCCTTGATATAGTGTGCTACCACTATAGCTTCATACTTTTATTTATTCTAAAATGAAGTCCTTAAAAATTTCCCCCCAACCTATAAGCAAAACGATGTGTATTTAATAGGCGTGAGAGACATCATAAAACCTGACTTGGTATTTTTTATTGCTTGTCACTTGAGGAAAGGGTTATGAAATTACATGATTTTGCTCTTTTCATAGAAGGACTTTGGAGCCAGGTATTGTAGAACATGCCTATAATCTCACTACTTGGGAGGCTGAGGCAGGAGGATCCCTGGAGTTTGAGGCCAGCCTGGACTACACAATGAGTTCAAGGCCAGCCTGAACTGCAGTGAGACTCTGTCTCAAACACACACACACACACACACACACACACACACACACACGAACTCTGATGGAAAGGAAAAGTAAATAAAAACACATATCACAGACCAAGAGTTGTGGTGTGTGCTGCTAATCTGGAGCCAGCCTAAACAATTTAGCAAGTCCCCATCTCAACAAAAAAAGGTATGGCTCAGCAGTAGAGCACTTGGCTAGCATATGAAAGGCCCGGCCTCAATCTCCATTACTGGGGGAAGAAAAAAAACCCCACAAAATAAACAAAACACACACACACAAAACAGAAACACAAATAAGATAGCCAAAGGTTGCAATTCTGCTTGCACCTTCTGTTATTTGCAACAAAAGCTGCACGCTACCTAGTAGAGACAGATGTTCCTCCACAGAAGAAATGTCTTAACCAGAGATGTCTTAACCGTTCCTGCTGCAGACAGTAATATGTGGCAATCAGCAGGAGACAAGTAAAAGCTGTACTTGAGTTTCCTGTGTTTATATTTAGAAAGGAGAATAATAAATATTCAAATTTTACACAAGAGGAAATACCTATAGCAAAATGCTCAACCATATTAACTATTTCAGAAAAAAATTCAATCTCTCTTCCATATTATGCCCCCAAATTCCATATAAACTTAAAATATGCCACAAAACTTCCAGAAAAAAGTAGAAGAGAATAACGTTATGATCTTAGAATGAAGAATGTGTTAAGTCAAATCCAAAAATCGTAAGACAAAAAGTGTGTCAACATAAACATTTTATTTTAAATTTTTTACTTTTGTGGTACTGGGGATTGAACCTATGGCCCTGCATTCAGCTACAGCCTCAGCACTTTTTTATTTTGAGACAGGGTCTCATCAAGTCACCCACGCTGGCCCCGAATTTGCGATCCTCCTGCCTCAACCTCTCAAACACACTGTGTTTATGTGGTACTGAGAAATGAATCCAGGGCCTTCATACTGAACTACACATACCCCCAGCCCTTTTCTTATTTTTTATTTTGAGACAGGGTCTCAATAAGTGGCTAAGTTGCTCAGACTGTGCTCAAACTTGCAATCCTGCCTCAGCCTCCCAAAGTGCCGGGATTTGCTCCTGACTATACAAACATTTAAATGAGTATGGCAAGACACTAAACAAAATAAAAAAGAAAAGAAAAAATAGTGCAACATAAAAAAGGACAGTAAAAAGGTTCCTATAATGTACAAAAAAAGAGAAACAGTTGGAAATGGCCTATTTATAAATGCCTATAAATACAATAACTATATATAGTTGTTCTAGATCTAATAATCAAATAAATAAAAATTAACATATTATTTACTTATTAGATTCAGAAAGATTTAGGTTGATACACCACAGTCTATGTTGGCCAGTGAGTAGAATAGTCACTGTCATGTTGTTTGTACAATGCTTAGGGGTAATTTGGAGAAGTATTAAAGATTTTTGTCCTTTAATCTGGCATTCTGAGACTGCCACGGACTAACGAGGTGTGCATAATTGTGAGTGTAGTGCTGTTTCTAGTAGAAATGTGTAGAAACAACCTAAGGTCCAAACGAGGGACCAATTAACTTATGGCATATCCTGATGCTGACTGCATGCTGACATTAAAGGATGAATTAAATGTTATCAGGACTGACAATCTATATTTACAATGTAATTTTTTAAAAAAACAGATTAGACAACAATGTTTAACATGCATGGTTTCACTCACACAAAGCAAAATAGCAAAGCATTGTAGCATTTATACCATTCTCATCTTAAAACTTTTTATTTTTGGTTTTTTGAGACAGGATCTATCTATGTAGTCTTGGCTGGCCTACAACTCACTATGAAGCCCAGGCTGTCCTCAAACTCAGTCATCCTCCTGCCTCAGCCTCCCCAGCGCTAGGATTCAGGCATGTGCCACCACACCTGGTTGTAAAACATTTTAGACAAGACAAGAAAAAAAGTTACTACCATCATCAGTCCTTACCTCCGTAAGTATGTACGGTTCTAACATTTTGGTACATATTCTTCCAGACTTTGATCTGTATGTCCACACATTTTGGCAAAAGAAGATATGAAATACAGAGTTTGATAATCTTTTCTCCCTATGTGTGTTTTAACTACTAAAATTATGGTGTTCATTTTAAGTTGTTCGTTTGTTTGTTTTTGAGACAGGGTCTCACTATGTAGCTCAGAATAGCCCTGAACTCACTATGTAGCCCAGGCTGACCTTGGACTCAAGGCAATCCTCGTGCCTCAGCGTCCCAAGTGCTGGGATTATAGACATGTGCGACCATGCCCAGCTATCATTTTAATAATACACAAAGGTACGTGTTTCCAACTAGGGTGCAAAGGTTTTGGCTTCGTGCCCCTTTCTCTCTGCTCTAACTGCATCTGTTCATCTCTGCATTTCAGTGTCTCTTGTATTTTAAGTGTCAGGTTATCTGCTAAATCTCTTCATTAACCAGAGATCCTTGAAATTAGACAGGGATCCTAATGTACTCATCTCCATTTCCCTAGAGGTGCAGAAAGATACACTGGAGGCATCTAGTAAGTGGATCTGAATGATGAAACGGGATGGAAAATTAGAAAGTCAAATAAAAGGAGAGTATGTTTTACATAAAAGACTTCTTTCAACCTCTCTGTTTATTCCAATGAGGAAGAGAGTAACTTTCAAAGGACTGGACCAAAAGTACATTTTAGATGTTCTACTTCAGTTCCATTTGTATTTTCAATTATTAATGTAACTAATGTAACACAACCACTGACCAAAAGACTTTTAACCACTAAGGCCAGTGGTGAATTTTATGACAAACTCACTGTTGTGTTTGAAGATTCGAATAGTTGCTCCGGACAGTCTGGCTCCTAGAACCAGTGATGCATGGTTCAGCTCATCACTCAGAATAAGGCAACCCTGCAAAATCACAAGCACAGGAAGGTAGATAGTGGAAATGAAAGGGTTACACAAATTACAATACAATTATACCTTATTAAAGAAATTTTCCACAGCAGCAAAGTGATCAATTTTAAGAAAAAGTAAGGTTTTTTTTTGTTTTTTTTTTTTCAAAGACATCTTAGAAGGAAATACAAAATCCTAGCCTTAAATATTCAGATATATAACAACAGGTTCTTATTTATACTTAAAATCTGATACAGCACAGTCTTTAAAGATTTTGGCTTCTTTGATTTGAGACAATTGTGTTTGAGTTTTGTAGCGATATATTGTTTATTTGTGGGAAATACAAGCTGCAGGGTAACGCCTGTAGAAATGGTATTTTTTCTCTTTCACTAATACCCAGAGTCCAAGAAGGATCCTGTGTATAAACCCCATATGGTGATTTAAGCCTCAGCTTTGTACTTAAAATCTCCAAACAAGCTTTAACATATAAAAATGGATTTCTGCTAAGGAAACAAGGCTGAGGATTTTTTTTGTGTGTGTGGGTACTGGGGGTTGACCTCAGGATCTTGTGCACCAGCAGGCACCTGTGCCACTGAGCAATATCACTGGCCCTTTTCTCGTATGTGGGTACCAGGAGTCGAACTCAGGACCTCGCGCTTGCCAGGAAGGCGCTTATGCCGCTGAGCCATCTCACCGGCCCAAGGCTGAGGTTTTTGATTTTTTATTTCTTCCCCAGTTCTTACTCTTCCCTCTCTCGTGGGGTCCCTCAGCCTATAACATATGAACTCAGAAACAAGTTTCTCACCATCAAATATGGTTTCAAAATATCCAATTATGTGAAAAAACAGTGCAAAAGGCATATAACATGCTGCCATGAGAATGAAAGAAGACGTATAGGTTAGTGTGTCAGTGGTCAGCTGGCCTATCTACCCATCTATATTTATTTATTAAAGGACATTCTGTCTGTCTCAAATTTTTACTGTGCATAGTTTTCATTACTAAGATAAAAGCTACCTAGTTAAAAATATACAGATTGGGGCTGGTGAGATAGCTCAGTGGCATAAGCGCCTGCCTGGTGAGCGTGAGGTCCTGAGTTCGACTCCCGGTACCCACATAAAGGAAAAAAAGGGCCGGTGATATTGCTCAAAGGCACAAGCACCTGCTGGCAAGCACGAGGTCCTAAGTTCGGCTCCCAGTACCCACATAAAAAACAAAACAAAAAACAAAACAAAAAATAAACCCCACAGATTTAAAAAAAGCAGAGTTGGAGGTATGAATATGAACTGATTTTAAAAATTTATATATATTATATTTACATACATAGATGTATGTATATGCATGACCTAGTATACATACATACATACATAGATGTATATATAGGCATGACCTAGTATATACACATTTATTTTCTAGATCTATCCACTGAGCCTTGAGAAGCAGTGAAACCCTATAGCAAAAAATACACCTAGTTCCTAGACCTGGGTTTCTAAATAAGATTCTACCATATATAAAAACTCTGGAGGTCCTTGGAGAGCTGGATGATTCCAAAGCTGTTATAGGGAAAATACAAGATAAGCCTGGGGCATTTTATGATGCAAGAAAGTCATAGTAACACTATCAAATAGGTAATTATAATCCCTACTTAACATATGAAGAAACTCTCAGGCAGGTGTTAAAACTCTTGCCCAAGGTCATAATTTAGTGACTCAAAACAAAGCTCCTGCCTCTATAACATGCAGTACTGTCACTATAATACACCCCCAACCTCTAAGCTGAACGGGCTACCACCCACAGAGAAATTCAGTAACAGATTCAAAGAATTACTAAAACTACATCAGTCACTGCCCTTAACAGAATAAGTGGTATTTAATAGCATTTCAGCTGATTTGGAAGAGAAACCTTCAAGGTAATACCTTGTAGAAGAAATATCTAATTCTAGATAAAGATTTGTTAGAATCTATGGGCATAAAGGCAAAATTAAAATGAGATTGTTTAATTCTAGTGTAAAAACACCTAAGAAATTCCAAATAAGAATTTCAGGGTTCCGGGGCCGGTGAGATGGCTCAGCGGCGTAAGCGCCTGCCTTGCAAGCGCGAGGGCCCGAGTTCAACTCCCCGAACCCACATACGAAAAAGGGGCCGGTGATATCGCTCAGAGGCACGGGTGCCTGTTGGCGCGCGAGGTCCTGAGGTCGACCCCCCGGTACCCACAAAAAAAAAAAAAAAAAAAAAAAGAATTTCAGGGTTCCGGAAAAAGATGGTGGATCTGTAAGAAGCAGGCAGCGAACCTCTCCAAAAGTCACCATCTGGACACTGGAATATAGTGACTGGAGGAGGACAAGAAAGAGGGAAGTGGCTCCCATGGACCCAGGAAAGATCTGAAGCGCAGTTTGGGGCCCACGGAGAAAGTGAAGAGAGAAACTCCAACAAAGAAGAAGGAGGTGGCCACCGGCGCCTTTTCCCTGTGTCGGGAATCCCGACGCGACAGAAGTGGTTCAAATCTGCAGACACATGGTGACGGCCGGCGCCCTCGGGGCCTCCACGGAGGAACACGAGAAGTGGCGGTGCAGAGAAGCAGCGGACGTGAAGGACACACTGACTGGCGGTGAGTGCTGACGCCCGGCCGTCCCGTGCGAGAGAGCGACTAGGCAGGCGCCAATGTGGGGGGTGGGCAGCAGCTGAGCTCAGAACTCAGGGCGGCGCCACTCCATCCACGGCTCCAGCGGGGACCTCTGCGGAGGAACGCGAGACTCCACGGTACAGAGAGGCAGTGGCCGTGAAGGACACACTGACTGGCGCTTTTCTTCCTGGTATTCCAAGACTGAGATTGTCTAAGGATCACAGAAAATACTGTGGCACAGAACCAAAGGACCAAAGACTGGGCCAAACAGGCAGCAACTTCTTATCTCCAACAAATTGAAGAGGTAGGATCTTGCAACAGGCTCAAAACCCAAAAATAAGTTACGCCTGGACGATACCTCAGAGAAGTAGCCATCTCCTAAGAGTTTGAAATACTAGCAATAAAGCAACCTACCATAGACAATTTACAAACAGCAACCCAGGAATTAAACTAAAGAAAGAAAAGAAAATGAGATGACACTTAAACAAGATGCAACCCCACACATCCAGTTCACCAAAGGCAAACCCAGGGGACAGTGAGGTGGGACAAACCGAAAGCCACCCACCTGACATCTCTGAAGTGGTAACAACAAAGCAGTTGAATGAGGCTCTGGAAAAATTTAAATCAGAAATAATTTCTCAGATAACTGCAGAGAAAATGTCCACAATGAAGACCATGCTTAAGGACGCTAGAGCAGAAACAGACGAAAAAATAGACGAGCTTAAGAAAATGATGGAAGCCATGAATGCTCAACATAGGAAAGAAATGGAATCCGTAAAGCAGATTCAAGCAGATATCCAGGAGAACAAAAATTCCATTGAAAGTATTTGTAGCAGATTAAGCCATTGTGAGGACAGGATCTCAGATATAGAAGACAGGCTTGCAATTAGTGATCATGAAAAGAAAGAATTCTTAAAAATAGCAAGGGACAATGAAAAATCAATCCAGCAGCTGCTAGATGATGCAAAGAAGAATAACTTAAGATTGATTGGAGTCAATGAAAAAGCAGGAGATAGCATAAATGACATCAGAACACTGTTCACAGACATTATCACAGAAAATTTCCCTGGTAGAGAAAAAGAATTTGACGTTCAGATAAGTGAGGCTTATAGAACTCCAATTAGCCACGATCAAAAAAAATCTTCAGCCAGGCATAACATAGTCAAGATTCCAGAAATTCAACATAAGAGTAGAATCGTAAAAGCTGTTAGAGAAAAGAAACAAATCACCTATAAAGGAAAGCCCATCAGAATCACAGCGGACTTTTCAGCACAAACCCTCAAGTCAAGAAGAGCTTGGAATGATGTATTTCAAGTTCTAAAGGAAAATAATCTTCAACCTAGATTGATGTACCCCACAAAACTATCTTTCAAAACTGATGGAGAAATAAAATACTTCCATGACAAAGAACATCTGAGAAAATTTATAACCACCAAACCAGCACTCCAAAATGTTTTGAAGGACATTCTAGAAAGGGATAATAAGGACTACAACCCCAGAAACCCCAACAGAAGGACTCCACCAGGCAGAGCAAATGATTAAAGAGAGGGAGGGAAAAATAAAAATTAAAAGAGGGGGAGCCAACAACAACAAAATAACATGACAAGGATAAGTCAATACATATCAGTTTTAACCATTAATGTTAATGGTCTCAATTCACCAATCAAAAGGCACAGACTGGCAAATTGGATCAAGAAGCAAGATTCAACAATATGCTGTATACAAGAAACACATTTAATTCAAAATGAAATTCACAGACTGAAAGTCAAAGGATGGAAAACAATACTCCATGCCACAGGAACCCAGAAAAAAGCAGGGGTAGCTATTCTTTTTGCAGACAAAGTGAATTTCAAGCCAAGAATGATTCAGAGAGATAAAGAAGGTCACTACATCCTTGTAAAGGGAACAATCCAAGAGGAAGAGATAACAATCATAAATATATATGCAACAAATACCAGTGTACCCAACTATATAAAACAAATATTAATGGACATGAAAAATCAAATAAGCACTAATACAATTGCATTGGGGGATCTCAATACTCCACTGTCACAAAAAGACAGATCAACTAGACAAAAAATCAACAATGAAATGTTAGAACTAAACCAAACTTTGGAACAAATGGACTTAGTAGATGTCTACAGAGCGTTCCACCCCACAACATCAGAATACACATACTTCTCAGATGCACATGGGATGTTCTCCAAAATAGACCACATACTAGCTCATAGAACCTGCTTAAGTAAATGCAAAGGAATTGAAACTATCCCATGTATATTATCAGACCATAGTGCAATGAAATTGGAAATCAATGGCAAAAGAAACCACAAGAATTTGCTAAACACATGGAAATTAAATAGCACCCTACTGAACAACCAATGGGCCACAGATGAAATTAAAGAAGAAATTAGACAGTTTCTGCAACTGAATGATAATGACAGTACAACATACCGGAACTTATGGGATACAATGAAAGCAGTCCTAAGAGGGAAATTTATAGCATTAAATTCCTATATCAGGAAAACAGAACAAGCACAAATAAACAACCTAATGGTGAACCTCAAACTTCTAGAAAAAGAGCAGGCTAAGCCAAAAGCTCGTACAAGGGAGGAAATTATAAAGATCAGAGCAGAAATTAACGTATTGGAGACTAAAAAAACAATACAAAGAATCAACGAATCACAGAGTTGGTTCTTTGAAAGATTAAATAAAATCGACAAACCCTTCTCCAACCTTATTAAAAAAAAGGAAAGAAAGTACTCAAATCCACACAATTAAGAATGAAAAGGGTGATATCACAACAGACCCTGCAGAAATCCAGAAGATCATCTATACCTACTTTGAAAACTTGTATTCTAATAAGATGGAAAATGCAGAAGAAATGGACAGATTCCTAGATACATATGAATTACCAAAGCTCAACCAAGAAGATATAAAAATCCTAAATAAACCAATAACAATCAATGAAATAGAAGATGTAACTAAAAACCTCCGAACAAAGAAAAGCCCAGGCCCTGATGGATTCACTGCCGAATTCTACAAGAAATTTAGAGAAGACCTAACACCACTACTTCTCAAACTCTTTAATGAAATCGAAAGGGAAGCAATACTCCAAAATTCATTCCTGGAAGCAAGCATTACCCTGATACTAAAACCAGAGAAGGACCCAACTAAGAAAGAGAACTACAGACCAATCTCCCTAATGAACATAGATGCCAAAATCCTCAATAAGATACTGGCAAACAGAATGCAGCAAATCATCAAAAAGATTATACACCATGACCAAGTTGGATTCATCCCAGGGATGCAGGGATGGTTCAATATATGTAAATCAATAAATGTAATACACCATATTAACAGAACCAAGGACAAAAATCATATGATCATCTCAATAGATGCAGAAAAAGCTTTTGACAAAGTCCAGCACCCATTCATGATAAAAACCCTACAGAAAATTGGAATAGAGGGTCTTTATCTCAATCTGATAAAAGCTATCTATGACAAACCAACAGCCAATATCATACTAAATGGACAAAAACTGAAAGCCTTCTCTCTAAAATCAGGAACGAGACAAGGATGTCCACTGTCCCCACTCTTATTCAACATAGTCCTGGAAACTTTAGCCAGAGCAATTAGAAAAGAGAAAGAAATAAAAGGAATTATGATTGGAAAGGAAGAAGTTAAATTATCATTATTTGCAGATGACATGATACTCTTCATAGAAGACCCCAAAAACTCCACTAAAAAATTGCTAGATTTAATAAGCAAATTCAGTAGTGTAGCTGGATACAAAGTCAACACTCAAAAATCAATAGCCTTCCTGTACACCAATAACAAACTCACTGAGAGAGAAATTAGGGAAACAACACCTTTCACTATCACATCTAAAAAAATGAAATACCTAGGAATCAATCTCACAAAGGAAGTAAAAGACGTCTACACTGAGAACTACAGTACTCTGAAAAAGGAGATTGAAGAGGATATCAGAAAATGGAAAGATATCCCTTGCTCTTGGGTTGGAAGTACCAATACAGTGAAAATGGCCATACTTCCAAAACTCTTACACAGATTTAATGCAATTCCGATCAAAATTCCAACAACATATCTCACAGAATTAGAGAAAACAATCCTAAAATTCATCTGGAACCAGAAGAGAGCTAGAATAGCAAAGGTAATTCTGGGCAACAAAAGCAAGGCAGGGGGCATCACAATCCCTGATTTGAAATTATATTATAAAGCTACTGTAATAAAAACAGCATGGTATTGGCAAAAAACCAGACCCGAAGATCAATGGAATAGATTAGAAGATGCAGAAACAACTCCAGACATACTAAGCCACCTTATCTTTTTTTTTTTTTTTTGTGGGTACCGGGGGACGACCTCAGGACCTCACGCGCCAACAGGCACCCGTGCCGCTGAGCGATATCACCGGCCCCTTTTCCGTATGTGGGTTCCGGGAGTCGAACTCGGGCCTTCGCGCTTGCAAGGCAGGCGCTTAAGCCGCTGAGCCGTCTCACCGGCCCCGCCACCTTATCTTTGACAAAGGTGCCAAACACATTCACTGGAAGAAGGATAGCCTCTTTAACAAATGGTGCTGGAAAAATTGGCTCTACACATGCCGAAGATTAAAATTAGACCCATATCTTTCACCGTGCACTAAACTAAATTCAAAATGGATCAAAGAACTAAATATTAAAACAGAAACATTAAATCTCCTGCAAAATAGAATAGGTAAAACTCTTGAAGACATTCGTGTAGGCAAAGACTTTATGAATAAAACCCCCATCGCACAGGAAGTATCACAAAGAATCAACAACTGGGATCTTATCTTATTAAAAAGCTTTTGCACAGCAAGAGAAACCACCAACAGAGTGAAGAGACAACCCACAACGTGGGAAAAAATGTTTGCCAGCTATTACTCAGACAAAGGATTACTATCGAGAACATACAAAGAACTAAAAAAAAAATCAGACCTCCCAAATTTAAAGACCCAATCCAAAAATGGGCATCTGAGATGAATAAACACTTCTCAGATGAAGAAATACAAATGGCAAATAAATATATGAAAAAATGTTCAACATCTTTAGTCATTCGAGAGATGCAAATTAAAACAACACTGAGATTCCATCTCACCCCAGAAAGAATGGCTATTATCAAGAAGTCAACTAATAACAAATGCTGGAGGGGCTGTGGGGAAAAAGGAACCCTTCTTCACTGTTGGTGGGAGTGTTGACTGGTGCAGCCACTGTGGAAATCAGTGTGGAGACTCCTCAAAAAACTAGGATTGGAGGTCCCATTTGACCCAGCTATTTCCCCTCTGGGTATCTTCCCAGAAGAATTAAAAACATCGTAACACAGCGATATATGTGCACCCATGTTTATAGCAACACAATTTGTAATAGCTAGATCGTGGAAACAACCCAAATGCCCATTAACCGAGGAATGGATAAAAAAGATGTGGTATTTCTATACAATGGACTACTACTCAGCCATAAAGAAAGATAAACTGGAAAGTTTTATAGGTAAATGGATGCAACTCGAGAAAATACTCACACGCGAAATAAACTGGATGCACATTTGTAAACATCGTATTGTCTCCCTAGTATGAAAATGCAATTTCACTGTGACTATTCCATTCCTTAGTCTTCTATTTTTACCTAGCTTTTACATGGCTTAATCTTACACTGAGTAATATTTTTCTCCAAAAGGTATTTGTACATTCTCTAATGCTTGAGTTTGTTAATACATGAGAATGTTTACTTGTTGTCTTTAAAAAAAAAAAAAAGAATAAAAAAAAAAAAGAATTTCAGGTTTATACTGTCAGAATGCAGGACTACAATGTAAAATAGTCAAAGTAAAGTTAAAGAATCACATATGTCTTCCAAGGATTTATCAATTTTATACAATCTGCATTTATTGGCATAATATTACTCTTAACATTCCCATTAAATACCTTTACTGTCTGTAGGATATGTAGTGATGTCCCCTCTCTCTCTCCTGTTACTAGTATGTGTGCTTTCTTTCTTTTTATCCTGATCAGTCTAGCTAGAGATTTATCAATTTTATTCTTTTTCTCAAAAGAATTAGTTTTACTCATTTCGCCTATTATCGCATTCACTAATTCTTATATTTATCTTTATTACATACTTCTTTCCACATAGTTTGTTCTATTATTATTAAGGTAAAAACTTTTCTTTTTTCCTAACAAAAGCATTTAATGCTAAAGATTTTCATCTGAGCACTGCATTAGCTTTAGCCTGCAAATTGTGATACTACCTTTCCATTCATTTTGCAATATATTCTATATTCCCTTAGTTTTTTCATCTTTGCCCCACACATTATCTATAAGTATGCGATTCAACTTTCAAATTAAAGCTTTGTGTTACTGCTTTCTTTTTTTTTTGGAGACAGGGTAGTAAAGGCTGCTCTTGAACTCACTATATAGCCCAGGCTGGCTTTGAACTTGCTGTGATCCTCCTGCCTCAGCCTGCCAACTGCAGGGATTACAGGCAGGCACCACCACACCAGTGTGTTACTGATTTCTAATTTAATTTCACTGTGGTCAGAGAATATATTTTGAATAACCTCAATACTTTTAAAATTCATTAAGTCTTGTTTAATAGCCTTAAATACAGTCTGCCTTGGTAAATATTTTGCTGTTGTTCGGTGAAATATTTCATAATATACCAGTCAACTGGTTGGTATTTTTTCTGAGTGTTTGGTATCTATAACCATAATGCTTTTCTGTTAGGTACTATCACTTGAGACAGGGGTGTTGATCTCTCGAACTGTAATTCTGCATTTGCTTAAGCTTCATCAGTTTCTACTTTGAAACTCTGTTATTAGGTGCCTATACATCTTGATGAATTACCTCCTTTATCCTTATACAACATTCTTTTTTATCCTCAGAAATATTCTTTGGGGGCTGGTGAGATAGCTCAGCGGCATAAGCGCCTGCCCGGCAAGAGCGAGGTCCTGAGTTTGACTCCCGGAACCCACATACGAAAAAAGGGCCGGTGATATCGCTCAGCAGCACGGACGCCTGCTGGCGCACGAGGTCCTGAGGTTGACCCCAGGTACCCACAAAAGAAAAAAAAGAAATAGTCTTTGCTGTGAAACCTTTCAGATTAATGCATATTTACATATAATTAGACTATGTTTGGTAACTGCATTTTCATATTTTTCTATGTAAGAAAAACCACCTATTCAATAACTTTCTGAACAAAACCTTTCAGAATTTTAGTTTTTTTTTTTTTCGTACTGGGAATTGAACTCAGGACCTTATGCTTGCCAGGCAGGCACTTGTGCCACTGAGCTATATCTCTGGCTCCATAATTTTAGTCTTTCAGAAATTTTTATTATCAGAATCTCTTCAGAACTGTGTATGAAATGAAGAAAGCAAGAGTCATCTAATCAAGGAAGGGAAGATCATAGGTTCTAGTAAGAAAGCCCCAACTAATAACAAGGTTCCATGGGATATAGCTGTCCAAAAATCTGTGATAGAAATCTCTTTGGGTAAACTATGCTTAGTCTAAAGTTAAAAACAGTTTGTGGCTCATTCTGAATCCTTCCTTTCCTCCCTCCCTCCTTTCCACCACCTGTGCTGCCCTCCCTTCCTCCCTCCCTCCCTTCCTTCTTTCCTTTCTTTCTTTCAACAGGGTCTCACTATGTAGCCCAGGCTGGCCTCCAACTCGTGGCAATTCACCTGCCTCAGTCTCCCGAGTGCTGGGATTACAGGTGTGCCCCACCATGCCTGGTTTAAATGATTTAGTTTTTTACTTTTGGTTTTTTGAGACAGGATCTCACTATGTAGTTCAGGCTGGCCTTGAACTCCTGGTGATCCTCCTGCCTCAACCTCCTGAGTGGTGGGATGACAGGTGTGTGCCACATCACCCAGCCTGAACGCTTTAACAAAAAAAGGAGGAATAATAATAATAATAATAATAATAATAATAATATCAGGGAATTTTCACAAGGGACAAAGTGCCTTACTTTACTAACAAGAGCAGGAATGTTCATTGAATTTGTCGCAAATCCCATGCCATATGCCATAGCAGCTTCTACTCCCAAAAACCTTGCTACAAGCTTCTCTAGTTCTTCATGCTTGTCCAGGTTTCCTGTGTGAAGAAATTAACAAAGTCAATATCATGAAATTTTAAATTTAAGAATTACCACTTTATAAAAAAGAAACCAATCTGTGTATTATGATCTTTCAGACTAAGTTCTATGACTGAGTCAGTATTATGAAGCATGATACCTTATAAAGAACACAACAGTTGAATAAATTCAGACCCAGCAATTATGATAAAGGAGGAGTTGCCAACAATTTCATGCCTGTACATGCCAGTTCCTACTCTAGGCCTTAAAAGGCCTAGCAAACTTTGTTTTTACACTTCTAAGTCCCCTGCCATGAAAACTGTAACTGGCCTGCTGTAGAGGCAGAACATACAGAAAGAGGAGCTCTGGAGGATAAAAGACTCTGGAGGAAGAGAAATGGGAAGGAAGAGGGAGAGAGTGAGGGGAGGGGTGAGGAAAGGGGAAGAGGGCCTCAGCTCACCCTTAGCAGCTCCACCCCCCAGCTGAGGTGCTATACATGTAAATTAAACCATCCTGGACACTCTACCCTCAGTCATGATGGCCCACTTGATACCATATGGAGCCAAGATAGCATCAAGCCCTCCCCAAATTGTAAAATCACAAGCAAATAAGTTTGTTTTACTTATTTATTTGTGGTGCTGGGGATCAAATCTAAGGACCCACACATGCTAGGGAAGTGCTCTAGCACTGAGCTATACTTTCAGGCCCTCTGTTGTTTTAAATGATTAAGTTTTAGGATGGTTTCTTATGCAGCATACATAAGACGGGTAAAAAGCATCTTCTCTCACTTTGATCTGACTGGTAAATTTATTTATTTATTTTCATTTTTTTTGGTGGGTACTGGGGGTCAACCTCAGGACCTCGCGCGCCAGCAGGCGCCCGTGCCGCTGAGCGATATCACCGGCCCCTTTTTTCGTATGTGGGTTCCGGGAGTCGAACTCAGGCCCTCGTGCTTGCCAGGCAGGTGCTTATGCCACTGAGCCATCTCACCGGCCCCTGACTGGTAAATTTGTACTGTCTTTTTTACATTGATACTCAAATCCTTCAGGACCAAATAATATTGCAGAAAGAAAAAATACTAAGAAAGAAGATTGCTAAACTTGATAGTACTATGTGTCTTTAAGGCTTAACTGAGTCACTTATAATCTCTCTGGGCCTCTGTTTCTTACTTGCTAAATACCAGTAATACTTTGCCCTCTCTACTTCATGACACTGTTGTGAGGATCACATGAAATCATGTTCAAGCACTTTATAAAATACACAATGTCATAAAGGTGTAAAGTGTGCTTTCTACCTTTCGTCACTACACAACACTCCTGAATCCATCATTAAATCAAACAGCCTGTGATTTCTTAAGTGTCAGCCAGAAATTTAGTTTTAAAGATGGGAGATTAAAATAATCTACTCCCATTTTCCTGTTGGAGAACATCACAAAACAACTGGGAGAACAAGAAATTAAAACGTACCTATTTCGTGTTAGTAGATATCTGTAATCCTCAACACGATTAATAGAAGGATGGGTTGAATTGGGTTCCACTAAAAAGTTAACATGAGGGGGCCGGTGAGATGGCTCAGCGGCTTAAGCGCCTGCCCGGCAAGCGCAAGGGCCCGAGTTCGACTCCCGGAACCCACATATGAAAAAGGGGCCGGTGATATCGCTCAGCGGCACGGGCGCCTGCTGGCGCGCGAGGTCCTGAGGTCGTTCCCCCGGTACCCACCAAAAAAAAAAAAAAGTTAACATGAGGGTCTGGGAGTATAGCTCAGGGACAATGCACTTGCCTAGCAGGCTGAGACCCGGGGTTGATCCTCGGTATCAAAACAAAATAACAACAAAAATGGATATTTTGAAGTCCTAACCCCTTAACCTCAGAAAATGACTTTGGAAATAGGGTCTTTACAGAAGTAATCTAGATAAAATAAGCCCATTGGGGTGGTGCCAATGTCCTTACAAGAAAAGGAGATTTGGCCCCAGAAACAAACAACAATGGAGGCACAAAAGAAGATAATATTTAACACGCAGGAAGACAGCCATGTGACCACAAGCCAAGGGGCAGCAGCAAGGTCTGCTGGTAAACACCAGACGCAAGGAAGGATTCTCCTCTAGGGCTGGCAGAAAGAGCAGGGCCCTGCTGACACCTTGCCCCACACTTCTAGTCTACGGAACTACAAAATTATAAAGCGTTGTCTTTTTTTCTTTCCTTTTTTTTTTTTAAGTTTTTTCGTTTTTTGAGACAGGGGCTTGCTATGTAACTCAGACTGGCCCTGAACTATATAGCCCAGGCTGGCCTTGAACTTACAGCAATCCTTCTGCCTCAGCCTCTCAAGTGCTGGGATTACAGGCATGCACCACCACGCCTGGCTAAAGCACTGTTTTAAATCACCCAATTTCTTGTTCTATGTACTTGTACTTTGTAACTACAAGATTATAAAGCATTATCTTAAGTCACCCAATTTCTTGTTCTACATACTTGTACTTTGTAACAGCAGCCATAGGAAACTAATTACAGATGGAAAATGATTTAAGAGTTAAATTGGGCTGGGCGTGGTAGCGCATACCTGTTATCCCACCACTCAGGAGGCTGAGGCAGGAAGACTGCCATGAGTTCAAAGACAAGCTGGGCTATATAAGCGAGTTCAAGGCCAGCCTGCCCTACATAGCGAGACTCATGTTCATAGCAGCATTGTTCCCTACAGCCAAAATGTGCAAACAACCCTGTCTGTCTAGAGATAAATGGATAAATAGGACATAGTGTACTCATAATGAGTAACTATTCAGTTATAAAATGAAATGGAGGACAGGCGTGGTGGCACACATCTACAATCCTAGCACTCAGGAGGCTGAGGCAGGACTGTTGCGAGTTCGAGCCCAGCCTAGCCTACATAGTGAATTCAAAGCCAGTCTGAGTTACATAGCAAGACCCTGTCTCAAAAACCAAAACCAAACCAAAACAAAAGGAATGGAATATGGAGGCATGCTATGAAGTACTAATGCATCCTATAATATGGGTCAATCTTACAAACATTATGCTAAATGAAAGACACAAAAACCACAATATTATATGACTCCATTTATATGAAATGTTCACAGTAGGAAAATTCATAAGAACAGAAAGTAGACTACTGGTTGCCAGGGACTTGGAGAAGGTGTAGATTACAAAGTGTGCTAATGGGTATGGTATTTCTTTCGGGGAGAATGGAACTGTTCTAACATTAGATTGTGGTTGCAAAGCTTTGTGAATGTACTAAAAAAACGGTGAAGGGTACACTTTAAATGAGCAAACTGTATGACATGAATTATATCTGAATAAAGGTATTAAAAGAAAAAAGTTAACCCAAACAGGCCTTCTCTCACCCCCTCAAGTAAAATATATTATTCTGATCTCAGGGATACCAGATATAAAAGTGTATATATAATAGTGCCAGGCTGAAAATGGTTATTAAAGGAAAGTTCACACAGATAGGATCTGTATGCTAAATTTCTCAGAAACAAAAAGAAAAATGTAAGAAAGAAAAGACAGAAAGAAAAGACCATTAAAAGATAAACACCAAGGGGTTATAAAAAGATGTTTCTGAAAGTGAGAACTGAGAAAATGCTTAAGGAAATACCACATAATCAGAGGACATTTTTCAATTTCCAAGGATCCTCCAAGAAACACAGCACAATTAGAGGAAGAGAAAGACTCAGACCGAGGCACAAATGGAATGTCTTAATGTATTTAAGGAAAAGAGAAGCTCTTAGCTTCTAGGGGTACAGGAAATAAGGAATCCAAATCAGAGAAGAGGGAAAGGAAATTCCTAAGTTTACCCTCCCCTTCCTCCTGAAGAAAAGAAGTACCAGAACGCAACTGTACAGGGGGACTGGAGAGCCACCAGTCCAATCTGACGCAGGAGGCAGGATGGAATTACGTTAAGGAAATATCTAACAGTACCCAGCAGATTACATTAAAAAAGAATAAGAGTTTTCATGTCTTCAAGGCTCTTCCTCCTAGAAGTTGGCTAATAGCTAAGAATCTAGATGGGGCAAAGATCCAACTAAGTCTCCTACCATTAAATTGGTACGGGATCAGAGGAATTAAAAACTTTTGGGCCGGTGAGATGGCTCAGGGGCCGGTGAGATGGCTCAGCGGCATAAGCGCCTGCCTTGCAAGCGCGAGGGCCCGAGTTCGACTCCAGGATCCCACATACGAAAAAGGGGCCGGTGATATCGCTCAGAGGCACGGGCGCCTGCTGGTGCGCGAGGTCCTGAGGTTGACCCCCCCGGTACCCACAAAAAAAAAAACAAAACTTTTATGTAAAAATCTTCAAATCATGTTTTAGATTGCAAAAGACTATCCCATTTCTTATTACAACCAAAATTTTAAAAATTTAGACTTTTATATCAATAACTTTCACAAACTCCCACCTACTACTATAGTTTATTATCTAGGGCTTTCCTGGGAGCAGCAGAAGAAATTCGTTTCTGAAATTCTGGGTGCGAGGTTTCAGTGTAATTGCTGTAGGCCAGCAAACACAGCAGTTCTTCAGAGAACATTCAGAGTTGCTACAGCATGAATGACCGAACTAAGAAATTTCACTTGAAAAGCCCAATTTAAATAATATAAGCTAGAAGATATGAAAAGCTGCACAATTCTTCATTTTGTTTTATGTTTACTGAGTTGACCAAGCAGTTATGATGCATTAAACTGGATGCAGTTCTGTTTCACTAGAGCTTAATCCCCACAACCCTTGACTCTGGGCTGTCCTCAGTGACTGCTTTGACCAATAAAAAGATACACAGTTTGGACTTGAAGGCTGAAGCATAAAAGGCTTCCTTTCCAGCTTTCAGTCAGGCATCCTGGAACCCTTACTCCAGGGAAAGCCTGCTGCTACTAAAATAAATGATTTTCTGAGCCCTCCATGCTGTGAAGAAGCCCAAGCTAGTGAAAGGCAACAGAGAGCTGCAGCCACTCCAGCCCAGGAGAAACTTGTGAATGGAGATGCCTTCAAGGACTCCAGACACACAGCCACGCTGACTGCAACCGTGGGCCCTGAGTAAGAACCACCCCGCCGCACGCGGCAATCCCTGCAAGAACTACCAGTCAGTGAACTGTCGACTTAATCTACTAAGCTTTGGGGTGATTCACAGTAATAAATATCCAGAAAGTTGTCTTATAACTTCTAAGCTTATCGGTTCTCTGGAACAAAACAGAAGAATTTGAAATCCTTGTTTGAACTATTTAAATAAATCTCTTTATATAAAACTATAATCCTTTATATTTTATAGATTTGTAACAATAAAGGGCTTACATTTACTGAATGTCTACTATGTTTTTCTTTGTTTTTTGTTCTGAAAGCTTTACATGACTTAGCTTATTAAAAAAATTCTCCAATAGATCTGTAAGACAGTAATTATTATTAGCCAAAATTTACCAGCATAAAAAGATTAATAGCCATGTACCTCTAACCATCATTTGTAAAAGCTAATAAAATTAACATTATGAATGAAAAAAATAATACAGAACTTATCTAAGGACATTCTGTATGTGTATACTGGAAAAGATATCTCAAAATGTGTTGCGAACATTAAAATAATTTATCACTTCAGAAAAAGCATTTTTTACCTGATCTAAAGTATATGGCAGGGCCAGGGATATAGCTCAGCAACACAAGCACCTGCCCAGCAAGTGCCAAGGTCCTGAGTTCTATTCCCAGTACCCAAAATAAATAAATAAATAAATAAATAAATAAATAAAGTATATGGCAAAGTACTGTGTGTTTTATATTCTAGTTCTCATTCAGTATTACTCACTCCAGAAGTTAAAAAGTCAAAAGCAGCCAATCATGGTTGCACATGCCTGTAATTCCAGTCCTACAGAGGCTAAGGCAGCAGGATCACTGCAAGTGTGAGGCCAACCTGGGTACACAGTGAGTTCAAGGCCACCTTGAACTACACAGGGAGACCCTGTCTCGAATCCCTCCCCCACAAAAAGTCAAAAGCAGCTGCCCAAATTCAGCTTATACTTACCCATTTCCTGCCGAGTGCTGCATACTCCAACTCCATACTTCTCTAGGACTTTGGCAGCTGCCTCTTGACATGAGCCAGTGTTCCGTGCAAATCCAAGATAGTTGTAGGAGCCCATGTTTATAACACCTTTAATTATATTCCCTGTGTACCTGTGTTTTAATACCATAAAACTTAATCAAACTCATGAGCAAATCCAATTCTTAAGTGTGATAATATGTGCAGTGGTAACACAAAAAACCATGTACAGAAAGTAGAACATGATATGCACGAGGAAAAAAAAAAAGCTCCAGCTTGCTACCAACTAGGGAAATGGAAGGTACAATATAATAAAACTATCAATTTCACTTATCAATAGTGCTGACTATTTTAAAGCTGATGATATCCAGTGTTGGCCAAGACAGTCTCATAAACTAGGTAAGAAAATCCATTGGTACTTTTTTAGAGGGCAATTTAGCAGTTCTTATTTATTGAAAGATATACATACTAGCCAGATGTGGTGGTACATGTCTGTAATCCTAGGATTCTGGGAGGCTGAGGCAGGAAGATCATAAGTTTGAGCCCAGCCTAGGCAGCTTAGTGCCTTAGCAAGACCCTGTAAAAACAATAAAACAAAGACAAAGGCGCTGAAAAAAGAAAAGACCCTGGGTTCAATCCTTAGTACTGATTTAAAAAAAGATGCACATACAGTACTCTTTGACTCAGCAGTTTCCATACATGTGCATACTCAGATGAGGATCCTGTAAGAGCCTTTAAGAGCCACTGCACAATTTGCCATGCCCCTTTTGTAGGCAGTGACCAGTGACATTTCGTATGGTAAAAACTCAGTCTGGCCCTTTAAGCAAGGACAATGTGGTTCAGAGGCTCCAGCAAACTAAGTTGGACAGGAAGTATGGAAAGGAGATAAACTGCTATTGCTTTAACTCCCTAGAACTTGGGGTTACCAACACAGGGTGACTTAGCCCTATCTGCTATACCTGGCACTTCCATACTGTAGAATACTATATAGTCACTTCAAATAATTTAACTTGCTGTGAATATACACAAGAAGGACGTTATCAGTATATTAGCAAATAAAAAAAAGCAAACTGGAAAATAATTTATATAGTATGATCCCATTTTTGTATAGGACAGTACCTGTGTGTAGTAACTCATAGATACACTATACACATACCCCACAAAAAACATCTGGAGGAATAATACAAAATAAAGTGGTAATAATGGTCACCTCCAGAGAGTAAAGGAGGATTTGTGGGGGAGTAGATTTACAGAAGGACAGGGCTCAGCTGTCACGGAGGACTTTCAGTTTATCTGTATTATTTTTTCTTTAATGGTAAAGCAGTCATGTAATACTTGTACAATCTAAACAATAAAATGTTAAGAATACACAATTATAAAACTGTTTAATCTAAGTAAAAACACACCATCCTTAATCTTTAAGAGAGATAAAAAATACCTAGAAATAAATTCAGATACTGTACTTAATTCTGATAAGTGGCACGATTCTTCCTTATTTAATAAGTCAAATTTTGTTCTCAACTATAGTCCAATACAGAATCAAATGTAATAGAAAAACATATTTTAGAAATCTTAAAGTGGCACATGCCTGTAAGCCCAGCACTCTGGGAGGCTGAGACTGGAGGATAATAAATTTGAGCCCAGTCTGGGCAATTTAGTGAGAACTTTCCTTTAAAAAAAAAAAAAAAAAGCTAGGGACCTAGCTCAATGCAAAGGCCCCGGGTTCAATCCCCAGTACTGAAAAAGTCTTAAGGAGGCCTGGAGGTGCAGCTCAGTAGTAGAGCACATGTCTGACATGTATAAGGCCCTGGGTTGAATCCCTAACATCATCATCAACTACAACAAAATCCAGTATCAATGAACAATTCACAAAGAAGCCAATCATATTGTACTGTCTCCTCAGCTGTAATTTCTGTTTTGTGAGAATATTCAACTTGCAATAATTTCTCAAATGAAGAAATCCTTTTGTTGTCAAGAAATAATTTCCAAGCCACCACTCACTTGAATGACCAGTTATAATCGTGAGACTGTCTCTCCATGATGTCCACTTTGGCTCCAGGAACACTACAGATGGGTCGATTCCAGTTGTCTCTTATCCTCATGTAAAGGTTCCGTGTATAGAAGTTTTCAAAATCCTGATACAATGACACAAAGTCCTGCCAACAAATGGTGAAACAGTGTAAATTTAACTGAATTACTTTAAAAATAAATTTCACACCTTCCCTTTTCAAATGGCAAGAGCACCTGAGAATGAATAGTTATATTTAATTAGCTGACATGGCAGGAAAACATTTGCAGAGGTATCAATTCTGTTTATTTTAACACAACTCATTAATAAGGTATAGTTCAATTAACTTTGGTGGTTGACCTATATTACATGATTTCAAAAATAGTTACATGAATGTGGAATCAATGAATTTAATAAAGTTGGCCTCATAAAAATAAAACTTAGTTGTACAAGTCCATCATTAAATGGTTTCCCTTTCCAATAATTTCAAAGAGACTTCTCTTCTACCCCCCCCCATAATAATTAGGAAGAAATGCCACAAAACCCATTATAATTCCAGTTTCAAACAAGATAAATATTTCCAAAATTAAGAAACACTAAAGGGTAGGTTACAGGAAGTCATCCACCTTGGGTTTTTTATTCTCGGATAGGAGTTTTAAAAAATACATTCTCTAAAAACAAAAGAAATAAAAGAAAAAAATACATTCTAAAAATGAATTTCCATGACCACAGACTTAGTCTGCCTTTCTTCCCTGAGATCAAACTAAAATTTTAGTCTGGAAAAAATCAAGTCGCAGTGGAGCTGAAATGAATGTGTACCACTGTGCTCAGTGTCTTATGACCCCCCACGCAGAACACACATGACCAGAACACATGCGGTCCGCTTCCAACTGTCAAGGGTAGAAATCAAATAAAATGCAACTATAGGTTACTGTAGTCAGCACACTACTGAGCTTCTGGCACTCAGATACAGGCTTCGTCAATCTAAATTAATGTGTTAAACAAACTAATCTGAAACATTTAAAGAATTTAAGCTTTATTATGTAAAAGATTGGGGGCAGTAATGGAAACTGAACCCAGGGCCTTCACACGAAGCTACATCTCCAGACCTTTTGAAAAATTTTTTTTTTTATCTTGAGACAGGGTCTTGTTAAGTCTCTAAATTGCCCGGGCTGGGCTCAAAATTGCAACCCTCCAGCCTTAGCCTCCCAGAGTGCTGGGATTACAGGCACGTGTCAACACTCCTGGCTTTTTAAAAGATAGTTGCCAGTCGTGATGGTGCATGCCTGTAATCCCAGCACTCAGGAGGCTGAGGCAGAAGGATTGCCATGAGTTTGAGGCCAGACTACATTACATAGTGAGTTCAAGATCAGCCTGGTCTATACAGTGAGACCTTGTCTCAAAAAACTAAAAAAAGAAAAGAGAAGAAGAAGAAAAACAGAAGATAGTTATTGCCAAAAAGGATTCTACATAAAACTCTAAAATTAATAAACTTCTATGAACCAATAGGATGCTAAAGTGCCTAATAAGCCTTACAGTATATATAATCCTCTTAAACAGAGATGAGAAGGGTCAGAAAGCATTGTCAAAATTTGCAGTTCTTGATACCCTCTCTCTCACAGTTAGTTCTAAAATTACCTTTCCTTAGGCTAGGAAATATCCATAAATAATGTGTCAACCACAATTGGAAAATTCTCATTTAAATCATTTGTCCTTTTTCATAATCTTTCTTTCCACGCTGTTGTCTTCCCTACTGATTGAATGAAAGTAGGGACAGAGACGTCTATATTCTAATTAATACTTCAGTTACCATTCATTATGCATTTATTTCCCAAAAGAAAAACCAAAAGACCAGTCCCCAATCTGTTTCAACTCATCAAATGGAGTAGCTGTACTAACTTTTCAGTACTGGGAGACCACAGTATTAGTAATCTCATTTCACTGCATATTAATGTTCGAGGTACTGTATTAACCCAAACACTTGAAAGAGCTATTTCCTCACAGACAAATTTTTATTAGCAATAAAGAACAATATTTTTTGTTTTACTATATAAACATCAGGAAAAAAAAATGTATTACAGAGTCTGGGCCAGATACGAGAAGGTTATCAAAACCCAAGACAGAAAAGGGGCTTCATCAATTTGATTAAGCACACAATTTACAAATTTTTCCAATATGTGAGTATTAACAAAGTCCTCATAATAGTGATGGTACCAAGCTTCTCACTTTCGGAAGTGTTAAAATGTACAAGAAAATGTGTGCCTGAGAAAAAAAGGAAATGGGCATATATAGACCTGGGGTTAGATGTCTTACACACATAATCATATTTATTACACACAGTTGTCAAGTTTCAAATGCCTCTTCATATGTATAATTATTATGATTGATCATTGATAACTTTGAGTTAGTATCATTTTCTTTCCTCTTTCTAGAAGTAGAAACTAAAAACTTGCTGGGAAAGATATGGATGCTGCAGAAAATACTGGAAATTTGATGAAGAAAAGAGCATATGAAAAAGAAAAGTTTCTCACAAGATAAGCCATGGGCTCCCTTCAACAACTCCGTAATCTCCCAGGAAAACCCACCAGGTAAATTCTATACATCCTCCCACCCAACAGATGACTCCCTCAGGAAATTGTAAATTAAGGTGATCTAACACATTCATTAAAACATGCTTAGAAGTGAAAATGGAATACCAGGAATGTAGAGTGGACCTAATGATGAAAGAGAATTAATTTCCCTGCCCTTAAGTGGGATGCTAAGACTTTCCTGCATGAGTCATTTAAAGTACATGATTTAGAATAATTAATATTTGCTACTACAATAAAATCTCAAAGGTCAAAAAAAAAAAAAAAGAAAGAAAAAAGAAAAGGGGCTTCAGACTAGAACTGAGAAGCGCTTCCCCCTCAGCCTTGGACTAAATTGAGACAACCTGTGACACAGCTGTCTGTGGTTAGGAGGAAAGTCATGGGTTCCAACCTCCTAAACAGAGACCTGTTACTCGAGGGCCAAGGATCTCTGTCCCCTTATAGCTACAATGACAGGACAATTAAGCCCTTGAGGCAAAAACACACCAGTACAGAGTAAAGGAAAAGTTGTCAAACGAGGAATATTAGAGACCAAAAGCAGGTAGGACAGAATGACAGAAGACAGGAACTCAGGCTGAAGTTTTAGCTTCCCTTTACTCTTTTTTTTTTTTTTTAATGTGGGTACCAGGAGTCGACCTCAGTACCTTGCGCTTGCCAGCAGGCACTTGTGCCTCTGAGCGATATCACCGGCCCTTTTTTCCTTTATGTGGGTACTGGGAGTCGACCTCAGGACCTCGTGCTTGCCAGCAGGCACTTGTGCCTCTGAGCGATATCACCGGCCCTTTTTTCCTTTATGTGGGTACTGGGAGTCGACCTCAGGACCTCGTGCTTGCCGGACAAGCACTTGTGCCGCTGAGCGATATCACAGGCCCTTTTTTTCCTTTATGTGGGTACTGGGAGTCGAAGTCAGGACCTCGCGCTTGCCGGGCAGGTGCTTATAGCCGCTGAGCCATCTCACCAGCCCAGCTTCCCTTTACTCTTAAGCTAAGTTCCAGGGTAGCAGCTTTGACTATAGCTAGAAATTTTGGCAGAGAGATCTGAAGGGCAGCTAACTTAGCTTCCTGATGTTTAACAATGAAGAAATGGGACAGAAGAGAAATCACTATTTGGGACTCAAGTTCTAAGCAATAAGAGGGTCTGTTTTCTAAAAATACTTTATATACTTTAAATATCCTAGGACTAGGGTCAAAATAGGGGATTTATCCTTTCATTTGTTCATTCGAAAATCTTTTAATATGCTGAACCATTTGACTTCCAGGATATATTAAAGAACAAGGCAGTTCTCTCTGCAAACAGTGATACCCTCACTACTCTTCCCCCCACCCTAACCTCCTGCTTCCTCCTCCTAGTTCAGTCACTGTGAAATGAGTACTCAGTGCTGACTTTGTAATGCTCAGTCACTGAACATTTACTGAGCACTACCTTCCAGGTACCAAGCTGGGCACAAGGGATAAAGTAAGTTAGAACCACCCCTGTGCTCCCGACAATCCCTTAGTGTAGCGGAGAGCACACAAACAAATACAACATAATACATACTGTAAAGGGATGTTTGCCCAGAAACTGAGAGCATCTAAGTGACAGGTGAATGACAATGACAGAGTCACGCGCAAGCAGCCTTAAGGATACACTCCTCACAGACAGCCTTCCTGAAACCCTTCACGAAGCAGAAGTATGTACAGAAAAACAACACTGTACCTGGTTGAGACTACATGCTAGATTGTTGGGCTTGAAGTACTTATCAGTTAAGCAATTTCTAAACTCAAGAAAAAAAAATTCAAATTCATGGATTTGCCGATTAGGGACCAGAAGCAGTCTGGGGTCATCTCAATAAATATCCTTTGTTAAAACTATTTAAAGTAAGCTTTGTAGAAAATATCTTGCACTGTTTAAAATAAATTATGGATGCTGGGCATAGTGGTGCATGCCTGTAATCCCAGCACTCAGGAGGCTAAGGCAGGAGGATCACTGTGAGTTCGAGGCCAGCCTGGGCTACAAAGTGAGTTCAAGGCCAGCCTGAACTGCACAGTGAAACTCTGTCTCAAAAAGACTAAATAAATAAATAAAATAAAATATGTACAGAAAATAAATTTTCTAGTGGGGCATGGTGGCGCACGCCTGTAATCCCAGCACTCAGGAAGCTGAGCCAGAAGGATCACTGCGAGTTCAAGGCCAGCCTGAACTGCACAGCAAAACTGTGTCTCAAAAAGACAAAAAATGAAATAAAATAAATTTTCTGTACATAAGTTACTCATTCTATGATGCTGCTAAATCAATCTGAAATACTTTGTTATCACTAAGAACACTTCGAGATCACAAAGACAAAGACACACACGCGTGCGCACAACACTCTTGTGATCAGGCTATATAGATCGGATGTGGGTTACACCAGCGAATACACAGAAGATTTGGAAGGCAGTATAGGAAGCGCATTCTAGCCGACTTGCATGTTGGCAGCATCAGCTTCAGTCCATGTTCCATGGCCATGATGGCAGCACCTGGATATTTCTGGCAGTTTCTAAATCTGGGGCGATTGCTTAGCTGGGTGAGGGAGGCCCAAACCTCACTGCTTCTAGGCCTCTACAATGTTACAAACGCCTAATTCTTTGTTTACTTAAATGACTTAGGGAGATTTTGGTTAACTCAGCTGAAACTTGAAACTTGACTATTTCAATAGCACATTCACCATAATTGCTATTGAAAAATAAATATTTATAAGCTGTATTTTTGCATTAAAAGTTTAAATTATATGTCTGAGTCAGACACCATTAAGTGACATAGCTGAAACAAACTCTAGCACTATTCCATTCTAGCATTTTTCGGAGGCAGGGTTTCACTATGCAGTTCAGGCAGGCCTTGAACTCACTATGTAGCCCAGGCTGGACTTGAACTCACAAGCAATCCTCCTGCCTCAGCCTCCCAAGTGCTGGGATTATAGGCATGTGCCACCATGCCCGGCCTCCAGTAAGAATTTTCAACATCAGTTCTAACTTAATAATTTTTCTGTATATTAGGTATAGGAGTTAATGGTTTGTATTTTTCTTCCTCTGTTTTTCTTTTTGGTTTTCTGAGTCAGGGGTCTATGTAGTACATAGTACATGTTGGCCTGAAAGTCACAATTGGCCTCAGCGTCCCAAGTGCTAGGATTTTTTTTTTTTTTTTTTTTTTTTATGTGGGTACCGGGAGTCGACCTCAGGACCTTGCACTTGCCAGCCAGGGCACTTATGAGGCTGAGCTATCTCACCGACCCCCAAGTGCTAGGATTACAGGTGTGTGCTACCACAAATGGTTAAGTTAAATGTCCCTCAATAGGCCCATATGCTAAAGACTTGGTTGCCAGCCTGTGGGGCTACTGGGAGGTGGTGGAACCTTTAGAAGGTGGGGCCTAGTGGAAGGAAGTTAGGTCATGAAGGAGATATCGGACCTCTGCACCTACTCTCTCTCTCTTTTTGCTTCCTGGCTGTCACAAGGTGAGCGGGTTTGTTCCATCACACACTCCCTACCACAATGTGCTGCCTCTCCGCAGGCTCAAGAGCAAAAGAGCCAGCTGACTCTGGAGCCTCTTAATGTCAGCCAGGATAAACAGTTCCTCCTTTCTACAGTGTTTACCTCCAGTATTTTTACACAAACGAAAAAAGCTGACACACTAGGATATAAATCTCAATATATTCAAGGACAAAATTTCTCTCTAACAAGAGCATTTGAGACAAAAACAATACTGCTTTGATATTGGGATAAAAATAACCTAGAAAAGACAGTCACTAATGTTTCAGCGCCTTCTCAAAAACAAGATGATTTAAAGATCAGCCCTTGACTTACTGTGTCAAGTGCAGGAGGCATGGGGGAGGCAGAGGCATAAACTCTAGCACCCAATACCTGGTGGTCTTTAAAGAACATTTCTATCAGAATCATGAAACAGCTTTACTTCTATTGAAAATCTGACTACGTAAAGAAAAACAGAGAGGAACAAATAAAACTCCATAAAATGAGTGCAACTATATAGATCTTTACAGAATGCTTTTAAATGGCATTCTCATTTTAGAAACAACATTTTCACTGCGGTAAGTGGATATATACAGGCCAAAAAAGTGACCCTGACCTAAACCTCACATCTTATACAACGATTACCTCAAAAGGAGCACAGACTTAAATGTGATATATATAATTAGAAGATGCTTAGAAAAACCTTAATGCATTGTTGCTGGCAATGTAAAATGGCACAGCCAAAGTGGAAAAATGTGGTGATGTATCAAAAAGGTGAATGTGGACTGTCTATGTGACCCAGAAATTCTTTTCCTAGGTGCATACCCAAAAGAAATGGGAACGGATATTCAAACAATCACTTGTATATGAATGTTCACAGCAGCACTATTCACGACAGGCAAAAGGTGGTAACAAAACGTGGTATATACCTATACAATGGCATAATATTCAGTGATAAAGAAGGAATGAAGTAAAGGTTAAGTATCCCTTATGCAAAATGTCTGGGACCAGAAGTGTTTCCGGTCTTAACAGTTCTTTGATTTTAGAATACAGAGTCCGCCAAAAAAAATGTATACACGCCAGGGGAAAAAAAAATAGTATGATTTTTTTAAACAGATAGTATTACCCTCGTATGGGGGATCTTAAGAGGATGCTGTATATTGCAGAAAACCCACTACACTCCCAGATCTTAGATAAGAAATTGAAAATGCACGTGTAGCAATCTCAACGACCAAGGTTACCTCAGCAGCAGTTCACCATACTAATAAATGTCTGGAAGCTAAATGGTCACCACTTCGAGTATCTCTTGTAATTGCAGAGGCCAGGGCTGGGGATATGGCTAGAGTTCTGGTAGAGTGGTAGAGTTCTTGCCTCACATGTACAAAGCCCTGGGTTTGATCCCCAGCACCACCAAAAAAAAAGAAAAAAAAGTAGAGGCCAAAGATAATTTGTACTGATCTCATAATGTCTCAATAAATTTAGTATTAAAATATTTATACAAGTTTTTCTTTTCCTAAAGTGTGTATACATTTTTTGGGCTGGCTCTGTATTTACGAAGACCTTACTGGGTGGGCACCCTTAATCTCAAGATTTCAGATTTTATGCTCAACCAATACAGGTACAGGTATAATGGTGGGTGAACCTCGAAAATATTATGCTAAGTGAAAAAAGTGAGGCACAGAAGACCATATATTATATGATTCCGTTTATATGAGATATCAAGACCAGTTAAAACCACAGAGAGAAAGAGCAGATTAGTGGGTTCCAGGGGCTGAAGAAGTGCTAGTAATAGCGAGTCCCTGATTAATGATTATAGGTCTCCTTTAGGGGTGACAAATGTTTTGGAATTTAATAGAGGGATGATTAGATATTTTAAATGTAGTAAATACCACTGAATTGTACACTTTAAAATACTTAATTTTGGGCCGGTGATATAGCTCAGCGGCATAAGTGCCTGCCTGGCAAGCGCGAGGTCCTGAGTTCAGTTCCCAGTACCCACATAAAGAAAAAAACAAAACAAAACTTAATTTTATACTATGTGATTTTTTTTTTTTGGTGATACTGGGAATGAACCCAGGGTATTTGCACTGAACTACATCCCCACTTCTTTTTTATTTTGAGACAGGGTCTCACTAAGTTGCCCTGGATGGGCTCAGACTTGTGATCCTCCTGCCTCAGCCTCCCAGAGTGTTGGGATTACAGGTGTGAGCAACCACACCCAGTTTATGCTACATGGATTTTACCTCAATAAAATAAAAACAAAAAGATCTATTTGAAATTTCTTTAACAGAGTAAGAAATAATTCAATCTAAAATTTAAACTATCCATAGCTTTCCACAGTTACTAAAAAAGAAATAGGTGTCTGTTATTTTCATTGCTCTGCCCCTGTGCCTCCAGGCACACACTAAACACAATTTCAACTTCTGCCACCTAAGCATGCCATCCCAGAGTGCACAACACACACGATGCTGAGCTCCCAACATAAATCTCACTCCCATACACGAGGGAAATGAGCTAGAGCGTAAGTGGGCCTTCTGCCAACCAAAGTTCACGAGAAACGCCACCTCACTCCCCAACAAGAAATGCACCTCTAATACTGCTGATGTCAGTGAAGAAAAAATGAGATACGAGAAAGTAAAGGTTCTTAAAAAATGTAGCTTTTGGATAAATGAAATACCAGTTATGAAATTTAACAATGGTTTGGAGCAATGACATACAAATTCGCCATTCGGTAAATTACTTTTCTCAATGAAAAAATTCAATTAATGAAAATCTTATGTTGATTGCTACAGCTAGTTTAAAAACATCAAAACTAAATACCATACAGAAAATCCTGCCCATCGAAGGAGGCAAAAGTTTAGTGGAAACTAAGGAAGTCCCGCCTATAGGGGTGGAGGAGTAAAACCTGAGCATGCGTTAACTTTCAGTATGAGGAACAGGTTATCTGACTGTAAATCTCTGGTTTCCCAAGTGTCTCAAGATAAAACTGGAGTTGCCAGGTGTGGTAGTGCACACCTGTATGAGTTTAAGGCCAGCCTGAACTACATAGCAAGACCTTGCCTCGACAAAACAAAACAGGGCCGGTGAGATGGCTCAGCCGCGTAAGCGCCTGCCGGGCAAGCGCGAGGGCCCAAGTTTGACTTCTGGAACCCACATACGAAAAAAGGGCCGGTGATATCGCTCAGCGGCCTGGGCACCTGCTGGCATGCGAGGTCCTGAGTTCGACTCCCGGAACCCACATACGAAAAAAGGGCCAGTGATATCGCTCAGCGGCCCGGGTGCCTGCTGGCGCGCGGGGTCCTGAGTTTGACTCCTGGAACCCACATACGAAAAAAGGGCGGGTGATATCGCTCAGCGGCCTGGGCACCTGCTGGCATGCGAGGTCCTGAGTTCGACTCCCGGAACCCACATACAAAAAAAGGGCCAGTGATATCACTCAGTGGCCCGGGTGCCTGCTGGCGCGCAAGGTCCTGAGTTTGACTCCTGGAACCCACATACGAAAAAAGGGCCAGTGATATTGCTCAGCGGCACGGGCGCCTGCTGGCACGTGAGGTCGTGAGTTCGACTCCCGGTACCCACATACGAAAAAAGGGCCGGTGATATCGCTCAGCGGCACGGGTGCCTGCTGGTGTGTGAGGTCCTGAGTTCGATCCCCAGTACCCACAGAAAAAAAAAAAAAAAAGAACACAAAACAAAACAAAACTCTAGAGTCTACCATGTAAAAGGACTGTGCCCTTTAGGACAAAGCAGCTATTCCGTGGACAGCTGAGAGCGGGCAGCCCACGTGGACACGAATACCCACAGAAAGGGCAGAGTGAACTTGTGCTCACTTTGCACTGAGACTTGTCTTTCAGCCATATGAGATGAGGGCGATAAACAGAATCCCTAGGGAAATGTTTTACTTGAATTCCACAGGTCAAAGGACAAGGCTCTGCTTTCCTGAGGTCTAATTTATTTGTTCTATGTAAAAACAGGCACCAGTCATAATTAACAATTCCAGCTGGGTGTGGTGGCGGCTGCCTGTAAACCCACTACTCTGGGATGCCAAGGCAGGAGGATCACAAATTCAAGCCCAGCCTGGGCAACTTAGGAATTTAGTGAGATTGTCTCAAAACAGACACCACCACACACACACACACACACACACACACACACACACACACACACACACACACACACACACACACACCCACCCACCCCCTATATCCAGATGCATCCATTTCTTTTTATTGTGTTACTTTCTTAGGTTGATTAGATCATATAAAACTATCACTTCAGTAGTTCGAAACGGTCTAATACACTGCACTCTCACATGATTCAAAGTAATACGGATTATAACAATAAAAATAAGATATATTCATGAGCTGGGATAAGAAAAATGTTTTAAAGGGAAGGAACGGTAAAAATAATTAAGACATGTATAACATGTGCCAATTCTCCATGATTAATCTAATCGTTATGTACTGCAAATACATGTTTATTAATAAATATTTTCAAATGTTTTTAAAAAATAGAAAAAAAGAAAAATGTTTTAAACACAGGACAAAAAACACTATAATAAAGGAAGACTGGTAAATCTGCTCACTTGAAAATGACTTTTGGTCATCAAAAGACATTATACAAAGTGAAATATCACACCACAAAATGGTGGAAGGTAGTTGTAAAATATTTTCTGGAATACATTAGCTTTCTTATAAACCGTTAAGAAAAAGAAATCCAAAGGAAAATCAGCCAAAAGATCTAAACAGGCACTTCGTGCAATCAACACTTTGAATGGTCATCAAACATACAAAAAGATATTCAGCTTCACTAGGCAAAAAATGAAGGCAAATTAAAACCATGATGAGATACTAATACATATATACCAAGTGAATTGGTAAAAATTTTGAATTCTGACAATATCCAACATTGGTAAAGACATGGAATGATGAGAATTCTCAAACACAGCTGGTAGGTATAATCATTTTTGAAACCAAGCTCTATCAAGTGAAATTAAAGCCATGCATATTCTATAACCCAATAATTCCAAGCCTGTACAAACTCATATATATATGCTCAGGAAACATATATATAAAATGTTATAGTGTGGAGATTCCTCAGAAAACTAGGGTTGGAGGTCCCATTTGACCCAGCTATTCCCCTTCTGGGCATCTTCCCAGAAGAATTAAAAACATCGTACCACAGCGATATATGTGCACCCATGTTTATAGCAGCACAATTTGTAATAGCCAGATCTTGGAAACAACCCAAATGCCCATCAACTGGGGAATGGATAAGAAAGATGTGGTATTTTTATACAATGGAGTACTATTCAGCCATAAAGAAGGATAAACTGGAGACTTTTATAGGTAAATGGATGCAACTCGAGAAAATTCTCATAAGTGAAATAAACCAGAAGCACATGTGTAAGCATCGTATTATCTCTCTAGTATGAGAAACTGAAAGAGTAAATAAGATCCAAAATGTACAATAGACATGGTGAATCAAAAAGAAACTGGTCAAAAGGAAAGAGAGACTGGAATAGGGAAAAGAAAGAAGGGAAAGGGAAAAAAAAATTGTATATATATATATATATAAGATGGTTAAGATAGATACACTACCATTTTTACTTAGTTCATTGAAGAGTAAGGTTTGTGCCAATAATGTTTGGACAATTGAATGCTAATGTCTGGTGTCCTGAATAACTAACTTAAAGATAGTAATACGTAATGTATTAACCATTGTTACCCTCCTATTATGTTGGTTTGAAAATTTGTTCTTCTTTTGATTTGTTTTGTTTTTTCTTCTCTTTAAAAAAAAAAATGTTATAGCAGTTATATTGGCCTCTGGCAAAAAAAATGAGAAAACTCTCAATTTCCATTAATATAGAAAGAATAAATTGTGGTATACTCACAATGATATATTATACTGCAATGAAAACAAAGTGGCAATCTACAAGAAACTGCTGCAGCCTATGTTAACAAAATAAATTGCATGTGTGCACGCGTGTGTGTGTGCACGCATACACACACACACACACACTCTGCATTTATATAATGTTCCAAACCAGGTTCAGCAGAATTTTATTTTTTACAGATACACAAACAGGTGATAAAATCACAAGGAAAAGTCAGGACAATGGCTACCTCAGGGAAAAGGGAGATGATAAGACCCAGAAGGGGCCTAAGGGGTTGTAGTTTTTGCAAGTTGGTAATTCACAGCTCCAATGTGGTACTTCCACAGTTGCTTACTTAAATTAGCATTCATTATAATCCACATTTACCTTTTATTAACACTTCTAGGTATGTGCTGCACATATGTTTATACTGGTTATAAATAACCAACAAAAAGTTTAAAAATTAATGGAATGAATGGTTCAATTTTTTTTTTTTTGGTACCAGGAATTGAACTCAGGACCTTGTACTTGTTCCAATTAAACAAATCAGAAACTTTCTATATAAAAGGGAAACTTCTATGGTATGAACTTTTTTCGTTGTTGTTGTTTGGTTTTTTTGAGACAGAGTCTTGCTATGTAATGCAGGCTGGCCTCGAACTCACTTATATAGCCCACTCTGGCCTCAAATTCATGGCAATCCTCCTACCTCAGCCTCCCGAGTACTGGGATTACAGGTATGCACCACCATGCCTGGCTATGACATGAACATTTATTCTGAAAGTTTCACATGATGGAGTTTGTAGAGTTGCCTGACTCTTGGAGAAATGCATGTCCTCATTTACTCAGCATAACGTCTGTACACAAGAAAACCTACTTTGCCTGACAGTGCTCAAAAATGTACCTTTCTGGAAAATAACAGGATATTTCAGAACCCTCAGCCACCAAAACCAAAGGATACATATATGAAAACCTTTTTTTAAAAAAATACACAGTACTATTTGCAAGTACTGCTGAAACATTTCAAGATATTTGACAAGAATAAACATAATACTGCATACCAAACATGGGATAGCGAAAAAATTCCACAGCATTATGAATTTTTTACTTGGGCAATATTTTCTCTGTTAGAGAAGAAAATAACCCCCTAAGGTAGATATAGAAATAGTATAAATATAACAAAGCTATTTCAAAAGTTAAAGCAAGAATTTAAAAAAATTTCAAATGACACCCACCTAAGGAAGAAGTGGGGGCTGGTGAGATGGCTCAGTGGCGTAAGTGCCTGCCTGGCAAGCGCAAGGGCCCGAGTTCGACTCCCGGAACCCACATACGAAAAAAGGGGCCGGTGATATCGCTCAGCGGCACGGGCGCCTGCTGGCGTGCGAGGTCCTGAGGTCGACCCCCTGGTACCCACAAAAAAAAAAAAAAAGGAAGAGGTGGAACTAGGGTCTTCCATTCATTTAAAAGTATTATACAGGGCCAGTGAGATGGCTCAGCGGCTTACGCACCTGCCTGGCAAGCGCAAGGGCCCGAGTTTGACTCCCGGAACCCACATATGAAAAAAAGGGCCAGTGATATCGCTCAGTGGCACGGGCGCCGGCTGGCGCACGAGGTCCTGAGGTCGACCCCGGGTACCCACAAAAAAAAAAAAAAAGGAAGAGGTGGAACTAGGGTCTTCCATTCATTTAAAAGTATTATACAGGGCCAGTGAGATGGCTCAGCGGCTTACGCACCTGCCTGGCAAGCGCAAGGGCCCGAGTTTGACTCCCGGAACCCACATATGAAAAAAAGGGCCGGTGATATCGCTCAGTGGCACGGGCGCCGGCTGGCGCACGAGGTCCTGAGGTCGACCCCGGGTACCCACAAAAAAAAAAAAAGTATTATACAGGTATAAGTATTTATTATATAAACCCACAATTCTGTCATTACCTTTACTAATTAAAAAAAGTATGTGAAATAACTTATAAAAGGCTATTAGAATGCTGACTTTAAAACCTTTAAACCAGGGTTAAGAGCTTTCCCTACTGTTCATGTAGGTCATCCTACTGCCTGTTGTTTCTTCTTCTTCTTTTTTTTTTTTTTTGTGGGTACCAGGAGCGGACCTCAGGACCCCGCCCCTGAGAGCAGGGGCTTGTGCCGCTGAGCGATATCATCGGCCCCTTTTTTCCTTTATGTGGGTTCTGGGAGTCAAACTCAGGGCCTAGCGCTTGCTAGGCAGGCGGTTATGCCACTGAGCCATCTCACCGGCCCCGTTTCCTGTTTTTAACATTAAAGGAAGTCACTCCTTGCTGTTTCTAGATTGTCCATTAAGTCATAAAATGAGATTTCAAGATTAAAAATACTATTATTTCCTAGATCTAAAACTGAGTCACGGAAATACACACATCCCTGGCCATGAATACTTTGAAAGACTCCAAACCTTTTACCTCCACATACAATATCACTCATATCTTAAACTCTTTTTTTTCAAACTTTTAAAAAAATGTATTCCAGGCTGGCCTCAAACTTGCAACAGTGCTCCTGCCTCAGCCTCCTGAGTGGTAGGATTATATGTGGCGCCACGTCCAGCATCATGTCTTAAACATTTATCAAGTATCTAGTACAGGCTAAGCACTCTCCTCAGACAAAAAATAATCATCCGGGCCGGTGAGATGGCTCAGCGGCTTAAGCGCCTGCCTTGCAAGCGCGAAGGCCCGAGTTCGACTCCCGGAACCCACATAGGAAAAAGGGGCCGGTGATATCGCTCAGCGGCACGGGTGCCTGTTGGTGCGTGAGGTCCTGAGGTCGTCCCCCCGGTACCCAAAAAAAAAAAAAAAAAAAAAAAAAAAAAAAAATAATCATCCTTGCCCTCATGGAATTTATATTCAGGTGAAGGAGACACTAAATGAGGTAAATGTAGAAAACACAAGTGTGTTAAGATAGTGAAAAATATAAATGTTCTGGGCATGGTGGTGCATATGCTTATAATACCAGCTTTTGGGAGTCTCGCAGTGAGTTTGAGGCCAGCCAGGGCTATGTAGTGAATTCGACCTGAACTGCATAGTGAGACCCTGTCTCAAAAACAAAGAAGTGGGGAGAGGAGGGGAGGGGAGACAAATGTAAACCAAAGCACAGAGGGGGCATGTATAATGTTAGGGTCATGGTGCAATTTAGATGGTATAGCTGGATAGAGTAGAGGTCAAAAAGGGATTCTCTGGAGGAAAGCTTCCCTAGCAGGAGAACAGCAAGCTCAGTAGCACTGAGGTAGGAGTGTGCTTGGTGTGCTCAAGGATTCACAAAGAGGCCAGCAGGTAAGTGAGGGGCCAAGCAGTGGGAGACGATATCTAGGTGGAGGAGGCTGGCAAGAAGTGGTTGAATCTGGATTTGTTGATGGGCAGAACATGGGGTGTGGCAGAAAGAATCAAGGGTAACTCCAAGGGTTTTAGACCAAGCAACTGGTAGAACAGTGTTATTCATAGACACAGGGAATTCCGTCAGCTAGCTGATTAGATGGGACATAAGTTCCGTTTCAGACATGTAAAGTTTGAGATGCCTATGTGGAGATGTCAAGTGAACAACCAGACATAAGTCTCTACAGTGGGGAAATCAGTAAAAGATCCATACATTTACAAATCATAAGCACAGATAAAGGACTGGAAGAATTCTTCTATAAAGATAAGCTTTGGTTCACACCAATCCTTAGAAGACAGGCAGGTGAGGAGGATTCACCAAGAGAGAATAAAAAAAAAATAGCCAAAAGGTAGCAGAAAACCAAGCAGTATATCCTGGAAACCAAGTCAACAAAATGCTTCCATGGGAGAGAAGGACCAATTGTGCGTGTCAAATGCTGACGACAGGTGTCCAACAAGGTGAAAGCTGAAAAAGGAATATTAGGTCTTACAACAGAGAGGTCATGGGTGACCTGAGGAGAACCATTTTTGGTGAAGTAGTAGGAACAAACAACCTCAACTGGAGTGGGCTCAAGAGAAGGAAGCCTAAAAATGGAAGCAGTAATGGCAGAGATTTTTTTCTCTAAAAAATGGAAAGGAGATCAAGAGAAAGAAGGGTCAAGACAAGGATTTTCTTTAGATGGGAGAAATACCACATGCCTGTGCTAATGGGGAATGGTGCAGTAGAGGAAAATAACCGTTGGAGAAGCCAAATCACCATCATCCCAATGGCAAATCTGGTTGTGTTTTATAGAGGAGCATCCAAGGATGAGCAATCACCATCTGCTACCTCTCACAAGCTCTACTCGACAGCTGGATTCAAGTACAGTGATCACATTTTTACATTTTCAGTTACTGCTACCAAAACTATTGTGGCATTTTCAAAAAACTTTAAGGAGAAACAAAACCATAAGATAGCTTAAGATCTAAGGAACATCAAGATTGTTTCTTAAACTTGGATCTAAAAACTGCTTATGGGGAGTCACACGAATCCATGAATTCTATTGATTTTTTAACTTTATTTTTTCCTTTTGATAAATATTTTAAAATCACTTTACTAGTTTAACTTCCCAATGGCACTCAATTTAAACTTGGAGGCTGGGCCTGGTGGCGCATACCTATAATCCCAGGACTCGGGAGGCTGAGGCAGAAGGATTGCCATGAGTTCAAGGTCAGTCTGGGCTACATAGTGAGTTCAAGGCCAGCCTGAACTAAATAGCAAGACCTTGTTTCAAAAAAAACCAAAATAAATAAATAAATATAAATAAATAAACTTGCAATAATTCAGAATATCAGACAGGAACTGTTATTTAATCTCCTACATTGTTAGTAGCAAAAACAGTTCCAAAGTGCTATATGCAAAGAATATCTGAATTAAAAGACTGACATTTAAAAACTCAAAATACAAATTCTTCCTGTTAGAACAAAACAAAAAAAGCTACATTGTCACTCCAAACCAAAAACTCAACAGGTGATGGAAAAACTCATTTTCTTTTTAAAAACAGAGTCTCACTACATAGTTCAGGCTGGCCTTGAACTCATGGTAATCCTCCTGCCTCAGCTTCTTGAGTGCTTAGATTACAGATATGCAGCTACCATGCCTGGCAGTGATGGGAAAACTTGTAAATACCAGCATTAAAGCAAAAAGTTAAATGCTAAATGTTTACAAAACTAAAAGTTTTATCTTGGGTTTAGTTTCTTACTGGTGAGAAGTACATAGAGTAAAAGAGATGAGTAAATAAAGAGTCCATGTAATAGAATATTATGCGGCAATAAAAAGGAATGAAGTTCTGATACATGCTACAACATGGAACAAACCTCAACAACCTTATGCCAAGAGAAAGGAATCAAACACAAAAGACCACAGACTACATGTCTGCATTTATATGAAATGTCCAGAACAGATTGATCATAGATACAGGAAGTAAATTAGCAGTTACCTTGAGGGTGGGCATTTGGGGAGGGGAGGCTGAAAATATTATAAAATTAAGTGATGATTGTTTGCATAACTCTCAGTACACTAAAAACCAGCCTATTTACACGGTTTCTCACGAAAGTGTAAATAAGAACCAAAACGTACAATAGATATTGGGAAATGGGAAGAAAATGTTCAAATGAGAAGGGGAACAAGGGTGGGGGGAAGGAAAGAAGGGACAAGAAAAAAAAAAAAAAGAAAAAATGGAAACAAAGCTTTTCTAAATAAAGAGGGGAAGAGGAGCTGAAGAGAGGGCAGGGGAATGGGAAAAAAAGAAGTGAGATATACCACGTACAGGTACAAATTCCCTATGATGAATGTGATGACTATGTACATCTAAAACGTACCAATAAAATACATTTAAAATGAAAAAAAAAAAAACCCAACATATTATATACTTTAATTATTAAAAAAACAAAACAAAAAACTGCTGTCCTGGGCCCCACATATAACACAAAGCCATGGAAAGTCACGTTCTTCTTAAAGGTAGAATGACACATACAGTTAAAGATAAGCTGACTGGTTAAGCCCCTAGTTTAATACACTAGGTAACTATACTACACAGTTTCCTAACATGCTGTTAAAATGACAAGTGCCACAACATTCTTATTAAGCTATTCTTGGAAGGTCAAGAATAAAATTCTTCGAGGAACTCCTATTAATATATTTTAATCGGTTTCTCTGTTTCTCTGTATCTTGAAAATTAATCACATCAGGATGTACACACATCATACCCCTTCCCAGAGGCTGATCCCTCCCATTTCTGACTATCTGATCAGGAATGTAAATGTTAGTTTTCAGCTTAATAAAAGTGTGGTAGCCAATTACCATATTTTATTCCTTAGATTTTTAAGTACTTCTTATATGTATATTAGAACGCTGTTAACAAGTCAAGCTTTTTTTGCTCTATTACATATACATTTCTGGAATACTAACTTCACCTCATATGAAAAAAAATAAACCGCAAAGAGGAAAAAACAACATTCTTGTCCAAAACACCACTACGAACAGAGAATCAGGGTAAAAAAAATCCTAAGAATTTCACGCAATTTAAATAAGAGAACAAATTCTGGGTAACACATCCTTTTTTTTTTTTTTTGTGGGTACTAGGGGTCGACCTCAGGACCTCGCACGCCAGCAGGCGCCTGTGCCACTGAGCGATATCACCGGCCCTTTTTTCGTATGTGGGTTCTGGGAGTCAAACTCGGGCCCTCACGCTTGCCAGGCAGGCGCTTATGCTGCTGAGCCATCTCACCGGCGCAACACATCTTTATTAGTGTGACTATACAATTCAGTTCTACCCAAGGCAACACTCAGTTATTTCCCTATTAAAAAAGAACTAACACCAACAGTTGAACTTGGCTCTCTTTGGTAGTGGAATGAGGAAGAAAATCAAAATGTGATTATGGATACCTTTCACTGAGTGAAATGAGGAAGTGGCAAGTTATATTTACATGCTATGATCCCTAGCAAGCACTTTCCTTCACCTCCCTCCAAGTTTAACATTGAAATCTGCCTACCCCTCATATCTCTCCAGAAAAACGATCTATCATGAAGCTGAATCACCCTGCTTCCTTTTCCTCTGAAACCTGAATTTTGTAAGAAAAATGGCAGCATTTATCTGTTATAATGGCTAATGTTAAAATCCCACTGAAATGAATGTGAATGATTTAGTACAATCCTCCTCTCTACAAACTCTAGAGCCAAATATTTCCCTCTGTCCCACATACTTCCTCTTATTACTTCCTCCAAGGGCCATTTCCTGATTCACCCTATGCTACTCAGATTACTTTTTTGTTCTAAATTTTCAACCAATTTGAGCACTATTTACTTGCATAATGGTTTTGCAAAAGTACATAACTTTGAAGTGTTTATGTTTCCTCAATAAAATTAGAAACTAAGTGTTCTAATTCTTTCACATGAAGTACACACAAATAGCCCCAATACTTAAAACAGTATATTTACCCTCTGGAAACATGAAACAAATTCCAAAGATAACTCATTCATAAAGTAACTCAAATGCCTGTGCATGATTTTGTTCATTCACTCATTCATTCAGTCACATTTTGAGAACCAGCTGTGCAAAGCCCATGGTCAGTCTCCTGCTCAAAAATAGCCCTGGATTCCTTATTGTCCACTAAACTTCTTCATTTGACATTCACAGCACAGTTCCTCATATATCTACATTCCAGGTTCTCCTAAACATTCCTCCTGCCTTTGCCTACACTATAAATCAAACCTTAGCTATCATCAGTCATGGAGGTCATTAACTCAGTTGTTACAGGAAGAGATCGGTCTGTGAACAAGTAAATGAAATAATGCACAACATAATAAGTATATAGGAAGTTATAACTGAGGGATATACAAAACAAACATATGCAGATATACTCTGGGTGGATACACTTAGAGGCAGAAAAGAACCAAATTTAAAAATATGTTCAGAAGCCAGGTGTAGTGGTGCACACCTGTAATTTCAGCACTTGGGAGGCAGGAGGAATGCTGGGAGTTCAAGGCCAGCCTAGGCTACACAGTGAGTTCAAAGCTAGCCAGAACTACATAGCAAGACCCCGTCTCAAAAGAAAAAAAAAAAAATTGTTCAAGTTTCAGTGATAAAAATTAGAAGTTCAAGATTAGAAGATGCTGAAACAACCCCAGACATACTAAGCCACCTTATCTTTGACAAAGGTGCCAAACACATTCACTAGAAGAAAGATAGCCTCTTTAATAAATGGTGCTGGAAAAACTGGCTCTACACATGCCAAAGATTAAAACTAGACCCATATCTTTCACCATGCACTAAACTAAATTCAAAATGGATCAGAGATCTAAATATTAAAAGAGAAACATTAAATCTGCTGGAAGGTAGGATAGGTAAAACCCTTTAAGACATTGGTGTAGGCAAAGACTTTATGAATAAAACTTCAACCGCACAGGAACTATCACAAAGAATCAACAACTGGGATCTCATCTTATTAAAAAGCTTTTGCACAGCAAGAGAAACCACCAACAGAGTGAAGAGACAACCCACAACGTGGGAAAAAATGTTTGCCAGCTATTCCTCAGACAAAGGATTACTATCGAGAACATATAAAGAACTCAAAAAAATCAGACCTCCCAAATTTAAAGACCCAATCCAAAAATGGGCATCTGAGATGAATACACATTTCTCAGATGAAGAAATACTAATGGCAAATAAATATACAAAAAAATGTGCAACATCACTAGTCATTCGAGAGATGCAAATTAAAACAACACTGAGATTCCATCTCACCCCAGAAAGAATGGCTATTATCAAGAAGTCAACTAATAACAAATGCTGGAGGGGCTGTGGGGAGAAAGGAACCCTTCTCCACTGTTGGTGGGAGTGGACTGGTACAGCCACTGTGGAAATCAGTGTGGAGATTCCTCAAAAAACTAGGGTTGGAGGTCCCATTTGACCCAGATATTCCCCTTCTGGGTATCTTCCCAGAAGAGTTAAAAACATCGTACCACAGCGATATATGTGCACCCATGTTTATAGCAGCACAATTGTAATAGCCAGATCTTGGAAACAACCCAAATGCCCATCAACTGAGGAATGGACAAGAAAGATGTGGTATTTTTATACAATGGAGAACTATTCAGCCATAAAGAAGGATAAACTGGAGTCTTTTATAGGTAAATGGATGCAACTCGAGAAAATACTCCTAAGTGAAATAAACCGGATGCACATGTGTAAGCATCACATTATCTCTCTAGTATGAGAAACTGAAAGAGTAAATAAGATCCAACATGTACAATAGACATGGTGAATCAAAAAGAAATTGGTCAAAAGGAAAGAGAAACTGGGATGGGGGAATAGGGAAAAGAAAAAAGGGAAAGGAAAAAAGGGAAAGGAAAAAAAAATTGTATATACATATATATAAGATGGTTAAGATAGATACACTACCAATTTTACTTAGTTCATTGAAGAGTAAGGTTTGTGCCAATAATGTTTGGACAATTGAATGCTAATAGCTGGTATCCTGAATAACTAACTTAAAGATAACAATACGCAATGCATTAACCATTGTTACCCTCCTATTATGTTGTTTTGAAAATTTGTTCTTTTTTGAATTGTTTTGTTTTTCTTCTCTTTAAAAAAAAAATATTAGAAGTTCAGAAAAAAAAAAAGGAACAGAGCTAAGTAATCAAGAAAATGCCTCCTCTTAAAACGGATGCACTTGTCTCCAGAGACGACCTAGAAAGCACTGAATGTCTGTAGGACAGTTCGTTACCCACGTGGGCTTAATTATAAAGCAGGTGCTGCGTGAGCCCATGGAAGAGATCATGGCCTCAGAGTTAAAGGAAGCACGTAGCAGGGTAGGTCACAAAGTAAAACCGCAGAAGTAAATGCAAAACGAGAGACAGTCTCACAGAATGCAGAGAAAAGGCCAAAAAAATAGAGATAAGAGAAGAAAATGAGATGTAGAGGCCTGTCCAGGAGATACAATCTATACATAGTAGGAATACCTGAAACAGAGGACAAAGCAAATGAAGCCCAAACAATAATTAAGGAACTGTATCACTAAAATTTAATGAAAAGAAAGCAACATCTAGATATATCCTAGTGACTTTTTAAAATTTCAAAGAAATTTTAAAGATAAAAAAATCCTGCAAGTATCCAGACAGAGAAAACAGGTTACCTATACAGGGGCAAAAGCTGAACTGACCTCAGATTTTTCTCTTGGAATTCTAAACGCCAAAAGACAATGAACAACACCTACACCTACAGAGTTTTAGGGGAAATAATTTTAAACCAAGAATTATATACACTGCCACCTTAGTATTTCTGCATGAAGGGAAATGAAAGATATTCTCAGATACCAAGGGCTTAAGAAAGTACGTATAGGGCTGGTGAGATGGCTCAGCGGCTTAAGCGCCTGCCCGGCAAGTGCTAGGGCCTGAGTTCGACTCCTGGAACCCACATAAGAAAAAGGGGCCAGTGATATCACTCAGCGGCACGGGCGCCTGCTGGCGCTCGAGGTCCTGAGGTCAACCCCCCGGTACCCACCAAAAAAAAAAGAAAGTACGTATATCGTCAAAGAACCTTCTCTGAAAATTTTGCTGATTATTTACTGCAGCCAACAGAAAAATTAGGAAGAATAGGGAACTGAGTGTATGAAAGGTTTGATGATAACCATTAAAACTAGTTAAAAAGCACATTAAAGGCCAGTGAGATAGCTCAGTGGTGTAAGCGCCTGCCTGGCAAGCGCGAGGTCCTGTGGTCGACTCCCGGTACCCACATTTAAAAAAAAAAAAAAAAAAAAAAAAAAAGCACATTAAAATTGTTACATATAGGGTAATAAACCTAAATGCAAAATAGATTTGTATGCTAGATACAAAATTCCCAGTTTATGTGGTTTTAAACTGTCAAAGTACAAATACACACTGTCAAATATTCAGTGTACTGTGAAAATGAATACTGTTTTATTCTTTGCCATGTAATATCAATATAGGAGAAATATAACTCCTGACCTGTTAGATGTCAAATATGCTAAATTCGGGGTCCTACAATATGGAGGAATAACAGGCTTGGTGGCGCACACCTGTAATCCCAGCACTCAGAGGCTGAGACAGGAGGATTGCTGCCGCTTTGAAGCCAGCCTGGGCTACATTGTGAGTTCAAGACCAGCCTGAACTACATAGCGAGACCCTGTCTCAAAAAACCAAAACCAAAACCAAACAAAACCCAAAAAACAAATGAACACCCACATCAAGGAATAAAATTGCGAACCAAAGAAAGAAGTTAGGAGAGTTTTATTGGAAATAAGGACAGAATAGCTCCTGGATTTCCAGAAGGGGTCCCAAATGGGGTGGCCACCAAGGCCCTTTGCCAGGGTAATTTATAAAGCAAAGTCACAATGTGGGTACAACCTGGGTCAAACTACAATCAACCTATAGGATTACAAGTATAGCTGCCTAGCTAATGATACAATAGGGAAACGAGTCGTGTGGCAAGGGTACATGGAAAGAACAAAGGCATCTTTGGGAAGGGATGGGTCTGGGAGCTCTGGTCACCTACCTGGGCAGCTGATGCCTATCTGGACTTACTGGACCAGTGGTGCTAATTACAGTATAATTTTAAGTTACTGCTTATCCCTTAGGGAGGTGTGTAGGCTTGGCCACTGCATCTTCATCTTGATGCCTGGCCTTCTTTAGAGGCCCCTCCAGCCACCATTTTGCTGCCTTTTATTTTTTGTGCTGAATTCCTTGAGGGCCCAGTCCCTCTCTGACTGTATGTTAATATCTATCTAACTTAGCTGCCTACAATAATATTATAAAGATGCATGTTGTTAAGCCATTAAAGTGCTTTGTCACTGTGGGCAGGACAAGTACAGTAAAGGCATTCTAAATGTTAACCTGGAAAGATTGGAAAATGGTAGTTTTATTTCCCTTAAAAAAAAAACAAAAAACAAACTAGCACACCAGGTGTGGTGTCACACGCCTGTAATCCCTGCACTCAGGAGACTGAGGCAGAAGGATCGCTGTGAATTGAGGCCAGTTTAGGATACACAGTGAGTTCAAGGCCAGCCTGAACTACATAGTGAGACCCTGTCTCAACGCCCCCCGAAAAAAACTAAATAAATAAGTAAATAAAATTAGTGCATTTTATGTACTTACAATTCATTGAGTAATCCTTCAATTAAAGAGAAGCAAGCAGCAAAAAAGAAAAGAAAATTAGTTTTCCCTACTTGACTAAACTCTGAATACAGATTTTTTTTTAATTTTTGTTTGTGTGTGGTTGTTTTTTTTTTAATGTGGGTACCGGGAGTCGACCTCAGGACTTCGTGCTTGCCAGGCAGGTGCTTATGCCGCTGAGCTATCTCATCGGCCCTGTTTGTGTGTTTTTTGAGACAGGGTCTTGCTATGTGTTCAGGCTGGTCTTGAACTCACTTTTGTAGCCCAGGCTGGCCTCAAACTTGCAGCAACCCTCCTGCCTCAGCCTTCCAGGAGCTGGGATTACAGGCATGAGCCCCCATGCCCAGCTGAATACAGATCTTTAGTAGCTTTAGGTATTTTTCAAAATTAATTAATTGGTTGGCTGATGAAGTCCTGGATATCAAACCCAGGGCCTTGTGCATACAAGACAAGTGTTCTACCACTGAACTTTTATCACCAGTCCCTAAATGAAATTAACTTACAGGTATTTCAGGGCAGTGAGCAGGATAGCTGTCTTGTGGAGCTGGGGCTGCAAAATAGCTGAGATATGAGAGAAGGATGTCTGATTCTGAGTTCTCCCAAGAGACAGAATTCTCAACCCATACATATATTGGGTAGTTTTGTCTTAGTAGTAGCTGACGAAGTCCTTTACTCTCCTACATACATGGTTTTGCTGTGTCACCCAGGCTGGCGTCGACCTCCTACCTCTGCCTCCCAAGTAGCTGGGACTACAGTGATGTGCCACAGTGCCCGGGCCTTCCCCTATTTTCTTAATGTACCCTTCCCTTCCTTCACTGGCTTCTCTCTCAGGGATGACCTTGCCATCCCCATGCCTGCCTCTCCTCTAATGCCCCTCAAAAGTGAAAGCTCCGTGAACAATAAAGCTAACATCTTCAGTCCCTCTCCAATCTGGTACACAACCTAAAGTGCAAGACAACCTCTCCATAATTCACATGCCAAGAGAAATGTATTTTATTTTTAGTAAAATTAGGCATTTTTAAAGGCACAAAGGAATATTCAGAGAGAAGTGAAGTGAAGTGAATGAGGTCCCCTCCCTAAACACAACCATTACCATTTGTTTCCATTGTTAGCAACGGCTCAGTCACATTCTGTTTCAAGGCTTATTTGGTTGGGAGAAGAACTAGCCCGTAAACCAGACAACTACAGTATCTGCATAATGCATTCGTAAGAAAGGACATCAGGAGAACCCAATCTCCGCAGATGAATGCAAACGAAATGTGGCACACAGAAGGAAGCATGACCAGGAAGAGCGTGGCTTTGCGGGCACTTCCTGCTCCTATGGGTATAAACAAGTTAGGAGAGTAGGCTCCCTCAGATAATTTTTGTTTTTACTTTTCACTTTCTAATCCATGAAAAAGGGAAAGTGTTGCCTACCTCATTTAGTTCTCAGAGTGATACGTTACATGCTTTTATTTCTCCACATGCCTTTAAGCTTAGTTCTTAGCTTTCTTTGTGGAATGTTTTCACTTAACAGCATTTGGATACAGACACTCCTTGTTTAAGGAAGGAGTTCCTCCCGGCAAGCAGTCATTAGTTGGATTAGTTGTTACGTGAGGAACTGTATATAATATGTACACTACAATATTCAGAACGAAGAAATGGTGAAAGGAAACTCCAACTTGATGACTTTGCTTTTATTCGCATAATGCTTACATGCAGTACTATAATGTGTTACAGAACATAAAACTATAGTACTGTATAATAAAATCTGCAAAAATTAAAGTGCTGTACAAACAAGGTGTGCTGTATCAAAAAACAAAAAAACCCCAGACAGGTCATAAGTCCAGGCAGCAGGTTGTAAGTCTGAACACCACACCTCTGTCCTAAGTCTGAACAGTTGTTAAACAGGTACGTCATTAAATGAGGAATATTTGTATTTATTTCAACATGAACCCATACTCTAAGGAAAAAATCTGTGTGAAAGGACAAAGCTTTCTATAGAAGGCTTCTATGTACAGAATCAAAGATTCTCCAACAATTACCTTTTGTTCTTCTCTTTCTGTTGCATGGTGACATTTTTCAATTCTCCAGTACCTTAAGAAATCTCGAAGATATCCAAAGAGGGTGAGGACACCGTACCCCACATATGTGAGCACAGCAACCAGCATGGGTGTTTCTTCAAAAGCTTCATTAAATGGTCTTTTATAAAGCCCTCCATTTTCTGTAACATGATGGATCTGAAAGAGAGGTTGAAAATGTTTATTTCGATTCAGCAAAAAAAGACTTCTACCTAAAATCTAAGTCCTAAGAGATTTGTAGAAATGTACCTTGAGACTTGTATAATAGTCCAAAGAAACACCAAGATCTAAGCAGGAAATACTTGTTTTTAACAGGAAAAATTTATAAATCACATACACTTCACAGGAACAGAAATAAATAAAAAGGGACTGAGAAAGGCCGATTAAACAATGACTCACACTAATTTTTTTTTTTTTTTTTTTTTGTGGGTACCAGGGGTCAACCTCAGGACCTCGCACACCAGCAGGCGCCCGTGCCGCTGAGCAATATCACTGGCCCTTTTTTTCGTATGTGGGTACCGGGAGTTGAACTCAGGACCTCGTGCTTGCCAGGCAGGTGCTTATGACGCTGAGCCATCTCACTGGCCCATCACACTAATTTTTAACATAACTTGATTTCCTGAAATGGATTCTAAAATGCTATGATTGAGGTGGGCTCAGCTACTTGAGAGGCTGAGTGGTGGGAGGTTAGTAAGTTTGAGACCACCTTGGGTACCACAGCAAGACTCTGTCTCTAAAACAAAACAAAACAAAGAAAATAAAATAAAATATATAACAAAGAGAAAGCCTATTCTGAAAAATACGGTGTTAGCTTATCAACGAAGCGAGCGAATTCAGTTTTAGGATGAAAAATAAAATATCTGTAAATGCTTTACTACCACACAGGCTTAAAGCCACTCAGCCATAGTACTCCAAGTAACTGCCGGCACCAGGCCACTGTGGAAACATGAGGTTCATATTAACCTCTGTCAGTGATAAGATAGGTTACGCACAAAGTAAAATACTTATGTAAGTGTGGTCCAGCATTGGATAAGGGTAGAAAGAGAGCCAAGTACACTGGCACATACCTATGGGCCCAGCTACTCAGGACACTGAGGTGGGAGAATCACTTGAGCCAAGAGTTTGAGGCTAGCCTGGGCCATATACTAGGACTCTGTCTCTTAAAAAAGAAAACTGGGGGCTGGTGAGATAGCTCAGCGGCATAAGTGCCTGCCTGGCAAGCACGAGGTCCTGAGTTCGACTCCTGGTATCCACATATGAAGAAAGGGCCGGTGACACTGCTCAGCAGCATGGGTGCCTGCTGGCGTGCGAGGTCCTGAGTTTGACCTCCGGTACCCACGAAAAAAAAAAAAAAAGAAAGAAAACTCTTTAAAAGTTAACAACGTGAGTAGGGCCCAGGGACACATGCCTATAATCCCAGCTACTTAGGAGGCTGAGGCAGGAGGATCCCAAGTTTGAACCCAGCCTGGGCAACTTAGCAACTTAGTGAGACCTTGACTCAAAATGAAAAAAATAAAAAGGGCTGGGCATGTAGCTCAGTGTGCTGGGTTTGATGCCCCATACTACCCCACACAAGAAAAGTTAGTATAAAGAGGCTGCTCAGCTGGACAAAGCCACTTGAAACACAATTTAAAAAACCATTCTAATCATTTCCTTAAAAGAACTACACCTTAAAATATATTGCCTTACCAAAGCTGTATTTAACAGCAGTGCCAAACTGTCCTTAACCCTGAAATTGTTGAAACTATTCATTCTCAATTGTACATATCAATAAAAAGCCAGAAGCAGGCCGGTGAGATAGCTCAGTGGCATAAGTGCCTGCCTGGCAAGCGTGAGGTCCTGAGCTTGACGCCCGGTACCCACATAAAAAGGAAAAAAGGGCCGGTGATATCGCTCAGCGGCACAATCGCCTGCTCGCAAGTGCGAGGTCCTGAGTTCGACCCCCAGTACCCACATTAAAAAAAAAAAGCCAGGAGCATCTCTAATGTATAGCCAACTTATATGTCAGGAACAGAGTGGGTAAATTTCTTGTAAAGATATTTCAGACACATCCAAAACAGTAGAAGTAAATTTATGCTGTAGGTTGGACTATGTAGGAAGGAGCCAGTTAAACCATTAGTCCATTCCCCTTTTCTCGTCTTATCTCTTCTCGTCCTTCTCTTCTTTTTTGCAGTGTTGGGGATCAAACTCAGGTCCTCTGCATGCTAGGCAAGTGCTCTACCACTAAACTACAACCCCAGCCCCTTAGCTTACTATGTGATTCTATCGAAGTCTTATTTAAAATTAATGTATTTATAACTGGGCACGGTGGTTCATACCTATAATCCCAGCACTCTGGGAAGCTGAGGCAGGAAGAGCCCAAGCACAGCCTGAGCAACTTAGCGGCTTAGTGAAACCCCGTCTCAAATAAAAGATTTTAAATAAAGGGTTGGGGAAATAGCTCAATGCAAAGGCCCTAGGGTTCAATACGCAATAGTTAACACAAGTGAAAGAAAACAGTAAATAAACAAATAAATAAATACATTTTTTAAAGAACTAAGGTTCTATTGTAAAGTGACTTTTGGAAAGTGACTTGTTAATACCAGGGACCCTGATCTCGCAGGAGTAGAATGGACAGGCCAAATGATATCCAAACTTCTCATAAGTAAGTTAGAAACAATGGAGCTAAGGGAGTCACCCCCATTCCTCCATTTAATTCTAAACAGCACCCTACACTTGGTTATTCCTGCTTCCACTGTCCTAAGAGAGGTAGAAAATAAAATAACAAAAACCCAGGATATCCCCAGTGCTCTGATCTTATCTTCCAGTCACCTCTCCCCCAATCTCACCTCATCACAGATTCATAAATATGCACTACATGTCATAAATATGATTAAGATCAGAGAGAAGTCTGGGATGAGCTTGCTGAGTTGGGATCCCCTCAGCACCCGGCAGTCATTCCGGTCAATCTCACCTAGAGATTCAGTGGGAGCGCCTCAGCTGAGGTGCACACCCTTTAAACTATGAAAGCCTGATTTATCCGTGCTTTTTGTTGCTCTGTTGCTGCTGCTACTTTTGTGTGCTCTGACCTGTGTGCAGTGCTTTTCAGTCACCTCAGCGCCTTTCTTGCTCTGTGCTATATCTTCTTTTCTTTTTTTTTTTGTGGGTACTGGGAGTCGACCTCAGGACCTTGCACGCCAGCAGGCGCCCATGCCGCTGAGCGATATCACCGGCCCTTTTTTCGTATGTGGGTTCCGGGAGTCGAACTCGGGCCCTCGTGCTTGCCAGACAGGCGCTTATGCCACTGAGCCATCTCACCGGCCCCTCTGTGCTATATCTTCTGACAGCACAGACTTTTGTTGGAGACCGGGCTGTACAGGGTTAAGTTGCTAAACACAGGGACCTCTGGCTGTGTTGGAAAAGAACATATGCTTGGTGCTTTAAAGTAGAGATAACCACAGCTGAGGACCCTGGCTCCAACCCCAATTAACTACGCTCACTCCTGCAGTAAATGTCAACCTGGAGATAAGATAGTTCTCCTAAATTAACATAATTTACCACTTGGGGAAGTCTTTGAACTACTCCCACAGCTCCTGCTCAGGTTCCCCAGTTTTCCTCAGTATCCCCTCCCTTTGTTTGTAAACCAAATAAATACTGGCTGCTCAGAGAAGTTCTTTGTCTCAACACCCAGAGAGTCTTAATTCTGTTAGAGGATTTTGATCCTCCTGGAGCCCTAAAATCATACCACTTGTCTAAGCCTTTGCTGTCTACTGGTTTAGGAGATTGGAGCTAGGCCAAGACCCCGACAGACTTTCCCTGAGCACAACTTCCAGTGATCTTCAATAAATGTAGCTGCTTCCTACCTACTACTGCGCATACACTTGGCAATTCTTTCTCGTCATACACAAGAGCCTGGACATATTATAATGGCCAGCTTCCTGGCAAGAAAAAGTCTTCTAACTAAAGGAGAAGAAAAAAATTTGACCTTTAAGTACAGATGCTAAGTTTTATCTTTCATGTGATTCAACAATAAGGGCATTCTTTAGTAAATGGTGCTGGAAAAACTGGCTCTGCACATGCCGAATATTAAAATTGGACCCATTTTTTTCACCATGCACTAAACTAAAGTCTCAATGGGTCAAAGATCTAAATATTAAAACAGAAACATTAAATCTGCTGGAAGACAGAATAGGTAAAACTCTTAAAGACACTGGCGTAGCCAAAGACTTTATGAATAAAACCCTGATTGCACAGGAAATATCACAAAGAATCAACAACTGGGATCTCGTCTCATTAAAAAGCTTTTGCACAGCAAGAGAAACTACCAACAGAGAGAAAAGACAACCCACAATATGGGAAAAAAATGTCTGCCAGATGTTCCTCAGACAAAGGATTACAATCGAGAACATATAAAGAGGGGCCGGTGAGATGGCTCAGCGGTGAAAGCGCCTGCCTGGCAAGCGTGAGGTCCTGAGTTCAACACCCGGTACCCACAAAAAAAAAAAAAAAAAAAGAACATATAAAGAACTAAAAAACATCAGACCTCCCAAATTTAAAGACCCAATCCAAAAATGGTCATCTGAGATGAATACACGCTTCTCAGATGAAGAAATACGAACAGTGAATATATGAAAAAATGTTCAACATCACTGGTCATTCAAGAGATGCAAATTAAAACAACACTGAGATTGCATCTCACCCCAGAAAGAATGGCTATCATCAAGAAATCAACTAATGGGCTGGTGAGATGGCTCAGCCGCGTAAGCGCCTGCCTGGCAAGCGCAAGGGCCCGAGTTCGACTCCCGGAACCCACATACGGAAAAAGGACTGGTGATATCGCTCAGCGGCACGGGCGCCTGCTGGCGCGTGAGGCCCTGAGGTTGACCCCCGGTACCCACAAAAAAAAAAAAAAAAAGAAATCAACTAATAACAATGCTGGAAGGAAAAAGGAACCCTTCTCCACTGTTGGTGGGAGTGTAGACTGGTGCAACCACTGTGGAAATCAGTGTGGAGATTTCTCAAAAAAACTAGGACTAGAGGTTCCATTTCACCCAGACATTCCCCTCCTAGGTATCTTCCCAAAAGAATTAAAAGCATCATACCACAGCGATATATGCACACCTATGTTTATAGTGGCACAGTTTCCAAATCTTGGAAACAAACCAAGTGCCCATCAACTGGTGAATGGATAAAGAAAATGTGTTTTTTTAATACAAGGGAGTACTATTCTGCCATAAAGAAGAACACACTTGAGACATTTATAGGAAAATGGATGCACCTTGAGTCCATACTCTTAAGTGAAATAAATCAGACATACATGTGTAAATACTGAATTGTTTCTCTGGTGTGAGAAACAGAAAGTGTATATAAGGACCAAAATGTACAATAGATATTGTGAAATAGGAGTAAAATGTTCAAATGGGGAGGGGAACAAGGGAGAGGGGAGGGGGAGAGGAAAGAAGGGAAAAGTAAAAAAAAAAAAAAGAGAAAAGAAGGAAAACATGGAAACGAAACTTTGTAAATGGGAGGGGAGGAGGGATTGAAAGGAGGGGAGGGGAATGGGGGAAAGAAACAAGTTCTATCATGTACAGGTACAAATTCTCTATAATGAATGTGATCATTATGTGTATCTAAAATGTACCAATAAAATCTAATAAAAAAAAACAATAAGGGCATCACCATAGTGTATATGTTTAATGTCCCATGAAGGAAACCACCAGACCATTTTATTTATGTGTGCACATTCAGCATCCAGCATAGTTTTATTATTAACAAAAAGTTAACACCTACTCAATAACATTTCTTATTACTATTGCAGAAAGGGACCTCTCATAGGAATGCAATAAATCTTTGTCAAATCGATGAAAATATACTTTATACTCTTTGCTCTTTCAAAACAAGTACCTGACAAAGAAGGGACTCAGTGACAGAGATTATACAAGCGACACTGAGGCACTTCTAGAACTCAGACCTGACGCCTTTTAGTTTCAAGTGGACTGGCAGTGACACCAAGTTCACGCTAAGCAAAATAGGGGCTATTAACTCTTTTTTTTTTTTAAAGAAAAAAATAGAACAAAATTTTAAAATAAGATAATAGAAGGGTGGGAATGATAAATACATTGCGTATTGTTATCTTTAAATTAGTTACTCAGAGTACAAGATATCGGCATTCAATTGTCCAAACAACATTTGGGCTATTAACTCTTACAATGTATTTCAAATTCCAGATTCACTAGGAGGGCTCTTACCAAGTCAGTCATTCCAACTTAAAAGTTATACTATCAACCAAGTAACCAAGGAAATACTAGTTTATCATTGCCTCCAAGTTTGAGAAACAGTACGTTCCCAGAAAGCAGACAAGAATGTGACACTGTATTATACGATATAAGGTAAGATTTAGGCATTCCTACAAATACCAAAATACAGCTGCTTCAAGCAAATGCAAAAAAGAAAACAAAAAGGTAAAAGAAGAAATTTTTTCAGTCAATACATAAGCACACTACCATAAAACATTACAGGACAAGAGCAGGAAAAAAAAAAAATCAAACAGTGTATTTTATCCGCATGCCTGGTCCTCAAGCAGCTGAAAAGGCGCTCTTAACCAAACCAATAACGGAAAAGTATAACCAAAAGACAAACTGTGTTCATAATATGCATGCCCTATAATCTCCTAGAATGAAACGAAAGAAATTGGGATAGGGAATAGTATATTTCTTACAACCTTCTAAACCAGTTTGATATTTTCTTTCTCTTTGTGTGTGTGTGTGTGTGTATGTGTGTGTTTCAGATAAGGTCTCACTACGTAATTCAGACTGGCCTTGAACTCACTATGCAGCCCAGGCAATCTTCCTGCCTCAGCCTCCCAGGCATTGTTTTCTTACTCTTTGAAACAGGGTCTTGCTATATAGTTCAGGCTGCCCCTGATTTCATTATGTAGCTGACTCAAGGCTGACTTTAAACTCACAGCAATCTTCCTGCCTCCCAAGTGCTGACAACACTGGACTCCTTTTCCTATTTTTACAATGAATACATATTAGTGAGTTTTCACTTGTCATTTTAAATACATTTACATCAAATTTTGCCACTGATTTTATTCACCTCATACCTATCAGCTGCTAGCAAATCCTCATTTACTTGTTAGTTTTCAAAGACCTTACATGCTAATGAGTAGATACAAATCTACACTGCATTCCCAAATTTGTATCTCATATAAAATGAAATAAAGTTGCATACAAATAGAGTCCTCCCTATGGAAAAGTGAAAATCTTCCAATAGTGGTAAATCCATTAACAATGTCCAATACTAAAAAAGCAAGACACAGTAATATATTACTTAGAAACAGGGAGGTTAGCCAGGCAAGGAAGAGTATGCTGGTAATCTCAGCACTTGGGAGTTTAAGGCAAGGGGGATCGCCCCAAATTCAAGGCCAGCCTGAGCTACAAAGAGAGACCCTGTCTCAAAACAAACAAAATAAAACAAAGCCCCAAATAAACAAACAAAAAACCAACTAATCAACCAACCCCGGGGAGTTAGCACCAAGGAACTCTTGCTAAAATTCAAAATTGAAAGTCCCTGCCTCTGAAGATTAAGAAAGAGAAGAGGGGAGTGTTATATGTGAACCTAGCAGACACTCAGACCTACATGCTAAAGTTAGGAAGTAAAAGGATGCAATACACTCTCAACTGGTTCAAGAAAAATATAATCTTCATTGTATGTATGTGTGGAGAGAGAGACGGGAGGAAAGGGGGAGGGTGAGAATGAATTTTCCTGACTCAGCTGGGAATCTGTTGCAGTACTGATGTCTCTACTATTTAATAGTTCAGTATTTCTTTAAAACAGAACATTCTCGCCAAGCATGGTGGCACTCGCCTTTAACTGCAGCAATCGGGAGGCTGAGGCAGGAGGATCACTGCGAGTTCGAGGCCAGCCTGAATTGCATAGCAAAAGCCTGTCTCAAAAAGACAAAAAATAAAACAAACCAAGAACATTCTCTTATATAACTAAAACATAATTATCAAAATCAGGCAATTGATACAATACTATAACCTAGTCTACAACTTTATTGAGATTTTTACCATTTGTACTTATGATGTACTTTATAGTAAAAGAAACATTCTGTCTCTTTAGTCTCAGAAAACAAACCAAGCTGGGTATGGTGGGTCCAGCACTCTGGGAGGCTGAGGCACAAGGATTGCAAATTCCAGGTCAGCATGGCAATTCAGCAGTTTACCATGACCCTGTATCAAAATAAAATAACAATAGTAGGGGGGGGGGCCCTGGGGATGTACCTCAGTGTGAAAGCGCAGGATTCAATCCCCAGTGCTGCCAGCAACGACTGAAGTTTTAATTGCACTGTAGAATGACTTATAAGGAATGATTCTGAATAAAGGTTTCAAAACTCCCATGAAAGGACAAAGTAGCAATATAACGATGCAACACTAGCTAAATAATTATTGGGGAAACAGACTCACATTTGAGACCATATAAGCATTATTTCCTTGAGCAAATGAACACACTCCAGCTGAATGTGAGCATGACAGAACTGCTCACCTGGTAGACGGTTTGGAAAATTACTTTAAAAGCTTCATATTTAATACGAATCACCCATTATTCTTCAGCAATCAAAGAACTATTGAGTCTTCTGCATTAAATGAACCCCATTCATTTCTAAGCGGTATGCTCTGCTGTCCCTTAAATTAGTTCTGCTGATGCTGTCTTTCTTGGAATTTTACTGAAATGTACTAGCCTCTCCCTACTGCATACCACACATGCTAGAGAATAGTTTGGAGCTTTGTACAAATCGCACTCTAAATGTATGTTTCCAGAACTGGCCCCCGACCCCCATTTCCAGAAGGGACATTTTGAAAGGTAGGGAGTCCACATATTTTCTGCAATCAGGAAAAATTCCCTCAATTTTGTCAATAAGTAACTCATGAAAATGGGCTGAAAAGTGCTTCCAAAGCTAGCTGTAAAAACACACTTGTAGTTGGACGTGACAAGTTCTCTATTCAAAACCCCCAAATGAAGACCTTTAAGAACGCGTGCACAGGAGCAGCCAGATGAGTAGCATCCTGTGCACAGTGGCACTGGCGCCTGCAGGGGAGTAACTGCCCTCACTCGCCACCCACACCACCTGTAGCACTTGCCCATCTAGATGAGCGTCAGGGTGTAAGCAACAGATGCAGAGCCAGGAGGCAGGAGTTCCAGAGCAGCTCTGCCATATCTCAGCTTTCTTACACCTCTGCCACGTCCTCAACTTCTATAGTGCCATGAGCACCCACTCTGTTTTTGCAGCGCACTACACTGCAGAGGCAGCCCTTTCTCTAGGACTACTCCTGGTGGCCACATCTATGCTCTATCACCTTACTTTTTTGGCCGTGACTGATTGATATGGAGTAACTTTGCCAAAAGGGACCATACAACCTTCTCTCGTGGGGATTTTGTTTCAATGGGGAGAATCTGGCTGTTGATAGGTGGGCATGTGAATTATACACCTTATTGGGGTTTGCATACCTGAAAGGCACATTTTTTATTGTAAAAACAAGTACTCGGGCCGGTGAAATAGCTCAGCGGCATAAGCGCCTGCCCGGCAAGCGCAAAGTCCTGAGTTTGACTCCCAGAACCCACACAAAGGAAAAAAAGGGCCCGTGATATCGCTCAGCAGTACAAGTGCTTGCTGGCAAGCGCGAGGTCCTGAGGTTGACTCCTGGTACACACACAAAATTAAAAAAAACACAAAAAACAAACAACAAGTACTTATTGAAAATTTATGTATTTTCAATAAAATTTAAAATGGGCACATGTATTTCTCCTGTAAAATATTCTTTAATATTGTTTTATATGAAAGAACAGGAGTAGGAAAAATACCATATACTTGGAGAAAATTAAACCAAGACATTAAAATATAAATAAACAGGGGGCCGGTGAGATGGCTCAGCGGCTTAAGCACCTGCCCGGCAAGCGCGAGGGCCCGAGTTCGACTCCCGGAACCCACATACGAAAAAGGGGCCAGTGATATCGCTCAGTGGCACAGGCGCCTGCTGGCGCGCGAGGTCCTGAGGTCAACCCCCCAGTACCCACAAAAAAAAAAAAAAAAAATATATATATATATATATATATATATAAATAAACAAATATCTCTGGAAATTCCATAGCCCCAAAACAAACACTGTAATATTTTGATGTATACCACAGTGTATAAGTTTTATGTACATACACATACATATATATGTATATGTATATATAGATAGGAAAGGGATACAATTTTACATAAAAGAAATCATACTACAGTTTTTCTGGTCAGTCAATATAAACAAATACCAGTCCTTTTTTGTTTTGTTTTGTTTTTTCAGATAGAGGCTTGCTGTGTAGTTTAGGCTGGCCTTGAACTCACTATGTAGCCCAGGCTTGCCTTGAACTTGCGGCTATCCTCAGCCCCCCAAGTGCCGGAATTACAGGCATGCGCCGCCATGTCCAGCTGGCAAATATACTTTAAGAGGGTGCATGGAATCAGAAGGATCCAGAACAGCAAAAAACATCCTGGGCAACAAGAGCAAAGCAGGAGGTATCATGATCCTGGATTTCAAGTTATATTACAAAGCAACAGTGATAAAACGGTACAATCCTGGCACAAAACAGACATGTGGATGAACGAACAGAATAAAGGATGCAGAAACAATCCCAGGCACATTCAACTATCCAGTCTTTGACAAAGAAGACAAGAACATACACTGGAGGAAAAATAGCTGCTTTAACAAATGCTGGTGCAAAAACTGGCTATACACAAGCAGAAGATTGACTCTAGATCTGTATCTCTCACCATGCACTAAACTAAAATAAAAATGGATCAAAGACCTAATATTAAAACAGAAACCTGCTGGAAGATAAAATAGGTAAAACTCTTGAAGTCACAGGTGTAGGCATGAACTTTCTGAACAGAACCCCGATTGCACAAGAAATAACATTAAGAATCGACAAATAGAATTTTACCAAATTAAAAAGCTTGTGCACAGCAAAGGAAACAACCAATAGTGGAAACAACTTACAGAATGTGAAAAAGCTTTTGCCAGCCAGGTATGCCAACACTTGGGAGGGTGAGGCAGGAGGATCGCCTTGAATTTGAGGTCCACCTAGACTCCATAGTGAGTTCTAGGCTAGACTGGAGTGCATAGAGAGACCTTGTCTCAAAACAAAAAACAAAACAAAATCAAAAAGAAAAAGTTTTTGCCAGCTATTTCTCAAGACAGAGGACTAACATCTAGTATATACAGAACTCAAAAAAATTAGACCTCCCCTCCAAATAAAAGACCCAATCTAAAAATGGGCAACTGAAATGAAAAAACACTTCTCAAATGAAGAATTACAAATGGCCAATAAATACATAAAAAAATGTTTAATATCACTGGCCATTACAGAAATGCAAATTAAAACAACACTGAGATCCATCTTACTCTAGGAAAAAAGGACAATGTCCAAAAATTAAATAATAACAAATGCTGGTGAGGCTGCAGGGAAAAAGAGACCCTTCTACATTGTTGGTGGGAATATAAACTAGCACAACACTATGGAAATCAGTATGAAGACTCATCAAAAAACTAAAAATAGAAATTCCATTAGACCCAGCTATTCCCCTTCTAGGTATCTTCCCGAAAGAGTTAAAGATGTCATATCATAGTGATATGTGCACATCCATGTTTATAACAGCACAATTCTTAACAGCTAAATCTTGGAAGTGGCCCATATGTCCATCAATAGATGAATGGATAAAGAAAATGTGGTATTTACATACAGTGGAGTACTACTCTGCTATAAAGGATAAATTTAAGACATTTGTAGGAAAATGGGTGCACTTTGAGACCATTATGTTAAGTGAAATAAATCAGACAAGCTTAAATGTCACATGGTTTCTCTTATATGAGAAACCCAAAGTATAAATAAAGAACAAAATAAAAGATAGATAATAGAAAACAGGGAGATAAATCTTTTGCAAATGGACAGGGGACCAAAAGATGGAGAGAAAGGGTAGGGACAGGAGGGGAAGGGAATGTAAAAAGAATTAAGATGTGTTATGCACATGTACCAAATCCCCATGATGAATGTAATCACTATGTACTGCAAACACGTACTTAAAATTTTTTTAAAAGAGGGTGCATATATTCCACAATATAGATATATGGTATAAGTAATGAATCACTACTTATAACATTTAGGCTTTTCCCAATATTATCGGTATTAATTTTTTTTTTTTTTTGAGACAGGCTACCTTTCAACTCAAGATCCTCAAGATCTTTCTGCCTCAGCCTCCTGAGTGCTAGGATTACAGACATGTGCCCAAAACAACTGGGCTCACTGGTCATGAACTGGGACCTCCAAAACTGTGAACCAAAATAAACTTTTTGTCTTTAAAATAAATAATTTGAGGAAGATTTAAAGATATTTTTAAAGGTTTGCTGATTCCTGAAGTGCAATGGTCAAAGCTTAATTGTTTCAAACCTCATCTTTTTTTTGAGACAGGGTCTCACTATGCAGTTCAGGGGCTGGGCTTGAACTCACTACATAGCCCAGCCTGGCCTCGAACTTGCGGCAGTCCTCCTGCCTCAGCCTCCCAAGTCCTGGGATTACAGGCGTGCACCACTACGCCCAGCAAACCTCATCTTTAAATGAATCAAGCAACTATCTCAAACAACGTAATGTTACACAGAATTGTCCTGGGTTTCCAAATTGCACTGATGAGAATGTAGCAAAGATTCTGGTTTCCTCAAAATGATCTTAATGGCAATGCAATTATAGTCAAATTCTACCTCCAAGAGTCTGTCTCTGTCCCTGTCTGTCTCTCTCTGTCTCTATCTCTCCCTCTCATTTTCTCATGCTGTCCTTGTTAACAAACTGATCATAAAATTCATGAAGGAAAGCAAAAATTGAAGCAGAATGAAGGCCTCCTGAAGACAAATGAGGTGGAGGAATCACCTTGATTAATAAGACTGACTATAGACCTATAGCAGTCTGGGCACATGATTTTGATCAAACAACAAAGAAAGAGAAAAAAATAGAAAACTCAAAAAAGTACACTCAGAGTATGGACTATGACAGATAGTAGTGGTAGCATTTCAGAATACTGAGGAACAGAATACCTTTTGGTGCTGAAACAAGTGGTTTGCATGTGGGGAAAAAAAAAAAGGAAAGAAAAAATAGATCTTCCCTATATGACACCATTCTATAAATCAATTCTAGGTTATTGAATATCCAAATGTTAAAAACAAAAACCCTAAAACTGAAGCATATATTAGAAATCTTTGTGACCTTGGAGTACAGAATGATTTTCCTAAAACCAGAAAAGCATCAGGAAGTACAAGGTAAAGTTGATAAACTCAAATGTATAAGATACCCACACACAATAGCATAAAAAATAATGGTTTTTTTGCTTTTGTGGGTACCGGGGGTCGAACTCAGGACCTTGCAGGCCAGCAGGCGCTTGTGCCGCTGAGCGATATCACCGGCCCTTTTTTCATATGTGGGTTCTGGGAGTCGAACTCGGGCCCTCGCGCTTGCCAGGCAGGCGCTTATGCCGCTGAGCCATCTCACCGGCCCAAAAATAATGTATTTTTAAAAGCAATAAAAGAAATGCAAGACTTCACTGAAAACTAAAAAGTTGAAAGAAATTAAGGATGATCTAAATAAATGGAAAGATTTCTGATGTTCATGGATTGGAAAACTATTAATAAGATAGAAACACTTTTCAAATTGACCTACACAAAATCCTGGCTGTTTATTTTTTAGAGACCTGAACAAACTAATCCTAAAACTCATGGAAATGTGAGAGACTTGGAATAGATAAAATCTTGAAAAGAAAGAACAAAGTTGCAGCACCCACTTTCCAATTTCAAAAATGACTATAAATCCACAGTAATCAAGACAGCGTGCTACAGGCATAAGGACAGACATACAATAATCAACAGGATAAAAGTTAAAGTCCAGAAATAAACTCTGACATTTATGACTGAGTTTGGACAAGCACACCAAGATAATTCAAGGAAGAAAGAATGGTTTTCTACAAAAAATGGTGTAGGGATAATGGATATCCACACTGAAAAGAACTAACTGGACCACAGCCTTACAAAGTTAACTTGAAATGGCCTGAGGATGTACAGCACTTGCTGAGCATGTCTGTGTGAAGCCCTGAGTCTGACTCCCAGCACTGAAACAAAATGACCTAAGAGCTATAACTATGAAAACATAAAAAAAAAAAAAAAAAAAAAAAAAAAAACTTGTAAAGCCCTACGATCTTTGAATAGGCCAAATACAAGCAAGTAAAGGAAAAATGGATACACTGGAGTACATCGAAATTAAAAACTTTCACGCCTCAAAGGACAAAGGACACGCCCCAAGAAAGTGAAAAGAGTAACATAAGGAGTGAGTCCTAACGCATGCAGGATACTACACTGTTTGTGGCTGTTTACATAATAAAAGTACTTTTTAAATGCCCAAAAATAACAAATCTAGAGTTTATGCCTCTAGGGAAGTAGAAAAATAGTATTTCCTCATGGTAGACTTAAAAAAGACTGGAGAAGTACTGAAACATAAATAAGATCATGAAACTGCCCTGCATGGCTTCCTAGCACAACAGCACAAGGTTTGCATGAGCTGGGTTTACAAAGCCCCATGTGCTCTGACTCCTCGCATACATTCCTGACTTTACACCCCGCCAGGTCACTATACTCCACCCAAGCAAACTTACCTGTCTTGGAACTTTTGCCCTTAGTTACCTTAGCCTTGAAATCTGTTTCCCTCCATTCTCTTTCCTACTCCATGTCAGTCTTTATTCATACCTTACCTCCTTCAGAGGTTGCCCCTAACCACCCTCTAAAATACTCTTTCTGTAACTTTTTGTTTTTGCTGTTGAGACAAGGTCTTACTATAGTGCCCCGGCCGGTCTCGAGCTTGTGACCTCAAGTGATCTTTCTGCCTCAGCCTCCCAAGTTACAGGCATGTGTCCCCACTTCTGGCTCCTAATTTTTTTTTTCTGATTGTAACATTTTTAACTATTTGACATGATACTCTATTATATCTACTTGCTCATTTATTGCCTGCCTCTCTCACCAGAATATAACATGCTACATTTCTCTAGTCCTCAGATCATGCCTAGCTCAGTAAGGATTACTAGAACAAATGATGAATTAATAACTTTAGTATTTTCTTTAATGGAAAAATTGAAAGCAATGAGCTAATTATTTATTTTTGATAAATCTAGCTATTAAACACATGTATTTGCAATGGAGTACTACTCAGCCATAATGAAAGATAAACTGGAAAGTTTTATAGGTAAATGGATGCAACTCGAGAAAATACTCACAAGCGAAATAAACCGGATGCACATTTGTAAACATCGTATTGTCTCCCTAGTATGAAAATGCAATTTCACTGTGACTATTCCATTCCTTAGTCTTCTCTTTTTACCTAGCTTTTACATGGCTTAATCTTATACTGAGTATTATTTTTCTCCAAAAGGTATTTGTACATTCTCTAATGCTTGAGTTTGTTAATACATGAGAATGTTTACTTGTCTTTAAAAAAATAAAAAATAAAAAATAAAAAAATAAATAAAAAATAAAATAAACACATGTATTTGTAACTGTATTTTTTGTGTTAAAGTATGACAGTTTACATGAACCTGCTGGCTGACAAAAGCTAGCTCCCTAAAATGTTACAGACATACACAAGAAATGGATGGTGGCACATATATCATTAAACCAACACAGAGTCTAAGTTTTAGTGTTTCAAGGTTTATAGGTGGTTAAAACATAATAGGAGCTTACTGAATGTCCTTAGGAGTTGGGGGGTGACAGCTTGAGAGAGCAGGAAGAGGCCATCACAGGCTCTGATGGTCTGGAAATGACAGACAGACCCTGGCATACCTCCCAGCCTTCGCATTAGGATTTTTAGGAGCAGCAAGGCCATTGACTTCTGCAAGCTTCTCCCCATTGTCTTACCAATGGTTTAAGCAGTGACACCCAGGCTGGTGCTACCAAGGAAGAGGAAAACTATAAGCACTGATTTATTGCCATTCCCCTCTTTTCTCACATTGATTCTTGAAATGCCAACAAGTAAGAAAGCAGGTTATGACTACTAGTTAGATTATAATAGACTTATATGCTGGGACCCCTGTGGCGGATGCAGGGTAATATTCTGATTGCCTCTTTTATAATCCTTGCTTTTTTTTTTTTTTTTTTAATATGCAGGTACCAGGAGTAGAACTCAGGACCTCGCGCTTGCCAGGCAAGCACTTATACTGCTGAGCTATATCACCGGCCCAGATCCTTGCTTTTATATAGGCAAAGAAGCAGGTTATTTTCAGCACAGCTAAATTAGTTGGTGTTAAACCTCATTTCCTAAAAACAGACATCTTCTTAGCAGATGACATTTTCTTAAGCAGAGGAAACTCATATAACCATTTATTTCAATCCAAATTTAGCTAATAATATGAATAGCAAAAAGAGCTAATTATATGAACAGTAAAAATGAGCATGAAAGATAAGTATAAAGTAAAATTCTAGTATTAAGCTACTGATGATTTTTAAACAATCAGATTAAGTTGAAGTATCTCTGAAATAAAGAAAAATTTGATTCAAAGGAAATCTCAAGAATATGACTAAGAAATGACAATAAATGAAAAATGTAAGAAATTGGGTTCTAATCCCAACTTTGATATTTAACTTTTTATAACTAAACAAATTGTTTAATCTACTTTCCTTGATTTTTGTCATTTAGCCAAGTGAAGAGAAAAACTTTGATAATCACTTGTAAAAGAAATGCTTATGATTTTGTGTGCATTTTTCATCTTACATATACTATACATCCCTTCAGACAGTACTCATTAAAATAGTTTCCTAGGGCCAGTGATATGGCTCAGCAGAATAAGCACCTGCCTGGCAAGCATGAGGTCCTGAGTTCAATTCCCGGTACCCACATAAAGGAAAAAAAGGGCTGGTGATATTGCTCAGCAGCACAAGCGTCTGATGGCAAGTGCGAGGTCCTGAGTTTGACTCCCGGTACCCACATTAAAAAAAAAAAAAAAAAAGTTTCCTAGCTGGGTGTAGTAGCACATGCTTATAATCCCAGCACTCAGGAGGCAGAGGCAGGAGGATCACGGTAAGTTCGAGGCCAGCCTGGGCTACACAGTGAGTTCAAGGCCAGTTTGAACTCCCCCCAAAAGCTTCCTTATTCTCTTTTTTCTCAAAAATCATGTTATTATTTACATCCATTTTTCTTAAAAGAAAAAAAAAAAAAGCCTGCCTAATTCTTAAGACAAGAACTCATTATGTAGTACAGGCTGGCCTTGAACTCATTCTACAGCCCACAGTGGGCTCGAATTCCTCACAATCTCCTGCCTTCTGGGATTACAGACATACCCCACCATGCCCCACAAGAATTCTCATATTTGTATCATCAAATATAGGATGCAGTTCTTGAAATATAAAAATTAAATATTTGAGGGATTTTATTCAAAAACATGAAATAATTATGATGATTTTGAGTTTCTCCATGAAATAGTGCTATGGGTTCCAAGGAGAAGATTTGATGTCTGAAAATTATCTTTGCAGTTCTGAAAACGTTAAAAAATTAAACATAAGAAATCTTCACTTCTGAGTATGTTAGTTAAAGCAAGGGAAGATGAAATTGGGAGAGATTTCCCAAGGCTATCGGTGCCAAAGTTATAAGGTCGATCTATACTACATACTATACCTTCTCTCTCCCATCTTTCACGCACAGTCCCTCCTTCCTGGAAAACAGAAGCTTTTGGCTGATTGCCAGACGCTGTCTATAAAAGACCTTCAGGGACTGAGGTCCATGTTGTTCGCACCCTCTGCTCTCTTGGGCAGATGGGGGGGGCTGCGCTGGGTGAGGGTTCCAGGCTGGGCTGACGGTTTTGGTGGACTCTGTCCACTGCAGTGACCACTGTCATAAAACAGTATGAAGAAAAGCTCTAACTAAACTTCTTCCTTAAATAGTTTTTCTGAAACTTTGTATTAATCGATTATTTCCTCTCTGTGATTTTTCTTCTCACAAGAGTCAGCACTGTTCAGTGGTTATGAGCTTGTTCACTGTAGTCTGCCATTCCTAGTGGACAAATATTAAATTCTTTTTTTGTGTGTGTGGGTACTGGGGATCAAACTCAGGACCTCATGCTTGCGAGCAGGTGCTTGTGCCGCTGAGCAATATCACCGGCCATTTTTTCCTTTGTATGTGGGTACCGGGAGTCGAACTCAGGACCTCGCGCTTGCCAGGCAGGCATTTATGCCGCCGAGCTATCTCACCGGCCCTTAAATTCTGATTTATGATCTTTAGGGGTTTGAGAATGCCTAACTTCACGTAAATTAATGAGAACTTGGCAAAAGGTTAGTTATAGCAAGAAATTAAAATCTGATGACTCCTTCAAAATAGTGAAATATCTATTTATAACTCTGAACAAGAACCTTAGATAAGATAATAAGCGGTATTGTAAATGAACAAAATTGGTAAAATTGGAAAACTTTTAAAAAATGTATTGAAGCTCTAAGAGTTTACAGGCTATGCCAACATAAATACCCAATGAAAGTGTAAAAAAATAAATTCTAAGAGATTTTAATATAGAATCTGTATCTGCTAGCATTTTCAGTTGTGAATAACAGAAAAGACTAGCTAAACGAAGCAAAAAAGATGATACACTGAAAAGACGACAGACGTGCAAAAGGGGAGGAAGGAGAACTGATGAACAAGTAGGTTTCAAAAAAGGGCGGAACTAGCAAGTTCTTGGAACCTCAGTGGCAGGTTACGAACCTTTCCTTCCAGGCACGGGGCGGTACACTGCCCTCTACTCTCTCATCCATTAAAACTTACATCCCCCAGGGGAGGGTTGTTGGGTTCCATTCACCAATGTGTCTACCCCATGTCAGTCAGATACAGCCAAGGAACGCAGCACAACTGTGACCACCAGGAGCCCACTCGGCACATCAGGGAGTAGTCCCAGAAAAGGGAAATACAGTAGATGCAAACCCAGCTTCACATGCGTGGGCAGAGCAGAGTGCAGGGGACAGCACTATAGAAGTTGAGGACACGGCAGAGGTGTAAGAAAGCTGAGATATGGCAGAGCTGCTCTGGAACTCCTGCCTCCTGGCTCTGCGTCTGTTGCTTACACCCTGACGCTCATCTAGATGGGCAAGTGCTACAGGTGGTGTGGGTGGCGAGTGAGGGCAGTTACTCCCCTGCAGGCGCCAGTGCCACTGTGCACAGGATGCCACTCATCTGGCTGCTCCTGTGCACGTGTTCTTGAAGGTCTTCATTTGGGGGTTTTGAATAGAGAACTTGTCACGTCCAACTACAAGTGTGTTTTTACAGCTAGCTTTGGAAGCACCTTTCAGCCCATTTTCATGAGTTACTTATTGACAAAATTGAGGGAATTTTTCCTGATTGCAGAAAATATGTGGACTCCCTTTTTAAAATGTCCCTGCTGGAAACGGGGGGGGGGGCAGTTCTGGAAACATACATTTAGAGTGTGATTTGTACAAAGCTCCAAACTATTCTCTAGCATGTGTGGTATGCAGTAGGTAGAGGCTAATACATTTTAGTAAAATTCCAAGAAAAGGCCAGCCTCTATAAACAACTCTCAAGGGATGAAACCTATTGTCACCCTATCTATCTACGTATGTATCTACCTACCTACCTACCCACCTATTGGCAGTGCTGGGGATTGAACCCAGGGCCTTTGCACTGAGCCACATCCCAGCCTCTTTTTTTTTTTTTTTTTTTTTTTTTTTTTTAATTTTTGAGACAGTCTTACCAACTCACTAAGCTGCCCAGGCTGGGCTTGAACTTTCAATCCTCCTACCTCAGCCTCCCAGAGTGCTGGGATTACAGGTATGCACTACCATACCTTACCTCCTACTACCTAATTTCAAGTCTCAAAATTTACCAATAAATTCTATATTGCAAATGCAATGACACATGGGCCAGTGAGATAGCTCAGCAGCATAAGCGCCTGCCTGGCAAGCACGAGGTCCTGAGTTCGACTCCCGGGACCCACATACGAGAAAAGGGCCGGTGATATCGCTCAGCGGCATGGGCGCCTGTTGGCGCGCAAGGTCCTGAGTTAGACTCCCAGTACCCACAAAAAAAAAAAAAAAAAAAAAGCAATGACACAGTAGAGTCGGACAAACCCGAATACACTCCAGGCTTTTATAACTTAGTAACTGTTGCCGCCAGGCCAGTTATATAAGTAGTCTGGACTTCAGCCTTCTTACTTATACAATGGGAATACTATCTACCTAGCAAGGCTCTTGTGAGGATGAGATAACAACACTAGGAGAGAGCCTGGCACAGAGTACGTACTCAGTATATGGTACCCCATTACTATTCTTGGTTGCTCTCACTGCCCAAAGATATTATTTATCTTTCCTAATGAAATAGCCTTTATTTCCCTGAGCTTTCCCTACACTACTTCCTCCCAATTATGTTCTTTCACAATCAACGTGCTTCAACAACTTATATTTGCCTCTGCCTACTCCCACAAACGTTACAATTACATACCTCCTCTTTAGCTCAACTCTTTCCTATCTACTTTGTCAACTCCCACGGTTTCAACTACCACTTATTCCTTTAAAACCTCCTGAGTTCCTATTACATACTAAGCACAATGTAAATAGTAAAATCTCAAATGTTTGCTTTAGGAGCTTACTAATTAGCCAGCAAGATGCTTATTTAGCTGGGCGAGGTGGCACATGCCCTTAATCCCAGCACTCGGGAGGCTGAGGCAGGAGGATCGCTGTGAGTTTGAGGCTAGCCTGGGCTACATAAGTGAGTTTAAGGCCAGCCTGAACTGCATAGTGAGACCTTGTCTCAAAAAAAAAAAAAAAAAAAAAAAAAAAAATGCTTATTTAGACTAATTCAAGATGATTATATTTAACAGGTCAGTACTTTATTCAGTAGTTCCTAAATCCTTCTAGATCACAAAAAGTGTTGAACACTTTCATCAACCTCAATGTGTATCTTTGAGGTAAGGCTGGATCATACCCATAGTCTCAGTACAACTGTGTTATCTCCCTGTACTCAGAAATTATAAGCTGGGAGTGGCGGCACTGGTCTGTAATTCCGGCACTTGGGAGGCTGAGAAAGGAGGAGCACCATGAGTTCAAAGCCAGCCTCAGCCACACAGTAAGTCCAAGGCCAGCCGGAACTACAAAGTGAGACCCTGTCTCAAAAAACAAAAACAAGGGCCGGTGAGATAGCTCAGCGGCATAAGCGCCTGCCTGGCAAGCGTGAGGGCCTGAGTTTGACTCCCGGAACCCACATACGAGAAAAGGGCCGGTGATATTGCTCAGCAGCACGGGCACCTGCTGGCGCGCGAGGTCCTGAGTTCGACCCCCGGTACCCACAAAAAAGAAAAAAAACAAGGGCCGGTGAGATGGCTCAGCAACATAAGCGCCTGCCTGGCAAGTGCGAGGTCCTGAGTTCGACTCCTGGAACCCACATATGAAAAAAGGGCCGGTGATATAGCTCAGCGGCATGGGCGCCTGCTGGCGCGTGAGGTCCTGAGGTCAACCCCCGGTACCCACAAAAAAAAAAAAAAAAAAAAAGAACAAGGCAGGCAGAGTACTGATTTATGAAGACCACATTAAAAAATGAATCCCCATGACACATATATACAATAGAATATTATGCAGTCATAAAAAAGAATGAAAGCCTGTCATTTGCAAAAACATGGATCAGTATGTTGAATGAAATTAGTTAGGTACAGAAAGACAACCACCACATGATCTCATTTATATGTGAAATCTAAAAAAATTGATCTCACAGAAGTTGAGAGTAAAATGATGGTTACCAGAGGCTGGGGAGGGAGAGGCAACAGAGAAAGGTTTCTCAGTGGGTGCTAAACTACAGTTAAGGTAGGAGCAAGAAGTCCTGGTGTGCTACTGAACAGCAGGATTACTACAGATAACAATAATTACTGCGTATTTCAAAAAGCTGGAAGAAAGGATTTTGAAAGTTCTCACCATAAAGAAATTATACATGTTGGAGGAGACATATGTTTAGCCTGACTTAAGCATTACATAGTACTCTATTAATATGTACAATTTTTATATTTTTATGTACCAGTTAATTTTTTTGTGTGGGTACCAGCAGTCGAACTCAGGACCTCGCGCTTGCTAGGCAGGCGCTTATGCCGCTGAGCTGTCTCATCGTCCCAATTTTTTTTTAATGTGGGTACCGAGAGTTGAACTCAGGACCTCATGCTTGCCAGCAGGCGCTTGTGCCATTGAGCGATATCACCGGCCCCTTTTTTTCCTTTATGTGGGTACCGGGAGTCGAACTCAGGACCCTGTGCTTGCCAGGCAGGTGCTTATGCTCCTGAGCCATCTCACTGGCCCTGTACCAGTTAATTTTAAAAAATGAACCCCTACCTAACATAAGGATTATCCCAATGTTTTAAGACCCTACAGTAAATATGTATTACTCCTACAATCCTTTTATTTTAAAGTAAAAGAAAAAACAGCTGCTTTAAACTTCGTAAGTCTTGAAAATAGTCTTAAAGACAGAAACTAAATTTTCTGAGATGAAATGGATCAAGAGCAAAGGGTTTTCTTAATCATCACACGTTGCAAATTATATTATAGAAGCCTCAGAAACTGTTCTGAAGGCAACTGACTTTTAAGACCTCAAATCATTTATTTAATCAAGCAAGGCACACCCACTCCGCATGCAAACACTGCCTCTACCCATCCCTCTCAATCGCCTATTCTACCAATAAACACTACTTCTTTCTTTCACAAGCTGAATCTAATTGAATCAACCAATTAATTCTCTTGCTCAGAGCACTACAAGCTTCTAGGGCACCTGGGCCCACCCTAAGAAGTGGGCACTCTGCCCTCCCTGAACATCCAAGTTTTAAAATACTATCCTAAGAACAGTGTTGTTTATTCTTATTTTAAAAATTCTTGTTAAAGAGAATTCCTGAGTACAACAAACAACTGGAATCTTTCTGATCTGGTAAATACAAATCAAATGTTCTTCCTCCTGGAGCAAAGGCATCTGAAACAAAAATCTTATCCAAAAACTGGAAAGTACTGTAGTTGCGACATTATTTCTGCAAAGCCTTGAGGCCTTCGAGATGTCTCATCAGGCCCTGTCAAACAGGAGGTGGTATATGGTGGCCATTCTAGATACTCCTCCTGTTCTTGTCTCATAAACAAACCTCTCCTTTCCCCCAACTACTGTCATATTAAATCCCCAGTTACCGTCTCCCTTCACTGGAAACAAAAACAGTACCTATTTAGCAAACCACCTTTCCTCATTTATTTGCCCCCTTCTAAGTGTGACTCGCAGAACTAACACTTTATTCTACTCTGTCTTATTATTTAACCTAACTTGTGCTCCAATGCCACCTTGAAACAGATTCTACTTATTTTGGTAATGAGAAGACTCTCTTCTAATATCTCATTAAAATTGCTTGCAAGGGAAAGAAAGTTAGGTTTGAAATTGTCTTAAATTTAGGCAGATAATTTTTTTCCCTTCATACTTGTTAACTGTTTAAGAAAAGTAAAATGTATGTCCAAATCTCAAAAGTTCTATAACAAAATGGGAAATCTTCAGAAAGGGCTATTAACATGGAATTTTAAAAACAAGCAAAGTATTTTATTTTGGGTACAGTCAAAATGTGGCATTTTAAAAATCAAATATTAAATCCACAAAAAGAAATTCTTGGTAATTAAGGTCACTAAATAATGCAACTCACTGTTGAGAAATTTCCTGCAAAACCTCTGAAAGTCTTTACAAACAGGATAGAATCCTCTATCAAGACTGGTTTTAAAGTCCTACCGAAACAGAAACCCCTAAAGGTTCTTTTCCATTCTAACTCTGCCGAAGTTCCCTAAGGCTGATTGTCACCTTTTACCTCAAATATAGGCTACCCTCCTTCCACTCATCCGAATGTTAAGAGAGTAAAAAGTACTACTTCATTGTTCAGAAAGCGGTCTACTGTCATCACCGAGCAGTGTGTCATAACTTCCTACCAAAACATCTATTTTATCAAACTCAACTCCAATCCAAGAACTGCTCTTTTAGCACATGCGTTCAACCTTCAAACTCAGAAACACTCTGCAAAGTGTGTGAGACCCTTACAAATTCTAAGTTCTAACTTCTCTCCTGTATATTAAGACAAAGGTTGAAATATGTGAGAAATCAATGTACATCTCAACAATGTACACTGTGTTTTAGTAAAAGCATGACATACAGCTGCATGCCTAAAACCTTATGTGTATTCAGAGGCATAACTGGCATCATTCCCTCCCCCATGAAGGGAAAGGAGTGGTAGAGGCTGGAGTAGTAGCACATCTCTTTAACAAAAACAACTTTTTAGCCTGGTGTGGTGGCACATGCCTGTAATTCCAGCACTTGGGAGGCTGAGGCAGGAGGATTGCTGTGAGTTCGAGGCCAGCCTGGACTACATAGTGAGTTCAAGGCCAGGCTGAACTACACAGTGAGACCTTATCTCAACAACAATAACTTTTTAAAAAGGTACTCTCTTGCTGTTATGAAGTTACCAAAATCTGTCTTTTGCATGAGGAAAAAACAAAACCCAAGCTCAGTGTTCCTCTATATGTATGCCCAAATCTACAGATCTGAAGTCTTTGTTTTAAAAGGCCTACTGAGGGCCGGAGAGACAGCTCAGCGGCATAAGCGCCTGCCTGGCAAGCGCAAGGTCCTGAGTTCGACTCCCGGAACCCACATAAAAAAAAAGGGCCGGTGATATCGCTCAGCAGCACGGGCGCCTGCTGGCGTGCGAGGTCCTGAGGTCGACCCCCGGTACCCACACACAAAAAAATAAAAAGGCCTACTGAAAAAGTGTTCAAGAAGAGATGCTTCAGGCCTTAGAGCATTCCACTAGACCATTCTGCCAAACGCCCCCATGTGCCTTAAGTGAAATTGTTTACCAAATTATGTTCCAAAAAAAATCAGACAGATGTTATAGTCATAGATTTTTTAAATTTCATTTTAATGTGACATTTCCTTCTCTTATTAGTTGGCAAACTCTGAAAAAATATCTCTCCTACAATTGCTACCTTGATAGACTATAGGAGGAACTTGATTTACTACTTAATCAGAATATAATTACTGACTGAAAAATACGTTCAAACACAAAGCATCTCTAACATGTGACCAGCTTTCTCTTGACTTCCTTTTTCCAGCTAAAAACCATACTTCACTCATTCACCTACAATCATTAAATTTTCCTGTTATATCCTATACCACAGCCATTTTGTCTTATTAGCCATTTACATCGCTAGGAAAATAAAGAGATTCTTCTCCCACTTATAGTGAGCTGACTTATTATATGTCCTCTCTCACAATTATGTCTTAGAAAGTGAAAACCAACCTTTTGAATCTGTGTAATTTTTTTGCCTTATTTGTATCATCTTACACATCCCGGGGAGATAAAGACTCATGTATTTTTCCAAAACTCTCACCAATGACCTGGAAAAACACGTTACTTTCTGTTTCTTATCAAACCAACAGGCCTATCCATCATAGTTACTGGTATGGAGAGGAGGCTGCCAGACATTTATACTAAGGCCAACTTAAGATCACCATCCTAGCCAGGTGTGGTGGTGCCTACAACCCCAGCTCTTAGGGAGGCTGGAGCAGGAGGACTGCAAGTGTAAGTCCTCCCTAGACAATTTAGCAAGATCCTATCTTAACAGGTCTGGGGATGTAGCTCTGTGGTACAGTTCAATCCGCAGTACTACCAAAAAACAAAAACAAAACCAAACCACCAAACGGTAACGGTTACACTCCCACTAAAGGGAACAAGACAGTTAAAAAAAAAAAAAAAAGGTTTTACTTAATATCTGAACAAGACTTAGAAGTATTAAAGTCAATTATCACAACATTCTCTTCCAGCAACATTGATCCCGCATCTTTATCTTTGAAGCAGCTTATCTTTTACCACACATAGCCAGTCCAAAGATTTGGAGAGTTGATAATCAGCGCACCTTCAATCAGAACTATTGAAATATTTTAGAACTGCTTAAACTTAACTGACGATTCATTCTTGGTTAACTGGTACAGAGACTCAAGTTAAAACAATCCCCTGTGTGACAGCGCTCCTGCTCAAAAGGACCCCTTACTTCCACCTGGGGCTGCAAGGAGGGTCTCGCCACGAGCAGAGCAAGGGACGATGCTTTCCTTAGAGGCACCGGGCCGGGTCCGCTGCCAGGTCGACGGTACAACGCCTCGCTTGGGGAGGCAGTCCAGAGGTGGCACGGAGACTGGGTGTGTTTCCACCTGGCACCGTCTCTTAACTTTCTTAGCCTCTCAAGGACCACAAAGGTGGTTTCCCTTGAACCGCTGTAGTTTTAAGAGGAAGCGGCCACCTCGAGGTTTGAGGAGGGGCCCTCGTGAGGAAAAAACCAAAAGCCCTCGGGTGGCGCCTGCTGGGTCCGAGGGGTCACCGATTGCTTCCCAGGGGCGCGGCCCGCACTTCTGGCGGGAGCAGGAAGCAGAAGACAGAACCCCGGGCTCGGAGCGGAGCCCACGCCTCCGGGTCGAGGGGAGACGGCGCAGGGGCGCGCGGAGAGGGGAGCCCCGCGCCGCCCTGCAGACTGCGGCCGGGGCGCTCGGTGCCCAGACCCCGCCGCCAGCACCCGGTCGCCGCGGTTCCGCCCCGGCCGGGCCCGGCCCCAGCTCGCGGGGTTGCGGCCCACCTCCCCCGCCCGGCGCGGCCCCTCGCTCCCGTCGTCGTACCTGGCCGGCGGCGGCGATACCGGCGCCGCTCCTCACGTACCCGTTCCGCAATTCCCCGTTCGCCACGCAGCCGTTCGCCCGCACTGGGCGGCGGCAGCAGCAGTCTGCGGGCCCTGGCCGCATCGTCCCAGCAGCACCAGGGGCAAGGCAGCGTCTGTAAGGAGCGGCGGCAGCGGCACTCCAATCCCGCTCCGCACCGCACCGCACCCACCTCCCCGAAACCGGAAATGGTGGCAGCGCCGCCGCCAATTCCTGATCAGGCAGTCACACGGGGGCGGGGCCCACCCTCAGAGGACGCGGCTTGTCCAAGGTCCGGAGGCCGACAGCGACCCTGGGCGGGGCTCGGCCGGGAAGGGGCGGGCCCGAGGACAGATGGCCAATCCGGGGGAGTAGAAGGCGCATCCCTGCTGCTGTCTGGCCAATCACAGACCATAGTAAAGCAGCTCGCGGGTATAGAGGGGGCTTCTCTGGCGCGACTTGTGGGTCGGGCACCTGATTGGACACCTGAGTCAGGTCGTGGGTATGGCTTAGCTGCTTACTGGTGCAGGCTGAGGAGGAGACGGAATCCGGAAAGTAGCCAATTAGAGAGGGAAGAAAGAAAGGGGCCGAGACTAAGTCTCTAGACCCGGTTCCGTGGTTCTCCAACCAGGTTCTCCAGGGCAGATGGTGACTTCCAGTAACCTTGCCTACCTGTAAGTCCCTGGGTTGAATACAAGCCCAGCGCAGGCAGTTCCTTTATTTCATTAGCAAAATCCTCTGTGTTACTAGAATAGCCTTTTTTGGACTATCACCATTCTTCAATATGCACCACACATTAGCACTTTTTTTTTTTTTTTCCTGCTGCTGCTCTAATGATTGAACCCAGGGACTCGCGCATGCCTCTCGCACACGCCTCTTCTCGTGCTTTTCACTTTTGTCCCTGTCAGAGTTTTCCATACAATCTCCTTAGAAGTCTTTCCTTGAAAGTCAGGAAACCTGGTCTAGTTCCAATTCTGCCAGTAACTGGAACCTAAAAATCGAGCGTTTAACCCACTTTGGGACCCAAATTTTGTTAAATAAAGTCAATATTTCTGCTTCATAGACTCATTGCAATAATTATATTGGTTAAGCAACTATGAAAATACTTGACCCAGATTAGGAACATAATAAATATTATTTTCTTAGCCTTTTAGTACTATCTTCCCAGAGTGGTTAGAAACAAATAAAATCGGTCTACATTACAGCGAGAGACTTTCCGTTACCTATAAAGAATTTAGTGTCATAGTTATGAGTATGGACTCGAGTCAGTCTGGGTTTGAGTCCTAGCTGTACCCTTACCAGCTGAGTGACCTCTGTGTCTCTTCCTCTGTTCCATGGGAATAATAATAGTCATGAGGATCTAATGTACTTTGTACAGGACCTACCTAGCAATTAGTAAGTATTCATTAAATATTGGTCATTAACTGCTGAATGTGCCTGTGAGAGTCGCTGCGTTTTCCCCTACTCCCCTGGAACTTTAGAAACCGGTTGACTTGGTATCAGTATTGCCTGATTCAGGAGCTGAGCAATCTAGCAGCAGGTTGGGAGGACACAGATCCCTTTGTCGGGGAGGGGATAGTATTGGACATTGAACCCAGGTCTGCAGCACTGAGCTACATCCACAGCCCTTTTTACTTTTTATTTTGAGACAAATTCTCGCTAAATTGCTAATTTGCCCAGGCTGGGCTGGACCTTGTGATCCTCTTGCCTCAGCCTCCCAGACTGAGGGGATTACAGGTGTGCACCACCACACTCAGCTCATATATCCTCTTTGAGTCAACAAACATTATGATCCTAGATGAACATAAATCTATGAATGAGGCTAAAAACGAAGTTTATGTTCCATAGAGCTTACATGGAGAGACAAGATGTACACATACAAAAGCAATCAATAAAAGGCCAACCCAAGGCTGGAGAGATTAGGCAACAGGAGTTCTGATGAGAGAGGCTGAGTGACAGTTTCAATTCAAATATCCTTATGGGAAATTTTCAGGCAGGAATCTGGTTTGAAGCAGAGCTAAGGGCTTTAATTAAAGTTTAGACAGCTGAATGAATGTGAGGAAGCTTGGAAGGAAGATGTGGAATGAGCTGGATCTTGGAGGAGCAGGATTTAGCTGAAATTGAGAAGCAAGTGAAGGGCGTTGTGGAGGGAGGGAACCCACAGAATAGGTACAGTGGGTGGAAAGAGCAAAGCCTGAACTGCATCCTAGGAAGAGTAAAGATGGCTGGCTAGATTAGAGGAATCCTGTTAGCCTTTCCTTCCTTCTGCGGTCAGGTTACCAGCTCCTTATCTTGTTCTGCCACTTACTCAGCTTTGGTCCTGAATGATTCATGTGAACTCAGCCCTGGTTTCTTCATTCTTCTTATGAAATTAATACCTAAACTACTTACCTCATAAGGCTGCTGTGAGCATCAATAATATACACAAAGGATCAGTTTACTTCATACACCATTGCTAAGTCACAAAAAAGATGCCTCAGTAGGCCGTAGGAAACACCCCAGACTACATATAAATAGGAGACAACCTCTCCTGGATGCATACACTGCTTCCTCCTCATCATTTTACAGAGTTCATATACAAAGTTCTATGTTAGGTACCAGGGATACAAGTCTCTTCTTTCTTCAAGACTGCTCACATCTGGGGAGGTGTAGAGGGGTCGAAGGGAGGGGAGGGGAATGGGAAAAAAAAAGAATCAAGTTATATCATGTACAGGTACAAATTCCCTATGATGAATGTGATCATTATGTATATCTAAAATGTACTCATAAAATCTGATTGAAAAAAGAAAGATTGCTCACGTCACTTCAACTACAAGCCTTTCTTGAACTTCAGCCTCCCTACACAATTAGTCACTTTTTCCTCTGTGAACTTCGTACACATTTGTGTATGTTCACATTGCTTTGGAACTCTTTGAGAGGGAAGTGCTTACAGCAAGAGCTCTGCTGTCAGGTATACCAGGATTGAAGGCCCAGTTTCAACACTTACAAACTTTGTGACTTGGGCAAAGCTGTCTGACTCCTCTGTGACTCAATTCCTTCATCCCTAAAACAGGACAAGAAAAGCATTTACTAAGCAGGCTGGTTACATATTTAATGAGTGTTGGCAATTAAATTAAAAATTATTTATTAAATGAATGAAAGATTGAATGCATTCATACCTTCAATTAGAGACCAAGCTCCTAGGGATCAGGGGATTGGCTAATCCATCTCTGGGTGCTCAGCACTTAGGACATACCTGGCACATAGCAAGTGCTCAGTAAATGTTTGATGGATGAATAAATGGGTGAATTAATGAAATTCTAGACCTATCTCTAAGGAGTCTTCATGGAGACTATGTTAATTAATGTTGTTTTGCTTATAGATAACATAAGCCAATATAAGAAAATTTATGAAAGGTAAATTTATTGAAACTTTCTTGAAGATAGGGAAGTATTGGGACTCAAGACAAATCCTAAACATTAGCAACAGAAAATTGCAGACCTTCAGCCAGGTGTGGTGGCACAGGCCTGTGATCCCAACACTTGAGAGGCTGAGGCAGGAGGATCACCAAGGTTTGTAGTTCAAGGCCAGTCTGAGCTACATAGTGAGACCCTGTCTCAAAAAGCCAAAAAGAAAAAAGTGCAGACCTTCCTCGTAGCGTCAGACCACTTCTGCTGCTTAGCATTTAGCAACCTGTGACTTTCATATTCCCTAGATCGAACTTCTAAACTCTCAGGAAAAAGAAGTTTGATTGTCCCAGTTTAGAATGAGATGGCTAAGTTTGATCAATGAATAGCCACAGCACAAGGTGGATCCAGTACGAAGAGGGGAGGAAAACTCCATCAGTGTCCATTACAAAAAGACAGAACCTAGTAATAAAAAGGCCAAATAACATTAGTTTGGACTGTAGATCAAAGGAGGAGGAGGCTTCTGGTATAGCAAAAGGAAGCTGCCTAGGAAGAGAAACCAGATTGTTTAGCTGGAGCAGCAGCTGGCCTGCGCTGCCAGATAGGGGTCTTGGTTGCAAGTCATTAAGTCCACGCCGGCTGACTGACACAGGTGGGATGCACTGGAGGATCGGCAGCAGTTTAGAGACCTGACTGAGGGTCGGAGGACCAGGCCTGTAAAAAGCTAGGAACCCAAGGAGTGCTGAAGGCCAAGCAGCAAACACCACAGCAAAGGTTTGTGGCATGAACCCTCTGGTGAGCGTGACGTTGCCAACACAAATGACTCCTACCCAGTCCTTCTATCCTTGGGTCACTTGGTCAAGATTCAGCCTGCAGAGAATATCTGATTGACTGAGATACGTCCCACCAGGCCGTACAGGCACAAACAGAAGAAAGGTGGAGTCCACTAAAACATCAACGGGACCAATAAACAAGTTAAATAGGTTGCAGGATACAGGGTTGATATGTAAAAATCAAGTGCATTTTCCACACTAACAATAAACATTTTATTTATTTATTTTTATGTGGGTACCGGGAGTTGACCTCAGGACCTCGTGCTTGCCAGCAGGCGCTTGTACCACTGAGCAGTATCTCCAGCCCTTTTTTTCCGTTATGTGGGTACCAGGAGTTGAACTCAGGACCTCACGCTTGCTGGGCAGGCACTTATGCCTGCTGAGCTGGCACTTATGCCTGCTGAGCTATCTCACCGGCCCAACATTTTAAAACGAAATCAGGAAAACAATTCCATTAACATATCATCAAAAAGAATGTTAGTTTTTGTTTTTAAAAACTAACGAAAGGGGCAGGTGAGATAGCTCAGCGGCATAAGCACCTGCCTGGCAAGTGGGAGGTCCTGAGTTCGACTCCCGGTACCCACATACGAAGAAAGGGCCGGTGATATCGCTCAGCAGCACAGGCGCCTGCTGGCGCACCAGGTCCTGAGTTTGACCCCTGGTACCCACACACACACACAAAAAAAAAACTAACGAAAGAAATATAAGATCTATACGCTGAAAACTATAGAATATTGTTGAAAAAAATTAAAGAAGGACCAGAGCTATAGCTCAGTGGTAGCATGCTTACAGAACATATTTGAATTCCTGGTTACAATCCCAAGCATGTAAAAATAAAAATTAAATGAGATCAGAATAATGGAAAGATAGCCTGTGTTCAGAGATTGGAAGGCAGTTTTCTTTTTATTTTGTTTTGTTGTTGTTGTTTGTTTGGCTTTTTGAGACAGGGATTCACTTTGTAGTTCAAGTTGGTCCTGAACTCAGGCTGGCCTTGGACTCACAGTGATCCTCCTGCCTCAGCCTCCTGTGTGCTAGGATTACAAGTGTATGCCACCACACCCAACCTTGGAAGACAGTATTTTTAAGAGGTGAATGTTTCTCAAACTGATCTACCAATTTAATGCAATCTCTATCCACATCCAGCTGCTTTTTGGGGAGATATTGCTGACTGTAAAATTTATATGGAGGTATGAAGGACTTAGAATAGCCACAACAATTTTCACAAAGAACAAAGAAAATATGTCTCAATTTCAAAACAAGCTATACATTTGAAGTAGTCAAGACAGTGTGTTACAGTATGTAAGGGCTAAATCTTGGAAACAGCCCAAATGCCCATCAACTGATGAAAGGATAAAGAAGATGTGGGTTTTTTATACAATAGAGTACTACTCTACCATAAAGAAGGATAACCTTAAGACATTTCTAGCTAAATGGATGCACCTTGAGACCATACTTTTAAGTGAAATAAATCAGACACGTGTAAATACCACACTGTTTCTCTGGTGTGAGAAACCCAAAGTATAAATAAGGACCAAAATGTATAATAGATATTGTGAAATAGGAAGAAAATATTCAAATAGGAAGGGGAACTAGGGAGGGGGAGGAGGAAAGGAAGGAAGGGAAAAGAAAAAAAATTAGAAAAGAAGGTAAAAATGGAAATAAAACTTTTGTAAATAAGGAGGGGAGGAGGAGCTGAAGGGAGGGGAGGAGATATATCATGTACGAGTACAAGTTCCCTATGATGAATGTGATCATTATGTATACCTAAAATGTACTAATAAACTTAAATAATTTTTTTTAAAAAGGAGAAGGCAAAGATAGGAACAGAAACCAAAAACAAACAAAAAAAGACAGTGTATTACTGTCATACAGTAATAGTAACACATCAACATAGTGACTTACACATCAACATAGTAAAATTGAGAATCAAGATATAAACCCTAACAGGTATAATCAGTTGATCTTCAATAAACCAAGACATGCTGGGCATGGTGGCACACGCCTGTAATCCCAGCACTTGGGAGGCTGAGGCAGGAGGATCACTGTGAGTTTGAGGCCAGCCTAAACTGCATAGTGAGACCCTGTCTCAAAAAGACAAAAGAAGCTGGGCATAGTGGTGCAAGCCTGTAATCCCAGCACTCGGGAGGCTGAGGCAGGAGGATCATTGCAAGTTCGAGACCAGCCTGGGCTACAAAATGAGCTCAAGTCCAGCCTGAACTGCACAGCGAGATCCTGTCTCAAAAAGACAAAAAAAAAAAAAAAAAAAAAGCCAAGACAGGGTTGGGTTGTAGCTTAGCTAGTACAATATTTGCCTACATGTGCAAATGCCAAGACAATTCCAGTGTAATGCACATGGACCAGTTCCCCACGATGAATGTAATCATGTACTACAAACATGTACTAATAAAAATAAAATTAAACATTGAAAAAAGAGACCCTGTCTCAAAAAAAAAAAAAAAAAGACACCCTGATATTAAAAATGGGCAAAGGATTAGAATACACATTACTCTAAAGAAGATATACAGGCCAGGCATGGCAATGCATGCCTGTAATCCCAGCACTTGGGAGGCTGAGCCAGGAGGATTGCTGTGAGTTCAAGGACAGCCTGGGCTACATAGAAAGACTGTCTAAAAAAAAAAAAAAAAGAAAATGTACAAATGGATAGTAAACAGATGAAAAGATACTCAACATAATTATGCCATCAGAGTAATGTCAATCAAAACTGCAATGAGATAGCACTTCAAACTGAAATAAAAAGAATAGCTAAAATAAAAAGCTAGACAGAGTTGGGCGTGGTGGCACACATTTGTAATCCCAGCACTCTGGGTGGCTCAGTCAGGAGGATCACAAGTTCAAGCATAGCCTGGGCAACTTCTTTTCTTTTGTTAAAATTAATTACATTTATTGGTACATTTTAGGTATACATAATGATCACATTCACCATTGGGAATTTGTACCTGAACATGATATATCTTGATTCTTCTATTTCCCTTTCCCCGACCCTCCTTTCAACCCCTCCTCCCCTTCCCATTTACAAAATCTTTGTTTCAATTTTTTCCTCCTCATTTTTTTTTTTTTTTTTACTTTTCCCTTCCTTCCCTTCCCTCCTCCTCCCTCCATAGTTCCCCTTCACATTTGAACATTTTCTTCCTATTTCACAATATTTATTATACATTTTGGTCCTTATTTATACTTTCAGTTTCTCACACCAGAGAAACAATGTGGTATTTACACAAGTGAGTCCGATTTATTTCACTTAAGAGTATGTTCTCAAGGTGCATCCATTTAACTAGAAACATCTCAAGCTTATCCTTCTTTATGGCAGAATAGTATTTCATTGTATAAAAAACCCCACATCTGGGCTGGTGAGATAGCTCAGTGGCTTAAGTGCCTGCCCGGCAAGCGCGAGGGCCCGAGTTCGACTCCCGGAACCCACATACGAAAAAGGGGCTGGTGATATCGCTCAGCGGCATGGGCGCCTGCTGGCGCACGAGGTCCTGAGGTCGACACCCCGGTACCCACAAAAAAACAAAACAAAAAAACCCACATCTTCTTTATCCATTCATTGGTTGGTGGGCATTTGGGCTGTTTCCAATATTTAGCTATTACAAACTGTGTATAATACAGCCTGGGCAATTTAGAAACTTAGTGAGATCTTGTCTTAAAACATCAAAAGCGCTGGGGATGCAACTCACTGTAAAGGTCTTGGATCCAGTCCCTGGTACTGCAAAAAAAAAAAGACAATAACAAGTGTTGGTGAGGATGTGGAAATACTGGAAATTGGAATCTTTATGCATTGCTAATGGGACCATAAAGTGATGCAGCACTTTTGGAAAATTGTTTCACAGGTCCTTAAAATGTGAAACAGTGGTATCGTATTACCCTGTAATTCTAATACTGGGTACCTACCCAGGAGAAATGAAAACATGTCAACACATAAACTTACATGTATATAAATGTTCATAGCTGCATCATTCATAATAGCTAAACATAGAAACAACTCGATTGTAAATCAACTGATAAATGGTTAAACAAAAAATTACATGTCCATAAAAGTGAATATTATTTAGTAATAAAAAGGGATTAAGTGGGCCGGTGAGATAGCTCAGCGGCATAAGTGCCTGCCTGGCAAGCACGAGGTCCTGAGTTTGACTCCTGGTACTCACATAAAGGAAAAAAAGGGCCGGTGATATCGCTCAGTGACACGGGTGCTTGCTGGCAAGCGTGAGGTCCTGAGGTCGACTCCCAGTACCCACATAAAAAAAAAAAAAAAAAAAAAGGGATTAAGTACATTGGTACAACATTGTATATAGCTACAACATGGGTGAAACCTGAAAGCATCATGCTAATGAAAGAAGCCAGATATAAAAGACTACGTAAACTGGGTGTGGTGGTGCATCCCTGTAATCCCAGAACTCGGAAGGCTGAGACAGGAGGATCTCCACTAGTTTAAGGCCAGCCTGGGGTACGTAGTGTGTTCAAAACCAGCCTGGACTACAAAGCAAGACCCTGTCTCAAGAAAAAGAGAGAGAGAGAAAGAGAGAGAGAGAGGCTATTGGTCTAGAATAGGGAAACCCAAGACAGAAGGTAGAGGAGTAATTGCCTTGAGCTGGGGTGGTGGGGTGAAGGGGGTGCCGAATAAGAATATGGGGACAGGGAATGGTTGCTTTGTTGGGATGATGAAATGTTCTAAAATTAAGGTGGTGGTTGGGCAACTAAAAACCACTGCTTTGGCCAGGCTGCATAGTGCGTAGTGAAACCTTGTTTCCAAAAGACAAAAACAAAACCAAAAACCACTGCTTTGTATACAATGTGTTGCACTTTATGTCTATAAACTGCATCTTTTTTGTTTTGTTTTGTTTTTTGGTTTTTTTTTTTGAGACATCTCACTATGTAGCCCAAGCTGGCCTCGAACTTGTGGCGATCCTCTCCTGTCTCCCAAGTGCTGGGATTACAACTGTGCGCCACCAAGCCCAGCTATAAATTGCATCTAAATAAAGCTACTAGAAAACAAAGCCTAAAATACTTCATTTAAAAATAATAGCCAGGGCCGGTGATATAGCTCAGCGGCATAAGTGCCTGCCTGGCAAGTGTGAGGTCCTGAGTTCGACTCCCGGTACCCACATATTAAAATAATAATAATAATAATAATAGCCAGCTGGAGGTATAGCTCAGCAGCACAGCGCCTGCCTGGCAAGCGTGAGGTTGTGAGTTCGATCCCTGGTACCAAAATAAGTAAATAAATAAATAAAATAATAGCCAGCACTTTGGAGGCTGAAGCAGGAGGATTGCCTCAAGTTTGAGGCTGGCCTAGGCTACACAGGGAGTTTTTTTTTTGTTTTGGTACCAGAAATTGAATTCAGGACCTTGCGCTTGCCAGACAGGTGCTGTGCCGCTGAGCTATATCCCTGGCCCTACATAGGGAGTTTGAAGCCAGCTTGAACACATAGCGAGACCCTGTCTCAAAAAATTTAAAAAAATTAAACCACATAATATCCCATTCATTGATGGAGAAGGGACTATGTTTTTTTGTGTGTATGTGTGTGTGTGGGTACCAGGGGTCGAACTCAGGACCTCGCGCTTGCCAGGCAGGCACTTATGCCGCAGAGCTCTCTCACTGGCCCAGGGACTATGTTTTTAAACTGTGTAATTTCAACCTCTCCCCACTGCCTGGCTCATAGAATCCTTGATACCAATTGAACAAAAGAAAGAAAAGAGAGAAGGATGAAAAGAAGAAAGGAGGAAAAGGAAGATGATGTGACTATGATACTCCTTCAAGAGCTGTTTATTCACTTGCTCCAGTGGCCGCCTTGCCAAAGAGGGAAGGGGATCTCCTAGAGCTCAGTAACTCACCCAGCTGGAACACTGGTGAATAGTGGAGCGGGTCAGAATCCACATGTGCATACTTTCAAGCTCATCTTCTGCATATTCATTTCTATGGTTTTAACGCCTGGGCTTGAAGATTTCGAGACAGAAGGGTGAACCTAAGCTGTGTGGACACGAGGGAGGTTGCTGTGCGTGCAGGCGCACGAGGGCACGGGGGAGCCATGAGGGAAGAAAAAGTATATGTGCTGCAAACTCATGCTGGGTTTGCTGGGATTCCAAAGGACCCAGTAAATAACATTCCCTTCTCACCAAAGTTCTGAACCAAGTGAGAGCGAAGGAAAACAGGCCAGCCCTTGAGGCAGAAGGAAGCACACATCCAACTCACGGTGCCTTCCTGAGTTGCACACAGCCCTGCATTTGCTTTAGTCTTCTACCATCTTGAAATTCTTAGTGCTTTTATTTTGCACTGGGTCTCACAAATTGTGTAGCTGACAAAAATACCACCTGAGAGAATGCAGTCTTTATTGCTTTTTTTTTGTTTATCTTGGTGGGGATTTTTTTGTTTTGTTTTGTTTCTTGAGACAGGGTCTCACTATGTAGTTCTGGCTAGCTTTGAACTCACTTATGTAGCCCAGGCTGGCCTCGAACTCACAGCGATCCTCCTGCCTCAGTCTCCCGAGTGCTGGGATTACAGGCGTGTGCCACAACGCTTGGCTGTCACTGTTTAAGTGATCTGGAAGAATGTGGCTTGAGTGTAAGAGCCAGTTTCTGACCTCCACGTTCAGAAGCCTGAGTGCAATGTACACACTCTGCTCTCCCTTGGGTCCTGGTGGTGAGGGACAGACAGGGACCAGATCCGCCTTACTCAGTGCAGAAACATGTCCCACACCACTGAGGAACCACACTCCATCTCTTGGGGGAGAAGTAAGGGTGCAGCAAGAGGCCAAGAATGATTAGGCAGACCTGAGAAATGGGAAAAGAGGCATCCCTCTCTTTTTCATGCTACGGGGTCTTGCTATGTGGTTCAAGCTGGCCCCGAGCTCCTGGGCTCAATGGATCCTCCTGCCTCAGCTTGCTGAGGACTTCTAGTGTGTGCCGCTGTGCCTGGTGCAGGCATTCCCCTTTAACGGTGTCTCAGTCCACATTCTTCTGGTTACAAGCAAACAAATTAGCTTCAGGGAACAGGAAGTTTGGGAAGATGTAGCAGATTCTGTTTTGAATGTAATTCCAGCTTCCCCTCCTCTTCCCCTTGTTTCTTGCTGATTTTGATCTCAGAAAAGCAGAGTGCTGCCAGACCTATGAGTCATAATTGACCTAAGGCAATCATGGAAATCCAGCTCCCCTTTGCCAGACATTCACACTTCCAGCCTCTCTTGCATAGTGCAGATTAATGACACAGTGCTAGATATAGGAGAAAGTCTTGTGAGGAATTTGTTTTTATTAACAAAAACTGAGCCCCTTTCACTCCTGCTCCTTTCTTCCTTGCTTGATGCAGTGGTGTGAGGACATAATGTCTGGAGCCACAGGAGCTACCCTGAGACCATGAAGCAACAAGCACAAGAATGAAAAGTGTATGTTGAGTGGCCAAGCGATGGAAAGAGCCTGGGTGCTTGGGGACATGGCTGAGTGGAATAAACTGCAGCTCTTTCTGCTCCTAGAATTCTTAAGGAAATAGTATGTCCAATGGTCTGAAGTCACTGTCACTTAGGCTATCTCTTACTTGCCACCAAGTACATCCTAATTCGTCAAAGTTACAACACATTCATTGTGAGTTTCAAGGAACCCAGGTGCAGCTATTTTGGAAGGACTGGAGGTTGGAATTGGAAAGGTGTCCCACCCCTAGGCAGTTACAGTCTCTTCCAGCAAATTCCCTGAGGATTCACTCTTTCTCGAAGGTCTGGTTTTTCCTGATTGAGCATTCACACAGATAAGCCCTCGCTGCACTTCCTGCGTGCAAGAGACCAGTGCAGGCTGCAGCTAGCATCAAGCTGATTCCAAAGTCCAGGAGAAAGAGGAGGCTTGACCCAGTTGTGAGTCACCTACACCCTGGCCCAATTAACATGGCCAAGGTCACACGCTCAAACCGAGCTGTGGAGGGCCCACCCTAGAAGGGAGCTGGTAGGAAATTCTTAGAGAAAAGGCCTCTACCCCATCATGGGAGGCAGGAAGAAGTGAGGTAGGAGTCAGATCACAGGTATGCTAGGGAGTGAGCGGGAGGGGGCTGTTCAACCTGAGGAAGAGGAGCTGAATCCTACAGCCAGTGAAAAAGCTGAGAGAAATAAGAGCCAGCTCAGGAGGTAGCTGAGAAATTCCTGGTAATAAGCCAATATTTAATCCCCTGACTTCTGGAACGAGAAGCAAGGGAGAGGAGGGGGCATGGATAAGGAGGAAGGAAAGGAAAGGCCCTAGAAAAGAAAACGCTGTGAGTAGGCATCCCACCCCCGTCCTCTCCCCTCCCCGCCCAGAGCGAGAATCAGGTCGCCTGGTTATTTTGGGCCAACTTCCCAAAGAGAGCGCCTGTGGTGCGTGTTTCCAGGCAATCGCTGGCAAGAACCTTTCTCTCCAGAAAGTTCACTGAAACGGATTGAGGTCAGTTTTGATACCGGTTCCCTGAAGGGAGCAGAAAACGGAGCTGGTGGCCGAGGGGTTGCGAGGGCCACCCCGTAAGGGTCGCAGCGGCCGCAGGGCGGCTGGGGCAGCGCGGGTGACCGGGGCGGGATTTCCAGCCGCTGGGGCCCGCAGGCTGGGAGACCGAGGCGCGGGTTTGGAGAAAGCGCGGAAGTCAGGGAAGTAAGATAGCGGGGCGGGGGCGCAGGCGTGGTTTCTGGGAACACGAAAGCCGGGTGTGTTTGGCTGTCCCCTCGTCCTTCCAGCTTTCGGCTTCCTCCTCGTCCCGCACCTCCCACCGCGGGTGCAGGGGGACCGGCTCTGCCCTTCGCCCAGGGCTGCGCGCAGGGGCGCAGCCAGCGCTTCTGCCGGGCCGAGGGCGCAGAAAGGGCCCGAGGCGCACGGACACGCGGGGGCCAGCGGGGACGCTGGGCGCGGCAGGAACCTTTACATCGGTTTCTCCGATAGGTTCGTTTGTGCTGCTAACGAGTAAGATGGGGCAGGAAAAATGTTTGAACCACTGGACCAGTGACCAATTGCCCACACTTATTTGCGGGAGGGGATCTTTTAGCTTAAATGGACTTTTATCTGGAAGCCAAATAAAATACACTAAAAACAATAGCAAAACAAACAGTTGCTCTCCTGCCCCTTCTTCCACCCCATCCCCATGGGGCTTTTTGAAAAGCCGGTCCACTGCTACTCCAGAAAGCGACTCAGTGACACACAGCAAAGAAGGAAAGAAACAGGGCCACAGAAACAAGCACAGAACTCGAGGGAAAGCCAACAGAAAACTATGGCTTGTGGGCCAAACCCTACTTGATGCCTGTCGTTGTATGGCCTATGAGCTAAGGATGGTCTTCATAGTTTTAAAATACTTTAAAATAATAAAAATAATAATAATACATCATTACGTGACAATTACAGGAACTCAAATAATGCCCATGAAGTTTTATTGGTACCTTACCACACCCATTCATTCGCGGCTACTTTTACACAGAGGAGCTAAACGGAAACTGTAAGTGGCTTACAAGGCCTGAAATATTTACTATTTGGTCCTTCACAGAAAAAGCTCACTGATTTCTGGTGTGGAGTTCTCAGCAGTTCCTGTGGGTTTGTGCTTCATGGAAGGCCTTAAAGGCTGGGGTCAGAATAGGGCATGCAAGGGGCTGGTGGGACAAAGAGACCGGATTCTGTAGTACTGGACGCCTTTTTAAAAGGCCCAGAAACCAAGGACAAGGTCAGGGGCAGCTTTAGGCCACACACACACACACACACCTGAGGCCTAATGTAAGGTACTTTGTGGCAATTACAAAATAAGGACAATCTTAACTTTCTGGACTCTCCCATATTCAAATCTGTGTTCTGGGTATTGTAGGGGGTTATAAACCAGTTTCTAGGACCCCCACAACAGTCATACAGCGCTGTCAGAGACCAACAACAACACCATAAACACTGATAATTATTGTTGACACTGTCCTATTATATTAGCTAACACTCGTGAGTACTTACTTTGGCCAGATACGATGCTAAGATTTCAGGCACTATTTCCTCTTTGGGATGGATTTTAGTATAACCATTGTTCAGATGAGGAAACCAAGGCTGTTCTGTTCTATTTTTGTAGTGCTGGGAACTGAACCCACGGCTTCAAGCATGCTTGTCAAGCACTTTGCCTCTGAGGTACAGCACAGCCCTGCCTAATTTTAGTACTAAGGCAGAGCAAGAAAAGGGAAATACTGTCACCTTTCCGTTTCTCTTGCTTTCTTTTTTTGTTTGTTTGTTTTCAATACTGGGGATTAAGCCCAGGGCCTTTACACTGAACTATATCCCCGGTGCCATTTTATTTTTAAACTGTGAGACAGGGCCTCACTAACTCACTCAGGCTGGGCTCGAACTTGAGATCCTTCTGCCTCAGCCTCCCAGAATTCTGGGATCACAGGTATGTGCCACCCTACCTGGCTTCTCCTGCCTTCCTTTGGCTAGACAGAGCAGGAAGACAGCTGGCATGAAAAATATTGGGAAGTACAACTGGAACTTCCCAAGTACAAGAGGCATCCCCACTTTGATAAAGAGTAGAAGGAAAATAGATTGGGGAGTTGGATGGGCCCACATAGCTTCACGGAAGTTCTCTGATTCTATATGTGACACTCAGGACTTAGGTCGTCATTACTCAATGGCTGTGGTGAATTACCTACCAAGAATTTTTGATGAGTTAAACTATAAATGCAACATACATGTGATGAAAGCATTTTTTTTTCCTTTATGTGGGTACCGGGAACCGAACTCAGGACCTCGCACTTGCTAGGCAGGCGCTTATGCCGCTGAGCCATCTCACCGGCCCAAAATATAATTTTTTTGAGATAAAGTCTTATTATGCAGTCTAAGCTGCCCTCAAACTCACTATGTAGCCCAGGCTGGCCTCAATCTCAAGATCCTCCTGCCTCAGCCTTCTGAATGCTGGGATCACAGGAATGGGCAATGTCCAGTTTATTATTAAGTTTTTTTTTTTTTAGAAGGCACCAGAAGATAAATGCAGTACAATCAATTTGTGTATGTTTTAGAGTAATGAATCCAGCTGTTATAATAATCCCATAGTCTCCACAGCCTGACAGCATGGCAGATTATTTTATACTCACATTATGGTCTTGCGTGGGTTAGGGGTTCACCCAAGTGTTTCCCTTCCAAAAACTGACTCTGGAGTCTAGGATTCTCCCATCGTGTGCCTGTGTGAGCTTGAAGTATTCTCCCAGCAATGCACACAGAACAGAGTGTGTGCAGAAGATCAGGCAGGTCTTTGAGGGAGTTCTCCTGAAGTTGATGTGTACCACTTCTGCCCACCTCCCACTGGCCAAAGCCCAGTCACACAGTTCCAACTTAATTGCAAGAGGAAATGTAGTCTTCCCACAGGGCCAGGAATTGGAAAGGGGGTTAGTACAATTAAGCTACCTTTATTTCATTTTATTTTATTTTGTTTGTTGGTTGGTTTGAGACAGGGTCTTGAACTTGTAGTAAACCTCCTGACTCAGCCTCCCTAGTGCTGGTTTATAGGCATGCACCACCATGCCCTGTGAGCTTCCATCTTAAAAAAATAAACTAAGCAACTCGTTTGGGACTCCTGTGGCTCTCAGGAGCTATTCCTATTCCTCATTCCTCATTCCTTTTCTCCAATAAATTTTCATACTCTTAACCTCTGTTGTTCCTTAGAATTTATTCTTTGACTTCAGGGAACATGAATTCAGTGTATCTGACATCTAGCATTTCCCCTATATCATCTTGGAAGACCCACCGAGATACTTGGAAGGAGGTAAGAGTTTGGTTTTATTTTCATGACACCCCTAAAATATTTCAACTGGATTCTGAATTGCAACTTGCTTAGGTAATCAAAAATTGTCATCCTTGAATTTTATGCCTTGTCTTTGTTAATTGCTTATGCCTCTTCTCTTTTATGCACTGTCTTTCGTTCACCCATATGCCCTTGCTTCCATTGGACCAATATTACCTAAGTGACTATACTTGCAATCTTATTGGTTGATAATAATTTTCCCATGTTGTACCCCTGTCATGATTTAAAAACTTCTATTGAGAAGTGGGCTCTTTGGCAACACATTCTGGACCCCTCCTGTCTCTCAGGAGTTATTCCTATTCCCCATTCCTTTTCTCCAATAAATTTTCATACTCTTAAGAAATAAGCAAACATACGTTTACACATATTTGCACAGGCATAAGAATGTTTCTGGAAAGATACATATGAAACAAGACTAGGTAGGTAATTAATTTAGAGGTCCAGTTCAAAATTAAAACACTAGACCCATCGTTTAAAAATGACTGAGAGGGCCGGTGAGATGGCTCAGTGGCTTAAACGCCTGCCCGGCAAGCGCGAGGGCCCGAGTTCGACTCCCGGAACCCACATACGAAAAAGGGGCTGGTGATATCGCTCAGTGGCACGGGCGCTCCTGGCGCGTGAGGTCCTGAGGTCGACCCCCGGTACCCACAACAACAACAAAAAAAAAAAAAAAAAAAAAAAAGATTGAGAGAGCCAGGTGTGCTGGTACACACCTGTAGTCCCAGTACTTGGGAGGCTGAGGCAGGAGGATCACGAGGAGTTCAAGGCCAGTCTGGGCTACACAGTGAGCTCAAGGCCAGCCTGGACTACATAGCGAGACCCTGTCTTAAAACAAAACAAAACAAAACAAAACAAAACAAAACACAAACCTAAGTATTTCAAAATGGCAATAGCAGAGCATTAAATCCAGCGCAGGTCCTGGCTGCCATGACGTGAGCAGCTTTCCTCTACCCAAGCCCTTCCACTATGTGGCTGACCATGCAAGGACTGACGTTTCTAAAATGTGAGCCAAAATAAACCTGTCCTCATTTAAAAATAATAGAAATAACATAAGACAGTGCAGGGTCTGCAGGGCATGGGGCTGTGTGGCTGCACAGGAAGCTGCCCTGATGAGAGACTCCTGGCTGGTGACTTCTGAGGGGGTCCTGGAGCTGGGAAATGGAGAGAGAATTTACTTATCACATTTTTTTGGCTGGCATGCATGTTTTGGCTATGCATGTGTATTAATTACCACAGTAATTTTAAGAAGTCTCACTCGTCATGGAGTTTCGCAGACAGACACACGTTAACCTAAAGGATGGAACGGGGTCTAAGTCAGCAGAGCTTGACATAGCAGCCCGAGCGATGCCATGAACTTGTCTCGGCCTCAGGAAAGAATATGTTCATTGGGAAGGAATTTGTCAGCAGTGAGTGCGTCTAAGAGGAGACGCAAAAATAATAAAAGCGATAATAAAAGAATAGAACATTGATGGTTCCCATCTCAGCTTTGTCCTGGGCAAGTGATCTGCCCCATAAACACAAGAGTTTTGTAAGTTTTACGAGCAGAACTTTTTCTCGCAATAAAATTTTACAGACTATACATATGTATACTTATGTATATATTATATAAAAATAATTGCTTTAGAAATAACATGTTATTAGTATGCAATTATTTTATAAATTGAAGTTTATAACATGTACTTGTCAATTAATGGGAAAAAATTAAATCATTTTGATGAGTAGGAAAAAAGTTGAAATTGTGGTTATTGCAGCGTATTGTCCTGTCAGCCTCAGTTTTGCTTTGTGTGCAGATGTCTTGGTCCAGGTGGGTTAGGTTATGTGGCTAGAACAGCTGAGCCCAACATCTCGGTAGCGTGGAATAACAAAGATTGTTTCTCACTCATGCTCTGTGTCCATCTGGGGGCAGCTGTCACCCTCCCTCCAGGGCCTGGCTATCTTCTCTCACTGTGATAGAGGGAAGATAGAACCCTGGCAAACTACCTGCTAGATCTTAGAGCTCTGGCTCTGATGTAACACATTTCCTGCTGCTATATTTTACTGGCCCAAACAAATCAGAAGAGCCACAACATACGTCACAAAGAACAAAGAAGATATATGTTTCAATTTCAAAACTTGCTCTAATTTGAAGTAGTCAAGACAGTGTATTACAGTGTGTAATAGCTAAATCTTGGAAACAACCCAAATGCCCATCACCTGATGAATAGACAAAGATGTGTTTTTTTTTTAATACAGTGGAGTACCACTCTGCCATAAAGGATAAACTTCAGATTTCCAGCTAAATGGATGCACCTTGAGACCATACTCTTAAGTGAAATAAGTCGGATGCACATGGGTAAATACCACATTGTTTCTCTGGTGTGAGAAACCACAAGTGTAAATAAGGACCAAAATGTATAATAGATATTGTGAAATAGGAAGAAAATGTTCAAATGGAAAGGGGAATGGGGGAGAGGAAGGAAGGGAAAAGAAAAAAAAAAGAAGGAAAACATGGAAACAAAGCTTTTGTAAATAAGGAAGGAAAGAGGGGTTGAAGGAATGGTAGGGGAATGGGAAAAAAAAAAGAATCAAGATATATCATGTATGGGTACAAATTCCCTGTGATGAATGTGATCATTATGTATATCTAAAATGTACCAGTAAACTTAATTAATTTAAAAAATATACAAAATAATAAAATACAAAATATAAAGGAAGAAAAAAAACAAAGAAGACAAAGATGAGAATTGCAAATTCAAGCCCAGCCTGGGCAATTTATTAACTTACTGAGATCCTGTGTCAAAAAAAATTAAAAAAGGTCCTGGGTTCATTTCCCAGTACCACACACACACACACACACACACACACACACACACACAACACAACCCAAAAAACAAAAACAAAGAAGATAATCTGGCCTACTCTCCTAAGCTGTCTTTCCCATGTTCTTTGATTTAGAGCCTCATTAGCCTTGTTAGCTTCAAGGTCCCTTAGAAATGTGCTCCTGGCTTTTTCCAGGCTCATGCCTCAGAGTCACTTTCTTTTTCTAGCTCCCACTTTCCCCTTTCAAAACAGCACCTGTACCCAGGCCTTCCTCTGTCTCTCCCGCTGGCTTCCAGTGTAACTATTAAACTCGGCTTTTCCCTCTTCACAAGTTCTCTTGCCACCTGCGTGCCTGGCCTCCGCATGGCACCTCCACCATAGCGTTATAGGGAGACGTATAAGAGAAAATGAAGATAAAATGCTCAGCACAGTACTTAGCGCCTAATGTAAACTCCATGCACACATATATAATTATCATTTGCAATTACAAATCCACAGGGAAAGAATGTGCTGAACAGCAAACACAAATATCCGGTGAGTCTGTGTAAAAGTTTTATTACTTACTAGAAAACGATTAAACTGCTCTCCTGGTTTTTATGCACAGGTCTCCTGGGAATTTGGTAGGGTGAATCACCGAGTATTGTTCGCATGTGCCTGGCTTTTACCCCTTTGCAGACTGCCTTACCTTGACGCCACTGCCGATCTATGGAGAGGAGGCTGCTTCCCATAGCTCGTGAACAGGAGCTGTGTGTTAATTTTCCTAGTTTGAGGGATGAACATTTGCCAAAGTGAATCCTCCATTGTTCATCCCCAAAACCCTTGCCGTCCTCTGCTTTGTCCTAAAGGGAAGTAGCAAATTATACAGGCGCCTCAGTGTTTCATTATAACGGGGGATGGGCTCCCACAGTTTTGGTGACTATAAGTAGGGACCTCGTTCTGAGGAACAAGGTGTAAAAAGACTTTCCTGTGGCTTCATAAAGCTCATTTTATTTTATTATTTTTTTTTAATTTTAAAGAGAAAAAATAGAACAAAATTTCAAAACAAAATAATAGGAGGATAACATGGTTAATACATTGCGTATTTATTATCTTTAAATTAGTTACTTAGAGTACAAGATATTGGCATTCAATTGTCCAAACAATATTAGCACAGGGCCAGTGAGATGGCTCAGTGGCTTAAGTGCCTGCCTGGCAAGCGCGAGGGCCTGAGTTCGACTCCTGGAACCCACATACGAAAAAGGGCCGGTGATATCGCTCAGCGGCACGGGCGCCTGCTGGCGCGCGAGGTCCTGAGGTCGACCCCCGGTACCCACACACACAAAAAAAGAATATTAGCACAAACCTTTCATAACGGTCATTTTATATATAGCACTTTTATAACCAATTGGTGTAAGATCTCAGGAATCTTTTGGAACTGAAGGTTCCAATATCCCCTATTCTTACTCTTCCTTGCTGAAGACAGAGAATTCTGTTGGAATGAATCTGGGTGGCTCTTCCTGAGACCTTGTAGCAGAGCTATCACTTCAACATCAGACTGGTGAAATGATACCACGAGACAGAGAAACGCGCAGGTACACATAGGCACTCGGTCAAGGCTGGCACACTACACGCCAAGCTGAAACGGTGCTCACCTCATTGTCAGAGTATGGCTGGCAACTGTCACCTTCTACTAGAAACACTGATGTGTTGGATTTTTTACAAGTTTCTGTGACTTTCATAATAAGGAAGAAAAAGCGTATTTTCATTTTGGATGGAAAAGGAAGAAATGGATGCAGCCTAGCAACTTGAACATGCCAGGTAGACAAAAAAGTGCTTATTTAATGCATGTTACTTAAATTAGAGAAAAGAGTTTAAAGCAGGAAGGCCGGGAGGAAGGAAAGAAGGAAGACAGGTGGGAGAGGGACAGCAGACCTGAGTCTGGGTCAGACGGTCGGCCTGTAACCAAGAGGGTAAAATTGATCTTCAAAAATTAGGATCTTGGGCATGGTGGCACACACCTGTAATCCCAGCACTCGGGAGGCTGGGGCAGGAAGATCACCATGAGTTCGAGGCCAGCCGGGGCTATGTGGTGAGTTCCTGAACTACACAGGGAGATCCTGTCTCATAAAAACAAAAACAAACAAACACAAAAACAACTTAGGATCTTTTTCTTTTAGAGGTAAGCTGCTTTTCCAAACTTCCTTAGGTTAAGAATGTAAGCTGATACTTCATCTCTCCTCAACTCAGATGAAGAGAGAAAACTAGGATATCCAAGAGGACTAGCAGATGCTGCCCAGGAGGTTAGACGGAAAAAACTGAGCATGGGGGTGGAACAGCTCAGGAATTCCTTTGACTACGTCTCATTGTATTTCTTCCCTTTCTTACTGTAAATGCTCTTGCAAACTGTGGTGGGGCCATGCCTGTAATCCCAGTACTCTGGGAGGCTGAAGCAGGATTGCAAATTCAAGCCCAGCCTGGACAATTTAGCAATTTAATGAAACTCTGTAAAAAAAAAAAAAAATTAAAAACTGAAAAAGAGCTGGGAAGAGTGAAGGACCTGGGTTCAATCCCTGGTACCCTGGTACACACACACGCGCGCACACACACACACACACACACACACACACAAAGGTCTTTGCACATTGGAACAGGATGAGATCGAGACTTGAGGCAAGAAGAGGCCCCTCCATCTCCTTTGGAGCTGGCTTTGAATAAACCTTTTATTTTTCACAACAAATGGCCGCTCGGGTTTTGGGGGGGTGATGGCTAGTACTTACCTGAGTGCCTGTCACGGGCCCTTTGGGGCACACTGGGATCCCAGAGCGGATGGGTGACACAGTGAACTCTGACAGTCCTGGCTAGCTGTGAATTACTTTAGAGATGGAGGAATTGAGGGTCAGTTGTTTAGGCAACTTGCCCACACTTGCACCCTATTTCTTACTCTTAGTTAGTGGAGGGCTCTTTACAGTGCAAGCAGCCCACACTTCTGCTTCCCTGGTTAGCTGTCTGAGTGGCTCCATGCAGGGCAACGCAACTTTTAACCTCACACATCAGACCAAAAGGATATGAGGAAAAGTATACTGGGCAAAGCCAGTGTCCTGTCTGCCATCCTACTGGGGGCTCACCAGGCACACACCACAGGCTCATGGGATTTTGCAGTGGGGTTTGGAGGCAGAAGGGTGGGGCTGTGGCTGGAGGGTTTTCAAGGGTGGGAACCCAGGATGCCCTACTAAGAGCCGTGGTGGAGGAGGTGGTCTGGGGGTCAAGAGAAGACAGTGGGGAATGCAGGCTCTTACCTTCGCTATTTGCGTCACCTTGGCCACATGATTTAACCACTTTCTTGCAGTTTCCTCATCTTATAAGCTGAGGATAATAGCGCCTAGATTTGGGGTTAGCGTGAGGATTAAATGAGATAATACACTGAAGCCCTCAGTGCAAGGCCAGGCATGAGGTGCTCAGACAATGTGAGTGATCGCTCTGTGTGAAAGCGCTTAGGGGAACCTGGTGAGGGGCTCGTAATGCTCCCACAGGGGGCCAGAGCGAGCCACAGAGAAGCTGTGACGTGCACCTTTGCAGTCGAGTAAAGGTGTGAGGGATGCAGTGGGGTAGTGCTGTACTCCCAGCAGAAGCAGGGGGGCTTAAGAATTTAGATGTGTTTGTCGAAAAGTCTCTGGTGTGACTTAAACACAGGTGTGTGCTGTATGGCAAGTGTAGGCTGTGGTGGCAGCATGTGTGTGTGTATGTGTGTGTGTGTGTATTTGCTGGCTCCAAGTGCTCTGAGAGTGCAGGCTGGGTTACTACTGAGAAAGGCTTCCTGCGTGTCCTGGGATTCTCGGCCACCTTCTGCGTGGTCCTTCATATACTACAGAGCAGGCTAAGGTACTTAGGGTTTGCCTTTTCCTTGAAGGGGAGAGTTGGGAGGTTTTGCTTGTTGTTTTTAGGTTTCTAAGCAAAGGACCACAGGATCAGATGTAGGTTTTGGAAAGCGGATTCTGGAAGAGTTGCCCATTCCAGAGACATGCAGGGAGCCTCTGGCTGTTGTCCCCTGACTGGTCACTAGAGGGAGGCCTGGGCTCAGAAGTGGCGCCACATCTGCCAGTTGAGGGGCTGCAGGTCCTGGGAGGTAGAGGAGTGCAACTGAGGCAGCCAAAACCCCACTCACATCAGCTACTCGTGGCAGGCTGAGCAGATGTGCTGGATTACTGATAAGGGCAGGAAGCCACCTTTCTTGCTACCCCTGCCAAGCCACACCCCAGGTTTCACAACCAGTTTGTTCACTGTTAACAAAACACAGAGAGCTGCCCTAGACCTATCGTGTGTACTCCAGCCACAGAACCACACCCAGGGACCTGTGGGAAGAGAATGCTGGGGTCCTGGGTGCCAGAGCACAGCCTGGTATTGAGTAAACGCTGCCCTGGAGCCTTGGGAGGGGTGTGTTAGAGGAGGAGGCAGACTCTAAAACAGAGACTCAAAGATGTATCCTCTTTCACTCAGTGCTAGAGCAGTATTCTGTCTCTCTGTCCCTCTCCCTCTCCCTGTCCCTCTTTCTCTCTCTCCAGTGTTGGGGATAGAACCCAGGGCCTACTATATGCTAGGCAAGTGCTCCACCGCTGAGTGACATCCCATCTAGTGCTTCTGCCTTTACATGTAATGCCTAGCACAAAGCCTAGAAGCTGGTGAGTTTTCGGTAAAAGCTGATCAAACAAATGACTTCTCTTTCTTCAACACCTGGCTGGTTCCTTTCATGAAAGTCGAAACACTTTTCCTTTGTTGAGGGCCTGTGACTTTAAGTTCACAGGGTCCATAAGTTCTTTGGCCTTCTCCTGATGGTGTGCGACTGCAGTAGGTCATCAAAGGCACCATGACTTCCTTCTGTTTACCACTTGGATCATTGCTGAAGGAAAGACAGCTGCCATGTCATGAGGACACTCAGGTGACCCTGTGGGGAGGCCTACACAGTAGAATGGAGGCCTTCTGCCAACAGTCAGGTTGGAAGGCAAATGCTTTAGCCTTATCCATGTCCACCAGCTGCAGCCCTGATGGACAGTTTGAGTGCAATCTCAGGAGAGGCCCTGAATGTCAGCAACCACCCAGGGAAGCTGCTCTCTGGAAACTGAGGTCATCAACAGCTATCATTTCAGGTCACTAAGTTTGGGGATAATTGGCCGTGCAGCTTCAGGGCTGGGGATGTAGCTCAGTGGTACAGTGCTCGCTTAGCACACGAGGCCCCTGGTTCAATCCCTAGTACAGCAAACAAAAAAAACCTAACCAGCTTGAAGGGGCTCCCAATGAAGAGCACCCTTATTTCCCTCTTTGGTTTTGTGGTAGTCATGGAGGAGAACAAAAAGTGAACATAGAAGGTCAAATAATGCATTTATTAGTGATAAGAGGCCAGGTTGCCTCTTAGGTCTTAAGTGAGCTGGCTAATATTGAACCCCAGCATTTAGTAGCCTTCCCCATCCAGTCCCAAGGAACGTGAGGCTGTGAATAGACCTCCTGCACAGTGAGAGCAGGAAGGAGAGGAGCAGCTCTGCTCAGCAGGTGAGCTCATGCCCAGGAGAGACAAGGCGTGGATCTGATGCCAAGGCGTTCTTCCCCAAATCCATGGCCCCTCCCCTACACCTAGCAGTGAGGAAGGAGCAGTGAGGTAGAAAGAGTTCTGAAGTTCTACTGTTTAAGCTTTCTGTACAAGAAGAAAACATCAGGCATGATTCCCTAGTTTGGCTCTGATGTGTTCAAACTTAAGATACTTAAGTAAAGCCTTATTCCCTAGCACGGTGCCTCTGGGAGTTAGTGGAGTCTGTTTTGTTTTGCTTTGTTTTGGAGATAGGATCTTGCTATGTAGCCTAGGCTGGCCTTGAACTCAGCAATTCTGACTACTTCTCAGAGATATCTTCCAGGTGTAGCTGGCTTTGGAGTTTTGAGTCTGTGGTAAGATCCTACCTCTTCAATTTACTGGGGATAAGTTGCTGCCCATTTGGCCCAGCCCCTGGTTCTTTGGCACTGACTTATAGTATTGTTTATGACCCTTAGGCAATCTCAGCCTTAGCATAGCAGGAAGAAGAACTGATTAGAACAATCATGTCCCCTTGGCTGAAGGAGTAAAATCAGCAATAATGATAGCATTGAACAGACTAGAAAATGACAAACTGTGGTAACTATTAATTTGCCACCTTTAATTGTATAAACTAGATTTGTGGTTATATAACAAAATCTAAAACAAACCAGAAAATTGTATACAGTAAATAAACCCTCAACATGGCTATTTTACTCTTGGGGAGAAATTTTAAAAGGGGTTGGGGGGAAAATAGAGAGATTACAAGAAGAGGAAGAGATTAGAAGCAAGGCTGGAGGACAAAGGAGGATTACACAAACTTTGGGAAACTGGTGAAGAAGACAGGAGGGTAAGAGAGAGGAAGAAATAAAAACAAGAACAGAACAGAACAGAACAATAACATCAAAAAAACTAGAAACCATGTTCACACTCATATTAAAAACAAGAACAAACAATCAAGAAAAACCAAAATGGAATAAAAATGAAAACAAGAAAAGAAAGAAAAAAGAAAAAAGAAGAAAATAAGACAAAAAAATGTCCACTTCAGGGCGTGTCTCTGCTGTCACTGGTAGACAATGTGGGCAGACAGAGTGCAGATCCGAGTTATTAATCCCAGCAAGCCAGCCGTGGTTTATGGTGGGGTAGTGGATAATCCCAGCAAGCCTTTGTCTTTAGTTCCACTGAAGTTCAGGCTGGTTTCTGGCTGTGAGCCTAGAACCCAGTTTGTTCAGTCTGTAACACTCCATGTGCCTCCTACCAGTTTGAACTTGGCTGCCTGCCGGCTTGAACTTTGCTCCCTAACCTCCTGCCAACTTTAACTCGGCAGCCTCACCCTGACACTAGGAGGCCACTAGATGGGGCCACCCTGCAGCTGCTCTGAGTTCCGAGCTCCATTGGCCCCTCTCCAAGATGGCTATGGGCTGATCACCCTCTCCGGGGGACCTGAATCTGAATAACCAGCCACTCCAGGCCACTGCAGTCTGCTGCGTCCACTGCTCTGTTCCACTGGTGCATTTCTCCGTGGAGGACTCTGGGGTGGCCAGCAGTCACCATGCAGGTTCAAGCTGCCTCTCCCACTCAGTGAGTCCAGGCTCAGGGAGAAAGTGCCGCCTGCCACCTCCTCCTTTGTTGAAGTCTCTCTTCACTCTGCATGTGGGCTTCAATTCTCGGTTCAGATCCTTGCTGGGTCCCAGGGTCCCACTTCCCTCTGTCTTCTCTACCTCATGTTGCTATATTCCAGCATCTGGACACCAAATCTCAGAGAGGCTCTTTCTCTGCTGCGCACTACTCCACCATCTTCCCAGAAGTTGAAGTTGGGCTTGAACTTGTGATCCTCCTGCCTCAGCCTTCCAGAGTTTTAAGATTACAGGTGTGTACCGCCATCCCCAGCTAATAGTTATACTTTGTATCTTTGTGTGTGGGTGTTAGTGGGGATTGAACCCAGGGATTCATGAATGCTAGGAAAGCTCTCTACCACTGAAGCAGATACCCAGCTCTTTTTAAATTTCATTTCAATACAGGATCTAAGTTGCTTAGGCTGGCCTTGAACTTGCAATTGTCCTGTCTAAGCCTCCCAGTGCTGGGATTACAGGCATTCACCACCATGCCTAATAGTTGTACTTCCTTGTGTGTGTGTGTGTGTGTGTGTACTACCGAAGATTGAACCAGATGTCATGATACTCTACCACTGACCTACATCCCTGATTTTTTTTTTTTTTTTTTTTGAGATAGGGTCTCACTATGTAGTTCAGGCTGGGCTTGAACTCATTATGTAGCCCAGGCTGACCTCAAACTCACCGCAATCCTCCTGCCTCAGCCTCCCGAGTGCCGGAATTACAGGCATGTGCCACCACGCCTGGTTCTTTTTAAAACTTTTTTGAGATATGGTCTTGGTATGTAGTTCAGGCTGGACTTGAATTCACTATGTAGCTTAGGCTGGCCTCGAACTTGTGGTAATCCTCCTCCCTCAACCTTCCAAGTGTTGGGATTATAAGCATGTCCCACCATGCCCAGTTCCCAGCAGTTTTAAAATTTTATTTTGAGACAGGGTCTTACTAAGTTGCCCAGGCTGGACATGAATTTGCAATTGTCCTGCCTGTGTCTCCGAAGTGCTGGGACTTTGGGTATGAGCCAGCCACCATGCCTGCCAAGCCTCTAAATTTTAGGGTGATTTGTTATGCAGCCAAGAGTTGCTGAAAGAATCACCATCACCCCCTCTTGATCCCCTAATTGTCAGATCTTTTCTACATGTTATAGATACTCATGTGCATGTAACTGTGTAAAGTTAAAAATTGTAAGCAAGACCCCCCCCCCAGCCTGGGGATTGAATCCAGGGGAGTGCTGAGGTATATCTTTAGCCCTTTTATTTATTTATTTATTTATTTTTGAGACAGGGTCTTGCTATGGAGCTCAGGCTGGCCTTGAACCTACTATGGAACCCAGGCTGGCCTCGAACTCATGGTGATCCTCCTGCCTCAGCCTCCCAAGTGCTGGGATTATAGGCATGTGTCACCATGCCCAACTTAGCCCTTTTTAATTTTGAGACAGGGTCTCACTAACTTTCCCAGGCTGGGCTGAAACCTGTGACCCTCTAGCCTCAGCCTTCCAAGTGGCTGGTGTTATAGGTGTGCACCTCTGCTGTGCCTGGTGGCAGGGTCACACTTTACATGGTGGACCACGATTTGCCTGTTCCTTGTTAGTGGACATTTAGGCTATCTCCAGCTTTCTCACTGCTTCCAATAGCACTGCAATGACTGTCTTTGGTCTTCACATGTCGCTGCTCTATAAATCCACCCTGTCTACCGCCTGGACTGAAGGAGAGGCTGAAGGGCCTCTGGGTAATTACTGCAAGGCTTTGGTCCATTGCACCTACCCACAAGAAAACAAAAGCAGTGTGGTGGCATGTGCCTGTAATCCCAGCACTCAAGAGGCTGAGGCAGGACCAGTGTGAGTTCGAGGCCAGCCTGGGCTCCATAGTGAGTTTAAGTCCAGCCTGCAATACATAGTGAGACCCTGTCTCAAAAAATCAAACAAAAACAAAATAAAACAAAACAACAACAAAAAAACACAGAAGCATTTGTGCACAAGTGACTCTAGGTCCACTGCCCTGCTCCCTCTTCACTGTCTTCTCGGCATCATTCATGGGTTGGAGATGACATACAAAAGGAGATTTATGAAGGAAGATGGAGACTTGGGGACTTGGCTGCATGTTGGGGTACTGGAAAGACATATGGATCCCAGCAGCCTTCTTGCCACGTGGAGTGGGCATGGTAAAGAGGGTTTGTATGCTGTAGCTCTAAATTCCCTGTGTGCTGTGCTATCTGGGGGCATTTTTTGAGCTTGGCGATTGGCTGAGGCATTGCAGAAAAGGGTAAGGGGAAGTGTGGGTGTCTGCAACGGGGGAAAGGGCCCTGGGAATGGGCTTTGTATCCTGCAGAAGGATTTCTGCCACAGGGGTGTGTGTGTGCGTGTGTGCACTGTGGGAGCTGCTGACAGGGTGCTATATGTGCCTGAGTGTAGATGTGACCAAACTCAGGGATATGCTGCTGTTAAATGAAGCGAGGCATTTCCATGGCAACACAGCTCTCTGTTCCCAGCCAGATGCCAAGCCCTTAAATTATATTTTTCTGGCTGAAAGCACCTCAATTGCCTCTGGTCTCCAAAGCAGTGGGACATTGGGGCACCAGATGCTTCACCCTCATCTCCAACCTTCCAACAAAGCCCAAGAGGTGATCAGCAAGGGAGATGACACGGAGGCTCTGGTGGGTTTTGTCCAGGGAGGGCTTGAGAGTAGTCTTTGGAAGAGGGGGCTGGACAGGCTCCACACCTATCATCTCCTGGTGTGGTGATTTGGGGTTAATACCCTCCAGCACTTCATTCTAGAAGGAAAATTTGTACAATGAGCATCAATAGAGATACCCATCTTTCCTCCCATCCATTGTCCTTCATTTGGATTTGAAGAGTTAAGTTCTGGGTGTTATCAAGTGTCCCTGCCTCCCTGACCATAGGTCTAGGGGTGGACAACTGACCCAACAAATGTCAAGCTGATTCCTTTCCAGCAATGTGGGTTTGGGTTATCTGTTCGTAACCAGACTGCTGTTTGGGAACAGCCCCGTGCAAGTAAAATCAACAGTGGCAGAAAGAATGCAGCAGACAGCAGAGGGAGCTCAGAGCACAGGGGGGCGTGGACAGCAGGGGCAGCTGCTGTGCTTCTGCCTCTCCTGATTCTGTTCTCAGGGACGATTGGCTGTACTTTGCGCCACGGGCTGCTCTTTGGGATCTGATAGGTTTGTGTCTTGCTGTGAAATGCTTCCTAAGGCAGGAAGAAGACAGGTATGGTTTGGCTGGTGATGCTGACCAAGCCATTTCTAGCCACATTCCTATTCAATAAGCAGCAAATTCCTCAAAAAAGGCGCTGGGTGGGCGAGGTGGCACGTGCCTGCAATTCCAACAAAGGGAGAGGCTGATGCAAGAGGATCATGAGAGAGCTCCCCTGGGTTCAATCTCTAGTACAAATTCCCAATGATGAATGTGATCATTATGTATACCTAAAATGTACAAATAAACTTAATTAAAAAAAAAGTATGACCAAAGAAATTTTCTTCATTTAACAATATTTTACCAAGCACCTACAATGTACTAAGCACATATTCTAGGTGTCAGGGAAATATCTCTGAGCAGGACAGAGAGAGAAGCCTGCCCGTAGGTAGTTTATTCTCTGGAGGACACAGATAATACAGGAGAGAGCGAACAAAAGACAAGAACAGATAGTGCTGTGGGCTATGAACAAAACAAATGATTTTCTCAATGTGAGTCATACTTAATCGTAACTATTAAGGTTAAAAGTGCCCTCAAAAGTTTCCAGATGCTTTTATTCCCACAAGAGGAATGACACAATAGAGATAATAAATGGCCTTCGGCCAAACTGGAAGATAGTGAAGATAACTCTAGTTCATCCTCTGACACCTCTGCTGTCACTTCCTTCAGGAAGCCCAGCCTGCCCAGCTCAGGTTAAATGCTTTCCTACTGGACCTTGTGCTTGGCCCATGGCAGCGGCGCTGTTTGCTTAGGTAGGTGTTCCGCCCACTCACTGTGGGGCCCTCGGGCAGAAACAATGCCTGTCACTCACCTAGTACAGTGACTCACTTCACCCATGCTCAGTTGTTGCTGGGGGAATAAAAACAAGGGCCTGATGCCTGACATTAGCATCACTGATGTTTATTTTACCCCTTTAGGCAGTTCTCTCACCATGTGACCCCTCCAAAGGCAGGGACAGCCAGTTAATGACACAGACATATCAAGACTGTCTTCAGACATGAGAAAAATCTTCCAAGGCCAGAAGTGCAGGTGAGGGAGTTTGTTCTCTTTTCCTGTGGTTGAGCCTGGACCCTTTGTGCTTCACTTGTAAGTGAAGCAGCAAAGCTTCTAGGTCCAGTGTCCGGTGGCTCTCGGGAAGTGTTTGATTACAGCCCTTGGGAGCAAATGGAAGTGGAGAGTCCCTGGTGGCCTCACTTATAGGTCTCATCTCACTTTCAGCGATAGGACAGTTAATACTGAACAAGAAAAAGGAACACGGAGTGCAGCCAGGAAGTGTACGTGTGCACAAACACCTCCCAGTGTGCCGAGCATGGCAGCTGATGTTCCCTTTCCTCCCTGTGCCATCTCCAGAGATGACCTTGTGTACTTCAAAGCTACCTACCCAACTGTGTGCCCAGAAAAAAAAAAAAAATCAGATAACACAAAAGTATATAGAGTAGAAAAGTACCTCTTATCTCCCAATCTCTCCTCTCCAAGATTTGGATGGATTTCCCCCCATGCATTTACAAACACGTGCACAAGCAGAAAACAGACTTTAGTGTTTTTTTTTTGTTTGTTTGTTTTGCTTTTGAGACAGGGTCTCCTGGTGTAGCCCAAGCTGGCCTCGAACTCAGGGTGATCCTCCTGCCTCAGCCTCCCGAGTCGGGATTACAGGCATGCAAGGACTTGTATTTAATACTGTATATATATGTTCATATACATACTAGTTTTGTATATCCATTTTTACACTGTATATATTATTTTGTAATTTGTTCTTCACTAACCAATGTATCTTTGGAGTGCTATGTCAATACATTTTCACAAAGGGACACATAGCATTAATATTCCATAGTGTGTATGAACTATAATTCAACTGGCCTGTTTAGTACTGATTACCATTTGGTTGTTTTCGAGTTTTTCAAAATTAAGTAGAAGTAGAAAAGCTGGATTAAAATTTATGTAAATACTGATAATTGACCTCCAGAGGGTTTACCAATTTGCATTCCCACAGCAGTGTAACAGTGCCCACTTTCACACATCTATACCAACCAACACGGAGTATCCATTCACTCAAGTAGATGCTGAACCACTATGTGCAAGGTGCTATTTTATCCCTAGGGAGCATCTCTGCCTTGTGGCACTTAGCCTAGTGGAGAGAAACAAAATTTATTATTTATCATATATATGTGATTCAGATTGGCCTTGAACTCATTATATAGCCCAAGCTGGCCTCAAACTTGTGATCCTCCTGCCTCAGCCTCCTAGTGCTGGGATTACAGGCATGTGCCACCATGCTCAGCTTATATCCCCATAGTTTAAATTTGATTTAATTTAATTTATTTTTTTTTCAATGGAGGTTAGGAGTAGGAAAATTTATTGGAGAATATGAACGGGGGAATGGGGAATAGGAATAGCTCCTGAGAGACAGGAGGGGTCCCAAATGGGTTGCCCTTAATTTTTTTTGAAACGGGATCTAAGTAAGTTTGCTAAATTGCCCACCGAGGGCTCAAATTTAAATACTCCTGCCTCAGCTCTCCAGAGTGCTAGGATTACAAGCATTTGTCACTGTGCCCAGACAAAAGACGTAACTATTGGTGTAGCTTTGCTTGCTGTTTATTCAACCCCTCTGTGAGATTAATTTCTCATTGTGGTGGATTAACTAATGGTCAGCTTGTAACACCCAGCTGAACTGAATCAGCATGGTTCTGCATGTGGGAGGCCCACCTGAGGATTACTGCCAACAGCATAAAAGGAGAACTGGAGGGGAAGATGGTGTGCTGTTGATTCTCCTGGAGATGCCTGTCACACTGGCTTTCCTGATATGAACTCGGCTGTCCTCATTGTCGGAGGAGCTCAGGTCCTTGCTGTTGCTGAGGATAGCTGCTGTTCTCTTGCGGGGAGCTCTGGTCCTTACCTTGAGCATCACTTCCTGGCTCCAGTGCAGATCCTTCATCCTGCTGGTGCAGACTTTCTGGCTTCCACCACTGGCCTTTGGGCCTTCCCAGTGCAGATCCTGATACAGACTTGCATGGGACATTGAGGTGGGCTCTAGGCCTCCAGATGGACTTGTGGAGGACATTGCCATGGGGCCCAGGCCTTTGGATGGATTCCTTGGGTCTCTAGTGTGTGGACAGATCTCCCACACTCTTTTGCATTTGACTCTGGGTGAATATTATACAATAATCCTATAAATTATGTTCCTGTATTAAATACATTCCCTTGTAAACCCTGACTACAACACTCATTTTAAAATACAGAACTGCACGGGCCGGTGAGATGGCTCAGCGGCTTAAGCGCCTGCCCGGCAAGCGCGAGGGCCCGAGTTCGACTCCCGGAACCCACATATGAAAAAGGGGCCGGTGATATCGCTCAGCGGCACGGGCGCCTGTTGGCGCGCGAGGTCCTGAGGTCGACCCCCCGGTACCCACAAAAAAAAAAAAAAATACAGAACTGCAGAGCTGGTATGTAACACAACAATTCCTTGGCCAAATGTCTTTTTTTCTTTTTTCTTTTGTGGTGCTGGGAATTGAACCCAGGGTCTTAGGCATACCAGGCAAGTGAGCTACTACTAAGCTACATCCCCAACCTATTAAACTTTATGGATGAGGAAACTGAGGCTCAAAAATGTTAAATGAGGCTCAATTCAGTGACTTATTCAAGATCATATAGCTGTTAAGATTGTTATAAAGTTTTTTTTTTTTTTTTTTTAAGACAGGGTCTCACTATGTTGTTCATGCTCACTTTGAACTATGTAGCCCAGGCTGGCTTCCACCCCACAATGATCCTCCTGCCTCAGCTTCCCCAGTGCTGGGATTACAGGTGTGTACCACCATGCCCCGCTGTTGTAAAGTTCTTGGTAACTATTCCACTTCCACTAAACAATCCTACTTCAGTAAGCAATCTGTCTTATCAATAAAACTAATATGACAGCCAAAATCCCATCTCCATGGGATCTCAAATTTGGATAGGTAGCTGATCAAAAGGCAAATCCAAAAAAAAATTGTCACTCAAGCTAAGAAACAAGATTTCTATTGCTTTTCCAACTGTAACCTTTGAAACAGGAGAAAACAGGTGAGGTGACTTTGCTGTTCAGCTCCTCCAGCCTCTCAGTCATGCTGAGCCCAAGTCACTCCCAGGGCTTCTCTCCGCCTCATTACCATTCTAATTTGCCTAAGTTGAATCCACATAGGGCATTAGGGTCTTTTTTTTTTTTTCCCCTACTCTAATAAACAGCCTTCAGATTAAGGGAAAAAGGATAAGACCAGCTTATCTAAGTGAAACAGGAGCTGAGAAAACTGGAACACTGGGAAGCCAAGTCTTGCGGAGCCTGTACCGCTTGGCGGTAATACATCCGTGTCTCACTGAGGCTGCAACCCCTTCTAAGAAAGCCTGGACATGGGGCTGTGCAGGACACCTGGACGCTCTCCTTGAAAGAAGAGCAGTTATCTCCATCTTGGCTGAACCTGGCCCTATTTCCACGTACTGATATGTAGAGCTGGCTAGGACTTTTCCTTATCCTTCAACTGGCTTTAAGCAATGCAAATTGGTCCAGCGGAGGTCCTGATGTGTAGTCTTTGAAGCAAGGCGACAGGCCTGTGTTTCCCCGCCCTTTGCTCCCAATACATGGTTGAGCCTGGCAGGATGGAGAGCCGCTTCACGCTGTCGGCTGGGATTGAGCCTCCTCGAGAAAGAGGCTGTGACTTCCCAGGGCACAAAAGATTACACATCAGACCTGAAGCACCGACCCCAAAACATTAGATACTATCTTGAATTGTGTTATGCAGATTACTCCTTCTGCATATCCTTCCCTCTGCATATTGCAAAGGTGATTTCAGGCCACCTACCTAGCCCAGCTCATGGTGCTCACATACTTCCTGCCACTCTCACAGTCACTCATCCCCAAGCTACTCTCCTCCTGGAGAATTAATAAAACCTGGGTTCGGCCCTGGGTCGAGGCCTTTGTTCCAATAACCATCACTCTGGTTGGTCTTAGGACCCCCTTGGCTCCCCACAACTATAGATATGTCTTAGTGTCTTTATTCTCGCCGTGGGTTGCATTGGAAGTGGTAGACTGGAATTAACTTGCTAGAATTCCAATAACTTTCTTTTGGGATTACGAATATAACTTCCTAGACCAAGACGAGGACCGGGAAGGGCTCGCTATATGGGGTGACAATGGGCAACAGGCATGGGGCTCCAGTGAAACAGCGGAGTGCTGAGTGGATCCGTCTTAAGGAGACAGAGTTCAACGCATGCACGAGGAAGACTGGAGACAGTGTCGGGCTGATCAGGGATGACATCTAGAAATGACACTCGAGTGTGACACTTTACAAAACCGCCGCCACTGAACTCAGCATGTGCCTTCCTAGACTCTTTCAAAAAGCCTCACAAAGGCCTGCAAAAGAGCAATTTATGCTGGTTACAGAAAATCTGGGAAATATGAGTATTAGCCTTACACACAATGCATATAACATTTTTAAAAACACTTGTAAATGATGTATATACTATTTTAAAGTTGTTTTTCTCAGTTAACATATTAAGTATTTCTTCTATGTATTAAATATGTCTCTAAAATATGCTTTGTTTTGGTGTGGTTGTTGGTATAATATAGTTTCATTAAATAAGCCCCTTTTGTTTGACAATGTTGTTGTTCCTAGATTTGCATTCTAGACTTCAGATAGAGGTAGTATTGCCAGGTCAAAGTTATTACCTTTAAAAAAAAAATCCCAAATATGTACTCTGTTTAAAAAATGATTAAAAGATTTTCGATGCAAGCAAAATTAAAACAGGAAAAAACCCAAACAACTGTAATTTCACTACCATTCATATTTTAGTATACACAATTCCAGTTTTTAATAGGTAAACATTCTGTACAAATTTAGTTTACAAAGTGTTTAACTGAATTTTCTCAAATACAGCATAAGTATTTCCCATTTGAAGTTGTTCCTGTGACTTGTATGCAGGGACTTTGTACAGTCAAGGAAGGCTGTTCTGCTGTCATTTGTTGAGACAATAAAAGTAATCAACCAACTCCCTGCTACCATATCAACCTTATTTCAAATTTACACTTTTACAAATATTCTTACACAAAAACCTTTCTTTTTTTTTTTTTTTTTTTTTTTGTGGGTACCAGGGGGACGACCTCAGGACCTCGCGCGCCAACAGGCACCCGTGCCACTGAGCGATATCACCGGCCCCTTTTTCGTATGTGGGTTCCGGGAGTCAAACTCGGGCCCTCGCGCTTGCAAGGCAGGCGCTTACGCCGCTGAGCCATCTCACCGGCCCACAAAAACCTTTCTTGATAGCTCTGATTTTGTTTTTGGACTGAGGATTGAACCCAGGCAGGGCTTCCACGCTGAGCCACATCTCCAGGCCCCCCTCCCCCTTTTTTCCGGTTTTGAGATAAGAATCTCACTAAGTCACTAAGTTGCTCAGGCTGGGGTTGAATTTGCAATCCTCTCATCTCGGCCTTCTAGGGTGCTGGGATGACGGGTGTGCCACTATGCCTAGCTTTTCTGATATTTTTAAAGACAGGGTACTGCGATATAGTCTAGGTTGCCCATCAATTTGCTATATTGTGCTGGCTGGCCTTGAACTTGTGATCTCCCAGCTTCAGCCCAAGTGATTACAGGTGTGTGCCAGCATACCCAGCTCTCTAGAAGTGAAATTTATTGGGCCAAAAGTACAATAAAATTAGGATGGCCATATAATTCATCATCAAACCACTTCTGAGAAAAAGGCAACTTAACCTGGGAGGGGGAAGGACACCAGTTTCCCCAGGCCTAATGTTAGTATCTCTACTCTTTTTTTTTTTTTTTTTTTTTTTTTTTGTGGGTACCGGGGGGACGACCTCAGGACCTCGCGCACCAACAGGCACCCGTGCCGCTGAGCGATATCACCGGCCCCTTTTTCGTATGTGGGTTCCGGGAGTCGAACTCGGGCCTTCGCGCTTGCAAGGCAGGCGCTTAAGCCGCTGAGCCGTCTCACCGGCTAGTATCTCTACTCTTGACACCATACACATTCTAGACTCAGAGAGAAAAGCTAGAGAGGGAGAGAAGGGACAAGAAGGCAGAGAAGAGAGGGAGAGGGAGAGGGTGGGAGCTGTGCAAACCATCTCCCTCGCCCTCCTGGTCAGTGAGCGCGCTACCGGAGGGAGAGGTCAGGACAGGAGCTGCTCTCGGCTGGCCTGTTTCCACCTGCTTTTCATGGCACAAACGCTCCACTTCATGACAATGTCTGCGGTTTGGATATTTGGTACAGCCTGGCTCCTAAACACAAGCCAGTGCTGATACTCGACTGAAGGAGGAGTAATTTGTTCTTCTGCAAAGGATGCACTGTTGGTGTTGGATTTACTTACTAACTGACGGAATGTTGGTTTTAGGTGGCTCACATTTAATGTACATTCAGGAAATTTTAAGGAATTTTCCTAGTGATAAATTACACACAATTTTCTTATCAGGCTTACACATAAATGATCTACAATAATTTTTATTACTTAAGAAAAAAATTAGCCGGGCATGGTGGCACATGCCTGTGATTTCAGCACTTGGGAGGCTGAGGCAGGAAGAGTGCCATGAGTTCAAGGCCAGCCTGGACTACACAGTGAAATCCTGTCTCAAAAAACCAAAAAAAAAAAAAAAAAAAAAAAAGGAAAAAATTTCCATATGTGGTGGTGCATGCCTGTAATCCCAGCATTCAGGAGGCTGAGGCAGGAGAACTGCTGTGAGTTCAAGGCTAGCCTGGCCTACATAGTGAGTTCAAGACCAGCCCAGAATACATAGTGAGACCCTGTTTCAAACAAACCAAACCAAACCTAACCTAACCTATACCATGTGAACTCAGTACTCAATACTGGTAATTACAAAAAAAAAAAAAAAAAAAAAAAAAAGGCAGGGCAGAGGACATATGCAAATTCAGCAAGACATGTTGCAAGCAGCAAGCAACAAAGTGGTTTCCAGCCAATGTTCCATCAAGACAGAGCCCTTATAATAATAAAGCAATAGGCACATCATGTTTCTAGAAAGGAGCACCAAATTCTCTTTTAAACACCAAAATTCCTGTAGGAAGATGGCAGTACACTTTTCTTTCCCCCCATTTTATGAATGAAGAAACTGCAGTCCAGAGAAATGTGAGGTAGCTTGGTGTGGGGTATACTGAGTCATGGTGGTGAAGATCCAGAGTAAAAGCTCTTCACAAATTTCCCGGCGAACTATCGTCAGACGAGGCAGCAGTGACTGGGCTGTCAAGGCGCGTTCTCTCCCGTGAGACAGCGCGAAGAATATTAGGACGGAGCAGGGTGCTGTCGGGCAGAAACAGCTACAGGGCCTCAACAGCACGAACAATACAGCAAATGCAAAGAGGAAAAATCTAATCCCAGACACACTGACTCTGGAAGACAGAGAGATCTTTAATTTAAAACCAAGTAAGTTTACTCATGGAGCAAACAGTAACAGGACACCCTCCGGACATTTTTAGTCCAACAATTAAAACTGCATTGAAAAGCCAACAGGGAGAGTTTGGAGACTTAAATATGTGGAGAAAGTATTATTTTTCTCTTTCTTCAGTTTTTTTCTTTTTTTTTGTACCGGGAATTGAACTCAGGACCTCGCGCTTGCCAGGCAGGTGCTGCGCCGCTGAGCTATATCCCCGGCCCTCATATATTTATCTTTAGGGCAAAAATAATGGCTGTGATTAATTTTTTTTCTAGGCAACAAGATTTCCAGTCCTGTTGTCTCCATGTGCATAAAATTAATCTGTAGAACCAGAGAAGATGCAAGAAAAGATCAAAGAATTTGATGATGATGGTGAGTTGATTTTAATGGCGGCTTCATGGAATCACAATTTTACCACAAGTTGTCAGTGGTAGTGGGTGGCTAGAGGGGGTAACATACATATTGCCATTAATAAAACCTGAGGTATTCAGACTCCACGACATGTAAAAGCCCACCTCCCTCCCTCAGATGTAACATCAGAGGCTGAGCCGGCTGTGTCCTACCTCCTTGGTATGACCACACACTACTCCAATTATCTAAATAGGATTGCACCGTGTCAAACACTTCTCTGAGCAAAGTGTTATCGGTTGTGTCTCTAGGATGGGTTCCAAGGCAACGGTGTGATCACAATGAGCTCCTCCCTATCCGGTCTGGGCTCACATTCTGAGAGTCCACGGTGCTAGAAGACCCGCCTGAGTAACAAAAGGGGACCCCCAAATCTCAGCTGTCGAGGTTTAACCTGGCCCGTTTTACTTGGTTATTCTGGTCATCCAGATGGCAGCAACCTTCTGTAGTGGCGTCTCTTTTATTCTCTTCTATGGGTTCCAAAGGGAAGTCCTGGTCTTTGGCCAGTACCTGTCGGACAGTCATGTTAACACGAGCAGTCCTCAAGTAGCTGGCACACACTTGCCAATCCTCCACAGAACAGGGCTCTACCACTGCGTCTTTTGGGAGGACCGCTGGGAGTGGCGTTTCCAGGCAGTGAGGCAGGCCTTCTCCCTCAGGATTTGGAAGGACTCGAGGAACGGCATGGTTCAACAGGCGGCTGAAACCTGACATTACCATAATGTCACCACTGTGCATAAACATGGCTGTAGGGGTCTCATCTCTTTTGAGGCCACCCAGGAGAAAGATGACAGACTGTCCGAAGCTACAAAAAAATAAGTAAAAATAGAATATTTTTGTTATGAACCAGTTATGAAAGTTGCCAACTGCATTATTTTGTAATTTCAGTTCGGTATTTATTGCTTCTAAATCCTCATTTTAAAACTGGGCTAAGTTCTTTCTCTTCTATGTCTTTGAGTGACCAATCTATGATCTGGTAGCTACAAGTATGACAACCCACAGACTGGCTGCAGAGTGAAACTTGATAAAGTAAATAAGCAAATAAAGAACTGAGTTTTTTAACACTGTCTACATAAGTTTTATTAGTATATCTTTTAAAATTTCAGTCTTGTAATAAAATTATCTGAATTCTTCACTATGTACGTTATTACTTTTTTTTTTTTGTGGGTACCGGGGGGGTTGACCTCAGGACCTCACACGCCAGCAGGTGCCCATGCCGCTGAGTGATATCACTGGCCCCTTTTTTCGTATGTGGGATCCGGGAGTCGAACTCGGGCCCTCGCGCTTGCCAGGCAGGCGCTTACGCCGCTGAGCCATCTCACTGGCCCTGTACGTTATTACTTTAAAGATAAAGGCAATTAAAAAGGGGCACTTTCTTTCTTGAGATACTGGTACAGTACTTGGCACAAATTGAAACTGATAGGGAGACAAGGAGTAAAGAATTCAGGCTTTTGTGTTTTGCTCTATATTCTGTTCCACTATTCCAAAAGGTTGCTTACTTTGCTTTATGGCCTTCCATTTGTCTGTTCCACAGAGCACTAACAATACCTTTCATTACAAACCACATATGCCATGTGTCTTAAACAGAAACAGTAACTAATTTGGCCACCACTCTTAGAAGAGGTAAAAGGCTTAAAAGGCTAAATTTTACTTTATGATACACTGTAATGTGCCAAGAGGTGAAAGATTATAAAGCCATTTGAAAAATTAATGTCTTTATTTAAGCTTAAAAAATGCTTTGGAAAAAGAATTAAATAATAAAAAGCAATCCAGAACCCCTGGAACTAACTTACCTGAATGACAACAGGGGTCTGGAGTGATCGAGTTCAGATCTGTCTACATGGATTCCCAGTGTGGAGTCTAAGCGGTAGTAATTCAGGATGCCTGCTTCGGCTTGGAAGCCCTGAAACCCACAGGCAGCAGCTACTTGCTCTGAGAGGAAAGCCAGGTCAGAAGGGAAAGGTGTATAATGATCTGCTGAGTATTTCTTTGATAAAAGTAGGGAAAATAAGAAAAATAAACAATGATCTCAGGAACATAGGAAACTAGGGCATATGAATAATTACCACTTTAAAATCCTCTTACAAAATAATATTAACATACCAGTAGCACTGTCTACCCATCCATTTTTTTTTCACTGTTGAGAATCAAACACAGGGCCTCATGTGTACCAAGCAAGCATTCTACGCTTGATCCATACCTGGAGCCCCATCCATCCACTCTGAAGGCATTCAGTAATCTAATAATAAACTATTCAAAATACTGAGCACCTATTAAATGACAGGCACCATGCTATGCACAAATTTACACTGCATGAAGCCTCTACATGAAGCAACTACTGTAACACTTTCTAATGTACTTAATCCTAAGCAGCATTGTTCTTTTAGGGTAAAAAGACAACTCAAAATGGTTGCTGTTGAGATACCTAAGGAAATATGATGACCAAATGTAATGTTGTGTCCTGGATGAGATTCTGGAACAGAAGTATATGAGCTTAAAAACTAAGGCGATCTGAGGAAGTACGGACTTTACTGTGATAGTGAGATATTGCTATTGGTTCATTAACTGAGACAAAGGTACCATACTAATTGCAGATGTTAGTAAGTAGGGGGAACTGGGCATGGCATCTTGCTGTACTATCTTCTCAACTTTTCTGTAAATTTAAAACTGTCCTAAAATAAGTTAGTTAAAATGGCAACTCAAATACTATAACCAGCCTGCATCATGCCTTAATGCCAATTTCACAGGTCAAGCTGATGAAATGACATGCTCAGAACATCTGAATTAAGTCTGACTTTTATCATGGCTAAGGTAGGGCCTTAAAATGTAAGTATTTTCAACACTTATTTCTCTAAAGTACTTCTGTTTTTAGCATTCAAGGATTACAAGTGCCACCCCCCAACCAAATAAAGGTTTTATACTCTCTGTAGAAGATCTTGCTGCACACAGTTTCTGAGAACAAGGCTGCAGTTGTGTTTATGATGTTCACTTACAGCTTCCCGCACCGACGAGGCCAGGGTTATTTGGCCGTGCGTGCCTGCCGCAGCCGCACACATCGCCCCTTTGTCTTGAGACGCCTCTGCTCACTTCCTACTTCGCTAAATCAAACTCAAAGCTGGTCAGCAAATGTACTTTGTCGCACGTCTTTACTAGCATCCTGATGTATTCTAGCTGGAACAACAAAGCCACAGCTCTGGAAAGAAGGGCCTTGCTCTGGCAGAAGTGAGCTTTAATTTCAGGTGCAAGGAAGACTTAATGTAAATTTTTCTCCTTTTACTGAACTGTAAATAAGAGATCCTATGTAGTTCTCCAAACAGGTTTCCTCTAGCATTTTAATCTTTAGTCCCTTAGTAGACTGACCTGTCTGGGTGGGCCATGCTAGCTCTAGACAGCTTCTGTTATGATGAAATAATTAGCTTTTTGGCCTTTCAACTCTATCCAAGACATCTATGTACTACTCTTTTTTTTTTTTTTTTTAATGGTATACCATATTTTGTCTAACTCCTCCCTCAACTTTTTCTCTTCTCTGATTATTCAGAATTTTTGGCCAGGTGTGGTAACACACGCCTATAATCCCAGTACTCAAGGCTGAGGCAGGAAGATTGCTGTGAGTTCCAGTCCAGCCTGGGCTACATAGTGAGTTCAAGGCCAGCCTGGACTACACAGCAAGACCTTGTCTCAAAAAACAAAATAAAAAAAAAAATAAATAAAAAACAAAACAACAAAAAAGAATTTTTGATAATTTTCACTATTTTCTTAGCAAATAAGGCTATCTGAGGTCCTTGAAAATGACAATATCAAATGAAAATATTAAAAACAATAGCTAACTTTTTTGTGTGCTAATGCATCTAACTGCACTGGTATAATCACTTAATTCTCACACACACTTTATAAGGCAGGCATTACCATCATTGGAGGTAGGAATCAAACTTTATAGACTATCTAACCCAAAGAAAATCACCTGGCCATTTTCCTCAATACAAATACCTTATTTAATCTGTATCAATGAAAATAAGAATTATATCATAAATATTTTTAAAGCAACACTTGCCATTAATTGGAACAGTTAATACATTTGTTATAAAGTTGGTTGCTGAAAAAAAAAAAACCTTTTAACAATAATATACTTTTTTTGTCGGAGACAGGGTCCTGCTATGTAGCTATGTAGCCCAGGCTGGCCTTGAACTCCCAGCAATCCTCTTGCCTCAGCCTCCTGATGGCTGGGTTTATAGGTGTGTACTACACCCAGCTAATGGACCCTTTAAAAAGTAACTATTTAGTAGTCAGAGAAGGTCTCTATCAGTATGCTTTATTCAGTTTATTCATAGAATTAGTCTTCCCATTTGGTGACAAACATCTCATTGAGACAAGAAACACTACGCTGCTAGTGACAAAGGATGCATTTTTTGAAGCACAGAATACAAGAAGGAAGACATTGTAGCTCAAGAAAACTTTCTCAATTATAGGAAATTCATTCCTATACCTCTCCCGGCCAGACATTTATCTGGCATCTCCTGGCAGGTAAAGGCATCTGAATCTTTTTTTTTTTTTTTTTTTTTTGTGGGTATCGGGGGTCGACCTCAGGACCTCACGCGCCAGCAGGCACCCGTGCCGCTGAGCGATATCACCGGCCCTTTTTTCGTATGTGGGTTCCGGGAGTCGAACTCGGGCCCTTGGGCTTGCCAGGCAGGCACTTAGGCCGCTGAGCCATCTCACTGGCCCTCTGAATCTTGAAAGTTCTTTCTCTTTCTGTTTTTTGGTTTTTTGAGACAGGGTCTCACTATGTAGTCCAGGCTGGCCTCGAGCTCACAGTGATCCTCCTGCTTCAGCCTCCCGAGTACTGGAATTACAGGTGTGCACCACCATGCCCAGCTTGAAAGTACATTCTAAGAATACCCTAAGTACACATGGCTTCTTTTATTCCAAAGGTAACATGTGGGGAAAAAAATGCTCAACACACTAAACAATAATGAAAATAAAGATAATTGAGAATTGCTCTTGAAAGCAGTAAAGAGAAATCTGTATCTCTGACACAGACTTTGAGAAAGCACTGATGACTCTACATAACTCCAAGTTGTATGAAAACAAAATTTTCTCCTGACAAATTATTTATTCCTTTTGAGATACCTAAAGAGAGCTTCTTAAGCAGAATAAGTGAAAGAGATCCTTTCACTTAGTCTTTGCTATGATAATGATACTTTAAGCTTGACCACACACAGGAAAAAAAAAAAAATCAAGTATATTGGCCCAAAAACCATATAAATGGAAAACAAATAAATTAAGAAAATGAAATACCTTACTATCCCAGTTATAATGGTAGCCTAAGGTCACCCAGCGCAGTTTCTCTAGTAAACTTCGGGGTCTCCGTTTATTCAATTCTTTACACCTGGAAAGATCGGCAACAAAAGAGGATATAGTCATCTAAAATGGCAGCAACAGCCCTTTGTATGGTCCCTGGAGTCTAAATTTAGAGTAAGTTATTAGCCAAGGCTTGGTAGGGAAACAAGAACAGAAATTTAAAAAAAATTTTTTTTTATGTGGGTATCAGGAGTCGAACTCAGGACCTTGCGCTTGCCAGGCAGGCGCTTATGCCGCTGAGCTATCTCACCAGCTCAAGAACAGAAAATTGAGTTGATCAAGAATATAGTAACAGTACAAAACATCTTAGCATTTCTAATTTTCTTTCTTTCTTTTTTTTTTTTTTTTTTTGGAGACAGGATCTCACTATGTAGCCCAGGGTGGCCTTGAACTCACAGCAATCCTCCTGCCTCAGCCTCCCAAGTGCTGAGATTGCAGGTGTGCACCATGACACCTGGCCCCATTTCTAATTTCCAAGTCTTTCGTTCCAAATCCTCTGCTGAATGGGATCAAGCTTAAGTGACAAGTCTCCAGCATCTCAAAAATGATAGAACAGACTAACAGGGAAAAATGTGACAACAAAAATCTCTTTACCTGTCAAGGGGAAATGCGACCAAAAGCATTATGGTCAATGGAAAATATGGCTAACAATATTTCCCATTTCATTTGCTGAAAGTGAGGCATGATTAATCACAGTTATTACTACATCTATAATGATGGTGGTTTCATAGAATTGCAGGTTGGGGAAAAAGTTTGGCAAAATACAGTATACAATAAAAAATAACTGGTTTAATATGACTTCCTCAACCCTGTATAACATAGCTTAGATAACTGAGGCTCAGCTAACAATTAAGGCACCACTCAAATGATTTGGTTTCTCCTATTCCACTGTTCAAATCACAGGAGGTTTCTGTAAGAGAAGCGGACTTTCTACAATTTTATTATCAGTAATTTAATCTATGGGATTATCTAGTATTCTTCGAAAGATGAAGACTGGTTCATCTCTAAAATCTGAGTGTCAATTTTTTTTTTTTTTTTTTGGTGGGTACTGGGAGTCGACCTCAGGACCTCACACTTGCCAGCAAGCGCTTGTGCCGCTGAGCGATATCACTAGCCCTTTTTTTTCCTTTATGTGGGTTCCAGGAGTTGAACTCAGGACCTTGCGCTTGCTGGGCAGGTGCTTATGCCGCTGAGCCATCTCATGGGCCCACTGAGTGTTAATTTATTTAATTTTCCTCTATATAATTTACATCATTAATCATTTATTTATGTATTTGCTTGTCTGAGACAGTCTCGCTATGTCGTTTAGGCTGGCCAGTCTTGAACTCACTATGTAGCCCAGGCCCAGGTAAAAACTATTTTTGTGGTACTAGGGATTGAACCCAGGACCTTGTGCAAGTTAGGTAAGCACTCTAGGGCAAGACTATATCCTCAACCCTGTTCATTTTATTTTGAGATAATCTAGCTAAGTTGCTCAGACTGGTTTAAACCTGTGATCCTTCTGCCTCAGCCTCCCAAGTGCTGGGCGGGTATGTGCCACCACATCTGGCCTCAAGGCAGTAATTTAGTACTGGAGTGAAGTTTAGTATTAAAATGAAGAGCACAGACTTTCAGTGTTACTACAATTAAGAAAAAGAGGAGCTCAAAGACAGTTGTCTAATCAGGTAAGGCTTCATGGTAGAGCTGGGAGTTGTACATGACATGAGAAATGGGCAGCATTTAAACAAGCAGTGTGCAGTAGCAACATGGGCACACAGCAAGAGCGAAAGTGAAGGATTTATTGGAGGCCCACACTGTAAGTGGCTATCCTGATGTCTGACAAAGAATTTACAGAGTAGATGCTATCTGTTCTCACTGAATTCACGTTCTAAGGACATCACAACAGATAATCATCAAGACCAGCAGATAAAAGGAATGGAACAAACACTGATTTATTTAGGACAGGTGTGTGGACAAGAGATAAAAGCAGACCTGGTTGCTAGCCTTACGAGGAACAGCATTTGGAGCCTGGGTTTGGGAGGTTCACACAGTTCCCGCACTGCTAAGAGTGGCTCCACTGTCTGCACAAATACTATGGCTTATACTGAACGCCTGCCTCCTTCTGGTGTCTGAATGTATATGTCAGAAGAGACTGCCTCTGTGAGCAGACGCCGCTGAAAACCTGGGCACTGAATTTCTCTGGCAGACACGCCACAGATTTAGTTACAACCCACAGCTAGGAGGATTAAGCACAGCCTGTGTGACTTCTCAGAAGCCTGCATCTGATTTCCCCTGAACTTTTGCTCCATATGCCTTTTTCCGTACTGATTTTGCTGCATCTGCTTTCACTGTAACACATCTTTGCACATCTTATCTGTGAGCACGATATACTGAGGTCCATGAGTCCTCCTGGAGAATCACTGAACGTGGATGCGGTCTCAGGGACCCACAACACAGCGGAGACAGTCTAACAATTTAGAGAAAAAGATATGTAAGGCCTGGCCAGTGACCGTCGCTACCTAATCCAAACAGTTCCAACTGGGATAATATCCATATATTATTTAACATTCCTTTATGTAACATCTAAGAAAAAAAATATGCAATGTAGTTATTAATACAACCTGAGTTCTACCAGTGTTATTCAGCTAAAGGCACCAACTCCTTGATGTTCTCCACAGAACATTCTCCTTCAGCAGCCTGAAATAACTCCTATTTCCAGACTTGCAGATTTTGTGGTTAATGGAAATTTTTGTACCCAATTCCTTTATTTAAAGGTAATCAATCTCAGGTGGAAATGCTGCTGAAAAGGGTGACAATTTTATGGATGCTGAAGGGTTGTCAAAGGAACGCTGAAGTCAGTTGCGTGAATACCGGAACGCAGGACTCGGTACAGAGCATGTCCTGAGTTGTGCGTGTCGGGAGAGGAGCCACAGCTCCTACAGAGCGCTTCTGCACCCGGGCAGTGGTGGCGAACGTATGGCACATGTGCCGCAGCTGGCTGTTTGTCATCATCGAAGCTCTACAAGCTTTGCTGGCCCAGTGGTTCTAAACTTTAATGTGGACTGGAAACATCTACAGGGCTTATTGAAACTCTGGTGGCTGGGTCCGCATCTACAAATTCTGACTGAAGAGGTTTGAGGCAGAGCCTAAGAATCTGTATTTTTAACAAGTTCCTAAAGGATACTGATGCCACTGGTCCACAGACCACACTCTGAGACCCACTATTCTAGCCAAAATGAAAACAAAACCAAACAAAATTACCTTCTATCTCTTTCTAGCTCAATAATAGATCATTTTATTCTTATTTCCTTTGAGGGCCTTGCACATGCTAGGTGAGCAATCTACCACTAACCTACATCCTCAGCCCCAGATCATTTTATTCTTGACAAAGAATCCATACTATGTCCAAACCAGAATATCTCAACCATAGAGATAACGAGAATGAAGATTTGAAATAATTCAAAAGGTCCTTATATTTTCGAAATTTGACATGGCACCAACAAACAGCTTTTCCATCAAAAAATTCAATCTAATATTCTTCAAGAACAGGGCATATCTTATAATCAACACAAATTTATGATCTTTAAAAAAAAAAAAATTTTTTTTTTTTGTGGGTACCGGGGGGTCGACCTCAGGACCTCACGCGCCAGCAGGCGCCCGTGCCACTGAGCGATATCACCGGCCCCTTTTCTTGTATGTGGGATCCGGGAGTTGAACTCGGGTCCTCGCGCTTGCCAGGCAGGCGCTTATGCCGCTGAGCCATCTCACCGGCCCTAAAAAATTTTTTTTAAAGTAAAGGTTTCATCATATAGTCCCAGCTACCCTGGAACTTGCTATGTAGCCCAGGCTGGCCTCAAACCTGAGATTCTCCTGCCTCAGCCTCCTGAGTGCTGGGACTACAGGCACACACAATAATACATGGCAGTTTACAATGTTATTAACAATAAAAAATTACCCAAACTATAAATAAGCATGAGCAGAACCACTGTGTAATATACCCTTAACGATTTAGTTCTTTTCCGAGAAACCAAAAGAACATTTCTCTTCTACCTTAACTATGTCACAGTGAGAAAGGTTTTGAGTTTTGCCTTATGTTACAGAGGCAGAGTGGTGCAAGGATATAAAAGAAGCCAGAGTCTTACTTTCAAATGCATTAAGCCCATTCCTCATAATAAAGAAAAACCTATCAACTTAAAAACTTGCTTTATACATGAAAAGCTGTGATGTTTGAGTATTTATGTCATTTTGAAGGAAAAAACACAAATATTTTGTGTAATGTTTTAGAGTCACATAGGTGTAAGATTCCACTTCTCATTTCATACTCTCTTCTGAGAACAGGATGTTAATTCTTACCATTGTGTTTTCTGGAAACAAAGTAGCAACAATTGTTAACATTTGCCTTTAAGAGGTGGGAGACCAGCCAACACTATGCCTTTCTTATCTCAGTACTATACTACTTCCAGTACTATACATAGTACTATTCCCATGGGTCTCTTGGATAACAAAGATTTCAAAAACTCCCCCTTGAATCTGCACATTGTAAGACCAACTTGAACGTGTTCGTAGATCATTTTCAAGCATAAAACAATGAGGAATCACCGAAGGGGTTGTGCTCTTCTCTTTAAGAGAACTTGTCCAAAAGCAGGCCAAGAAGGATCGGTGTCAGTGGAGCTCCTATACCGACCAGGAACACGATGGGAAGAATGCTGGCACCTACCCTAACTTTAAATCTTTATCCAGTTATCCAAAAGAATGTTTCCAAGATTGTATGACCCTCATTATCGGTCCTTATAGAAAATACAAACATGCGATGGTTCCTGCCCTTGCTGCCTTTCACAGGCATCAGCAGATGACGGCTGGATGGGCTGGCTTCCTTCTCCCCTGGTGAGAATGCTTAGGCAGCAGTTTGCTCACTTTCTCTCATGGCAAAGTGCATCGTGGGGTATGGCATTTTTCTCAGCAATCATATTCTGTAGGACTGCTTTCAACTGAACCCTAACTGGGTGGAAATGAACTGGTCCGCTCATCCACTCTTTGTACAGTGGGGAATCTGGGTACCATAATTAAGCACTGGTATTTTCTCTTTCTTGCCTGCAAGGAACATTAGTGATTCACAGCGAGGCAAAATTATTCACTCAGGACAGAATAAAGTCTGAAGATTTATGATAAAAACCTTTAAAGTCCTATGCAGGCATTTGTTTTATCAATATTTTTAAAGGCTTGGGAACTGACTTTCACAGCTGTCATGGTTTAGGTCTAAAATGTCCCTCAAGGGCCAGGGATTTAGCTCAGTGGCACAGTGCCTGCCTGGAAAGCATGAGGTCCTGAGTTTGATTCCTAGTGCCGTCCCCCGCCAAATTCCCTCAAGTCTCAAGTGTTCGGAGGTGGGGCCTAGTTGGAAGAGATGAGTCATAGGGGTGTGACCTAGAAGGATGTATTCTTGTCCCTGACTCTGCTCTCTACTTCCTGGCTGCCATGAGATGAGCAGCTTTCCTCCACTATGCCTTTCCACCATGCCATTTTCTGCCTTGAAGCCAGCTAGCCATGGACTGAATCCCCCAAAACTCTGAGCTAAATTAAGCCTCTCCACCTTTAAGTTGAGGGAGTTAACGTATTTTGTTCTAGCGATGGGAGACTGACTAATACAATAGCTCTGCATATTTCCCTCTAAGACCACAACTTGCTTTCTTCCTTCCTTTCCTATTCTTATTTCCACTGAATCTGAACTTTAATTTCCTGTCCCTAGAATCCTATCCTTTCAGTATTTGAAGGCTTCCAGTTTTCTTTTCCTTTTCAACCTGAAACTCCCAGTCATGTCAAAAGGATATCTAATGCTACCCCTACCCTAGTTGGTAACATTGTTCTGCTATCTTGAAAATACTCAGTATTATCAAACCTCCCAGTTCTTCTGTTGTAAACTTTCACCATGCACCTTAAGCCCTCAGTTTTGTTCTTATTCCCCCTTCTAGGTTAAGGAGAAAACAGAGGCCTCATCAAATGATCCAGCATGTTTGTTTACTGTGCCCCACAGGATCTTGCAACATTGTCTATTCAAGTACATATGCTTTGGCATTATAAATTCATTAAGTTTCCTCTTGAAAGGCAGGTGTGCTCACTTTAGCAGCACATATACTAAAATTGAAAGGCAGGGACTGAATTCTATTCCTCTTCATAGTTGTCCTAGCACCAAATATTTTCTAAAACACAAATATGTTATTTAATAAATGAATAAAAACAAGAAGAAAAGCTAGTATATGGTCTTCAACTGAGCCCACTCAAATTTAGCACTGTATTTTTATTGGACTGATAAAGAAGGGATATCAACTTAATTGAAATAGTATTTACTGAGTATGTTCTAGAAAGTACTATGGTAGGCATCAAGGCTACAAAATTTTCAGTATGGTAGAAGTGGGATGGGGTGAGTGTGGGATGCATGAAATGGAAGAAGGAACTGTCAAATGACTTGATTCACTAAAATGCTACACTAACATTACAAAATGAAGTCTTAGGGCTGGAGAAGTAGCTCAGTGGCACAGCACTTGCCAAGCATGTATGTGGCCCTGGGTCCAATCCTCGGGACTGCAAAACAAAACCAAAATCCAACCAGTCTTAAAGGAACGGAAAAGATTACTTCTGCTCCACATGGAGGATATCAGTGGAAAAAAGCTTTCATGTATATAAAAATGGGTACCAAGCATGTTGTACACTAATAAAGCTAAACTGTTTTACTTAAATATACATTTTCCCTTGTCCTATTTTTTTTTTTTTTTTATATGCGGGTACCGGGAGATGAACTCAGGACCTCGCGCTTGCCAGGCAGGCGCTTATGCCGCTGAGCGATATCACCAGCCCTTGTCCTATTCTTTTAAGAAGTATTTTTGAATAGGCAATGCATGTACAAAATTCAAAAGGTACAAAAGTATCAATTATTGAATTCCACAAATATTTATTTGATAAGTTCCTTGCACTCAAGAGTAAAAAAACCAAAATCAGAGGATAAAGAGTGGGGGAAGTGAGGGACTATTTCTGATTTAATGTTAAGGGAAAGCCTCTTACTGGATGGTAACAGAACAAAGGAGTAAAGAAAGCAAGCCGCCGGCTGCCTAAGGGAAGAGTTTCCCAGGTCTAAGGGAAGAGCTTCGCTGGCAGAGGAAGAACAGCTTGTACAAAGAATCTTTGCAGGCCCGATGTGTTTACTGAATAGCACTGGAGGCTGGTGTGGCCAGAGAACAAATGAAAGGAAATGAGGTTAGTGAGGTGGCCAGGGCGCCTAAGTTTTATAGGCTGTGGAAAAGATTTTAGATTTTTAAAAAATGTAACAGTGTTGTATAACAAAGAATTTGACTGACCTTTGTCCCTGGTTCTTGGGAGGGAGCTTCTAAACCCTTGGGATTTCCTGAATGACAGGAGTGTCACTGTTAATCATGGTAGATCCTTAGCACATACTCCTGAGTTCATGCTAATCGGATGATTCAGGATGTGGGCTGGTCAGGCTAGAAAGACCAACCATGTGAGCAGAGGACTGGGGTTTTAAGACAAGTGCTATTAGCAGTACCTCCAAAACAGGTGGGGGACTGGAGACTGAAATCTACTGTGTGGCTAATAATTCAACTGATAATGCCTAAATAATGAAACTCCAATAAAACTTGTGGATGCTAAGGCCTAGGAGAGATTACTGGTTGGTGAACACACCAATGTGCTGGAAGAGTGATATGCCATGATTATATAGGAAAGAGGACCCTGCCCCATGTGTCTTCATTTGGCTGGTCCTAATCTGTATCCTTTACAGTAAAACTATAATCGTAAGTATATGCTTTCCTGAGTTCTGGGAGTTGTTCCAGTGAATTACTGAACCTAAAGGGGTCATGAGTCTGCCCTGAACGTAGGTGCAATTATCCTGGAGACCGTCCCAAACTGGTGGCTGGTATCTGAAATGAGGGTTAGGGACTATGTTAGGGACTATGTCTTGAACTTGCAAAGTTGATGGTAACTCTAGTTAGCTGCATCAGAACTGAACTGCAGATAGGAAGCTGTGAGGAAAATGACAAAATATCTCTACACTCCATGTAGAGAACTGCCTGAAGAGAATAAGAGCAGACTCTAGGAGATGAGAGTGGAGGCCATTACAGTGTGCTGTAGGAAAGACATGATGGTGCCTTATGCTAACATGGCTGGGACAGAGACGTTGAGAAATGAGTGAATTTGTTCTGACTCTAAAGCTTACTATATTTGCAAGAGGTCATCTAGATTTAAGATTTTTTTGTTTTTTGTTTTGTTTTGAGACAGGGTCTTACTACATAGCTCCAGCTGCCTTGAACTAACTATGTAGCCCAGGATGGCCTCAAACTTGCAGCAATCCTCCTGCCTCAGCCTCCAGAGTGCTGGGATTACAGGTGTGCACCACCATTCCTGGCTTGGATTTAAGGTTTTTTAATGGCTGCACAGTGTCTGCATTCTACTGCTGGGATACACCATGCTTGATTAATCTGGTCTCCTGTGGACAAACTCTTAAAATGTTTCCTATTACTCCTTCTGTTCTAGACAAGGCTGCAAGGAAGATGCTTGCATCCCAACTGTGTACTGTTTGCAAGACTCTAGCTACACGACTCACTTTGAACGCTGAACAGAACACAGATCTGAAATGTCCTAATCTGTGAACTGTCCTATTTTTCTTCTAAGTTCAAGTAATTCTTCTTTATTTCCTATTTAAAGTAATCACAGAGTTCCAAGAGTTAAAAGCGGGAGGATCCTGAGAGTTCCTCTTGTTCCTGGTTCTTAATGTGGGAGCGCATTAGAGTGGACATTCAGAATCTGCACGGGCACCTTTTCGTATTTTTCAATTTGGTTTTGTTTCTGCAGCACTGACTGAGGACTGAATCTAGGGCAACTGCACTGGCTACATCCCGATATATTTCTTCTCTTCTTATCTTTTTTTAGACAGGGTCCCGTTAAGTGGCTACATTGCCTAAGTTCAAATCCTTGCTCTACCACTTACTAGTTGTTTAAATGCTGGGCTTGAACATGTGATCTTCCTGCCTAAATCTCTGAGTGCTGGGATGACAGATGTGAGCCTCCATGCCCTTTTTTTTTGTTTTTGAGAAAAGGTCTCCCTTTGTAGTTCAGGCTGACCTTGAACTCACTACGTAGCCCAGGTTTGCCTGGAACTCACGATGATCTTCTTGCCTCAGCCTCCCGAGTGCTGGATTACAGGTGTGAGCCACCATCCCCGGCTTCCAAAGGAACCTTTTAAAACAACAGAACCTCTCAATCTCTGACAGAGTCTGGGAAAGTGGTAAGAGCTACAAGTATTGTCCACAGGACTCTGTGTGACCATAATTCAATCACTTTGAAAAGCTTATTTTAATACCTTCACTTCCCATGTGAGGAAAGTAAAACATATCACACAGTGACAGAACAAGAACTAGGGACCTAATCGATTTTCAGTGCTTCCAGCACAATGTCTAAGCATATCAATTTCTCCTAGCCTTTGACAACATAAGGTATGACCATCACATTTTTTACTTTTGCTAATTTATTAGAAAAAAAGAAGTATCTCACCATTGTCTACAAGATGATTTATTACAGAGATTCATCTGAGCTATCTTAGAAGACAGCTGGGATTTCTACAGTCATATATCAGAAGGGGAAAAAATAAATTACTTGAAAACACAGTCTGGTTTAATAACCATAAGCTCTTTTTCGGCTAATTTAATCATCATCTTACTTTACTTTGCTCTCAGTTCTAGAGAAGGTATTACGAAAAGTTAAAGAATATAGTTTTTCTTGTTGCTTCTGCCTATCCTGTACTTACAAACCTCAGAAGGCTTTAAGGAAAACTACTGAATCTTAGTTCTCTCTTTCAACTTAATAAAATCTACTTCTTTTGTCAGAATCAAAATGACAGTTTCTAAAAACTGCACCATTAGGGCCGGTGAGATGGCTCAGCGGCGTAAGCACCTGCCTGGTAAGCGTGAGGTCCTGAGTTCAACTCCTGGTACCCACATAAAGGAAAAAAAGGGGCCTGTGATATCGCTCAGCGGCACAAGCGCCTGCTGGCAAGTGTGGGGTCCTGAGTTCGACTCCCGGTACCCACATAAAAAACAAACAAACAAAAAACTGCACCATGAGAGCTACTTATGATGAAGTAGGACAAAAAGTTGGTAAAATCATGTTAACTGGCACTCATATATTACCTTGTTTAATCTCCACACTATTCAATAAGGAAAGGATTGTTAGGAGGGACAGAAAGGTTAGGAAGATTGCTCACATTTAAATAGCCAGTACGTGGCAGGGCCAGGATCTGAACTCAGGCGACATGACTCCAGAACTGGTGCTCTACAACAGTAACCCATCCTCCATGCATGGCCTCTAATCCATCTTTCCTGGTTCACATTTCCCCTTCCCTACCTGTAATTTCCAGGACGCATTTCCCAATATCTAATCCCAACCCAGTCACACAAGTGACTATTCTCATTATATCCCATTAACTCTAAACCTGTACCTGCCAAGTTATATTTAATTATGTTTATATGTCTCTGTCCTTGACTAAACAACACACTTCTTAAGGACAGCAACTTTCTTATCTGTCTTTGAGGCTCTCTTAAGCAGTGTCTGACAAGTATCAGAAACTCAGTTAAGTATCTGCTGCGTAAACATATGCACACACACACATGCTGAGCTCCCTTCTCACGGAACAACTTATTCCATCTTAAATACCTCATCTCTGCTTAGGCTGCTTTCTCTACAGGTGCATTTCCCCCTTCTCCTCTCTCCTCTTTCTTGCAGTGCTGGGGACTGAACTGAGGGAGGGCAAGTGCTCTACCACTGACCTAGCCCTAGCCAGCCTTTTTGCTTTTCCAATTGGTAAACTCATAATCATTTTGAAGATCAGTTCAAATGGACAAAGAAAAAGAGATTAATAGACTTCATTAAAAAAAGCTTTTTCTCCTTTGACATCTCTACCCTGTCTGGAAGAATTATTTCCTCCTATGTGCTCTCATAGTATTTTTTTAACCTCCATCATAGCAGTGTCTGAGCTCCATTGTAATTATTCTTGTACATAATGAATTTCTGCCATAAACTATTCATTCTTGAGCACAGGGAGAATGCCCTATTAAGCCTTTTGTTTCCAATACCTAGCATCATGTCTGATCTGCAACTGACCCCCAATAAGTATCGGAAGGGGAAAAAAATATCTTATTTGAAAATGCAGTCTGGTTTAAGAACATTAAGGTTATATGCTATTACTGTGAAAGGAATGTTGAAACAACATGAAGATACTGTACAAATATTTGTTGTTCTCCCATGAGGAACAACTGACCCACCATGAAATAGCTAGTAGCATCAACTCCATCTAAGAGAGCACGAGTAAAGTGTTAGCCATGGTACTTTTTCCTAGGATACCACAAGCCGTCAAAAGGAGCTCCCTTTAAGTAGAAAAAGTGCTGAAGGTGACTAAAAAGTGGATCTAATGATTAATGTGGATGAACTCAATATTTTAAGTATGATAAGCAAATCTTTAAAATGGATCTCAGTTTAATATAACTGTCAAAGCATCTGTCCAAACATTCCCTGGGAAGGAAAACAACTGCACTGTGTGTGGAAATGAGGGGAAAAAACCAGGATAGTCACTGTCACTTCATTGTTGTAGAACAGTTTCTTCAAAGATCAGTAATGAGCTGAGCTATTAACACTCACTCTGACGGGTAAGACTTACCTCAGGAGCTCTTTGCTCTGTTCCCACAGGTCTCGGGGCTCTTCTCCAGTCATGTGCTTGTCCAGGTTACATACGTTGGGTTTCTGGGAGTATAACTTAAGGCACTGCTTCACCCAGTGCCACTGATATCCTGGGAGGAAGGGGTTTGGGATAAAAATAAATCCTATACAAAAGATGAGTGGGAAAAAAAGGAGAGGAGAAAATTCTCCATCAGTTATTCATATAATTTCTTTTTGTTAACATCCTTATACCCACATTCTGTCATTTATTCCCCATATTCTTTGGTTATGATTAAAATTAATGAAGAGCTAGTAAGGTTTTTTTGGCCCCCGTACTTGGGGATTGAACCCAAGGCCTTCACAATGAGTTATATCCCCAGCCCTTTTTCATTCTGAGACAGTCTAGCTAAGTTGCCCAGGCTGGGCTAGCACTTATTACCCTTCTGCCCTCAGTCTCCCAGAATGCTCGAATTACAGGCATGCAGCAGCACTGTACTGGTTGAAAAGATAATACGTTTCGATGAACATCAGACACCTATACTTACTCAATTATCTCTGGATCTTTGGGTTATTCTACAGGGAAACAAACATTCCCCAAGGTTAACTATCAGCTGTGTACCCTAAAGCCAGCCTTTAGAACTTAGTGTCAAAAGTCCACTCTCTCATTTTCACAAGTGTAACCGTTTAGAGTCATCCAAAGAGCCGGGTGTGGTGGCACATACCTGTAATCCTAGCACTCAGAGGAGGCTAAAACAGGAGGATGTTCGGCTACCTAGTGAGTTTGAAGCCAGCCTGAACTACAAAGCAAGACCCTGTCACAACACAACAAAACAAAACAAAGTCACCCAAGACCTCTAACTACTTCTTTCATTTACCACAGGCACAGTAGGCTAAACTCTTATACTGAATTTAACTAAAATATAGATTTAAAAGTCTTCATCTAATGAATGGAGCACTGGTTATTAATCTATTTTGTTTCTTGGCAACCAATTGATCCTTCTGTATTTGGCTTCACAATGTGAGGCTGGGACCTTCAAACTTACTTTTTTCTTTGCCAGCTGGCTCCCTATGCCCACATGGGACACTAATGGGTGACTGGAGGGTAAAAGGTGTTCTTATGTAGTTTTGCCTTACCACTAGAACCAGCCTCACTATGTCCCTTCCTCCGATTTCTAAGTCTTGAAAGCTGGCAATGTAGTTCAGTGGCAGAGTGCTTTGCCTACCATGTGTGAGGCCCTGGATTTAATACCCAGCACTGCCAAAAAAGAAAGAAAAAAGAAATCTAAGTCCTACCTCCTTGTGGACCCTCTTCCAAGCTTCTAAATTTAATAATCCCAGTTGTAGGGATGGTGTCCTTTTCCTACAGCTGCTACCTCTGTGATACTTCAGTGTTCCCTTTTTCTTTTGAGTTTTCTAATACTTGACTAATAATTCTTTATATTATGTCATTTGATAAATAATTGGTGATGTTTACTTCCTGGACGGAACCTTGACTAACAGGGAAGATGATATACTCATCTTTTAAGTATGGTATGATGCAAGTAACTATATACCATGTGTATTAGATCTTTGTGACTCTGACAGTAAGACACCCTCATTTTTCTCCTCTATAAAATATGAATAAAATATTTAAATAGAATCCTGTTCATTGTAAAGACTCATTTATTCATCAAACATTCAAAAAAAAACATACTACATATCAGATACTTTATTAAGAATTAAAGAGATGGAAAAGTTTGGAGAAAGTGAAGTCCCTGGAGATAGGACAGTAGAAGGTCACACAAGTAATTCCTTTTAGAAGCCTGGCTACAATGGGAAACAAAGGCTTAGGAGTAGTAGTCACACATGAATACAGAATTAAGAGTGGAGTTTTAAGATTTTCAGGAATTTGCAAGGCCTAAGAATGCTTAAAAACTGTGAAAAGAGAAGGTAATGAAGAATTGACTAAAAACAGAGAGGAAAAGAACAGAGCAAGGTCTTGAAAGAGATAAAATGTGAGATCAAGATGGTGAAGAATCCAGGCGTGGTGTAATCCCAGCACTTGGGAGGCTGAGGCAGGAGGATCACTGTGACTTTGAGGCTAGCCTGGGCTACATAGTGAGTTTAAGACCAGCCTGAATTACAGAGCAAGACCCTGTCTCAGAAAGAAAAAAAGAAAGAAAGAGAGAGAAAGGAGATGATGAAGGGTCTGGTTCTGAAATGAAAGAATTCCTCTCCTGCTAAGATTAGAGGATGAGAATGAGAATATTTGCTTGTTGTGGGACCACTGAAAGCTGAAGGGGTTTGTGTCTGCTAGACTCAGTTTCCCCCATCAGGTAAAAAGCAAGGCCATCTCAGGAAAACAAAGCATGGTTGGGAAAGGGTCCTGAAGAACAAGTAGAAATCAGTGCAATTATACAAAAGGCAAACATTATCTATTAGTGTAATGTCCCCCTTGCAAAAGGGTACAAGAAACACGAGAACACTAATACTAAGGAGTTCTGAGTTAAATGCAGGTAGTAATGTGCAGATCTAGCCTGGATGAGGCCAGCAAACATTTTTTGTAAAGAGCAACAAAGTAAGTATTTCAGGCTCTGAGGGTTATTTGCTCTCTTTAGCACGCAATTCTGCCAGTGTAGCAGGAAAGTAGCCATAGATAATAAGTAAACAAATAGGTGTGGCTTTTTTCCCAATAAAATTGTGTTTACCAGAATTTCGAAGAGATTTAAATCACATGAAGTTTGGCAGAAAGGAACTTCTGCTGATCTGACAGAAACATAGAAAATAACCTGAAGATTTCTCCACTATACTAAATCATACTAAAAGCACTTAAAATTCTAGTACGTCTAGATTCTTGCAGATATGCGAAAAAAAATAGATAGCTTACAGATGTTCACTGAGGACAGGGTGGTCACTGCAGCTATTAATTCTGTTTTACCATTTAGTATTACCAAAAGCATATACTCCAAACTACGCCTAATGACCAGTTAGTTACATGTTGGTTCCAAGGCAGTCTCATATAGCAAAGATTTTTTATCAACTAAGAAAAAACTGAAAGCTATTGGTGGATTTCACTACCTAGGCAGCAATGCAGCAATAAAAGAAAGAGAAAACCATTAACAGTCTGAACAATAAACATTTTTAATGGATCAATTGTAGAAATTCACTTCAATAGCCATCTAATTTAATCACTTATCTGATTCCTTGAATGTCTTCTAGTGTCTTCAAAAAATAGAACCTAATAGGAGTTCCTACTTTTGCATTTCATTTAGCAGTTAAATCTCCAAATAATTTGTAAGAGTTATAAGAAAGTCAATTATTTGGGGGACGAAGTCACATTAAAAAACAAAGAGGTGGCACTTGCCTGTAACCCCTGGGATGCTGTGGCAGGATCACAATTTTAATCCTAGCCTGGGCAATTTAATGGCCTAGCAAGACCCATCTCAAAATAAAACATTTTTAAAGGGTTGAGGATGACAAAGGCCCTGGGTTCAACCCTAGTTGAATCCACAAAATAAATAAATACATACCTCCACTACCTACCATCTGCTAGCATCATTATTTCACAAAATAAAGAATACTATAATATCCCCCAAAGTACCATATTAAAGGGAGAATACTCCTGATCTAGTCCAAGCTTGAATAGACAGCAAATTTATCTTTAGGAATTTTAGACAATTGTAGCGCTACTTTCTTTTTATTAGGTTAAAAATCTGCCTCCCTTTGTCATGTACTGGTCTTGGGTTTTGACACCTACAGCAACCCCAAATCAGTGGTTAGTTCTTATTAAATACCTAAAGCTTTACAGTTAATATTTACTGAGTGCTTACTATGTGCCAGTCACTGATCTAAGCATCTATATGTATATTCAAATTGAAACTTCAAAAAAAAAAGAAACATCACATAACATTATAAAATGGGCACTATTTTATACATACTGTATACACAATCCCAGTTACATGGGAGGCTGAGGCAGTAGGATCTTGAGTTTGAGGCCAGATTGGGCAAAATAAAAAGGCATGTAGCTCAGTGGTAGAGAACACCTCTGGGTTCAATCCCTGGTATCAGTTCCAGGCTCCAGGTCAGTTACTAGCTGGTAGTACCAGTACGAGCCCAAGCAGCCTGGCACTGGAACCTATCCCTTAACCACTACTCTTTACTCTTTCCCATTCCTTCTTGTGTCCAATCACTTTGGAAATGTTTGGTGCTGTCATGTTTCCCACCAAATCCCTTCTTCTCTAGAAAGTTCCTGGTTTCCAGACCCTGTCCTTTGGGTCTATCTTGTAAGGGCAGGTTTGGTATACTCAGCCTCCTTCAGGATAAGTGAGCCCCAGAAGTAAACACAATCCTTCTGATCAACTCAGAGTAAAAGGAGGCTGTTATCCCCCATGCTGTGGATATTACATTTTTGTTTGTTTGTTTGCTTCGCTTTTCTGAGACAGGGTCTAACTATGTGGTTCGGGCTGGCCTTGAACTCAGTGATCCTCCTACCCCAGCCTCTGGAGTACTGCGATTACAGGTGTGTGCCTCCATGCTTGGCAGGACATTATACTTCTATTAAATGCAACTTACAATGGGAGGGAAGATGGGAGAATTCCTTAAAGACACAAGGAGGCTCCAACCAAAATGATGTGGCTTCAAGTAAGAAATCCTAGAAAACCTCACAAAAAAGGTACACCAGTTTGGAAAATACAAAACCAAAGTGGGGTTGGTAACACCGTAGTTTGAACAAACTGTTAATGGAAGAAGGCCTACAGCAACAGAAAATCATAGCCTTGCTAGGCATGGTGGTGCACGCCTGTAATTCCAGCACTTGTGAGGCTGAGGTAGAAGGATCGCCATGAGTTCCAGGCCAGCCTGGGCTACACAGCGAGCTCAAGACCAGCCTGGACTACATAGCGAGACCCTGTCCCAAAAGCAAAAACAATGAAAATCATGGCCTTGAAAACAGGTGCTAGAGTTGAGAGTTAGTCCCCAAGGAACACTGAGTTCATAAAACACTGCTGATGGTACATGCTTTACATTTACCCAAACTCACAAAGAATGATGCTTTCATACATAAAAGCAATCACTCAACTGTTCCTTTCATGACTTCATACAGAACTAAAGTACATGACCTTTTATAGAAGAAACAGAGCCAGTCAACGGTGGCACATGCCCAGTCTCAGCTACTTGGAAGGCTGAGGTGGGAGGACTGCTTGACAAGCTCAAGAGTTTGAGACCACCCTGGGCAACATAGTGAGATTATGTCTTAACAGCAATAAAACAAGCAAAAAACAAAACAAAGAAATGGGATGGCAGATATGACTATTTGACAAAATAAGGCATTTTTATCTCTTCTAAATGGCTTATAATAATTAACTTACAATGGTTCCGTGAGACTAGTAAAAATGCTAATCAACATTACTCACTTATTATCTTAATTCTTTACCTGTAAAATGACCTACCCAACATCACTAAATTAAGTATTTTAAAATATTCAGTCTATTAGGACTTTTGATCTCATTAACTGTAATTTTCTTTTAAAATGTTTAGCCTTAATAGTAACAAATTTTAAGTTGTTATGCCATTTGAGAAAGTGCCTGGCGTGATGATTACGAATTACTCTATTATTTAAAGCAGTTATTCTGGTAGAGTAATGTTCAGAGTTGGGGCAGGGAGCCTACAGTCAATGTCTTTATTGTTTAATTTGTTGTGCCACTTTCTACCGTAGGAGGCAGGCACTGCCGGTTCTTGCTGTAACCTTTGGGGCTAAATAAATGGACATCTTAGATAAGGCACCATTTACCACGTGCTTGGGAGTGGAACATTTATGTATATTTACTTTACTCCTTTGTCTACTTGTTCACAGCCCCTCCTACTGAATCAAGAGAATGACTGAGCGGTTCCCCCTTGCCTGAGGTCAGCTGTACGCACCAGGATAGCCTTCGAGTCCATAGGCTTGCCACGTGCTGACTGGCTTAAGTCCCACTCGATGTGCATTGTGCTCACTGACGGAGGACACGCTTAGCTGAGATCTGACCACCTGAAAGGAAGGAGACGGAAATCAGAAGGATGAAGTTTATAAATCAGCATGGGGAACCTCAACGTCGGAAGACATTTTTGGTACGGAGTGAAGCTATGTCTTATGTCGGGGATTTTAGTCTTAGCTCTACCACTTATTTGACCTGGGAGTTTTAGATGAGTAATTTAACTGCCTAGAGGTTTAGTTTCTTCATTTATATATTAACAAATACTAGAAAGTTAAGCAAAGTAAGTCATAGGAGGAAAATTAACAAAAAGGTGGTTTGGCCTTCAATATTACGGTTTTCTTTTTTTTTTTTTGAGACAGAGTCTCACTATGCAGTGCACACCAGCCCTGAACTCAATGTAGCCTGGGCTGGCCTTGAACTTGTGGTGATCCTCCTGCCTCAGTCTCCCGAGTGCTGGGACCACAGGCGTGTGCCACCATGCCTGGCAACACTACTGTTTTCTATGAGACCACACCTTGGTAATAGACTCATGAAAGGTATTTGGTATACTGGAATATCCCAAGTCACAGTGCTATTTTACTCTGGTTGGTATACTTTCTGAGGCACTTATATATGGTTAATATTTATAAGAGCTGTGAGGAACAGCAAGCAGGCTGGGGAGGATGAGCGCATGGAAAGAGTGCTCTAACCAAAAAGAAAAAAGTTTCAATAAAACACTGGGAACTCCAGTTGCATAAAGTACAATAGTTTACTTTTTTAGATGAAATGTTGATACTAGCATTTTGCTTTTGGTAGTTACTTAGAAATAAAGTATTAGGGCTGATGAGGTTTTCTCTGCAGATCAGAGGATCTTATGGATGGCTTTTCTCATGGGTTAAGACATCTAATACGCAGTTATTAAGGTAGGGACATTAAGTAAAAAAATGATTCTTCCATGAATAATAAACTTATATCCTGGCTTTTCTTAAGTATATCAAGTGTTCTCCTCCAAAGAAATGATCTTTTATCCTACCAACTTCTAATTATGGAGATTTCCAGACAAAACACCATCCAGTGACTGATGTATAATCAGTGTTTATAATAAAATGACCACCGAAACCTTCTGAGGGTCTTAATCAGCTGAGTTTTCCAAGTATCCTAGGGCTGATAAAACATTTTTCATTTCTTAAATAGGCCACAATTAACATTGATGATAATTCAGCAACACCCAAGAGGTGGTGTGTTTGTGAATCTATTCTATCATATGCTAAACTGAACCAAACCACTGAACTTTAAAGAATTTTTCTGCTTTCTCCTTGTCCAGACTGTTAGTCATCATTTCCCAACTGCTCTAATCAACTGTCTTGCGATATCAATTTTTTTTTTTTTTTTTTGTGGGTACCGGGGGTCGACCTCAGGACCTCGCTCGCCAGCAGGCTCATATCACCGGCCCTTTTTTCGTATGTGGGATCAGGGAGTCGAAATCGGGCCCTCACGCTTGCCAGGCAGGCGCTTAAGCCGCTGAGCCATCTCACCAGCCCTCAACTTCAATTTGCTACTTTTAACCTGCTTTGAGCTCGGGAACTAAACACTAAAGTTTGCATACTCAACATAATGTGATATTTTTTGGGTACTATGTTGGACTTATGTCACGTTCTCAGGTGGCTTACCTTCTAAAAAGTATGTATGCACAATGGTAAAATAACATTAATGCAGCTCAGTGAGGTTCTGAAGCATTCCCGAATCAAGGGTGCAGTCTTACAATGCATACCTTCTTTTTGTGTGTGTGTGTGGGTACCGAGGGTCGACCTCAGGACCTCGCGCGCCAGCAGGCGCCCGTGCCGCTGAGCGATATCACCGGCCTTTTTGGTATGTGGGTTCCGGAAGTCGAACTCAGGACCTCGCGCTTGCCGGGCAGGCGCTTACGCCGCTGAGCCGTCTCACCGGCCCACAACGCATACTTTCTACGTTCAAATGAAGCTGCAGAGAAGTTGAGTTCTAGGCAGGCACAGAGTCACTACAGCATTACGACTTTCCTGAGAGAGATACCCATCCTTGGGAAGAATGCCTCATCCAGACATCTGTGCACAACGTGAAGGGCCTTTTAAAAGACTGCATGTCTTCCACGTTAAAGCGATTGTAAAGAAACGTAACTACGCTACAGCTGTGGTGTGCCCTCTGCCACCTTTCCCCCACTGTGGTCCCTTAATTTTCAGGGGGAAGAGCAGAAAACAGTAACGGTGCTTGGATTTTACAAACACTTTGACTTTTTTTTGTTTTTAAACTGTACCTTAACGTCTACGAAGACGTCGTATGGGGTATTACACAAAACAAAGTAGAACTGTACGTGGATCGTTAAAGGGAGGAATAAACCACCAAATCCCCAGGCTTTTGGTCTGAGGCCGCGGCGGGGAACGGCAGCGTGAAGAAACCTGCAGCACAGCGCTTTATCACCGAAGTGTGACACTCGTGGGCAGTTCCACTCCGCGCCCAGGAAGGTCGGGGGTGGCTCGGAAGCGAGGAAGCCTCTCCAACAAGCGAGGCGAGCAGAGCCGGGGGCGCGCGCTGCTCCTCTTTCCGTACCTTTTGGGTCCCAGCACCCGTGCTGCGGCCTGCGTGGGCCGCCGAGAAGTCGATGACCCCTCCTAGGTCTGCCGTCCCGGGCCGGCTCTGCCGGTAGAAGCGGAAAAGTTTCCGAAAGGCGTCCTCCCCAGGCTCAGTCGCCAGCGTCGCCACAGAACTCACAGCTGCAGCCATCTTCCCCATCTCGCCGCCAGGACACTCTGACCCGGAAGCAGATTCCTCTGCCTCGGATGCGGCAGGTTCTTCCGGCGTCGCGACTCCAGGTCGCCGAGGTCCTTCAGGCTAAAGATGGCAGCCACCGTAGCGAGGGGTGCTGTGGCGCTGCGTACGGGTGTTAACCGGCCGGTTGCTTTTGTCAGGAAAATTCCCTGGACGGCAGCAGCGAGTGAGTGATGGAGATGGGGGAGGGGCGGAATTCTTAGGCCCGAGTGGCAGCATTAGAAGGACGAATTTGCGCTTTAGCCAGCCATTGCACACAAATTTTGTTCGTAATGAACTATTTAGGAATGCTCCTGAGCTTTTAGGGCACGAATTCACGGTTTCCTACAATTTAGAGCGATTTGGTGGAAAGGCTTATTACTTGAGAATTTTGAGATTTATGATTTATAAGGGACTGCAGGGCGGAGCTTAGAGTCAAGGTGTCAAGATCGTGGACATGGAGGCGAGATAAAAGGTAATTTCATTTAGTTCAAGGACGAGGACCTGCTAGGGACGTAGTTGAGTGGTAGAGCGGTTGCCTATCATGTGTAAGGCCCTGGATTCGAGCCTCTCTCCCCTGCCGTGGATGAAGATCTGAACTAAGGAAGTGGTAAAAGCAAAGGGCTCAGATCTGCTTATGTTTTCAAACGAAACCCACGGCTTTTCGTGTTGACTTGAGGAGGGAAGGGTACGGTATGAGAGAAAGCCTAGAATGATTTCCAGATTTTTTAGAGTTGGTGAATTTGTGTTTAGAACTTAGGCGAAGCTGGATGAGAGAAAATGAGGAGTAAAGTTGAAATGTGGTGAGTTTGTAAAGCTTGCGAGGTCCTGTCAGGCAGCTGCATGGAGGTTGTACAGGGTAATTGAGAAGTTGACTCTGAAGCCAGATTCCCTGGGTTAGAAAACCACCTCAGCTATTTAATAGTTGTATAAACTGAGTAACTGAAGCTAATATGGGAAAGGGGCTCACAACTGTACCTTAATTTAATTATCCAAAAAAGTAGTCAATAATATGTATCTACTTTGTAGGACTGAGGAGCATATTAGATAAGTTTATATATAAATGTCTTAGAGTTGTGCCAGAGCGTGAGTACTCAATGAATGATAATTATTTTCATGATCACTAAATGGAAGCTGATGGAAGAGGTCTAGTTTGGAGATAGTGTTGGAGTAATTCTGTAGTCTTTTACCACCTTTGATTTTTGTCATTTGGGGCTTTGAGGTTGCTTACAATTTAGAAATCTATGGTCACTTTTTGGAGATACTCAGGTAAAGATCACCTGTTTTAACTCAGGGTTTCAGAGGTTTCAGTCCATAGTTGCTTGGCCCTGTTGCTTTGGACCTGTTGTAGTACCACCATGGTGGGGCTGCATGGGGAAGCAGAAAGATAGACAGACGAGGGCCATCTCTTAAGGGTTCTACCACCTCCCAGTAACACCAGACTCTTACTTATTCACTCATCCAGTAGTGAAGCTTTATTGTGTAACACACACTGTAAATATAGTTCCTAGATCTTATAGTATAGTGGTGGGTGGGACTCACAAACAACACATATAGGCAGTTTAGAATGAAGTTTAGATGAACTAGGAAACACAGACAGGTAATAGAAAATGTAAACCAGCAAACTACAAATGTAGTTCAGAAGAAAAGAGATCATACAATTTTCTTTCTGTCTTTAAGATTATATACTATAATCTGTATTATAGTACATAATTTTAAACAGATCTCACAGGTATGGTCCATTGTCTTGTGGTAGAAGCCCAGTAAAGGAATACTCAGTGGATGTTATTTGGCTTGAGTAGGCAGGATAGTTATAATTTAGGTAGAAGGAGATAGGAATACTGACACATCAAAGGAAGAGAATAACATGTGCAAAGATGGGATTCCACAGGATAGGATACAGAAAATTCATTTTGCTGTACTGGACAGTATAGCATGCGCTGGCAGGAAATAAGGATGGAACCGTAGGTGGGATTAACTCAACACATTTTAGAGCATCAACTGTTTAACTCAGTGTAAACTTAGGAAAGACTAGAAAGTTGAGGTGTTATTTGGAGACCTCTAATTGGTTGGCAACAAACTGGGTTGCAATTAGTGACTTCTGTATGATCTACTTACAAGGTTTTTAATGCAACACCTAACACAGTACCTGGTGTAATGAAAACGCTCAGTAATTGCTGAGTATGGAGATTGCAGCCATTGCAGCAGTTCATTTGCCTATGTCCGCGTCCCCACCAAGTGTGGTATATATTACAGCAGTATAGTCACTCCTGTGACTGCTTGCTGAATCTTAAGGTTAAGGGAATGCAAAGTAGTTTCTGTTCACAAGAAATCTGGGGACTCTAGGACCCCTTTTAGTTGCTATCTGTGATGTAGGGTAGAGAAAACAAAATATATTAACTACCTTTAATACGTTGTCTCCCCTCCTACAGATGAGCTGAGAGAACACTTTGCTCAGTTTGGCCATGTACGAAAGTGCACTGTTCCTTTTGTGAGTATTTAAAAAAAACTATTGGGGACTGTTGGTGTAGCTCAGTGGTAGAGTACTTGCCTAGCATGTGTGAGTCCCTAGGTTTGACCCCTAGTACTGCAAAAACAAACAATTGTTATCCTCTAATTCTTGATTTTTTTAAAATCAAAGCATATCAGCTTATTACTATCAAATGAAGCTGTTCAAGTCTTTGTTGATAAAATTATGAATAATACTAATTAAAACATAACCTTATTTATAGGTATTCATGTTAGTTTGAAAAAAAAATTTTTTTTGAGACAGAGTCTCACTGTGTAGTTATGGCTGGCCTTGAACTCAGTATGTGTAGCCCATGCTGGGCTTGAATTCAAAGATGATCATCCTGCCTCAGCCTCCTGAGTGCCGGGATTACAGGGATGCACTACCACAGCTGGCAAAAACTAAATTTTTTGGAGTATTTTTTTGAAGTTCTTTGAAAAACAATTAAGATTTTTCTTAGTTGCCATCTAAAAGTGAAAATGAAATTATTTAGGCCCTAAAAAGATCTTAAAAGAAATCTTTGTTGGTAAAACTAGGAATGTAATAGGAAGAACATTAATTTCAAGTTAATTTACTCAATCTGGAAATCATGGCTGCAGTCTTAGAAATATATTATGTAAATTCTTTTTTTGAGGGCCAGTGAGATGGCTCAGCGGCGTAAGCGCCTGCCTTGCAAGCGCGAGGGCCCGAGTTCGACTTCCGGAACCCACATACAAAAAAGGGGCCGGTGATATTGCTCAGCGGCACGGGTGCCTGTTGGCGTGCGAGGTCCTGAGGTCAACCCCCTGGTACCCACCAAAAAAAAAAAAAAAATTCTTTTTTTGAGACAGGGTCTCACTAGGTAGTTCAGGCTTCCCTTGAACTCATAGCAGTCCTCCTGCCTCAGCCTCCAAAGCTGGGATTACAGAGATACCACCACACATGGCTGTATATACTATGTAAATATTAACACCAACTTTACTTGTGGAAATGGTTACATGGAGGTATTTATCTGGTAGGTTTGTGGATCATTGGTATATCATCAGGAACTTCCTGTGTTCTAGGTTAATACTCATAAACTTTGAAGTCTGAACTGTGAGCAGTATCTAAAATACGGTATTTTTGATAAAGTATAACTTTGTAATGAGACTTATGAGACCTCACTACATAGTGAGGTCATCTTCATTGAATAGGCATCTATGTTTTTTATTGGAGGGCTGTAGGGGTGGGGCAAGGTGTCTTCAAGCACACCAGAATCTCGTGAGTCATACATTGAATGATAAGCACTTTGCACAAATAGCAAGTGTTTAAATTAACCAGAAGTTTGGAATTATATAAGGTGGATTTCTTTCCCACTTTTTATTAGGAACATGTAATGATAAAGGTAGGGGTGGTGATGACTTTGATTGGTCTCAGAAATGACCAGGTATAACTAGGTCTTGGGGCTTTTCTAGTTCCCAGGAATTAGGTTAGAAATGAGTATGTCAGTGATCACAGTTTATTCATTGATTACTGCTAGTGTGGTCTGTATCTAGAATAATACCAACAGCTCATTACCTGTAGCTTACTTGTCCAGTGGCAGTGGTAAAGCTCTTACACTGGGATTTAGCCTTGGTTAAGAAGGGTAAATATGTACTTTAAGCAAGGGTACTTTAAGCAAGGGTTACAGACATTTATTAATGTCTGCAATATGATTTTAGCAAATGAAAAAGTTGGTAGTGTGATTTGGAGCTTATGGAAACATTCTCAAGTTCATGATTAATCTTTCCCTTTATGACATTTTGTATTTTTAGGACAAAGAGACTGGCTTTCATAGAGGTTTGGGTTGGATTCAGTTTTCTTCAGAAGAAGAGCTGCAGAATGCAATGCAACATGAAAATCATATAATTGATGGAGTAAAGGTAAATCTGTGTCCACATCTTATCACAAGCTTTCCATGTACCAAATAGGTTGGAAAATTTATGCCTGACAAGTTTCTTTAATGCTTGTTAAAGATTGGTGGTGGTAGAAGCTGGGCATGTACTCTGGAGGCTGAGGCAGGAGGATCACCAAGCCAGGCTGGGCTACGCAGTGAGTTCAAGGCCAGCCTAAGCTAAAGAGAAACCCTGTCTCAAAAAAAGTAAAATCAATCAATCAATCAATTGGTGCTGGTAGAAGGCAAGATTCTAAAAGGTCTGAGGAGGGAAGTATAGGAAGACTATTTTTGGTGTGGGGGATTGAACTCTAGGCTTCACGCATGCTAAGTATGTGCTTTACCACTGAGCTCTACCTCCAGCTGGATGGCCCTTTGATGGTTAACGAGGTGTATGTAATACAGAACAGGAAATAGTGTCAAGTCAGGCAAGCTAGTGTTGAAATCTTGGCTTTCCCACTTACATGATCTTGTTCCAAATTGACTTAGAATTTTTAATCAGAGTTCAGGGAGTCTTAAGAATAAGGAACTACTAATAACTGCTTGAGTCATTGGTGCTGAATCTCTAAAGTTTTCTTATAAAGTATTGATTTTGTTTTAATATTTTTGTAAACACTGCCTTTCCTTATAGTGCTTATTTGATTTTTTTAGGTCCATGTTCAATTTCAAAGACCAAAAATTTTGCAAGGGGATCAAACATCTGATGAAGAGAAACATTTCTGAGATGATTACTGCCCATTAAATAAACACAAAACAGAATTTTGTCTAAATGCTTTTATTTGAAACAAGCAGTTGCAGTAAGCAAGACCTTACTTTCCCCACTCTGAAGAAAAACAGGACAACGGACAAAACTCATTTGATAGCACAGTTCCAATATGTGAACATCCTCCTACTCATTGTGGTTGGGGTAACTTTATTTATAAACAGTTGATCTTACACAAAATATTACTCCAGACTACTTGTGTCACACAAAAAGAAGCTGTCTCAATTCTGTGTGTGGGGTAGCATGTTCTCTAGGTGCTGAAAAGGTGGGAGAAGCACAAACACAACCCACTCTTTTAAAAAACTAAATAATTCAAAGTAGTATTTTCAATCCCCCCATCTCCTGTAATAAAAAGTAGTGCTGGGATCTAGCACCCAGATTTGGTTTTTTCCTGACCATTTACAAAGAGTTCCCCCCATGACTTGCATCATTAGGGTTATGGATAATAGTTCATTCACTTTGAAGACAGCTGGATTTACTCTTTCCTCCTCTTCTTGCCTTCATGCTCATGTTCCTTGGGGCGGCTGCTATCTGAGGGTCTTTTAGAGCCACCATGCTGTTTGGCTTCTTCCAAAAATTTGTCCAGACCAAAAGGATCTTCTTCAAACTGAACAGGTCCTTCTCGGCCTCTTTTACGGTCAGAACCAGAAAATTCCTTGTCAGGAACAAATCTAGGGAACAAGAGAAAGGACTATGAAATAGTTTTGTTTTATTGGTATAAACACTGAAACTGAACTGTCTGCCTTGGTACCTGTTGGTCTTTATTCTGGCTTCTAGGTCATCACCATACATATCCTTGTCCAGATTTTTACTGGGCCTATAAATACTCTGGGCCATATCTTTACCACCTCTCCAGGCTTGATCGTAAACATTGTAAATTTCGTCTTCTCCACCTGCAAATCCACTGTCCATACCCTGTGGAAAAATGAATGACATGAAATAAAAAAATGTATGGATTACTAAGCTGAATCATTCTTCACATGAAGAATGTGCACATGCTCATTTATTATACAGTTCACATTTTCAAAAATCTGAACTACAAATTTTAGGAGGTCATCATTAAAAATTCATCAAGTGTGCATAAGTTTCATGTTTGGCTTCTTATCCAGGATTCAAATTAATAAGGTATTCATTAAGAAGTTTGAGTACTCTTAACAAAGTAATCATTAAAATTGAGGGATCTACTATAAGCAGGTTCCTGACCATTTCAATTTTTATGACATAGTGGAAAGAAGATCCAAGAATGGCAAAAAATTTCTGATTCCATTTACAGTAAAACAAAAAGTTACATCCCTTAACTGCCTCAGAATATCACTATTACAGCACAAGGCAGTAAGGCTCACAATGAAAATCTTAAGCAGAAATTTTTACTTGTTGCGTTTAGATGTAAAATTTCCACAAAAGCCTCCTGTAATAGTTTTTATCTAGATGTGCCCTCAAAGCCTCATGCTCTCATAGGTGGGGCTTCTGGGAGTTAACTGGATCATGGGGATGTGATTCTTATCAGTGGATTCGTCCACTGATGAGTTTATAGCTACATGTGATGTTGGGAGGAGGTGGGTTAAGGCTTCATTTTTTAAAGATTTCAAGTTGACACGTCTCTATGATATTAAAAAAACCATCCAGCCAAGTACAGTGGTGCATGCCTGTAATCTTAGCACTTCAGGAGGTTGAGGGAGGAGGATCCCAAGTTCTAGCCCAGCCTGGACAATTTAGTGAGACCCTGGCTCAAAGTGAAAAATAAAAATAAAAGGGGATGGGGATGTAACTCAGTACAAAGACTCTGGATTCAATCCCCAGTACTGCCAAAAAAACCTCAAACCAAACCAAACAAAAAAAACAACTACCACCAAAATAATTCAATAGTGGTTATTTTTTTGTAGGATCTATTTTAGAAACAAAAGGTAGACACACCAGAACCAAGTTTTATAACCTGCCTTCTTTCATTTTCTACCAGTACTTCAAATTGTAGCTAACTCTAAGAGGTTATAATCAGGAGTGTCTCATCTTGTCTTTTCAGTAACAATATACAACTTCCATTTTTTTCCCCGTCATCATATTAGCATACCTTTAGCTGACCCAAATCAGGAATTTTCTTTTCTCTGAGGATAGGTACTCATATCAAGACACAAGACAGGCAGTTTCTAGACTTCTTTACCTTAGATTGGTTGAAGAGCCTTTGGTCATACTGAACTTCATTTGAAGTCCGAGGATTGGGCACACCAAGAGCAATGACTTCACTGATATCTCGATTTTCATTTCTCTGCAGTTTTGACCTATTTGAAAAGTTATGTTATCATTATGCTATCATTAATTGAACACTTTTTGCGGACAAGCTGAACATATTCAACTTAAATACAATCGATCTCAGAAGCAAAGGAAATGAATATGTCATGTTTATGTCTTGTGAACATACATTCCTAGATAACGCATAATCAGGTTGATAGCCCTTACAGCATTTCAGATACATGACTGGGGGAGGGAGGTGAGGCAAGGGGAAGTAAAATGATGTTTGTACATGTACCAACTCCCCATGATGAATGTAATCATTATATACTGCAACATGTACTAATAAAAATTTTAAAATGAGATTAAAAAAAGATACATGATTAGAGGAGATAGGTTCCACAGTAAGGACTTTCTACTAACTCAAATGAACAGCCCAAAGACTGGTTCTTGATACAAAATTCTTGAATGTAAGCAATTACCTGACAATTATGCTAAGATACAAAATTGCTATAGTCTCTATTTGCTAATATTATATGAAAGTTCAGTGGGCTGGGAAAGGGGATGCAAATTGATGCATTATATGAATCATTTTCAAAAACTACATTTAGTAATTTCATCCTAAAAAAATTTTGAAGAAAACGTCAACGACTGGATTACTCTATGAGAATTCTGACACTCAGATTAATTTAAATCCTTTGCTTTTTTGGTATGTATGTACTCCAGAGATCTCCAATGAGATCACAGTAACTGTCATCACTTATTTTACTAGAAACGCAGTTTTTAAAATAATTTCCATAGACAATCTGATTTCATCCAATCTCAAGTTTAAACTTTCCTATGTTACCAATTCTTATGGCCACTTTACTAGTTTTTAAGGACCCGCTACATCTATATAGCCATTTTGATTTTCACAATTTAGGAAGTTCTAACCAAGAGCACCATTAACTGAACACTTTCATGTTTCATTCCTCTTTCTTCTACATTGTTGATTTACCCACAACTCTGAATTCAGATTCTTTGCTTCTCCATGACTATACTTATCCAGTGAGATGAAATATGCCATTTAAGATATGACTTGAGAAAATAGATTGTGTCAGCTCCAAATATGATCAGAGCATGGGAAAACTGCATTTGGAAAGAAAAAAATTTTACATTTAAATTTAATACTCACTGCGAATTCCAACTTTGTATTTAGCATTTCCTCAACTTTTTAGCAACTGCAGACCTCTGACTTGGGTAAACCACAAACTTCTCCAATTCCTACCTTATGTCCTCAATATATGTATTTAGTTCATTTTATACCATTTTATAACTATTAAGGGTTCCTTATAAATTTTTTCAAAGTATTTTATATGATAGTTCTGTCTTTCTAAATTGTAAGTTAAGCTGCTCACATAAAGGAATTCATTTTTACTTCTTTCAAAGCCTGCTCTTTTCCTTCACTGTACTGGGCATAGTACTCTGGGGATACATACGTATGAAAGGATGTCGATTAAGGCATGACAGCTTATTTCCTGTATAGTGGCATAGTCACAAATTCAATTTGTCTCACTATATGAAGTAGGAAAAGAATAGACCAACACAGTCTCATTCATTATTTCCTTATCACAAATATGATCTAAGTTACCAATTCTATAGCCTCATCTTTCTCAATTCTATCTGACCCTACATAGTGAGGGAAGAAAAGATTACTTCTAGGGATAGTCAATTCTGCTAAGACAAAGTAATTAAGTGCAAGAAAATGAAGGACAATTTATTAAGTTATCATACTAAAAAAGGAAAGAGAAAAAGCAAACCTGATCTTAGTGGACTAAAACTTTGCTCTAAAAGATACAAAAAGGCCACTCTTCATGATTTATATTTATAGCACTTACCTCTTATCAGGAGCTGCCCTGGAAAGATTCCGGTCATGCTGTCTCTCTTTTCGCCTATCATGCCGGATTTCATCTCTCTCACGTGCCTCCCCATCCTCTGTGTGGACACAGTTGAAAATTATTTCATCACTGTATTATCCATTAATATTTTGAACAAGAGAATATTCTTTAACCTTAGACAGAAAATTCCACATATTTCTTTGTAGTCACAGTCAGCCTTTTAAACCTTATTTGCAATTAATTTAAATCTAATATAGTATTAACTTTTTAATGTGAATTCTAGAATCATGCATACTGAGTATTAGTACTGCTGTCTTCAACTTAACTTTGAAATGCACCCAAGTAGTAAGTTAGAATGACAGATGGATACAAAGATGGGTAGATATGTGACGAGCAAATTTATTCTTGTTAAGTGTTTCAAAAAATTAACTAGAGGGCTAGTGATATAGCTCAGCAGCATAAGTGCCTGCCTGGCAAGCGCAAGGTCCTGAGTTGGACTCCCAGTACCCGCATATTTAAAAAAACAAAACAAAACAAAACAACTAGAATCTAGTTGGGGAATAATGGTGTTCATTATAAAATGCTTTCCATTTTTCTATGTGTTTGAAATTTTCACAACATGTCAAGAAAAAATAATTACGTGAAAGTTTTCCCTCGTATTTCAAGAGATTCTACTGAACGAAGAACCTTCTGCTTGTGGTCTATAGGGGCTGGTTGTATCTTGATCTCAATTTTATTTACATCTATCTTCATTTTTTCTACCCTCAACAGTCTGTGGGGATACACTGTAGCTAATATAAATTTTAGAGCTGGCCTGTCTAGATTCAAATCCTGATCTTTCATGACAAATTAGCAATGTGACTTTGTGCAGGTTACCTAACCACTCTTAGTTTCCTCCTCTGTAAAGCAGTGACAATAATAATGCCACTGAACAAAGCTGATGTAGTAATAATATGAGGTAATGTGAAATACTGAGTGGTGCCCACCATATTAAGTACTTCAATAGCTTTTATAATATCTGGCAACAGATTTTTCAAAATTTTAATTAATTTCTCAAGAACCATTCTGGGGCTGGGGAGATAGCTCAGCAGCACAGTGCCTGCCTGGCAAGCGCAATGTCGTGAGTTTGATTCCCGGTAGGAAAAAAAAAAAAAGAACCATTCTGGTTTTTTGGTACTTTTTTAAAATCAGATTTTATTGGTACATTTTAGATATACATAATGATCACATTCATCTTAGAGAATTTGTACATGATATCACTTGATTCTTTTTTTCTTTCTCATTCCCCTAACCTCCCTTCAATCACTCCTCCCCTCCCCATTTACAAATGCTTTGTTTCCATTTTTGTTGTTTTTTTCCTTATCAAGTTTGGAGAACTAACACACAGCACTTTTTATTTTATTTCACTTTTTAATGGGGTGTTGAGGATGGAACCCAAGGACTTGTGCATGGTAGGAAAATACTACCGAAGAGCTACACCTGTAGCCTAGCAAGTTCTACTTGTAAATACCTTCAGGGTGTATTTAGAGTGGGTGTACAACAGGCAGATATTACATCTTACCTCGTGTCATTTATATGTGATTCAGGAAGTAGATCACTAATTACAGCCTTGGTTACTTCTGTTTAGTTGAACTCTAGACTCTATAACCCAGTGCCTGCTTAACATCTCCATCCTAAACTTAACATGTACTCAACTTTTAATCTTTCCCTCCCAAACCTGTTTGTCCTACATTGTTCTCAATATTAGTAACTGACAATTTAATCCTCCCCAATTGCTTAGATCAAAAATTCTGGAATGATCTCTGACTCCTAAGTTTTCTCTCATACTTCTACCTAATCCTTAAACAGATTTTGCTAGCTTTACCTCCAAAATACATCCAACATCTGATCACTTTTTCATTACCTCTTGTTCGCATCTCTCATCAGGTTTACTACAATAGGCTTACAATAATTTCTCTACTTCTGCCCATGTCCATTCCACAGTCCTCCATTTTTAACATAGCAACCACACTAATATTTTAAAAATATATGTTAGGGAAAATGCTGGTTAAATGATAGAAAGTTTTACTGATGCAGGAAGAATAAGTTCTGAAGATACAATGTAATGCATGGTGACTACAGTTTACAATACTACATTATAGAAATGAAATTTGCTGAGAAATCTTAATCTCACCAAAAATTTCAAAGTGACTGTGTGGTGACTGATATGTTAATTAGCTTGGCAGTAGCAAACATTTCACAATGTAGAAGTACGCTTGAGCATCATACTGGGTGGGGGGTATTGCTCAATGGAACACTTTGTTTCACATATCCTCCGAGCACCACAAAGCAAAATAAAAACCCCACAATTCAGGCATGATGATACATGCCTGTAATCCTAGCACTTTGGGAAGCTGAGACAAAAGGATAGCAAGTTCAAGCCCCAGTCTGGGCAACTTAGCAACTCAGACTATGTCTCAAAAAAAAAATTTTTTTTTTTTGTGGGTACCAGGGGGTCGACCTCAGGACCTCACGCGCCAGGAGGCGCCCGTGCCGCTGAGCGATATCACCGGCCCCTTTTTCGTATGTGGGATCCGGGAGTCGAATTCGGGCCCTTGCGCTTGTAAGGCAGGCGCTTACGCCGCTGAGCCATCTCACTGGCCCTCAAAATTTTTAAAAAGGGCTGGGAATGTACTTCAGTGAGAAGGTCTTGGGTTCAATCTCTAGTATCAAAACAAAACAAAAAACCCCACCAAACACCTAAACAATTTAATCTAGTCATACCACAAATCCCACCTACAGTTCTAGCTGCTTGGGTGGCTGAAGTGGATGGGTTTCTTGAACTTAAGAATTTGAGGCCAGCCTGGGCAACACAGCAAGACTTTGTCACAAAATAAAAAACAAAAAAAAAAACTAACAAATCCCCAACACCACCACCCAAACTAAACCAAACCAAAATAGAAAACTACCCTTACACTGTACAACTTAAATACATATTATTAATTTGTCAATTATACTGCAATAAAGTTGCAAATGTCACTGTTCAAAATCCATCATTTTATTTGTCACTTAAAGTAAAAGCTGTGTTCTGACAATGACTAAAATACCACACATGATCCGACAGCCACTATTCTTCCCACCCCTCCTAACTACTCTGACGAATCTCTGACTTCTCTCCTCCTTCACTACAATCCAGCCACACAGGTCTCCCTGCACTTCCTTGAGCACGCCAGGCATATTCTCAACTCAGGGACTTTGTACTTGCTTATCTTTCAATCTGTAATGCATGTCTGCCAGATTCCCACATGGCTTACTTTCAAGTTTTGGTGCTCATTAGCTCAGAGGTGAGGCCTATTCTAACTACTCTCTCCTGACACTTTTATGCCCCCTTTGGCTGTTTTATTTTTATCAACAGTAATTATTACCTTCTACTATACTATGTAACAGCATTTCTATCTGTACTCATTGGAAATTGATTGCTGTATCCTATCCCATTACCACCTCTACCCCAAGTCTAGCAGAAAATTTGCCTACAAAAGAACCTTAAGCTTGGTGCAGTGGAGTGGGCCTTTAATCCTAACTACTAGGGAGGCTGAGTCAGAAGGACTGCGAGATCAAGGCCAGACTGACAGTTTAGCAAGATCTGTCTCAAAACCATCTAACTAATCAACCAATCTGCACATAGTAAGTACTTAATATGAACTGAATGGACAAAAGAATGAATACTTTTACCAGCCTAGGTTTTATGAAACAAAAACACCCTCATAAATTTTCTTAAATTAATACTACAACTCATCATTCCACTCTTAAAGAATTAATTCACCAACATATACCACTGAATAAAGCCAAAGAAAAAAATACCGGCAGTTTTAATGATTAGAAAATGCATTAACTTGTAAGACTGAAAAATCTCTGAATAATTCTGCCATAAGGGGAAGCTGACTTACTCAGTTGAAGATCTCATTTTTCTAAATTTCAAAATAACTAAACAACAACAACAACAAACTTAGCCAGGTGTGGTGGCACAAGCCTATAATCCCAGCACTCAGGAGACTGAAGCAGGAGGATCATTACAATTTGAAGGCCAGGATGGGCTATATAGTCAGTTCAAGGCCAGCAATATCAAGCCTATCATCTGAATAACATGATTTTTTTTTTTTTTTTGGAGACAGGGTCTCACTATGTACTTCAAGCTGACCTTGAATTCACTATGTAGCCCAGGCTGGACTTGAACTTAGTGATCCTCCTGCCTCAGCCTCCTGAATGCTGGGATTACAGGCATCGCCATAATGCCCCACCTGAAAAACATGGTTTTTAAAGTATAGTTGCCCTTTGTTATTCAGTGGGGAGTGGTTCCAGGAACCCCCAAACATGGATATCTGAATCCATGCATGCTCAAGTCCTTCATATAAGATGGGAGCAATATTTGCATATAACTTACACATAAGCCTCCTGTATATGTACTTATAATCCGTAGATTATTTACAATACCTAATACAATGTAAATGCTATATAAACAGTTGATGTACTATATTACTTAGGATAATGACAGGGGAAAACAGCTGTATGTTTTAGATATTGATACATTTTTTCCAAATATTTCTGAATCCATGGTTGGTTCAATTTGTGAATATGGATGCCAGGGATCCACAAGGACAACCGTGTATGGTATTGCTCAGAACTTTAAAAAATTTCTAATATAGTCCCATATTAGAGGTCTACCTTTTATTTTCTGTTACTTTGGCTTAGTAGAGGTTACTTTCCATTTCTACACTAGTTCTGAAATATTTAAAAGTTTTCTTTTTATGTACCTAACTACTTTTATGTGCAGTTAGCAAACAAAATATAAAAGAGATTTTTCTAAAATGAGATATGTATTGTTCAAAGTAAATTCCACAAGGAGAATGCCATACCTTTTTCCACATGGGTTTTGATCCCAGCTCTCCTCTCCCTAGCTTTTTGGGCCATTTCTCTAAGTTTCTCTTCATGTTTCTCCTTTTCTTTTTGAGCCATCTTCCTTTCCACCTGGGCACGCATTTCCACAGCTTCACGAGCCTGTCAGTGAAGTCAGATGTTAGTGGGGTGCTATCGTGGGATAAATATTTACACCTATCATCTAAACTCCCAAATGAAGTCTGGCTTGTAAGAGCAGCTAAAGAGAATTCATATTTGTTATTGTTTTTTTGGTACCAGGAATCGAATTCAGGACCTTGTGCTTGCTAGGCAGGCGCTGTGCCACTAAGCTATATCCCTGGCCCCATATTCGTTATTGTTGATTAAAATGATAAAATATCCTGCTGAGACGACTTTGGAAGGTTAGTTTTTTCACTCTGGAGAATGTTTTAGTAGTTGAAACTACAGTGACCCCAATCAAACTTCCAAGTCAGTACCACCAATGCTTTCTTAGAAACAATATAAAAATCAAAAATTAGGTGCACTACTGTGTGCCTACAGACATGGCATTTGGAAAGCTAAGGCAGGAAACCCTGAGCCCAGGAGTTTGAGACCAGTCTGGTACAGTACCACCCATCCAAATGAAAAAATAATTAAACAAGACTCCAATTCCAGATAAACCTTAGCCAGGCATGTGGTGCATGCCTGTATTCCCAACACTTGGGAGACTGAGGCAGGAGGATTGCTGTGAGTTCTAGGCCATAGTGAGACTCTGTCTCAAAAAAAAAAAAAAAAGATAAAACCTTAGCTTATAGCTGATAGAGATAATTTCTTTTTAGAGATAATTTTTATAATGGTACTTATTGTGACAAAAGAAATATACTTTTCTGTGTTCTAAATACATGCCATGCCATGCAAACTTGAAGGTCACATACTAACACCATAATATTTAATATAGTTAGTATCGCTGATGCCATTTTATGTAGGATTTGATTAATCAGAATGTTCACTTACCTCTCCCTGCAATTTCCTTATAGGGGGACACATCTATACCTAAAGGGAGGGCATTACGAAGTGTAGAATAGCAACTACCAATCTTCACAAAACTGGATCAGTTTAGGGAACTATTATTCTGGCATGGTATGAGGGAAATGGATCACCATGGTGGCTGAGGGGGTATGTATAAGTATACAAAGGTTGGGACCATGTACATAGCTGCAATTAGTACCTACCATCTTTGACAAATATCACAGGTTACAGTCTCTCTAAATACTCGGTACTATAGCTAAATTAACAGTACCTTAGTTAAACAAGAATGAATTTACAGATCACCAGAACATTAAACAAATTATAACAGACCAACCTTCCGATCAGCAATGTAGAGCGCTTCAGCCAGTTTGGCAAAATTTTCATTTATGTGTACTGTCTGAAGTCCTCTTCCATCAGCAGCTAGACGTTTGTCTAATGGAATTGTATAACCCTAGGGTGAAAGCAATGAGAAAACAGCAGTGACAGAAGAGCAGCAGTAATTATTTAAAATTAAATCAAAATATGTACTTTTTTTTTTTTAATGCGGGTACCGGGAGTCGACCTCAGGACCTCGCGCTTGCCAGGCAGGTGCTTATGCCACTGAGCTATTCCACCGGCTCAAAGTATGTACATTTTGAGAAGCTCTTATAGTTATTTCTCTTATATCTTGCTTCAAAATAATGCAAACCAGCAGCAACTAACAAGGAGTATTTTGTATGGCAGATTAAGCACTTTCCATCTGTGGTCTCACTTAATAGTAAAAAGAACTCTATAAAACTGGTAACATTATCGTTTCCATCTCACAGGGAAGGACAGTGAGGCAGAGAGTTTGGGTAATATCCCTAAGGTAAAGTAGTTAATAAGCGCATGAATTAGGGTTTAAACTAAGACAGTATGACTTCAAAACCGAAGCTCTGGAAAAACAGATCATGTTAACAATTGTAGATTATAATAAAAGGCAATTATGTCAAACAGCCAAATTGTTGCTCCTGCAGTAAAAATGGCACAAACCTTGGCGCTTACAATCTCAGTCTTTAGGTAGTTTAAATCTGCTATACTTTCTTACTAACTCATTAGATTCTTTCTTGTTTTCATAAGTGGAATAAAGAAGAGATCAAGCCCTCCAGATAATTAAATTCTATATTCTTAAGTTTTGCACCTCATTTCAATAAATCAAGGAATGTGCTTGAACATTCATGTACTTTTCAGGCTTAGCTTTATTTTTCCAGATTCCTAACCTGACCCCCAAACAGTGAACTTAGTCCACAGTGTCCTAGTAAAGTGTTATGTAATCAACTCAAGATGCCATATAGTTACATATGAACTATTGAACCCAAACCAAACCAGCCAATCACCTTTTTGTTGTAGGGTGAGTATATAAATTCACTTAAAGGACAAATTATACTTAACCCATGGTTACAGTCACCTTCATTCATCAAAAATAGATTCATGGAATTCAGACTATAAGAAATAGTGATTAGGAAATTTATCTCACATTTCACAAACAATGACTTCTAGAAGCTTTGGTGTTTAGAAGAGGATATGCTATAAACAGAGATGAAATAGCTGAAAATTAAAGCATTGAGGCCAGGTGTGGTGGTGTGTGCCTGTAATCCCAGCACAAGGGAGGCTGACGCAAGGAGGATCACCTGAGTTTGAGGCTAGCCTGGGCTACATACTGAGTTCAAGGTCAGCCCAAACTATATGGCAAGACCCTGACTCCAGAAAAAACAAAACAAAACAAAACAAAACAAAAAAAAGGAAAATAAGAAGGAAAATCAAAGCACTGAAAATAACCAAACACTTATTGTTAATTTCTCATACTGTCACTTAGACTGGTTTAATTTCTGTCAGAAATAATTTTTAGATATAAATTTGAGCTTTCTACAGAACATCACTGTGAATTGGTATGGTACTTTTTTTCTATTTCTTTCTTTCCTATGTGTTTTTTTTTTTTTTTTTTTTTTTGGGGTACCGGGGGGTCGACCTCAGGACCTCGTGCACCAGCAGGCGCCCGTGCCACTGAGCGATATCACCGGCCCCTTTTTTCGTATGTGGGATCCGGGAGTCGAACTCGGGCCCTCGCGCTTGCCAGGCAGGCACTCACACCGCTGAGCCATCTCACCGGCCCTTTCCTATGTGTTTCTGACAGCTATAATGCACTAAAGGAGTTGACATGGTATTTATGTGCACAGTATACTAACATTTCTACTACATGTTTTTAAAAGTCACATAAATTGTTAACTATTGTTATTATCACTATTTTTATCATTAATATTATTGTTGGGCCTGTGAGATGGCTCAGTGGCATAAGCGCCTGCCTGGCAAGCACGAGGTCCTGAGTTCGACTCCTGGAACCCACATAAAGGAAGAAAAGGGCTGGTGATATCGCTCAGCGGCAGAAGTGCTTGCCGGCAAGTGCGAGGTCCTGAGGTCGACCCCCGGTACCCACATTAAAAAAAAAAAAAATTATTATTATTTTTGGTGGTGGTGCCAAGGATCAAACCCAGGGTCAGGGCCTCATGCACACTAAGCATGTGCTCTATGTAGACACTGAGCTGCACCCTCAGTCCCTGGCACTCCGTCTTAAAAACATTCAGCTAAGTGAGGTGCTAAGGTTTCAACTAAAGTTATTTAGTCTTTAATTCTTCCTTGAGTGTTTTCCAGTACACTATAATACTAAAAGACTAATTTTATGACAACTTAATTACCTTTGCATTTTTCCAGTTGGAAATACAAGGAGGAATCTTCCATTCTTGTTGTTCCTTTACAGTCATCTGAATTGAGAAAAAACCAGGAGACATTTTTAGATTTATATAGCCTACCTAAAAATCCAAGTACAATCTTTACAACTCAAAGATGGCTCTGTGCACACTGACACACGGACATACTTTCTCTAAGTCTAAAATTCCATTTGTTCCTGCAGCACTATATACTATGTTCCCATAGTATGGATTCTAGTAATAACAATGTAAAAAACAAAAGAATCTAGAAATTATATTTGACATTTTTATAAATGCTAGCTAATATTTTTCTACACTTCTTTCAGATGAAAACTTTTCTTTTGAGAATTAAAAAATACTTTAAAAAGTCACTCAGAATATGAACCAGAGACCTAATAAATCCATGTCTACATTTCCTATACCTATGGTATCCTTCACATGAAACAGATCCTACTCATTCTGATAAAAGGAGAGTCTAAGTTACTAATAAAATAGCTAATATTTTATACACATTCACGTAACAATCTAGAAACTATATTTTTACACATTCCCATAAGCACTCTAGAAACTATACTTTGTAGTCTTGACAGGGTCCCTATTTGGTATTGAGAAACAATTAGTACAAGAACACTGCAATCTGTGTGGGTATATGTACCTCTAAACATAGGAAGGTTATTTATAAAATTAATAATCATAAATTTAAAAAAAGATTTTGGACTATAGCAAAGAATACCTTCCGACTAGGAGAATGCATGACAGGTGCAGGAGGAGAAGGTGGTCCCCGTGGAATTTTCTTATTAATCCTGAATGAAAAATCAAAGTATAACCAGAGAATGATATAGGTTCCCCCTTTAATTTATTATATCTCAAGTCTCCCCTTCTTGTTTTTTTTGTTTTGTAAAGCTTTCGACAGAGAAAAATAGAGATTGTGTAATGAACGCCCATCATACATCTATCATTTGGCTTCTACAATACAACACTCAAACCCTGTCATCATTACCCCACTGCCATGATATCATTGCACAGAGCAATGTACTTGCAGCTTATTGAGATAAATTGACATACAGTTAACTAAACTTATTTAAAGTGCATACAAGGACCATCACAGTCAAGGTAGTGAACATACTGTCACCCGCAAGAGTTTCTGCATGTCCCTTGCCTACTCCTTTTGTTCCTCCATTCTCTGTCCCCACTTTCTGTCTCACAGGCAACCACTGATCTACCTTCTATTACTTTACATTAATTTTCATTTTCTAGAATGTTACATAAATAGAATTGTACCTTATGCACTTGTTTTTGCCTCGCTTCTTTCACTCAGCAGAATTATTCTGAGATTCATCTACGCTATTAATAGTTAATTCCTTTTTGCTGCTCACTATTTTTCCATGAAACAATGTACCAAAGTTTGCTTATCCATTCACATGGTGATAAGACATCTGGAACACGTTTTCCCTTTAATATCTTTTTTAAGAAAAGGATTTCATTCTCATGAAGCCATCAACTTACTTGAACCTTGGAGGCTCCATTGGATCTTTCTGCATTTCCACCATTCGAATGACCCTCTGTTTAGCTCCAGAGTTGAAAGCCACTCCCTGCTGGGATGGTGTGTATCTGAAGGAAGCAGATGAAAACTACAGGTGTAGGTAGTTTAAGCTGTCAGTAGGTATTTTCCTTTGGAAAACTACATTTTCAATTCCTTTCACAAAGCATTAATAGAAAATTACAAAATATTTAGGTAGAGCAATTAGCACAGAGGTAAGAGAACTAACAAAAATTATGAGATACAAATAAAATGTAAACTAGAGTGGTTAGTCTGCAAATAATCCATCCTCATCCATTTACCAGCATGGAAGGTGTGATTGTTCAGTTTCTCAAGAGAAGAGGTCTAGGAAAGAGTACCTAGTTTGTAAGTCTGCATTTGAGAAAAAAATATGCCCAATAATAGCAGCAGGCAACTTACAATTAGCAGTTTTGGGTTAATCATAGGTTGTGAAACACAGAAAGAATACTGGCAGCAGCTCTACCAGCTCTGAGTTTTCCCTTAGTATCTACATGTAATTCACCGCCTCCCCCCAAGATTCAATCAAGTGAAACTCTTCAAAATTATAAGGATGGTTATTAATAGAAAACTATAAATAATAATTATGGTTTGAATCATATACTGTGTTAATTTTTAAAAACAAAAATATTTAGGAAATAGCATAAAGCTAATATCTTAAAGTAGTATCTTAAAATACTATGCTTTCAATTGTCCACAAAGACAGTCAAGAGGCTTCAAATCGTTATTCGTAACAATGCATTTGTAATTGTGACTATCTGGAACCGTGAAAGAATACCAGAACCCTTAACCCAAATTAAGTCTGAAATGAAACTAAGGTTTCCAGGTGTGACTCATACCGGATGTACTGCGCAGGAGCCAGCTTATCAGCGGCCCGTACGGGCATGGCCGCAGCAACCTTCTGTGATACGGATTTCTCCAAGGCTGCCCTTGTCTTTTCTGTTATCTGAAACGTGACATGCAGCAGTGAGTGGCTTGGAAGTTAGCAAGAACATAGAAAGTCACCTAAAATAATATATGCCAACTCCCGGTTACCTCCTTAATAGCTTCTTCATCGGGCCTCTGCAGATCTGGATCATCTGCATTCATAACCTCTTTTGGAACCAGGTCAGTGTATTTACTATAAATGACCTAAAATGTTCAAACACAAGCAGGCTTAAGAAAAGCAGAGAATGAAAAGAAACAACCTCATTAAGTCATTTTAGATGTCAACATGTCCTCTCAGCATACATATAAATTTAGGACACTCAGTTTAGTCTTCTAGCTTTTAAAACTGAAGGAGCTTAAAAAATATACACAAATTGCTGCCCTGGCCATAAGTTAATAATTTTGCCTTAACCCCATGCATTTAAATTATTTGAGGTCTTTTAATCAAGTCAGTATCCAAATAAATTGTGCCAACAAAATCTTATGCAACAGTGATCTCTATTTTTGAGGCACACTAGGACTTGAAATTAATGATGATATAAAACTGCCTATAGCACCATTATCTTGGATTAAAAACTCATCAGAATTTAAGTCAGGTTATCAAAATAATTTTCAAATTCACTGGGCCTAGAAAATTTCATTGACCTCATCCTATTTATAATGTTTCTCTTTTTTGGCATCAATTCTAGTCAGAGACTATGAAAATGAACATGTGCCACAGTGAAAAAATCCCGAACATTTTCTTCATGAGAAGGCAAAAATAAAAAAAGAGAGAAAAAAACAAAACACATTCTCTCTATATAACTTATTTTATGCACAAATTTGGAACTACTATACAAGTTCTATATACTCAACATAATTTCTTTTTGGCTGACATGGAAAAGTGACAGGCACCGGACAAACAGAATACTACTTACTCTCATCTCCATCTATACTTCTCAAATAGTTTCATAAAAACCTATGTGGTACATTTTAAAGGAAAAAAACACAACCCCCCCCCAAAAAAGATACCAGAAATATAACAAATAATACACTTTCTAAATTTTAATGCTCTAGTTAGAAATTCTTTGACACATACAAAGAAAGGACAACTTAAGAATATGAAAGTAAAAATTCCTACTTGTTTGAGATCTTCAAAAATTTTCTATAGAAGAAAACTGTTTTCTACCATAAGCCAAAATCCTATATTAATAATTACATCCTACCAATGGATAAAAAAGATGTGGTATTTTCATACAATAGAGTACTACTCAGCCATAAAGAAAGATAAACTAGAGACTTTTATAGGTAAATGGATGCAATTCGAGACCATACTCATAAGTGAAATAAACCGGATGCACAAGTGTAAACATTGTATTGTCTCCCTAGTGTGAGAAGCTGAAAGTGTAAATAAGATCCAAAATGTACAACAGATATTGTAAAACAGGAAGAAACTGTTCAAAAGGAAAGAGAAACTGGGATGGGGGAATGGAGAAAAGGAAAAGAAAAAAAATATATATAACAAGATAGTTAAGATACACTACTAATTTCACTTAGTTCATTGAAAAGAAAGGTTTGTGCTAATGTTGTTTGGACAATTGAATGCCGATATCTTGTACCCTGAGTAACTAATTTAAAGATAACAATATGCAATGTATTAACCATTGTTATCCTATTGTTTTGAAATTTTGTTCTATTTTTTTTCTTTAAAAAAAAAATTACATCCTACCATATGACAGTCCTTAGAACAGTTTAAAAGAAATGATGATATTCCTAATTTCCTACTCCAATGAATGGAGCAAAAGGTACTTCACGGCTTCCTTGCCCACACAGCTTCAGTGTGTCCTTATATAGTAATTCTCTCTCTTTTTTTTAAAGGGACTTTTTTTTTTTCTTTTTTGGTACCAGGAATTGAACTCAGGGCCTTGAACTTGCTGAGCTACATTCCCAGCCCTGTGCCCTTACAATTCTCATTCCATGATTCATGCTTCAGTCCCAGAGCTTTTCTCCTGTTCCTTGGAATATACCATACTTTCCCCCAATTCTGGACCTTTATAGAGAGCTGTTTCCAGCTCTTCAAGTGAATTTTTTATCTTTGTGTATCAGATCTAAGGGCCGCATTGGTAAGGTCTCCTGACTCCCCCACTAAAGTAGCAACACCTCCTTTTCCAATCATTGAGTCACAGCACTGTTTACTCTCTTCAAAGCACTACTAACAGTACAAAATTTATTTGCTTACTGTCTCCCTTATTAAAATAACAATACCTAATATTTATCGAACACTTGTAGTATCTCCCCCCTTTTTATTTAATACATAAACTAATTTAACCTTTGAGATATGCAATGATTATACTGTATTACTGATGAGAATATTCATTAAAGTATCTCCAGTGCCTGTAACAATTCCTGATTCACAAGAGGTATTCGGTCAATGTTTTTTGCAGGCATGAATGAATAAATGAATTTTAGAGATGCTCTATTACATGCCAAAAGTTATTATAATTTAGGCCCTACTGAACTTTCTTCTTCTATGCCTTTTTTTTTTTTTTTTTTTGTTAAGAGACGGGACCTCACTAATTATGCCAAGGTTGGCTCCAAACTCCTGGGCTCAAGGGATCCGTCTGCCTCCACCTCCCCTGTAGCTGAGACTACAGGGGTATATCATCATGCCTGGTTCAGAACTTTCTACATAAGCTATTGATTTCCCAGAAAATAACTAGCCATAACCATAAACTGCAATCTTGAGCCTGTTTTGTTAAGGAATGAGATGATGGACCAGGTAAGAAAGTGTAGCCTTAGCCCAAGATGTACTATTGATACATGAGCTATTACTGTCACTATCCTTAAGAGTGTTCATCTTGGAAGGGAACCTAAAGCTCACTTTAATGAGAAAAGTGAAGCTCTCAGTGCATTAAGATCACATAACTACTAAACGACCTCAAAGTTTTACTTCTTTTCAGGATGGAGAAATCTGTTATTGCTACAAACTGAAAATTATATAACAAAACTGTAGAAGATAATACCCAGACTATGAAGAGTTAATCACTTTTATACAGCAATCATTATAGGAAGAAGTTCTAAGTAAATGGCTCCCTGGTAGTCATATATGTTCAACACAGTCTCAATACTAATTTAGCATACAAGAGCCATTTGCTGCTTCTTATTTGGGTATTCCAAAGTTAATAACCCTTTAAACGAGCATCAGTAAGATGCTAGCATCTCACAAGGCTGACTGAAGGACATCTGAAGAGCAAGATTCCTCCATGGTAATTAACTATAAACCCCCAAATTTTTATAGCCTAAGAACCAAATGTACTGAAGAAAGTCCATATATCCTACGAGGCACTGGGGCTGGGGAGGCTATCTGAAAACTACAATATCCCCTTGAAGGCAGGAGTATTAAATGAGCTTTGCATACAAGATAAAGCAGTAGTAACTCATCCACAAACAGGTAAAAAAATTTTTTTTTTGGAGACAGGGTCCTGTTACGTAGTTCAGGCTAGCCTTAAACTCACTAGGTAGTCCAGGCTGGCCTCAAACTTGCGGTGATCCTTCTGCTTCAGCTTCCCACAAGCTAGGATTATAGGCATGTGCTACCATGCCTGGCTGAAAATAGGTAATTTCTTATTACTGAAGACTGGTCAAGAACTGGACTGACTGAAAAAATAAGCCTGTCAATATACTTACCACATTGGGTAAAAAGAAAATACTATCTTTGTTTTTGAAACAGGGTCTAGCTACATTGCCCAGGTTGCTCTTGAACTTGTGGGTTCAAGCAATTCTGCTTCAGCCTGCCAAGTAGCTGGGACTACAGGTGCATGCCACTACAGCCACCTGGCCAGAAAACCCCATCTTTAGGCTTATCTAGTTTGTGAAACCACATACACCTGTTGAGGATTTTTGAGAGGATAGGTTAAAGGCATTCTGATAAGTAATATAATTTATGTTAACATTTTTCATCAAAGTTATTTTAGAAGAAAAAAATGCATAGGTCAATGAAGTTTATGATTAAAAAAATAAGAAGCATTTAATTCCATCAAGATTTACTTTTTTTTTTTTTTTTTTTGTATTGGGAATCAAACTCACAACCTCACGCTTGCCAGGCAGGCACTGTGCTGCTGAACTATACCCCCAGCCCTCACCAAGATTTATTCTGAGAAACTTTTTTTCTTCCTAATTTCATAGCACTAATAAGTCTTATGCATACTACTTACTTTACATATAGATCAATGGCCTTAGACTTGTTTTAGACTAGTACCTCTTAGAATCCTGACTTTTCTCACTTTTATACCCACTGCTAGCATTTTCATTCTTGCTCTTTCACTATTAATATCAGTAGGAACTCCCTGATTTCTAAAGAGTTTCAGGTCCCTCTGAGATAAATCAGAAATCTTTGCACTACAGTACAAATTCAAAAATCCAGTAATTGTTTTAATCCTTTGTTGAGAACTCTATATAGCCTTCTGAATGATAATGAATTTTAAAAATTCCATTTCATGGGGCCGGTGAGATGGCTCAGTGGCGTACGCGCCTGCCTGGCAAGCGCGAGGGCCCGAGTTCGACTCCCGGAACCCACATACGAAAAAAGGGCCGGTGATATTGCTCAGTGAAACGGGCGCCTGCTGGCATGCGAGGTTCTGAGGTCGACCCCCGGTACCCACAAAAAAAAAAAAAAAATCCATTTCATACAATGAATAGTTAATTCCTATTTCTTCTAAAACAGGAAAATCAATTGTTTTCAAACAGGACATCACTGCCACCTTCAGCTCCCCTCCCGGAGCCTTTGTAAATGGATGAGGTGTTTCTAGTTAAGACAATGGGGACACCACTGGCACTAAATAGGTGCCAGTTATGTTAAACACTGTACAATGCTCAGGAGAGTTCTGAACAATCAAGAAATGCCTCTCTTGAAAGTACCAATGGCACATAATGGGTACTCAGTTAAAGTTGAACTATTAAATGCATTCCAAAATGCGTAAATCCACCCACTTTTAGTAAAAAAGAACAAAACCAAAATGTTGTATGAATCTGAGTGGTACTTCTCTAAACTACAAGATCTGCGTTCAATTCTAGCGGCAGCATTATAGACAAACATCTAAGACTTTTACTGTACAAAAGAACAACGCTTTAAAGACTTTATTTGGACAAAATATTGAAATCCAACAATAAATAGTTCAGTTGTAACAGTCTACTCTATTTTCAATATAAAATAACTACTGTACCAATATAGATGGTTGCAATGGAAAGGAAAAAAATTTAGACATTCCCTTATAAATCAGACAACTCTTGGTTCCTTGTCTTGAAATATAACGCAACATGGGCTAAAGCTGTTCAAAATAACACAAACAGCCAATGCCAAATTACTGCCCTAAAATGTTGCTTTTTTTCTAACAAATGGGAGTAGAAGGTAGCACATCTAGTAAAGAAAGCACATTCCTCTGAAACAGGGAGAGACGTACCAAAACAAAAGAAGCCAGAGTCAAGCGGAGGCTTCCATGGTGCAAGGTAAGCTTCCAGTGTATGTCCTACATGTATAGGCACCTAATTTTCTTTTTGCAGAAGTGGATTATGCTTCCTTACTGGCTACAGAGGAAATAGTTTTCTTTTATACAGTGAAAACTCCAATGATTTGCCCAACAATCACTGGTGAATGCCTCTGTGTCAAACTTTCAGACACAGAAGTGCCATAGAGGAATAAAGAAAGAGTATTGTCCTGCTCTCAAAGAGTTTACAGTCAAATGACAAAGATCATGAGTGTACAGATAATTACAGCAAAAGGCAATGACTGCTATAATGAACCTTGGGAGTAGAGAGGAAGGATATCCAATATAGCCAGGAAAGGGAAAGCATTCTGGAATAGTGAAGAATAAGCTGAGATTTGAAAGCAACAGAATTCTGTCAAAGAATAAAGGTAGGGCTCTCCAGGTACAGGAGGAATTTCCTTGGAAGTTTTCAAGATAAGAGAGAATATGCCATTAGGGGAATTGCAAGTAGTTCTTCATGGCAGACATTTATAGAGAATGCATGAAAGTTTTTTCTTCTTTACGATCACCTGTAACAATTATTTTATATTGAATAATAAACAGAAAGGTGGGGCCGGTGAGATGGCTCAGTGGCGTAAGCGCCTGCCTGGCAAGCGCGAGGGCCCGAGTTCGACTCCTGGATCCCACATACGAAAAAAGGGCCGGTGATATCGCTCAGCGGCATGGGCGCCTGTTGGTGCGCGAGGTCCTAAGGTTGACCCCCGGTACCCACAAAAACAAAACAAAAACAAAACAAACAAAATAAACAGAAAGGTAAGCAAGAGCTCAATCATGGCATAGGAACTTGGCCTTTATCCTAAATACCATGGAAAGATTTTACGTATGCATGCTTCTGTGTGTGTATATATGAAGGAAAAAGAATGATAGACATGGATGAAACTTTCTTTTCGGAGGCAAGACAAATGACAAGGAGATGGGCTCAGACTGCTTTGGTAAATCAAACAAGTCATGATAAGGGCCTGAACTAAGTAGTAGAGAAAGGAATATACTTGAGATGTATCAGGAAATAAGAGTATGGCTTCTAAATGGAGGGCCTGAGGGAAACAAGAACCAGAATGACTGCTAAGCAAAGGGAGAACATACTGGCAGTGTGTGTCACATCTAAAATTTGAATATCCTTTGATTCAGTAAGTATATACCTCCAAATTTATTTTACATAAATATTAATGTGCAAAAAGTATGCTTGCATATGAACCTTGAATAAAGTACTTTTTTTTTTTTTTGAGACAGAGTCTCATCATGTACTTTAGGCTGATCTTGAACTCACTATGCAGCTCAGGCTCACCTTGAAATTGCAGTGATCCTCCTGCCTATCTCCCCAGTGCTGGGATTACAGGCATGTGCCGCCACACTTGGCTTGAACAAAGTACTGTTTGCAAAAATAAAATAACTGAAAGCCAACAACTCTTAAAAGAATTTAGGGGCTATGCACAATGGTACATGCCTATAATCCCAGCTACTTTGGAAGATTACAAGTTTGAGCCCATCCTGGGCAATTTAGTGATAGCTCGTCTCAAAAAAAAAAAAAAAAAAAAGGGGGAGAGAAATAGAAAAAAAAAAGGCTGGGATGCAGCTCAGTGGTAGAGTACTTGTTAGCATGTGCAAGCCCTTGGATTCAATCACTAGAACTACAAAAAATAAAGAAAATTCAGGTATAATGCCACAGAATTCTATATAGATTTTTTTTTTAAAGAAATGAAGCAGACCTATCTGCACCAACAAAAATCTTTAAAACATTAAGTAAAAAAGTGAGTATTAAAACCTCATTGATGAAAAATAAACTCATTCTTGCAACAAATTCTGTAAGTGGATGCACATATATAAAGTGAGAATATTATAAATAAATATCTAAATCCCCAATAAAAGTCTGGAAAGATACACCATGGGAGTAAAAGTAGTTACCTCCAGCAAGCAAAGTAAGAGAAAAGGAGGCAGGACTACATATAATTATATACCATTGGTATTTTTTACCATGAGAATATATTTGTGTAATTTTTTAGAAACGTCAATAAGATAAAGGAAAACAGGTCCCCCAGGCTTTTAGCACAGGCAATTAGGAAGGTATCACAACTATTCAGTGAGTTAGAGGATATAACAGGTAAGTTAAGTGACAAATTATGCATTTAGGTTTGGATTTGATTAAGCAATATTTTAGGGAAGTCTAGACAGATCTGTCCTCACAGTTTAAGGATCTAATCCTAGCAAAAAACAAAACAAAACAAAATTCCCTAAAAACCAAACAACAAAAACCCCCAAAATCAAAAAACTGGACCAAAGATGCAGTTTCAGTAGTCATTCTAAGTGACAAATGAAGCCATGGAAATAAATTACATTAGTCAAAGACAATGTCCTTTGGGGAAAAAAAAAGGATCAAAAACCTTTGCCAGAGAGCCACCTCAGCAAGCTGGCTAAGGTAAAGCCATACTGTAGTGAACTGAAGAATGAGAGAGAGGTAAAGTAGAAACAGTGAAAACCAGCTCTTATAAGAAGCTTGAGGAAAGTGAAGAAAATCAAATGGAAATTAGGAGGTAGCTAGAGGAAGCTTTGATAGGTGAGTTTTTCTTTTAAAAGAAAAACAAGGGGCTGGTGAGATGGCTCAGCGGCATAAGCGCCTGCCTGGCAAGCGCAAGGGCCCAAGTTCGACTCCTGGAACCCACATACAAAAAAAGGGCCGGTGATATCGCTCAGTGGCACGGGCGCCTGCTGGCGCGCGAGGTCCTGAGGTCGACCCCCGGTACCCACAAAAAAAAAAAAAAAAAAAAAAAGAAAAACAAGCACACTGAAAAGCTAACAGGAAGGGGCCATTAAAAAAAGAAAGGTGAAACCTGAGAAGATTGAGGTTCCAGAGAAAAAGCAAAGGGACTGTGAGCCGGAATATTCTTGGGAAGATGAGGCTCACAGAATAGATGTTAAGAAAATAAAAGGAAAAAGTGCAGGATAAAGAGAGTAGACAATTATCTTCCATCTTTATACAGTATTGAGATAGATAGACAAGTCACCTGTTCAGGATGAAACAGGATGGAGAAGAGTAGGAGTTATGGTTGACAAAACTATGAATATAGAAGAAGTCAAAGAGGAGATAAAATCTGAATGACTGTATTTTTTCCAAAAGCTCAGCACCCATGATCTAGTATCAACAAATGGGCTGCCAGTGCTATTTTAGAGGGTAAAATGAAAAAGTCTGGGAGCGAGAGAGGCAAAGGACAGGTACTGAAGGCTCTCAAGATTTTCCCAACATTGGGCCAGTGAGATGGCTCAGCGGCATAAGCGCCTGCCCGGCAAGTGCGAGGTCCTGAGGTCGACTCCTGGTACCCACAAAAAAAAAAAAAAAAAAAAAAAAAAAAGAAAGATTTTCCCAACATCATCAATTCTAAAGAAGTCTTTTATTCCAACTATTTATTTACAAAGAAATAAACAAAAGAAGAAGAAACTAGGTCTTCTTGTAAATAGTTCCTTGGCTCTGAATATAACTGTTCTGTGATGAGATTATTTTAAGTAAATTTTATTTTTGGCCTTTGGGTTACTTTGTAAGCAGGACAATCTTAAATCTGAATGGAAAATACTAGTTGTGTGCTTAATGTAGGGCAAAAAAAGAAAAAAAACTTTGCCTAATTTTTTTTTTTTTGTGTGGGTACCGGGGGTTGACCTCAGGACCTCGCACGCCAGCAGGTGCCCGTGCCGCTGAGCGATATCACCGGCCCTTTTCTCATATGTGGGTACTGGGAGTTGAACTCAGGACCTCAAGCTTGCCAGGCAGGTGCTTATGGCGCTGAGCTATCTCACCCGCCCCTGTCTAATTTATCATATCCAAACAAACTATTAAAATAAAGGCTGGGATGTAGCTCAGTGGTACAGCTTGAGCTTAGTGTGTGCAAGGTCCTGGGTTCAATCCCCAGCACTGCACAAAATTTTACAATAAGTAAGTAAAATAAAATGTGTCTGTGTAAATATTCTGTAAATACATGGAGGGACTAGGAAGAGATTACAAACAAAATTTTTTTAAAAAGTTGATTTTGGCTAAGTGTGGTGGTGCACGCCTTAATTCCAGCACTTGGGAGTCTTAGGCAGAAAGACTGCCACAATTTCAGGGTTAGCCTGGGCTAGTAAGTTCAAGGCCAGTCTGAACTTCATAATAAGACCTGTCTCAAAAGAAAAAAAAAAGTTGATTTTCTTAGAGTTCTGGGGATTACAGACTTTTAGAAGTTTGTTAACAACTTTAGAATGTTAGTACTATGATTGTTTTTGAACTGTAAAACCTGTAAGGATAGGCTACTACCAATTGGAGAATTTCAAAAAGCAAAGTTATCATTGCTGGATACTGAAGTTAACCTAAGTGTACTTTTCCACTCCACCTCCCCTTCCCTTTTGTTTTGTGTTTGGGAATGAACCCAGGGCCTCATGCATGCTAAGTAGGTATACTACAACTCAGCAACATACCTAACTTCACTGTTACTTTTAACATAACCTAAATGGCAAGAGATTAATCATTTCCACAAAATTAAAAAAAAAAAAACTTCAAAAATTTATCAATGAAGAGAAAAATCTGAGGGATTACCTTGTCTTTTGACTGTCCTTGTCGAGCAATTGCATCATATTTAATTTTTCCTTCAGGATCCACCTGAATGGCCAATGCATTTGACATTTTTTTCTTTCGTCCCATATCCAGTGGATACTGGGCCACATGGATCTCTGGAAAAGCACCTCCATCTCCAAAATCCTGTATGTTAGAAGAAAATAAAAGAAATAGAAAGCACATTTAATAGTAATTAGAGATTCAAGATAAATTCATTCATTCATTCAACTGATAATTACTGAGCCGTTGATACGCTAGATGCTGGTAATACAACAGTAGACAAAACAGAGGTCTTGATCTTAGAATCTTATATTCTAGCCAGCAAAGATATAAAAAAATACTCTTTGGAGGAGAGGGTAGGGAGAGAGAGGAAAGAGGATTTAAAATGATCACAATATGACTTACATATGCACCAATTTCCCAAAATGAATTTAAATATTATAAATCACAAACATAAACAATAAAAAAAAATCTTTGGTTCATGATAAGTGCCATGAAGGTAATAGGTTCTGCAAAGAGGTGCTTCTTCCAATAAGAGACTGCTTTGTGAAGAAATAATATATGAGCTGAAGCCTGAATGTGAAGGCAGTCATAAAAAATCTGAGGGAAGCATTTTTTTCTTTTTGTGGTACTGGGGAAGGGACCTAGGGCCTCACCCATGCTTGGCATACCACTGGGGCTGCATCCCTAGCTCTTTTTATTTGAGACAGGGTATCACAATGTTGGCCAGGCTGACCTTGAACCTGTGATCCTCCTGCTTCAGCATCTCAACTATGTGGGATTACAGGTGTGTGTAACCATGCCCAGTAGGGGAAGTGGTTTCTGGGCAGAGCAAACAGCAATAGTAAAGATCCTGCTGCAAAAGTCCAGGAAACTAAAGTTCAGTGAGGCCAATAGCTTACTGAGGACAAAGGAGTTGACATATACATTGTGTGGGCAGACAAACACCAAATCACAAAGGAGCTTCTAGGCCATGGCAAATCATCCAGGTTTTATGTACATGGTGGGAAAAAAACTAAGAAAATGTTTAGGAGAAAGCAAAGATTTTAGATTTTAACATATATACCTACATACATACAGTGTGTAACAAATGAAGTTATACTTATGTACAGAATTTTCTTGGAATCATGAAACATGATATACTCACTTACTTAACATGATGTACTTACTCACTGTTATGTGAGTAGCAAAACGAAGCAAAACAAAACAACAGACAGAAAGAGGCTATCCCCCCCACCCCGCCCAGAACAGACTGAACCCAGGGCCTCACACATGCCACACAAGTACTCTACCAATGAACTATATTCTCAGACCAAGATTTACTTTTGTGTGTATATTTTTTTGATGTAGTCTCACTATGTTGTCCATGTTGGGTTTGAGTGGTCCCCCCGTCTTACCCTCCCCAGTAGCTGTGACTATAGGTGCATACCACTGCACCAGGCTCACATATTTCTAACAGTGACTGTGACAGTTATCTTGATTGTCAACGTAATTAGCTTGGGGATTAGTAAAACACACTTCTGGATGTGTTTGGGTGGGGGACAGCCTTGGTGATTATATCTGGTCCCTGAACCCTTCCTCTCTGCAGCTCTTCCCCTGTGCTCTGCTTCCTAGCCAACATGAAGTAAGCAGCTTTACTCTATCATGCCCTTGCACCATCATGTTCCTGCCTTGCAGACAGATCACCAATGACTAAAACCTCTGACACTGTGAGACAAAATAAACTTCCATTCTTTAAGTTGCAGGTGTCAGATATTTTGTCCTAGCAATACGAAAGCAGACTAATACAGAAAACTGGTATCAGGAGTGGGGTTGTTGAGGTGACTATACCTGACTATGTGGTTTAGAAGTGGTTTGAGGAGTTCGGAAAGGTTTGGAGTTGGGGGCTAGAGAAGCCCTAAAATGCTGTAACCAGAACTGAATGAGTGATTCCAGTTGAGCTCAGATCAGAATACTGATAGAAATGCAAACAGCAAAGGTCAGGTTCAGCTTTCAGATGGGAGTGGGGACTCTATTGAGAATTAAATTAGAGGTCATGCATGTTACAATTCTAGCCGAGCACTTGTCTCCATTTTGCCCACTGCGTGAAGACTGACTTTAAAGGTGGTAGAGTAACTCATCTGGTGGAGGAGTTTTCAAGACAGCATAATATTCAGGCTGTTGCATGGGTATTTCTGGCTGCTTTTAGACAGATTTTTAGTGAAAATCAGGAACAAAAAGCAAAGAAAAAAGATACAAGAACTTTGAGTTTGGCCAGAAAATCAGCACAGGTAAAGTAGGGGCCAGAAGAGGTGTGGATGCTGAAAAAATTAGTGCCATTACAAAGAAACCAAATACTCTGTGCTGGTATAAGATGCCTTCAGGGATGTTTTAGTTACTTCTTGTCACTGAGACACAATACACACCTGTAACTTAAAGGAGGAAAGGTTTATTTTGGCTCCCAGTTTGTGGAGGTTTCAGTCTATAGTAGACAGGCTCTAAGGCTTCAGAATGGCATGGTCAAATGGCCTGGGTGGAATAAAACTGCTCTCAGCCTGGTGAACAAGAAGCAGAGCATGAAGGGAGGAGGCAGGGAGGGTGATAAACCATCCCAGGCCCTGCCTTCAGTAACCTGATTCTTCCAACCAGATTCTACACATTTAGCTATAAACTCATCAGTGTACCGATCTACTGATAAGTAAGTAGTACATGATTCAATCACCTCCCAAAAGCCCCACTTCTGGGCACAGGAGGCTTTGGGAGGTCATTTAGATATAAACCATAACATCAGCATCTCAGGAATCAAGCAAGACCCCACCTGTTGCAGGCTCAAGGGTGCAAAAATGCAAACCTTTCATTTGAGAAGACTCTTGCTCAAGAAGGACCACATAGGGAATTGGTTCCCAAATACTCATTCTACCATGCTCATCCATCTGGACACACAGAGGCCACTGGAGCTGTGGTCCAAAGGGGTGAGAATACTTATTACATTGGCAGGAGACACTGGTGTTGTCCACACAACGCTGGTTTTTTTTTGAGCATACAGAATGCAAGAGTTATGAGGTCATGAAAGTTTTCACCCAGATTTCAAAGGAAGGCCTGGGAGGCCATGCAATGTGTCACAAGATTCAGAGTCCCAGCTGGGAACTCCCCTAGGAGGGTAATGAATGAAATTCTGAAAGTTAAACCAGAGATGCAATGAAGTTGGAAGTTGGAAAAGCCAAGAAAGCGGAAACCCTACTGAGGAAAAAACCTCTGGCATTGAGTGGAGCCAACCTAAGACAGAGGCCTTGTGGATTGCAACTGGCAAGGCAATAGGGGTGGGAACACACCCTTTGGAACTCACATTTCATCACCACGTGCCCTGGATGGTTTATATGGAGTGACAGGCCTTAATGTTTCAGTCTTGCTTTGTTCTTATTGTTTCCTATTCTCCTACATCTCCCCTTTGGAATGGGAACGTTTAACCTTTGCTATTATATCTGGGGAGCATGTAACTTGCTTTCTGAATCTTATGGGGGTTCACAGCTAAGAGTTTGCCTTGAGTCTCAGAACTACAACTTGGGACTTGGACTTTTGAGCAATGTTGGGACTGCTGAGGCTGGGGAGGGAATTAACAAGTTTCCAGTCATACACTGGATAGTGACACCATATTAGGTGAAATGAGCTAGTTATTGTCTTAAGGAGAGGTGTCTAGATGTCAAGTTGACAAGGAGTGGAATGTGATAGTTATCTTGTCAATTTGACTGGCTTGATGCCCAGGGCTTAGTAAAGCACAATTCTGGGTGTGTCCAGGTGGAGCATGGAGATGTGACCTTGGGTACTATTATCTGGTCTGTGACCCCTTCCTCTGGCAACCTTCCCTGAGTTGCTTCCAGGCCACCCTGAAGTGAACAGCTTTGCTCCATCATACCATTCTGCTACGATATTCCTGCCTTGGAGCAAGACAACCATAGACTGAAACCTCTGAAACCGTGAGCCAAAATAAACTTTGCCGTTAAGTTGTGGGTGTCAGGTATTTTGTCCCAGCAACTAGAAAGCTGATCAATATAGTGACTACGTACAATTACAGTCATACCTCTGTTCACAAGTGCATTTGTTTGCAAACAACTTGGTTTGCAAACAGAAGTGTTTGGAAAAAATTTTGTTTTTGTTTGCAAACTCTACATCAGGTGACAAACACATCTGTGGTCATCTTTCACACACAAACATGGCCATCTTTTCCAAAACTGCAGAACAAATTAAGTTCATGAACCAAGATACCACTGTATTTAGGAGAGAGAACTAAGACTTCTAAAGTAAAACAAGCTAAGTAGCCTGTCAATGATGTTTAATATTAAAAAACACAGTTTATCAAATAAACATACAAAGTTCAAGTATAATTCTAAATAGTGTTATAAAAAGTCCATCCAGGGCTGGGGATATGGCTCAGCAGCACAGCACCTGCCTGGCAAGCATGAGGTCGTGAGTCTGATTCCTAGTACCAAAATCAATCAATCTATCAATAAAAAGTCCATTAAGGGCCAAGCATAGTGGCCCATACCTGTAATCCCAGCACTCAGGAGGCTGAGGTGCGAGGACTCCCATGAGTTTGAGGCCAGCCTGAACTACATAGTGAGACCTTGCCTCAAAAAACAAAAAACCCCACAAAAAAGTCCAATCACTATAGGTTGAACACAGGCCTAATTTAAAAATCTGATATCCAAAACTGTTTGTTCAACATAAAGCCCCAAAAGTATCAGACTCTGAATTTCAGATTAGTAATGCCTAACCAGTAAAGTCTATTCAAATATTCAAATACCTGAAAAACTGCAAAATTTTAAACAATTTATGCTCCCAAGTAGTTCAGATAGGTATACTCAACCTGTATTACTAAGAATGACAGGAAAAACATTAAAAGTAATATTTAGAGGAGCTGGATGAAAAAAATTTACATAAATATCCACTCTCACAAAATTTCTTCAAGCAATATTCCTTTAGATTTAGGAGGAACTGCTAGGTGCAGTACACTTATTTGCTAAAGAAAGACTTGAAAAATTTGAAAGCCAATGATTTCTAAGAAAAAGTGCTTCCTGTACCAGTCCATCAATCTGACACATGCTCAGATTTGCTGGAGTTCTTCAACTATAATAAGCACTTCAGAACCATAGATGTAGCATTATGTGGTCATTAAGCTTGCCAGAAAATCATAGCTGTTCCTCTGAAAACTACAATAAAATGCCTTCTTCTGCAGAATATTCACTCCCCTCAAAGTATATGTGGCATTTCCAGATTAGCTGGCTATTTTAGTTTGATTTTCAAGTAAACTATTCTGTTCTATCAGGATATAAGAAACCTTTGATAATCACTTCAAATTTTAAGAAGGTAGCAGCAATCAAATGTCATAAAGCTAAAATGCAAGGATGACATTGCACTTATGTGATAATATAGAGCTTGCCACCCCCTAAAAAAGGATACCTGTATCAAAAGAGATATCAAACTCAATTAGATAATGATAATCACTACTTTTTTGCTTCAGATAAGAGGGCATTACAGTCTCCTTGAGGGTCTTTTATTTTGCTCTGCTTTTCAGAAATTATGCTCTTGGAAAAAACAAAAGCAACAACAAAAATCCCTAAATAATCACAGTAAGATGGGCCTTCACACACTGGAATTCATACTGGTGACAAACTGAGAAAAAAATGGAATATGTTAGGGCAAGATACAATTTACTTGGATGTTTGTCTTTTAGGTACTATAAAGTCTGGTAGGCAGGGGAACAAAAAACATGGTAGAGACTGAGAACAAGATGGTTACTCATACGAATCTAAGCAACAAGTTTCAGTTCAAAGAATATTATGGTCACTACTTGAAGGTATATGAAAAAAGGCAAAACCCCCTTCCCATTTGTGAAGTAAAAGTCATAACCACACAATACAAGAAAGTGATAGAATACAAAATGGTATAAAAATGAATGCTTATAGGCACTTCAAATTTTTAATAGGGCACATATTCATTGGGATATGAAGGAATATTTGTAGGAATCGGAATGCATATTGGGAAGAAGATAAAGGCTAGAAAGAAGCAAAGATTGTGAGTAAGCAAAATATTTAAGCCTCAAATGTTTGCTCTTCTCCTTAGATAAGGAAGATGGTCAAGCATGGGAAGTCATCTCCGGATAGAGAAAACGTTTCGAACTGATGTCTATGATTCTGAGTAATCAGAACAGGTGATATGAAGGAAGTTTGTTCTTAAGAAATGAGTTAGAGGTACAAAAAAATCATTCCAGATTTTTCTTCTTCCTCCAATCAACCATCAAATTTTATCTATCATATTTCCTAAAATTGTATCTAATGTGTGTATCAGGCATGTATTAACATTCTCAAATTGAAGATAATAAAACAGATGAAGAAAAAGAAACCAGTAAAGCAAGTGCTATTGGAGTTTTCCCTGGAGAAAGGCTGTTTCTTCGGGGTTATGTGATACTGGGGCGGGGGTGGTGGTGGTGCATGAAAAACACTTTGATCATGCTTTCATGTTCATCTCTTACTTTTTCATTGCAGTCCACATGCTGTACACCCTAGACATATAAAGGGTATGTGAATTCCTTTGTACAGGTCTTAATAGTTTGTCATAAGAGACAAAATGGTACTGTTTTCTAGTGATCACAAACCAATGATAATAAGCATGAAGAAAAATATAAATCTTCTGAAGGAAGTACATTTTGAGAACTCACCAGAATTTCTATCACACTGACATTAACAATCAAAGACTCTAGAGTTAAATTTATAAGTGAGCTATAATAAATTTCAGCATGCTTTAGTTAAGTCCAAACAGAACATCCATATTTACCTCTAACAACCGAGGTATCCAACCTTTCCTGTATCCGTATGGGGGAGGTTCTCTTCGGGAGGAAACCAGTGAGGCCTGCCGTGATCGCTGAGATCTTGCTTTTTCCTCAGCCTCAAGCTGGTCCTGAGATAGCTGAGTAGGTGCAGGTAAAAAGCTGTAGAAAATAAAAGAATTTTTGAAAACTCTTAACGTTTAATTTGATTGACCTAATTTGGCTATCAGATGATTTTTCCTTTAATGCTTTTTCTTTTTTTCTTTTTTTTTTTTTGTGGGTACCGGGGGGTCGACCTCAGGACCTCGCGCGCCAACAGGCACCCGTGCCGCTGAGTGATATCACTGGCCCCTTTTTCGTATGTGGGATCCGGGAGTCGAACTCGGGCCCTCGCGCTTGCAAGGCAGGCGCTTACGCCGCTGAGCCATCTCACCGGCCCCTTTAATGCTTTTTCTGTTGATCACTTAAGAGCAGACTTATTCATGATTCACAGCAGTATTCAATACTAATCATGTATGGAAAGAAAGAAGTTCTCAGAGACATAAAAACACCTAATTATAACACAGACACAAATATTCTCAATTACCAATTGCCCAAGGGCTAACCATCTTGTACGTGGTTTTCTAAATAATCTTTTATTCTTATACTCCATTTTTTTAAGAAAACGCCTCCTTCATTACACTCATTTTTAACCCTTGTTCTTTTGTGTTGACACTAAAATAGTTGTGAGTAAGGAGCATAAGAGTAAAATAGTTTTAAAAAACGGAGTATAAGGATTTCTAATGTACTACGCTCAACAGCCAATGAGACCAACAACTGAGAAAATTTACAGTCTTGAAAGGGAGAAACCCATAATTACAAATACATTAAGCTGGGCATGGTGGTATATGCCTGTGATCTCAGCACTCTGGGAGGCTGAGGCAGCATACAGGAGGATCACAAGTTCAAATCCAGCCTGGGCAACTTAATGTCCTAATGAGACCCTGACTCAAAAAACAAAAAAGATCTGGAGATGTACTCAATGCAAAAAAGCCTTGGATTCAATCACCGGAACCACAAAAAAAACAAAGACATCAAGTAATCAGGGAAAAGTACAGAGTGCTAAAACAGCATGTATTAGAGAGATCTAATCCAGTCGGAGAAGATCAGTTACTGTGATGGCTAAGAGTTCAGTTTAAAATTCTATCCATGCCACTTAAAAACCTACCTCTACACTACTTACCACTCTGAACTTGCTTTCTCATCTGTAATAACAGATCACAGAAAAGTACCTCATAAGGTTCTTTTAAGAATTAAATGAGAATGGTTATAAGCCAGTTGTCACAGTGTCCAGATACTGCCAGTATGTTTTCCATGTTTGATCATTTAGAGCTGTTTCATGATTCCTCGGGTGTGGACTGGCTGCCCCCATGTATGTTCCCTCTATAGCCTCTGCATACCACTAAAACATCTTTTAATGTATCACAATCCCCTGTTCATTTACCTATCCTCCTCTCACTGAACTGTGAGCAACTGGAGAACAGGTACCATGCCTTCTGCTCCTTTCATCCCTAACTGTCCAGTCATTGAGAGTGAGTCATGCCTCGCAGCAGACACAAAGAGGTGACGCTTCAGTCTAAGCACCACTCTCACCCAGACAGTGCAAATGCTAAGGTGCAGGTTACTAAAAGATGTCGGGAAGTATTTTCTACAAAAGCATACAAAAAATTGTTCTTAATAAGTAGAATATTTCATGGCAAAGGGAATAGCAAATGTAAGCAGAAGCTCCTTAAACGTGTGCCAGAAGAAACACAGTGATACCTTGGTTGTTGAGCTCAATTCCTTCCAAATTTGTGTTCAAACACCGAAAAATTTGAGAACTGAACATATTTTTCCCATAAGAAATAATGGAAAACTAAATAATTGGTTCTGACACCCAAAAATTACACTTATAATTCATTATTCCAGGACTTTTAACAAATTTCAGAATGATTTATTTCTTTAACTCTATTGTGATTCTCACAATTTTGCTCTTAGCTTTACTGCTGGTATCAGTAACTTTCTTTGGAGCCATGATTATGATATTTTATGCAAATAAAGCGCAGGAAAATAAAAGCACAACAACAAATGTTTTATCGCACTAACATAAGCACTATATGCTGTCTGGGTGAGAGTGGTGCTTAGACTGAAGCATCACCTCTTGGCGTCTGTGCGAGGCATGAATCCCTCTCAGCCAGTACAGGTTTTTGCAAGTCGGATTTTCAGTTGGACTATCAAGCAAAGTTATGAACACTGAGCAGATTCCCCCCCCCCTCAAACTTTGCTGTTCGAATAATGGAAAGTTCGAGCTTGGAGCCCTTTGACAACTGAGGTATCAATGTAAATCCACTCTGCCCCTTGTACTCACCATTTCTGTCCCTACAGCTTTCTCACTTTTACTTAGGAAAGCTATCTCAGGATCTTCACATTGCTATTCCCTTTGCCATGAAATATTCTATTTATTAAGAACAGTTTTTTTCTATGCTTTCATAGAAAATACTTCACCACTTCTTTTAGTAATCTGCACCTTAGCATTCACATCTCTGTTCAATTTTACCTCTCTACAGTTGTTTTCTGACCACTTGGTAAAATATAGCCACTCCACCCAAAGTCTCTCTAACCTTTTATCCTTAGTATGTTAACTGAATGTATTTTTAAAATCATAGATAGGCTGCTTGTCCTACTAGAATGTAAGCTCTGTGAAGATATAGAATGTAAAGAAACAAAAGTTTTCCTACTCCTCAACATGACAACACATAACATTTGACACCAGGTACATGGGGTGTTTTCCTTATACATCAAACAAGGAATCAGTTCTGTGCATTCTCCAGTGCACAACTGCTGAGCATCTTTTAATTTAATTCTAACACTATTTACCTGGAGATAGTATCAGATCCCACAGGTTGAGAGCTCAGTCCCACAAGAGTGACTGCCAATTACAAGTCTGGCCAAGCAGTACTTCTGACCCACTAGCTACAAACTGGTATCTCATCACCCCCTCCTTGGGTTGGAGTCATTTGTTAGGACAGCTCACAGAACTAATAAAAAAGAATTACTTATGTTTCTTTAATAAAGGATATTACAACAGATACCAATGAACACCAGATGAAAGCCATGGAAAGGCCACTTCAATATTGCTGCATTGCAATTTTAAGCACACGATACCAACATCTCTGGTATTGTTGCTGAGTGTCCATCTCACATTCCACCTTTCCCACAAAATCTTCCCTCATAACCCCATTAATTTATAGCACAGTGCCTTGCATCTGAAGGACAATTAAAGGGTTGCTGTCTGTAACATTTACCAAAAAAACAAAAAAACAGAATACTTCTCAGTCCAAATAGCTCATTTTATCTAGTTCTTTTTGCACTAAGGCTGGTACTATACAAATTAAGTACTCTGTGTTGTTCTTTGTGTTCATCTAATACTGCATTCTCCTTGCCGTCTCAGTCTGACTTCTCTCTGTGTACACATTGCTGATGGTTTCTTGCGACTAAAACTTTTTTAGGGTAACTGCTAACAAAGGGGAAAAAATACCTGTGAGGAGAATGAAGTCTGTCAAGTGGGATCAAACTTGGGTCCTAAAATGATAACTTTCTTCACAACCTCTTTCAACGCCAAACTCTTCCTGTTGAGTTTGAACGTAAAGTTTTTCAACTTGGAGCAACAAGGGCGCGGACTTGAAGGACTTATGTAACTTCTTGGAATCTCCCACTTAAAGAATACCTTTTCTTAAAGTCTGGAAGCGCTTTATACATGGTAACCAAGGCAACTGGCATCACCAAACATCTGGGGTGGTTCTATCTACGGAAAAAATTCTAAGGTCTAAAGTTAAAATGCAGAGCAGCGATGCATGCGTATTAGTGGACAGCGGCAACTTTTGCGGCCAATTTAAAATCTCTGTTCAGCACCCCCTTTCAGAAAACCTAGCAAGAGAAAGGAGAGACCATCGCAGACAAACGGCCGGAAGGCAGCGCAGTCGCCTCCCGCGCGCTTCCTCTGCCCAGGTGCAGAAGCCCAGGTGCAGAAGCCGCTGCCCACGGCTCCATCGCGTCCACCGGCCGCGAGCCGGCGGGAGAGCTCTCCAACCCGCCACCATACCTAAGCGAAAAACACGTGAGACTCCTCAGCGCGAGGCCACGTCGCGGCTCTCGGCCCCTTGGAAGGGGCGAACTCAACCTGGGAAGCCCCTTGGGAAAGATCCCGGCTTCAGTGCGGCCTAGTTGCCGCGGTGGCTGGCGGGAGGCCCTAGCCACGGTTTCGGCCCACGTCACTTTGTGCCTCAGACCAGGCCACCACCGGAGAGTGTGAGCAGAGAAAAGAAAAAGATGGGTACTCCCAGACCCTTCCGTATAGAGAACCCGAGTCAACAACCCACCTGACGAGCGCCATCTTCTTCCGCTCCTTCCAACGCGAGCGACAGCGCCGCGGGGCGGGTCTTTCCTGGAGAATAGGAGCGGAAGGGAAAGAGCGAGTGCTCGGTGCGCAGGCGCCCGAGCCGAAAGGCCTTCTGGGATTTGTAGTTCTGTGAACACGCGTACACTTCGATGGTGTTCCGACCAGAGCAGGAGGTTATCAGGAAGTAATCATTTCAGTCAAGAGCAAGTGCATAACCTGATCACGCACACCTTGTGACTTGACAGGGAATTTCCTAAGCAAAACACCGAAGTTGGAGAGAGATGCCTTTTAAACTGCTTTATTTTATTCCCCATTCAGACCCATTCTCTTAGTAAGAGCCCCAAATATAAAAGCTTTCCAAGGACAGCAGCATTAAGTTAAAATGTGACAATGTTTTTTGAAACGAATTTTATATGTGTATACATATAATTTTATATATAATTATATATTATTTTATATATAAGAGTATGAAATTTAAATCGGATAATATTGGTGGATGTTTTTACTCTAAAGTTCTATATAAATGCATTCATTCTTACAATTAATATTTTGGTTGATAATGATATGCTTAACCTCTATTCCAGGAATGTATCATTTCTAAAAAGAGAATAAAAGAGGAGCAAATTAGAGACAATACCAGAAGCCAAGATAAAGGAGTTTAAACTTAATTCAGCAGATGATTTGGAGCTGAAGGAGGACTGAAGTAGAGGGCCTGGGTCAAAGAAACAGGAAGACAATTCCTGAGGCAGACATGGTTTCTAGGGCAATGAGAGACAAAAGAGGCCACTGAGGACAAGGTTAAAATAATTAATATGAGAAATCAGTTAAAACATAGACCAAGACCTGGGACATAACATTGAAAGAAAAAGATGGAAAGAGATCCATTCTCTTTTTCCAGAGGCATATGGTGCAAGGCATTTGCATCTTGCTGTCCTTGGGATATATAAAGAATAGCAACTGACATTAATAGCAATTCTAGCAAAACATAATTAAGAAAGCAAATTCACAAAAATGACATGATATTATACCCCCAGGCCAGGTGCTTTGTTTGGTTTTATGGGAGAGAGAATTTGGTGTTTGGCTGTGTTGGATCTTCTTTATTCGTCCATCTCTCATCATAGGTAATTTGCAGCTGCTTGCCCATAATAGCCCAGTGCAAGCCCAGAATCAGTGCTGTACCAGGTTGCATGGAGTAATCAACTTACTCTTCTCTTGGAATTCTCCACAGAGGATGGAATCAAATCTCAGAGAACTTGGGACCACATGCGATTGCTAACTAGCTGTGACTGTGTAGCCACAAGTTGCATAACTTGTGAGATGGTAGGGTGGAACAGTTAAGCACAGATTCTCGAGTCATCTTTCCTGGGCTCCCATTCTAGCTCCCTAATTGGCTGGCTGTGTATCCTGAATAAGTCACTTCTCTCTGTTTCAGTTTTCTCACTGACAAAAATGGAGAGAGGGTAAGTGTAACCCACTCTCATAAAGTTGAAGGGATTAAATGAGTTTAGCATGAAAAGTGCTTAAAACAATGTCTAGTATAGAGTAAGCACTGAAAAAAATTATGATTTTCTAGCCTTAATTTAATTCGTCTTAAAATTTATTAAGCTTTCACTTCAAATTTTGCATCTGTAAAGTGAAGCAATTGAACTCAGTTTTTTTTTTAATATGTGGGTACTGAGAGTCGAACTCAGGACCTCGTGCTTGCCAGGCAGGCGCTTATGCCGCTGAGCTGTATCACTGGCCCTGAACTCAGTTTTATTTCTGGGATAACTTGCAACTAATTTTCTGTTGTATGTGGTGGAAATAAGTTGATCAACATATGATTTTGTAAATCACAAGGTTTATTAAAGTTTTCTTAGGATCACAATGCCTAAAGAAGGGGAGAATAACGTGAACAACCTCACAGGGAATGCAAACACTTGGTAGATAGGGAACATCAGCACACAGTGAATAAGTTTCAAAATTGTTGCTCAGTTAGATAGATGAAAGCATTGGTGGAAAGAAAAATCTAATTTTAATTTGAGGTGTACCTTTATATGATCAGTTTTTGGAGATGCTGGCTTGACCACCGTAGGGGAGATTCAGGACAACACAAGTGAAGTCATTCTATGCCAAGGAACGATACCAAGACAAGAGATTAGGGCGTGGCAAAGCTGGCTCGGAAGTAAGCTACCTGTTAATTACAAAATCCCAGTGCACATGCACAGCACAGTTCCCAAAGCCCTGCACATGGACTTGCTCGAGTGAGAACTTGAGCAAGTTTTCCATCGGATGGCTCAGACTTGATGTCAGCCTGCGGAGTGGGTGATACAAAAAGGACAGTCCACATTCAGTTTTTGCCACTGTGTTCTCTCTTGCATGGTGGCCCAACATCACTGTAAGGTGTACTTCTTTTCTTACTTTTATTTGGCTGAAACTCACTCTGCAGGGCCTGTTTCTTTTCCTGCCTTTAGTAATACTTTACTACCATTTGTGCTTGTCTTGACCAATTCTTTGCTCAGGACAGAAAGAACCTAGAAACCACCCCCTAAAGGAGACTCCAGCACCCCAAAATCCAGTAACAATACTAGTACTGGCAAACAAGGTCTTAAAATTCCAAAGCTTGCCAAACCCTGAACTCACTGCAGATAAGTGGCTGGCAGAATGCAGTCCTGCCTTGGCCCAAGTTCTCAAAATGTTCATCAAACTCTTGAGTTCGTACGTATTTTGAAATCTAGTTGTTGGAGTCAGTAATTCACATGTGGGTGGTTCAGTGAGGTTCGATGTAAACTCTCCCAATGGAAGAGAGACTTAAGTAATATTTTTGAAGTAAAGGGGGGAATTCACTCCAAGTTCTCACATAAGGGATCTGATAAGATGTTCATTTTAAAACAAAACATCAAAATAGAATGAAAACATAGCCCCAAACAGATTAATTATGTTGCAAATTATGAAGTGTTTGGAATGATTTTGAAGCTATGTGACACATTCTTTTCTCCCACATAATGTATGTTTGAATTTACTTCAATGCCAATATCTTTGCCTCTCATACCATTATGCTTTAGTTGTTTATTGCTGCCTTATTATCATTCTCTGGTAAAAAGTAGAGCTGCTCCACTGCTCTTCCTTTTTTTTTTTTTTTTAATGTGGGTACCGGGAGTCGACCTCAGGACCTCGTGCTTGCCAGCAGGCGCTTGTACCTCTGAGTGATATCACTGGCCCTTTTTTTTTCCCTTTATGTGGGTTCTGGGAGTCGAAATCAGGACCTTGCGCTTGCCAGGCAGGCGCTTATGCCGCTGAGGTATCTCACCGGCCCTGCTCTTCCTTTTTAGATGTCTTTCATGTGCCCTCCTAATCTTTAAATTTTTTTTACGTCACCGTATTGATTTGCAATAAAGTCTAGTTAAAAAGGTTAAACCCAAAGAACTCTTAGTAACTGCAAAAGAAAAAGAATATACCCTTACAATGCAGAGATCTGTTGGTCATCACTTAAACATCACTAATAGTGGGACAGTATGACATCAGGTGCTTCCAGTAGGAATTTTCTGATCAAGCCAAACCTAACTTCCAGTTCACAAGAAATTCATGGTATAAAGGAACATATTAAACAGCATTAAGAAACAGAAAAATCCAGAATGCCATTTTATAAGACAATTGGCCTAGACTCTTAAAAATGTCAATAGAATATATGTCAATAGAATATATGTCAATAGAATGGATGAAAAGAGGTTGAAGAGACATGCCAAATGCAATAAGTAAATCTTAATTGGCTTCTAGTTTAGTTGAGGGGAAACTATATAAGATGTCCTTGTGATATTTGCAGAGATTTGAATATGGACTACATTATGGAATTTTTGCTAATTTTCCTTAGGAGTCTTAATGACATCACAGTTAAGTAGAATCTTCTCCTCCTCCTCCTCCTCCTCCTCCTCCTCCTCCTCCTTCTTTTTAAAGAGATGTATGCCAAAGGATTTGGGGATGAAATGTGTGCAAATTATATTGAAATAGTTCAACACAACAACAATGATGAATGTGTGTCTGTCTGTAGCTAGAGAGCAAGAGAGTATGATGGAGAGAAAGCAAGTAAAGCAAATGTTAATAATTGTTGCTCCTAGATGTATGGAATCTATCTATCTATCTATCTATCTATCTATCTATCTATCTATCTATCTCAACATTTTCATAACAAAAATTTAAGTAAGATGAACAAAGTTCTATTAAGGCCTTCAAAAGATTGGATGTGACCCATCTGTATTAGGGAGGGTAAACTACTTTACTCTAAGCCTACCAATTTAAATGTTACTCTCATCACAGAAATATCTAGAATAATGTTTGACCATATAGCCAAGTTGAAACATTAAATTACTCATCATACTCTCTTGTCCAATACCTGACACCCCCAACTTAAAGGAGGAGAGATTTAATTGGCTCATGGTTTCAGGGGATTCAGACATGATCGTCTGGCTCCAAGGCAGGCACATCATGGCAGAAAAGCATGGTAGAGCAAAGATGCTTAGTTTAGAGCAATTAGGAAGCAGTAGAGTAGAGGAATAATGCCAGAGAGGAAGGGTCCAGGGACCATATATAGTACCCAAGGTCATGCCCCCATGATCCACTCAGACACACCCAGAAGTGGGCTTTACTAATCCCTGAGGTGTTTCTCAATCCAGTTAAATTGACATATCATGATTAATGATCACAACCTTAATCCTACAACAGACAAGATTCTCTTCCTAAAATGCTCTTTCTAAATAAGGTATAATAACTTCAACTGCAATTGAAATTTCAATATCTCATGGGAAAAAAACTTGAAAAGTAAGGTATAAATGTCATAATCACTAATGCTGAAATTCCTAATGCTTAAATGAACATAAAGTTAGAAACTGTGTAGAAAGGAAGAAAGAAAGAGAGAAAGCAAGCAAGCAAGCTGGCATGGTGGTGCACACCTATTATCCCAGGACTCTGGGAGGCTGAGGCAGGAGGATTACAAGTTTGAGACCAACCTAGTCAACTTAGTGACTTAGAGAGTGCCTGTCTCAAAAAAAAAAAAAAAAAAAAAAAAAAAAAAAAGTCCTGGGGATATAGCTTAATGGGAAGGCTCTGGGTTCAATTCCCTGTATTGTAAAAAAATAAGAATTGGTATGACAATTCAAGAGTTTGGGGGATTACTTTTCAGAAGCCAAGACCAAAGGCCAGACCTCTGAGTAAGGTTAAATTCTTTACTTCAGAAACCTTGAAAACATTATACTAAATGAAAGAAGTCAGTCACTGAAGTCCAGATATTTTATGATTCCCTTTATATAAAATGTCCACAATAGATGAATTCAAGAAAGACAAAAGGTAGATTAGTAGTTGCCTAGGGCTGGAGTGGAAAAGATGAATGATTACTAAGGAATGAGGGTTTTTTTTGAATCTTGAAACGGTGATGGTCACACAACTTTGTGAATATACTAAAAAAACACTAATTTGTACTTCGACGGGTATCAGCCTATATAAAATATATCCCAGTAAAGCTGTAAAAGTGAAGTTGGGTAAAATACAAAAATGAATAAGATGAAGAAATGATTGAATAAAAAGTATGATGTAGTATCCCTATTATTTCGTGGAGTTCTTTAATAACAAAAACAAAAACAAAGCAGCAAAATCCTGTAGGCATTTTGATTGACATTGAATATTTCATAAATTAACTTGGAGAGAGCGGATATCCTTACAATTTTATGTTCTCTTGTTCAGCACTGTTTAGGTTTTGACATATTAGAATCTTTCATATCTTCCAATAACATTTTGAGGCTATCTTTATATTGATTGTTCGTATCTGTCAGGATATGAATTCTTAGGTATTTCATTTTTTGTTATCAGGAATGCAATCTGTTTTTATATGATTATTAAGTATAACAATAATTTTTACTAAGCAAACCAAAAATGTTTTGAAGTGTGTCAGTTTATGGACAGAATTAATTTTTGACTATAGATGACTTAAAATTAAGGTCGCCTGTATTTGGTGAGCTGTGCTCCTGTATCTTCTACCTGGGACTGAGCATTTTCAGAATTCACGGCTAGGACATCAGCTTTGCTATCAGCTGCTTCCTTCACAAGCTCTGAGAATTCCTGTTTAAAAGCACTGTGAGAACTGCTGACCCTATTTCTTCCCAGATTTAATTATTCCTTTTGAAAGTTGGCTCTAACCTTAGGAGATGTGAAACACAAGGATCCAGTGGCGATGAAGCTTTAGACCCAAGATAACTATTTCTTTTCCTATTAAACAGCCTAGTAGGGGAACAATTTGTCCTTTGTTCCAAGACCTTGTCATTTGTTTTGATCATTTTCACTCCTGTCAAGTGTGTTGGTGGCTCAGAAGCCATCATCTAATATTTGAAGTGACTTCTTACATTACATCCTTCTCTTCTCTCTAGTAACAAGATAAAATATTCAACCAGACTACGCCTCTTTGCAGGATAAGAAGTTGTAGTGGTTGTGGTCATGGATGGCTGTGATTTAATTATCAACAGTGGGATGATAATATTGGTTACTGTTTGTCGATGAATCCTTCTGTGCCTATTTATCATAATTAACCCTTATAATAGCCCTGTGAAGGCCAGGTGTGGTGGTGCATGACTGTAATCTCAGCACTTGGGAGTCTGAGGCAGGAAGATCGCTGCAAGTTCGAGGCCAGCCTGGGCTACAAAGTGAGTTCAAGGCCAGCCTGACTGCATAGTGAAACCCTGTCTCAAAAAGACCAAAAAAAAAAAAAAAAAAAAAAAAAAAAAGGGTTATTATCTCCCTCCCCCTTTTTTGTGGTACAGTACTGGGGATTGAACCTGTGCTAGGCAAGCATTCTCCCACTGAACTATATCCCCTGCCCTTTAAAAATTTTTTTAAATTAATTTATTATTTTTTTATTTTGAGACAAAATCTTTCTAAGTTGCCCAGACTGGCCTTAAACTTGCAATCCTCCTACCTCAGTGTCCCAAGTAGCTGGGGTACACTGCAGGTGTGTGCCACTACCCCAAGGCTTCCTCCCCTTCGATGCTGGTAATTGTACCCAAGGCCTTGTGCACGCTAAGCACTGTGATCTGTCACTGATCTGTACCCCAACCCTCTCCTTACTTCATAGATCGGAAAATTAGGGTATAGCGATACATAAGTTGCCTATGATGGCAAATAGAAAGTGACTAATCTGAAACTAAAACTTAGAGAACAAGATCTTAGCCAGTACTTCAACCTATCTCTCAAGTGGAAGATTCCACCTTTCTAAGAAACCTGGATCAGACAGACCTGAGTTAGAATCCTGCCGCCCTCACTATACTCTAAAACTTTCAGCAAGTAGGCCTACCTCCTAGGACTATAACAATGACATGATGTAACAAATGGAAAGGGCTTAGGTGTTTGGCACATGGTGAGTACTAAGTAAATATCAACTGTTATTCCTTAAAAACATGCCCAGTGCTTTCTGTGTATCAGAACCTGTGCTAATTTGTAGGGACTTAAATGCTGTACGGTCCAGGTCACAAAGACCAGTGGGTTGACAGCTGTGGGGCTTGTGTACTGGATCTTGCCTCCAGAAGAATTCCATCTGTCCTACCCATGCTTTAAAACTTTTGAATTAGTTCTGGTCATTAAAAAATTGGGAGGTTTTCACAAAGGTTTGGATTCCCAGTTTCTCCTGCGAGCCAGTAGATCTGATAATGTTGGGCCTAAATTCCACGCAGCAGCAGTCCCGTGGAATGCAGTTTGCCATGTGGGAGTATAGGCCACAGACCTACCCACTGCTGGTTACATCTTAAAAGCCAATGTATGAGATGCTTCATGTACTTACGATGCTCTCAAAAGAGAGCAAAAGATATATAAAGGAAATTCCATGATTTAAGAAAAGTAGACAAAGTTTTTGTTTCTGTTTTAAAGTTAGGGTTATTCTCATGGCTGACCTTCTTCCCTTATTTTTTCTTCCTGGATTTCTTAGGCACCTGAGTTTGCACCCTCTTTTTTTTTTTTTTTTGTGGGTACCGGGGGTCAACCTCAGGAACTCGTGCACCAGCAGGCGCCTGTGCCACTGAGCGATATCACTGGCCCTTTTTTTTCTGTATGTGGGTTCCGGGAGTCGAACTCGGGCCCTCGCGCTTGCCAGGCAGGTGCTTATGCCGCTGAGCCATATCACCGGCCCCCTGCACCCTCTTATGTAAAAAGTTAACTTCATCACAATGTTATGAGCGCTGTGTGGGAGGTAAATTTAAGATGCTCTGGAAGCACCATGGAGAGGGGCAGACCTGGGACAATCAGAGAATGCTTCCTGACAATGACACCTGACCAGAATGATGTGCAATTTAGAGGCGAGGCCCAGAAGGACAGTGGCAGGGATTTGGCTGGTGAGTGGAGCTAGGCATGGAACAGCACGAAAAGGGGCTCAAAGCTAGCAGCAGCATCTGTCTCGGCTTTGATCTCGGACCTGCCCTGATCTATTGAACTTCCTACCCACCTCCCTTTCCACAGGAGTAGCGTGTCTAGAGATCTCATCACTGGCAGAGGAAAAAATGACTGAACCTGGTCGATGGCCAAGCCCTTCTGGATCCATATATAGCACTAGTTGCACTTACATCTCTAAGTTCTCCTGGACTCACCAGACACACACACACTTTGGAGATGACTCTTCCAAATGTCATTGACACAGATTCCTAGTATCAGGAACACTCATCACCGAGTTGCATGCCAAAAATAATGTAACATTTATTCCTTCAAATGAGGGACTGAGAATATTTTTGTTTTTAAATAAAAGAAGCTAAACACTGTGTGGCAGGTAAAATTTATGCCCCCTCACCAATACCACCCCTAAATGCCTATTCCTGACAAAGCCAAGTTTAAATTCTTCCCAGGGCAAGCTGGGCATGGTGGCACACAGTTATAATCCCAGCACTCTGGGAGCCTGAGGCAGAGAATTACAAGTCTGAGCTTACCCTGGGCATTTAGTGATTTAGCGACTGTCTCAAAATAAAAAATTTAAAAAGAGCTGGTACTATATCTCAGTGTGAAGGCCCAGAGTTCAATTCCCAGTACCACGTACGTACAAACAAACAAACAAACAAACAAACAAAAAACAACAACAAAAAAGAAATTCCCAGGGCAATAAAAACAAAGCTCCAGATATGAAAGTAATTCTTTGGGAGGAATCCAGAAAAGTGGAGGGAGATGTAATCTAGCTCCTCTTGAAAGTGAGCAAGGAGGGCCCAGATTGAAGAATCCCACTCCCCCACCAAGATTTCTCACCTAAGGTAATTTATTTAAAAAAAATTGTTTCTACCAATTACAATGTTTCAGGAGCCATTTACTCCTCTCTCAAGCTGTCCCACAACCCCACATCTTACGACATGTATGAACCTTAAAAACATTACACTAAGTGAAAGAAACCTGTCACAAAAGACTAGATAATTATATCATTCTATTTATAGGAAATATTCAGAATAGGCATATTCACACAGAATGTAGATTGGTGGTTGGCTGGGCTGATGAGAGTGCAGGAAATGGGGACTGAGAAAGGGAAATGAGTGCTAATGAGTAAGGGTTTCTTTTTCTTGGAGGGTTAAAAAGTAAAAAGTGTAAAAAGTTCTTTTTTCTTTGTAGAGTTGAGCTGCCATGTGACATGACCTGGCATGCGCTTGTGACTTGGGCAGTAAAAGGCATTTTATTATTAGACAAAGAAAGGAGAAGGCTTAAAAAGTTCTAAAATTAGATATTGTGATGGTTGTGCAACTTTGTGAGTGTAATAAAAACCGCTTTGAGATATACTTTGAAAGGGTGAATTTTATGATGTGAATTATATCTCAATAAAACTGTTATGTTTTTTTAAAAAGCCCTCCACTTCAAGTTTCCTCAAACTACCTCTAAGATAACTGGGAATCATAGTAGACTTTTCCCTCTCTCCCTCTTTCTTATTTAGTATTCCGGAGATTCCTTTTACTTATATAACTTTTTATCTGTTCTTCTTACACTTCTGCCTTAGGACTCTTTTCTAGTGGTTATGATCCATGGGGAGAGAGACACTCTTAGCTTTGCCACTAACTAGTTTTGTGATTTTGAACAAGTTAGTCAACTTTTTGACCTCAATTTCCTCATTTGAAAAATGTCCATTATGATAACACCTTCTTAATAGGCTAAGTGTGCAAATAAAGTGACCGAATGTATGACCTATGTTTAGAACAAGACATACCATATAGTAAACCCTGTATTTATATTTTTTAATGATTATTTATCATTAATAATGATAGTATAAATGTTAGTAATATACTGGTTAATACTGGTAGTATAAATGTTAATACTGATATGTTAAAATCCCAGAACAGTATTAAGCACATAGTAAGTACCCTACAAGTGTTAATTATTATTATTATTTACTTATTTTTATTAGAATTGGTAATGGTTAACTTGGCCAAGGCTATCTGTTCTGCAGCTGATGAACATCTGAGCTGTTTCCAGTTTGGGATTACTAATACATATATTGTTTCAAATATTTATGCATTGGTTTCTCTTGAGCATACACTTAGAAGTGGATAGCTGAGTCATAGGAATGCTTAGCTTCATACTTATGGATATGCCAAACTGCTTTCTAAAGTGCTTTATTCAGTCCCTATTTCTTTTTTTATCAGATTTTATTGGTACATTTTAGATATACATAATGTTCCCATTCATCATAGAGAATTTGATTTGATATAACTGTTGTGTACATGATATAACTTGAATTTTTTTCCCATTCCCCTACCCTCCCTTCAACCCCTCTTTCCCTCCCCATTTACAAAAGCTTTGTTTCCATTTTTTTCTTCTTTTCGCACTTTACTTTTCCCTTCTTTCTTTACCACTTCCCCCTCCTTTGTTCCCCTCCCTGTTTGAATATTTTCTTTCTATTTCACAATACCTATTATACATTTTGGTCCTTATTTACACTTTTGGTACTTCACACTAGAGAAACAATGCAGTATTTACACATTTGTGTTGGATTTATGGTCTTAAGTTGCATCCATTTACCCAGGAATGTCTCAAATGTATCCTTCTTCATGGCAGAGTAGTACTCCATTGTATTAAAAAACCACATCTTTATTCATTCACCAGTTTGTGGGCATTTGGGCTGTTTCCAAGATTTGACTCTTACATACTATGCCACTATTAACATGAGTATGCATGTATTACTATGGAATGATGCTTTTAATTCTTTTGGGAAGATACCCAGAAGGGGAATAGCTAGGTCAAATGGGAGCTCTAATCCTAGTTTTTTGAGGACTTTCCATACTGATTTCCACCAGTGGTTGCACTAGACTACACTCCCACCAACATTGGAGAAGGGTTCCTTTTTCCCCACAGCTCTGCCAGCATTTGTTATTGGTTGGTTTATTGATAATAGCCATTCTTTCTGGGGTCAGATGGAATCTCAAAACTGTGTTAATTTTCATCTCTTGAATGTCAGTCTCTATTTCTACTTTCAGTAAGATCCTATTAAGGTTTAGATCTAAAATATCTCTCAAAATCTCACATTCAGAGGCCTGGTCAGAAGGAGTGGGGCACAAGCGCATGACTAGGAAGGATGTATTCTCATCACTGGCCCTTCTCTTCTCTCTCTGCTTCCTGGCTGCCATGCAGTGGACAGCTTTCTTCCACCATGCCATTCTACTGTGCCATTTCTGCCTTGAAGCTTGGTCACCATGGACTGGATCCACTGAAACTATGAGCCAAAATAAACTTCTCCTTTAAATTGTGGGTGTTGGATATTTTCTCAGCAGCAAGAAACTAATACCGTACAGATTCTCTCCAATACTTAATATGCTCATCTTTTAAAATTTTACATCTGTATGTAATGCTGACATTAACTTAAATTTGATTTCTCTGATTACTAATGAGGAGCACCTTTGGTTATCTTATGAAGTTTCTATTCAGGCCTCTTTGCTGTTTATTATTGAGTTATATGACTTTTTCTTGTTATTGTGTGAGAATTCCATATGTAGTTGGGTATGAGTCTTTTATCCATTGCAAGTATCTTCCTCCACTCTGCTTAACTTTTTGCTTCAACAGTTGTATATTTTGATAACCAGCAGACATCTAATTTTGAAATAAGCAAATGTATGAATATTTTCTTTTTATGGTTAATGCTTTTTGTGTCTTGTTTAAGAAATTTTCCCGTCCTGAGGTCTTATCTTGTAAAAGCTTTATAGTGATTCCTTTTGCACTTATGTCTATTCTACTTGTAATTGAATATTGTACATTATGTGAGATAGGAGTGAACGCAATTTCAATATTTTTTTCTACATGAATGCTCAAGTTTATCAGCAGCATTTATTTAAAGGTCTCTTCTTTCCTCACTGTTGTGCAGGCTGCCTCTCTTATGTAGCAGGTGTCCTGGTGTACAGATTTGTATGGGGCTCTTTATTCTGTCCTGATTACAAACCCCCAAATAAAATATAAACCGGTTTTCCTCACCAGTATAAATGTCAAGATCTAATGGAATGATAGTGGGCAAGGACTTGCTTTTTTCACATGGAAGTGAATGAAGAAGCATGTGGATTTTGTTGCTGTTGACAGCTGCATTATTCTAGGGACATTAGTATGGGGCTCAAAACAATACTCAGAAAGGCAGAACTGAGGGAAACAGTGAGGACGGAATCAGGTAATATCTGAGTCCTGCATCTATTAAAAAAATTATAAGTATTTCTTTTTTACTTGGGTTTTCATTGCTTGCGACCATCCAAAGCATCCTAACTTATCTCAAGCTATCTTAAACACGAGCTTGGATGCAGAAGCAAGTAAAAAGTCCCCTTCATGAAAAAGAAAGGAAAATAACTAGCACAAAAAGTAGGAATTTTATTGTCTAGGGAGCCAACTTGTAATACTGACAATAATGATGATAGTTATAGCTAACATCTGTGAAGCCAGGAACTATGGCATGTCAGAAAATTTTAGATAATATCATCATATTTATGATCTTACTCAATGGCCATTACCTCTAGGAAATAATACCTTTTTCTCCATAGCATTGGGGAAATAGGCTGAGAGATGTTAAATAATGTTTCCAGTGTCACACGGCTAATAAGATTCAAAGATGGGCTTGTGTCTTAATTACTCTCTCTCATTGCTGAGACAAAATACCCAATACCCAAAGTTAAAGGAGAAAAGGTTTATTTAATTTACAGTTTGTAGAGATTTTAGTCCATACTCTGCTCCAAGGCGAGGAGCGATGGCAGAGGGGCATGGCAGAGGAGAAACAGTCTCTGATGGCATGGCAGACAGGGAAAGGCAAAACAGTAGCAGCAAGCCTGCCTTCTTTCTGTCCGCTTATACTCCATCCAGGCTACAAGCCTATTGGTTGGCGCTACCCACACTCAGAGGGGGCTTTCCCATTATCCACACCCAGAACTATGTTTTTTTCTTTTTTGTGTATGTGTCTTTTTGAGACAAGGTTTCACTATGCAGTTCAGTTTGGCCTTGAACTCACTTTGTAGCCTGAGTGGACTCGAACTTGCAGCAATCCTCCTGCCTCAGCCTCCTGAGTGCTGGGATTACAAGCATGTACTACCTTGCCTGGCTGACAACCAGAACTATGTTCAACCAATCAGTGGACTAATTTAGTCATCATACATCCTTAATCCAAATTCGCAAATCCTAGATCCAGCCGTCTCTGAAAAGCCCCACCTTTGAGCGCATGAGGCTTTGGGGGAGGACCTAGATACAAGCCATAACAGCTTGTCTGGCTCCAACAAACTTATCAGTTGCTCTTTGGACTTAGAATTCTTTTATTACAGGGCAAATCGAAAGCTTCCAGAAAAGTAAGGTTTTGTACAAAAGGAAATTCTATCTCATTCTGCTAGGAACATAAATGGATATAACTTATCTGAAGGGTACTTTGGCAGTAGGTACTTGAAAATACTTATATTCTTTTAATGAGTAATTCTACCTTGCTCTCTTTTTTCTCTTCTGTCTTTTCTTTCTTTTTTTTTTTTAATGTGAGTACCAGGAGTCAAACTCAGGACCTCGCTCTTGCCAGCAGGTGCTTGTGCCGCTGAGCGATATCACCAGCCCTTTTTTCCTTTTTTTTTTTATGTGTGTACTGGGAGTCGAACTCAGGACCTCGTGCTTGCCAGGCAGGCGCTTATGCCGCTGAGCCATCTCACTGGCCCTCTTTCTTTTTTCTTTTTTTCATACAAGGTCTCACTATGTTGCCCTGCCTGGTCTTGAACTCCTGAGCTCAAGTAATACTCCTGTGTCAGTCTCCTGAGTAGCTAGAACTACAGGTGGCATTGCACTAGCAGTAATTCTACTTTTTAAAAAATCGGTAGTGCCCCAAAATAAAGATTTTCAAGAATACTTAGATTTTTTCTTTTTTTTTCTGAGGCAGAGTTCACTATGTAGTGCAGGCTGGCCTTGAACTTGCTTATGTAGCCCAGGCTGGAGTTGGATTCACGGCGATCATTCTGCCTCAGCCTCCCAAGTGCTGGGATTATGGTGTGCACCCATGCCTGTCCTCAAGGATACTTAAAGCAGCAAAATTTTTAGTAGCAAATGGAGAGGGTTGATTAAATAAATGTTAGGAACTAAAATACCGTTGTAAACATTAAGAATAATGTTTTAGAATTTTTAATGACAAGGACAGAAAAGTTATCTTAAATGAAAAATCAGATTACAAAAAATTCACAGCAAGATTTCTATGGTATACATTCTTTAAAAGGCTGGAGCATATACTGTAAAATGACAGTAGTAATTATCTCTGCAGGATAGAATTGTGGATAATTTATTTTTCTTCTTTTCTGAAATTTTCAAGTTTTAACCATAAACTTGTAGAACATTTTTATTTATGAAAAATTCCAAAAATATTCAAAAGTAGAGAAAATAGAAAAATTAACCTGACAAACTTACCACCAGCTTTAATAATTTTTGACAAAGGGCCAACTTCTGTTTCTCTTTTCCTGTTAAATCTATATCTATATCTATACCTATATCTATATCCATATCCATCTATATCTATATATCTATATCTATAATTTTCCCCTCTTGATTATTTTTTCCCTTCTGTTATTTTAAAGCACATCTCAAAAATCCTATTTCATTTGCAAATATTTTAGCATATTTCTTTCTCTGAAAGATAAGATCTCCTTGGGAAAATAAAACAAATGATGGCACCATTATCCCACCTAGATTTAAAGTTTGGTTTTTTTGTTTTGTTTTGTCTTTGGTACCAGGAATCGAACTCAGGACTTTGCACTTGCCAGGCAGGCACTTGTGCCACTGAACTATATCCCCAGCCCCTGGTTGTTTGTTTTCGAGATGGGGTCTTCATATGTTGCCTAGGCTGTGCTTGAACTTCTGGGCTCAAGTGATCTTCCCACATTGGCCTCAGTAGCTGGGACTATAAGGTGTGCACCACCATGCCTGGCTTCACACTTACATTTAAAATAGTAAATTATTTAATGTCATCGAATAGCCAGTTAGTATTTATATTTCCCTGATTGTCTTAAAATTTTTATTTTGCATATTTACTTATTTTCACTTTTTTATTGGTACATGTTTGTGATACATTAATCATGGAAAATAGTACATATACATATTATATATTTATTCTTTTTACTTCTCCGTCCCTCCTTTCCCTCTCCCTCCATCCCTAAATCTCCTTCCCATCTGCAAAAGGTCTACCTGCCTGTTTCCTACCATCTATCTTTTATTTTGCTCTTTATTAAAAGTCTGGGCCTACCTCCTTATATTGTATATCTAATCCATTCTACTTATAGATTCCTTTCTTCCTTTCTTTTATTTATTTTCATGTAATATCTTGTTGAAGAAACTGGGTGGTTTGACTTGTATTGTTTCTCAAAGCATTAATTTTATTATTGTAACTTCCCAGTGTTTAACATGTTCTTCTCCTGCGTTTCCTGCAAAATCTTCACAGGATATAGAGGTTTGATAACATGCAGAGTTCTGTCGTTGCAGTGGAATGGGCCAAGGGATGAAGCAACCTCTCAGTGGTGGTGTTTACTTCTATCAGAAGGATCCAGTGTGTTTCCTGTGGTGCTAGCAACCATTTATGATCATTGCTACACCCACGAATCATTTGGGGTTGCAAACTGGTACCGTTCTAATTCTATCATTTCTTTTCCATTTACTTGTTAGAATACTTCTGTAAAAGGGACCTTTCCCTTCATCAACTATTTGATTTCCCTTCAGAATGGATCACACAGGAAAGAGAAGATAAATACCCAAATATTTCTTTTTAAAGATTGGTTTTAAAAATAGGTGGTTTTAGGCTGAGGTAGGAGGATCACAGCAAGTTTGAGGCTAGCCTGGGCTACATAGTGAGTTCAAGGCCAGCCTGAAGTAGCAACTTCTGTCTCAAAACAAACAAACAAACAAACAATAGGTGGTTTTCTGGAATTTTTCAGAGGCGAGTAATGATTCTTTTGTGTGTACCAGTATAAATTCATGTAGTTGAAAATACTTGATGTGCTTTAATCCATTTATGGTTTTAGTCTATTCACCTCAAATTGTCCCAGCTTCAGCAAGTAGGACATTCTTCATGTTGGTTTCTGAGACCTTCTGACTCAATCCCAGGCGTCTTTGATAGGTTCCTTGCTTTCCGGTATAACAAGATGGATATGGTTTGGCTATGGTTTGTCCCCCCAAACTCAGACAGGAATTAATCTCCAAATCATATCTTAATGGTATTAAGAGTGTGGAAACTTAATCTTTTTATAGTGTTTAGAGGGAGCCTTTGGGAAGTGATTAGGATCAGATAAGATCGTTAAGGTAGAGATCCCATGATTGTGTCCAATAGTTTTATAAGAAGAGGGAGAGATACATATGTGCTCCCACTATGATGTGGTGCAGCCAAGGGGGGGTCCTCACAAGAGCCTGCGTAATGCTGTTGGACTCCCTGCATCCAGAACTGTGAAGCCTTTTTTCTGTGTAAGTTAACCTGCCTCAGGTATTTCATTATCATAATAAGAAGCTAACTAACACAGACAATATTCCAGGATCATTTTGCATGTTTCCATTCCCAGATAGGGAATGGGCCATTTCTCCCAGGGACCCTGCTTTCTTTTAGTGGGACAATTTATGTGCTAGGAGGTGGTAAGTAATTGATATTTTAAAGGAAGAGAGAATAGACACTGCATGGTGAATAACATCACAAAACTGATAGAACTATAAAAATATTGCAGTTCAGGATTTATTTATTTATTTATTTATTTTTGAGACAGGGTCTTGCTGTGTAGTTCAGGCTGGCCTGGACCCACTATGTAGCCCAGGCTGTCCCCGAACTGACAGCGATCCTCCTGCCTCAGCCTCCCGAGTGCTGAGATTACCAGCGTGTGCCACCATGCCCAGTGAGGAAGCCTTTAGTGGAGAAGAAATGGTCTTATACAACTCAACAGACCCTCAAGGAATGCCTATATCTTAGTACCACCTAGTCTCATGGGCAGGACCTCTAGTCACCGAGAAAACCTTGAACTCTGTTCAGCAGACGCATTTTAGAAGGATACTTAAAACATTTTAAAAAGTTATACATGTGTGTAACCTTAGCTATCTGGAAAACTCACGTGAACACACTGGTTCATTCCCTGCTGCAGTGTGTCTGGGTTGTGATGCAGGAAAGGATACTTTAGGAGGCATGTTAAAATCCGGACTTCTGGGTCTCATCGCAGACAGTCTGAATCTGGGAGGAGGGCTTGGCGTTTGTATTTTAGTAAGCCTTCTAAATTATTTTGAGGCAGGTGGTCCTAAAAACTAACCTTTCAGGAACATTGCCAGAAAGATAGATAGATAGAAGATAGATAGATAAAATAGGGGAAGAGAGAATGTGCCTTACATGAGTAGATCTTGCTGCATATTTCTGATAATTAAGCCACACCTTAAAAATGTAGTGATTCTCCCTTTTCTCTTTTCCTTCCTCCCTTCTTTCCTTCTTCCCTCCCTCATTTCCTTTCTTTTTTTCTGTGTGTGTGTGTGTGTGTGTGTGTGTACTGGAATTCCAGGCCTCACACTGAACTACATCCCAGCCCTTTTCTATTGTTTGTTTGAAACAGGGCCTCACTAAATTTCCTAGGCTGGCTTCAAACTTGCGATCCTCCTGCCTCAGCCTCCCAAGTAGCTGTGATTACAGGTGTGTACCACTTAGTGGTTTTCTTCTGATTTCAAAGGATTTTGTTCTTTTTGGAAATTTTAATTAATAAAAGGAAACCAAAGGAGAAGAGGTGGAAGAGGAAAAGTAGGAAGAGGGTGATGAGGAAGAGGAAGAGGAGGAAGAAAAGGAGAAAGAAGAGGAGGCAAGAAGGAAGGGGAGGAAGAAGAGGAGAAAGAGGAGGATGTGGAAGAGGAGGAAGAGGAAGAGAAGGAGGAAGAAGAAAGACCTGCTATCCTACTACTCAGAGACAGTGTCCATTAAGTTGGTGTAGATCCTCCCAAGCTTCTGAAAGGAATTTTGATCATCTCTTTTTATCTACGGATACCATCAATAACTAACCTGTGGCCTCTCATCTAGTAAGTGGAAGAATCTACACTGGAACCCAGCTGCTGAATCCCAGTCCTTAGTTATGCTACTTTTTATCAGGAACACAGGAGCTCAGCCCCAACCCCAGAATTACTTTACACATATGTTTACAGTCAAAAGATCCAATCACAGTGAATTTAGTTTAAGTATCTGCTAAAGTTGAGATTTGGATGTCCTCTAAAAGCACAGATTAGCACAGGTTAGCACTATTGGGAGGTGGTGGAACCTTTAAGAGGAGACCCTGGGTCACGGGGGATGTTTTCTTTCTTTCTTTTTTTTTTTAATATATACATATATACATATATATATGCGGATACCAGGAGTGGAACTCAGGACCTCGCGCTTGCCAGGCAGGTGCTTATGCTGCTGAGCTATATCACTGGCTCGGGGGATGTTTTCTTAGAGGCCATTGTGGGGCCCTGTTCTCTCTCTCTCTTCTCTCTCTCTCCCTCCAGACAGAGTCTTTCTATGTAGTTCAGGCTGGACTTGAACTTCTTATGTAGCCCAGGCTAGCCTTGAATTTGTAGCGATTCTCTTTCCTTGGCCTCCCAAGTGCTGGCATTACAGCTGTGCACCACCACACCCAGCGCTTACTCTCTTTTTTTTTTTTTTTTTTGTGGGTACTGGGGGTCGACCTCAGGGCCTGGTGCGCCCGCCTGCGCCTGTGCCACTGAGCGATATCACCGGCCCCTTTTTTGTATGTGGGATCCGGGAGTCGAACTCGGACCCTCGCGCTTGCCAGGCAGGCGTGTAGGCCGCTGAGCCATCTCACCGGCCCTGCTTACTCTCTTTTTTTGTGTGTATCTTGGATATGAGGTTTGGCTCTGCTGCATGCACTTTTCCATGATGTACTGCTTTACCACAGGCCCAAAAGCACTGTGGCCAATTCCTCATGGACTAAAACCACCAAAACTGTGAGACAGTGGGCTGAGGATGCAGCTCAGTGGTAGAGCCCTTGCCTAGCATGTGTGTCAGGTGAGCGTGATGACCGCTACACTACGGAAACATGCCTAGCATGTGGGAGCCCCTGAGTTTGATCCCTAGTACAACAAAACAAAACAAAACAAAACAAAATGACAAAATAAACCTTTTCTTTTTGTAAGTTGATTCTCTCAGGTATTTGTTACAGCAAAAGAAAGCTGATGAACAATATTTTTTATTTACAATTTTGCAATTGGGCAACATTTCATTCTATAAAGTAGGATGAGGTGTTCTGATAAGCTGGGCAGAGGAGTTTGCCTTCATAGGCTGAAAATGGGCTTAATAAAACTGAGAACAAAGGAGTAGAGTGGTTGTTTCGAAGTAACTTGGGGTTTGAACAGGGTCTTTGCCCTGAGATATATCCTCAGCCCTTTTTTTTTAAATTTTGAGATTACGGCTGTGCACTATCATGCCCAGCCAGATGAGACTTCCTTATTACAGTCACTCAGGTTTGCTGAAATCTCTTGTTTATTTGTTTGTTTTGAAAACTGCCCCATTTCTTTCTTTTTTTTTTTTTTTTAATATGCGAGTACCGGGAGTCGAACTCAGGGCCTTGCGCTTGCCAGGCAGGCACTTATGCCGCTGAGCTATATCGCCGGCCCAACTGCCCCATTTCAAAGTTTAGTTTGATTACAAGGCACTTAGCACAAGTGACTGCACTTGTTTGGTCTGATCTTCTACAGCCCAGTGTAGGAGGCTCATCCAAAACAATGGCCTTCCATATATTTTGCTTCATACTTCATAGCACTTGTAAAAGTCATTATACAATGAAAAAATCTGTATCAATCATTGGACCATGGGCTTCTCAGCAGGGCAGGAACACCATCATGTTTTTATCAATATTCTTAGTTGGTGCTGAATACTGGCTCAGGACCCAGAACATGGTAGATACCCAATAAATATTCCTTCTAGGCAGGAGGTGGAGAGGTGACTAGGTCTCCATTGCCTATCCCAGAACCGAATTGCAGGCACCCTAGACTTTCTAAGACTAACTTGGTTTTCTCCCAAAAAAAGTTTGCAACACTCTGGTACTGAAGAAACAGAATAACTTCCTGAAAGCATGATGTGGGAATGTGCAGGAGAAAGCAAGTCTTCTTGTCACCAGATGGAGTCTAAGGCGATTCCCCAAATGTAGGGTGGGGACCTCGACTCACCCACACATAGGTTCACTGACTCCTGTTCCAGAAAAAGAATTTTCAGGATTTGTCAGTAAGAGGCATAGAAAAGACTTATTTGGCAGAAAAAAGGTACACACTCAGAAGGGAGTGTGGGTCCTCCTAGAGTAAGACAACTTACGGCCTGAAGATGGGTATATTTAAGTGCTTTTGGGAGTGGAATTCTGTGAATTTGTGAATTTATAGAAAGCTTGGGCTCAATGTACAGGTGAGAGGCAATGGCCCATTCACAACAGTGAAAGATTTTACAAGAGAAAGACATGAACCCGAACTATTGTATATTCTAAGATTCAGAAATTTAAGAGTGAGTAGCCTGGAAGGGAAAAAGAAATAATTATAACCTGGGGTAACTTTGTGTCTTGAAGCTACACTTTTTACAAGTACAATTTTAGAATTGTGATTTTTCTTGTCTCCTTTTTACCTATCTTTATTTCTTTCATCTTTCCTCATTCTGAACTTCATATCCTCGTCTCTAAGTGCAGGCTCAGATATAAATGTGGCTAACTTGCCTGCATGGTTGGGTTGGAAAACCAGGGCATCATGTCTCAATGAAGCTCACCTGGTTTGGAAACAAAAGCCCAGAAGGCCACCTCCTTTTCTTTTTAATCCTTAAAAACAGCTACTCAGTGGATTCCGAATGCTAGAAACAAAAGCATGATAAAGGACTAAAGGTGGATTTAATTGATTGTGTTTTGTGTGTGTTATGGTTTGGATGGAGAGTGTTTCCCAGTAAATCTCCCACTAAGATTTTGACTCATAGGCATGGCTTTTGGAAGGTGATTGAATTATGGGGACGCTATAGCTGACTTGCTGTTGGGATGTGGAGTCTGGTAGGAAGAGGCGGGTCACTGGTGAAGTGACCGGGAAGGGTATAGCCCACCCCCTTCTCCCTTCGCTTTTTGCTTCCTTGTCACCATAATGTGAGCAGCTTTCTTCCACCAGACCCTCCTACCATGCCGCTTCTGCTTGGAGCGAGCCTACTGTTACAGACAGCTAAGCTAGGTAGAAATATTATAGGCAGTCAGACAGGGCTGGGCCCTTGAGAGGTCAATGCAGAAGACAGCTGAAGCTGGAGGTGTAGTCACTGAAAGCCAGGCTTCAAGAAAAAGAAGAATACTCACCCGTACACTTCCCCTAGAGATGAACAGCAGTGATTGATATTCTAAGTAGGCATCGACCACCTTGGGGTGGAGGACCAAACCTCCCTAACCCACCCCTTCCAGGAAAGTCCTTGTCTGCCCATGTGTGCTTTCTATGTGACTTGCTTTCCAATTTGATCCCCATTTAATCAATATTACCCAAGCAACTATACTTGTTGTAACCTTATTGGTTCACCACAGTCTTGTCCCATCTTACACCCGTCCCGTGATTTTCCACTGGATCAATATTACCTAATGACTATATTCGTAATCTTATTGATTGATTATAGTTCTGTCCCACCTTAAACCCACTTCACTTCGTGGCTTTGCTCAATAAAACACCCTTGAGAAGTGGGGTTGGTGGGGATCCTGCTTTCTGGGCCCCCTTCTGTCCCTCTTAGACAGAAGCTTTCTTTCTCTCAATAAATCCTTCCTACTCTTAACCTCCGTTGTTCCTAGAATTCATTCCTTGATTTTAGAGAACACAAACTTGGTGTTTTGGACATCTAGCAGGTTGGGAGTTTCTTTCCCCTATATCACTACCATGGGCCAGAATAAACATCTCCTTCTTTAAATTGCAGATTTTGGGTATTGTGTCTCAGTGACAAAGAAAGTAACTAAGACAAGATGAAAATACCAATTTAAATTGAAAAATATTTTCCAGCTTTAATAAAAACTACTTTGGTTTACAAGAGGGAAGGCTGGGCATGGTGGTGTATGGCTGTGATCCCAGCACTTGGGAGGCTGAAGCAGGAAGATTTCTGTGAGTCTGAGGCCAGTCTGGGCTACAAAGTGAGTTCAAGGCCAGCCTGAACTGCATAGTGAAACCCTGTCTCAAAAAAACCAAACCAAACCAAACCAAACCAAAACAAAACCCAAAATACAAGAGGGAAAATTATGATGAAATCCCTGGTTATGAAAATTTGAAGAACTTGTAAGGAAATAAATCTGTGCAGAAGGAGAATTGAGGAACTGAGGTATTACCCAATTTTTATTGTTTTCTTTTTCTCGAGGTCATATTTTATTGGATGTGCTCGTAAATGTATATATACATGCATTCTCTCAAATGGTTATTTCCCCGGAACTGACTTCATGTATGAATAGCACTGTGCTACAGACCAGCCACACGGTAAACGAACATGAAGGTAGTTGACATACAAGATAGTGATTTTTACTGTTGTTCAAAAACCCCTTCAAAAATGTATTGAGTTGTGTGATTCCATGCTTCTCAGAGAGACACATGGATCTATATAAGTATATTTCATTTCAGTAGGTTCCTGATCCCTAGGAAGCCTCTAAGGGTTCAATAGACTAGAACGCTGCTCTAAGAATTTATTTCTGTAACAGTTAAAACAATAGGAGTACAATAATGATTGAATGAATAAAAGGTAAATTTTGGGGATGTTGAAGATTGAACCTGGGGTCTCAGGCATGTTAGGTACATGCTCTACCACTGAGCTACACCCCAGCTCCAAAAGTAAGATTTTGCCTAATACAAAATCAGTGTGTGGTAGAGTGGCTGAAAGAAAAGTTCTGCAGATAAACAAACAGAGTTGACCTTAAAAGCTGAGTGAGATGAAAGAAGAGGGATGGAGAAATAGCAAGAGTGCAGATTTAGAGTCAGGAATATGAAGCATGAATTTGGAGTCAGGAATTTGGAAACAGGAAATGTCCCATAGCGTGGGGAGGTTGGTACAGGAGGACTGTTGCAGGCAGTGCTGGATAGCTGCAAGGGCTAGAGGAAGAGTCCTTTTGCTCTTGCCAAGTCTGGAGTGTGGACTTTACTGCTTTACTCCATAAATCGAATTTCTCAAAAGGACACTATTAACATCTTGTACCTGACAGGTCTTTGTTGTGGAGGCCTGTTCTATGCATTGTAAGTTCCCAGTGACACTCTTGACCTCCACCAGCTGCCAGTAACATTCCCTGAGTCAAAATGATCAAAAAATGTCTCCAGACATAGCCAAATGTTGCCCCAGGGCAGGGAATAAAATTGCCCTAGTTGGGCATCACTGACATTGAGCATTTGAATTTGGCCTTGTTTCCCAGGCTTTAAGCCTTCAGGTACCATATTTCTAAATATTGCCAGATTCTTATGTCTCCTGTGAGACTCTCTTCTGCAAATGCCACCCCTCCAAGCTCTTGGTATGTTTCCTAGGCTGACTTCAAAATCCTGAGCTCTAGGAGATCCTCCTGCCTCAACCTCCTGAGTAGTTGGGATTACAGGTCTGTGACAGTATGCCCAGCTTCTTATTATTTTTACTGAAATAAATTTAACTTTATCCCAAGTATTCCTAATATCTTGTGATGTGCTAATTATTTTTCTAAGCTTATTTATTTATTTATTTATTTTTGTGGGTACCGGGGGTCGACCTCAGGACCTTGCGCGCCAGCAGGTGCCCGTACCGCTAAGTGATATCACTGGCCCTTTTTTCATATGTGGGTTCCAGGAGTTGAACTCAGGCCCTTGTGCTTGCCAGGCAGGCGCTTAGGCCGCTGAGCCATCTCACCAGCCCTCTAATGCTTATTTAAATATCCAACTACTGAAAAAACGTTCATTCACTTACCACCTCTTTTACCAGCAGAGCAGAAACAAGGATTTAATTAAAAAGTGAGAGAACATGGTAAAGGACTTTAGCTTGAGGAGCTAACAAATATCAGGCCAGCACGTAACAAAGGAGAGTTAAAAAAATGTATATATATAGGCTCCATCTTGACAGCTTGAAGGGATATACTCTGTTGAGGGGGAGCAGACAGGCCCACCTGCAAAGGCAGGAGGTCAACTTTTTAGGATTAGCTGGTCGGTGGGAAGGTGGTTGGTCATTATCTCAGTCCTGGTTTCATAGCTCTGAAATTCTCATGGCCTGAGGTGCAGTTCTGTTCCTGTGAAATGATTGTCTTTGTTCCTAGAGGCTTCAGTCAGTTTGAATCCAGGGGATCACAGGCTTAGGGTAATGGACGAAGACCTCTGGGCTTAGCTGAAGGTCTCTGTATACCCCTTATCCTGGCATCTTCAGTGTTGAAGGGTGATGAGATAGGCTAGGTGAATTTAGGGCTAATAACACTCCCTACGTTACTAACATTCCTGTATGCAGAGCTGAGAAGGCTTTGACCCAGAGTCGCAAAACGAAGGTCAAGCTTTGTTCTAGTTTTAGTTATCTATTGGGCATTTGTAGGCTTTGATACCCTGACTGCCTCAGAAAAAAACAAATGCAGTCTTAGATGAGTTCACAGACTAAGGGTCCAGCATTCTGCCCCCCACCCCGTCCCGTCCCAGAGGTGGTCTCTGACTGCGCCATGACTCTGTGAGACGGCACCATGAACGCAGAGTTTTAGGAAAGCAGTGCGGTGTGGTGGTGGTTTGTGGGATGTCTCTGAGTCGGGGGAGTCTGGAGAATTGGGGCACCAGACAGAAGTCTGTGGGAAAGTCTAGGCTTGAGACGCTGGGGAGCGTGACAATGCTCGCATGACAGAACTGGGGAGGGAGGGAGAGATGGAACAGACATAGGGGAGGAAGTGTCCTTAGGCTGAGATGGTGGTAAGGGATCGTGGAGAGTGAAAAGGAAAGCCCTCTTGGGGGCCCGGGGCCCTGGGCGAATAGCAGTGTCTTGGCAGGAACGGATTCAGGGCAAGGAAGCCCGCTGTGCTGTCCACACCGAGAGCAATTCTTTCGCACTTATATTTGTGGCAATACTCTCTCCTTTGCTTTTGTTTGGAATGTTCCTTGTTAAGGGTAAGGAATTGCTCCTCAGACTTTAGTAGAAGAGGCATGATAGGTAGATACCAAAGCCCATTTGCCTCCTCCTCCTGTCCCCCACCCACCTGGCACCATCAGCGTGCTTGTAACCCTCGGGGGAGGCTGCAGGATCCTTTTCTCTCTCAGCACTGAATTTGTCTTCAGCATGACTCACATTTCCAATTGCCTTTCTTTTTGGATGAGAGGGTCCTTGCCACCTCCTCTGCCCTCCTTTCCTAGCAGCAGGAGGGTAGTGTGAGACTTAACTTCCCGAGAAGACTAAAAAAGATGCCACAGTCCCTAGTCTGCATCTCACGTGAGCCAGCCTCTTCTTTGGATGCAGAGGGTCAGTGCAGACAAAGCGGCTCTGATCACTCCTGATGGTTTCTCTCTCTCTAATTATAGAAAGTATTTAGCTATTGTTCCCTAATTGCTTGCTGCAGTTGGGTTTGGGCATTGTATTTTTTTTTTTTTTTAAACAAAAGCCTGTTTCTGATGAGTTGTTTCCTCCCCGCCCCCCAACCTTGGTCCACTACATTCCAGGCTCTGGCCATTCCATGGGAGAACTGAAGGAGGTAGCATGGCATTTCCGGAGAAGCCACTTTATCTCATCTAGTTGTTCCCAGGGCTTCTCATTTGCTTAATAGAGAGGAAGGGAATTAACATGTACTGAGCATCTATGTAGTGTGTGCCAGGCACTGTGCTAAGTACTCACATAGGTTGTCTTATTCAATCCTGAGCAAGTCCGAGAGGCAGATGCTACTATTCCCAGTCACAGGTGAGGGGCCTAAGGTCTGGGAAGATCTCACAGTCGGCAAGAACTGAGCCAGGATTCGGAGCCAGGTCTTCTAGTGCTGTTTTCTTCTTCATAGAGCCTGGTTTTTTTTTTTTTTTTTTTTTTTTAAATAGACTTCTGGATAATAGAGCACTGGTGTTGGTGCTCCTACCACTATGTATGGAGAACTGGGGAATCCTGCTCTCTTACCCCTCTGGCCCTGAAGCTTCTCCTTCCTGCTGGAACACGTCATTATTCCTCATTGCCTGAGAGTGCTGATTTCTAGGTCCACTGCTAGTGGATAAGCTTGATGGGGTTGGCTGTAGGATTCTGAAGGAAGTCTGGCATTCCTGTGTTGGTTCATGATGCTTGGAGGAATTACCAATGTTGTGGTACAGTGACAAAGAGGAAAGCCACCCTAGCATCAAGGGGGCTGTAGCCATTGAGGTCCTACAGGAATCAGATGGTCACATTGAAGTGTTACATGAAGAATATTTAATGAATGGTTTACTTAGCAGAGGTACGGGCACTTAAGAGAACCAACAGTTGGTAGGGGGAGCATCTGGAGGTGAGAGCGGGAAGCTATCATGGTCCCCAGGCCCAAGGGGTGTGGTGTGAGAATGGTGTTCAGAAACCTAGTGCGAGCTGAGGTTGTGGCAGAAGTGGCCAGACAGGAGCTGTGGGAAGAGAGGAACCAGCCACTGCCAGAATGCAGACAGGAAGGGCAGGAGTGTGTGTGAGTGTGTGTGAGTGTGTGTGTGTGAGTGTGTTTGCACAGGCACCCAGGCCTGTCTCATGCTCAGGCCTGCCATTGGCCAAACCCATCGAGAAGACAGTGTAGAGGATGCCAGGGGGTGTAGCCTGTGGAGGTCAGCCACTTGCAGCATAAGGCAGGGAGAAGAAGCAGGGATAGACTCTGGGAGGATACAGAGAACATTTAGCACGGGTATACTTGTGCCCTCCACTTTAGTTTTTGGTGAGTAGACATGGAAATAGACACTGCTTATGGATTCAAAGAGTCATGGAATGTAAGAGCCCTTAGGAAGAGCCCTTAGAGTTCTGCCCATAAAATTTCTTTGCTTGATAGAAGATACTGAGACCTGGGGAGGGAAAATGGCTGGTCCAAAGTCAGCAGTTAGTTAGTAGTGTAAGCAGGACTGGAATTCAGCTCGCCTAATTCTCAATCCATCCTGCCTCTTAACTTGTGAACTGTAGTCAGTTAGTGGTTGGTAAGAAGAGATTACTACTGAGGCCTTTTGCCAGTTTCCTGTTAAAACTATTCAAACACCTCAAAGTGTAATTTACTGTGGCCTCAGATATTTGCCCAAAATGATTTCCTCTCTACATCTATCATCTGAAAGGGCTACCCATTGAGGCTCATGGGGCTGAGTCCCAGCTCTTATGGGTTGATCTTGGACAGGATACTTAATTCTCTGTGCCTAGTTTGTTCAGCTGTTGAATGGGGGCAAAAATGATAACAATCTCATATATCATGAATATTATATGCAAAGATAGACTGAAAACAATCTAGCATCTGGCAATAACAAGTGCTTAATAGTAGTATATACAATGTATGCAAGTATATATATCAACCTAAGAAATTAGTTCTGATTAAGAATTCCTATGGAAGCTGAGCAGTACGGCGTGTACCTGTAATTCTACCTACTTGAGAGGCTGAGAAAGGAGGATTGTGAGTTTGAGATCAGCCTGGGTAACGTAGTGAAACCCCATCTCAAAAACAGAGACAAAAACAAAAACAAACAAACAACAACAAAACAAAGCAAAAAATCAAATAAAAACATCATACGGCTTCTACCCTCACTGAAATATAACAGCTGTTTTCATGGAGAGTTTTCCTTTGCCTCATGGTAGATGAGAACACTGGAAGGACCTGGTAATGTGCCTTTTGTGGAGTTTTTCAGCCAAAGGCAGATAAGAAATCCTTATTCTCACATCATGGCACTCCCAGGGTTGGAAGTAAATTCCAGATTACTCACCTTGATTTACTTCCTTCCACGTATGAAAAACCCTTTTAGCCTTCCATCGAGTCCAGGCTAGTCTGACCACCATGTGGGGCAGGCCAGGCAGTTTCCATGACATGGGCATGGACGCCTGGATGTTGTCCAGAGCCAGCAGGCCTCACCCTCCCTCTCTAGCCCCCTGCTCCTCCTCTTAAAGAGCACAAGCGCATAAAGTGTAAAGATTTACCTGTGGGTCCCCTGGCAAATGCCAGACTGCCTCTGGGGTAGCTGGACGCTGACCTTCTGGCTCTGGTTCTGGACTGGCTCCCTTTGTCCTGCTGGAACCTTTTCTGTCCTGGGGAGGTGCAAACACAAGCTCCAGCTGGTGCTTCCCTCAGCAGGGGTGCTGTTCACCTTTGGGATGCCCCAGGCAACCAAAAGGTGGCTTTCTGCTTCTCTTAACCACAGGCCCCGAGGCTTCTCCTTTCTGTTCGAACACAGTTCCCTCTTCATTTCCTTTGCGGCAACGATCTTTCCTCATGCCTGGAAGATGAACCTGGCCTTTTTGTTCCTCTTGTGCTTTCTCTGACTGGCTGCTGCATGATACTTTCTACTAGACACTCACTTCTGGGACAAGACACACAGAATCCTGCCTGGAAGCCTCTTCTGGATAACATTCTAAATAATCACCAGCTCCAAGTCCTGCTGTCCCAGAAACACAGCTGGGCACATTTTGAAATGTTAGTTGCTTCCCTTTGTGGTGTTTGCTGTTTAGTTGCACTTTCTACTGAGCCTCTCTGGTCATATCTCCTCCCAGTTTAAAGCCCATTAATGGCTTTCTAGCACATTTGGACTAAAATCCAAACTGATGAGCCTTTCAGTGCCCTATGTAGCCCAGACCCTGCCAGACTGTTCTACCTCCTCCCACACCATTCTCTCTGCTTCAGTAACACTGGGCTCCTTTCTGGTCCTCAACCAGGCCAAGCTCTTTCCTACCCCTAGGTCTTTGCTCTTGCTCTTCTGTCTGAAACACTCTTTCCTGTCCTCCCCATGGCTGACTGTCTTCATTCATCAGCTTACAGTGTCTTCAGAAAGGCCTTTCCTGACCATGCTATCCAAAGTGGCTTCTTTGAGCTCTGCTCACTCTTTGCCACATCCCTGCTTCTTTCCTTCGCAGGGCTTCTTACATGACACAACAATCCTGTTGTTTCTTTGTTTATTGTCTGCTCCCTCTACCCCACCAAATGATGCTCCAGAAGAGCAGGGACCTTGTGTGTTTTATTTGCCATTATATTCTCACCGCCTGGTACCTAAAGTGTGGCAGGCAAATACCTGCTTTTATGGAGCTTATAGTCTAGTGGAGGGGACAGACAAAACCCTCTAAACAAATGCATGATGTAATTTCAAGTACTAAGTGCTATGATAAAGCACTTTAAGGGGGTAGATTGGATCTCAGGGAATTACAGGGGTTGATGGGCAGATGGGGTAAACAGGGATGACCTCTCTGGAAGGGTAATATTAGCACAGAGGACAGACTGCCAGGATACAGCAGACTTTTGAAGATACAGGAACAGCAAGTACAATGTCCTCGAGATAGCAGCCAGGTTGGCAGTTTGTGGAACTGAAAGGAAGCAGGTGTGATTAGAGTTGGGATCTTCTTAGTGTGGTATAACACCTCTGAACAGCAACATTTAGTTTCCAAAGCATACAGACCATCACACTTGATCCTCTCAAGGACTTCTGAGGTAGGTAAAACCAGTGAAAGTTAATACGTGTCAAGATGGAAACTAAATCTCATCCAAATTGGAAAACTTGCTGTAAGGCACACAGTTCAAACATGATTCCTTGATGCTAAACCAGTGGTTTTAAACCTTGGCTGTGGATTGAAATCCTCTGGGGGGCTCTACAAACTACCCATGTCTGAGTTGTGCCCCTGGAAATTGGATTTAATAGGTCCAAGATGTGACCTGGGGGAATTTTAAAAGATTTCCAGGTAATTCTCATGTGGCTGACGACCACTTTCAATCCACCTGCTTCTCACTGTACCCAACCGCTTCCTTGACAGAGCCTTTCCACTGAGTGCCTATTAAAATCACGGTGGGAGCTTTTAAGAATTACTGAGGCTGGGCTGGGGAGATAGCTCAGTGGCACAGTGCCTGCCTGGCACATGCAAAGTCCTGAGTTCAATTTCCGGTACCAAAAAAAAAGGATTACTGAGGCCCGGGCCCACACGAGGCTCTAAAATCAGGATCTCTGAGGTTGGAGCCCAGGCTTTGGCTTGTTTTAAAAGGAGCTCATTTGCCTGTCTGTGGAATGTCCCATATTCAGATTTGATTTCCCTATCTGTTGTGTCCATACTTGTTCTCCTTGGGTATGATGCCTTTTAAAAGTTATTTTCCTCTCATATCCATGAGATTTCAAGAAGGAGTGGATTTAAATGAGTGCATTCAATCTAACATATTTAACTGGAAGTCGGCTAAATGAAAAAAATTTAAATTTAAATAATTTTTAATTCAAATGTTTACATATTTATTGTACAAAATTCAAATATTACAAAAGGCCATAGCATGTAAACTGAGAGTATTTTCACCCCCACCCTATTCCCATTCTTCAAGGTTAACTGCTGGCCTGCTACTAACAATTTCATACTTAAACTGCATGTTTAATTACAGTAGTCATATTAACTTTTAATCCTCTCTCTCTCTCTTAATCCTCTTTCTCTCTCTCTCTCAATCCCCCCTCTCTCTCTCTCTTTCTTTCTGTGCTGGGGATTGAACCCAGAGCCTTGTACATGCTGAACATGCATTCTACTACTTAGCTACAACTCCAGCCCTAACATTTAAAAATATCTTTGTCTTTTGTTGTATTCTAATACATCTTTATGCTGTTTAAATGACTTTATGTGCCTGGGCTGCTTCCCAACACTCTTTTCCTTTCAGCCCTTCTCCCTATTCAACCTTTAATTCCCAGTCTACATGTCAATTAGTTCTTAGTTTATGGAACATTTGAAACTTGTCTAGGCAATTTAAATGCTCCCTTCTTTGTTTCTATGCCACTTTGTTTATACCTCTAATGCTTCTCACACCTTTTGGGCATTATTAACTTTGTTATATTAATATCTGTGGATTGCAAAGTTGAGAGGACAGGGACTGCGTTATTCAGCTCTATACCACTGCTTTCTTTCTTTCTTTCTTTTTTTTTTAATGTGGGTAACAGGAGTTGAACTCAGGACCCCACGCTTGCCAGGAAGCATTTGTGCCGCTGAGTGATATCACCAGCCCTTTTTTTTTCCTTTATGAGGGTTCCAGGAGTCGAACTCAGGACCTCGTGCTTGCCAGGCAGGCGCTTATGCTGCTGAGTTGTCTCACAGGCCCTATACCACTGCTTTCTGTACTTCAGTCACCTTCTCTGAGTGTGTGACTTGTATTTTTCTCTATAATATCTTTTGATGAAGAGAGGTTCTTAAATTTAATGTCCAAGTTTATCCATGTTTTATTTACTGTTTGTGCTTATGATACTTAATAAACCCTACCCTGAGCTCAGAAGGATGTTTTATTTTCTTCTAAAAGTCCTAATTTAAAAGAAAAAAACCTTAATTTCTCCCTTGGAGTCTTTAGTCCACCTGGAGTTTGGTTTTGTGTGTGGAGTGAGTTAAGGGATCCAGCAGACAACTGGTTGTCCGCTCATTTACTGAGTCATCTTTCTTCCCCGCTTTCATCTGCAATGCCTAGTGAAGACACTAAGATTTCGCAGGCACCTGGATCTGCTTCTGGGCTTTTCAGGATGTTCCATTTCCCTTTTGGTTTATCCCTACACAAATGCTACCTTTTTTTTTTTTTTTTTTGTCAAGACAGGGTATTGCTATGTAGCCCATGCTGGCCTTAATCTGGCAACCTCCTGCCTCAGTCTTCTGAGTGCTGGGATTGTAGGTGTACACCACCATCCCTGGCAAGATGGTCTTCATTTTTATAGCTTTATGGTCTCTCTCATACGATAAACCCAAAATATAAATAAAGAACAAAATAAAATATGGCTAATAGGAAAAAAAGAGGCATTCCAAATTGGTCACGGATCCATGTTGAGCAGAGGATGCATCTGTGGATTTGTAGATTTTAAGACATTAGAACAACTAAGTGAAAAAGAAATTTACTGAGTTGCTGAATGGTAAGACGAAGCACATTAATCTTAGTTATCTGTGGCCCCCACATATTGACCTCTATTTATTAAGATATACTGTACTTTAGAATATGGAATATGGAAGGGCAAATCCTTGAAGCATCTTTTTCCTCTTTAAAGGTGCTTTGGCTGTCCTTTGCCCTGTGTTTTTCCTTATACATCTTATTTATTTATTTAAAAATTTTATTTATTTATTTATTTATTGTCTTTTTGAGACAGGGTTTCTCTGTGCAGTTCAGGCTGGCCTTGAACTCCCTTTGTAGCCCAGGCTGGCCTTGAACTCACAGTGATCCTCCTGCCTCAGCCTCCCAACTGCTAGGATTACAGGCATGTGCCACCACACTCAGCAAAAAAATTTGTCACTCTATGATTCAGGCTGGCCTCAAACTCACTATGTAGCTTAGGCTGGCCTTGACCTGGTGAACCTCCAGCCTCAGCTTCCCAGATCTTTGGGATTGCATGTGCGTACCATTATGCCTGGCTTCCATATAAATTTTAGATTAGTTTGTGAAGGTCCAGGAAATTTCCTGTTAGAAATTTGATTACAATTACATTGAATTGATAGATGAATTCCCTATCTCATCTCTGTTTGTCCATGATGGGAATAGCTTAGGAGATGCTTACAGAATTAATGAATGTCCGATGAATGTCTCTAAAGTACGGTATATCTTATTCGATAAATAGAGGTCAATATGTGGGGGCCACAGGTAACTAAGATTAATGTGCTTCTTCTTACCATTCAGTAACTCAGTAAATTTCTTTTTCACTTAGTTGTTCTAATGCCTTAAAATCTAGAAATCCACAGCTGCATCTTCTGCTCAACATGGATCCGTGACCAATTTGGAATGACTCTTTTTTTCCTATTATCTATTTTTTATTTTGTTCTTTATTTACATTTTGGGTTTGTCATATAAAAGAGTACCATGTGGTACTTAAGCTTGTGTGTCCAATTTATTTTACTTAACATTGTGGTCTTAAGGTGCATCCAAATGACTTAAGTTTATCCTTCATTATGGCAGAGTAGTATTCATTGTGTAATAAATGCAACATTTTCTTTATCCATTCATCTGTTGATGAGCATATATGGGTAGGCCACTTCCAAGATTTAGCTGTTGCGAGCTATGCTGTTGTAAACATGCATATGCATGGGAATAGCTGGGTCAAATAGAATTTCTAGTTTTACTTTTTAAAGGAATCTCCACACTGATTCCCATCGTGGTTGTACTAGTTTATATTCCCACCAACAAGGTAGAAGTGTTTCTTTTTCCCTGGAGCCTTACCAGCATTTGTTATTGTTTGACTTATTGATGATAGCCATTCTTTCTGGCATAAAATGGAATCTCAGTGTTGTTTTAATTTACATTTCTGTCATGGTCAGCAATGTTGAACATTTATTCAAGTATTTACTGGCCATTTATATTTCTTCTTCTAAAAAGTGTCTATTCATTTCAGGTGCCCATTTTTTTTTTTATTGGGGCTCTTGTTCTGAAAGGTTTCATTTTTTTTGAGTTCTTTATATATTCTAAGTATGAGTCCTCCTTCCCAGGAATAGCTGGCAAAATTTTTTTTCCCATTCTGTAGGTTGTCTCTTCACTGTATTTGTTGTTTATTTTGCTGTGTAGAAGCTTTTTAATTTGATATGATCCCATTTGTTGATTCTTGGTCTTTCACTTCCTTGGTTAGGTTAATTCCTAAATATTTAATTTTTCTTGATGCTATTGTAAAAGGTATTGTTTTCCTAATTTCTTTCTCATCGAGTTCATTATTGATGTACAGGAACATTTTTGATTTTTGTGTGTTGACTTTGTATCCTACTATGCTACTGAATTTGGTTATTAATTCCAGAAGTTTTTTGGTGGAAATTTTTGGGTCTTCTATGTAGAGGATCATATCATCTGCAAATATGATAATTTGACTTCTTCTTTCCTATACATATGCCTTTTATTTCTTTCTCTTGCCTGATTGCTCTGGCTGATGTTTTGAGAACTATACTGAACAGGAATGGTAATAGCAGACATCCCTGTGTTGTTCCTGATTTTAGAGGAAGATGTTCACCTTCTCCCCATTTAATATGATGTTGGCCACTGGTTTGTCACAAATGGCTTTTAGCTGGGCGTGGTGGTGCGTATCTGTAATCCTAGCACTCAGGAGGCTGAGGCAGTAGGATTGCTGTGAGCTTGAGGCCAGCCTGTTCAAGGCCAGTCTGAACTACATAGCGAGACCCTGTCTCAAAAAAAAAAAAAAAAAAAGGCTTTTGGCTTTTATCGGATTGAGATAGGTATTCTTCTATTGTCTTCAGAGGCTTTTTTTTTTTTTTTTTTTGGATTTTGTCAAAGGCTCTTTCTGTGTCAATTGAAATGATCATGTTATTTTTGTCCTTGCTTCTGTTTATGTGGTGTGTTACATTTATTGTTTCATGGTATTAAATCATCCCGGTATCCCTGGAATGAAGCCTATGTGGTCATGATGTATCATCTTTTTGATGATTAATTCCATTCTATGTGCCAGAGCTGTAGAAATTCCCCATATGCCTCCTGCACTAGCAGTTTTTTTTTTTTTTTTGTGAGTACCGGGGGGGTCGACCTCAGGACCTCGCGCGCCAGCAGGCGCCCGTGCCGCTGAGCGATATCACCGGCCCCTTTTTCGTATGTGGGTTCCGGGAGTCGAACTCGGGCCCTCGCGCTTCCCGGGCAAGCGCTTAAGCCGCTGAGCCATCTCACCGGCCCCTGCACTAGCAATTTTTGAGCAACAGATTCTGAAAGCCTCCAAGATTTTCTGGGTTAAATTTCTCATAATTCCAGAGGAATGCCCAATATATGGATGATACCTAAAAATATGACTAGTTTCCACTCCACTCACACGTCCTCAAGGTACACACAAGTGTTTCATTTCCTGTGGATAGAGAGGTGAGCTATTCTGGCAGCATCCTGGGAGTTTGCAGGCACTACTTCTCCCACCTGGTCTGAGGGCTGGAACTGCCTCTAGTTCCCTTCTCTAAATGAAGGTCTAATACAGTACTTGCCAGTGGTTCCTGAACTTGAGGTGTACTAATGCATAAGGAGTGCCATAGTATTTACATGCCTGAACTCTATAATGTTTTTGTATTAAATCATAGACATGTTGCTATTCCACTAATATTGTCTATAGAGTCAACTCAAAAAGGTAAACAGTGCAGTTGTCAACCATTTCTATCTCTTCAGTGACACAGTTACTAAACCATCTCTTCTCGTAAGCAAAGTCTGAACACATTGGTGATAAAATGCACAAAATCAGAAAGGGGCAGGGTTTAAAAGAATGAATGCAAACAACTTAATTCCACAGTACATAAACAGACAGAAGAAATTATTCTCGAAAGCCATGTTTTGGTAGAGAAAAAGAAATGTAAAGTCTTTTAAAATGTGGAACACTTTCATCTCGAAGACTAAATCTAGATTATTTATAAATAAATGGAATGACTCTTCCAAAAAGTTTTCAGTGAGATTCCATGTCTGCAGCCCAAAGAAGCCATACAGATGCTTTTTCCATTTACCTATGTCTTCTTTATACTTTTAAAATTTTTATTAGTACGTGTGTGTAGTACACAATGATTACATTCATCATGGGAAGTTGGTGCGTGTGAAGTTTTGGAGTTTTCATTGTGCAAATCGTATACCACTTTGATTCAACTTATATTTTCTTTTGATATTATAAGTCAATTGTTTTTTAAATTTTCTTTTTACATCGTTCATTGATAATGTGTGAAAATATAACTATTTTTGTTTAATCTTGCATCCTGCAACATTGCTGAATGTCTTGATTGGCTGCAACAGACTTTTTGGATTTTCTATATATAAAGTCATGCCATCTGAGTAAAGATGGATATACTTCTTTCTTTAAAAAAGAAAAAGAAAAAAAAGCGTCCGAGGCCCCTCTGCCTTCCTGGCTGGCGCGGCCCAGGGGTCCGCGATGCTCTGGCGTGGTGCTCCGAGCTTGGAGAACCGGGAACTACAGGTCCCGGCAGGCCGCGCGGCGCCGGCTACACAGAGCGCAGGGGGTCGGAGAGGGCACGGTTTCCTGCGAACTCCCGGCTGCCGGGCCGTGGAGTGAGCTGGCGCCGCTGCCGTGCTTCCCTTGGGTGAGTAGCTGCAGCCCTCCCGAGACCCGCACAGAGCCGGGGGTAGCTGGGCTACGCGGCGCGCTCAGCGCCCGGGAGCTGGTGTGACGCCCCGGCCTCGGCCCGGCTGTGTAGCCACTGAGGGACCCGGTAGGGAGCCCTGGCTGGTGACCTTGTCCCCTGGGCCAGGCGCATGGCCACGTGGTTCGGCTGACTCGCAGGGCCCCGCCCCCTCTCCAGGGACTCTCCGGCTTGGTGCACAGCGGGCATTAGTGTGTGCTGTCCACTTGGGTGGTACAACCCTGCGTGCACAGTAGGCAGAACTGGACTAGGGCCGCAGGTGACTCAGCTAGAAGCCGTCACACTCAAGTGACTTTGTGCGCTCCGAACGAGGCAGCTGGGGCTGGAGCGCGGAGTGGTTAAGCGCAGGGCCGGCCCTGACGTTGAGGCTCCCCACCTGGGACTGCGACTTGTCCCAGTCTAGTGCTCATCTCCAGCACCTTCCGGATGACCCGTGCTTCCGGATGTATGCTAACTGCGGTCAGTGTGAGAGCAGCATGTAGAAGACACTCAGGACCGCTGACTCCCAGGGTTAAGTGACATTTAGTTTTCACTACCTAGGGACTCATTCAACAAGTATTCGTTGGTGTCCTCCATGGTGCTTGGTGCTTAGTCGGTGACCAAGAAATACGTGCAGAGTTGAAGTGAATTGGATTTTGTGCTGTCATATATTTTCTTTAAACACTTACTAATTGGGGTAGTTCTCAGACCTTAGCACGCAGCAGAATTACCTGAGGGCTTATTACACAGAATTGTGGACCCCCACTCTCCAAATTTCTCATTCTGATGTGGTGTTCTAGTATGATGTGAATACTGAGAATTTGCGTCTCTTTCCACCTGGCTATGGGCCCTTTTGTGAGTTTTACTTTTGTAGTTGTAGTAAACGTGCGTATTACTTTGTGCACTGTTAATTCCCTCCACATTGCTTCACATACAGATTTTCATGTGGTCTGACACGTGGCATTTTTCCTGGATTACATCATATTCTGTCTTGATTGTGTCATTTGCTTGACACAGGCCTCAGGGATGTGAGATTTGACCTCTGCTGGGAGAGTTTGCATTTTATTCCTTTCTGATATATACTCATCTTTTTGTTGTTGTTTTTGTCTTTTTGAGACAGGGTTTCGCTATGTAGTTCAGGCTGGCCTTGAACTCACTTTGTAGGTCAGGCTGGCCTCAAACTTGCAGTGATCCCCCTGCCTCAGCCTCCTGAGTGTTGGGATTACAGGCGTGCGCCACCACGCATGGCTGTACTCATCTTCTTAGGAAGCGAGGGACCTATGAGATAGTAATACTAGGTTTATCTATCCATTCCCTTCTCCCCAACCAGGGCAGCTCACTGAATAACCTGCTTTGTTTAGATTTTCATGTCAGACAGTCTCTGGCCCATCTCAGAGCTCAGGAAGCTACTTGTTCTTGTCCACTGTGCTGTCTTGGTTGGAGCAGACACACCTGGATTCAAGTTCTGGCTTCTTGGCCAAGTTTCTTGCACTTCTGTAGAATGAGGCTGTAACAGCGTGCCCTTCAGAATCTAGCTGCGCACGGTACATGAGGCAGTGAAACACTTGGCCCTGCGTCTCTCCTGTTGGAGGCTGACTCTTCTTTTATCCTCTGCTCTCTCTTTTTGTGTGTCTTTCCGCTGTTCTCCCTGGGTTCCCTTCCTAGGGTGAACTGAATAGAGAATTTCTGTTCCTTGCCTGGGTGAGATTTATTTTCCTTATCTACTCTGGGACATTGGCATTGATCAGGGATCCTTTGTTTAATCAATAGTGACTCAAACGACATCTGGCCATCAAACACTCGGAAAGGGTATATGGTTAAAATTTGGTTCCTGCATTGGACTTCACCTCTGTCTGCCGGACAGAGCAGGCTGTGTATATGCTTGGGCTCATGACACAGTCCCTGGGCATTGATTTGCCTTGTGTGCTTTTTATCCATGTCAGTGACCATGTTTCTTTGAAGACCTGTTCAGTTTCAAGAGTAGTTTTGGGTCTTTGCCAGTCTTGGGAATGGTCTAGAAAAAAATAGTGCTTGTTTGTGTAATAGTCTCTCTAGGAAATAGGAGGAAGCAGTGGTCACTTCAGAGGTTTACTGGGATTAGATTCCTAAGTGCCTTTCCTCTGTAGTCATTCTCACTTTTGTACTAAGCAGGAAGAAGTGATTCTAGGCTTATATTCCTGGGCATGGCATTGAGAGGGGGGAGTGGATGGATGGTAACTGAAAAGACCTAATTACTTCCTGACCCTCATGAACATTAAGTGCTTGATTTCCTATTTAGTTCTGTCCAGGGGATGGAGAGTTTGTTTAACTATCAACTTCCCACTGTCAAACTTTTTGTTGCCTGGTTTTATGACCTGCTGGGGTGTTCTCTGTGGTCATTGAGATGGAGTTCATTCTTATTGATCTGGCAATTAAACGACTGTGTCAACTTTGCAGACTGGAATGGATTGTTCTTAGTGAGATGTATTACTTACCTTTTACTTGACATACTTTTGATTTCCAGGGTTCCACACAGTACCTCCAGCATATCTGGCATTGTTTGGGATGGTACAGGGTCAGAGATTATAGTGCCTACATATAGTGACTGTTGTATTTATTCAAGGACAGTAGTAAGAACCTTAGTGACCTGGGGTTCAAGTGTCCCCATCAAAGACATCATGGGCCATAAAAAAAGAGAAGGGCTGAACACTCGGAATGGGAAAGCCCTGTTCAAGTTTTAATCTGCCATTTTACTAGCTAAGCCACCTGGGGTAAGTCACTCAAGGTGTCTGCTCCTGGGTTTTCTCATTTATACCTGGGACGGTGATATTTGTCTTACCTCCCTGGGTTGCCTGGAATACCTAATGAAGTGAGTGTAAAGGGCTGTACAAAGGTTAGTTATTACTAATATTATGTAGTGATTAGGTTTTAGGCATTTGGTGGCCTTAGATCCCTGAAGGTATGTACTGTTATGATAGGTAACTCAGGTAAAAGTAAAAAATGCAAGTAAACAGAACAGGACAGATGATTCATTGGCAAAGTATTTAATAATGAAAGATGTTTTTCATCGACAGACATATTTCATGCTTGACAGGTCTTTTAAAAAACCCCAAGGGAAGCAGTTCATTTGCATGTTAAAGACTCACTGACACCTCATGGAAAACTCTAGCTCCAATCTCTTTAGACACAGTTCGGCTCCCACGCCGGAATCATCTATTTTATGTATTTCAATTCCCACCTCTTTTATTACTGAGGACATTTGCTTGAAAACTGGGTCTTGGGAATGGTTGCTTTGCTGCCACATCCCACCCAGAGGTGGTCTCAAGGTTCGGGGGGGCCTCGTGTATCAGGGGCCAGGTGTGGGGGTATATAAGAGGAGGATGGGATTTAGGGGAGCAGGAACTGGGAGGTCACACTGGGGGTTACGGGGGAGGATGGCTGTTGCGTTGGCAGCCCACAGTGTGTATTTCCACCTGGAGACCTGTGTTGTTATTGGTGCTGCAGAGGCCTTTTAGGATATAGTTCATCCATTCATTGACTCCTTCAACGTGTGTACTAGGCCAGTGCGTGGCAGGTAACAGCTTCAGGGTCGAATCTGGCTGTGCTCATTTTTTTTTTGCTACCGGGAATCGAATTCAGGACCTTGCGCTTGCCAGGGAGGCGCTGCGCCACTGAGCCATATCCCCGGCTCAGTTCTTTATATGTCCTCTGAGGTTGCTCTGGGCTACAGTGTAGAGCTGAGTAGCTTCCTCAGAAATGGTATAGCCCACAAAGTCAAAAATAATTACTCTAAGGCCCTTTATAGAAGAAATTTGCTGGCTTTCCTTAGGCAGAGAGACCAGCAAGAGTAAAGGCTGCCCCGAGGCCATATTGTGCCTGGCATGTTGGAGGATCTGCAGGGTGGCCAGTGAAGTTGGAATGGGTTAGGAGAGGGAACAGTGGAAGGGCCTGAGACCCCAGAGGCAAGAGGGGAGGCAGATCTTGTAAGGCCTGTAGGCTCTGCCCAGCCTTGGCTCTTCATGTGTGAGGTGGGAGCCACGAGAGAGGTTGGAACACAGGAGTGCATAGCTGGACTTGTGTTTTCGTGTTGAGAATAGCCTGGGGGAAAGATTCACTCACTCATGAGTTTCATTATTTATTAGCAGATCTGTTGTTGTATTTATGTCTAATTTGGTCTTGAGGTCTTTCCTAGGAGAGTGGCCATAAGCTCTTGTCCTGCACTGATGGGGGCCTAAGAGATTTGTCTTCTCATTTCACCTCATCCCACATTCTACTCTCTACATCTATAGGTTTGACCTTTTTAGATTCTGTACAAGTGAGATCATGAGTGTCCTGTGTCTGGCTTATGTTACTTAGTGTAATGTTTTCCAGGTTCATTCATGCTGTAGCAAATGGTAGGATTTCCTTCTTTCTTAATGGTTGAATAGTATTCCATTTATAACTCTCCTGTTATTCATGATGGGCAATTGAGCCGTTTCCATATCTTGGCTATTATGAATAATCACATATTCTTTTTATTTCTAGTCCCAATTCCTTTCTTATAGAAATAGGAACTTATCCCAGGAGTTGGGCCAGAGATTGAGCACATGTGTTTAGGGAAATGAATGTTTTTCTTTAATTATTTATTTAAAAATAATTGCTTGTAGTTACTCTTGAGGAGTGAATACAGTCACCTGGGTAAAAGAAGGGGGGTGCGGGCCAGTGAGATGGCTCAGTGGCATAAGCGCCTGCCTTGCAAGCGCGAGGGCCCGAGTTCGACTCCCGGATCCCACATACGGAAAAGGGGCCGGTGATATCGCTCAGCGGCACGGGTGCCTGTTGGTGCGCGAGGTCCTGAGGTCGACCCCCCGGTACCCACAAAAAAAAAAAAAAAAGAAGGGGGGTGCCTGCTTTGGGGGGATGGTTTTGCTGAAGAATTTGAGCACATTAAGCATCTCTTTATTAAAAAAGAAAGTATTTGGAAGCGTGGTTTTCAAACTTGAGCTTGTTCGGTAAAAATCACCTATTACCTTATTAGAACACAGATTCCTGAGTTTTCCCCAGAGTTGGTGGGTCCGTGGGCCATGGGGTAGGCTCCAAGAATTTGCCTTTTTACAGTGGCACTTAGGTTGACATTTTTTCAGGTGTTCGTTTGACCATACTTTACAAATGTTGGGTTATGAGAAGAAGGCTGCAAATGGAAAAAAAAAAAAAAAAAGGAATTCTAAAAATCACTGAGTTCAGAAAGAATCAAGAAAGGAGAGAAAAAGAAACAGACCAAGTAGGAAAACTAGGAAGTGTGGAAGTTGATAAATTTAAATCCAAATACGTAAGTTATATAAAATACAAACAGAAAGTGTCAACTAGGTGCTGTTTAGAGGAACAATATAAAATGTAAGTTGAAAGTAATACAGTTGAAAAGGATGTATGTTATAAATACTTCTAGAAAAATCTGTGAGAAAAACCTGTGTGGCTGTTTGATGAGGCATGAGTTAAAATAGACTTTACCTGAAAACAAGGCTGTTGGGAGCAGTAGTGTCCACATGGAGGGGAAGCAGGCTCAGAACCGGGAGGCAGTGGTCCCAGACTGGTCTGGAGCAGAAGTGCAGCGATGACTGCATCTGGCTGCCTTGTCTGTGCAGGGTTTGTACTGGCAGGTAGCCTGGCCACATACTTCTCCCGCCGGGGCCTCTCCACTGGCAGCTGCAGCGGGGGTCAAGGATTTTAGTCCAATACAGCATGGTCAGGAATTGTAGAGGAAGCAGCCTGCTAGGTGCACTGGCCCCAGAGAAAGGCTGTACAGCTTCGTGGTGGGCTGAGCAGGAACAAGTGGGTGGGGAGGCCGGACATGGTGGCACATGCCTATAATCTCAGCCCTTGGGAGTCAGGCTGGAGGATCGCCATGAGTTCGAGGCCAGCCTGGGCTATATGGTGAGTTCAAGGACAGCTGAACTACATAGTGAGACCCTGTCTCAAAAAGAAAAAAAATAACTAAAAGTGGGTGGAGAACGGTCACATTGACTGGCATATGAGTTTTGTTAAAGAGATTGAATCAGCAGGTGGACCTTGAGCCCTAACCAGAAAGTACCTTACAAGACTGTATGGACAAAATAGTGACAGTCATGGTGTTTGTCCCCAAGGGTGTGCAGTCTAGACAAGGGGCAGTCTACTCTAACCAAAGTAAATATTTTGGAAATCAAGCAGATATGGAGGGCTTACTGGTTGCTTCTGCCAAGCTGCCAATTTGGTGGTGGCCTGCCCACTTTTGACCTGGGCACCAAGGCTAATGATGCCTGTACATGCATGTTGTATTGTAATAGAAATAGTGATGATTAACATGCTTTCCTACTTTTCCTATCTAAAATAGCATCCTTCATTTCTAGGGATCACCATACCCTCTTTGCTTTTTATCTCAGCTCTTAGTAGCAGTTCTGATATTCCAGTCTATATCTTTTTGCTTATTATCTGCCATCCCCCTTAGAGTAGAAGCTCTATATGGGTGAGAACTTTATTCTTCCCCACATCCAGAACAGTGCTTGGCACTGTCAAAGGAAGGACTTTTGAGAACTGACTCGTGCTAGGAACTATGCTGTTTTAGGTACATTATCTCATTTTAGCTCAAGAATTTTGAGGTAAGCATCATCCTATTTTATGAATGATGAGGTTAAGGCTCAATGAGATTAAGAAAATGATCCAGGGTCATCAGTCTGTAAGTGGGAGAGCCGGAATTTGAATCCTGGATTGACCATGAAACCCTTTATGCTGTCTTTCTCAACTTTTCTTTCTTCTGCAGGGTCTGGGGACATGGCCAGAAAGGCTCTCAAGCTTGTTTCATGGACCAGCATTGCTCTTGCTGCCTCTGGGGTTTACCTCTACAGCAACAAGTACTTGGACCCTAATGACTTTGGTGCTGTCAGGGTGGGCAGAGCAGTTGCTACGGTAGGTTTTTCTCATTTTGGAGGTAGCAGAGGAATTACAGTATTACTTGTAGGTATACCATACATACAACAGATGGGCATGCAGGTCACACATATGTACCGTTACGTGTGCCAAAACTCCATCTACACAGTTGCTTAGACATGGAGGTGCATCTACATTTATCTTCATTCCTCTACACACAACCTCTGCTATCCTGCAGCTAAATAGAATGTGATTGCATCAGGTCTCTGTTCTGAACCTTTACATTTTAAGTTCTGTATCTTATTATAGTGATAACTCATAGGGGCAGCAAGCACTTTTCAGCAAACACAGAGGAAAGGAGACTTTATGGAAAGAAGACTTTGCAGATTAAATTCTGCCAGCAAGCCGGATCTCATTCTAGTGAGTTAGTGTGAATGCTTCCATATACTCTAAAGCAGTGGCGGTGAACCTTTTAGAGCTTTCAATGAGATAGACAGCCCGCTGCAGCACGCATGCCATGGGTTTGCCACCACTGCTCTGGAGTATCCAGGCCCTGGAAAACTTTGAGAATCTCCTTGGTTCCTCAAACAGAAAGAGTGAATCCAAGTTAAATATTGGATCTTTAGAGGTTTTCTCCAGTGGCTCAGTAGCAACATTGTTTGGGTGTGATGATGTCCTCTTAACTCTGCAGACAGCAACTGTCCCAAAAATTGCTGTATAATTGCTCCACGTGTGAATATATTGTCACACATCAGATGTTTTCTGTCCTCCTTTATCTGCTGCAGGTGAGCTTGTCCTTTCCTCTCTTTGATGTGGATATGCATCCAGATACAACTCTTATTTTTGTTGTTGTCTAATTATTTCCTTAGTACTTGGTGCTACCAAGTGTCCTGTTGAGCACAACTCAGAGGGGAGGCTACTGACATGGTGCCTGTCCTCAAGGGAAAGCCGAGTTTTAGAATCGAGACAGACAAATTGGCTTTGGATAAACAGGCTAGGGAATATGAAATAATCCCCAGGTGTTTACCAGGTGCTTTTTTGGGCCCATCGTTATCTTACGGGCTTTGATGGGTAGAAATGAATGGTCCCACCTAGACCCAGCTTTGAAGGAGCTTCTGTTCAGCTTTAAAGGAGTCTAAACCCAGCTCTGAAGGAGCCTCTGGCCATGGAATGTGCACATTAATGGGTTAAAAAGCAATCTAAAGCCACGCGTATGTCAAGATCACTGCTACAGTGAGATACAGAAGTGAGCACTGGGGCCTGGGAATCTGGGTGAATGTCCTTGGGAAACAGGGCTTGAATGGAACCTTCGGTACTCAAATAGTTAGAAAGAAGAGAGGAGGCTATCAACTGGTGCTTTATAAAACAGCTGCTAAGCTATACATTCTTTAAAGGGCTCTGGTACGTTCTTCACAGTGACCTGGTGGTTGGTATTTAATGAGTATATGTTGAATGGAATTATGCCTCAGAGGGTGCAAAGAATCATTCTTTAATATAAATCTTATAGGCTCCTTAATTTCTTTTTTTTTTTTGTGGGTACCGGGGGTCGACCTCAGGACCTCGCACGCCCGCAGGCGCCCGTGCCGCTGAGCGATATCACCGGCCCCTTTTTCGTATGTGGGATCCGGGAGTCGAACTCGGGCCCTCGCGCTTGCCAGGCAGGCGCTTATGCTGCTGAGCCATCTCACCGGCCCTGGCTCCTTAATTTCTAGGGTTCTCAGATGCTCACTTCTAAAAAGGGAGGTTTGGACTAGATAATCCTCAAGGCTCCTCCATGCTTGAGATATCTAGGAATTTGTACTTTTCTGATTCACCAAGGATGAGAGAAGCTGTTCATAATCAAAACTTACGCTGTTAGAACAAACATTAATATAAGATAATGTTTATTTGTAATATCCTTATTAAGACTAGGATAAATTTATCTAACGGCATTCATTCAATTAGTGTTGAATGCCTGACAGTGTAAAATGTGTGGGGGGCACAGTGAAGAACTGAAAGGACCAGCCTTTGTTTATAGAGCTTCAATTCAGAGACTTCATAAGCAAGGAAACAAATGAGCAGGAAACTTTTGGGTGGTGGATTATTATGATAAATAATTAGGAGTTCTTGGTGGGTAGGGGCAGCTTTAGAAAGACCTTTATGCAGAGATGGCATTTGTGCTGAGCTGTGAATGCTGGGAAGAAGTGGCTGAGATCCGGGGACAGGGCATCTGAGGGTGGACTGGTGCCTTCTGCGGATCTAGCAGCCCATGTTGGGGCCCGCAGCTGTAGGGTTCTGGTGTCTGAGTGCTAAGCTTTCCTTCCCCTTCCTCTCACAGACAGCTGCCATCAGTTATGACTACCTCACCTCCCTGAGGTGTGTCCCCTATGGCTCAGAGGAGTACTTGCAGCTTCGATCAAAGGTAAGGGAACAATGGGGCCCATTTGAGCCGGGGCAGCCAGCAAGCTTCCTGTGGGCAGCTGGAGGAGAGCAGAGAGCAGAGGGGTATTGACATGGGGGCCACTGGGCATGGGGGTTTGGAAGGAAGGAAGTGAGGGCCACCTCCTCCTGCATATGGAGGTGTTTTAGTGCCTATCAGTGGGGCTGTCAGATCTACGTCAAGCAGGGTCTCTTGGTGCTGAGGTTATTATCTACGAGGTGCTGGCTGGAAGGCTGGTGGTGTTTCTGGTCAGGGCAGTTGTGTGGGAGGTTTCAGGAGGGATGTGCACTCTTGTTCTTGACAGTTTTTTCTCCTCTCTTTTCCCCTCTTTTTTCTTTTCTCCCTCTCCTCTTTACCTTCTTCAGCCCTTATTTTATTATTTTATTTTAAGAGAGGGTCTTGCTGTGTGCCCCACATTGCCCTCAAATTTACAATCTTCAGGCCTTAGCCTCCTAAGTAGCTGGGGTTACAAGCATGGGTCACCAAGTCTGTGGGTCCCTGACAACTTCTAAACTGCCTTCTTAGCCAAAATCCAACTGAAGGAGATTAAATGCTTTCCTGTCCTTTGAAGGCCACTTGGAGATTCTTGTAGGAGAGGAGCTGTCAACTCTATGCCCCATGCGCTCACTTGGGACCAGGTAGTTGATTTGGACGCTATATCCAGAGACCCTAAAGAGCTGGAGGATCAAGCAAGAGGACATCTTTGTGGGATATAGGTTGAGCCTGCGGTCAAGCATAGATAATTTTGGCTCTTCTAGAGAGTTTTGGATAGACTGGCTTATCTTTGCTCAGGTGGTCTCCTCAGCCTGGAATGCTCCTTTGCCCCTTAGAAAATTCCTAGTTATCCTTTTGGACTCACATCTGTGATTCTTTTGTTCTCAGGCATCCTTTGTGCATATGGCAATTAATTTTACAATTCCTATTTAAACTTTTCATTATGGAAATTTCAACCATCCACAAGAATAGATAAAATAGTATCATCAACCCCTTTGGAGCTGTCATCTAGCTTGAGAAATTATCAATATTTAATTTTTCATTTATTCTTTTATTTATTCTTTCATTTGTTTTTTATTCATTTATTATTTTTTTGCTGAAATATTTTAATGCAAATCCCAGGCATCTTATTGTTTGATCTGTGAATACTTTAGTATGTATCTCTAACAGATAAGGACTTTTGAAAAAACATAACCATGATACTGTGATCACACAAGATTAGCATTTTAGTCAGGCATGGTGGTGCACACCTGTAATCCCAGCACTCAGGAGGCTGAGGCAAGAGATTGCCATGAGTTTGAGGCCAGCCAGGGCTACATAGTGAGTTCAAGGCCAGCCTGGACTACAAAGCGAGACCCTGTCTCAAACCAAACCAAACCAAATCAAAAGCAAAACAAGAAAAAGAAAAAAAAAAAGATTAGCAATTTTAAAATAAACTCTAATAGCTAGTTCTGTTCAAATTTCCTTTGACCCTAAGGTATCTTTTTATAGTTAGTTTCAATCTGGATCCAACAAGGTATATGCATTACATTTGGTTGACTTTTTTTTTTTTTTTTTTTTTTGTGGGTACCGGGGGGTCGACCTCAGGACCTCGCGCACCAGCAGGCGCCTGTGCCGCTGAGCGATATCACCAGCCCCTTTTTCGTATGTGGGATCCGGGAGTTGAACTCGGGCCCTCGCGCTTGCCGGGCAGGCGCTTAAGCCGCTGAGCCATCTCACCGGCCCTGGTTGACATTTCTAAACCCTTTAAAATCACATAGCATTTCCTTTTCCTCCCTCCCTTTCTTTTTATCTTCTTTTAAAAATTTTTTTTTATTTAGCTATTTGCTTGCCGAAGAAACCAGATCATTTATTTTGTAGAATTTTTCACATTCAGGATTTGGCTGATTGCATCCTCAAAGTGTTGCCTAATGGAAAATATGTTTAAATGGCACACAATTTAAAATGTATAATATTTGAAATAGACAAAATGACCCCTACCCTTTTTCTTCAGGTACTCAATTTTCCTGCTTGGAGGCAATCATTATTTCTTGTGCATCTTTCCACTTGAATTTAATTGCTCTATCTTTATTCCTGCCACAAATGATAGTTGGTTACATGTCTCTCCCTCTTTTTAGGCTATTGGTTCCTTTATGTCAGAGATTGGGTGCTCTTTTTGTGTATTCTGTCTTAGTGATGATACCTAGAACAGAGTTGATTTAATGTCTGTTTCAGTGCCAGGCTGTGTGCTGCTAGCTCCTTGCCTTTGGAGAGGCCCCCAGAAAGAGTCCAAGGTTTGCTGTCAGAAGACGTGAGTTTGTGCCTTGGCTTTGGGAAGGTCATCTAGCCTTTTGGAATTGCCATTTTCCTGATCTGTAAACTAGAGATGGTTGTGCCACTTACTGAGGCTTAAATAAATAATATCTGAAACAAAACTGTGCCTTGTAAAAGGTAAAGCAGACATGAAAATAAGTCAGATGTCTCCTAGAAGGTGCATTCCATGCAGACAGGCTTGGTCTGTACTGTGTATCTCTGGGTGTGTAGTGCTTATAAGAGCACCCAGGACGCAGCTGGTTCTGAAAGCCTTGTTGAACAATTGGATGAATGAAATACTGGTTTTTATTGGAGGATCTCAAACCTTCTGCCTGTAAGACTTAATGCACCACTACTTTCCCCCAACTCCTCTTTTCATCTAACTAGTGCTGTGAGTCTTTGAACCCACCACAGTGACATTCTGTAGAGAGGCTCAGGCCAGGACACGGGGCAAAGCCTCTGCCTTGAGAAATGTGCGGAGCAGGCAGGTGATGAATGTTGTGAAAGACAGTTGGTTGTCCATGTAGGTCATCTGAAAGACAGTGATGTTGCAGCTCCTGAAGAAGTTGATAGTGTTGGGGATGCAGTAAGTAAAGTGCAGCTTGGCATTTGATGAGAGGGCAACACATGGTGGCTGGCACCAGTTCACAGAGTGCAGGCTGGTCCTAGGAGTTGTGCCTGGGAAGGGGGAAGTGGCTGACATGACAGAGCAGAGTAAATACTGCAGGAATGTTTTCTTCCATTGGAGTGCATATCCATTCTCATCATCATGGCTGATAAAGAAATGAGCAAAGGATAAAACGTAACTATCTCACCTGTCAAACCAGCATCTCCAGGTTCCAGAGTAGGTCAGAGCCAAGAGGCTAGCACAGCAGGCAGTGACTTCAAGAAGCAGTTTTGGGCCGGGGATATAGCTCTGTGGCACAAGCACCTGCCTGGCAAGTGCAAGGTCCTGAGTTCAGTTCCCAGTACCAAAAAAAAAAAAAAAAAAAAAAAAAAAAAAAAAAAAAAAAAAAAAAGAAGCAGCACTTTCAAGGTTGGCGCTGGCAGGGTTGGTTCTCAGTAACTCAGCTTTGCATCACGAGGGTGGGGAGCCAATATAAAGACACAGGTCTTAGGGGCACACTGATACTTTGCTAGGCAGCTGAGGGGCTGGGGAAGTACTCAGCGGCTTTGAAGAAGAATTCTTGGTGCCCAGGGTACCTATCAACTGGGATGTGTGTGACCTGGCCCCTCATAAAACAGAAGGAAGTAGCTGCTAATGTAGATGTCCAGGTAAAGGGCTGGAGGTGGCAGGACAGAGTTGATTCTGACCAAGAGGTTGAGATGTAGTGGATATTTCTTAATTTTTACAGCTTAGGAGCCATTCTCATTTTTGGAAACAGCATGTAGCATTCCTTTGGAGAGTCACCCTATCTCATGTGCACTATATGAGATTTGGGTAGGGCTTACCCTACCCTGGTTAGCCAGGCAGTTGCTGGAGTCGGTTCTGGTGGTCATAGAGATTGATTCAGGGATGGGCACCTGAGCCAGTTCTGGCCATTGAGCATTGGGTCCAAGACTTTTTTGGGAATGGCATCTCCGTCCTATTTCACTGGGTTAGTTGAGAGTGTTGAGATGTTGGATTAGAGCTGCTGACAACCATCTTCTCACTGTAAGGGCAAAGCCCATCTATGCATGGAACTTGTTTTGCAAAGAAGTGTCAACTTTGTTATTGATAAATGCTAGGCTGGATATTCATTTTGGGGCTGGAGGAAGAGTTTTTGCTTGGGCCGGGGGTGTAGCTCAGCGGCACAGTGCCTGCCTGGCAAGCTCAAGGCCCTGAATTTGATTCCTGGTATCAAAAAAAAAAGTTTTTGCTGACTTTGCCCCAAACTCGATAGACTTCCTACCCAGGCACAGGTGTGGTAGGACAAGCCTCCCAGATGGGGGCCTGCCTCTTAGGGCAGGGAAGAGCTGAATACTAGACCTATGCAGTTAAGCAGATTCCAAAATGGGAGGAGAGAGGATGGCATGAGCTGCTCCCAAACTCACCAGTTGGGTTGGTGACTCCTTGTGCCACAGGAGTAGGGAGGGAAGATAGAGATCAGCAGTATCACACCTCTAATGGGGCTCCCTCCGTCGCTCACATGAAATTTAGGATAGGGCCTTTACCAGTGTTATGGTTTGTGTCTGGATGTTCTCCTAAAGCCTCATGCAGTCATGGGGGGGATGCTTTTCGGAGGCAGCTGAATCTACAGTTTGTGACTGATTCATGGTCCAGTGCTGGGATTTTGGGTGTGAGTGCTATACCTGCCCTCGGGCCAGTAGCCTGCATACACTTTAAAGGAGGGAAAGAGGTTGCTCCTCCCTTTTGCCCTTTTTGCCCCTTTTGCTCTTGTTGCTTTGTATCTTCTGCTGCCATGAACTGTTGCCCCTCTGCCATGCCACCCTGCCTTGGAGCCAGCTGATTATGGACTGAAACCTCCACAAACTGTGAACTAAATAAACCTTTCCTTCCTTAATTTTGTGCATTAGGTATTTTGTCTCAGAAATGAGAGAAAAGTAAGACAACCAGCAACACTTTGGGAAAGAGAAAGTAGCTCTAGATTTGCTGTAAGGACTTCTTGTGCCTGTCAAATTCTGCTCATTTTTATGCCTGACCTTGGCTGGGGCATAGGCTGCTTCAGGTCTGCGTATGAGACATTCATTTGGCCTTACTGAAATCTGCACTTAGAGGGAGGGAAGAACCTGTAGAGCCACAGGATATGGTAGGGTATTTTGGGGCCAAAGGAAGTCCATTTCTGACCAGTAGATGTGGGCCAGAGTAGGGTAAGGGGCCAAGGGGTGATGCTGACACTGTCCATAATGACTCCTTTAAACCTGACAGAGTCACCATGGGCGTCACTTATCTCAGGTGTCTACTGTACACATGTAGACCTCGAGGTCTAGGAAGGTGATGTGATTGCTTTAGCAGCCCCTCTTCACCCCAGACTTGATTTTGACATTGATATCTTGCCCCGTCTCATGTTCATTGCACTTTATACTCTGTGATGTTCTTGTTTATCTGCTTCTCACCTGAGGGAAAGCACCATGTTGGCTAGAAAGTGGAAGCCAAGGAGTCTGCGCAGCAGCCTTCGCCAACTCCTGCTGCTGGAGTTGCCTCCCACCCGTGATCCTTTCGTCTGAGGCACTGCCTGGGGCGGGTTTGGGAAACGCAGGGAAGGAGGAAGAAGATTATAGAGCTTCCTCCCTTTTCTCATTCATTCAGTCAGTCAGTTAATTCAACAAATATTTGGCATTTATATTCCCAAGTGGAGGGTATGTAGATCCAAAGGAATTGGCAGATGCTAGCTTTGCCTTAGGAAAGGAATTCAGCTCCTCAGCAACTGAACAACTTCTGGTTTTAAAGGTAACTCCTATCAGCCTGGTGAAGGTGTGGCCACCCAGGAACTGTAGCACTATCTGGGGCTTCAGGAATATTCTCTGAAACCTGGTATCTTTGTTACTTTCCTTGTTGCTGGAACAAAATACCTGATACCTGCAACTTAAAGGAGGAGAGGTTTATTTTGGTTCATGTTTTAGACGTCCTTCAGTGGCTGTGGAAGGGCCTGGCTAGAAGGAAAGCTGCTTACATCATGGCAGCCAGGAAACAGAGAGAAGGGAGGGACAGGAAGGGAGATACACTCTTCTGGGTCACATCCTCAGTGACTCTTCCCTTCTGACCAGGCCCCGCCTCCTAACACCGAGCCCGCTGTAGAGCCTCCATCATCCAATCACTTTCCTCCACGAGCCCCTCCTCTGAGCACATGAGGCCCCCTGGGGTGGGGGGCATCTAGATATAAACCATAATTCCTGGGGACTGTCCTGGCCAAAGCTGGCATTTCTTCACCATTCTTCTCTCCATCTATTATTTTAGCCAGCTCTGTGCCAGGTACTGAATGAGGCTCTGAGGATAGGAAGGGAAACAAGGCTTCACCTCTGCCCTCAAGCTGTTCACGGTCTGCACTGGGGGGATGAGAAGCGGGCATGAAATCACCAGCCACAGAGGGATGGATTCGTCTTTATTACAGCTCTGGCCCCTGGTCTGGAATTACTGCCACTGACCCCTGACACTAGCTAATTTCTAGCCAAGAGAGGCAGGAGCCTGAGCCCTGCAAGGGGGTGGGTAGAATTGCGGTGCGTGCTGGGGAGGTCTCCTCTGGAGCAGGCAGAGCTAGTTGTGTTACGGTTCCTTTGCGTGTACTGCATCTGTCCACCCAGTCTGGAAACTCGTCAGTGGGTTTTCACGCACTGTGCCCCCAGACCCTCTTTTGCAGCTTTTGTTTGTCACCACTGGGACATTTGCCTGAGAGAGTTCTACACAGAGGAGGAGCGAAATTGAATCCTTGCTATCCTGGTGACTGGCTTTCTCAGAGCTTGTGATAATTTCTGTGGGAGCGTGAGCTGCATTTAATGTACTCTGGTCGGGTCATCCAAGGATCAGTTCTCTGGAATAAGGAAGGCAGTCTGTGATGGAGTCCTGTACCTTCTTTTTAAAAAGCTTTCTGTGTACCCAAACCTTTCTGAGGATCACAGATCTATGAAGTTCTCTGCAGTGGCCCTGACCCCAGAGCCTTCTCAATTCTGGGAGAGTTCTGTAGGAGCAGGTTCTCGGGCCTTGGTGTGGTCTGGGAGAGAGTTGGTAGGGTCCACACACATCACTGGGGATCCTGGGGGAAAACGTGATATGACTGGAGCTTCCCCCGGAGATGGGGCTTCACATGGCAGCATCTGTGTAGGTCCTAGGCACACGTGGAGAGGCTAGCTACCCTCTTGCTTGGTCTAAACTTGTTAGTGGCCTATGGACCATGGCCAATCACAGCATCCTATTCTGCCATATTTGTATAATGCCTGTTTTTTAAAAAAGTGAAATATTTAAGACCTAAGTAAAGGTATAAAAATAATTCACTGATCACCTTTGTACTCACTGCCCACTTTCAGAAATAATACCTTACCTATATAGTTGTTGCCTGTGGCTACTTCTCTAACTTCAGCCTTCCTTTTACATAAATAGAATAAGCACTGTCTTGAATTCATTATCATTGCCACACATTTCTCTCTAACTGTTCAGGTATTTCTATTATCTTTTTCATTTATTGACTTTGTCTTTTTTTTTACTTGATTTTGTTTCAGGCAAACTATCTGCTAAATTACAGGTTTGATAGTTCTCTTTTTCTCCCTCTAGTGCGTACACAAGTAAATGTTCAGGGTACATGGCAAATTGCCTCTTGGACCACGTTTTGCACGCCATCACTGGGACAGGGTCGCACTTTGAGAAGCAAGGCTGCATCATCCAGTGCGGTTGCTCAGCCAGACTGTGTGTGGCACCCACCGTTGCCTTCACCTTTCCCCTGCCGGGTTTGGCCACTCTCTTTCCAGCTCTCTTCTTCTCTTAGCTCGCCCTTATTGTCTCCTGGGGCTGCTGCAGGCTCAGAGATGCCTGGTGGGATGGGATTTGCTTCTGCTGCTCCATAGTAGTAACCCCTTTCCAAAGGCCATGGTTGTTAACAAAACAAAACAACCCCCTGGGTTTCTGGAGGTGGGGGCTGTTTCTGTATGCTGGGCATCTCTTCATCCTAACATCACGGGTGCTGCCGTTAGCTGGTTCCTTGTCTGTGTGTGTCTGGGGCTTTCTTGCTTGTGTGTGCTGCCTGGACACACGGGGCTGCTTCCTGCTGCCACACACTGCTCTCCACCTGCTCCTGCCATGTGTGTCTGTCAGGTGGCAGAATGCTTTGCCCCCCAGGTGCTGTGTCCAGCATTTGGCCTGGACTCAATGCCAGGGACTTAGTGAGGCGGCAACTGGAGAAACTGCAGCTTTTGCCCATTCTTGTCTGTCTCAGACCTCATTGCAGACTATGGCTGGGCTTCTCTGATGTTAAGAGCAAGTGGTTACCTTTACTGCACAGTAGTCATGGGACAGACGCTGCGCTAAGGTCTTTCTATGATCTCACTTAACTCTCACAACAACCCACAAGATACACATCATCATCGTCATCCCCATTTTACAGATGAAGAAAATGAGGCTCAGACCGATTGACTGACTTCTCCAAGGGCCCACAGCTAGTAAGTGGGTGCATTACTTTCCCATGATTGCCATAACAAATTACCACAAATCTGGTGGCTTAAGACAATAGAAATGTATTCTGTTGGAGTTCTGGAGGCCAGAATTCTGAAATCAAAGTACAGACAGGGCCATGCTGTTTCTGAGGGCTCAAGGAAAGAATCCTTTGCCTCTTCTTGCAGCTCTAGGCATTCCTTGTGGCTGCATCACTCCAGCCTCTGCTTCGGATCTTCTTTTCTCTTTCTTATAAGGACATTTATCATTGAACTTCAGGGCTACCTAGATAATTCAGGATGATCTCATCTCAAAATTCATAGCTTATTTCCATCTGCAAAAACATCTTCTTAACAGCTGGGTATGGTAGCACGCACCTATAATCTCAGCACTCTGGGAGGCTGAGACAGGAAGATTGCAAGTTTGAGCCCAGCCTGGGCATCTTAGCAAGACCCTGTCTCAAAGTAAAAAGTAAAAAAGGGTTGGGAATGTCGCTCAGTGTAAAGGCCCTGGGTTTAGTCCCCACTACTACAAACAAACAAACAAACCCACTTATTTTTCCAAGTAAGGGAATCTGTCACAGTCACATGTTCGAGGGGTTAGGATGTGGACATTTCTTTCTGGGTGACACCATTCAAACCATCACAGGAGTTTGGACTCAATCCCAATGATGTGGCTTCCGCTGTACCTGTGACCCTTGTGCTTCCCAGTTCCTCTGGGCCAGGTGAGCCTTCAAGGACTTTCTAGGCCAGTAGTCTACACAGCATGGACTTCCTTATTACGTCACGGAGTTTGAGCCATTTGGGAAGCCTTGAGAAACCAGTGTTTTCTGCACATTTCTACTATCCTGTCAGTTCCCGTGTTTCTCCTGAAACCTTGTAAACTGTTTACCCTGCACTGAGGCAGTATTGTGAATTTGAGATGTTATGTAGCAAGTTCAAGGCCAGCCTGGATTGCATAGTGAGACCTTGTCTCAAAAAACAAAAACAAATCGACCAAAACAAAACAAAACATCTCATACCTTTGTGTGCTTAGGAGGTCTGGCTGTAGGGGTTGTGAGGACAGACTCATATGGGCTCAGATGAGATGTTTTTCTCTTGCCTCAGTGGCTACGTCTCCAAAATGGGAATGGCTAGAATGGCAGAGGAGAGGGAAGGCCATGACATATTAATGAAGTTAACGGAAGGCGCACTACCGCTGTAAGGGTGGTCAAGATGCTTGTTAACCGCTGCAATAATCTAATAGCGAGTTCTTGATTTCCTGCTTCTCACTGTCTTGGCCCCGAGCAGCTATTTTCTACCAAATTAAAATTCACTCAGCACTCTTCCTGTCCCTGAATAGAACTACGCTCAAAGCTCTTGCCTGTCATAGCAAGACTTTTTAATAGACTTTGCCTCGTAGAACCAATGAGACATATGTGCAATTAGCAGAATAACTTCACTTAAATATACAAATAAACTATTGACTGATAATTGTAGGACATATGTCAGGCTAATTTAAGGCAAGTTGGTTCGGGAACTGGGGTACTGTCTCTTCCACCCCAGATCAGTCTCTAGGCCTCTCTTATTCTCTTAATTTTTTGCTTATGGAATAGATCTTCACTCCCTACCATCTATCTATATGATGAAGAGGGATGTCTCCATGCTATGCTGGTCACAGTGCAGACTATCCAAGCTGCTATTCATTCACCCATTTAAACAGCAACTAACTATTGAACACCTACTGTGTGCCAACCACACCTACTATGTGCTAGGTATACAGTGGTCTATTCTTTTTTTTTTTTTTAATATATGCGGGTACCAGGAGTCAAACTCAGGACCTTGCGCTTGCCAGGCAGGTGCTTATGCTGCTGAGCTATAATCACCAGCCCCAGTGGCCTGTTCTTGAAAGGATGCATGATAAGTAATAATTGATGGAACTCACAAGGGAATCTTAAGTTAAGGAGGGCAGGGGCTCAGTTTGTTTTGCTTTCTGTTATCTGTGCACTTAGAAACAGTCACGACACACAGTGGGCTCAATATACACTCCGCAGTGAATTGGTGAGGGAAGTAATAATGATGATTTTAGCTCTTACTGAGTACCCTGAAGGAGACCAAGTGTAGTTGCGGGTTAAAGAGCAATGGAAGGTTGGGATGGGGGAGGGCTCTCAGACACGGGATTTTTCTGTTGACTCTGAAGAGTGATCCAAGAACCAGCAAGTGAAGAAGGGGGATGACTGCTAGAGGAGAAGGTAGGGCTGGCTGTGTAGACTGTGGGGCCCAATGCAAAATAAAATGTGGCTCTGTGGAGAAGTCAGTATCCCTTCTTGTGGACCTCTGTCTCAACCCCCGGGGGATAGGCATTCTCTAGAGATCACAATCTAAATGCTGGGCCATGCTCAGATCTGGCCTGGGAGAGGCTGGTGGTGAGAGGCCATGTTGCCTTTTCAGTTTGTGCTAATTCTAGCCACGGATTGGGGTGGATGCTGCATGGCACCTGTATGACCTGGACTTTCCCTGTGCCTGTGCCTAGGGCTCCTGCAGGGATGAAGAGCAATGGCAGAATATAGGCCTCCCCTACCAACGTGTGCTGGCAGCCACCCTAGGCAGAGAGCTGCCATGGCTGCAGGGTGGAATAGGGAAATGGAGAGGGAACTGGGGGACCAGGAATGGCAGCCAAGAACCCATGCAGGGGAGATGAGACTGTATGGGAAACTGAATCTCCAGAGCATGTCTACTGTCTCATTAGATTTCACTTAAAATAACCAACTGAAAAGTAAAATTAAAGAGCTGAGGGTGTAGCTTGTGGAAGCCCTAGGTTCAATCCTTAGTACAAAAAAAAAAAAAAAAAAAAAAAAAAGCAGCTACTATGTGAGTTTCTTCTAGGTGCTGTAACAAATTACCACAAATATAGTGGCTTAAAACAGTACAAATTTATTGGGGCTGGTGAGATAGCTCAGCGGCATAAGCGCTTGCCTGGCAAGCGCGAGGTCGTGAGTTCGACTCCCGGAACCCACATAAAGGAGAAAAAGGGCCGGTGATATCGCTCAGCAGCAGGGGCACCTGCTGGCGAGCATGAGGTCTTGAATTTGACTCCCGGTACCCACATAAAAAAACAAAAAACAAAAAAACCCCAGAACAATATGAATTTATCATCTTGTAGTTCTGGAGGTCGGAAGTCTGAAGTGATTCTCACTGGGATGAAGTAAAGCTGCCATCAGGACTGAGTTTCTCATGGAGGCTCTGGGGAAGAATTCGTCTCCTTTTGTTTTTTTCTTTTATTTTTTCAAAGCTGCAACATTGGCCCAGTTCTCATGTTGTCTTCTCTCTGATTCTCTTCTGCCCTCCTCTTCCACTTAAAAAAGCCATGGAGTTACGAGGAACTATCTGGGTAATCCAAGATAATCTGGCTACTTCAAAGTCAGCTTATTATTAGCAACCTTGATTTCTTCTGCACCCTTAATGTCTCCTTGTCATGTAAGGTAACACATCCATGGATCAGGACATGGACATCTTTGGGGAAAAGAGGCATTATTCTACTTTCCACAGTGACTTTAGGGCATTAAGCCATAAACTCAGGGTTTTTCTGAGTAAAGGGTAAGTTCATGTCTTACTCAGCTTTTCATTGCTATGACCAAGTACCTGATGTATACAACTTAAAAGGAGAGGTTTATTTAGCTCAGGGTTTCAGAGGTTTCTATGGTTGGCCAGCTCCAGTGTACAAACATCATGGTAGAAGGGCGTGGTGGGGGAAAGCTGCTTACCTCATGGAATCCAGGAAGCACAGGACAGGGGAAAAGCCATAGAGAAAGGGGCTGGGGAGGTCACGCTTCCATGATCCATTCCTTCCAACCAGTCTTTACCTCCTGCTTCCATCACCTCCCAATAATGCCATTAAATTATGATCTCAACAATGGAATAAGCTACTGATGAAGTTAGTGTCCTCTCAGTCCAATCACTTTTGTGGGTATCTCTTAATCCAATCAAGTTGACAATCAAGTTTAACCATCAGGGCTTGTATGCCCAGAAAGCCAGCCCTGGCGGAGGGAACCACAGCCTCAAAACTTGCAGGTGGAAATGAGCTTGGCTTGTTCAAGGACCTGAATGGAGGCCAGTGTGACAGAATAGAGTGGATAATAGGGCATGTAGTACAAAATGAGGTGAGGGAGGCTGACCCAGGTGGAGCCACAGTGAAAGTTTGGGAACAGCATGCTGGAATCTGCTTTTGGACCTTAAAGGAAAAAAAAATGTGAAAAATTCCAGGTGTCATTATAAAGCATAGAGCATAATACGATGAATCTCATATCTGGCATCTAGACCTAAAAAATTTTGCCATAATTCTCTCAATCATTTATTTTTTTATTGTTGAAGAAATTTAAAGTAAATTGTAGAAATCATGGCATTTCACCACTTTTCTAAGTAATCACAGTGTCATTACCACAAGCAATGAAATTCACAAGAGTTCTTTCATTTCATCTACTCCTGTGTGTGGGCAGTTGTTCTCAGGTGTCCTGCCTTTTGATCACACTGAGCCTGCGCCCTGAGCTTTGTGCCTAGTCCAGCTGTCATTCTGAGGAGTGAAAACTCTTTACCTGTATTTTCAGGGTTTTGTTTTCTGTTCCTTCCCACCAGACCCCAAAAGCTCAAGGCTGTGAAGAAATGAAAACTAAAAACAAAACTGTCCCATATACAGGCCCATGGCCTGAACAAGCATGGTGGGAAAGAAAAAGAAAGGAAGCCAGGAGGGCTGGCTGGGTGTATTATTCTGCTCGCAGCCTAACATTTGTTTTTCTTGTCTGTAATTGCCATTCCAGAAATGCCCTTACTCTTCCAGCCACTGTTAGAACAAATTAATTATGCGTCTTCTCACTGTGTGTGATTAAGGGGCAGATGAAAGGGAGGGTTCTCTTCAGCTTTTCTGGCAACTAGGTTCCCAAGTGGATGCTTTCCAGACCAAAGTGTGCATGTCCTGGGCTCCTGTGGGCATCTGGGTTTGTCTTTGTGGTGACAGGGTTGCTCACTGGCAGGCCGAGTCACAAGTTGGCAGTAAGAATATTATTAATCTGTTAAATTTGCAGTGCATTTGCTGTTTGGTGAGGGTTTGCACAGTAACATTAGTTCATTTGTTGGGATTTCAGGGATGCTGGAACAACTTTCTTTGCTTAATATCTCCCTAAATCATTGTTGATGCTTGTAATTCCACCATTAGACAGTAATTCCTTTGGCCTACAACTCTGTTCCCTATTAAAATGCAAGCATCCTTGGAAGCTGTTCAGCATATTCATTAAGCATTCGCAGCCACTAGCAACTGCCCTCCCCAAATACCCATGCTTGCAACTTTTCTGATGGTCTTCTCTGAAACAGAACCTATACTTAGAACCCATCCCATTCCAGAGAACTTGGCTCCGGGTCAGTTGCCATGTTTGGAAAGAGCTAGGTGGAGAAACTCCTGTTGAGGTTCAGTGACCTCAGCTCCCTTTGTTGCTACCACCAGCGAGTATTTTCCTTTTGATTAGAACCTTTTGGAAGCACAGTGCTTGATGTGAGGGAACCTGTGTCCCTGCATTTTATCATGCCAGCGGCTTTGGCTTTAGATCTTTCTACTACTAGGCTTCCTTAGGGAGGAAGTGAGGAGAGAGGGTCTCATCTGACCACAATGAGAGATAATCCAGGCTGCAAGACTCAGATCAGGCATTGGCCTAAAGTAAGCTTCACAATGGTTAGAGGAGAAAATGGGTGATGTCACTATGCATGATGTCATAGTATAACCCAGTACCCATCTTGCAGAAGGGAGACTGAGCCAGAGTTAATGGTCTACTTGGACTTGGGGCTAAAATTAAAAACAAATTGTCTTTAGAATGCCAGCAACAGAGTAGTAGGTTTTTATAGTCAGAAGATACCTTAGAAACAGTCTAGCTTGAGGAAAGTGCAGAGGCACTTCATCTGCCAATTCCAGTTGATGAGTAGTGGTTGTCTGAGTGCAGGATGGAGATGAGGGAGTCTTCACCTGGGTTCAGTGAGTGCATTCTGTGGTTGATTAGTGATGTCTGACTGTGTCATGGGTGTAGTAATAAGGGAGAGGCATGCATGCCATGCACTTGCTATTCCTGATTCTGCTCAACCTTTTGATTTACAAATAAGCCAGTTGAGGTCCAGAAAGTTGAAATTGTTTGTTTAAGATTGTGTAAGTAGGGGCACAAGTTGGCAGAATTGGCCTAGAATCTAGGTCCTTTAAGTCTTGGGTGAAAACTTCTGAAGTATTGTATATATATATATTTTTTTCTTTTTGGGAGGGGGAGGGTGCTGGGGATCAGACCCAAGGCTTTGTACATTGTAAGCATGCAGTGTACTTCTTTGCCCCTTGCAATCCCTGCTGCCAAGTATTCAGATAGTCTAAGAAACATTTCAATACAGAGAGCATTGTGGTTTTGGAGTATTGCTGCCTGGGTTCCAATCCCAGCTCCCATTTAGCTGTGTGCCCCAGGCCAAGTTATTTAACCTCTGTGTGTGTGTGTGTGTGTGTGTGTTTGTGTGTGTGTGGTGTGGGGATTAAAACCAGGACCTTCACACTGGGCTACATCCTCGGCCCCCACCTCTTTGAAATTTTTTATTTTTGAGGTAGGGTCTCGCTGAATTGCCCAGCCTAGGCTCAGATTTACAATCCTCCTGCCTCAGCCTCCCAGAGTGCTAGGGTTACAGGTGTGAGCCACCATGCCTGGCTTTAACCTTTTTGAGCTAGAGCTTCTTCATCTGTAAAATAGGGAATAATAATTGTGCCTATTATACACAGTGGTTATGGAATTAAATTAGATAATACTTGTATAAGTGTTCAGATTAGGGCCTATAGTAGCCCCCCCTTCCCCATGGGGAATGTGTTCCAAGACCCCCCAGTTGGTGTCTGAAACCAAGGATAATACTGAACCCTATAGATAATATGTTTTTTCTTGTACAAACATACCTGTGATAAAGTCCAGTTTATTAGTTAGCAAAACATTAACAACAACTACTAATAAAATAGAACAATTCTAACAATGTACTAGGGGATTGGGGTTGCAGCTCAGAGGTAGAACACTTGCCTAACATGTGTAAGGCCCTGGGTTCAAGCCTCAGCACTGCAAAATAACTCTGCCAGAACAACAAAAAAACCTTCCAGTACTATAACGTAATAAAAGTTATGTGAACGTGCGCTCTCTCTCTCTCTCTCTCTCTCTCTCTCTCTCTGGAAATACCTTTTTGGACTATAAATTTTAGCAATCTCATCATAATTTTTTTCTAAGTGGAGAACTTTTACTTTTTCACTTCAGGGGTTTCTCTTTGGCATATCTGAATTACTAGCATTACTACTCTTGCACTTTGGGGCCATTGTTCAGTAAAATAACGATACCCGAACACCAGGGCTGCAACACTGGGACAGTTGATCTGATGACCAGTGGGACTACTCAGTGGCTAATGGCTGGGTAGTTTGTGTAGAATGGGTACAGCGGGCAGAGGGACGATTCACATCCTGGGCGGAATGGAGCAGGACAGTGCCAGACTTCATTGTGCTGCTCAGAATGGTATACGATTTCAAACTTCCGAGCTGTTTATTTCTGTAATATTTTGTTCATTGTTTTCAGATCACAGCTGACCATAGGTAACTGAGGCGGCAGAAAGCAAAACTGCAGATGAGGAAAGCTACTGCATCACTCAGCCAATTAGAATATTAGAACTAGTAGCCAATTAGAATGTGACGGTTATATTGCATTGTCCTTCTAGATTCTCGCTGGACACAGTCACTACATCTGCAGTGTCCCTCAGGGTTACTCTCAGAGATACCTGCTTCTTTCCCACGGAATGTTCTGGGTTTGAAGTGCTGGAATTGCAGTCAGGTGATGAAATGTGTCACTCTGCGTGTAACCACATGGGAGGTGGTGCTAGATCTGTACATGCCTTTGGTTCTGAGCAGCTTTCCTGTTCTTCACACTCCATATCCAGAGAGCCCATCTGAACGAGGTGTGTGCTGGGAGGCAGACAGTTCTTCCTGTAGAAGATGGCCTAATATCCCATCACCCCAGGTTGGGCTTCTGGTCCTACCCAGAAGATCGTTCGCTTTTCCCACCGTGGCCAGTGTTCAGCCCCTTTCTGGATCCTCCTCCTTGGGTTACACAGCCCCTGGCCTTGTCCAGTTCTGCAGTTGGAGACCTCGAACCTTCTGGGCTTCCTTTGCTTCCTTTTCTCAGCAATTCCCTGTCTCAGCTTGTTTGTGTGACCAGGGCTTTCTAGACCCCTGTGTGTTCGTGAATTTGTTCCTAATCTCAGTGTCATCTGTTGGCTTACTGGGGTGGTTCCGGGAAGCTCAGACCCAGCCAGGGCCATGGCAGCCCAGTGTGTGGCCTGGGCATGACAAATGGCTGATGCCGAGCCTAGGGGTTGGGTGGTTGGGTGCTCTGATCAAGGGTGCTGGGAGGACAGCATGGAGGGCCCTTAGCAGACACTGGCCACCCAGTGTTGCTTTTCCTCTAATTCGTGAGGAGTGTTTGACAGTATGGGGGGGGGTAGCAGAGTCCAGTAGAAAGACAGAGGGTTTGGTGTTAGAAGACAATGAATCAAAGTGTTGACCTAGTTGCTGGCTGATTTTTTTTTTTTTTTTTTGAGACAGGATCTCACTGTGTAGTCCAGGCTGGCCTTGAACTCACTATGTAGCCCAGGCTGGCCTTGAACTCATGGTGATCCTCCTGCCTCAGCCTCCCAAGTGCTGGGATTACAGGCGTGCACCATTGCTGGCTGATTAACCTTGACAAGACCCTGAACTTTTGAACTGCAGGTCCTGTATCTATGCTATTAAGGGAACGATAGCACCCAATCTCAGAGGCTCTTGCCTGGATCAGGGGAGACAGTGTGTGTGGAAGGCTGAGTGCATTGTGAGGGATTGTGCATTCACTATGAGGACCATTATTATGGACTATATGATGAGCAGATTTTGTTTCCTAGTAGCTTAAATCCTATGCTTGTAGAGTGAATCAACAATTTAAATAGAGACTAATGATTATAGAGAAAAATATGTGAAAATTATAAATCAGGGACCTACTGGTACTTGCATTATACTAATAAGGGATTTGGTAACTTAAGTTTGATCTTCATTTTGATATGAAATTATTTTATTTTTATTTTTTTTTTTTTGTGGGTACCGGGGGGTCGACCTCAGGACCTCGCGCACCAGCAGGCGCCCGTGCCACTGAGCGATATCACCGGCCCCTTTTTTGTATGTGGGTTCCGGGAGTCGAACTCGGGCCCTCGCGCTTGCAAGGCAGGCGCTTAAACCACTGAGCCATCTCACCGGCCCTGATATGAAATTATTAACTTGAGTTGACTGTTAGTAAAATATAAGATAATAGGAAAATCATGCATACTTGGGCATTTGCAGTACAATATTTCTTATCTGTTAATGAGTACTGATCAACTGAATGAAGAAAAGGGGCTTTCATATTGAATGCTCAGGGTGGATATGTATAAAGTGTGACTAAAATAATACAGTAGATTAAAAAATAAAACAGTTTCTGTGTTCTGGAATTAGATAGTGAATATACTAAATTTAGTAAAAATAGTAAATATACTAAAAACTATGAATTGTATACATTAAAATGGTAAATTTCATGGTATGTGAATTATATCTCAATGTAAAAATAAAAAATTCATTAAAGCAGTAGCTATATTATTAAAAATTCAGGGATCTGAGAAAAAAATTATAATTTTATCAGTCTGAACTCATTATAATTTTAATATACTTGGTTCTAACCCATTCCTGTTAGTATATCCATAGAGTTATATTAATAAAATGAACTACTTTTCTCATTTAATGTGTTGTCTTTGGCATTTTCCATGCTAGTCTTCATAGTCTTCATTTTTAAATTGGCTACTTAAGTAATCTCCTTTTCCACTTTTAGGTTGTATCTACACTGATATTTGTCTATTATAATTAACAGTGTGACGAACATCTTTTTTCCTATGTTTTTCTTCCATATCTTGAATTATTTCCTTCAGAGAATTTTCTAAAGTGAAATGTCTGAATCAATATATTGCTGAGAGAAATGAAAGAAAATATAAGAAGATATATCACATTCATAGATCAGAAGAAGATGTGATACTGTTAAGATATGTATTCTCCCCAAGGAAATCTGTATAGATTCATGACTATCCCTGTAAAAATCCCAGCAGGCTTTTTTTTTTTTTTAATAGAAATTGATACATTGATTCTAAAATTCAGAACTGAGAAGCCAATTCTAAATGGCAGGGTTGTTAGAAAATAACACTGAAAAAGGAGAGTAAAGTTGGAGTATTAACATTACCTGATTTCAAGGCTTATTTTAAAACTATCATAATAAAGACAGTATAGTGTTGATGTTAAGATAGACAAACTGATCAATGGAACAGAGCAGGGTCCAGAAATAGACCCATACAAGTAAGGACAATTAATTTTTTTACGAAGATGTAAAGGCAATTCAGTTGAGAAAGATTTGTCTATGTAGCAGTGCTGGAACAATGAGATATTCTTATGAAAAACTGAACTCTGATTCATCCCTCACATTAAAAATAAAAGTTGGTTTCAAGTGGATCATAAACTCAAATGTGAAACCAAAAGTACAGTTAGGAGTGCTAACCTAAATAGCAAACACAGAAAGCTATTGTCTAAGGAATTCTGAATTTAATCAAGAGTAGCCTAAGATTATAGTCTGGAATGTGTATGCTGTGGGAACCATAGAAATATCCAAACAGATTAAGGTAGGAGGAAGCTTTAAAAGCAGAAGAGAAAAGTACATGTATTGTATTTTGAAATAAAGAGAACACCGGTCACAGGGTCTTTTCTCAGAGTTGACATCAGTGCATGGGTGGAGACAGTGTGTCATCAAGTGTTCTGGTACAGCGTGCTAGCTGTCTTTGTGCTGTGTGTAGCAAGTTGCAGTTTGGAAAGTCCTTGGCAAAAGTTTTGATTACAAGCATATGTGCATAAGCGCCCATCAGAGAATGTGCTAGCTTTTATTATAGGCATGTATGCACAGAGCTGTCCTTCATAACCTTCTGGCTTTGTTAGGATTTGACACAAGTGACTCCATTATGATTCTGACAAATTGGATAAGAGAATGGAAAGATAAGCCACACATGGGGAGAAAACATTTGCAGATCCTATATATGATAAAGGTACTTGTTTATAGAATATATAAAGAATTCCTGTAACTCAATAATAAGAAAAGGAACAACTCATTAAAAATGGGCAAAAGGTTTAAACAGACATTTCACCAAAGAATATATACAGATGGCAAATAGGTGCATGAAAAGATGCTCCACATTATTGCTCCACAGGAAAATACAAATTTAAACCCTCATGAGATGCTACTTCACAACTAAATGACTAAGGTGAAAAAGACATCACACTGAGCGGTGGGAGGATGAGGAGGAACTCTCTAGCACTGTTGGAATGTTAAGTGGTACAATCAGGTTGGCTATTTGGCAAATTCTTAAAAAGTTAAACATATACCTATCATGTAATTTAACATTATATTTGTAAGTATTTACCCACAAGAAATGAAAACATTTATTTATACTCTAGAACCAGAAGCAATCCAAATATCCATCAACAGATGAATCAGTGAATAAATTGTGGTATACTCACACAGAGCAACACTACTCAGCAAGACAAAAGAGTTACCTGTTGCTACATGCAACAACATAAAGAAATCTCAGTGTAATTATATTGAGTGAGAAGGGACAGACAAAACAAGAATGTAGGCTTTATGATTCCATTTATATAAAATTTCTGTCTATCTGATGAAAACAGCCATTGGTTGTCTGGAGGTGAGAGGTATGTGGAAGGATGGGACTGGAATTACAAAGGACATGGGGAACTGTTAGGGGAGAGATAGATGTGTTTAACATTGTTATAGTGATGGTTCTGTAGATGTACACATGTGTCAAAATATATGAGATTGTACATTTTAAATATGTGTAGTTTATTGTATGTATATATGGTAAAATATTTCAGTGAAGTGGTTAAAACAAATGAATAAACAATGATAGTAATGAGTTATTGTTCATTGAAAAAAGTAGAGATCTGAGACTCCAAACTGACTAAATAAATGAATAATAAATTGAAATGTGATAAATAATGGGTTAGTTATAAAATTTGAAAGTACTTCTTCACATTATACTTAATTATAAAGCACCAAGAAGTAATTTTAAGTGAGGAAGCCAGATAGATAACCATCTAACGTGGTCCAAACAGACATTTCTGGTAGGGAGACAAATCCAAACTCTGCACTTCCTGATAGGATGTGACAAGAACAGAGCATTTGATTACACTGTTGGATTTGATTCACTTGTTTTTTAAAAAGATTTTTGCATCCATGTTCACAGTGGATGTTGTTCTGTACCTTTCCCCCCTTTGTATGGTCTGTGTGGTTTTGACATCAGGCTAATGCTGGTCTTATAGAATGAGTTGGGAAGTATTCTGTCCACTACTTTCTGGAAGGGTTTGTGTGGAATTGGTATTATTTCTTTCTTAAATATTTCGTAGAATTCCCCTGTGACGCCATCTGGGCCTAGAGTTTCCTTCATGGGAAGGTGAACTACAAGTTAAATTTATCTAATACATAGAGGTTTTTTTTTTTTTTTTTATGTGGGTACCGGGGGGTCGACCTCAGGACCTCGCGCGCCAGCAGGCGCCCGTGCCGCTGAGCGATATCACCGGCCCCTTTTTCGTATGTGGGTTCCGGGAGTCGAACTCGGGCCCTCGCGCTTGCAAGGCAGGCGCTTATGCTGCTGAGCCATCTCACCGGCCCCATAGAGGGGTTTTTGTGTTATCTACTTTTTGCATGAGCTGTGACCTTTTGTGTCTTTCAAGCAATTTCCCATTTGGACCAAATTGTCAAGTTTATTGGCACGAAATTGTGGTTAGTAGGGCCTTATTGTTCTTTTAATATTTGTTGTATCTGTAATGATTTCACCTCTCTGTTCCTGAAATGGGTAATGTGTATCTTCTCTCTCTTTTCTCCTTGTCAGCCTGGTGAGAGGGTTATCAATTTTATAGCTATTTTCATACAACACATTTTTGTTTTCATTGATCAGTCTGTTTCTCTCCTGTTTTTCCTTCATTGATTTCTATTCTTTGTTCCCTTTTTTTTTCCTGGATTATTTTGGGTTTAATTTGCTCTTCTTTTTCTAGTTTCTTATGGTGGAAGCTGAGGCCATTGATCTGAGACCTTTCTTCCTTTTCTCATGTAGGTGTATATACATTTCCCCTTACGTACTATATTATGGCATCTCACAAAGTTCGATATGTTGTATTTTCATTTTAACTGAGTTCCCATTACTTTGTAATTTCTCTTTTGATTTCTTCTTTGACCCTGGTGTTACTTAGAATTGTATTTTTTATTTTCAAATATTTGGGGGAGATTTTTCTGATTTGTAATTTTTACTGATTTGTAATTTGATTCCATTATGGTCAAAGAATATTTTTTGGGCATTGATCCTTTTACATTTATTGAGAGTTGCTTTATGACCCAGAATATGGTTTTTCTTGGTAAATATTTCTTTTACATTTGAAAAGAATGTATAGTCTGCTGCTGTTGAGCAGAGCATTCTATAAATGCCAGTTAGGTCAAGTTGGTTCATAGCGTTCTAGTCCTTTTATGTCCTTACTCATTTTCCATTTGTTTTATGAATTTTTGGGAGCAAGGTATGGACATGTATGACTGTAATTTTGGGTTTTTTATTTTTCCTTTAGTTCCATTAGCTTTTGCTTTGTTTGTTGGGTACTGTTATGGTTTGGATACAATTTGTGCTCCGAAGGTTCATGTATTCTGAACATGGTCACCAATGTAATGGTGTTAGAAAGAGGTAGGACCTTTAAGAAGTGGGAGGTGATTGAGTCATGCATTAGTCGACTCTTTTGTGGCTTAGGCACAATACCCAACTCCCACAACTTAAAGAAGCAGAACTTTAATTTGGCTCACAGTTTTGAGGAATTCAGTCCATAGTCAGCTGACTCCAAGGCATTAACATCATGGCAGTAGGGTGGGGTAGAGCATAAGTGCTCAGTTCATGGTGGCTGAGAAGCACAGAAAGGAAACTGTGCCAGAGAGAAACAGGTGAGGGCCAAGGCCATACACAAGGCCATGCCACCATGACCCACCAAGACATACCCAGGAACATGCTGTGTTAATCTGCTAGGTGTTTCTTAATCCAGTGAAGTTAACATATCTGGATTAGTGGTCACAGTTCCTGACTAACCTACTGCTGGTCTTTTGGAGTGGGTTAGGTCTCGTAGGAGTAAATTAGTTCCCATGAGAGTGCGTTGTTATACAAGAGCAAGCCTGGGCCCTCTCTAGTCTCTTGCATCCTCTTTTGCCAAATAACCTCTGTCTCTATCTCTGTCTGTCTCTGTCTCTGTCTCTGTCTGTCTCTGTGTCTCCATCTCCATCTCTGTCTCTCTCTGTCTCCATCTCTGTGTCTGTGTCTGTCTGTCTGTTTGTCTCTCTCTTGCTCTACCACGATGCCATGATGTGATAAAGCCAGGGGCCCCTCACCAGAACAGGTGCCATTCTGCTTGGACTTTCAGTCCCCAAACGATGAGGTAAATAAAGCTCTTTTCTTTATAAAGTAGTTACCATCAGGTGTTTCATTGTGGTAACAGAAAGTTGACTAATACACATGGGTTCCTACCATGTGATTCCTCTATGAGGGCCCTCACCAGAAGCTGATGCTGGCACCATACTCTTGGACCTCCAGAATAAGCCCCCCCCATTTAATAAAGCATCAGACTCAGGAATTTTATATGGCCGCAAAATCTAGACTGAGACAGGTGTTTAAATGTTTAGGATTATATATCCTCTTGATGGACTAAAACCTTTATCCTTATGAAATGACTTTCTTTAGTCTTGGTAATATTCCTCCAAAAGCAATTTTGAATGATTTAAGTAGCTACTTCAGTTTTCTTCTGATTAGTGTTGGCATGGTATATCTTTTTTTTGTCCTTTTACATTTAACCTATTTGTGTTTTTATGTTTAAAGAACACTTCTTGAAGGCAGCATATATGTGAGTCTTCTTTTTATATAGTTTGACAAACTGACTTTTGGTGGGGTTGTTTAGACTGTTTACACTTAATGGGATTATTGATATGGTTAGATTCATGTTGTTCATCTAGTTTTTTTTTTTTTTTTTTTGAGGCAGGGTCTTACTATGTAGTGCAGGCTGGCCCCGAACTCACAGTGATCCTCCTGCCTCAGCCTCCTGAGTGCTAGGATTATAGGTGTGTATTACCGTGCCCACTGGGCTTTTATTTTTGTGTAAGCAGTCACTTATCTTTTAAAGAGGTACAAATATAAGAAGAAAAAAAAAACACTGTGCATATTTATTAAATTACTATTTCTGGCCTCTTTGTTCCTTTATCAAATGGACAATATTTCCATTTGATGGCCTTTTCATTTTGCTTGATAGAAGTCCTTTGACATTTCTTATAGTGCAGGGAGATGAATTCTATCATTTTATTTTATTTTATTTTTTGTGGGTACCGGGGGTCGACCTCAGGACCTCGCGTGCCAGCAGGCGCCCGTGCCGCTGAGCGGTATCACTGGCCCTTTTTTATTCGTATGTGGGTTCCGGGAGTTGAATGCAGGACCTTGCACTTGCCAGGCAGGTGCTTATGCCACTGAGCCATCTCACCAGCCTGAATTCTGTCATTTTAAAAAATATTTCTGAAAAACTATTTTACTTTTGTTTTAGAAGGATGTTTTCATTGGATATAGAAGGTTAGCTTGTATTGTTTCCAGTAAAATATGTGCTATCATTCTTATCTTTCTTTCTCACTCCGTAATGTGTCTTTTTTCCTCTGGATGCTTTTAAGATTTTTTTTCTTTATCAGTGGTTTTATACAATTTATATAGGTTTTCTCCTGTTTTTTGTTTTTGGGTCTTGTTGAGCTTCTTTTTTTTTTCTAATGTGGGTACCGGGAGTCGACCTCGGGACCTCACGCTTGCCAGCAAGCACTTGTACCGCTGAGCGATATCACCAGCCCTTTTTTTCCTTTATGTGGCTACCGGGAGTCGAACTCAGGACCTCGTGCTTGCCAGGCAGGCGCTTATGCTGGTGAGCTATCTCACCGGCCCTTGTTGAGCTTCTTGGATCTGTTGGTTTATAGCTTTTTTAAATAGTCAATTTTGAAAAAAATTCAGGCGTTCTTTTTTCATGTAGTTTTTCTTTACCTTTCTGATTTCATCTTCTTTGGAGACTCCAAGTATATGTGCTAGACTGCTTCAGTTTGTTCCACAGCTTATTGATGAATTTTTCATTAAAATGTTCATTACAATGTGTTTCATTTTGAATAGTTTCTATAGGTAGGTCTTCAAGATCACTAATCTTTTTTTTCTCCTGCGACATCTAATCTTCCATGAATTCTATCCAGTGAATTTTTCTATCTTGCACACTATAGTTTCCATTTCTAAAAGTTTTATTGGAGGAACCCCCTCTTATTCAAATCTCTTAAAATTTAAAACATATGATATGGAGATATTAATACCTGTTCTAATGTTATTCTGTACTAATTCTAACATCAATTTCAGGTCTGGGTTGTTTTCAATTGCATGTTTTCTTCTCATTATGTGTAATATTTTCTTGCTTCTTTGTGTATCTGGTAATTTTTAAATTAGATGTCAAATATTGTGTTTTTATTTTTTAGAGTGCTATATATTTTAGTCTTATAAATACTCTTGAGTTTTTTTTTGGAATACTGTTAAGGTACTTAGAAAAAAAATTTTTTCAGGTCTTGCTTTGATCATCCACTTGATAGGAATGGAACAGTGTTTAGGATATTCCCCACTACTGAGATAAGACCTTTCTGGGAATGATAACAGATGCCCATGAATTATGACATTTTTCCAGTTTGGCTGGCAGAAATAGGACTAAGTGCTGCGTACCGTTAACCTTACTCTTTTTTAGGTTGTTCTTTCCCTTTGTATCTGCATGTGCTGATCAATACTGAGCTGAATATCAGAGGTGGACCCTTTGTAAGATCTTTAGTGTTGTCTCTTTATACTGCTCTCTCCTCTCCTGTGGACTCCTGCACTCAGCTCCATCAGCTCAACTTAGGGATCATGGTTTCCTTTTCCCAGTCTGGTGACCCAGAAGCTCTGACTGCAGTAAACTCGAGCAAGCAGAGGGTTCACCTTGTTTCTCTACCATCTTTCAGGAATCAGGAATGTCCTTTGTTTTGATATCCAGTGCCTTGAAAACCATTATTTTATGTTTCTTATCCAGTTTTTTTTTTTTAAGATGGGAAGGTAATGTTAGTCTCTGTTTTGGGAGAGATGTCAAGGATGACATCAAGATTTGTGGTCTGAGAAACTCCCAAGTATATACAGTTACCGTTTCCTAAGATGGAGAAGATGGAAGAAGGAGCAGTTTGGTGGTGGTGGGTTTGGTGGGAAAGTCATGCTATGCCTGAGGCACCCATAGGACACTGAAGTGATGTCAGAGAGGCACTGAATCTGTCCAGCTTGAGTCAAGGGATACACATTTGCGTGTCACCTGAGCGTAGGAGGCATTTGCAACGATGGTACTGGATGAGATTCCTAAGGGAGTATAGCTAGGCTATAAAATTAGTCAGTTTTTTATTTTCTATATTTTCTGATGCTTTGATATCTTGGGTTCTTCCCTTCACAGAGTTAACTAATTCCTAGAGATAGCAAGCAGTTCTGGGAGTGTGCCAGTATTCACACTGTTGAATTCAGAGCCCAGATTCCCCAACGACTTCCTCAGTCCAGCTCTTACACTCTGGGCTCCGTTCCCCCAGCTCTTACTGCTCCAGGGCCAAATACTAGACAACTAGGGAGAGCTCCTATGCTCCAAAGCCCACTGAAAATTATCCAAACTACTCAGTCCTAAACTGTCTTGCCTCACCCATTTCTTCCCATAAAACCTACAGCAAAGGCTTTTGCTCACATTTTCCTCTTACTCCTTCTGTCCCTTGACTGACCCGGGTGCCTCTTCATGTTGCCCTGCGTGGCACACCATGCCTTCTGCATCTAGGGATTTGTGACTGAGAGCTTCCTCATTCACAAGGATCATTTCTGTGTTTAGGGATCTTACCACACCCGATTAAAACAAATCCAAGGTTTCCTTACAATAGAATGAAATGCCAGCTCTGGTTAAGTAGAGTGCCTGAATTACCTTACTCCATTTCATCTTTCCAGCAGCCTCGTGAAGTAGGTACCGGTACTACTGTTGTCTTCCTTTGATGCACGGGAAGACTGAGCTGAGAGAGGTTCTATAACTTGCCCAAGGTCTCCAGCTTCTGTGTGGTGCATTTGGAGCACGGACTGAGGCATGTTAGTGTTTTCTAATGCCATGTGCTCTTTACTGCAGAGCTATCCTAAGGACAGAGTGGGAGTCGGTCTGGGGCCAAATTCCTTTAACCACTTAACAGTTTGCCCTGTGCGTCACTCAGGCAGTGCATTTATTTATGTACTGACCATCCTGAGTGTCGGTTGGGCAGGTGTGTCATTTCAGCCAGTTGATTCTTGTATTGAATAAATTTGATAAAATTGTCATTTTTATATTTCCTGTTTTATTATCTTCTAAAAATTAATGAAAATATGCAAGTTTTGGTCATCCTGTATTTAAATAATTGGACTGGTAAATGGTTAAAACTTTTATAAACTGCAACTTGTTTTTTCACGCATGACGAATTTTACTTTGTTGCTTAAATGACAGTTTAAAGCAAGGGTTAACATCCAGAAAAGAGACTTGGGAGACAGCCCTAGCCCGCTTTCTTGAGGATGAAGGAAGTTCCATTTTCATGATAGAAAACACTCACGTGGCCCACACTATCCTGCCTGGGTAGGGAGGAAGTACTAGATCCCTCTCTCTCACCAAAACTCGTCCCATCTTCATGGCAGTATCTTGTACATTTAAAGCTGAAGGGGGAAAAAAAAATCAGCAAGACTTTTCCATTTCCCAAAGATGCTGAAGAGGGATACTAATAATAAAAAATCTTCTCCATTATTAACATAATATATATTAGAAGAAATTTGGAAAGCAAAACTTTTAAGGAAGAAAAAAAATAATCATCATTTCATAGTCTAAGACAATGCTATTAACATTGCAGTCTTTTGAGGCTTGGTGTTTGGTTAGAAGAATTAATCAAAGGTCTGTTTGGGGTCTGTTACCTTCTTTCACTGTCTCCCTTTTCTTTCTTGTGTTTGTGTGGGGCGTGTGTGTGTATTTCCTCTGTCTCACATACCGCTAAGCCCCACTGGAATTATTTCCCAGTTCTGTGGAATCAGTCTGACATTAGTACCTTTCTGCCAAGTTTGGGGGCCAGGGCCCCTGCTCACAGGGATTCAGACATGAGGAAAGAATTGTTCTTGGGCCTTTGCTCTATCCAAACAAATCAATAACAAATCAGCACTGAGTCAATCTTATTTTTTCGTCATTGTCCCTTTCTCAAGCCACAAACCAAGTTGGCTAATGACAGTGCTTTTAATGAATACAAGGCAAATTAAAACTCATTACTGCAAGGTTATTGGTAATGAGATAATCATAAGGCAAGTTTGGAGCTGGGAGTGTAAAGGAAGTTGGAGCCTGGGCAAGGAGACCCCGCCAGCTGTTCCTGTGATATTTTGACGGGGAGGGACTGCATGGAGGCGTGGGAGTTTCCAGTGAGGATCTGCTGCAGCAATACACCAAGCCGGTCAGTGACACCAGGTGCTGGGTGGAGGCAGGACTGGTGTCCACAGAGCAAGTACATGGCTGGTGTTAGGGTAGAAGTGGAGGTAGGGAGCTCTTTGGGGATGAGAACCTGAAGTCCCTATGTTTAGAATGACACTCTACTGCTGTTGTTATTTGCATTTCTTATGCACTGGTGTTTGCAATTTAGATGATAGTCCATGAAATTAGCAGTAGTTTCTGTCTGTGAGGCTGTGGTCCAGACTTGCTGGGCTAAACCATGTACAGGGAATGGGTGAGCCTGGAGCGTTTATTTTTTTAGCTTTATTTTTCCAGCAAGGTTGATCATTTTCCCATTTCTCTTTCCATTCATTTATTGACTGAATGCTAGTATATGCTGAACCCTGGTTCTCTTTTATGCATTGCTTCATTTAGTCATCATAGTGACCAGTACAAATACTGTCCTTCTTGTACTGCTGGGAAAACTGAGGTCCCGAAGTTTATTAATTTGTCCAAGGATATATGAAAAGTAGCAAAATAGGATTTGAACCCAGGTCTTTGTCATTCCAAAATGAGTACTATTAGCCGTGATATTTATGATCCATCCTTGTTTTATTCAAGGCCAAATAAAAGTTGTATTGCATTTCAATTGCTGTGGCTACTCCGGTGCCTAGCATGGTGATATCCAGTGTACATCACATGTTGGAGTCATTGAGCGACTACTTTTACTGACTGCTATTGGTAATTTTTTGTTTTGTGGCTGTGTGGCTACTGCTCAGTCTATATTTCCATCATTTTTCTAAGCTCATCTATTCTTTTATCTGTGTCTTCTCTAATATCTTTGATTTTTTTTTCTTTTTTTCTTTTTTTTTTTTTTTTTTTATTTTAAAGAGAAGAAAAAACAAAACAAATCAAAAGAAGAACAAATTTTCAAACAAACATAATAGGAGGGTAACAATGGTTAATACATTACGTATTACTATCTTTAAGTTAGTTATTCAGGACACCAGACATTAGCATTCAATTGTCCAAACATTATTGGCACAAACCTTACTCTTCAATGAACTAAGTAAAAATGGTAGTGTATCTATCTTAACCATCTTATATATATATATATATACAATTTTTTTCCCTTTCCCTTCTTTCTTTTCCCTATTCCAGTCTCTCTTTCCTTTTGACCAGTTTCTTTTTGATTCACCATGTCTATTGTACATTTTGGATCTTATTTACTCTTTCAGTTTCTCATACTAGAGAGATAATACGATGCTTACACATGTGCTTCTGGTTTATTTCACTTATGAGTATTTTCTCGAGTTGCATCCATTTACCTATAAAAGTCTCCAGTTTATCCTTCTTTATGGCTGAATAGTACTCCATTGTATAAAAATACCACATCTTTCTTATCCATTCCTCAGTTGATGGGCATTTGGGTTGTTTCCAAGATCTGGCTATTACAAATTGTGCTGCTATAAACATGGGTGCACATATATCGCTGTGGTACGATGTTTTTAATTCTTCTGGGAAGATGCCCAGAAGGGGAATAGCTGGGTCAAATGGGACCTCCAACCCTAGTTTTCTGAGGAATCTCCACACTGACTTCCACAGTGGCTGTACCAGTCGACACTCCCACCAACAGTGAAGAAGGGTTCCTTTTTCCCCACAGCCCCTCCAGCATTTGTTATTAGTTGATTTCTTAATAGTAGCCATTCTTTCTGGGGTGAGATGGTATCTCAGTGTTGTTTTAATTTGCATCTCTCGAATGACTAGTGATGTTGCACATTTTTTTGTATATTTATTTGCCATTAGTATTTCTTCATCTGAGAAATGTGTATTCATCTCAGATGCCCATTTTTGGAGTGGGTCTTTAAATTTGGGAGGTCTGATTTTTTTGAGTTCTTTATATGTTCTCGATAGTAATCCTTTGTCTGAGGAACAGCTGACAAACATTTTTTCCCACATTGTGGGTTGTCTCTTCACTCTGTTGGTGGTTTCTCTTGCTGTGCAAAAGCTTTTTAATAAGATGAGATCCCAGTTATTGATTCTTTGGGATAGTTCCCGTGCGGTTGAGTTTTTATTCATAAAGTCTTTGCCTACACCAATGTCTCCAAGGGTTTTACCTATCCTACCTTCCAGCAGATTTAATGTTTCTGTTTTAATATTTAGATCTCTGATCCATTTTGAATTTAGTTTAGTGCATGGTGAAAGATATGGATCTAGTTTTAATCTTCGGCATGTGTAGAGCCAGTTTTTCCAGCACCATTTATTAAAGAGGCTATCTTTCTTCCAGCGAATGTGTTTGGCACCTTTGTCAAAGATAAGGTGGCTTAGTATGTCTGGGGTTGTTTCAGCATCTTCTAATCTGTTCCATTGATCTTCAGGTCTGTTTTTTTGCCAGTACCACACTGTTTTTATCACAGTAGCTTTATAGTATAATTTCAAGTCGGGGATAGTGATGCCCCCTGCCTTGCCTTTGTTGCCCAGAATTGCCTTTGCTATTCTAGGTCTCTTCTGATTCCAAATGAATTTTAGGATTGTTTTCTCTAATTCTGTGAGATATGCTGTTGGAATTTTGATTGGAATTGCATTAAATCTGTATAACAATTTTGGAAGTATGGCCATTTTCACTATATTGGTTCTTCCTATCCAGGAGCAAGGGATATCTTTCCATTTTCTGATATCCTCTTCAATCTCCTTTTTCAGAGTACTGTAGTTTTCAGTATAGAGGTCTTTTACATCCTTCGTGAGGTTGATTCCTAGGTATTTCATTTTTTTTTTTTTTTTTTTTTTTTGTTGTTTTTTTTTTTTGTGGGTACCGGGGGGACGACCTCAGGACCTCGCGCGCCAACAGGCACCCGTGCCGCTGAGCGATATCACCAGCCCCTTTTTTCGTATGTGGGTTCCGGGAGTCGAACTCGGGCCTTCGTGCTTGCAAGGCAGGCGCTTAAGCCGCTGAGCCGTCTCACCGGCCCTTATTTTTTTGGATGTTATTGTGAAAGGTATTGTTTCCCTAATTTCTCTTTCAGTAAGTTTGTTATTTGTGTACAGGAAGGCTATTGACTTTTGAGTATTGACTTTGTATCCAGCTACACTACTGAATTTGCTTATTAAATCTAGCAGTTTTTTAGTGGAGTTTTTGGGGTCTTCTGTGTAGAGTATCATGTCATCTGCAAATAATGATAATTTAACTTCTTCCTTTCCAATCATTATTCCTTTTATTTCTTTCTCTTGTCTAATCGCTCTGGCTAAAGTTTCCAGAACTATGTTGAATAAGAGTGGGGACAGTGGACATCCTTGTCTTGTTCCTGATTTTAGAGGGAAGGCTTTCAGTTTTTGGCCATTTAGTATAATATTGGCTGTTGGTTTGTCATAGATAGCTTTTACCAGATTGAGATAAAGACCCTCTATTCCAATTTTCTGTAGGGTTTTTATCATGAAAAGGTGCTGGACTTTGTCAAAAGCTTTTTCTGCATCTATTGAGATGATCATGTGATTTTTGTCTTTGGTTCTGTTAATATGCTGTATTACATTTATTGATTTACGTATGTTGAACCATCCCTGCATCCCTGGGATGAATCCAACTTGGTCATGGTGTATAATCTTCTTGATGATTTGTTGGATTCTGTTTGCCAGTATCTTATTAAGGATTTTTGCATCTATGTTCATTAGGGAGATTGGCCTGTAGTTCTCTTTCTTAGTTGGGTCCTTCTCTGGTTTTGGTATCAGGGTAATGCTTGCTTCCAGGAATGAATTTGGGAGTATTGCTTCCCTTTCAATTTCATTGAAAAGTTTGAGAAGTAGGGGCGTTAGGTCTTCTCTAAATTTCTTGTAGAATTCGGCAGTGAATCCATCAGGGCCTGGGCTTTTCTTTGTTGGGAGGTTTTTAATTACATCTTCAATTTCATTGGCTGATATTGGTTTATTTAGGATTTTTAAATCTTCTTGATTCAGCTTTGGTAATTCATACGAATCTAGGAATCTGTCCATTTCTTCTGCATTTTCCATCTTAGTAGAATATAAATTTTCAAAATAGGTATAGATGATCTTCTGGATTTCTGCAGGGTCTGTCGTGATATCACCCTTTTCATTTTCAATTGCATGGATTTGAGTCTTTTCTTTTCTTTTTTTAATAAGGTTGGATAAGGGTTTGTCAATCTTATTTATTCTTTCAAAGAACCAACTTTTTGCTTCATTGATTCTTTGTATTGTTTTTTTATTCTCCAATACGTTAATTTCTGCTCTGATCTTTATAATTTCCTCCCTTGTACGGGCTTTTGGCTTAACCTGCTCTTCTTTTTCTAGAAGCTCGAGGTTCACCCTTAAGTTGTTTATTTGCGCTTGCTCTATTTTCCTGATATAAGTGTTTAATGCTATAAATTTCCCTCTTAGGACTGCTTTCATTGTATCCCATAAGTTCCGGTATGTTGTACTGTCATTATCATTCAGTTGTAGAAAGTGACTAATTTCTTCTTTAATTTCATCTGTGACCCATTGGTTGTTCAGGAGGATGCTGTTTAATTTCCATGTGTTTAGGGAGTTTTTGTGGGATCTTTTGCCATTGATTTCCAATTTCATTGCACTATGGTCTGATAATATGCATGGGATAATTTCAATTCCTTTGCATTTACTTAAGCAGGTTTTATGAGCTAGTATGTGGTCTATTTTGGAGAACGTCCCATGTGCAGCTGAGAAAAATGTGTATTCTGATGTTGTGGGATGGAACACTCTGTAGACATCTACTAAGTCCATTTGTTCAAAAGTTTGGTTCAGTTCTACTATTTCATTATTGATTTTCTGTCCAGTTGATCTATCTTTTTGTGACAGTGGAGTATTGAGATCTCCCAATATAATTGTATTAGTGCTTATTTGATTTTTCATGTCCTTTAGTACTTGTTTTATATAGCTGGGTGCATTGGTATTTGATGCATATATATTTATGATCGTTATCTCTTCCTCTTGGATTGTTCCCTTTACAAGGATGTAATGACCGTCTTTATCTCTCTGAATCCTTCTTGGCTTGAAGTTCACTTTGTCTGCAAAAAGAATAGCTACCCCTGCTTTTTTCTGGGTTCCTGTGGCATGGAGTATTGTTTTCCATCCTTTGACTTTCAGTCTATGAATTTCTTTCTGAATTAAATGTGTTTCTTGTATACAGCATATTGTTGGATCTTGCTTCTTGATCCATTTCGCCAGTCTGTGCCTTTTGATTGGTGAATTGAGACCGTTAACATTGATGGTTAAAACTGATATGTATTGACTTGTCATGATATTTTCCTGTTGTTGGTTCCCACTCTTTGTTTTTCCGCTTTCCGGCTATTTAATTATTTGCCCTGCCTGGTGGATTCCTTCTGTTGGGGTTCCTATCTCTTTCTAGAATGTCCTTCAGAACGTTTTGGAGTGCTGGTTTGGTGGTCATAAATTTTCTCAGATGTTCTTTGTCATGAAAGTATTTTATTTCTCCATCAATTTTGAAAGATAGTTTTGCAGGGTACATCAATCTGGGCTGAAAATTATTTTCCTTTAGAGCTTGCAATACATCATTCCAAGCTCTTCTTGAATTGAGGGTTTGTGCTGAAAAGTCAGCTGTGATTCTGATGGGTTTTCCTTCATAGGTGATTTGTCTCTTCTCCCTAACAGCTTTTAAGATTCTGCCCTTCTGTTGAATTTCTGGGATCTTGACTATAATATGTCTGGCTGAAGTTTTTTTTTGATCATGTCTAGTTGGTGTTCTAAAAGCTTCACTTATAGGGGTGTCAAATTCCTTTTCTCTTCCAGGAAAGTTCTCCCTGATTATGTCTTTGAACAAGGTTTTAATGTCGTTGATGCTATCTCCTGCTTTTTCATTTATTCCAATTATTCTTAAGTTGTTTATCTTTGAGTCATCTAGCAGCTGCTGAATTGATTTTTCATGGTCCCTTGCTATTTTTAAGAATTTTTCCATTTCATGATCACTAATTGCAAGCCTGTCTTCTATATCTGAGATCCTGTCCTCGCATTGGCTTATTCTGCTACAAATACTTTCAATGGAATTTTTTATCTCTTGGATATCTGCTTGAATCTGCCTTATGGATTCCATTTCTTTCCTATGCTGAGCATTCATGGTTTCTATAGTTTTCTTAAGTTCATCTATTTTTTTGTCTGTATCAGCTATAGTGTCCTTAAGCATGGTCTTCATTGTAGACATTATCTCTGCAGTTATCTGTGAGATTATTTCTGTTTTAATTTTTTCCAGAACCTCATTCAGTTGCTTTGTTGTTACCACTTCAGATAGGCCAGGTGGGTGGCTTTCGGATTGTCCCACCTCGTTGCTCCCTAGGTTTGCCTTTGGTGAATTGGATGTGTGTGGTTGCATCTTGTTTAAGTGTCGTCTCATTTTTTCTTTCTTTAATTCCTGGGGTGATGTTTGCAAATTACCTATAGTAGGTTACTTTATTGCTAGTGTTTAAGATCTTTAGAAGATGACTACTTCTCTGCAGTATCTTCCAAGTGGAGCTTGCTTTTAGGTTTTGAGCTTTCTGCCAGATCCTACCTCTTCAATTCGTTGGGTATGCGAAGTTGCTACCTGTTTGGCCCAGTCCTTGATTCTTTGGTACTGTGCCACTGTATTTTCTGTGTCCCTTAGTCAATCTCAATCATGAAATATCAGGAAGGAAAGATGTTTAGAACAATTATTTCACATTTGGCTATAATGTTAACTAAAGCATCAAACACAGCCTAAAAAATGACAGACTGAGCTAACCAGTTATTTACCACTTTTAGCTGTATAGAGTTGCGGTTATATAACAAAATCTAAAACACACCAGAAAAATTATATGCAGTATACAAGTCCTATGTATGTCAATTTTTCCTTGAGGAGTTTAAATTTAAGATGAGTTAAGGAGGAAATAGAGTATTGGGAGAAGAGGAAGGAATTAGATGTAAGGTTAGAGGACCAAGAGGGATCCCACTAAAATTGGGACACTAGTGCAGAGGACAGGTGGTAAAAAGAGAAGGAAGGGATAAAAGGAAGAACAGATCACAACCACAATCACAAAGAAGTTAGAGGCGCTGTTTACACTCATATAAAAAACCAGAGAGAATAATGAAGGAAAGAGCAAATACACATACAGAAACAAAAACAAAGATAAAAACAATAAAACAGACAGATCAAAAATAAAACCCCACCAAAAAACAAAACAAAACAAAACAAAAACAAAAAAACCCTTCACCAGAACAAAAAAACAAATCAGTGAGAAAAAAATAAAAATAAAAATAAAAAATAAAAATAAAAATAAAAAATATAAAAGGAATCAGTTCCAGGTGTTGACTCTGTTGTAGGCAGGTACCTTGTGACAAAGTCCTGTTCTGTTCAGGTCCGTCCCAGTAAGCCAGGAGCGCCCTCTGGTGGGTGGTGAGCAGAGGCGCGTACTTTCAGGCAGAGACCAGTCTAGCTCGCCTCCGCTCTCGCCGCCCTTTCACGATCCCTGGGCCTGAGAGGCTCAGCGTGCTGTCCGGAGCGCGGGTTCCCTGCACTGGTTCCCGCCGCTCTGGTTTTTCGCCACGCCCCCCACAATGGCGCCGGGCCAGTTGCTCTCTGGCGCGGGACAGGTGTGGCTGAGAGTCCAGTCTCGTTCGCCTGCTGACCTCAGCACACTTTCGTGGGCTCAATTGAGAGGCCCTGTGCTGCCCTGTCCGGAGCACAAGTTCCCAGAGCAGTTTCCGAGCCGCTCTGAGTTTCGCCACACCCCCCACAATGGCGCCCGGCCGGTCGCTCTCTGGCGCGGGGCAGCTGTGGCTGAGAGACACTCACCGCCGGTCAGCGCCGTTCTCCGCCGCTCCCCTGCCCCGCCGCTGTCTCAGGATCCTCCGTGGGGGCTCCCTGGGCGCCAGCTGCCACCGTGTGTCCGTAGAATTGAGCCTCCGCCGGCGCTCCAACTCCCGGGATATTAGAAGGTGCACGCGCGCGGTCTGCTCCTTCTTTCCTTCTTCTTTGTTGGAAGTCACCCGTCACTGGTGCCGGGGGTCCCAGATTGCGCTTCAGAACTTTTCTGGGTTTCGGGGAGGCATCTCCCCCCCTCCTGCGCTTTCTGGGTCGCTATATTCCCGTGTTCCAATGGTAACTTTTAGAGAGAGTTTTGCTGCCTGCTTCTTACTCATCCGCCATCTTGAGGTCTCCTAATATCTTTGATTTTAAGCATCACTTCTTTTTGTACCTGAGAGATTATTTTCTCTATAGCCTTTTCCACTTGTTTTTTCACTTTTGTTACTATCATTTCAGAAAGTTCCAGTGTTTGACTTTCAATTTCATCTATCTCATTGAGTTCCGGGCTTGTCCTGGGTGGGCTGGGGGTCTAGGGTTGCACTTTGCTCCTGCGTCTTACCATTTTCCATTTTCTCTTTTTTATTTTATTTTGTTCTCTATGTTGATGCTTGCCGATTTCTTATGATAGATAGCTTTATCAGTAGTATTGAGGCTTCCCTAGGAGATGTCTGTTCTTTGGGGATATCCTCTAGCTGTAGGTGGTTCTTTATAGCTATCTCAGGAACCCACCATCCCAATTTGTAAAGGATGCAAAGTTACTGTTTGGCCTAGCACCCAATCCTTTGGTACTGGGCTGTGGTGATGATTATGACCCCCATACAATCACAGTGTTATCGTACGGGGGAGAAAAACTGATTATAACATGTATGACATCCTGGCTAAAGTAGTACAGTTAGTAATAACAATAGTTTCAAGTACAGCTTAATTACTGACAAACTATGATAACCATTAACCTGCTACCTCCAACCAAAGGAGCAAACTCTAAAGTTATATAACAAAATCAAACTTATACCATGTACTTGTATTCAGTGATTTTCCCCTTAATGGAGTGATTTTACTCTTCTGCGGGGGTGGGGTGGGATGGGAGGTTAAGATGGGTAGGGGACAGGATAAAGTGATGAATGAGGTCAAATATAGTAAAGTCAAGGCTGGAGGTCAAAGGATGAGCACCTGAGTTTTGGGAAACTGGAGGACACAGGAGGGAAAGAATGAAATAGAATGGGAAGGAGTAATCAGAAAGGGAAGAGACAATGTTTACTCACTTGAAAGTTTAAATTCAAGAAGTAGTTGAGGAGGGGCTGGTGAGATGGCTCAGCGGCATAAGCGCCTGCCTGGCAAGCGCAAGGGCCCAAGTTCGACTCCCAGAACCCACATATGAAAAAAGGGCCAGTGATATCGCTCAGCGGCGCGGGCGCCTGCTGGCGCGCAAGGTCCTGAGGTCGACCCCCGGTACCCACAAAAAAAAAAAAAAAAAAAAAAAGAAGTAGTTGAGGAAAGAAAGAGGATCAATAGAAGAAAATGAAAAAGAAAGGTAAGAAACCTAAACAGTAAAAACAAAGAAGGAAGAAAGAAGAGAACAAAAAGAAGAAAAGAAAGAAAAAACAAAGACCAGAGAAAGAGCGGAAAAAAGGAAAAAAAGGAAAAGAAAAAAAGCCCTAAAACAAATATAACCACAAAATACAAAACAAAACAAGACGACATCCAACCAGTCAGGGAAGGGATAGCCAATCAGAGAAACAAGGGAGAGTAGAAGCAGTAAAATACCTCCGGTGTTTACAGTTCTGTGCTAGTGTCTGTGTCAGATCCCAGAAATGTGCTGCGTATGGAGCTGATCTTGGCGTCTGGATGTGAGGGCTGGGACTGGTCTTCTGTTGGTGGGGTTCTGCAGAGCCCAACTGCTGGCTCCTCGCTTCTGCTTCAGATGCTTCCAAGTTGCCCGTCTCGATGATTACTCCGCCCGCCAAAGGCGTGTGTACGCCCCTGTGCCCGGGGCCCGGCTGTCCTGGGTCTCTGCTCGGTCTATACTGCAAGCTCTTTGCGTATGAAGACCATGGCTGTCCTCCCTTGCAGCTGCCCACAATGCCTGGTACATAGAGAAATTCCATTAATGGCGATTCCCCAGCACACGGTACATAGCATACAGGGCTGGGTACTGAGAGATCAAAGGTTGGATAGACCATGGTTTCACCGCCCACTGACTGGAACTTTGGGAATGTCATAGAACTTCTCTGAAGTTATTTCTTCATCTTTAAAGACACATAATAATATTTGTGTTACAGAGATAATGGGCAGATTTAAAAAGAACCACCACCACCAACTATATTTGAATAGGAAGAGTAAGATATTCCTTGTTTAGCAACCTACATATTTAATGACTGTTTGGACTTAACAGCTGAAGCGCACTGTTTGGACTTGAGATCCTGCACTTGGACTTAACCACACCGAAATGTGAGTGGCAGTGCAGCCTTATGGTGGCTGCTTCTACTTCTGTACTGTGATGTACATACTATATACAGTTGCTCATTTAGTAACCAATTCAATCAATGGCCTAGTTCCAGAACTGGAAATTGGTTGTTAAATGAGGAATACCAGTATTGGAAAAAGTCACTAAATAAATGTTATATATTTATTGTACTTGTTGTTGATTTATGAGCCGGAGTTGTCTAATCTGTGGTAATTTAAGTTACTTGAAATTTAATTAACTAGCCACATTTCAAGTGCTCAGCAGCCACTTGTAATCATGTACTTACCGCCACTGTGTTGGACAGTACAGATGCAGAATTATTTGTGTCACTGCAGAAAGTTCTATTGGACAGTACTGTTATAAACTGACTTACTTATCTGCATATCCCTTGTGGGGTTTATGCCTGTGTATGTGCTCAAGGATTGTGTATAAGGACTAGATTCAAAGCAGTGTGAGGTCAGGAGATTCTGGAAACTTTGCTGTTTTCTTTGAGCATATTGGCATAGCTGGGGAAAGTATCCTGGGAGGAGAATGGTGAGATTCCTTTATATATGAGGTAAGCTCAAACAATACAGTGAATGTTTAAATTTAAAACATTTATTACAATAAAAGATACAACACCATTAATCCCCCTCAAAATAGAGCCCCTTGCTTTGAACACTTTTGCCATTGTTCTTGCCACTTTCAGAAGCAGTTCTGGAAGTCCTCTTTCATAAGTATTTTTATGAAGTATGATTAAAAATATGGTGAATGCTGCTACTGAGTGTCATCCAATAAAAAGGCAGTCTAGTAAGAACATTACAGTGTGTCCTTATCTACCTTATTCACTGGATCTGGTATTGTGTGACTTCTGGCTCTTCCCCAAAGTCAAAATGATCATGCAAGGTAAATGTTTTGAATCATTTCAGGATGTTAAGGCAGCCATGACAATGCAACTAAATACATTCATGAAAGAGGACTTCCAGAACTGCTCAGAAAGTGGCAAGAATGATGAGATAACTGTTCAAAGTGAGGGAGAGTATTTTGAGGAGCATGAATGGCAGGCAACATTTTTTTTTTGTGTGTGTGTGTACTGGGGGTTGAACTCAGGACCTCACGCCTGCCAGGCAGGCGCTTATACCGCTGAGCTATCTCACATGTTTTTTACTGTAATAAATTTAATAAAATGTAAGCATCCACCATACTTTTTGGTCATACCTCATGTTTATTCCCTGCTGCCAGTAGGCTTAGTAGGCTGCCAGTAGGCCTCATGGTGTCATGAAGAGAGTGAATGCTGAGAGAGGAAGTACGTGTGCACTAAGTCAGTGGCTTCCTGAAAGTTGGAAGGGGCATGGCTTCTGATCCTAATGCATGGTGAACCTGTGAGAGCTGGAGCAGGAAAGTGGCCCTGGAGACTAGAATGCGCACTATACTATTCAGCATCTATGTCTTTTGGCCTTAAAAGAACATTTTAGGTTTTTGGTGTTTGGCAGTGCCCTTCACCTCCGTGTGTGTGTGTGTGTGTGTGTGTGTGTGTGTGTGTGTGTGTGTGTGTGTGTTAGAAGCTGGCTGAAGGGGACTTTGGGGCCTCTTTAGTGGAAATGTAGGTGCTATATGCAGGAGGTGCTGCCTCGGTTTCGTGAATGGTAGTTTTGTGAGTGTATAGCCCTTCTTTGTCATTAATGTATATTTATGGCACCTGCACAGCTTGCTTTTAGGTACACAATGTAGAATGGCTTTGGTCCCCAAGATGTGCTGGGTAGCTGGTGAGCCAGGGGTAGGCTGGCCTTTCTGGGCATGGGTGACCAGACAAGGCTCCCTGCGTTGCCCAGACAGTGTCTTGAAAAGGACCATCACTTTGTGCCAAGAGATACCCATCCGGCCCTGATTCAAGCCACAGGTGAGGAGCAGTAGGTCTCCAACTCTACTTCCTTTTGGGAGAGTTGAGCAGGGTGTGGTCAGTGCTTTCTGAAGGCTGTCAGTGGCAGAGACAAAGATACATGCAAATCCAGTCTAAAGGAAAGAGTGAAGCAGGTCTGTCAGCAACACACATGTGTACACACAGCAATACACAGATATGCACATACAACAACACAGGCAGCGATCCCCACACATGCACAAACAGAAACACACATGCACATAGATAAATACAGAAAACACACATACACTCTTATGCCTTTGCTTATCTTGTTCTCTTGATCTCAAATGCCCACCCTTTTCATCTTAATCTATTCAAATTCAATTTCAGAGTCCAAACCCATGTATCAGCTGGTTCCAGTCACACCAGTAGTTTGAACAAGGAAATTTTAATATAAAGAATTAAGCACTAGTAAAAGGTGGTAACTCCTAGGTGTTGTAAAAGGAGATTCTGACAGTATAGAAGTAGCAAACACATATAGCAGCTGCTTCTTCTGGGGCTTGGGGATCGTGAACAAGGGTGGAATAAGGACCTAACAGAGGCTACCCCATGCCCCAAGGCTAGAGGTCAGGCCTTAATGGAGCAGGCAGGGTTGCCCAGGGAGGCTGGTGGTGAGGGGCTACAGCGGAAGGCCTGAGCCAGAGGGTCCATGGGGCAGCCTGCTAGCTGGCAGAGCAGCTGGAGTTAATCTGCAGGAGGGTCAGCATGGTCAGAATGGTCGTCAGAATGCTCACTGGAGTGTGTGGGCCATAGCTGGTCTATGAGGCCCCTAGAGTGGACACTCCCTGTCTCTGCCAGAAACAGGATGCTAGAAACAGTGAGGGAGATGCTCCTCTCGTGACCTCACGGTCACAGAACCCCCATCTGACAGAAAAGGAATAACCCAGAGTCCAGCTCCAGTAACACAAAGCAGGGCCCAGAGGAGTGCGTCTGGAGCTGAGAGGCCATACTGACTGTCTCCAGCTTATAGGGGTTTGACTTAGAATTTTTTGACTTTATGATGGTGCAAAAGTGGTATGCATTTGGTAGAAACTTGTCTTGGTTACTTTTCTCTCATTGCTGAGACAAAATACCCAACACCCAAAATTAGGGAAGGAAAGGTTTATTTAGCTCACAGTTTATGGAGGTTTCAGTCCATAATCAGCTGGCTCCAAGGCAGTGTGGCACATGGCAGAGGGCAACAGTTCATGGTGGCAGAAAACAGCAAAAAAGGAGAAGCCGGAACTCTTTCTGTCCCTTATATTGTATGCAGGCGACCTGCCCCAGGGTGGGGGTAGCATTCAGGCCCATAATCCCAGCACTAGACAATGAATCAATCACAAACTCTAGAAGCCCACCCCCCATGACTGCATGAGGCTTGGGGGGACATCTAGACACAAACCGTAACAAAACTGTACTTGGAAATTTTGATTTTTTTCCAGGCTGGGGATATGAAGTCTAATCCTCTCTCCTGATACTGGGCAGCCTCAGTGAGCCATAGCTGCCAGTCAGCCATGTGATCATGATGGGGAACATCTGATACGTTAGTCTGCTGCATTGCTAAACAATGGTGTTCAGTAGGTTAGGTGTATTAAATGGATTCTGACTTGAGATAATTTCAACTTATGAGGGGTCTATCCAGATGTAACCCCGTGGTAGGTGGAGGAGTATCTGTCCATTTGTAACTAGCACATGTCCTGGTGCCTCCTGCTATGGGGTGAGTCTGAGCCAGAGGGTTTATGGGGCAGCCTGTATAGAAGTAGCAAACACATACAGCTAATTTCAGTCCTCTTCTTTCTTTCATCCATGAGTTCCACAATACCTAGTCCCAAGCTCTTTCCCTTACCTGCTGCTAGGTGTTGTTTTCTGTTGTGTGAATGTCCCTGTGGGGCGTCTTCTCTAGGCAAGGGCAGGGGACTGGGCCCATAGGAAACCTCCACTATGTGGTGGTTGATGTCTTTATTGGGAAGGGGGAGAGAGGGCTGTGTCCTCAACCCCTTCTAATCTTCTGCTTTCTTTGGGTGTAGATCGTGCTCATTGTTCTCGTGGACTCCAGAACAATCTAGATGCCTGTGTGCCAGGGCAGCCTTCCTGGGAGGTAGCTGGTTGGATGTTATGGTTTGTGTGTAGATGTCTCCCCAAAGCCTCATGTGGTCATAGATGTGGCCTTTTGTAGGTGGTTGGATCTGGAGTGTGTGATGCTGGGATCAAGGGTGTGTGATTACTAAATTAGTCCACTGATTGCTTTGGCATAATTCTGGTTAGGATTAAGGGTACCCCACTGGGTGTGAGTGCTGTCTGCCCTAAGGATGGGTAAGCTGGGTAAGACACAAGGGATAGAAAGAGGGTCCCTGCTCATCGCTCATGGCTTGTTGCTTGCTGCTTGCTGCCTTCTGCCTGCCCACCTACTCTGTGATGCCCCTTTGCTATGACACCCTGCCTTGGAGCCAGCCAAATATGAACTGAAATCTCTACGGACTGTGAGCTAAATAAACCTTTCCTAGTTTAACTTTGGGTGTTGGGTATTTTGTCTCAGCAATGAGAAATGTGACTAAGACACCTAGGCTCTGGTTGCCCAGACGGGAGATGCTGTGGATGCCTTTCTGGCTGCTGCATATTCTGCTGTCAGTTGTGCATTTTTCTCCTCTGTTGGGTTGGAGTTGGGGGCTGATTATTTCAGCTGCAAAAAGTTGTTTGTCCATATGGCTTGAACCCTGGTACTGACTGCAGGGACATTCCCGACCCCATGTTTGACCATATTTGCCATCTTTCCTACTTCCTTAGAACAGATGAATGTGGCTTTGTCCCTGATTTCACCAAGCTCGGCAGGACCTTCCACCATTTGATACAGCCAGCTTTGTCCCCAGTTTCTAGTTCTTAAGAGAATCTCCCCTCCCTGTATCTCTTTGACCCATCCGGGGATGCTTATGCACACACTTTCTCAATTAGAATGAACTTCCTTCTCACTGCACCTTCTGCCAGGGAATAGAAACTCTCACTGGTGTCACTTGGATCGGGTGTTTACATCCAGCCTGGAGAGCTCTGTCTGTGGGGATGGAGCTGTGTGTACATGGGATTCCCCAGAATGATTTGGCAGGGAGGCAGAGATGTCCAGCAGGGCCAGAAGTGGATGGGTTCTGAGGGCCTAAGGACAGCCTGAGGCTTGGGGTCTGCTGTGATGGAGGGGGTTTAGGGGACCCCTCGCTGCTGGAACAGGGTGTTCAGGGCTAGAGTGTTTGCTTCTTAATTTCTAAAGTAGCAGTTTCTTATGTGGTTCACTTGGCAACTGATTATGTAGGCCCTTTGAGTATTTCTTCCATCTTTGTTATCAGTTGTTATTTAACACTTCTCATGGTTTTATTACATGGTAATTGCGAGTATGTCAGTATTTGTATCAGTTGAGAGTGTAAGTTCATCTTTGTTAACTTTGTTGGTTAAAGCAGGTACCAGGTTTTATTGGTTGGCTTTTTATCATTGTGACCAAATACATCACGAATAATTTAAAGGAGGAAAGGTTTGTTTTAGCTCACAGTTTGAGAGGTTTCAGTCCATGGTTGGCTGGCTCCGAGGCAGACGCATCACGGTGGAAGGACATGGTGGAGGAAAGCTCCCCATGTCACGGCAGCCAGGAAGCAGAGACAGCAGAACGAACCAGGGGAAAGATATGTCCTTCAAAGGCGCGGACCCAGAGACGCACCTCCTCCAACTGACCTCACCTCCTAAAGCCCATTCAGCTACAAACTCATCAGTAATTCTATCCACTGATGAGTTTAGCACTCTCACAGTCTAATCCCCCTCTGAAAGTCCCACCTCTGAACACAGTAGACTTCTTGGGGCCATTTAGACCCAAAGCATAACAGGTCCCCACAGGGCCCTGGGATCCCTTATCTTCTGTATGTGCTCAAGGTCCTATCCTGCCTCAGAGGCTGTAGCTCTTGGAAGGTAGGACCCTTGTGGTTCTAGTACTCTTGGCTGGGCTGGAGTATGACTGGGAATGCACAGCCAGGGGCAGGTGGGGCCACCTCCCAGCTTTGGAAAGATGGGTGAGCAGCAGGATGTAAGTTAAGACTTCCTGTATCAGACAGGCTGCCCAGCTGCCTGCTCCCCGTGGCTGATAGCCCCAGTAATAATATTCCTCCAATAAATAGGGATCCCATGCTAAAGATTGCCACATTAAAAAAAGCTGTAGACTTGGAGTGTTTTCTAGCCTTTCCATTGACATTTATTAGTTATTTTATAAACAAGACAACTGCATTTCTCATCTGTAAAGGTACCAGCACCCACCTCCCTGAGCTGCCTTGAGGATTAAAGGATATAAAATATTTGGCCATGTTTTATCAGTTGTAGAGCTCCAACATGAAGTGTTATCAGTATGTCTGAGGGACATGTGGCAAATACATTAACTTGATGTACCCTGGAATGAGTCCTTAGTAGATTAGGTTTGGCTAAAAGCCTTGAACACTCATTTCTAAGGCGTAAGACCCAACCAGGAAAGTTTTGGTGGAAGGAAAGAAAATGGAAACATCAGGCCACAGAGAATGGCCTCAGTGTGAGATTGAAATTGACTGCTCTGGCTGGGTACAGGAAACAGGCGCATGCGCACGCGCCTGTGTGTGTGTACACCCTGGGCACTGGGGAGTGAGTGAAGATCTTCAGGAAGAGGCCTGGGAAGGGAAACAGTGCCCAGGGAACAGTCTGTATTCATACTTCTCTGGCCCCGGCCTCTCTCCCTGCAGGTGCATCTCCGCTCTGCCAGGCGTCTCTGTGAGCTCTGCTGTGCCAACCGGGGGACCTTCATCAAGGTGGGCCAGCACCTGGGGGCTCTGGACTACCTGCTGCCAGAGGAGTACACCAGCACGCTGAAGGTGCTGCATAGCCAGGCCCCCCAGAGCAGCATGCAGGAGGTCTGCCAGGTCATTCGCGAAGACCTGGGCAAGGAGGTATGCAGCCCTGGCAGAAGGGATGGGACTGGGAAGGATGCTTTTGCAGAGGCCCAGCAGAGGTCTTGCTGCCCAGGGCCAGGACACTGGGGGTTCACCACTCCTGAGGTGCCAAACGTCACAGCAACTTTGTGTTGCAATCAGAGGTCAGGAGGGCCTGGCCCATTTGGTGTCTACCTCCCACCCGTTTCATGAAGATACCTCAGTGGGGCAGAAGGGCATGGTGGCTAGAGTTTTGGCTCTGGAGCCAGGGCCTTGAACCTAGTAAAATGATGTCCTTTTGGTACCTTACTCTCTTTCTCTGTAAAGTGAAGATAACCATAGTGCCCAGGTCAGAGTTTGCTTAGTATAGCACTTTATGTGGAGCAAAAACTCAGCACACATTAGGTACTGTGACTGTGGTTATTTCCATGTGCTCTGGTCACACTGCACTGATCAGTTCACACTCTGCGTGCTCTTAGCCCTCAGTGCCCGCGCCCATGGCCCACCATCTGTCTGGAATGTTTTTACTCCATTCTGTTAAGTGATTCAAGGTCTTTGTCTATCCATCCATTCATCTAGCAAATTCCAGGCATGGGGCTAGGTGCTGGTTTCCCAATCGGACTCCAGCTCTTCTGTGCAGTCTTCTCCAGCCCTAGAGCCGTGACTGGACCGCTCACATTAGTCTCTGCAGAACTTTGCCCCCTCCACTTGTGTAAGCTATGTGCTTGGTTTCTTGAACCTTCTCCTGCAGGTTAGAAAGTCTTTGAGGATGAAGCCCATGATGGTCCTTTTATCTTGTATCTTTAGCACCAGAACAGTGAGGTGTACAGTAGGTACCAGTATTTGTTTAATGAGCCAGTGGGTAAATGAGTGACAACTTCCTTAGGCAGCTAAGAGTAGGGGCAGAGATTTGGTGAAGACCAGTTGCTGGCCCTGACTCTAGGTCCCTTCGTGTGAAACTGGTATTAGGTGGCCAGCATCTGGCTCATAGTGACCCACTCCTCAGTGCTGGCCTGGATTGGAGGGAGACCTCGCTGTCTGACTCCGGGGAGCCCAAGTCATGCTGGAGGGGAGCACAGAAATGTCTATGACTCCCTTGCACTGAGGAATATTTCCTCCAAAGAGAGAGAGACTGAAAGGCAGTTCAGCTTAGGGCTGGAGTCAGGGAGTGGGCTGTAAGCTAGGAGAGCAGGATTAGGATGCAAGGACCCCAGGCAGAGGCGACAGGGTTGGTACAAGGCTGGCCTGAGAATGCCTTTGTTTCTTGCAGAGACTGTTGGCCTCCAGCTTCCAACAGCACGGGATTCAACCCCGAATTAAAACTAAATAAGTCATGGTAATAATAGTGTGAGGCGCATCATTGCTGGCATGTGGCAGCTCAGTGGGGGTGGATGTGAGAGGGGAAGGCAGCAGGAGATTAACCCTTGGAAGCTTCTGGGGAGGAGAGCGGAGCAAGAGCAGGGCGGCAGCCCCTCCAAGCAAGGGTAGAGTGAGATGAAAAGTTTGGGGAGTCGGCAGTCATGGTGTCTTTCCCACACCCTGCCAGCTGGAGGATATTTGGAGGTGGAAGACATCTCTTGCATCTTCAGGGCTGCTTCTCTAGCCTTCCTCAGCCAAGCAGTCCTGAGCGAGTTGGCAGGGTGGCTCTAGCCCAGTTTGTCTGGAGCCCCCTTGAGAAAGGGAGGCTAATGTCAAGGTCACAGTTCTGAGGGAGCGTCCCCACTGCTGGGAAGCTCAGAAACCTCTGGTTTCTTACCACAGCCCCCACAGTCGTACAATTGAACTCTTTCCTCTCCTCTTCTTCCTCCTCCTACTCCCCTTCCTCCTCCCTCCAGGGAAGACTGCATTTATTCTCTCATGTCACACTTTCTAGTCTGTGGGTGGAGGGAGGGGAACAGGCCAGGTGGGGAGCAGGGTAGGTGGGTGTGGGGGTGTGAGGGCGGAGGAAAGTCACTCACTTTCCACTTGCCTCCCCCTCCAGCTCTTCCCATGACACCTCTTGGGGAGCAGCTCCCACCCCCGGGACAATGTCTGAGCAGGCTTCATCACTCTTGGGTGCTGTGTTGGCCCTAGACTCTTTCATGGAAGCTCTGTTTCATCCTGGTTCCAGGTGCATGGTTGAAAGGAGTTGGGTCTGTCCTGCGTAGCTTGCTGGGTCACAGGCCATGGCTAGGCTCTGAGGTTACCCCAAGTTCAGAGACTGCAGAAGTGCTCAACTTCAGATTGCAGACAGGCTGGCTAGACAGGAGCTCACGATGGTGCTTTCTGGCCTCTTGGGGTCCTTCCCACCCACAGAGCCTTGGTGGGTCACTAGTGTTCTCAAACTAGTTCCTGTCCCAGGTAGGTAGGACTGGTGCAGAGAGGTGTCCCCACCAGAGGATGGGTGCTGAGATGGAGGGTGTAGCACTCCGGATCTCAGAACCCAGGAACATATTCGATTCCAGATCCATCCAAATCCCTGGAATGAGCATTTGCCATCAGGGTAGAGGAGAAGATGAACGGGCACTATCTTTTCATACAGGTGGCGTAGCAGAGGGTGACCTGGGGGCCACTTGGCTGAGGGCAGCAACAAACAGCAGGATGAGACTTAAGGTCTTCTCATTCCTCAGAAGGTGGGATCATTTCTGCTGCATCAGGTGTCCTGGGTCTGGACTGAGTCAGTGATGGTTTCAGCTCTAGTTCACTAAACTGCCCCCGGGGCCCTGGGTCCAGGTGCAGTGCTGACCTTGGCCAGCAGATGGCACATGAGCCTGCTAGTCAGGGAGGGGTATTGGAGACCTGGCCCTTCAGGAAAGGAGAGACAAGGTGGAGGAGACTCTGGTTCTTTCTATTCCTGGGAGTGGTCCAAGCTTCCAAGCTGACATCTCTACAACCTGAATGGGGCAGGGTGTGGAGTGCACACACAAGCCTGAGCTATGAGGCTGTTGACTAGTGCTGAGGTGTGTGAGTGTCCTCCAGATGTGGCACTACTGGGAGGTGGTAGAACCTCTAGGGGGAGGGGCCTAATGGGAGCCCTTAGGTCATTGGAGGTGTGACTTTAAAGGGGATTGTGGAACCTCAGCTTTTTCTTGTCTCTCTTTTGCTTCCTAGCCGTGAGGTAGGCCAGGTACCTCAAGCCCCCTGACCTCCTGACCTCTTGCCCTCGTGAGCCCTGGGGTTCATGCTGGTGGACCTGGCATGGTTCTTTATCACTACTATAAACCCATCCTTATGCCTTCCTCGTCTGGGTTATGAGTCCTCTAAGGCCTCCTGCAGGCTCTGACAGCCTATGATTCTGTGGTTCAATATCTTTTTCTTCTTTCTTCTATCCTTTTCCTGCTTGCTAAAGGCACAGTGCTGGACACACAATGTGGCCAGGGTTGGGGATGACCTCATTCCAGTCGCTATAGTTGGGTTCAGGGGAGATAATACTTATCGAGGTAATGTCTGGTCGTGTTAGTGCCCTAGGACTTTACAGGAGGAGAGAGGGGTTCTGTATGGGGGGATGGAGCCTTTTGGAACCAGGCGGCCACTGTTCCAGGCTCTCAGAGATGGGTGGGATTGGAGAAGGTGCAGATTGGAGTAAGGAATCACTGATCAATGACTTGGACTTGGGCAAAGTGCAGGGATGGGTAAGATCTTGTTGACTAGAATGTGGTAGTTAGGAGCTGAGGTTGCACAGGTGGGACTGAGGTCACATTTTGAAGGGCTTGGAATTTTCTTTTCAATATGTGAGCCTGAAGGAGAGCAGAACTTGGAGAAGGACCTCAGCCAAGGAAGGAAGAAGGGGCTAAGATATAAGAAGGAGGGCAAGGGTGCCACAATGACCTGATCATCTTAGTAATGTGGGAGATGTGGTCATCTTTCACAAGTGGGGAATGTGTAGGTGGGGAAGCTTGAGGTGGGTAGAGAGCCTGGGGACTGAGTTATAGCGGCATGTAAGAGATGATCAGTAAACTAGTCTACTGCACTGGCACAGTTGTTTTTGATTATGAGCACATCCACATGTGTCAGCCAAGTCAGATTTTGTTATAACGTATTTCAAAACATGATGGAGGTTGGTTTGTCGTCTTGGAGTTTGGTTGTACCAGATAAGATTCTTTCCACCTCTGAAATGTTACGTGAGACTTAAGGAAATGAGACCAGCTGCTGGGATAGAGCACGAAATGCCTTTATTAGGGGTAGAGCTTGCATTGGTGTGTGGGGTGGTATGGCTTATAGACTCAAAAACATGTGTTTACTAGTCTTCGCTCTGATCTCCCCTTCCAGGAGGATGAAGATTTAGACTTGACCTTATTTTGTAGCTTCCCCCAGTACCCAGGGATGAGTGCTTATGGCACAGGTACTCAGTATTCTAGATGGACCATGTGACTGGAGTTTCTGTGGGGCTGCGGAAGAGGAGGTGTGGGGGTGCCACTGTGTACAGGTAGGGGGAATATGCATCCAGTTTTTGTGTGTCCCTGGGGACAGATGGAGAGCTCTAGGTTGAAACAAAAGGTCAGAAAAGAGACAGAGAATCTCCTCCTTCAGCAATATCAACTGTTTAGGAAGCTTGGTAGTGGTAGCAGAGAGAGCTCTATAGGTGCGAGGGCCAGCAAGAGTAGAGTCAGGAGGGGGAAATGAGGTAGGAGAATGGCCAGGTGGGATTAGGGGCCCACAGGAGCCCAGCTGGCACAAGGAGAACTTGGTGAGAAGTAGGAGAAGTAGGAAAAGGTTTCCTCTTCTGCATCCCTCCTTCCAGGCTGTGGCTGCTCTGCCAGCTCTGGATTGGATGTTGTTCCTGTGTTAGTCTGGGTTCTCCAGAGAGGCCGAACCACTGTGCTATGAGTGTACATGCATATGTGCATGTCTGTGTATGTGTCTCTTTGTGTACATATGTGTATGATTCTCTGTACTTGTAGTATTTTCCTAGAAGACTTTTTTGCTTCCTAGACTGCCCTTTCTCTTCCTCTTCCTGATCAATCCCCGGCACTCTACTGGGGAAAATGAGAGAGAGTGGCATGGATTTTAAGGAATTGGATGATGTGATTATGGAGGCCAGCAAGTCTAAAATCTGCAGGGGTTCCAGCAGGCAGGAGCCTCAGGAAGAGCTGATGCTGCAGTTCAAGTCCAAGTTTGAAGGCTTTCTGCTGGTAGAATTCCTTTGTGCTCCAGGGAGATCATTCTTTAGTCTCTTCAGTTCTTCACCTGATTGCGTGAGGCCCACTCAGATTGTGGAGGACAATGTGCCTGTAACTAAATCTCATCCGGAAACACCCTCACAGACACAGCTGCAATAATGTTTGATCCAATATCTGGGCACCCCTGGCTCAGCCACGTTGACACATAAAATGAACTGTCACAATTCCCCATGTGGCCCTGAGCTGAGACTACACCTTTGTACTCTCAGTCCTGTTTTCATATGACACTTGGCCTTGTATTGAGCCTTTGAGATGGGCTGGAGCCAAACTGCCTGCTGGTTTATTTGTTTTGTGACCTTGGGTATGTTAGTTATCCTCTCTGTCCTTCAGTTTCTTCATCTTTAAAATAGAGTAATGACAGTACCTGCCACGTGGGCTTGCTGTGGGAAGGAAATGAACCATTGCAGGTGAAGTACTTAGGACATGCCTGGTGCAGAGCAGGTGGCCAGTGAATTTTGTTAGGATTTCTTAATGCTTCATGCGAGCAAAGAATTTGGGTTGTGAGGTACTTGTAAATGGTAGGATCAAGTCTTTAGTGAGTTTTCTAATACCTGGTATGACTGTCTGTCCTATATAGTATTTTGGCAGAAGACTGTTTTGCTCCCTACACTGCCCTTCCTCTTCCTCTCCTGATCAGTCCCCAGCACTCTACTGACAGCTCAGTTCCTTGCCTCCACCGGCCCCACCTTGGGAGCTGCCGGAAGTTCACTTGTCAGTGCCCAAGGCCCTTGGGCAGCGTCTGCTATAGGTGAGGGAGTCTGACACTTGTGCTGGGTTGATTGCAGGGATAAGTGGTTGTATAGGCGGAGGTCTGGCTGCTGCCAACGAGGAGCCACAGGTGTCCAGATCATGGGGCTGGTGGCTATGCTGTATTCAGGTCTCCTCATTTGCAAAGTGGCTGCCAGAATATTTCCTGTCTGGTGTGCTAGTAGAGCCAGGGCTGGGGTGGGTGCAGGGGTGAACATGCCCTGGGGTAGACTAAGGCTAGGGAAGTGATTAGGGCCAAAGGGGCCAGGGAAGCCCCTTCTACCTTGAGGACCCACACCTCTGAGGGCCAGGGCTGGCAGAACGCTTCCCATTCCCTGCCTCACTGCTCATTGGTCCCTTTATGCTTGCCTGTTTTTTGCTACCTTCTTTCCAAGGCCAGTTTGACTTCTTCCTGTCTCTCATGTGTATTTATTGAGCACCTTCTCTGTACAAGTACTATGCCAGTGCTCCACCACCTTCTGGAGGCCTTGTCCCCGTTGCCCATGTTCCTATGCTGGCAGGGGGTTGGGGAGGTCAGCTCACTGTGTCCCGGGCTACTTCGCTGCCGTGGAGTCACCTGAGGACCGCCCTGAAGGTGCCCACTCTCCTTAGATCTGCTTCTCCTGGCCCTGAGCACAACTTTTGTTTGTCCTGGCATCTGGCTCCTTTGTCTCCCCAGACTGTCCCCCAAAAGGCCATCAAAGGTTCTGGGAATGGAACAGAAGGATCTGGTGTTCATGAAGTCGGGTATAGGAGGACAAGGGGGGCCGGGGAGGGAGATTATTCCCCTCCTGCTTGTCTTCATCTTGCCTTCCCAGCAGATCTCAATAAAAAATACATTTATATTAAAAACATAATGAAGAATAAAAAAAAGAACGTTTCCCCCCAATAATGCCAAACATCAAAAAGAGATTTTTATCAATTATGAGAGAGAGATTTTGGCTCTAAGATGGTAATTTAACGAGTGGGAGATGGATGGCGGGAAGCATTAATGTCAGTCGGGAAGGATGGCCTGCCATTAGTCACTGGGGGAGGCACAGTGGCGGCTGCAGCAGCCTTGGCTGGTCTTTGTCCCTGTGCCCAGCCTAGCCTGGCGCCCACTCTGCAGCCACTGCTCTCCTGCAGGCTACACCCTCTCCCACCTGCAAGGGCTTCTTTGGGGCTCCTGCTCCAGTCTCGGAGGCACCTTCACTCTGATTGTTCTGTAGCTTCCGGATGAATCTTACCCAGATTGGGCCACTTTGGCCTTGTGTCTGTGGAATAGAGGCCTGCAGTGAGCAGCCTGGGGCTGGATTCCCTCCCCTCAGCCTCATGGCTCTTCCTGCCTTTCACCTGACTCTATCCTGGCTGCTCTGGGGTTCCTCTGTCAGCCTATGTCCTCCTCCAGGCCTGTCCTTGAGTCCTCATTTCCCACATTTAATGGTTGGACTCCTTCTCATATTTTAACCTCCAGGTTGAACCCCCCCCCAACATGCATACACACACACACACACACACACACACACACACACACACACATTCTGAATGCCTGATGGGGGTCAGACACCGTTTCAAAGGTTTCATTTGGTCAGTACACTTATTATTATTGATTTTACAGATGGGAAACCGAGGTAGATTTTCCAGTGACATTTTTTCCTTGGTCTTCTCACACATCTATAGTCAGGATTAATGGATCTTATGTTTCCCAGGATGCTTCCTGTCCCCTGCTGCAGCTCTGATGCAGTTATTTGCTGCTCATGGTTGGCTGCTTTTCCATCCTGAATCCCCCTTGGGGCCTGGGCTGGGCTTTGCACATAGTTGGTGTTAGTAAATGTTGTTGAACTGAATTGTAGAACTACCTGGAATGCCTCTGTCCTCTTGAAGGCTTCATTGAGCTCCCCAGTGAGGTTGAACAGTCCTTCTCATGAATCCAGAGCATTTGGTTTTGTCCTAAGGGTGGTCCTCTTGCGCAGTCTGGCTGTCTGGTCACTTAGTGCCTGGCTTATGTTCTCAGGAGGGCTGGTCTCCTTCCATTTATCTTAGGGTTCCCTCAACACACTGCCCAAGTCCAGCTCTCAATAGGTGCTCAACGGTTGGCTGTCACGTGAACCGAGATCGATGTGATGCTGTACTCATGGCTGAGGCCCCAGGGGTACTGAAGGGCCTGGAATCCTTAAGGTGGTCAGCTTCTTTGTCTGTTCCCGGTTCTGTGCTTCCTGAGATGTTCCTGCAGGAGCCTGTGAAGGGCTGTGGGAAGGTATGACTGGGATCTTCTGAACTCCAGGCTGAGGGCAAGGCCAGGGTTTGGCTTCTAGCAGGAGCAAAAGGATCATTTCTGAGGCATTATAGCAGAAGATTAAAAAAAGAAAAACAGGTTTGGGAGCCAGAGAGTCTTGCTTAAATCCCAAATGCCACCATATTCTGTGTCATCCTAGGAAGGTTTGATAGTTTGATAATCTTTCTGAGCCTTGGTTTCTTCATCTGTAGAGATGGATGATCCAGGAACCTGCATATTAATAGTAACACTGTGGCGAGGAACAAAAGATGTAAGTCACCTAGAATTGCTTCAGAACCTTGGTCAGGGCAAAGATTTCTTCGATAAGACCTCAGAAGCACAGGTAACAAAAGCAAAACTAGATGAACAGGATCATATCAAAATAAAAAGCTTCAACAAAGAAAACCATCAACAGATTGAAGAAACAACCTGAAGAGTGGGAGAAGATATTTGCAAACTCTCTGTCTAATGAGGGATTAGTATTCAGCCTGTATAAGAAACTAAAAAAAACAACAACCAAAAACCAAATAATCTGATTAAGAAATAGGCAAATGATCTGAATAGATATTTCTCAAAAAAAAAGACGTACAAATGACCAACAGATATATGAAAAAGTGTTCAACATCACTAATCACCACAGGGGAATGTACATCAAAACTACAATGAAATATCCCATTTCAGTTAGAATAAGTCAGTTTTGACTTATCAAAAAGATAAAAAAATAACAAGTCCTGACAAGAATGTGGAAGACTGAGAAATCTTACACACTTTCCATATATGTAGTATGGAAAACAATATGGAGGTTCCTCAAAAAACTAGAATTAGAGCTACCACATGATCCAGCAGTCCTGCTACTGGATATGTATATCTGAAGGAAATCAGGGTGCTGGAGAGATATTTGCAGTCTCATGTTTACTGTAGCACCATTACAATAGCCAAGATACAGAATTCACCCAAGTGTCCATCAGTAGATGAATGGATTAAGAAAATGTATATATACACAATGAGTTATTATCCAGCAATAAGAAAGAATGAAATTCTGCCTTTTGCTGTAATGTAGACAGAACTGGAAATGATTGTATTAAAGTGAATAAGCCAGGTGCAGAAAGACAAATGCCATATGTTCTCACTCATATGTGGAAGTGAAAAAAGTTGGTCTCCTAGAAGTGGAGAGTAGAATAGTGGTTACCAGGGTCTGGGAAGTATAGGGAGGAGGTGGGATAGAGAGAGCTTGGTTAATTGGTACAAAATTAGCTAGGAGGAATAAGTCCTAGTGTTCTATAGCAAAGCATCATAGGGTGACTATAGTAAACAGTAATTTATTGTACTTTTCGAAATAGCTAGAAGAGAGGATTTTGAAAATTTTCACCACCCAAAAATGATAAATGTTCCAAGTGATGGATATACTCATTGTGAATGTACCGATTTGATCAATACATTTTGTATTTGTATTCAATACTTATTGAAGCATTGTGCTGTACCCCATAAATATGTATAGTTATGTGCCAATTAAAAAAAGATATAATCATCTGAAGTGCAGTGCCCAGTGTATGGTGACTGGCAGTAACTGTTAGCTGGGCTGATGTGAATGCAGATGTTGTGAGATCAGAACTTCGTTGTACACCTCTCCTGGTGTCTGGATCTTCCTGGGGTTTGATAAATGCTGGCTGTTTTTGTTCACCCTTCGTTGTTCAGAGGCCGGTGGCTTTAAATAAAAGTTATCCAGGGGAATCACTAATTCATGGATTGTGAGGGTATAAAAATCATCCAGTCCAATCCCTGCACTTCACAGGTGAGGGAACTGAGGCTCAGAGAGGGGAAGTAACTTGCAGAGTGGTAGAACTAGGAGGCTGTAGAAACAAGACATTAACCCAGGTCTCCTGATTCCAGATCCACTGTTCTTCCTCCTGGACTCTTCTGCTCCAGGGAGGAAGCTTAGTGCTTGGAATGAGAGGGCCAGAGCTTGGGAATCAGGCCGGCCTCCAAGGGCCTCAAGACGCTTTCGTCCCTTTTGGGACCTTCGGGTTTTCTGTGACTTTGAGGAAGCCACGTTTTCACAAATCCATCCTCTAAGTAATAGAATTTTGGGGTGTTGTTTAGGGGCAGGCACCTGCTCCACACTGGGACAGTCACACCCCTTGTAAGAAACCCTGTAGAAAGTCAAGAAACTGAATATAGTTTCTTCAGTCCCAAACATGCAGTAGGTGTTTCCGAGCATGTTGCCTTGTTTAGTCCTGTAACAACTCGGAGAGGTGGGTATCCCTTTCCCAGTATTTCCAGAGGTAGAAACTGAGATTCAGAGACTTAAGTACTGAGGATCACACAGCAGGGCAATGAAGGAGTGTGGAACAGAGCTTAGTGTCGTCTAACTCCAGAGGCACGGTCCAGTTACACAGGCTGCATCAAGGAGGCAAGTGACCCAGGGGGAGAGTGACACGGTTCAAGTCCATGCTGATGGGGCTGAGACCTAGTCACCCTCTGAGGACCACGCTCCTTCCTCTGACCTCACAACTGTCTGCCCCAGGCTGGCCGTGACCCATGTTGCTCAAGAGCCAATCAGCTGTTGGCAGGGGGTGGGGTGGGGGCAGGCTCAGGAAGTGAGTGAGTTGTTAGGCTCCTGTCTGTCCCCTCAGGAGGAAGTGCTGCTCCAAGCTGCAGGCTGTGGGTGCTGTGGGCAGAAGGGGAGAGCCCTTCCCTGCAGGGTGAGGAGGGGCTACTCTCCTGCTCCTCCTTCGGGGAAGAACCCCTTCCTCCTTCCACTGCTCATCGCCTCTACACACTTGCTGTCTACCTGATGCTGCTGCTTGGCAGAAGAGGGAGGTCTGGCCTCCACGTCCAGCTGATTTATGTTCATTGTTGAAACAATAATGTTTAATCTAGAAAGAGCTAATCAATTTTTTATGCTGATTATGAATAGGCCAGCTGGGCCTGCTTCTTTATTCATGGAGCTTCAGGAGCAAGCCCACTTCCCAGGCCAGGCTTCTTTGGTGATTTATGCCGTGGGAGGCCCTGCTACAAGGAGAGCCTCTTGGTGGCCTTGCCTGTGCCACTTTGGAAGGGAGAGTGTATGCCCGTGTGTCCATGTGCCTCTGTATGTGTGTGTGTGTGTCTTAGGAGGGTAGCCTGACTCCAGGTGGAGAACTAGATTTGAGTTTAAATGCATGTTTGCCCATGTGCACATGAGCATATGTAGAGGTTGGCTGGTGTGGGCCTGGGGCAAAATTAGGGGAGTGCAGGGTGGAAGGTCAGAGTTACAGAGTCACAGAATCAGAAAGGCTAGCGAGTCTTCTAACACTCTCCTTTTACAGATGAGAAATTAAGACCCAGGAAAGGTAAAGTGACTTCCTTCCGGCCCCTTAGCTGGTTGGTGGCAAGGTGGGACTAGTCCCCTGCCCCATGCCCTCACCCAGGCTGCACATTGTTCCCACAGCTGTGGGTATAGGCAGGAGACTCAGAGGAAGGGGCTGCTTTGCTTGGGTGATCTCATGGACACTTGAAACAACCCTGCCATCTCTGAAAGCTTGTATTTTGGGATGGAGTGACCTAAGACGTGCCTTGGGAAGAGGTCAAGCCGAGACAAGAGGAAGTTGTCTGAGGCAGCCACAGCATCAGGTGTTCTGGGACCCTGCCGCAGGGCTGTAGAGAGGCACAAGCAGGGGCTATCTGGGGGAGGTGGACGCCAGCAGGATGTAGGTATGGTGGGGAGGGGAATGAGCAGGATGCTTGGGAGGGCCTTATGATGGAGGCCGTGTCACCTCAGGGAGGGGTCTGGGCCTTGAGTAAGATGAGGGAGGATTGCACCTCCCGGGCCCGGGATGGGGACACCTGCTAGGCCTGCCAAGCCTGGATCCCAAAGCAGGGGCACTGATGTTTGGTCTCCCTGGAGCCCTTTTCCCCTCTGTGACTTCCACCATTTGTCACCATTTATTCACTTACTGACTCCAGAGGTGCCTGTGGAACTTCTGTTTGTGTGGCCCTGAGGTTATATGGGTAAATGAGTTGCCACAAGGGAGTTTATGATCTACTTATGGGGTCGGCAGGGTTGGCAGCTGTTCAACAAGTGATCAGAAAAACAAAGCCTTAACATCATTTGTATAAACGCCGTGAGGAGCAGTACGCGGTGAGCTGAGTGGGTTAGGGGGTTGGGGCAGCTTTTTTCTTTTGGTGTGCTGGGGAATGAACTCTTGGCCTTTGCATTGAGCTGTACCCTTTGCCCTTTGTTTTTTATTTTGAGACAGAATCTTGCTAAGTCACTAAATTGCCCAAGCTGGGCTTGCATTTGTGATTCTCCTGCCTCAGCCTCCCAGGATTCTGGAATTAGAGATGTGTCCCACCAGGCCAGGCTCAGGATAGCCTTTCTGAGGAAGTGCTGTTGAGCTAAGACAGAGGATAGGTAAGGGACTGGAGGGCAGGACAGAGAGAATCAAGAATAAAGAGGCGCTGGAGTGGGGAAGATAGGAGTAGGGCCAGGAAAGGGCTGGTGGTGGCTGACAGAGTCTTGAGAGGCAGGCTGGGCATGTTGAAGAGATCTGAGGTTGGCAGCCATCGAAAGGCTGTATGCAGAGTGGCATGATGCAGTCTGCAATTGCTGATCTGGGGAACCAGAGCAGAACTAACTGGAAGACAGGTGAGCAGCTTGCACTGTCATCCAGGCGCGAGGTGATGGTGGTGGGGTCATGGAGAGGAGCAGATGGATACATTTTGGGGAGTGAATCAATAGGACTCCAGGATGATGCCCTGATCAGCTCCTGGGGTTCTGGTGTGGACAGTGGGGACTCCAGCACTGAAGGGACAGTGGGGGTACTAGCAGGCCATCCTGCTGGCTGTTTCAGAAGGTCTTCTGTTGCACTGGGGTTTGTGCAGTTGCCCCTCTCTGCAGAGTACAGAGGGGTTGGTGGTCAGAGAGGGCTGGGGGTTCATTGAGGATCGAGCAATTTGAGGTTCCACATTGAGAGGCTAAACAACCTAAGGTCACCAGATGGTAGATATTTAAATTAAAAAGACATCAGCATTCTGATCTAGTGAGAGCTTTGGGGTGTGGAAGGAGAGGTCGTTGCTGTAGCAGCTGCAAAGTGATTGCGTCCCAGAATCTTGTGGGTCAGAGGTGTGTAGATGGAGGACTGGTGGTTCCACAGAGGCTGCAGAGGACACCAGGCTCCTTCGGGGGATAGGACAATGCCATTGCTGCCATGCAGGGTTAGCATTGGTCCAGGGTCTGGAGAGAACAGTCTTGGGGAGGGCAGGTCCCCTCCCCTGGGAGGGGAAAAAGGCTAGTCCTAGAGGTCATCACCTGGCATGGCAGACAAGGAAGCTGTGATGCACCTGCTCCTGGCCCCACATTTTGAATTCACATTTGGGCCACATTCGCCTCATTTTGTTCCCCAACTTGCTAGCCCAACTCTTGCCCTAGAAATTGTGGCAAAAGACTGAAAAATGGTTTATGCCTAAGATGTGACACTAATGCTCAGTATGAATTCAGTGAACTTTATCTGTAAAGGGTTTGTGTAAGATTTCTATTGCTGCTAAGACAAATTGCCAAAACTTTAGTGGCTTCAGTCAGCATGCATTGTTCTGTTACTATTCTATGGGTTAGAAATCATAAAACTAAGGTGCTGGGCAGGCCACTTTCTTTCTAGAGGCCCTGGGGAGAATCTTTCCTCACCTTTCCAGCTTCTGGGTGTTGCTGGCATGCTTTGGCTTGTGGCTCCTTCCTCCAATCAAAGCCAACAGTGTAGCATCTTCACCTCTCTTTCTTTCTGTCTCAGCCACTCACCTCTGCTTGTGTCATCATCTATTCTTCTCTAATTCTGACACTCCTTCCTCTCTTTTAGGGGGATCCTCATGATGACAGGGACCTCTTCATCTCAAAGTCCTTAAACTCATCACACCTGCAAAGTCTCTTTTGCCACAAAAGGTCACATTCACAGCTTTTGGAGATTGGGCTATGGACTTCTTTGGTGGGCCATTTTCCCACCTCCCACAGGCCCCCAGATAGTAAATATTTTACATACTTTGGGCCATCCAGCCTCTATTGCACCTGCTCAACTCTGCTTGGTGTGAATGCATCCGAGGACAGCATGTAAGTGACTGGGCATGTGGTGTCCTGGTAAAATGCAGCTTGCCCTTGACAGACAGGGCCACTTACCCCAAATCTGGTGTTCTTAACTACTGCTCTCTACTTTACCCAGGACAGTCAGTAGTCTGTGTCCTCCAGATGTGGCCTTTGGACTTTCCCGGTCCTTCCCCACATCTGAGTTTAGCTCCTTTTGAGATCCTGGGCACTGTTGCTGTCACATGTGAGGTGAATCCAGAGAACTTCTCCCCGAGGGAAACATGCTCAGGTGCACAGAGGGCTTTGATACCGGAACTCTTGTTGTGAGCTCTGAGGCATGGGAGCGCAGTGTAGGCTCATTTGTCATGTGGCAGATTGCCACTTTCCAAAGCTTAGGAACCCTGTCTTGACAGCAAATGGAGCTCCATAGCAAAGGATGCAACGCTTCGTTTTCTCTCTGTTTTTGGGTGTAGGAACATCTGAAGGTATTTGGCAGAGACCCTTGGGGTTTTGCGAGGGTGAGCTCATGGAGTTTCAGAATTCAGAAAGGAATTAAGACTTTGTGGTCAGGCTTTCTCCCGTGGATGAAGGCCCCTTCCTGGTGGCGAGGCTGAGTCAGCTTGGGTTCAAGATTGGGGGCTGCTGGCCATCAGATTTCTAGATCTTTCCTGTCCCTGTATCTCATTCCCCTGAGTCATGGTTCCCTCATGCTCTTCCTGTGTCTGGAAGGCTCTTTTCCTTTCTTGGCTAGTTAACGGGCTCCTCAGTTTTCTGATCTCTCCCCTTTCGCCTCCTCAGAGAAGCCCTCCCCATTCAGACTCCTGAACCCTGCCTCTTATAGGACCAGTTGTCCCTTCAGAAGCAATTACTAGACTCAGCCTTCACATTTTCACTTGTTACTGTTCGATTAATTCCTGCTTGCCCTGCTTCATTTTAAGTTTTAGTTTGGACTCATTCCCACAGTCCCCAGTGACAAGCACAGTCACTAGCCTTTACAAACATTTATTTATGTTTGTAAATAAATGACCTTCAGTGCATGTGTTCTCCTCTATGAAACGGGGCAATGATGTCTTCTTCAGCTGACCTCAGGAGAGGGTTGAGCATTGTGGAAGAGTCTCCGAAGGCACTGACGTTGTGCAAAGCGAAGGTACTACCTGTGGTTGAACATTCAGTCACTCCCTTCAGGAGTGGCGATATCCTCACATTCCTTTGTACCAGTCCAAGTGTGATCCAAGGAGGAGATGGTAAGTTGTCACATGGAAGCTCAGACTCCTGATTCCTGGCCTAATCTCCTGGTACCACCTCTCTAGGCCCTATGACGGGATGTGAGGACTTAGGCTCCCTCAGTCCTCTTTAGCTCCAGGGTTGGCTCACTGCCCTGTGCTGTGTACCTGGGGCACCCCTGCCTATGCCGGGCCCTGGCTGTGGGGGTCCCCAGCTTTGTACTCTATCTAGGATCTCTGGTGTCTTGCTGCAGAGATCTCTGCCATAGGCAGGGACCTAGACACGTTGACCTGTGAGGCTGTAGGAGTTATTAAGATGGGGAACATTGAAAGATTAGATTTATGACAGGCAACAGTGGATTATGAAGAGCAATTTATCAAATGTCAGTGCCTGCAGCCTACAATTTGCAGAAGGTTTGCTTAAGCTGAGGAGATCTGATTGGCTTGCCCCCTCCCCCTGCACTAATGAGTGACAGCTCTAATGGATGCTGTCCCAGGCTGGCCAGCCACACTGGGTGTTTATCTGCTTTTTATTAATCATTATTATCACAACATTTCCCTAGAGTCCCTCCACTCACAGCTCTCGAGGTACCCAGCACTAAGGAGGCTCCTTGGGCCACCTTGAAGGAACTGTAGCTGCTTCTGGGAGGAGTTCCCACTGCCCTGGGTCAGTGGGAAGGCCCCAGGTCCCTTCTCCATGATGAGGGTAGGAAAAATCTAACTCTGGCTCTGTTCATTCATTAGGAAATACTTATTAGCACCGATGATGTATCAGGTGCTTCAAATACAATGTGGAACAAAACCAGAAGTCTATAGTGAAGGAGGGGAGAGGGAGATTGAGCAAGCACAGAGGGAGATAAAAGTGCAGTGGTGATCCTTGTCCCTAAGGAGGACACAGGATCTCTGAGAGTGTACACTGGAGGTGGCAGCAGAGCTGTGGTTGAAAGGATAGGGAGGGCAAGGGGAATCTTTCAGAAAGAAGGGACCTCATGTGCAGTGTCCCTACAGTGAGTAGGGAGGGAGCATTCTGGTGGCTGAAGGAGAAGGGAGGAGATGGGGCAGCAGGGATAGGCAGGGTTGGACACGTTAACATTTTGGCCATGGGAAGCTGGTGAAGTAGTTCAAGCAGAGAAAAGTGACACAATCAGCTTGTGTTTGGAAAACTCACCATGCCCACATGGGGAAGAGAGAGGGATGTGTGTGGGTGGGCCAGTGAGGAGGCCATGGCCATCCCTGGGTAAAGGAGGATGGTGCTTATACTCTCTGCCAGCTGGCATTGCCGCCTCTGTCCTGCACTCTGTCCATGACACCACTGACTACCCTCTGCACTGGAGGCGTTGGATGAGGCCCTCCTCTACTACCACAGTTACTGTGCTATTCTAGACCCTCTGTGTGTGTGGTTTCATGCATCAACCCTCTGAGGTTGCTGTTAAAGAAATCATCTTACAGATGAGGAAACTGAGGTACAGAGGAGTTATGTGGCTTGCCCAAACTGGTGCACCATGGAGCCAGGACTTGGGCCTGGGTGGTTGGGCCAGAGCTTGCATTAGAAGCCCTGTGCTTTATTATCTCTCGGGTCTGACTGTCTTGCCCAGCTGTTGAGCATGTTCCAGGGGGCATGCTCACAGCCACCCTAGTGTGCCTGCCCCTGGCTCCTTCACTCTACCTGTGGCTGCTTATGTGAGGAAAGAAGGTTGGTCTGACCTGTGAAACAATATTTCTTGAAATATATATATGTGTGTGTGTCTATATATATATATAGACACACACACATATATATTTTTATATATATATATATATATTTTTTTTTTTTTTGTGGGTACCGGGGGTTCGACCTCAGGACCTCGCGCGCCAACAGGCACCCGTGCCACTGAGCGATATCACCGGCCCCTTTTTCGTATGTGGGATCCGGGAGTCGAACTCGGGCCCTCGCGCTTGCAAGGCAGGCGCTTATGCCGCTGAGCCATCTCACCGGCCCTTTTATATATATTTTAAAGCAAACATTTCTAGTTGTCATGTAGATGCTCCCTCTCTACCTGGCTTTTTTTTTTTTTTGAGACAGGGTCTTGCTGTGTAGTTCAGGATGGCCTTGAACTCACTATGTAGCCCAGGCTGGCCTTGAACTCATGGTGATACTCCTGCCTCAGCCTCCTGAGTGCTGGGATTACAGGTGTGCACCACCACCCCATCCTCTACCTGGTTCTTCATGGCACTCTCCCTACCTGAGATACAAAAAATAAAGCTTTGGATTTAAAAAAATACCCAACAGTTTTTAATCTTACAGTTTTTGTAGGTCAGGGATTTGGGAGAGGCTTACTGCATGGTTCTGGCTTAGTGTAGTAGTCAAGGTTCCAAAGAGACAGAACCAAAAGGATATAGATTAAGATACATGAGGTAGGATTTATTAGGGGAATTGGCTCACATGATTATGGAAGCCGAGAGCTCCCATGATGGGCCATTTGTAGCTGGAGACCCTGGCTTTCTGGTAGCAGGTCTCAGCCTAAGTCTGAAAACCTCAGAGCTGGGGAAGCTGATGGTGCCATTTTCCATCTACAGCCAAAGGCCTTGAGAACCTGAAGGGCCCCTGGGTAAGTTCTGGAGTCTGTAGCCAGACAGACTGGAGTTCTGATGTCCAGTTCAGAATGTCCAGTTCTGATGTCCTGGAGGACGATGTTCCAACTCCAAGAGAGAAAGGAAAACCCTCTTCTGTGTGAGGCCCCGGCTGAATGGATCGTAGTCACCCACTCTGAGGGCAGATCTCCTCACTCAGTCCACTCACTCAGTAACTGTCTCTTCTAGAAACGCCTGCATAGACACACCCAGAAGCCGTGTGTCACTTGTTCTCTAGGTGTTCCTTAATCTGGTCAAGTTGACACTTACTATTAACTCATGCACTCAGGGTCTCTTATGAGGCTGTGTCAAGATATTGGCCAGGGCCGCAGTCTTTGGGAACCTGTCTAGAGCTGGGAAGTCTGCTTCCAGGGGCTCCCCCTGGGCAGGGAGCCTCTGTTCCTTACTACATGGACCTCACTGCTGGCTGCTTGAGAGAGGACATTGTGGTGTCTCCTGTAACAGCCATGGATGTCACTTGCTGGTCCTGCCTCTACATGCTACCTGTTGGGGGTGGGTCATTAATTCCAGGTTCCTCTCAAGGGGAGGGGAATAGACTACTTTTCAAAGGGGGTATTTAAAAACTTTTGACTGTATTTAAAACCACCATGGAGAGTGACAGTACATGTCCCAACTATTTGCTGTCATTATCAGGTGTCACCTTGGAAGGTACAGGAATGACCCTGAAGATGTGGGCTATAAAGCAGACATGTTTAGGGTGAGGGAGAGGCCGGAATTGCAGCAGACAGGTAGGGTGACTATAAGAGGTGGGGTGCCTGGGGCAAGACCCTGGGAAGTGGTGCCCGGAGGAGGGGATGGACTCCCGCTGGAGAGGCAGAGAGGTGGTGGTGGGTTTTCTGTCCCAGGCAGATGTGGGCATTTGCAGAGCTCCTACTAGCAAGAGCCATCCTGACTCTTAGGTGGGGGCAGAGAGGGGTCGGTCAGGGTCACTCCAGGCATCCTATTAGTATAGGTGACACTAGTCCCACCAGACTCCACTAGATGACAGCTGGTACCCAGCCAGGCATGGGGTGGGCCAGCTTCAGACCATGGGAGCCAGATGTTGTTTGCCACTGATGCCATGGTAACCTGCTCAGGTGCCCTGGGCAGTCTCTGCAGCTCTTCTCTGGGAACTGCCTGGCCTTGCCCTTTAGGCCTGTGATTGCCTGCTTCGAGGCAGTCTCCTGTCTTCATCGGGAGTCAGGTGGCCAGGGTTTGTGAAATGCATTATCCATACGATGGTGAAACTTCTGAGGTTGAAATTGGTCTGATGTGAATGAGTAGGGGGAAAGCAGGATGAAATATTTGAAATTGGGTCCCAGTGGAAAGCCCAAGCCATCCTCCACCCTGGGACTGGTGAGCCAGTCTCCATGAGGGGGCCCCAGGCTGGCTGGGCTGTAGGCTTGGGTGGGGCTGGCTAAGACACTCCGGGCAGAACTCCCCAGGAGTCATATTATGGCTTCTCCAAGGAATCCTGACTTCCTGTTACCTTGTTTTGGGCCAAATGAAGCCCTTAGCCAGTGAGTAGCTGGTCGATGTGACATTTGGGAAATATCCAGTAGCCTGGTGTTGTGGAATCTGTGTGGCTGACTTTGTGGAGAATTTCTACTCCACTCTGTGATTCAGATATAATGCCATTAGTCCCGGGGTTCCCAAACCTCGGCTAAACCAGACAGCTGAAGAGTTAATGGCCCCTGGTCTGCCGAGATCTCAAGGGTGGACGCATTCTTCCTGCCTGTCTGATTTTTTTTCCTCATGAAAGATCCCTTTCCACGGGCCAGTGAGATAGCTCAGTGGCATAAGCGCCTGCCTGGCAAACGCAAGGTCCTGAGTTCGACTCCCGGAGCCCACATAAAGGAAAAAAAGGGCCGGTGATATCGCTCAGTGGCACAAGCGCTTGCCCTCAAGCACGAGGTCCTGAGGTCGACTGCCGGTACCCACACACACACACACGAAAGATCCCTTTCCCTTTCAGTGCGTGTACACACACACATCCTCATGCACGTGTACACGCACATGCACACATGTGCATGTACACACACACGCATGCACACCTTAAACCACATGAAGCTAGGTATACTTTTTTTCCTGATAATTTCTTCTTTTCCAGGCAGGGGCATCAATATATTTGAATCATGGGCCAACAGTAATTAAAAAGCACGTAACTAGTCATTTTAAAATGCAGTTGTTCTACTTAACTGATTTTGCCGCCAGACTCTGAAGAAAGAACAGGGGAAAGAAAGCCTTAGAAAGGCAGACAAGTTTCCGAGAGTGACTGGAGGCAGCTGAGGGCCCTGCTTGAATCTAATTGCTGCAAATGCTGCCATTTGTTTCTGCTAATGGTTTTCTGCTGAAAGGGCTGGGGACAAGGCACATCCTCACTGATTGGAGGGGGGTGGCATTTGTTTCAGCTGCATGGGGGGTATAATTCTACTTTCGGGACAGGGTCTATTTTTCCTTACTATCTATCAGCAAAAAGTACTTCCACTGAACACTTTGAATCAAGGTTCCATTTAGAGATACTTTATTCATATTTAATTACAGACTGCAGCACCGATCTTTAATTACCTTTTTTAGAAGCCAGCTAGGAACATCCACTAGCAATCAATTATTGTGTGTGTGTGTACGTGTGTGTGCTTGTGTAAGCACAGGAGGGTGTGGGCGTGGGACTTGCTTCCAGCTAGAGAGGGAGATGATGGCTGCAGGGACACTGTGGGGTGCTGTGGTGGGGGATGCATTGACAAATGCCTGATAGGTGCCCTGTGCCAAGGGAATCGTGCATCCTGTTTGCCATACTTCTCTTTGCTTCCACTGGTAAATTGGGAATTGGGGCAGATCCTCACAGCTGGGCCTGGTTCAGGGTGCTGACTTGGCAGCTGGGCTTGGGTGGTATCTTGGGATCTCTTTGATGCCTTGATGGAGGCAGGAAATTGTGGGAGGCCCCCTTCCTGTTCCCAGGGGATATGGCAAACCAGGCCTCCTCTCATTCTGGAGATTCGGATCTGCTTGCCTCAGCTCTTTCCTTCTTCCGCTTCTCAGTGGGGTGTTCTTGGCAGCTGTTCTTGTCGCACAGTTCCAGCAATGGATGCCATGTCACTCTTTGGTTGCAGTGACTCAGCAGTGTCCCTGCAGTGACACAGGTTTGAAGACTGATTGTCCTTCTCAGACAGTGAGCGGATGTTTCTGAGGCCAGGCAGAGACTTGGGGCAGTGAGTGGGATCAGAGGACCCCCAGGTTCCTTTGCTGCAGGAGGATTGGGCCATTCTGGCTGCTTGGGGGTGAGGGTCAGAGTTCACAGCTCTGCTCCTTAGTGGTCCTCCAAGAAGGTTTCCACATTAACTGGTGGATCTCACTACGGACATCACTGTGGGGCTGGGAACATTGCTGAAGCCCTGCCTTCCCTTCAGTTTCTGGATCCCTGTCCCAGCAAGAGGATGGAGGTGGGAGTTGGAACTTATTGAGGCTTATTGAGTCTTTTAGGGGTCTGGGCCCCTTGTCTCTGGGGCCTTCATTTATCTCACTTGGGGCTTTGGAATGGCACTGTATCAGTCACAGCTACTTCAGTGGTGTGTGGCACAAAACTCAAATAGATTTATGCAAATTTAAAAAAAGGAGTTATAGGATGGGAACTCAGGCATGGTGAGGGCTGAAACTTTATAACCAAGTTTTGCTTTGTTTCTTGACTCTTTTTTTTTCCTTATTGCTACTATGTGCCTTTGGGCATGACCAGGCTCATATTTTTCTGCTCAAGTTCAATAGAAAGACTTTCTTTTCCCACAGTTAAAATAAATGCAGAAAAATTGAATATGATTGGACCAGCAGGGTCACATATCCATCTGTGAACCAATCAGGATAGGCAGGGACATTCCGTGTTCTGATTGGCCAGAGCCGGAGTCTCACCAACCCGGGAGAGTGAACCCCACACCTGATGTGTACTTTCACTATTTTGAAAGTGTACCCATTTGGGGTGTTTGGGTTAGTAGGAGCATAGGAACAGGAAGCCCTAGCAGTTTCAAAGGGAAGAGAAAGTTGATTTAGTTCTCCAGCTGAGAGAATAGTGCATTTATTCATCCAACAAATACCTGCTTGACACTTACTAGTTCCAGACCTATTCTAGGTACAGAGACTTCAGCAGTGAACAGAACAGACAGAAATCCCAGCTCATTTGGAGCTGATGTTCTTGTGGGCTTTATGGGAAAATGGTCCTGATGTTCTCCCATCCCGAACCCAGGGCCAAGATCAAGGGTTTTTGTGCCAAGAAATAGCTGAGCTCCTCCCATCCCATAGAATATTCATACTGGGATTATGTAGTTGTGACTACTCTAGTCAGAAAGGATTTCCCCTTCAGGAAAATTGGTAACGGCATTTCTAAGAGAGGAGGGAGGAAGGAAGGAGGAAGAAAGGAAGGAAGGAAAGAAGGATGTATTTTCTACTTCATAGAGGGAGAAAGGAGGCACAGAAAGGGCAGGGGGGTCTGCCCAAGCAGGAAAGCTCTGGCTGGCAGCCGTGGGGTCTCTTCCAGGATGGCCAGGCTGGGAATGGCTTCAGGAGCCCATATTGAGGCTGCTGCTCAGGCAGGAATGAGGTTGGGTTTGGATGGCCTGGCTCAGGGTTCTTGAGCTTTCCTGGTTGGTGGAATTGGAATGTCTTCTATTTGATCTTGTGGGCTGCTGAGGACCCAATTGTATTAACTTTTAATTACAATCATGCCATGGTATTTGACTGCTTTGAGACTCATTGAATTTGGTGCTTGACACATTTCAATGTTAAAATTTTGTCCCAGTACTCATTGCTTGTTTTGTTTGGTACTTGACATGCAAGTTAGAACTTACTGGTGTTGATTGCCTCATGACTGGCTACCATTTCCAACCAAAGCAATTTGGTACCCTTCATTTTTGGTGCTCATTGTACCTCTCAGAGCCAATTAACAGCAAGTACTGAGTACCACTGTATCTACATGCGAGAGCCCAGGAGAGACAATGGTGGGTGATTAAATGGGTGCATGATGTACAGTTCTGAATATTCTACACAGCATTTCTCTGGCCTTTGATGGAGATGCCCAGGGCCCTGTGCACATGTGTGGGGATGCGCCTTCTGTGTATGTCTTTTGTCCCGTCCCATCACATGCCTGGAATGAATCTCCACCACAGCAAAGGCGCCAGCCAAGACCCTGGCTTGATACACACCTGATAACAGCAAAAAATCTGTCATGGGGTAGAGGAAGCTCTGGCCCATCTTCTTGGCCCCCTCTCACTAATTGAGTGGTTATCTTCTCAGTTACTGTGTCCTCTCTCCACTCCTGACAGCTCCATGATTTGTTTCTGAGCTTTGATGACACCCCTCTGGGAGCAGCCTCCCTGGCCCAGGTCCACAAGGCGGTGCTTCATGATGGGCGGACAGTGGCCGTGAAGGTCCAGCACCCGAAGGTGCAGGCACAGAGCTCGAAGGACATTCTCCTGATGGAGGTGGGTGACTCCCTTTTCTCTTTCCTTTGTCCTCAGTCTGTATTTCCCTGGGATCCAGGTAACCTCAGTGACACTGGCTGAGGCTGGTGGCTGGAGTGTGACTCCTTAATCAGCAGAGTGGGAGAGGAGAGCAGAGACTACAGCTAAGCAGTGTCATGACAACTTAGGACCACAGCCATGGCAGGGCTGGTCAGCTCTTTTTAAAAAAAATTTTTATTTTAATGTAATACATACAGATATTAATAAAGAAAATATAAAAAAAGTACTCTTCTATGAAAAAAACAAAACAGAATTTTATGATGAAATAGAGACTAACAATAGTATGTTGTGTACCATAATCTTTTTTTTTTTTTGGTACCAGGAATCAAACTCAGGACCTTATGCTTGCCAGATGGGCGCTGTGCCACTGAGCTATATCCCCGGCCTGCCATAATCTTAAAAGGACCTCCAAAATGCTACTCAGAGTAGAAGTCATAGACAAAAAAGACTGTTTTACAGAAAAGAAACAAACAGATAGCAGCACAAAACTTTCTTTTCAGTGAATGAAGAGAAACTAGTAGTATAAATAAAACAAGTCAGCATATACAGTATATTGAAATATTTTTGAAGCAGTGGAATAGAGAATTTGGGGAATTATTTAAACTTCTCTGTACTTCCTATCTGTCTTCTATTTTGCTCTTTATATATGTATGTCTTTTATTACATGTATAAATATACGCATATTTAAAAAATATATATATATATTTATTAAGCCCGGAGTTTCTTGTGTAGGAGAAACCACGCAATATTTAAAATTGTGTGTCTGACATATTTCACTTAATATCATGTTGTGCAGTTACATCCACTTTCCTGTGAATGCCTCAGGTTTATCTTACTTTATGGCAGAGTAGCATGCCATTGTGTATAAATACCACATTTTCTTTATCCATTTATCTGTTGATGGACATATAGGCTATTTCTAAGATCTATCTATTACAAATTTTGTGTTATAAATATGGGTATGCATGTAACCCTATAATACAATATCTTCAACTCTTTCGGTAAGATATCTAGAAGGGGTATACCTGGTCAAATGGTATTTTTATTTTTAGTTTTTTGAGAACTCTCCACACTGATTTCCATAGTGGTTGTACTAGTTTACATTCCTACAAACAATGTAGAAGAATTTCTTTTTCTCCATATCCTCACCAGCATTTGTTATTGTTAGATTTTTTGGTTATAGCCATTCTTTCTGGGAGAAGATGGTATCTCACAGTAGTTTTAATTTACATTTCTCTTACGGCCAGATGTTGAACATTTTTTTCATGTATTTATTTGCCATCTGTACTTCTGAGAAGTGTCTGCTCATTTCAGCTGCCTGTTTTTGATTGAGTCTTTCATTTTTTTGGGGTGGGTCTAATTTGTTTGAGTTCTCTATGTATTCTAGATGTCAGGGTTGGTCAGTTCTTGATTCACCCTGGGAACCTTCTGGGATGGTCTCAGAACATGCTGAGCAGCTGTTGGGGCCAGGGGGATCTTAGTAGATGTTGTAGAAATGAGAGGAACCAAAGGTAATTTCCTGGGGGTTAAGAAAAGTTACATGATAATTTTTTAAGTAGTAAAAGAGAGCATGTGGTTGCAAGGGATGTACAAATGACATGCAGATCACATAGAAATATTATGCAGATTGTGTTTGCTTATCTGACATTTGTTTTGAATGAACAAATTTACCTGCCAGAAAATGGCCCCGGGCAAAGCCTTGGAGGCTCTAGTGTGCCTCCAGAGTTTTCTAGCTCCATGCCTAGGCCAAAGGAGAGGCTGAGCCCCCACTGTTGGGCAGGCAGGTCAGCAGTCTATTCCACATACTGGTATGTCCCTCTCCTTCCTCTGTTCCCTCCCCTGCTTCTAGACTCTTAGTTTATCCTTTCACCTCACTTTCAACCAAACACGTACCTGTAGGTCTCCTCTGCACTTTGTACCAATAGGGTGCTGGGGACACGAGAAGGAGGGTGACCTCCCTCCTCATCCTTGGGGAGCTCCCTGTTTGGTGGAGGAGACAGTATGTAAACACACAACCACAGAGATGGGACATGAGCTCTGTCAAAGGAGTGTTTGCGAAGGGCTTAGAGCACTATGCCTGGATGGGAGGGGGCATCAGAGAGGCTTCACTGAGGAGGTGATAATTTGAGTGGACTCCTGAGGACCCCATGAGACAGATGGGCAGAGGAAGGGCAGCCCAGTATATGTGAAGGCCCAGGTCTTAGAGGAACAGGGTGTATGTGCAGGACTTCAGCTCATTCTGATGGCTGGGAGTAGGTCAAGATGGGCCTGGGCAGGTAAGCAGGATGCACAGGGGGCTCAGGTACCAGGCTGCGGTGTAGAATAGGGAACATAGTCAACTCTCAGCACACATTTGTGGGACTGAGCTGTCTGATTTTTTTCTTGTCAGTAGGGAACCATCTAAGAGTTTTAATCAGGGCACTATCACAATCAGATGTGCATAAGAAATAAAAATCTGTTGGTGGTCTGGAGGACATATCAGAAGGCAGAAAGACCGTAGCCAGGGAATTAATTGAGGGTCTGCCACACTGGTCTGAGGGAAGAATAAGGATGTGAAGCAAGGCATTATGATGCAGTGGAGGAGAGGCATGAGCTCAAGTGGTGGAATCATCTGGACTTTGTGACCAGCTTTACATGGGAGAGGGCAAGGACTGGTATGGATGAGAAGGAGGAGACTGAAGTCTATTTTACATTTCTGACATGAATGATTACATTTGGGTGACTTTAACTGTGTGTATGAGCCAGATCCTATTGAGAAGAAATTGCCCTGGATATTTCAAACAGAGAGAATTTAAAACAGAAAATAGGGTTTATAAGGGATAGGATTGCTGAGACCCTAAATAGGATGGTGAGGCAATTACCAACAGCAGGAAGCCACTGCCACCTTTACGGAGGAAGGACAAGGAGAAGAGGTAGTTTTCTGGAGCTCAGGAGCTGAGAGCAGCGAGTGGGTACTAGGACCAAGGTGAGTCTGCCAAGTGGAGCTGGATCACAAATGTAGGGTCTGGTAGGTGGAGCCACAGATGTGGTTTGAGGCAGAGTTTTCCATCTCTTTGGGTCCCCTATATTCCACTAACATTGCCCATTTGTTAAACCTACCTGGAAGCAAATTGGCAGAGGAGCCTGGGAAATGTTCTTATGAGAGTCAGGGCACTGGGTAGATGCAAAGTGAAATGGATGATGGAGCAGCCATGTGGGGTAAGATAATGCTTTTGGTAGTTGTTGTGGTGGACTAACCAATGGTCAACTTGTAACACCCAGCCGAACTGAATCAGCATGGTTCTGGGTATGGGAGGCCCATCTGAGGATTGTTGCCAAAGCATAAAAGGAGAACTGGAGGGGAAGATGGTATGCTGTTGATTCTCCTGGAGAAGCTTGTCATGCTGGTTTTCCTGATATGAACTTGGCTGTTCTCATCGTGAGAGGAGCTTGGGTCCTCGCTGTCACTGAGGATGGCTGCAGTTCTCTTCAGGGGAGCTCTTGTCCTTACCTTGAGCATCGCTTCCTGGCTCTAATGCAGATCTCTTAGCCTGCTGGCACAGTTCTTTCACTCCACTGGTGCAGACTTTCTAGCTTCCATCACTGACCTTTGGGCCTTCCCAGTGCAGATCCTTGATACAGACTTGCACGAAACATTGTCATGGCTCTAGGCTTCCAGTTGGACTCGTGGAGGACATTTTCATGGGCTCAAGGTCTTCAGGTAGACTTGTGCAGGACATTGCTGTGGGACCCAGGCCCTCAGCTGAATTCTTTGGGTCTCTAGCACATGGACAGATCTGTTGCACTCTTCTGCATTTGATTTTTGGGTGAATATTGTAAAATAATCCTATGAATTATGTGTCCTGTATTAAATCTATTCCTTTGTAAACCCTGACTACAACACTTGTCATTCTGGAGTTCAGGTTGGAATACAGATTCAGGATTTATGATCAAGGATACTCATGGTTGCTGAATCTGGGGGAATGGTTGAGTTCACTTGGAGGAGGTGTTTATAGTAAAGAGAGATGGGGCGGGACAAGTGTAGGTAGCATCATCATTTGGGGAGTGAGCCCAAGAGGGTAAGTTCCTGAAGGGGCTGAAGGAGGATTGAAAAATACCCCTACATCTGATGAAAAAACTTCTAAGAAGAGGGTGCTGTATCAGTTATCTAATGCTGTGTAATGAACTGGTCTAAAAATTAGTGGCTTGAAACAATAGCTGTGAGTTTTGCTGGTAAATTTGGACCTTGGCTAGGGCTTGGGAGAGAAAGTTGTATTTTATGCAGCCCTAGGTTGCAGAAAGGGTGGCTTGACTGGGGCTGGAGGACCTATTTCCAATGTGGCTCATACATATGACTGACAAGCTGGGGCTGGCAGTGGTCTGGGAGCTCAGTTAAGCCTGAGGGCTAGGCCTTGCTTTTTCTCCATGTGGGCTTCCACATGGCTGTTTGGGCTTCCCCACAGCATGGTGCATGGGTTCTAAGAGCAAGTGTTCCCTTAGAGTAAAGTTGGAAGTGCATTACAGTTTTATGACCTAGCCTTGGAAATCACAGAATTACTTCTTCTTTACTCTGTTGGTTGAAGCAGCCACAAAGGCCGTTTTTGCTCAGGGGCTGAGAAATAGATTCTCTCTCTTAATGAAGGAATGGCAAGGTTCTGGAAACATATTAACATGGGAGTGTTTTTGCAGCCATTTTGGAAGATAGACTATTCCAGAATTGCTCAACACTGAAATGGGTATTATGGATTTGGCAATTTAAGAGGAAGAGGATTTGCAGTGGCATGAGTTGGGTGAAAGAGAACCGAGACCAAGGAGGTACAGACACAATGTGGATACTCTTGTCCAGTGTTTAGCCATGGAAAGCTTGGGAGAATTAGAGAAGAGCATAGGCCTAAGTGCTGGGAAGATCTGAGCAGGATTGTTGCTGATAGGGAGGGTAGGGTTGGAGGCCCAGCAGAAAAGTAACTGCTAGATCAAGTCCAGGAGGAGATTGAAGAGATTGGGCACCAAGAACACAGTGGAGATGTTAGCCTTTGATGAACCTTTGCTTTGAGCCTGGAGGATGGTGGAAAGGCGGGGTACAGATGAGTGAGTGGGGTAGGGGGAGAGGGAAAGTGGGCAGTTGAGTGTGTACCAGCCTGATAGCCTCTATTTTTTTCTCTGTAGTAGGAGGCAAGACCATCTGCTGAGAATGAGAGGGTAGGAGGTGGCACTGGAGGCTCGAGGGGGTGAAGGTTTGGAATAGCTACTGTGTGCCTTGCAGAAGAAACTGCTAGGGCGAGGGTCTGCTAAGCAGACTGGGCAGATTCCTGGGAACCTGATTTTTTTTAGCAGACCTGTCAATAACTGTGGAATGGCTGTAGCTGGGAGTAAACCAGGGGTCATGAGGGATCCCTGGGTTCAGGCAGGAACCTGCCACTACCTAGCAATGCATTGGGGTCCAAGGGGCTAGAAGGACAGCTGCTACTTTCTCTGCTCAGAGCCTCATCAGCTTCCTAAGCACTGGTGGTAGAAGGTCAATAGCAATAATAACAATAATAAAGACTTGGCATCTTCCTCCCTGTGATAAGCATCAGATGCTTTTCATAGGAAGCATAGCCTGGCAGACAGTGTGGCGCACAGAGCGGCTCCTTGGTGGTGGCTGAGGCAGAGCCAGGGCTGGGTCAGAAAACAAATTGGAGACTACCTTCCCCGCCTTCAGGAGAGAGCTGGGAAGGTGGCCTGATGCCACTACCTCTGTGCCATCAGCATTGGCAGCAGCACTAGGTGGCACAGCCTTTTCACTGGGCTTGGTCTCTGGTGAACAAGTCCTACTTGGGTCATCCTTCTCTGCTATAAAACTAACACAATCCCAGCCAGATATTTGAAATAAAGTGTTTTTCTGAGTCCAGACCTAAATGGTGTCTTGGTTTTAGGAATGACGATACCGGTAAGGTGCTCAGGCATGCTTGGCAGGAGAAGAATGATTTCTTAGCGACATTAAGGCCATCTTAGCTACCAGAAGCTTGGAGATAGGAGAGGCAAGGCAATGTTTCTGCATAGCTTTCAGTGCTTTGTTTCATGCCAGTGGTAGATCCTGTGTGCTTTGTATGCCTCCTCTCCCTCTAACCCTGTGTCTTAGTTCCTTTCTCATCTCTGAAACACGATACCTTGACATCCACAAGTTAAAAGGGGAAAGGTTAATTTTGGCTCACAGTTTGTAGAGGTTCCAGTCCATAGTTGGCTGGCTCCAAGACAGGGCAGCATGGCTGATGGGCACTGCAGAGGGGAAATAGTCATGGCCTGGTGGTAGGAAGCAGAGAGAGATCGACGGAGGAGAGAGGGAGTTAGACCCTTCCAGGCCACGCCCCCAGTGACCCACCTCCTCTCAACATCACGTTTAGCTATAAACTCTTCAGTGGACTAATCTACTAATGAGTGTCACACACCTGTGACCCAGTCACTTTCCAAAAGCCCCATCCGTGAGTGTGTAAGGCTTTGGGGGTACATCTAGGTATAAACCATAACACCTGTTATTGATCACTGCTTAGTTTTGAGAGGAAAACGATCTCATTAAACTAACTCATACTAAAGAGAGAGTGACTGACACTTCTAACCTCTGGATATTTCTTTTTAGGAAGGTGAGCTTATAAATCCAAACACATATCTGCTGTAAGGATAGGGGGAGAAAGAGGTCTACAGGGATGAGACTTTAGAGCATGAGGAGGTGGGGACTACTAATAGTATAAGATAGGATGCTTTTGGCTGCAAGAATCAGAAAATCCAACTAAAAGTAGTATAGAAAATAATAACCCATATTAGCTCACATGTAAAGACATCTGGAAGTTGCATTAGCTATTTCAAGGTTGACTAATCCAGTGTCTCATCGTGGTTTGTAAGGACCCGGATTTGCATCTCTGCCATCTCAGCTTCCTGACTTGTCCTCCTAAGCTAGTACCCCTCGTGGGCCCAATACAACTGCAGTTCTTGGTGACGTCCAGATGTTAAAGAGAGCTTATTTCCCCCACATATTCCTTATCAGAAAGGAATTCCTTAGAATTTCTTTCATGTGTCATTGGCTAGAAGTAATGCCCATGCCCAAATCAGCCTTGGCAAGGGCAGTGAGACCACCTTGGTTTGACTTTAACCAGTTTTGATTCACTTCTCAGGCTAAGGCCTCCCTTGAAGATCATGAAGCGGGTACAGGACTGGAGTTCTGATAGCCAGGCAGGTGGGGGTGATAGCTGTGGGGTTGGGACCCAGGAGTGCGTGCTGGTGTTTTGTGCTCCTGGGACCCAGGCACCCCTCTTGGGGAAGGGGCAGTTTTTGCCATAGACTGTTGACTGGATAGCAGAGAAACGTAAGCAATCTCTAAGTACCTGGTGCTTGATGAATCTGTTGATGTTGGTGGCTTTGCACAAAAGAGAAAGACACAGCTGAGGAGGTTTTCAGCTTTGTCATTATCACCTGATACTGTCCCTTTAGTAGTTGGGGCAACTCTACTTCTAGATGCACGGCCAGTGACTCTTATTGATTCGAGTGGCTGTCCAGAGCCAGACTAATTGGGCCTAGAGATTGGAACAATGATTCAGCAAGAAGGGGTGAAGTGGCGAGGCACAGGGCATCTGTCTGCTGGCGAGCTGGCTCTGCAGCATTTCTTGTCTGCCCACAATAGTGGGGAGCTCCACAGGCCATATCTCACTGCTGTTGTCCCTGGGAGAGAGCAGGGTGGGACTAGGGTGGTCTGTGAGTTGGTGATGAGGCTGTAGTCCCCAGTCCTTTCGCACCATCCTGTGTCACTCCCAGCTGTGTCTCCACTTCCACGAGAGATGACGAATGCCCCTTGCTCTGTGAGGCCCTAAGGACTCTAACTCATGGCCAAGTTCCAGGCCCTCCATGTACCCAAGGCTCTGTTGTATGTTGGGGTAGAACTTGTTGGCCTGAGTGGCGTAATCTGACCTACTGCTTTGTGTTGTCCAGCCCATCCCAAGGGTCTCTAAAAATAAAGACCTGTGACTTATGTTTCTGACTTTTTTTGAGCAGTATTCAGTGCATGCTGTCTGTCATTTTGTTTCTTTTCTAAATGTGTTGATTGAACAGTGGGTGGCTAGGTAATGTCTGTGTTGGCACAGAATCCAATGCTGATTTAAAAAAAAATATATATATATGTAAAATATGCAGAGATGTAACCCATCCCATGAAAACTTCTCTTCACCCTATAATTCTGTTTTCTAAAAAGCATGCACTTTAATAACTTATCAGAACAAAGATGAACCCCATGAATGGCAAACTATTTACATAACTCTGAATTAATTTTTGATCCTTGTCGAACATCCATTTTTTACTAGTTTGGATTGGTACAGACATTCTATTTATGTGCTGCTTTTCCATAGAACACTATTTCTTTTATAGTGTGTAATAACTTGATAAGAGCAACTTACATTTCAGTTGCATTTTACAATTTGCAAAGCTCTTTCTCTGCCTTATCTTAGCTTCCCATTGTATTATCCTACATTGTATTGCATGAGGCAGGGCTGCATAAAGAAAAAACAAGAAAAACCTGGGTCCAGATCCTGTCTTGACTGTTCCAAACTATGGTACTGTTGGTGCTTTAACCTCCCGGAACCTATTTCCTTCTCTGTAAAATGGGCAAGAAAAAGATTAGATGAGAGTGTGTACATAAAATGCTTCATGACACAGTGCCTGGTACATACTAGGAACTAAATAATGTTCATTTCTTTTTTTTTTTTTTTTTTGCAATTGTAAATTATGAGCACAAGCTTTCAAGATTCTGTTGTGACCCTTCCATTTTTCTGTGTGTTTCTGTGTGGCTCACGATTGATTTTTTTTTTTTTTTTCTTATTCTGAGCCAGTTGCTCTATGGGAAAACAGTTTCATTACTTTACCTTGAAGGAAGTGTTAATTGCTGAATATACTTTGATTGAGTCATAAGTTTCCAGAATTTAGTGGCAGATTCTCAGTTATTTTGAAACTCTGGTTCCCCTAAATTCAGAGGTGATCCCTCTTTTCCACCAAAATCTCAAGAACAAAAACCTCAATCTATTCCAGCATATAGTTGTGAGCATATAGTTGTCTCAGAGGAGGAAAGAAGCCTCTTGAACTATTCATGTATTGATTTACTTATTCACTTACTCCTGTGAGTGTCCAGTGAACATCTGCGGAGTGTTGAGTATGAGCTATGGAAAAGATACAGGAGAAAATTCTAAAAGGCAAATTGCTGACAACACCTGTTTTGTTTTAGTTGATCACATCTGTTGTCAAAAAGAAACCAAAATGAATCTACTTAGGGCAGGCTCTTAAGAAGGGAAGGGAATAAAAACAGAAGGTGACCCTAAGGAGTTTTTTTTTTTTCTGAAGAAAATGATGTTTATTGGTACATTTTAGGTATACATGATGATCACGTTCATCATAGGGAATTTGTACCTGTACATGATATAACTTGATTCTTTTTTTTTCCCATTCCTCTACCCTCCCTTCAACCCCTCGTCCCCTCCTTATTTACAAAAGCTTTGTTTCCCTTTTTTTCCTTCTTTTCTCATTTTTTTTACTTTTCCCTTCCTTCCTTTTCCCCTCCCCCCTTCCTTGTTTCCCTTCCCATTTGAACATTTGTAAGGAGTTTTTTAAAAATTAATTTTTTTGGTACACTTTTGATACATATAATGATCACATTCATCATAGGGATTTGTACCTGTACATAATATATCTTGATTCTTCTTTTTTTCCCCATTCTCCTCCCTTCCTTTCAGCCCTTCTTCCCCTCCCCACTTACAAAAGCTTTGCCAAGGAGTTCTATTTTACCCTACTTAGCCAAGAAAAGTCTATAGAGTGGCAGCAACCCAAAGCCCTTGGACCAGATGACTCGTAACTTGACTTCCCTTGTCACCCAGTGAATGCCAGGGAGTTGGTGAACCCCCAGAGTTAGGTACCAAACTATATGTTTGTATATTTTCTGGGCTTCATGGCTGGCATCAGGTTTTCAGGTTGGCAGCCTACCATGAGAGATGGTGAGCTACTATCAAGAGCCACTGACTTCCACCGATGTCAGCCTCTCCTTGTCCAGGACCGGAGGCTCCCTTATCCAGGGTTTCAGTTACCTGCATTCTTGTTTACCCATAGTCAGCCATTGTACTGCAGGTACAATGCAGTAAGATATTTTGAGAGAGAGATTATGTTTACATAACATTAATTACAGTATATTATGATCTAATTATTTTTGTTAATCTCTTAGTGTGCCTAACTCATAAATAAATTATAGATTTGTATGTATAGGAAAAAACATATTATATATAGGGTTTGGTAAATCACTGGCAGTTTTAGGCATCCACTGGGGGTCTTCGGAAATATCCTCCTTGGATAAGAGGGGCTATGGAAGCCTGGTGCGGTGGTACATACCTGTAATTCCAGCACTCTGGGAGGCTGAGGCAGAAGGATCAGGATCATAAGTTCAAGCCCAGCCTGGGCAACTTAGTGACTTAGCAAGACCCTGTCTCAAAATAAAAAAGAGCTAGGATGTAGCTCAGTGTGAAGGCCCTGGGTTCAATCCCCAGTACCATGAAAAAAAGTGGGGGGACTATTGTAACCAAGAGAGTAACTCACCACCTACAGAATGCTTCAGAAACTAGCTTTATGAGTGCTGTAGAGTTTATTGGGTTATGAATTAATATACTAGTTAGTTATTATCAAGTAATATTAGTCAATAAAGTCAATGACTGCTTTAATGATTAATGGCATGAGGTATTAATAATAACCAATAATATTAATAATGACTAATTACATAATTGATTAGTAACAGAAAAAAATCATTAAAGTACCTTTCAGTGCTGTTTGGATATTAATGATAATTAAAAATTTCACAAATATAATGACCATACAATAAATGATGAATTTTTTTTTTTTTTTTTTTTTCTGGTGGGTACCGGGGGTTGAACTCAGGACCTCACGCGCCAGTAGGTGCCCATGCCACTGAGCAATATCACCGGCCCTTTTTTTGTGTGTGGGTACCAGGAGTTGAACTCAGGACCTCGTGCTTGCCCGGCAGGCACTTATGCCGCTGAGCTATCTCACTGGCCCATGATGAGGAATTATTGCTTGGCAGAAGCTTCCCCCAGGTGCGGACCTCTCTGTGCTGCAGGTAGCTCCCTGTGTGTATATCTCTGTTTGGCCCAAGGCAGCTGCCTGCAGGTAATCTGTCAGTATTGATTGAAAGACCATGGCTCCTCCCCTGCCCATCCTGGGCCAATGCCCTCTGGAAATTAGACTGGAACAAAATTCTGTAGAACTTTTCTTGCCTGAACTCAATGCCCAGAGAGTGGAATTCCAGTGCCTTCGAGGACCTACACGCCCTTAGTTCGGTTTGGGCAAGTCACTTCTGTTTGCTGTGGGCCTGCTGTGCCTCCGCTTTGGTGGCAGCTGAGGGCCATCTGGGGACACCTGATGAGATGTAATGCCTGGAGGCTGCTGTGTCCAGGTGCCTGTGTCTGACACTTGTGGCCCTGGCCTCTCCATTGCCTCCTCTCCCTTCTTGTTTCATGTGACGCAACAGAAACAAAACAAATGAAATCAATTGGCATAAGGTCACAGGTCTAGCCCATGAGAGACTAGACAAGAGTGAAAAGAAATTAGACTACAGCCTAACATGATTAAAAAGGGTTTTGTTAGAAATTGACCGTAATAACCCTGTGTGATGATTCTTTTACAATAGTGTCTGGTACATTACCTAGGACATAGGGTTTAAAAACAGAGCTTTGGTAAGCACAAGGTTGTAAGTTTGATTCCCGGGGCCAAAAATAAAAAATAAAAAAAATAAAAATAAAAACAGAGCTTTGTAGTTAATAGCTTTGCTTTAGGTTTGTATTTTTGTATCACATATGCCTGACCCAATGTGCATAATATCTGAGTCCACTGCAAACAGAGGCATAGACAAGGCTCTTAGCTGTGGCTCAGTAAGTCCATCTGGAAAGGTTGGAAGGCCATGGTCTTCTGATACCAAAAGGCCCATGATTTGCTAGTTCTTGCTGATTGCCATCTGCTGTAGCCAGGGGTAGAGATGGGTGTTCTCAAAGAACTTGGAGTGCAGGCTATACTGAGACTCACTGGGATGGTGAGTCAGTGGTTCTCTCCAGACCTGGCTTTGAATGCCAAGAGGAGGGCTTAGGAGAGTGGGAGGGTTGCCTTCTGTGTTTCCCTCCTGAATTATAGAACACCTCCTGCGTTGCTGGTAGCATCCTTGCATACTCACCACAGAGCCATTGTCTGTAGATTCATGAAACCATCCTACATTCAGGGGCCTAGTTGTGGGGGAGCCCTCAAACTGAGTCCCTGCCCCAGAGGGGCTGTAGTGTGCACTACACACCTCATTGGGCTTTTGTTCTCTGCCCCTAATGTTTAATTAAGGTGCCATGAAACTGACATCTTGGTGCTAGATATATCTTCTAAACATCCCTTTCCCTCATGCCATCACTCAAGAATCTATAGTAGGCCCATATTGCCAAAAGCCCAAGCTTTTAATCTGGATTGTCGAATCCCTTATCTCTTATCTCTCTTGTGTTGTCCAGCCTGTTTGTTCCCTTATTCCCACTTAATGTTTGCTATTAAATATTTTCTACGGAAAATATAGAAGATAATACAGGTATACTTCAGATCATCTGATCTAAAATGCTTGGGATCAGAGGTGTTTCAGATTTTTCAGATTTTAGAAATACATATACATAATGATATATGTTGTGCCTAAAGTCAAATTTAAATACAAAATTCATTTATGTTTTTCCTTCACTTTGCACACAGAGCTTGATGGTAATTTTACACAGTATTTTTAGTGTGCCTGTGTTTTGCCTATGACCTAGTCAAACCATGAGGTCAGATGTGGAATTTTCCATTTGTGGTATCATGTCAGCACTCAGAAAATTATGGCTTTTGGAGCATTTTGGATTTCAGACTTTTGAATCAGTGATGCTCAACCTACATTATGAATACTCAAGTAATAATTGGCTTAATAGAGAAAAAGGAATGACAGTTATAGGTAAAGCTGCTCTAAGTGCTTTGCAGATGGGATCTTGAAGAATAAACCTGGAAGCAGCAACAGCACAGCATGGCGAAATGCTTAAGAGCAAGGGCTTTGGAGTTGGGTAGACCCAAGTGGAATTCCGTACTTACTCGCTGAGCAAATTCAGGAAATCACACAAACTCTCAGAGCCCCAATTTCCTCATCTGTAATAGAAGTGAGGATGATAAGATGGGTTACCCATGCATCTCCTGGAGTTGTTATGAGGCTTAAGTGGAATAGTAAATAACACACTCATCCCGATGCTTGGCACATGGGGAGCAGTAGCCAGCAAATGGGAGTCATGGTTACTGCTGGTGGCTGCTGGGCTGACATATCTTGGACAGAGATAGAGCCAGGGGCAGTTTCCCCACCTACCCATACTACATGGGAGACACAGGCAGAGGGTAGGGAGGGCCCCTCGTGTATGTTGTTAGCAGACTGATGTGGTACTCGGTGGGATTTCAGGTGCTTGTCCTGGCTGTGAAGCAGCTATTCCCAGAGTTTGAGTTTATGTGGCTGGTGGATGAAGCCAAGAAGAACCTGCCTTTGGAGCTGGACTTCCTCAACGAAGGGAGGAATGCTGAGAAAGTGGCCCAAATGCTCAAACACTTTGACTTCCTAAAGGTAGGAGGGGCTGGGCGTAGAGGGCCGTGTTGGTCTGGTGGGAGGATTGATTCATGCTGTGACTATCTTTTATAGACGTCTCCTTCCTTAGTTTTCTTATGGAAGATGAGTGGTTTGTCACTGGTAATACATATTAAAGCCCTTCAAGGCAATTTCCAAAGAAGTATCTAGTGTGATTTTTGACCCGTCAGTCAATTGAACAGATGTTTTATTGCATAATATACAATCACAAGGCACCAGACACTACCTGAGGGGCTGTGTGCTGTGGTCTGCCTCCGTGAAGCATGGGGTGATGGTGATCGCTAGCACTACTGTACGCCAGTCCTGTTCAAAGCACATGTATATTATATTAGCTCATTTAATGTGCAGTTAGTTCTGCTGTAACACAATATGTGTTCCTAGAAATTATTATCGTGTGCAGAATTGCATAACAGAACCTACAGAGCTTATGGGGGAAATGGGCATAGGGGTAAGCACTGAAAAACTTCATCTGTGATACAGAAAAGAAAAGAAGACAGGAACTAATAAGAACAGTAGCCCAGTATTACAGGTGTTAAATGGCTAAGAAATATGTAAGACTGCAATATATGGGCACCTTACCTTGAAATCTTATAAGCTATTGTGAATTAGTGGAAAGAGGGTCATCTGAAATGGGGCAGGAATCTATAACACCAGATGTGATGTTTGAAGTGTGTGTGTGTGTGTGTGTGTGTGTATTTTGTGTGTTCCCATGCAGGTGTTAAGCTGGCTGCTATTTTCTATGTTCACTGTGTTTCTGGTGGGCAATAGGGCACATGAGCAGATGCAATGCAAAATTTGCGGTGGAATCAAATTGTTCCCTAATACTGTGTCTTAGTTACTTCTTATTGCTGAGGCAAAATACCCAACACCCAAAGTTAAAGAGGGAAAGGTTTATTTAGCTCACAGTTTGTAGAGGTTTCAGTCCATAATTGGCTAGCTCCAAGGCAGGGTGGCACATGGCAGAGGGGCAACCATTCATGGTGGCAGAAGACAGCAAAAGCAACAAGGGGGAGAGAAGACACTCTCTGTCCCTTATGTTATATGCAGGCTACCCACCCTAGGGTGGGTATAGCACTCACACCCATAATCTCAGCATTGGACCGTGAATCAATCACAAACTTTAGATTCAGCCACCTATGTAAAGCCTGCCCCCCCATGACTGTATGAGGCTTTGGGAGAAATCTAGACACAAAACATAACATTCCGCCCCTGGCCCCCGAAAGACTCATGTACACTGTTTTATGCAAAAGGTAATTAGTCCATCTCTAAGAGTTGCCAAAGTCTAACAGTTTTAGGATTGCTGAAAAGTGCAAGTCCCAGGTCTCCTCTGAGATTTAAGGCAAACTCTTAGCTGTGAGCCCTGTACAAATGAAAAGAAAGTTAAACACTTCCAACTTTCAGTGGTACAAGATAGATATTACAAACAGGGGATACAAAGGAACAGGACTAAAGCAAATCCAAAACCCAGCAGGGAAGACATTAAGTCCTGTAGTTCCATATGCAGCATCTGAGGCAATCTGTGGCAGGATGTGAACTCCAAAGGGCTTGGGTGGCTCCACCCTTGTGGTACTTCTGGTGCTTGTATCTCCTGTGGCTTCTCTCTTGGGTCTGTTCTCTCCCTCCTTGCAGTTTTCCTCAGACAATCCATGTTCCTGGATTCTCCAAACTTCTGGGGTCTCCACTACACCTTTGGCTTCACACTCACAGCTTCACATATTGTCCTCTCAGAGGCACACTGCCTGGCCTCCCAGGCCTTCTTCTGAAATTGGGGTAGAAGCCTTCCTGATCCCACAACTCTTGCATTTTGCATGCACCTAAAACCAGTGCCATGTGGATGATGCCAAGGTCTGCTGCCAGCTGAAGCAGTAGCCAGGCTTCCCTTTGTCTTGGCTGTAGGAGTCGAGTGCCTAGATCACTGGGCACTCTGAATCCAATTCTGAGGAACAGATTCTCTATGCTGCTGCCATTTTGGAACATGGTGTGGCTGCCGCTATTCTGGAACATGGTGCTCTGGGGCTCTCTTCTCAAAGCAAAGTCTTCCACTTTTGCAGTTTTGATGCTGCACAGGGTGGAGTCCTGATGCTTCTTGTGATGTTCTCAGGCCATCTTTTCTATTCTCCTGTTCCTTCTCAGCAATCAAGATCTCCTCTGCTCTATCTTTGCAATCCACAGCTTTACTGGAGCTTCCTTTCTGACCAAACTCACAATGTTTTAGAGCATTCTGCTGTGCTCTTTGCTCTTGATTCTCAACACAGATTTGGCTAAAAGCCCCCAACAGTAGCCATGCCACTGCCTGAACATTTGACTGCCTTGAAATTTCTTCTACAGTCTCAGGTAAAGTCTCTGGACATGAGCAAAATGCAGACAAACTTTCAGCCAAGGCATAACACACATCATCTGGAGTCTAGCAGCCAATGTAGTCCTTCTTCCCAGCAGAAAACTCCTGATCCTGGTCTTTACTGACTTTCTGGTCTTCTGAGCTCTGACCAGAATCTCCCATACAGTACAGCCTCAGGTGTTCCAGCTCTGCTTTTTCAGCCAGCATCTACGAACCTTTCCTAACTCTTTCCTTTCCCACAGCCAGCTCCAAAGGCTCTTGAGCCACATGGCCAGGTAATGTCACAGCAGCAACCCCACTTCTGGTACAAAATTCCGTCTTAGTTGCTTTTCTTGTTGCTGAGGCAAAATACCTGACACCCAAAATTAAAGAGGGAAAGGTTTATTTAGCTCACAGTTTGTAGAGGTTTCAGTCCATAATTGGCTGGCTCCAAGGCAGGGTGGCATATGGCAGAGGGGCAACCATTCATGGCAGTGGAAAACAGCAAACAAGGGGGAGAGAAGACTCTTTCTGTCCCTTATATTGTATGCAGGCTACCTGCCCTAGGTTGGGTGTGCACTCACACCCATAATCGCAGCATTGGACCATGAATCAATCACAAACTCTAGATTCAGCCACCTACGTAAAGCCTGCCCCCCATGACTGAGTGAAGCTTTGGGGGCATCTAGACACAAACCATAACATAGTGTATATCAACCACACTAGAACAAAATTGTGTGTTTCTGAAACAACCATTATAGCAGAACTGCATTCTGCAGTAGAAGGCACTTCTTGTGGAAACAGAGTCACAACTATCAGTGCCCCGTGAGGAGTACTGCTGGTGAGTGGGCTGAGGACTCAGAAGCCATTCATGGCCCATCATGTCAGGGAAGCCTTTGCTGAGGAGTAGGTAGTAGAGCTGATCTTTGAGGACTGTCCCAATGTCCCCATGGGGCAAATAAGAGTTGGAATGAGTGAAATCCTTGGTGGAGTTTGTACCCATTTATCAGAGGTTCCCTTCATTATAATGGTGTAGAGGTTGGAGAATCTTCCTGGGATTCTACCAAGAGAGCTTTGCTTTCAACTCTAGAAGAGATCAGCCTTTTTCTCCTCACTCAGGAGGTCAGGAGAAGGTGGGAGGGGAGTCATAGAACCTTTAGGAGCTTTTTGTTTGAGTTTCAGAGTGCCTAGTCATGTGCCCAGGAGAAGGTGGGAAGGGAGGTTGGCTGGGAACACTGTATGGGAAAGGCTCTATTGTTCTGGACTTTAGCGTCATGTGGCTTTGGAAGACATTGTGAGACATGGAGGTATTGCTTCTACTTCTATATTCTAGTACAGATATATCTGTACTAACCACCTGGGAATCTCAAGGCCTGGTTCATGGGAAGAAAAGCTGTGATGATCAGTGCAGTGTCTTGGCACACTGATTTCGGTGGAAGGGAAAGTTTAGCCCATCTCCAGGCTCCCTTGTGGTCACCTGGGTTTTTGATGGCCTCTGTGGTAGTTATGAATGTCCACACTTCCTTGTGCATGTGAATCGAGAAGTGCAAACTGGACCGGAGAACACTGTGTTAGCCTTTAAGCTCAAATTACCAGTCAAATGAAAACTGGGTTCTCTCAGACAAATAGTAATATGAGCTAATTAGCATACTGCTGTGAGGCCCAAGTTATGCTTCCACTTGCATATCCCATTCCTTAATGTTCCTTTATCCTACATTTGTCCTGGACAAACTTCCCATCTAATGGGGCAGGAACACACAAATGTGTTGTTATAGTAGAGATTATTTCACAATGTGACAGACACCACTCTTTGTTTTCGTGGGTCCCAAGATAAAGTAATTAGAGGGCTTCCGAGAAGTCTTGAGAGTACAGAGGAGAAAGCAATATTTATCAAATGGTTCTTCTTTGTCAGGTACAATGGCATCAGACACAGTGCAGGTACTATGACAGCGAATCTTTCCAACGGCCATCATCCCATTTTACATATGACAGTCCTTGAGTAGAGGAGCTCAGGCTTCAGTCCAGGTTTTCTGACTCCAAGTCTGGTGCTCATCTCAGGATTTTCTGCTGCCTTTTACCCGTCAGGGCTGCCCCTCAGAGCCAGAGCTCCGAGCCAGACAAACAGAAACATCTCCTCCACTGTTTCCATGGAAATGGCAAAATCGTCCCCTTGCTGGGGCCAACTAATAATGGCCAGACCAAGACATGCAATAATAATAACACAAATTTTTGAAATGAGTATGCCAAATGGGTAAATAATTAATGTACCAATTTGACCTGCTGCCTCCAGAACTGTACACTATTCCTCAGACAATGGTGGAGCAAAGGCTCCTGAGTAATTAATTTTGCCTAAACACATCACAAGCAGGAAGTGAATTTTACGCTGTGAACTCAGTTTAGCTCTTAAAACTGGAGATAGATTGCTTTTGCATGCTGGCACCCCATCACAACATCTGTGTGTAATTAAGCCTCAGCAAAGAGTTTACCTCTCAGTGTGTGAGGTATCTTCCAGTGCTTACGTGAGGTTTAATAACCTTGGCCCTATACTATAAATCTGTGTGCCCCAGACAAGCACTGAATGCAAATAAGGTTTCCAGGAGACTAGGGGAAGGTGGGGGGCAGCCAGGCTGAACGGTCAAGAAGATAGCTGGGGACAGGGCCGGGAGGGAGGAGCCTCTGAGCGCTGGTTGTGGGCCTGGTGGAGATAAGAGTGTGTTTGGTGAGTGGAGGTGGGGACGGGAGTGGGCCGCGTTTTGGCGGAGTCACTCCAGGGTTTCATCCTGTGCAGTGAGGGGCCTGCAGAAACTGTTGACAAACGCTGAGGGATGTTATGCTTTTGAAGAAGCATCGTAGCTTCCTAGAACTGTGAAGATTAGCAACTACTCATGAATAATTAATAGTTAACATTTTGACATGCTTGTACTGTGTTAGATACTTTTAAAATGCTTTACATGTATTTACTCTTTAATCCTTTTAATAACCCCACAAGGGAGCTGCCTTTTTCTTCCTCCTGGGACTGGGGATTGAACCCAGGGCTTTCATATTGAACTACATCCTTGGCCCTTTTTCATGTTTTATTTTGAGACAGGGTCTTGCTAAGGTGCTAAATTGCCCAAGCTGGGCTTGACCTTGCAATCCTCCTGGCTTAGTCTCCCAGAGTGCTGGGATTATAGGCATGTGCCACCATGCCTGGCTGGGAGGTGCCATTCTTAACTTCATATCTTCATGGGGAAACTGAGGCCCCGAGAGATGAAATCATTTGTCCAAGGTTACACAGGATTCCAGTAAGGGGCAGAAACAAGCTTTGAATGGAGGCACCCTGGCTCGGAGCCTGTGCTTCAAATGACCGTGCTCCTCTGTCTTTGTGATGCTTCATGGGAAAGACGAATTATGGTGGGCCATCTGTGGCACCTTCAGCCCTGGGGGGCTCAGAATGCCCATGATTCACTATGTGGCAGTCATGAGGGCAGCTGATGTTTGTCTGGCAGTTGCTAAGTGTCCGCTACTGTGTCAAGTATGCTGCTTCCGCTGATAGGAAATGGTTATAAAACTGGTTCAGAGAGGCTATAAAACTGACCCATAGTCACACAGCTTGTGGGAGGCACAGTCGTGGCCCCACCCAGCAGTCTGACTATGGGTCTGTGCTCTGCCTCACTGGGCTGTGGCTGCAGGAGGACAAGCCACAGCACAGGAACAAAGTAGCAGCACAAGGTCAGTACACTGAGGTAGAAGCCTCCTGGAGTCTTAGGTAGAACTTTCCAGAATCTTCCCTCTTCCTCAGGGTCCACATTGGCCTCGGTGTGGGAGCCCGCAGGTGGAGCCCCTGCCCTGTGGCAGGCAGGCAGACGGACCCGTGGTCCTCGGCCAGGTGTGGCTTTGCCTCCCAGGGATTTGTGTTGGTTTTTTGGGGGGGTTGGTTTTCCTCTTTGATCCATTCCTTGACAGAAGAAGCAGAGTGGGGGGATGAAGGTGAGGCCTGCGTGTCACATGATGTGAGCTTTACCGCACTCGAAACCCTCCTGCCCACCCGATGATTTGCAGGGCAAGTCACCTTCCCGATTGAGTGAGGAGCAGCTGTGCATTTCGCAGTCATGGTCTTGCTGTGTCTGTCTGTGGACCTCCCTGAGCTCCCTCGACGAGCCCCTCCATTGCCCAGGTCGGGTATTTCTGTCATTTCAGACCTGAGCAGTGGGTGCAAAGGGCACATCCTATGGTCAGGCTGCACTGGTCACACCAGAGGGAGCAGAGATGGAGGAGGGCGCCCCACACACTGGCCCTGCCTGGCCAGCCCCAGGCACCACTGCTTGGGTCCTCCTTCCATGGTAGCTGTCCTGGTGTCCTCCATGTGGCCCCAGGGACCCTGCTAGTAGTGTAACCTCCTGTCTCCAGAGCCCCAGGCCCACCACCATGCTTAGTTTTCTAAACAAAAGGAAAAAATTAGCTCAAAATGACATCCCTCTCGCTTAGAAACCATGAACAAAAACAATAAATGAATTTATACCCTTTTTTGTTTATTTTACATTACTGGGGATCAAACTCAAGGCCTCACGCATGCTAGGCAAGTGATTTACCACTGAGCTAAAATCCCAGCCCTTTTTATTTTGTTTTGAGACAAGTTCTCCCTAAATTGCCCAGGCTGGCCTCAAACTTTAAATCCTCCTGCCTCAGTCTCCTGAGTAGCTGGGATTACAGGCCCACTTAAGGTTTGTTTTTTCAAAAAGATGCTTTTTGAAAAATGTCAAGGAGGCTACATTTTTTTTTTTTTTTGTGGGTACCGGGGGTCGACCTCAGGACCTCGCGTGCCAACAGGCACCCGTGCCGTTGAGCGATATCACCGGCCCCTTTTTCGTATGTGGGTTCCGGGAGTCGAACTCGGGCCCTCGCGCTTGCCAGGCAGGCGCTTACGCTGCTGAGCCATCTCACCGGCCCCAAGGAGGCTACATTTTAAGTTCAAAGGAACAGACAGTCACAGATTTCTCTATTGGCCCAGATTTTCAAATGGCAAAGCTCAAAAGAAGTGGCAAAGCAAGAGAACACCTTGATGTCAGTTGGAGCCATGGTTCTAACCAGAGGGCTTCGCTCGTGTGTAGGGGCCCCACTTACCCTCAGAGCCCCTTCTCAAGTGAAGCAGAAACAATGCTTCTTGCCAGTGGGGAAGTTCAGTGAATGAGCTGAGTGCAACAGTTTCCATCAGAATTAGGAACAGAAAGTAGGTCTCTGTGTTGAGGACCGCGATCTTGTTGCTAGGAAAGTTTGGGGGGCCAGGGCAAGGGGAGATCGTATTCTTCAAAACGTTTGAATTAGCTGGTCTTGTTTTTAATTTGTAAGAGGAATAAGCCCATCAAAATTTTGAGGAGACAGGCAGCATGTGGAAAGCTGCCTGGCTACAGTGGTCCTGAGGGCTGTCACTCACTCAAGTGGTGTCATTCAGACCTCTTTCCTGCTCCTAGGGGATTCTCTTCTCTTGTTGGCTTTACATGTTCTTAGAGTTAGAGGGAGTTAAAGAGTTTATTAGTTAGTATTGCACTTGTTTGCAGATAGCTAAAAGCCCTATTTATAGCATCTTGAACAAAAAAAGATTTATTTTCCTCATAGCAGCAAGGTTTGCAGCAGTTGCCTGTAGATACCATTTTAGTATTTGATAATATCACAGCTTTCATCTCTGATTTTCTTGCATTCGCCTTCATGGTTGAACGATGGCTGCTGCAGCTCCAGAAATTGCATTCACTTTTAAGGCAGGAAGACAAAGAAGAGTAGTTCTGTTCCAAAATCCCTTTTTAGTCAAGAAAATAAAAACTTTCTCAGAATCGCCTAGCAAACTTCTACTTAGATTTGATAGGCCAGAACGGAATCACATGACCACACCTACGGTAAGGCCGGTAGGGAAAGCATTCTTTTTCATCTCCAGTGAAGAGGAGAGTTGGTACATGTGCTGCCAAAGCGAGCACGAAGAGGAGGATTGGGAATAGACGTTAGCTCGAGATCCAGCGCTGTGTCTACATAGGGCTTGTAGGAAGCTGGCATGAGAGACAGAACTTAGCATCTGGTAAAGATCCATCTGTTTGCTCCTTACCTGCACCACATCTATCACCTGGTGAGAAAGCTGCGGTGGCGAGGGAGGGCGTTTGTGAGCCTGGAGTGGCCTGGTGGGGGCGGGAGAGGGGATGGTTCTGAACACCAGTGCCTGGGGCGAGGCGCTTCACGTTTCCCTCTCAAGGTCCAGTATGGAAGGCATTAAGGGGGTGGGGAGGCCGCTTTCTATCCCCAAGCAGGAGGGGTCTCTAGAGGAGTGGGCAGGTGGGGCTGGACCCTTCTCTCTGGGTCCGATCTCCCTCAGTCCCCCGCGGGGAAGCAGAGCCTGCCTGCTGTTGTCTGGCCTACACTGCTGTGCCTCGCTGTGGTCCTGGCTCCTGACCTCCAGCCCCTCCTGATGTGAGTGGCCCTTCCCCTTCCAGGTCCCCCGGATCTACTGGGAGCTGTCCACCAAGCGGGTGCTGCTGATGGAGTTTGTGGAGGGCGGGCAGGTCAACGACAGGGAGTACATGGAGAGGAACAAGATCGACGTGGATGAGGTGAGGCTGGGGCACTGCTGTGTGTGTGCGGAATGTGGGATTGTCCGGGTGAAGTCTTGGGGTCTGGCCCCACTACCCATTGTCTGAAAAATGACAAACAGAGCACAGAGGATCCTTCCAGATCACCTCATCCAGCTGGCCACACACAGTGGGGATGGGAACAGAGTCCTCCCTGTTGCTCCTGCCTGGCTGAGCCATTGCCTGTCTTCCTTTTTGTCCCATCTGGGTCCCACACAGCCAAGTGGCCACAGGCACAGTGGGGCCAAGTCACTGGGCCCTAACCCTTCTGCCCTCCCCTCCCCCTGCCACTGCCCAGGACACAGGTACCAGGCAGCAGGGAGGACCCCAGTAGCCACCTGGATCTGCTTGGCAGAGTAAGGGAAAGTGTGGGGCTTGTGCCTCCCACCTCTGTCCCTTTGGTCCTTATACCTTATCTCCTGCCTCCTGGTCACCACGGAGTGGTGGGTATTTGCCCACAATACTTATCATTGCCGTAGTCCTTGTGGGGCTAGGTGTGGGGTTCAGAGGGGAGCCAACCCAGTCCCGGAGCTCCCTTTGGATCAGCCCTATCCCAGGCAAAGGAAGGGAAGGCGAGGGCTGGGGCATGTTCCCTGGGGCGTGCTGGAGATGCAGATGCTAGAGGCTTTGGGTGTGACCCTAGAGGTTTTGGAGAGTCACTGGAGGGTTTGGACATGAAGGATCAAGGTAGTGACACAGTCTACTTGGGGCAGGAAGGCATGGAAGGGCCCAGACCCACTGGAGGCCAATGCTCTTTCCTACTTACCCGCCCGCACCCCCTCACACCGGGTGACACATGAGGATGTGCATGGGTTTCCAGTGGGGAGATGGCCCAGAGGAGATAGCCAGGGACATTTCGGGGAGCGTGGGGGTTGTCAGGCCTCCTGGTGGCTGTATGGCTCTATAAATGGGGACCACAATGGCATACGCCTTTGAGGGACCGTGAGAATTATGTGAGTTAGTCAAGGACCTCGCTGAACACAGTGCCTGGAGTGTAGTTGGCACTGCAGCAGGGTAGCAGGATTTGTTACTCTTTTCATTATTATTATCATTGGCTCCTGTTCTCTGTTTGTCTCCTTAGTGTTTTTGATTGCCTGACTTCCCATGTTATGCCCTTTGTCCATTATAAGCCCAGGAGGGAGGTCTTACGGTCTCTGTTTTGCAGATGAAGAATCTAGAGACTGAGAGGGGAAAAGTAGTTTGCCATAGATTGGAAACCAGGCCTCCCTGAGTCTGCAGTTCCCCTTAGACCATGAGAGGAGGGGCTGCAGCAAAGTGTGTTGAGCAACTGCAAGAATAGGCCTGGGTGGCTGTGACTGGCTCAGGCCTTCAGGTAAAGCTGTTGTCCCCCGCTGTGGGGACATGGAGCTCCAAGAACCTATTTGGAGGGTGGCTGCCAAGACACAGAGGCCACCCCACCCCCAGCTTTCTTCGATGAGTTCTGCTTCCTGGAGGGACAGGATGAGACAAAGAGTAATTCATTCTCCACTTCAGAGTTAGGGAGAAGAGAGACAGAGAGAAACAGAGACAGAGACAAAGACACAGAACATATAGATGTCTCTCCTGTGGTCACTCAGCTGGTAACAAACGGGCTGCTCCTCCTCCTTCCTCCTCTTTTTCCTCTTCCTCTCCCTCCCCCCCTTTTTTCTTCTTTTCTTTTTCTTCCTTCACACTGAGCTGCATCCCTTTCTACTTTTTCATTCTGAGGCAGGGTCTCACTAAGTTGTACAGGCTGGACTTGAACTTAGGGTCCTCCCGCTCAGCCTCCCAGAGTGGTGGATTACAGTTGTACGCGTCGTACCCTGTAAACAACTGGGGCTTCTCACTCTGCTCCCTTTGCCCTTGGCTCCAGGGGTGATGCAGGGCAAGGGTCTGGGCAGGTGGCAGTCTTCGGCTGCGGTGCGTGGAAGGGATGTGATGGAGGGATGGGTGGTCACCTCCTTCAGGGGGAGCAGAGGCTCTGCCTGCTCAACAGGAGAGACTTGGAGGCCTTGGCCCTGCTCAGTTATTGGCATTTCCTTATGGCTGGCTGTGGAGGGATGTGCATTCCAGCCCCAAATCCATTCATCTCTCTGGATCCAGTGAGCCAAGGCCCTAATGATGTTTAATCAGAGCCAGCTTTAATTTTCCAAGAAGAGTGCATAGGAGGAGAGGTGTGCTCTGGTGTTGCTTGCTCGAGGCTGAATGAGGCACTCATGGCAATGGACACCTCAGGACACTCAAGAGGCAGGGCTGCTCTGCTCCTGCCACTACCCTCTGGCCATACCTTGCTGATGAAGCCAGCAACGGGGCAGACAGGCCTTGGTCAACATCCTTAAGTCAGTGAAGTGGGGAACAAGGCAGCCTCAGTCCCTGGGTTGGCCTCTGAGAGGCTGTGCAAGAGTGTTGGTTGTTTTCTGTGGATGTAGAGGAGACCTGCTGGAACCCTAGTGTGTGCCAGGGTTGTGAGACACATAAGCTCTACTTGTTACAGCTATTATTAATAATATAAATTTCTAAATGGGAAAGCTCAAGCTCAGAGAAGTTCGGTAGTACACAACCAGCAGGGGAAGAAGAGGGGTTGAACTCGGGTTCACCTGACTCCAAAGTCCTTGCCCCTCCACCTTCTCCGTCTCCCTCCCAGAGGTCAGCGTCGGGCTGCAGTGGGATCCGGAGCCAGCTGGTTGACAGCCACATCAGTAACTATGCAAAGGAGGTGCAGCACTGCCCAAGAAGCTTTGCCAAATGGCAGCCGGACCATTGTTGTTTTCATTATTGTTGGTGGCCCTGTTGTGTCTTCCTCTACCTCCTTCACCGTTAACACTCATCTACTGCCTGAGCCCATGCACCAGGCCCTCCACACCGATAGCTTTCAGAAGGAGGGCAGTGGTCTCCATTGTGCAGATGAAGACATTCAGAGACTCAGACAGAAAAGGCAATGTACCTAAGGTCACCAGTCTTAGGACACATTTGGTAAGTTTTCATATGCGTGTGCCATGTAATCACCATCCAGGTGAAGATACAAATCATTTCTGGCAAGCTCCCTCTTGCCCCCTCCCAGTCAGTGTCCCCGCTGCCACTGTGGCCACTTCTGTTCTGACTTCTTTCACCATAAATTGCTTTCCATCTTTACTGAACATCATGGAAGTGGAATCCTACAGTGTTGGGTCTGGCGTCTTTGGCATCAATCAGACGTGGGCCTTTTTTGGAACGTCTGTTCTGTTCTACTGGTGTATGGGTCTATCCTTGCAATAAGGCACTGTCTTAATTTCCTTTTTTTTTTTTTTTTTTTGTGGGTACCGGGGGTCGACCTCAGGACCTCGTGCACCAGCAGGCACCTGTGCCACTGAGCGATATCACCGGCCCTTTTTTCATATGTGGGTTCCGGGAGTCGAACTCGGGCCCTCGCGCTTGCCAGGCAGGCACTTACGCTGCTGAGCCATCTCACCGGCCCTGTCTTAATTTCTTAACCCCCTGTCCTGGCTTCTAGGCTGTGCCTGACTTGGGGAGTGCTTTGGTATTTAGTAATGATGTCATTAAATACCGACTTCGACAGCAGCCTCAGGCAGGGCCATGGCCCATGTGCTCCACTGTGCCATTGCTGACCATCAGTAATGGTGGGACTGGAGCAGGAATAGGCTAAAGATTAATCTACCATGTCTCTTACTAACTGGCATCAAAGCCCCAGGCCTTGGAGAAGACTAATGGTGCTGAGGATGGAAGGCTGCACATTCCAGAAAGACTTAGGTGGACCTCAGAGGTTCCATAGGCCCAGTGAACTCAGCAAGCCAGACCTGGAGTGACCCTCCCTCCTGAGGACAGCCTGACCTGGCTGTGAGCCTTCCTTGGGGAGGGAAGTAGAAGAGACATATAGGAGTACCAAGGGGCAAAAATCTTACTCTACTTCCTGGTGGTACTGTGGCTGGTGGCATCTTGGCTGCTATGAACTGTGACTCTGCTGGAAGGTGGCTCGAGAAACCTCTCTCAATGGCTCCAGAGCCCTGTGACTCCTGTTGATTCAACACCATTCCACTTTGAAGAGACTGACTCACCCTGCAGCATCCCAGCTCGTGAGGACCCAAAGACCAGTCTAACTAGCCAGTTCCTGATCGACTCAGAGGAGGAAACACCAGGTTAGGAGGCAAGAGATGTTGGTGCAAGCTCCAGTCTTGCAGTGCCTTGCTTCGTGACCTTATGCTAATCATTTCTCCTCTCTAGTCCTCAGTTTCTCATTGAAGGTGTTGTACTAGCTGGACTCTAACTAAGCGTCCTTTCTACTCAAATATTTTACAGAACAGTGATTCTTCACTTCTGTGGGTGCTGTGCCTGGTTCATGAACTGTCTATTTCAGAAACACAAGGGGAGCTTATTCAACAGTGTAGATTCCTGGGTGTCACCCCAACTTACCGATCAGAATCTGGAATGGGAAGGATTGTAGAGGGTTGAAGGATCTGCATTTTAGCAGACTCTCCAGGTTGCTCACTCTCTGAAGCTCAGGACCCCCCCATCCCTCACCCCATCATGAAGCCAGGGACCCAGGCCACCCAAGTAAGCCATGAGAGCTCACCCTGCTGTTTGTATCTTCAGGCATGAGGTGGCCCTGCCAGGTGTGCTCACCTGTGGGGAGCATGGGTCCTGGGAGATGGCAGCCTGCAAGGGCCCACATTTGTTTGTGTCTCTGAGCCCAGAAGCAGATATTACTGAGGGCCTGACCTGGTGATCATATTTGCCAATCACTTTAAGAGCTGGTGACAGTGACTGTCACTGATCTCATTAAAAGTAAAGGTCGTGCAGCAGTGCTTTTCCAGGCTGGATGGAGCCTCCTCAAGCCACAGAAGCAGTATTGATTGTGGAACCTTTATCGAAGGTTAATTGGATTTCAGTGAGTGTGTGTTTAAGACCCTGCCTGGGCTGAGGCCCAATTTAATTGGCATGAAATTAGCCAAGAGAAAGGTGACAGAATTGGGAGTTTAGGGGCAGCAGGGACAGATAACTGAGGCCTGGTGGGCAGATACCCCTGTTTCTGAAGACTGGGAGTAGGTCCAGGGAGGGGGTTTGAAAGAGATGCCACCTGGCCATCCCCGAGCCACGGGAGCTGGCTGGGGAGAGGCCTGCGGGGTTCCTCGGCTGTCATTGCGTGGTCCTCAGAATGGCCCTCCTGTGTGGGGTGTGCCCTGTCTGCTCCCTTCTCCAGAGGGTAAATCCCTGTCTTCCATCAGGGTTGGGAGGGCACCTGGGGGTTTAGCTTATCCTTGTAAAGTCCTTCAACTAATCCTTTTGCAGGACCCCCCCATATCCCATTTTCAGAGATGCCAGGAGCACTTGAGCCTCCTTGGGGCTCAGAGGTAGTACGCATAAAGCTTCCTGTTGCTGGCGTGGGGCTCCATGAGTTCTAGCTGGCTGAGTGTTTTCTTGGGAGCCATCCCCTCCTCAAAGCTAAATAGGTTTGCTTGTCTCATTTTGTCTGCTATTGCTGGTCTTCCCACTTGTCGTGGTGGGGTCTTTGCCTTCTCTTCTTCCTCTAGAGTCATTTTAGTGGGGCTAATGAGGGAGTGGAGTCAGTGGCGTGGCTTGTCTGCCATGCTTAGCCAGAATGTCTTGCCAAGTTTCTTCTTTTCAGTAGTTTAAAGACTCATTCCCTGCCATTGTAGGAGTAGTGCAAGGATCTCAGATCCACCTTTTATTGTGGGTGCTGTGTGTTAAGTGCTGCAATAGAGGTATGGACAGTGTGTGGTGAGGCTGGGTGCTGGGTAGGAAAGGCAGAGGGTCTCAAAGTCAGGGGACCTGGGGTTGTGTTTGGCTCTGCCATTCACTGGCTCGGTGCCCGTGGGTGAGTTACTGAGAGTCTAAGTCTGCTCATCTGTGCAGTTGGAGGGACAACAATACTTACTCTTCAGTGCCATGGTGTGAACTTTGCAAGCTGTGAGGCTCTATAAATTCATAATCCATGAGGGTATTATTCACAGAGGCATGGTTTCCTCCATAGATTCTTTGAAAATCCTCTTCGCTCCCTTCCTGTCTTGTTCACCTGTGAGTTGTATGAGTTTGTAGACTTGAAGATTGAGTAATAGTCGTCAGTTAAGTATGTCTGCTGCCCCCCATAAAAACTCTGCTCAAGTTTCTGTCTTTCCCCTTGATCCCTATTTCTACCACCAACTCTGTTGATGGGATCTTTTCATTTTTGCTCAGCATCACTCCTACCTGCTGGGTCTTTCTGGCTCTCTAGGACCTGCAGATGCATGAAGATCCTAGTTATCGAACTCACTAGAAAGAAAATATCTCCTCCCATTGTCTGCCTTCCATAACTTCTTGGGAGCTCCTGGATATTACAGGGGCCCAGGGGCCCAGGACAGCTTCCTGGAGGTTCATCTTCTCATAGCAGAGGTGTTGGGAGTGGCAACAGTGTCACTTTGGAGTTATGGTGCTGGGTCTGCTGCTTGTAAGTTGTGTCACTTCGGGGAAGCGACTCACCCTTTTATGTCCCCATTTCCTTTTTTTTTTTAATGTGGGTACCAGGAGTCTACCTCAGGACCTCGCGCTTGCCAGCAAGCGCTTGTGCCGCTGAGCAATATCACCGGCCCTTTTTTTCCTTTACGTGGGTACCGGGAGTCGAATTCAGGACCTCGCGCTTGCCGGGCAGGTGCTTACACCGCTGAGCTATCTCACTGGCCCCCCATTTCCTTTTTTAAGTAGGGTACCAGAAAGTGACCCATAGGACTGACTGATGATTAAAGTATAAAACACTTGGTGCATGATGGGCCCAGTGTATATTCAATGTATGAGGAATTAAATCACCCAGGATTCCAACCGTCAGCCCCTCTGTAGTGGCACTAGGATAGAATTTCCCAGCCCTGGAGAGCAGGGAGGGAAGAACCCTTCTCTCCAGTTTTCAGTCAATTCCACTAAGGTGGGAGGATTTGAAAATCTTTCTCTGGAGTGACTTGTAGTCCAAGCCAGGAGACACTAGGTACCAGCAGCTTTTCCTCCCTTTACCTGTGTCTTCCAAGAGCCATGGCTCTTAGGATCCCCTTCTGCCTCCTCTGGGTCCAGGGTGACTTGCAGAGCATCTTTAACATGACAACTGAAGAGCCTTTCTTGGCCTTGTGACGCCCCCTGCGTGGCTCCAGGAGGACGGGTTGGTCAGGCCTAACCTAGAGAAGCTTTCCCAGGTGCCCAGAAGTGCCATAAGAGCCACCTCCTCAGGTTCCTGGGACTAGCCTGACACCTGCTGTCTTCCTCATGGCCTCTCCCAACACCACAGGTGGTCGAGCAGGTTCTCAGCACCCTTGAGGTGAGGGACATGGTCGCAGCATTCACTTGTCCAAGATCACCACCCAGCCGTCAGTAAGTTTGGTCTCAGTGCTGGGTCGCAGTAGGTGGTCTGTGGTTTACGTACCCTGGTGCAGTGGTGGTGAACCTGTGGCACGCGTGTGGCAGCCAGCTGTATGTTATCATTGAAAGCTATAAAAGGTTCACCAGCACTAACCTGGTTGTTGTTCCTGGGGACGAGGTAAGCAGAGCTTATTGTACTGTGCTCTGTGTAGCGGTCTCGTCTGCGCCCAGAGGTCTGGGCAGAAACTGGGAGATGGGCAAGGAAAGTGTGAACAACAAACCTCCTTCTGCTTAATATGGGCCAACTTGTGTGATGATTAATATTCTAGCAACCCCCTGTTTCTTCCAGAGATCTTGGCCTTGCTTCCATGATATCCCTCAGGAACATACATACACTTTCCCTTGGGGGTGGGAATAAATTAATTCATGCAATTAAAGAATAATTAAAGTACTTTCAGCCAATTCAAGTCTTGAGAAAAATCCAAAAATATCTCCTTGACTTAAGTATTATTTACTAAATTAATTCTTTACCCAGCCTTTTTATAGAGTCCTGGTTTTTTTCCCCCTTCCCTACTGTTAGAGAATACAGGCATTGTGTAATTATTGAAATCACTTGTGAGTGGCACATTCTTTTTACAAGGAACAATTAAAAGACTTAGTAACTTTTTTCCTAAGTGGCACGGTACCATGGTGCTAGTTAACACTGTGGCTTGGTTAGCCGCCTGATCAGGTCTTTTTTTTCTGAATGGTGCTAGGGATGGAATCCAGGGCCTCGAGCATACCAGGCAAGTGCTCTGCCACTGAGCTACGTCTTCGGCCCAGGCACCTGTCTAGGATTTCCTGCAGAGATTCTTTTCTTGAAATGGAGCACCTTGCTGGGCCCAGTGGGGCCTTCAGAAATTTTGGGGGAGCCCCCTTGTGCCTCCAGAAGGAGCTTCCTAGGACAGGAGAGGCAGAGTGACGTGACAACCCAGTGACTGTTCTCTGGAGCGAGGTCACCTGGGGTTGACTCCTGGGCTCATAATTGCTGAGCAGGGGTTGAAGCTTCTTTCCCTTTCTGGGTCTTCCTTCCATACCTGTTTCATACAGATGATGTCCATGCGTACTGAGTTCATCCGTGTTGAGTATCTGGCACAGCACCTTGACTATAACCACTCAGCAAAGGTGTTTTTTCTTATCTTTGTACAGATGTCATTGTTAGTGGGGCAGAGGCAGCATTAGGGACGCAGTTGTCCGTTCTTTTATTTATTTATTTTTTTTGTGGGTACCGGGGGTCGAGCTCAGGACCTCACGCGCCAGGAGGCGCCTGTGCCGCTGAGTGATATCACCGGCCCTTTTTTCGTATGTGGGTTCCGGGAGTCGAACTCGGGCCCTTGCGCTTGCCAGGCAGGCGCGTACGCCACTGAGCCATCTCACCGGCCCAGTTGTCCGTTCTTTAGTGGAAGGTGTAGCTAACGTCATATGGAAGGGGTGGGAGAGAGGGTTGTGTGCCCAGCAGGGGCCTTACATTTTCTCCTGGGACCCTTCGTGTCTGTGTATAGGTGTGTGTGGGTGCTCCCTGCCCTCTGTGAACCGATTGATTCCAGCACAGCTCTAAAAAATGTTAAGAAAAATCATTCCACAATTTAGAAATAAGGCCAGAGGAGTACAGTGTGCCCTTTCAAAGTCACTCTTGGCCATTGTTCAGCCAGCACCCCCTATCCCCAACTTTTTAATATCTAGGGAAATGTACTTTTGTTTGACTTCGTTATGGACGATTAATTAAGGCTTCAGACTGAAGTCATACATCAACTTGTAGATCTTGTCCAGTAGAGATGCAAATAATTTCTGTCCAGTAGAAAAGATAACCCCAGAGGTTGATATTTTAAATGCATCATAGGACAATAACCAGCTTCTATTTCATCTAAAATCTTAATCTCTTGATCCTCTTTAAATGGCCTTAAATACCTGCCTCCTCAAAATTCCCTTTGAACAAGTTCTACCATCTTAACTTGCTTTGTTGTTAGTTAAGGAACCTTTGACACTTGGTCATTCTATATTTGTATGAGCTGTGTCTTTAATTTTTTTTCCAAGTTTAAAGGGAGGTGCTTTATCCCTTTATCCCCATGCCACTCATGCCCAAGGTGGCAGAACCATGATGGTTCCAGCATCAAGTTATTGGCTTAGGCTAGTTTGTGCTTTTTGTTTGCCTTCCACACCTGTCCATCCTAGTGGCATCTGGTTAAAACAAATATCGGGAGCAGATCCCAGTAACATGGGCGTGTTGAAAGGGGAGGGCTGCTCTGGTGGCTCTGCTTGTGTACATGCGCAGCAGTAGCAGCGCCCCTCCCTCCTCCTACTGAAGCAGCTCAGTCCTCATGGAAAAGGGCTCCCCCACCCTGAGTCCCCACATCCCTAGGGGCCATCTTTCAATGTAGTAATAAGGGGCCTGCAGCGATTAGCAATATTTCAGAAAGCTTAAGGGAGATCATACATCTCCCCCTGACAGGTCTGCCCAGACTAAATGAAATGTCATTTCTCTGCTTTTTGGCTAGAATTCTGTCAGCTCAGTCTGGCTGCCCTGCTTATCTTGGGCTGATCAGAAGCCCTGATTGGACCTTATATGCGTCCTTGACAAATAAAAATGAATGATTACTTAATAAATGCAATTGGTTTGGTAGATACAGCCTTTCAAAGTATGGCTCCAGGGAGCTCCAAGGAATGTAACAGTAGGGTTCTTGGTGGCACAGAGGTAGGGGCTTGCTAGCTCACTTAGGACCAGCTCTGGCTGAGACCCCCTTTCCCGGGAAACAGTGTGGTAGCTCTGGGACACTTAGCCTCTCAGCCTGTCTGAGAACTTGGTCTGGGACAAAGCCCTGTTTGTCACATGAGTAGACATTAAGTACGAGGGCGCTGGTTTCGCCCAAGGCACTGGAGTACTGGTGTGACAGCAGGGCGCAGTTTCGTAAGTGTCTTCATCTCGTAAAAGGCACAGTGAACTGAGTGTACCCACTTCCCAGAAGTGTTGTGAGGAATCAGTAACCACCACTGGGGCATCTGGGGAGGTCACCAGGTCACAAGCACTGTGGTGTTCTGATTTACTGCTACAGCTACCCTTGAGAGTAGCACTATTATTTCCGTTTGACTGATGAGAGTGTAAACAACTTAAGGTCACAAAGCTCAATTGAAAAGTGCACAAGTCGGTGTGAGCCATATAGAAGGCTGTGGGGTTGCACCTGCTTTGAATCTGGGGTGTGCCTTTTTCCAGTCATGAATAATTGAGTTAATCTTGAGGAGTCTCAGTTCCTCATCTGCAAAATAGGGGTCACAATTGTACCCTTTATAGCCCTTAATGTCAGCTGCTGTTTCTAAGGCAGGGTTATTCTTGATCATTTAATTTGGTTCCAGCTCTTAACTGATTGGGTTTCAGAGGAGAAAAATGGGGTTAGGACAAGCATTAGACATAGGAACCATGGAATCCCAGAAAACCGTAGAGAATTAAGGGTCTCACTTGTGTTGAATGCAGTCTTATATTCATGTGTTTGGCTCTGTTACAAGCAAGCGCATGCATAATAGAGCCAGTCTATGGTATATAAATTATACCTCAATAAAGCTGTTTAACAAAACAGAGCTAGTTCCTGCAGTCTTGGGAGTTTATGATAGTAGGCTAGATGGTCATTAATCAAGTAATCACCAAATAATTGCTAGTGCCATGAAAGAAAAGCACTGTCCTATGAGAGTGTATGGTGAGCAAAGCTCTTCTAGCCTGGGAGGGTAGGGGGGCTTCTCCAGGGAGGTGATCTGATCTAGGATGGGAGGAAAGGCAGGGCCTGAACCTAGTGACTGAAGAAATGGCTCTGGCAGTAGGAATAGCATGCACAAAGGCCCTGGGGTAGGACAGCACAGGGATGACTGGGGAAGAGAAAGAGTGAATGTAGCATGGTGCAAGATGAGTCCAGGGAGGGAGGGAAGGCCTGCCTGTGTAGGACTCTATAGGTTGAGGAAAGATCCTAATCCTGTGCGTTCCACCTCATGAGCCCCAGCTCTTCTTATTTGGCTAGAATATGTTTGTTAATGACTATGGGGTCCAACCAAGCTGAGAGGAAGGCCAAGGCAGTCAGTGTCCCGGGTGTCAGCTTTCTGCTTGAGCATGTCTTTGTCCCCTGAAAGCCCATCAGCAGATCATCTTTGGGTCCAGGTCTGGCTCTATTCTGCAGCTGTTCCCTAGTGGGGAACAGGCTTTTAGCTTTAATAAAAAAGGGAGTAGAGATAAGAAGCCTGGCTCGGCAGGGAGAGCAGCAGTGACAGGATGATTTAAATGGCCTCTCCAGTGTCATTTCTTCTGTGCAGACATCATAAATCAGATTAGCATTGGGCTCTGGGGGGGAGGGGAGCCAGAGAGGGGAGAAGGACCTTGATTCTGGAGCTGTGCGGGACTGTCCTGGAGCCACCAAGGGTGGCGGTGTCGCCTAATCCTGATCCTCAGTCCTAGCCCTATTCTTTGGAGAAGGAATGGGTGGGATAGCTCCCCAAACCTGTCCTCAGCTTTGAGAAAGAATGGAGAGGAGTGGATAAGAGAGGAGGGAAGAGAGAAAGGAGGAAGAGTGGAGGGATGGGTGTAGGAAGTAGAGAGGCCTGGCCATTGGAAAGAGGAGGAGCAGTCATTCTCCTACCTTACTATGCACTGAAATCACCTTATGAGCTTTAAGAAAATACTGGTGAGAAAAGAAAAAAGGAAAATACTGGTGCCTGGTACCATTTTTAAGTTCCAGATGATTCTAATGCGTCACTAAAGTGGAAAAGCACAAAATTAGAGCTTAGCTTCTGTCCTAAAGGCAGGAACTAAATTATCTCAAACCATCTCCTTCATCACCACTTTTCAGGTCCACCGGGTCCCTTTGGTCTCCTCTTAGAAGGGACACAATTAGAAGACCAGAAAAGAAGTCCCCCAGATAGGTATGAATGGAGCAGAAATCCCACCTGCCTCCCTTTTCTTTCAGATCTCCCGCCACCTGGGCAAGATGTACAGTGAGATGATCTTTGTCAATGGCTTTGTTCACTGTGACCCCCACCCGGGCAACGTGCTGGTGCGGAAGCATCCAGGCACAGGCAAAGCGGAGATTATTCTGTTGGACCATGGACTCTACCAGGTAGGAGAAGCCTTTTTCATCCAGCCCCAGGGGCTAGTCTTGCCTGGGGTCAGAGTCCACTGAAATCCTCCATCCACCATGAAGTGGAGTGAATAGCCAGGGTGGCTGGTGCTGGAGAGGGCTCTGCCCTCCGCTAGGAAACTGACATTTCATGCACATCGCTATCCTAAGAGCTCATTGAGCTTCAGCTTCCTTCCACAAAAGCAAGATTGATCCCGTCTCCTTTACAGACCATTGCAACAAGTAAATGGAAAAGCGCTTGTGTATATGTTGTGCCTTCCCAGCGAACCACAGGCCAGCCCTGACCTGGGAAATGAGCAGTGCTTGGCATGGGCTGAGACTTCCAGAAGGAGGGGAGTCCCAGTGAGGATTTAACAGGTAGTGGAAAAGGGGGCAGAGAACTGATAGGGGTTGGGTAGCTCATGACTGGATCCTCAAGAACTCAGAACGAAGAGCAAGCTTTAGCAGCCGTGAGCTCCCACCTGGAAGCTGGGAAGCTCACTGCCAACCTGGGACCCGAGGGATCGCTTGATTCCATGAGGAAGATGGCCTTAGGAGGTTCCCGCAATGTTCTTCTGCTCTTTACCTCAGGCCCCTGTTTCCACATCTCAAAATCTCAGTCTCTGAAACTCTGGGTGAAGTAGCATGTATCTGGTTAAGTTAGGAGAGCTGTTGTCACACATAGTCCCCAGATGAATGGTGGCCCCACAGGGGCTTGCTCCTATGCCAGTCCTGGGTGTGGCGGAGTCTGTAGGCTCTGCTTCCCAGGTCTCTCTGGAAACGATGGCGCTGTCAGCCAACAGAAGGGTAGGGGGGCTTGGAGGCACACGGGTGGGGGAGTTCAGGGGGAAGCAGAGCTTCTGCCGCATTAGCTCAGGCAGAGGGCCCACATCTAACTTTGGGGGAGGCCAGGAAAATAGTCTGTACCAGAGAAGAAGAGGACTTCACAGATTGTGGTATACAAAATTATTAAAAATAAGGAACGAAATTACCTTTAAGCTATGAATTTCATGTTTAGACTTAAAATATCCTGAAGATATTATGTATAGGCAAACAGTCTATAAAATCTGAACAAAATCTAAAGTCTAAAATACTTCTGGTCCCAAGCATTTGAAATAAGGGATATTTAATCGGTAGTAACTTTGACCTCGGGCCTTTAGGGATGGCCACACTTTGAGGGGGAAGCAGACATCATGGGGAGCCACGGTCCTCCTCGTCCCCCTTTGCAGTAGTCAGCACCGGGGCTTAGGCCTTTGGCGGGGAGAGGAGGCTCAGGTTCCATCATTGCTGTTGTGGCCATAGGTGCTCACGGAAGCGTTCCGCCTAGATTACTGCCACCTGTGGCAGTCTCTGATCTGGACGGACATGGAGCAGGTGAAGAGGTACAGCCAGTGCCTGGGAGCCGGCGAGCTCTACCCCTTGTTTGCCTGCATGCTGACAGCCCGGTCGTGGGACTCCGTCAACAGGGGCATCAGCCACGCCCCAGTCACTGCCACTGAGGTAGGTAGTCCCTCCCAGCCCCGCTACCAGCCAAATGCAAGGGACAGGGATGGCCTGTGGATGCTTCCAGTCCGGGGTCTGAGATTCTTGATTGGTGAGATGTGTGTGCATGGGAGGAGGGGCAAAACTGGGGCTGTATTGGATGAGAAGTAGGGAGGGAGAAGGATGGTGTCCATGGGTAGAGGCGGGAAAGGGTAAGACATCCCACTGTGTCTCCTCCAGGCCTTACCAGCCTGGAGTGGAAACATAGTGAGGTAGCCATAATAACCTGGACTTTGGTGGCTTTAGTTCCAACCTGCACATGCGAGATGTCAGGCTTCCTTCATGTTCTCCCCCAGGACTTCTGGGAGTCCTCAGGGACTGTTCTTTTCCTAAATCTGGTGGCACTTCTGCTGTCTTCTGCCTGGCACAGTCTCCTGTTACGTGGCTCCTCTCAGGCTCCATACTGGGGCAAGCCGTTGCTTCTCTGTGTGGTACTCGAGCAGGATTGCTCATCGCATCATCCTATAGGATTTTTACTGAAGCTGCTTATTTTGTCTTTATCAGTTGGTCCTTTCTCTGTGGACCTAGATAGGAGTGCTGTGGAGTCTGGCTGGGGTCAGATCCTGGGAGCCACTCCCTCGCTCATGCCCACCTTGGCTCCCCTGCTAAGAGGTGCACAGAGCCAACTCATTCCTCCTGGCTCAGCTGGGCTTCCTTCCTGGGGACTTCTCCATTCTTCATGGAGATGACTTCTGTCTCGTCTACTTTGTCAGTTTCCAGGCCCACCCATCCTGGCCTGTGTCTCACTGGTGGACAGACTTGAGTTCTAGCTGAGGCCCCTGCTTGGTACAGGGTTATCCTTGTGCCATCAGGAAGTTTGGGCTCTAGTTCCAGCATTTCTTCCTGGTGGCATGACCTTGGGTATTCTTGTCACCCCTTTGGGCCTCAAGGTCGTCCCCTGCAAGCTGGTTGGTGGCTGGTGGCTTTAGGAATGTCTGAAACCAAAATCTCACATGGTCTCAAAGACTGTCTCTTGGTCCCACTTTCCTACAAGTTGATGTCATCTTCCAGTAAGCTTGGTGGCAAAGATGAGCACTCACTGTTCCAGGCTGCACAGCCTTGAAGCTCATCATCTCAGAATTGGACCAATGGTCTCTTCTATAAAATAGGGATGGCAGGGACAGTGATTTCTATTTTACTGATAATGCAGGGAAAGTACCTACTCACAGTTCTTGAAGTTCATTTATCCCACAAACATTTGTTTTTGCTGAACCCTGGGTTTGGTGCTGAGGATCTCATGATTCACAGACAGACAAGGCTTTTGTTTAATTTACACTTTGGTCGAGGGAGACAGACAGTAAACAAGTGAACAAACAGGTAAGTGAACAAACAGGTAATTGCAGGCGATGGATAGCAGTGGAGGAAATAAACAGGGCCATGTGCATGAGGGGGTGGGATGGTGGTCAGAGAAGACCGCAGTGAGGAGCGGACATTTGAGCTGAGGTGTAAAGGGCAAGGAAGGACCAGCCTCAGGAAGAGCTTGAAGGAAGCATCCCTAGCACACTAAGGCCTAGATGAAGGAGAGTTTTGTGTGGTCTGGAGTGTGGTGAGGAGGATGGTGGAATGAGAAGAATTTGGCACTTTAGGCAGGGAGGGAATCACATGGGGCCTTACAAGTCATAAAAAGAAGTTTAAATTTATTTTTAGGGTACTAGTCTCTTTCCTATCACTGGGACAAAATACCTGACATGCACAACTTAGGGAGGAGAGCTTTATTTTGGTTCATGGTTTCAGAGAGTTCAGTTTATGGTTAGCTGGCTTCAAGGCAGAAATGGCATGGCAGAAGGGCATGATGGAGGAAAACTGTTCAACTCATGACACCCAGGAAGAGGAGAGAGAAGAATCCAGGGACAAGAATATACCCACACCCAGTGGATTAATCCACTGATGAGTAGAGCACCCCCATGATCCAATTATCTTCTGAAAGCCCCACCTCTGAGTATATGAGACTTTTGGGTGATGAGCTCTAAATCATAATACTTGGTACAAAGCAAAGCCTTTAATAGCCTGTAAGCAGGAGAAGAAAATGCTCACCACTCCTATTTTTAAGTATCCCCCTGGAATGGGGCAGACGTGCTGTGGGGCAATCAGTTAGGAGGCTGGCCCAGGCTTCCAGGTCCAGAGGTGACAGAAATTCAGTTCACGCTGGTAGAAAACTGAGCTCTGTTCTCATTGAGAATCAAGGGAACCCTGACACTGTGTCAGGGAGGATATTTCCCCAACTAAACGTGGCCTAAACAATAAGGAATTTGTTCTCTCCAGGGAAGTGGGTCTTGGGGCTCTGGCTCACTCCTGTGATTCTCTTGGCGCTCCTCTCATGATTGTAAGGTGGCAGCAGCAGTCCCAAGCTTCACATTTTTATTCAGTGTTGACCAGAGACAGGAATCAGGAGCTATTTCCTCTCATGTATTATTCCTTAACTGCAAGAAGCCTTTTCCTAGAAACCCCCCAGCGGACTTGTCCTTATGTCTCATTGGCCAGAAACTTATCACATGTCCCTACCTACACCAGTCACATGGTAGGGGGATGAGTACTCAGAACCCATGTTGGCTGAGAGTAGTCAAGACTTCCTGGGCCGGTGAGATAGCTCAGCGGCATAAGCACCTACCTGGCAAGTGCGAGGTTCTGAGTTTGACTCCCGGTACCCGCATATTAAAAAAAAAAAAAAAAAAAAAAAGATTTCCTCTTGAGGGTAGCAAGCGGCTCTGAGTCCCTGAAGAGCTTGACCTCAAGGAGTTGAGTGAACAAAACAAAACTGGAGTTCTTGTAACAAAGGAGAAGGGGAGTGTCTGTTGCGTAGACACCTAGCAGGGTACACTACAGATATCCACCATCAGAACATGTCCAAGCTTGCAGCTTTGTTGCTCTGACAGCCACTGGTGAGGGCCCCCTGGGGGGCATGGGTGCCTTCTATTTGGACTGAGAGGGGTGTCAGCAGGCCAGTTCTGACCTGGCTGGGGGGGCTCCATAGTGAGCCAGGCCTTGGCCTGGCCTTCATGTTCAAGCAGGGTAACCTGCAGCTGTGGTAGCGGACTACCTCTTGGTGTTTGGCTTGTGTTGAGGTGTTCCAGTCTGATAGCTCCCGCCTGAGGGACATTTTAAGTTTCACAGCAACTTGGTTATCAGCAGTATTCTCATGCTTTTCAAAGGACTGTGGATTCTGCTTCTGCTGCAGAAGGTAGCCTTTGGCAGCACTGTTGGGTCCTTGGAAAGACTTCAACTGGCGTGGAGTGCTTGGCTGTGCTTTGCCTCTTACGACTGTCTGGGCTGCTGGGAGGTCAAAAGAAGTGAAAGGACTTGTTCAGGGTCACGCAGACTTGCTGTGGGGTGGAAGGGCATTACAGCTGGATGGGGAGGGCATGGGCTTCGGAGCTGGGCTGCCTGAGTTTAAAGTCTGACCCATCGCTTATGAGCTGTGGACCTTAGACAGGTTACTTGACTTCTCAGTGCCTTGGTTTCCTCATCTCAAATGGTTGGCTTTCCATTGCTGGGACAAAGGATCTGACAGACACAACTTAAAGGAGGAAGGGCTTATTTTGGTGCATGGTTTCAGAGGTTTAGGCCCATGGTAGGCTGGCTCCAGCAGAAACATCATGGCAGAAAGGCATGGCAGAGGAAGGTTGCTTACCTCATGGCATCTGGGAAGCCGAAAGACAAAGAAAAAGCCAGAGAGGAAGGGGCCCAGAACAGGACACACCCTTCAAAGGCACTCTTCCAGTGACTTTCTTCCTCCAACCAGATCCTACCTCCTAAGAGCACGTTCAGTTATGAAATTATCAGTGGATTAATCACCTCTTAAAAGCCTGACCTTTGAACACATGGGCCTTTTGGGGGACATTTTTGATCTATACCATGACAAATGGGGATAATAAACACAATGTGATAGACTCATTATGAGGATTAAATAAATTAATACTGCAAATGTTTTTAAAGTGCCTGGCTTACTTGGTAATTTCACAGTGTGTGTCGGCCACCACCACCACCACCACTACCACTATCATCATCATTTTTGTGGACCAAAAAGGGCCAGGGCCACACTGGCAGGCCCAGAATTCTGGCTGGGTGATTATCTGCCTGGACCCATACAGAGCTCAGGGACAGGGAAGGAGGGGAGGCCAGGCCCTCCCCAGCATCAAGGGCCAGCCCAGCATCCTACTCTGGGGGCATCAGAACCTCAGGTAGTGGCAGGATGAGACTGGTTCCAGTGTAGGGGTTGTGATCAACAGTGGCACATGGGCAGCAGGTGGATCTCGTGGGAAACAGGGTGTGGGATGGGATTTGGGAGCTGTTCAGATCTATGGACTCTCATCAGCCTGGGCTCATTGATGAGGGACATGGCTCTGCTTGCAGGGCTCCCGAAATAGGTGGCCAGCACAGAACTCTTGGAGAGTCACCTGGCCCTTCTGGATGTGCTGCTGTGCTGCACCCAGTGCTTGCATAAGGGCTGAGCTGGGTCCTCCTACCAAGGTCTTTAGGCCAAAAAGCTCCTGGTGCCAGACTTCCCTTGGGGAGGCTCCTTGTAGTGCCAGAACAGCTGTGGTAGGAGCTCCAGTCTGGAGCTTTCCTGTAAGCCCCTGGTTACAGGCTGCCCAGACCTCTGCCACTCTCGTCCCTATGTCCCACACTAACCATTTGCTTCCGTCTCCCTGTTGCTGCCTCAGGATTCAGAGATCCGCAGCAATGCGGCTAACTATCTGCCCCAGATCAGCCAGCTCCTCAGCCACATACCGCGCCAGATGCTGCTCATCCTCAAGACCAATGACCTGCTGCGTAGCATCGAGGCCACCCTGGGCACCCGCGCCAGTGCCAGCTCCTTCCTCAACATGTCGCGGTGCTGCATCAGGGCGCTGGCTGAGTGAGTATGGGCTCCTGCCTCTGCCCCCCAGCCTTCCCCATGGTTGCTGCCTGGCTTTGCTTGCTCCACCAGTCCATGGGGCCCTGCCTGTCTGTCCCAATCTCAAATCACCCTGAGGAGAAAGATAGCAGTTAGCTCCACCGAGCTGGCAGATGCCTTGGGGCAGTGCCTTTGGGTGGCCCAGAGAATCACCTGTACTTGTTAAGTGGTGGATCCCAGGACCTTATCTTCCCTATTCAGTCTTCCAGGCAGTTTTTACCATCAGTTTAAAATGTTTTCTGAGAGTCTCAGCCCCATCCAGGGATACCCTGGGCTTGGTGTCAGGAGGCTCTGGTGCTACCCCATCTCTAATTGGCCCTGGGACTGGCCAGGCAGCTAGACCAGTGCTCTTTTTCTTGACAGTGACTCAGGAAAGTGTGGTCAGTAAGCTCTCTGGGAATCCCAGCTCTTTCTAGTTGCTGCGGTGCCCTTGGAGTGTTGATAATGAGGAGAAGGTGCTTACTCAGGGAGATAGCTCCAGAGACCAAGGGTTCCAGGCCTTTAAGTAGTGTCATGAATACATCTGAAGGGCTCACTCTGCTGGAATGTTCTCACTGCAGAGAGGGGGCCTGGCTTGTGGTCTGGTCCCAGCCCACCCATCCTGGCAGACAATGGATCATCCTAGGAAACTAAGAGATTTGACTACGTATATCATGTACCCACATCAAATATCAAATGAGAGTACAGCAAAATATACTGCATACTAAAAGGGCTGGCCCTGATTTATTCTTCCTCTGAGAGTTTAGGAGGTATAATGTTGAATAGGTCATCATCATAAACACCAGTTTTCATTGTGTCTTGTTCTCGGCCCAGAAGGAATTGTGCTGGGCTCATCTGTAATGGTCTTAGCCTCCTAGGACCACCTGATTAGGTTTCTAAATGATTCTTATGCTCAGAAAGTTTGATTGCATTTGAGTTTGGAAGATTCTGGATTAGCATGTGTTTGTTATACTTTTGGAAAAAGAATCATTGGAATGTTCTACCCATTGGGTATATCAGACCCTTAGATGCCCTGGGAAACAACTGCTTTTGCTTACCCAACTTATTTGAATAAGTCCTTTGGAATATCTAAGCTCCTCTGGTCCTGGATTGGGCAGTGGTATGATCATGTAACCAAGAGTGTTCCCAGGAGCAAGGAGCTAGTGAGTCAGCCAAAGCCACCATCTTTTATTACCGACCTAGTGTTTCTTACCTCTTTCTCTCTTTTCTTTCCTTCTTCCTTGCTCCTCCTCCAGGCACAAGAAGAAGAATACCTACTCGTTCTTCAGAAGGACCCACATCTCTTTCAGCGAGGCCTGTAGTTTATGGCAGATCAACATTTATGAACTCATTCTGCGTGTGAAGGGGCTGAGACTGACCAGCTGGATCTCGGCTCTGCTTTGCTGGCTCTTTCCTGCTCCACACTGAGTGGATTTGCTTACCCCTTTCTGGTGTCTTTTCACTGTTCATATTGCCTTTGTTCCCTGTCTCCACCCGGTGCCCTCATTTCTGTCCTGTGGTGGTCTGCAGTCCCAGGGTCATTATCCATGCACCAGGATGCTCTACCTTTGGAACTACTACTCATACTGCAGCCCTTGTCTCAGGGCCCACAGGCTGTGCCATGGAATAGGTTTTTCTCCTTCAGGGAGCAGTTGCAGCAGCCTCCTCTCCTATTCCTGTATATGCCGTTGGCTTTTTCCATTAACCACTTTCTATTGTCAGTACTGACCATGTGTGCTACTGAGGGCACATTTAACTAGAAGTTTGATTTTGTTGGAGGTGAGCATTGTCTCTGAAACTGCTGGAGGACAGCCTCTCTGTCCTTCTGTGTCCCTTCCCAGAGGTGTCACACCTGAGTGAGGCAGTTTGTCATCTGAGGGCAGACTCTGGGCAGCTGTGGGTTTGCTGCTGTCATGGTGATCTCTTTGGTCTTATTTGTGTTGTATTTCAATAAGTCCTCTTCAGCTTTCAGGGTCTGTTCATCCTGACTCACTTGGCCCACGCCTCACCCCAGCCACATACCCATTCTGAGTGTGGCCCTGGCCCTAGCCAAGGGTGGACAGCTCTTCTTGGTTGCTGTTTCCGTGGGATTTCCCAGGGAGACCTAGGAGAATAAGGCCAAGGCTTGGGTGGTGGGATTTCTGTTTAAGGTTGGGAGTGAATCCACACCAGCCGGTGGTGGATCGGAGCACTGAGTACCAAGAGGACCCGCTCCTTGCTTCTTGCCCACATAATCCTTCTGAGCAGTAGGACTCCTTCCACTGTGGGACCACTTCTTGGGAGCCTTAGCTTTCCTTCCAGGACTCTGAGAACTTGATTGGAGGTGTTAAGCCCAGTGCTGGGAGCTTAGGGGCTTTTTTTACCCTAGGTTCCAGCCTCATTTCCAGTGAGCTAGGTACCTCATTGTTCTCCTAACCATATCCTGACTTACTCTCTGGTTCTTAGTTGATGGCTCCAGTTCCAGTCTGGGATTCCACTGGGTCTTCTCAGTCCTTCTGGAGTCCTTACTCCTCTTGCTGAAACTTTAGTCACTATGGCTGGGTTTCTATTGAGAAACCTCATGCTGCCTGTTTGAATTTTTTTTTTTTTTTTTTGGTACCTGGAATTGAACTCAGGACCTTGTGCTTGCCAGGCAGGTGCTATGCTGCTGAGCTATATCCCTGGCCCTGCCTGTTTGAATTCTGTTTTCACCTATTGCATTGCAGCCTGCCCCTCCCCCTGTGTCCTCTGCTCCCACTTCTGGGACACCCCCAAACTCCTGCTCTAACTCCTACATCTGTATGGTCTCCATGTCCCTGAGACCTCGGATTTGCCAGGTCCTAGCTCCCTGAACACCCATAGTCCCAGATGGTAATTGTATTTGACTCTCTGATCTTGCTCCACCCCATTCATAGGGGTAGAAAACCCTGAGTCTGAGCCTCATTTTCTGTTCTTTTTATTCATAATACAACAAATAGATTTTCTAGTGATCAGAAATGATTTGCCATTCTTTTATTTCCTGAAAGAATTAATTGTTCTTAGTGACTAGTTAGATGTACCCAGAGACCTGCAAGAGTAATTTGCAAGATCTGTTATTAATCATGAGGATGCATGGTGCATATTGTATTTTATGGTGTCTTTTATAGCCACTGAAGTAAATATAAACGTCTTTTCTGTTCAAGGTAATGGTTGCTTGCTTCTCACTTTTGGTGTAATGGTTGGCTTCCTTTGCACTGGGGTCTAAAAGATCAGCATGTTGCCAGTGAGCCCAGCGCCCAGAACATTTATCCGGGTAGAGCAGAGAGGCAAGGGGAGGTGGAGATACGGGACAACTTGAAAGTGGGAAGGGAGCAGGCCGATTTTTACTGACTGCTTTTCCCATGAGAGGCCAGCAAGGCTATGTTATGTCGTTAAATTGTCTCATCTGCTCTCTGAGGGAGGGGTTATTAGCTTCATCTCACAGAGGTGGGAACCTAGGGTCAGAGAGGTTTAGTAATTTGCCTGTGGTCACTGAGCGGCTGAGTGGTGTTCTTTGCTTTGCTTTTGATTCCACAGTGCCAAGAGAAGGAGTATACTTGCTCCTAGGGCTGTCTTGTGTGCTTGAGTTGTGTGCCTTTCATGTATGTGCCCAGCACCTAGGTGTCCTGGCTTACAGAAGATGCTCGATAAACGCACAAACATTGAGAGTCCCAGCATACTTCGAGATTTTCAGAGATGATAAAATCTGTGTGTTTGGGAAGCTACACACACATTAGTCCTGCAAGAAGTGGTGCTTTGCTGACCAGGTTAATTTTGGGAGTGTTTCTTGGTCACTGCAGTATCAGAAATGGTCCATCTGAGCTCTGCAGGCTGCCTGGGGGCCCTCCTGACACTGCTGCAGGGCTTGCAAAGTGTAGCTAACAACAAAAGTGACTCTAAGAGGCACCCACACAGAACCTGGGGAGCAGTACTGATGGGTTTGGAATGACCCTTGTGCGGGCGAATGTGAAGAGAGTGACGTCTGGGCCAAGTGGTCAGGAAAGGGGTAGCAGGAGCTGGGGTCTAAATGGGGAGCCAGTGACCTGCAAGATCTTCACCGACATGAAGAACAAAACCAGAACAAAACTAGTGGAGACATGATGCTTGTTGGACTGGGGGAGAGGGCTTATGTTTAACAGAGGCCTTGCACACCCGGTAACTGATGCCATTGCTCCTGGTCATTGTTCTTCTGGTCAAAGCCCTGTGCCCCAAGCCTTGATTCTGCAAAAGTCTTGGTAGAAGCCAAGCTTAGTAAAGACCTGTTTGATCCAAAGACCCCCACTCTTACTCCCATTTTTTTCCTTTCTTCCCCCCTTCCTTCCTTGTTGCTTCCTTCTCTCTCTTCCCCCACTCCTTCCTTCCTGTGAAGCAAAGCCTGGTGTGGCTTGCTTCCAAAGGAAAGGTGCGATTGTCCCTCAGAAGAGTCAATGTGACACCCTGGGCTGCAGCTGCGATGTCCGTTTACTTGTAGTAATTGCCTCCTGGCCTGGTCTACCTGCTCCTGTGAAGCTCTGCTGTGAGCCAGCTCCCCTCCTCCCAGGTCACTGTGTCCCTGGCCAGTGCTGCTGGGGCATGAAAGCTTTTTCTCTCTGCTCTGCCTTTGGCTGCACTGTTGCATAGTTCCTCTGAGGTTTCTTCCTGTTTTTTGTCTTACATATTACAGGGAAAGACAGAATGTTAAGGCTGGTCAAATGGTGGGAAATCAGCCCCCCGGGCCTGCAATTTCAGCATCTGTGTCCTCTCTTTGCACATTCAAGCTGTAGCAGAGCCTCTCAGACTTTCCTATGTGAACCAATCACATGTCTCGTTAAAGCCCGGGGGAGGGGTACTACGATGGGACCTGAGGTTTGCACTTCTAACCAGATTCCAGTTGATGCGATGCTGCTGAGTTGTCAGGACCTAGGTCAGTGGTTCTGGGACCAGCAGCCGGGCATTGTCTGGGAGCTGGTTAGAAATGCCAGTTCTCAGGTTTTGGTCCCACTCACTGAACTGGAGGCAGGGTGGGGCCTACAAATCTATTTCCATAATTCTCCCATGGAATTTTGATGCCCACACTTACCCTCAGAATCCTACACTTGTTCTCAACCCTATTCGCACATTGGAACCACCTGGAGAACTTCAGATGCCTGGGATTGCGATTTAATTGGTTTGAATGGAGGTCAAGCACTTTTCAAAAATGGTTTTTGTTTTAAATATTTTATTCTGAAATAATTTTAGACTTACAGCAGAATTGCAAAGATAGTACAGAGGGTTCCCGCAAACCTGCCACCTACCTTTCCCTAATTTTAATTTCTCACGTAACCAGGGCCCTTAATTAATGAGAAGAAACTTGCATTCATACAGTCCAAGTAACTTAACTAAGCTACAGATGTTCAGATTAGTCTCCCCACTGACGTCCTTTCTGTGTCCCTATGTCCCATCCAGGACACCACCTTGTATTCGGTTGTCACATCTCCTTGGACTCCTCTGGCCTGTGACAGTGTCTTGTGCCCTGTGTCGTTCATATGCTTGACACTCTGGGAGAGTACTGCTCAGGGATGGTGCAGACCATCTCTCCATCTGGCTCTGTCTGATGTTTCTTTGCCATTAAACTGTGTCTATGGTTTGGATGAACATGAAGGCCCAGTGCCCTTCTTGTTATCCCCTGTGCTAGGAGCAGGACATGGACATGACTTACTTGTTGTGTTCTTTCAAGCTGCCCAGTCAGGGTAGAGACCTCTGCCTCACTGTCACACATGGTTCAGGTGTCCCTCAGAGAAGGAAGGAACGCAGCTCAGGAACCCTTCATGCATGGGTGTCAGGTAGCACCTCACCGAGGCTGAGAGAGGCCTGGTTACTTTCACATTAAAAAGCTCTCAGGAAACCCCAAAAATGCATATGTTGCAAAGCAAGACAATAAAAACAGTGATGTGGTATTAATGGTTGGTTAACCACAAGTTAACTCGGTAAGCATAACACAAATGTTATTTCTAGCAAACGCAACATCAGAAGTGAGCATTGAGCCCCTCCCCAGAAGTAGGCATGAGGGGTTTTGTTTTCTAGGTGTATTTACAGTTCTAGATTTGGAAATCACATCTAGTGGGGGTTGGTAGCGAGTTCACTGGTCAGTCACCTGTGTTGCCTGGAACCTCCGTATGGGCCTGACCTGGCAGTTGCCTCTCGGTGCACAGCAAGGCAAGACAGTCTCCCCTGGGCTGGTAGCCAGTCTTTTAAAGCACATCTCCTGGTTGAGAGATGGAAGTGGTTGGTGGGCCTGTCTCTAAGTGGGTCACAATGGAGAGGGAAGGCAGGGAGGAGGGACTGCCAGTGGCACAGACTTCCTTATCTCCACGGCTAATGCCGGGTGGGACACAAAGCCCTTCCTAGAAACCAGGGGTGCTGGCTGTCATTTCATCCTCTTGGAGCTGCCAGGGCTTAGGTGGCAGCTTGGAGCTCAGCTCCCAGGGCTGTGTATCTGGCAGGAGATCTTCCTGTGCCAAAGGTAAGCATGTGCACACCAGTATCTACCAATAGCTGGTATAGAGTAGTAATAAAGGGCATGGCCTCTTGAGTTGGCCTGAGTTCAGAGTCTTTTGTACTGTACTACCCTATATTACCTGTATAAGGCAAGTAACTCAAACTCTTTGGGCCTCAATTCTCCAGTTTGAAAAGTGGAGATAATAGTACCTGCCTAGGGTTACTGAGAAAAACTGGCTAGGTAATAGGTGCAGTGTATTTGGAGAAGATGAACCACACAGCAAGTGCTCAGTAAATATTCATTATTAGCCCATGTGGCAGACACGATTCCCAACCTTCTTAGTTGGGAACAGCAACAGCAATAATAATAGTAATAATAACAACTAATATCAAGGACTGACCATTTGCTCACTGCTCTGCATGGATTCATTTTCAGTTAGTTCCCACAGTAGGTCCATGAGGTCCCGGGCCACTGTCATTGCTTTGATCAGGTGAGTACACTGAGACACAGAAAGTTCAAGCTGCTTGCTGGAGGAGATCCAGGTGATGAACCAAGGTGGTCTGCAGCCACAGCTTGGCTTTCCACCCTGGCTGCACCACAGGTGGCTTCGACTTGGGCTTGGATGCCCGGCACTGTACCTAATCCTGTTGGACTCTCACTACCTTCCTGCCTGCCTCTGTCTGCAGCTGGTAGGCTCCTGTGGTAGGGCAGCTGGTGGGGGAGCTGGGCAGGTCATTTTCCTGCAAGAAGGGAGGCCTGGATGGGCCAGAGCTCACCCAGCCAATGTGGCCTTGGACACCAAGCCATGTGGGCCCCTCTGGATACTGGGATACACCCTCTCTAGGGAAATCCTTGTATGGGGAATGAATATTGGTGGAACTGCAATTTTGCCCCATGGTAAGTAGGAATATAGAGGAAATTCTGCCTTTTTCACTTTTTCCTTTCCCTACTAAGTATTTAGGGAGAAGTGACAAGCTGTGAGGGATTTAGGAGAGAAACCAGAAGCAGGTTTCTGATGAGCTGATTAGAAGCGAGTTCTGGTCTTTGTAGTTTACATCTGTAGCAATCTGATGGCTCTGACCCTCACCTTACCTTTGTCCTGGATCTGATTCTCTGGCAGGGGCCAGTGTCACCTGCACGGAGCCAGGTGGCTGGAGGTCAGGCCTGTCATGACATTCTAGTTCTGGTGTCTTGGGCAGATCGTTTTGGTCCCTGAGCTTAGCTTCCTGCTGTGGAACAACGGTGGTGTCCAAAGGTTGCCCTGCTCAGTGGTCTGTGGTGAATGTCAACAGCTAGTGCTGGTGAAAGCTACAGGGGAAGTGATACTAAAACTAACAGGTACACAGCACTGAGTGGGCAGCTGCAAGGGCAGTGTCCCTTGCAGCTTTAACTAGGATTCCTTTTTCTCTGTGACACTCATTTCTGCAAGTGCACTGACTCCTACATCTCCCACAAGCCATGGGGGTAGACAGATGGCCACCCCTCTGGACACGGAGATTGGTTCCAGGATGGACTCATGCTCCCAAGTAAACCTTTTGTCTGGGGGTATGGAGAATGACTGCCTTCCCATTGCTTGCTAACTCTAGTGGCTATCTTGCTGTGTTGTTCTTGGAACCCCTGGATCTAGCCATTCTAACAAGCCAGATCCATCCTTGATTTTTCAAGTAAATGAACCAATAAATCTGAAATCCGCCACCCCAGTTTTTGTGCATAAATTACCTAAAATTAATTATCTGATATTTAGTGGAAAAAAGTCCTGATCTTCACAGCTGTTATCTTTGAGGGGCTAGATCCATGTTGAAAGATTTAGAGACTCTACTGAAGTCTAGAAAATTCCTATGTAGGGATAGGATATAAAGAGACAGCTACAGACTAGGTGCTTTCCAGAGAGCTGAACAAGAGTAAACAGTTAAATTGGAACAAATTCTTATTGTTATGGCTGTTGTTGAAGCTATGAGAGTATGAGCTACTGGTTGGTTGCTATATATGTCATTTTCTGGTGAAAACGATGTCATTCTGGCTGGATGCCAGTTGTGTGAATATACTTTGCACAATAGTCATGCCTGTTTTCTAGTAACCCATGGAGTTGTTAGAACTGGCTGTTTGGCTGAAACAGGCTTAATTTCTCTATTGATTCTGCTCATTGCTGTCCATACAAGTCACCCCCAGAAAGCTGGCAGGAACTGTTTCTTTAATCACAGTATTAGTTGGATAGAGCCATCCTTGGGAACACTTAGGATAAGGGCAGTCTCACATGGGTGTACCCATGGACCTGCAAGTTCATCTGGCCAGGTCACAGGACCTACACTGTGGTAGGGATGAGACTGGGAAAGGGACTGTGGGACGCGCTCTCTCCCCTGTTCTTCATGGGTTCCACATGCCTGACTGAGTAAAGTGAGAGCTTATGAAAGGGTTGGCACCTCCCTCCCTGTCTGGATTGTGCTATTATTTGACGTTTGCTAAACAGGCTGATCTTGATGGTGCACACTACAGGCTCACCCCAAATCCCTGGCCCTACTCTCTGCTTTTTCATATGTCCAAGCCCTCTCTCCTCCATCTCAGTGACCATGCTCAGGTGCTGCCCCCTGTAGGGAACCTTCCAAAGCCACTAGGCCCTTGCTGATCTGCCTCTTTTCCCAGTTCTGATCATTTCTCCTGTCATCCACACTTGTCTCCCAGCCCATGCAGTCCTCAGAGGGCAAGGAGTATTCCGTCTTTGTCTCTTACGTGCCTTTCTACACCATGACAGTGAAGGCAAAGGTCAGCCTCACATTGGTTGGGTGGACATTTACATGTGCGTCAGTCCTTGCTCAAAGCATGCCTGCCTTCAGTGTCCATCCTGGGGGCGGGGAGCGGAGCAATGAGATCGGACATCATGCCAACTTTAGGGACTGTAGCTCTCCAACAAGAGGAGTTGGCTTTGGGAAGAAGGGGGCTGTTGCTGAACCAGGAGTCCATGGCCTGGAGAAAGGGAAAGGGATTTTGACAAGGGATGATGGTGCCACTTGCAGCCTCACCAGGAAGGAAGATGTGATGAGAACATTACTGTATTTCTCTGTAAGGTCAGATGTCCCAGAGTCTCATTTTGACTAAGGTCTGGACTCAGAATCTCAGATGACACCCTCAATAGCCACCTGGCCCAAAATCCTTTATCCCCCATGACCTTTGCATGACTCCCCAACCTCATAGGTCTACCTCTTCATATCTCCTGTGACCATTGGCTTTCTTCTACCTCTGTACCACCTGGTGCACATCTGGTCTCCCACGTAGTCTTCTGGCTCCTATCTCGTGCCTCCTCATATCCCCTCTACGCTACCCACCCAACTACTCTTGTTCAAATAACCCAAAGCCAACTTGTCGAGAGGCGCATTGCCAGAAATCTGTTTGCCGAGGGATCAGTCTCCCAAAGAATCTGTTTACCTAAAATTAAATATTCTCGAATGTTTTCAGATCCATTTGACCTTCCTAGTTTCTCTTGCCTATTTTTCTTTTGCATTTTAAAGATTTTAAAAACCAATTCATGAAGGATCATTTGATTCAATTTTGTAGTTTTAGTAAGTATTTATTACACGTGCAGCTTTTTGTGTATGGTTTTTTTTGTATTCTTATGAATATCTTTTTCTAGTTTACCTACTTTCATTAACTTTATAGCTGTTGTGTCTAAAGACACTTTCCTCAAAATATTGCCGTCTTAGCACTAAATATTCAAGACATTAATTACAATCAATTTTTATGTCATCTTGACCCCATAACTAAGGGTATATTAATTTCAAATGAAAAAATGGTTAATAACATTGAGTTTTGTGTGATGTATATTGCTTTATAAACTAAGGACCCTGAAAAATGTTGACTCTTGTATGCAATATTGCAGGTTGCGGGCCGGTGAGATAGCTCAGCGGCTTAAGCGCCTGCCCGGCAAGCGCGAGGGCCCGAGTTCGACTCCCGGAACCCACATACGAAAAAGGGGCCGGTGATATCGCTCAGCGGCACGGGCGCCTGCTGGCGCGCGAGGTCCTGAGGTTGACCCCCCCGGTACCCACAAAAAAAAAAAAATTGCAGGTTGCCTAAATCTTTCCTGTGCTAGGGACTGTAATACAGTGTATGCTCAACTCGTATGCCCAGATTCAGAGGCAAGGCTAGTGCTCTCATTTGTAGCAAAGCAATTTATCCCATGAAGAACAGGTGTCAGACCTCAGAAAGGAGACATTTGCTTCATATTTTATACAAGGAAACCAATGAAATGAAATAGACTGGCATTGGTAGAATGGATGAACTTTTGACTCAGGAAGGTAGACCAGATTTGTCTGAGCTCCTAAAATAAATATGGCAAATTCCTGCTACCCCCTAACATGGCCAGTACAGACTCAACAGACTGACACTGCATCCTTTCATCTAGAGCTGGGATGTGGCTCCAGAATCCTTAACACGGCACACCAGCCAACTGCCACTGATCAAGCTGTGTTGGCATGTAATGCTCAGTTGCTGTCTTTCTTATCAGGAGCAAATCTTCACCCAGGGTAGTGGTAGGGTGCTCCTAAATGAAAGGAGGGTGGACTGGTTACCTTCTTCACCAGCCAGAACATTCCTAGCTTTCTGTGATGGGGAGGAGACCTCTTGGTCTCATTTGAGGAGATTAAAGGCATTGTGGTGACATTTCCTAGCTTAGACAACTTTCCCCCTAACACTTTCTAGCTGTGCCTTCTTCTGCAGGGAGTTTGATCTTCTGGGGTGTGGGGAGTCATCCTGAGCATTTTGCACTGGACCCCAAAGGAATTCTGAGTAAGAGCCCCTTGTCCTCCCACAATGTCCAGCTTGGTAAGCTGCAGCCGTGGGGCTGGGAGGACTCCTTGATGGGAGTCTAGGGAGCTGTGGGTGCTGACCAGCTGGTCACTGAGGGCAAATCCCCCCTCATCCTTGATTCCATTCACCTATAAACCAGAGAGATTGGGTTACATCAGTGGTTGCCAGTGCAGGTGGTGCTGTCCCCAGGGGCTCTCTAGAAATGTGTGGGGACATTTTTGGTTATCATAATGACTGGGGAATTGCAGCTGGCATGGAGTGGGTGGGGTCAATGGGTCAGGGATGCCAGAGATCTTCTCATGGGTGATACGACTTTACTCAAAGAATTTTCCTGTGACCCGGGTGATTTATAATGGCCCCATATTATAGGCACTTAGTGAAAATCCTGTTTATAATGAACAGCCTAACTCTGTTTTACATGTACAGGCAAAGCATTTTTTTGCATGGTTTTAATACCTGATTAATTTTCTGGGAATGGAATTACCATGAAAGTTGAGGAATGATTTGTTTCTTTAGGAGTCACTGTTCACCATTTTGGGAAACTAATCACCAGTGGCAATGCGGAACCTGCGTTTGAATGGCAGGTGCAACCCACTGGTATCAATTGGACTTAGGAAAATTATGTGTGTAGGTAGTTTATAGTTTTTATGAATTGCACTTCAGGGTGGTAAGGGGGCATTACCAAACATTTGTTGCAAAAAAGGCTATGTTGGGTCTATTTGGGCTAAAAACCACTGGTTTAAAAATTCGCAATCAGAGTTTTTAGCTCTAACACCATCTGGGTGAGAGTCAAGAGGAGCTTTAGATGACATGGAAAATGGAAAACATGCAGCAGGGAAATGGGTCAAAGCAAATGACCCTTCTCAAATTGCACAGTGCTGAGAGTGAGCACTCAACCCAGATACCGCAGTGAAGGCCTTGATTTTGGACTCTGTGTCCAGACAGAATTCGGAGAACTCCTTAGTTATGTAACCATATGCTTTTCTTTTTTTTTTTTTTTAACTATGAAGTGTTATGGACTGAATGCGTGTGTTGTTCCTTGCCCTAATTCCTATGTTGAAATCCAACTCTGTCATGTCATGGCATTTGGATGCGGTGTTCTTGGTGGGTTATGGTAACTAGATCTTGACGGTGGAGCCCCATGAGTGGGATTAGTGCCCCCATCAGAAGAGACATGGCAGAGATGCATTCTCTTAGCCATGTAAGGACATTCAGAGAAGGTGGCTATCTATAAGCCTGGAAGCAGGTCCTTACCAGATGTGGGATCTGGTCAGCTGTGAGGTTGTTGACAATGCCAAACCTCAGACCCCAGCCAGATCAGCTGAGTCCTCTCTCCACTTATCGGGGGGCCCCAGTGATGCCAATGAATACTCAGGTCTGAGTAGCAAGATCTTAGATCAGTGATGGTGAACCTTTCAGAGATCGAGTGCCCAAACTGCAATTAAACCTGAATATCAAGGTTTTAGTTTAGAAAGAAAACAACTGGTATCCGATGTTCAGCTGCTGGGGTGACTTGGCTCCCATGCCAACAGAGAGGACTCTGTGTGCCCGTCACAGCACTCATGCCATAGGTCTGCCATCACTGCCTTAGGTTATGGTGGGGAGGAGCTCAAGATAGGTTAGACATGGGAAGACCAGTGAGATCAGAAGTACCTGAGTGGCAGATGTTCATTGTACCTATTAATTTTTTGTTTTGTTTTATTTTTGAGATGAGGGTCTTACTATGTTGCCCCAGCTAAGCTCAAACTCCTGGCTTCAAGCAATCCTTCTGCCTCAGCCTTCTGAGCAGCTGGGACTACTGTGTTGCCCAAGCTAAGCTCAAACTCCTGGCCTCAAGCAATCCTCCTGCCTCAGCCTCCTGAGTAGTTGGGACTACAGGCATGTGCCACCACACCTACCTTAAATCTATTAATTTTTTTTTAACTAATTACTATTCAAGAGTCAATGAAAGAGAAAATCAGAGAGACCTAGAGTACAACATACGACATCTGGTGCCAAAGCCAGCCTGCCTAATCCCAGAGTGTGACCCGCTTGAGATTTTTAGCATACAAACATGCACAGGTTATTTGGAAGCCCAGCAGGAATTAGCCACCTGCCTCTCCCCGCACTGAGTCCTTGATTATAACTAGCTGTCCCTGGGAGATTTTCCTTGACAACCCCACCTTCCACCCCGCTTTCCCTCCCCAGGGGAAACTGACCATTTCCTGCTTTATTCCCAGCACAAAGTAGGCACTCAATAATTGTGTGCCAAATAATGAAAGTGTTGTGCTAGCAGGCTTGGATCAATTAGTGATTGTAATTGAAGCTGAATGTAATTAATTATATAATTTGGTGCCGTTCAAGTTTAATTCCACTAAAACTGCATCATGAAAACAAGGCATGAGGAAGGACTTAGAAATAAAAGGAAAAAGAGCTGTAAGTAGTGCTTCTGCGTGCGTACAGTAAGCACACATTTGAGTTGGATCCCATGCTGTTCTATTGTTCAGGCTGTTACAGCAAAAATACTATAAACGAGGTGGGTGAAACAGCAAACATTTATTTCTCAGTTCTGTGGGCTTTGGAAGTCTAAGATCAAGGCACCAGCAGCTGCATTTTTAAGTTGCAAGGTGCTTGGGCCATCAGATGGCCCTTCTTTCAGGAGTTGTCCTTCCCTGAGGGAGAAGCCAAAACAAGGTTATTGGATACAAAGTCTCTTACTTCACTTTGGATGCAGTAGCAAACTATAAAGTAGTCAGCTTCAAGATGACAGAGATTCATTTCTCGCAGTTCTGGAGGCTGAGCAGTCGCAGATCAAGGTGCCAGCATCTGGTGAGGGTGCGTCTCCTGGCTTCTATATGGTGCCTTCTCACTGTGTCCTCCCATGGCGGAAGTGGCAAGCTGAGTCTTTGGAGTGTCTTTTATAAGGGAACAAATCCCAAACATGAAGGCTCCACTTTCATGACCTAATCACCTCCCAAAGGTGCCGTCACCTTGGGGTTAGGATTTCAACATACGAATTTTGGAGGGGGGACAATATCGCTGAGCTTGGTCATAGTGCCTGGTGAGGAGACGTGCTGTCATGGTTCTCCTGGAATGGGGGCATTGCTGTCTAACTGCCCTGAAGATTATTTTCTCCCTTCCCATCTGTGTTTTCTGTATGGGCCAGGCATGTTTTCTCGTTTCTCCTGGTAGTAACTGTAGCATCTCACTGAGTGAGTTCAGATGTGGTAAGGAAGGTAGTATGCCTCAGAGTCACGTGAGGCGTTTGTTAAGGGACTTACTCATGTAGTATTTCCTGTCCACTCAGGAGGAGTTGGGGCCTTCACAAAAAAGAGACCAAGGTTAAAAACAATTAGAGTATCTGTCTGTCTCTCTGTCTATCTCCTGGAATAGGAAAGGCGCACTTTTGTATAATACACTGTTGACAAAATATGGTATTACAGTGCGATCAGCACCCTACCTGGAGCAAGCTGTCCCTGTTGCTTTGTTCCGCGGCATACCCAGGGCTACCAGGGAGGTTGCACATCCACTTTCCCAGGGTGCGGGCAGACTGGTGTCATTGGAGGCCAGAGGGCCCTCGGGGAACAGCCCACCTAAACAGAATGAGCTCTTCTCCCTGGCACCCCGTGCAGCTCTGCTTTCCTCCTTGTCCTTCATCTCCCCTCAGCTTCCACTAAGTCTGAGGCATCTAGCTGCCAGGCAATCAAACAGGAAAGAGGAGCTGGCAGTCGGGCTGTTCCTCAAAGAGGGAAGAAGAGGCTGCAATCACATCTATTGTCATCACAGCCCCGTCTGATAAGGCTCATCAGGCTGAGAATCCCAGAGCTTGGCTCCCTCTTCCTCCTGGCTCCTCCCTCCCTTCCTGCATAGACTCCAGCGGCACTTTTCACAGGGAGTGCATTGTCCCCTCCCCCGCCATGCGGCCTGGGGCCCTTGGACCTCCCCCCTGGAGACTCAGCCTGCTCTGCCAGGGAGGACAGGGTTCACGCTAGCCATTTCCGCCCCTCCTCTTGGAAGACAGTCTGAGTTCTGAGGGTTTCCTTGGAGGTGGCATCTGGCCTTGATGTGCCCAGTCTTGCAGCTACCCACTGGGATTGCCTGGTGTTTAATCAGTCTGTGCTACTGTTTTACCTTTCCTTGAGGTATTTACCTCGTAGGCTTCTAACACCATGTGACATTCCTCCTCCCTCTCTGCTCAGACCCTTCAGGTAAGGTAGCTCCACCATGACATCTGTGCATAGTTCTTCCTCAGCCACACTGGGGCAGCGGGGAAGCTCTGGGATCATAAACCTAGCTGCGACTATTTCCGGTCAGGGGCTGGCTGCTAGTCCCAGGGAAGCTCCGCTTTGGAAGTGGTCACAGGTGTTCTGTGCACTCCTCAGAGTGGAGCAAGGAAGAGGGCTCCTTCTCTAGGACTCAGTGATGTCCGTGTGTGTGTGTAAGTATACACAGGCATGTGTGTGTGTGTGTGTTTGTGTGTGTGTATGTGTCTTGAGGTTTAGATGAAGTGGGTGGTGGAGGCAGTAGGGAAGAGGGAGGAATCCTGTTCTTACTCATCATGTTTTTCTCCTAGATTCTTTGCTTATATTATGCATATATTCTATTCCGTTAAGAAAAGTCTAAAGAAGTAGCTTTTTAAAGTCAGGAGCCAGTAAGAGATTCCTCCCCCTCCACTCTGCTCCCCCTCCTTCTGCAGCCTCATCCCTTTCCAGAGGTAAATGCAAAGAAAAGCCTGGTTTGGTTCTGCTTGATGGTAGGGGTGGGACAGGGGAAGTGAAAAAGGAAATGGGGGAGAAATCTCATCACCAAACAGTGAAAAAATTTTAATCTGTCATCAATACACCGGGTCTTTGATTGGCTACTGGATCTACAGTGAGGTACTTCTGGTTTATTTTTTGTTCTCGTTTGGCTTGTGGGGGCACCAACAGCCAAAGGGTCTCCGCCAGAGGCTGTGCCCTGCTCTGATCTAGCAGGGCATTGCTTCCTTACCAGTAGTTTCCTACTCTTTCAGGCGTGATTTTAGATCCTTAGGTCTGCGGCTGGCTCTCCCTTCTGTGCCGCCAGTCTTTCCCACTCCCAGCAAAGCCCTGTGGGGCTGAGGCAGGCTGCATAAGGAGTTTTTCATTTACACTTGTTTTGAAGTTTAGGCATTGTTGGTCTTTACATTATGCTGAGCCATGTGTGTGTGTGTGTGTGTGTGTGTGTGTGTAGTTTAATTTTTTTCTCCTTGTTCTTTCTTTTTTTTGGAGGAAATTTTGGGAGGCCTGAACATAGGCAGGCACAGTTCTCTCTGCAAAGTGGAAATGAGAGGAGTACAGGAAGCAAAAGGGCATCCATTAAGATCCCGTGAGACAAAAGAGAACCCCCAAAACCAAAAGCTATCTAACCCCTCCTCTACCTTCAGAAAGAATTCATTAGAAACCTGGACCTTGCTATATTGTACTGGCAGAAAAAGTCTCCAGAGCTCTGGTAAATCACACCAAAACTACTAAAATGAACAGAGGAAAGTGAATAAATACATACAGAGTTATAAAAATCAGAAAAACTAGATCTACCATGCCTCAACTGTCATTAGTCACTCCCTGAAAAACCACCATGGGGCAGAAGAAATCTGCAAAACACTTCTCTAGATTGAATTAAACAGACACAGACCAGCATGTGGGGATAGGAAAAACCACTAGGAACCAGAAATTCAAAAACTAAGAACAAAAATGAACAAAATAAGACCCTTCTCTGTCGCTCTTTTAGAATCATGTTAACATTTCACACACACAAAAAATACATAATTCGGGGCCGGTGAGATGGCTCAGTGGCATAAGCGCCTGCCTTGCAAGCGCAAGGGCCTGAGTTCGACTCCCGGATCCCACATACGAAAAAGGGGCCGGTGATATCTCTCAGCAGCACGGGTGCCTGTTGGCACGCGAGGTCCTGAGGTTGACCTCCCGGTACCCACAAAAAAACAAAACAAAACAAAACAAAACAACATAATTCAAACCAACTAGGATGTGGAGGAACTCAAAATGGGATACAAATGGTAACAATGACCAATTTACAAGTGAATAATATAATCACACTGAAGGGTGGGAAAGGAAAAAAAACTAACATAAATTACTTAGGAAAACAGAATTTTGACTATGTACTTTAGAGCTACTGATAAAAAAGAACTATACACAAATATTATGCTTTAGTTAGTGTGGTGGATTGACAATTGGTGGTCAACTTGTAAAACCCAGCTGAATTGAATCAGTGTGGTGCCTGGTGTGGAGGGCCCACCTGAGGACTGTTGCCAACAACATAAAAAGGAGAACTGGAGAGGAAGAGTTGCTGCTGTCGGTTCTCCTTGAGGAGCTTGTCACGCTGGCTTTCCTGATAGGAACTTGGCTGTTCTCATCGTCGGAGGAGCTCGGGACCTCGTTGTCGCTGAGGATGGCTGTGGTGACTTTCGGGGGAGCTCTGGTCCTTACTCTGAGCGTTGCTTCCTGGCTCCGGGATAGATCCCTCAGCCTGCTGGCACAGATCCTTCATCCTACTGGTGCAGACTTTCTAGCTTCCACCACTGACCTTTGGGCCTTCCCGATGCAGATCCGTGAAATATACTTGCATGAGACATTGTTGTGGGCCCTAGGCCTTCAGTTGGATTCGTGGAGGCATTGCCATGGGCTCTAGGTCTTCAGCTGGACTCATGCAGGACACTGCTATAGGATCCAGGCCCTTAGCTGGATTCTTTGGGTCTTTAGTGTGGACAGATTTCCTGCACTTTTTGTATATGACTCTTTGGGTGACTATTACAAAATAACTCTATAAATTATGTGTCCTCTATTGTATTGTTTCCCTTGCAAACCCTGACTACAACAGTTAGTAAATTTATTTTTCACAGGGATTTTGTGTTAGAAATACTGAAACCACAAGGATTGAACAAATAAATATGTTATGGATAAGAACAGCCACATTTCTCAGTATCAGAGAAAGGTATCACAAATAAAGCAAGTGGGAATTCTAAAATGAACCTTGAAATTGAAGTATCAATAATAGGTCTATAGATCTATGTGTATATACATAATAATTCCTAACTGTGTTAAGAAGGCCTAGAAGCAATGGTACCTCACTGGCAACAAATAACTCGTACCTCTGTGTTGGTTTCTAACACCATTCTCTGGTAAAAGACACTCAGGCTTCTTGGAGTAATGGGCGATTTCAAGTTGGACAGAGAAAGTGTAAGACAGGAGTGGAACAAAACTGTAATGCTAGAAAGGAAGACGTGTCTAAATAATGATGGAAACATATTGAAAGGACTCAGAAGCCAGCTTGAAGGAGCTCCCAATGGCCAAATCTGGTCAATTTGAGCAACCAAGTAAATAATGATGATATTGGGTTATAATTTATAGAATAAAATATCTCCAGCGTCTGTGAATTCATGCTGACATAAATAACCAAATAAGGAAATAAAAAGGGGAGAAGGAACAAAACTTATAGTAGAATTTGAATTAATTGCTATGAATTACATATTTGTGTTAACCTAAAATCTACATATTGAAGCCCCAGTACCCAATGGAGTGGTATTTGAAGGCAGGGCTTTTGGGAAATAGTTAGGTTTAGATGAAATCATAAGTGTGGTGCCCCATGATGGGATTAGGAGGAATGATGGAAATAGAAAATCACCATTTTGTAAAGCCCACTGTAGTAACTGTTGGGGGCAAGAATTATCAATTAATGCTGATATCAGGGGAAGAGTGAGAAACAGGATACTTGCGTGTTCTCAAGGGGTCTTCTGACAAGGTACTTACTAATTACAAAGGAAATAATAGTAACTTATAGTGGGGACTCCTGGCAAATGTCACCATACCCTAGATATTTAAGTTAATGCTCACCATGTCAGCAGTAATGAGAGATATGGACATCATGTGCCTCTTGATACAGATGGCCCATGAAGGGGCATGACACCACTTTTGAGGTCTTCCTGCTGAAAATGCACAACATAAATTCAGTTATCAGCGAACATCAGGTGAACCCAAGTTGAAGCACATTGTACAAAATAACTAGCTAGTGCTTTTTAACTGTTAAAAGTCAAGAAAAACCTGACCATCGACGAAAGACTGAAGAACTGTCGCAGACTGGAGAAGACATACAACTAAGTACAATGTAGGATCTTGGACTGAGTCACTGACCAGAAAAAGGACGTTGGCCAAACTCAAACTTACAGAGTAGTTAATGGTATGCTATCAGTGTTAATTTCCCAACTTTGACAACTGCTGTATGGTTATATAAGATGACAACATTTGGGGAACCTGGGTGAGGGGTTTATAGGAAGTCTTGCTACAAAATCAGTTTTATATATACGAGCTTTTTTAAATTTTTTTTTTTTGTGTGTGTGGGTCCCGGGGGTCGACCTCAGGACCTTGTGCGCCAGCAGGCACCAGAGCCACTGAGCGATATCATCAGCCCTTTTTTCGTATGTGGGTTCCGGGAGTCGAACTCGGGCCCTTGTGCTTGCCAGGCAGGCACTTACGCCACTGAGCCATCTCACCGGCCCATACGAGCTTTTTTTAAGAAATGAGAAGTTGGGCCGGTGAGATGGCTCAGCGGCATAAGCGCCTGCCTGCCTTGCAAGCGCAAGGGCCCGAGTTCGACTCCCGGATCCCACATACGAAAAAAGGGGCCGGTGATATCGCTCAGCGGCACGGGTGCCTGTTGGTGCACGAGGTCCTGAGGTCGACCCCCCGGTACCCACAAAAAAAAAAAAAAAAAATGAGAAGTTAAAGAACAACTTGCTGCTGAAGATTCCAAGTTCCAGCCTAGCCTGGGCAACTTAGCAAGACCCTGTCTCAAAATTAAAAAATGGCCACGGTTGCAGCTCAATGGAAAGGCCCTGGCTTCAGCCCCCAGTAATGACCAGAAATCCCTGAATAAAAGAAAACTGGAAAAGCACAAGATAAGTATGAACAAGAAACTACCCAAAATTGTATTGCTTAGAGAAAACTCATAGTTACCATTTTGGTATATTTTAGTTGGGTCTTGGCTTTTTTCCCCCTTAAATAATTTTTTTTGCCTCCACTTTTCTTCCTGTGTAGCACAGCAATATTGCCCCTGGTCTTACAAATCTTTATATACATATTTAATTTCTATATATTTCACCAAATAATTAGTGATACAAATAATTTTTCAAAAGAGATATTTTGCTCTATTCTAGAAATGACAAAAATTTGTGAAAGTATCCTTAATGCACCTTCATGTTTGCGTTTGTGTTATGTTCTTCCTATCTAGATCATACTTGAGCTATATATTTTCATTTAAAAAATCCAGTTCCTTCCAAAAAAAAAATTCCAAAATGACTATATGGAAAAATTGTGTTCCTTCAAAATTCATACAGTGAGATCCTAACCTCCTGTGTGACTGTACACTATTTGAAGGCAGGATCTTTAGGGAAATAGTTAAGGTTCAATGAAGTCTTAAGAGTGGGGCCCTAGTCCAATGGAACTGGCCTTAGAGAAAGAGATGAGAGGGCTGGCTGTATCTCTGACTACGCACAGAAGACAGCCCTGTGAAGACATACAAAGGAGACAGCTGCGTGCAAGAAGAAGGGCTTCACCTGGCACCAACCCTGCTGGTACTTTGACCTTGGACTTCCACCCTCCAAAACTGCAAGAACTTAACTTTTTGTAATCCATCCCATCTGTAGTATTCTGTTACAGCAGCCTGAGCCAATAATGCAGTGACTCTCCTCATTTCTGTCCCTGTTGCCTGTCAAGCTGAAACCTCTCCTGATATTAAGGTTCTTCAGAAAGGCCACTCTTCTCCAGTGTCACCTCCTACCCTGAGGACATGCTGCCCTTGGTGAGACCCCTTATCCACCAAGAATATCCCTGCCTCTGGACCTTTGGACATATGATTCCCTTCTTTTGGGGTTCGGCCCTCACCTTCTGTATTAGTCACTTTCCCATCACTGGGGAAAAAAATACCTGACACCCACAACTTAAAGGAGGAGAGATTGAATTTAGCTTATGGTTTTGGGGGACTCAGCCCATGGTTGACTGGCTCCAAGGCAGGAATGGCATGGCGAAAGGGCCTGGTGGAGGACAGCTGCTCACCCCATGGCAGCCAGGAAGCAGAGTGGGCGGGACGAGCTAGGGACAAGAATATACCCTTCCAGATCATGCTCCCAAGTTACCTGCCTCTTTTAATCAGGCTCTACCTCGAAACACACCAGAGTTTTGGGGGAGGTTTTAAATCCAAACCATAACACCTTCCTATCCTCACACCCCATCTCCATGAGATCATCTCAGACTCTCTGGTCTACATTACTGCCAGCCTTTTGCAATTTCTGCCCTGCCATATAGTCTGCCACACTCTTCCAATCACGGGACCATGTTCTGTAGTCAGCCAGTGGTAGTGTGTGTTAGTCTTGTCTTCACAGCTTACAGTTCTGAGACATGTTCTAGAAATGCATTGTTAGGTGATTTCATCATTGTGTGAACATCCTAGAGTGTACTTATGCAATCCCAGATGGTACAGTGTACTCCACACCTAGGCTGTATGGTATAGCCTGTTTCTCCTGGGGCCATGATGACATGGTGATCAAAACAATGAGAGACTAAACCAAACAAGAGAAAATGGCACAATCAAGAGAATCAGTAAACAAGATGTACAAGGCTGCTGCCTGTTACACTCTAAAACAGTGATAAAAAGCATGGTACAGTAAATACATAAACCAGTAATGTAGATGTCTATTGTCATTATCAAGTATTCTGTATTCTGTATAATCATATGTGCTATACTTTATATGACTGGCAGGCCAGTAGCTCTCTTTACATCAGTGTCATCACAAACACCTAAGTAATGTACTGCTGACCTTATGGTGGGTACAGTGTCATTAAACGATAGCAATTCTTCAATCCATCTTAATCTTCAGGAACCACTGTAGTCTATGTGGTTCACCAGTGACTGAAAAATCATCATGCAGTGCACCAAGTAGTGATAACTCAGTATCTGTAACTTACTGCTTTGTGGGCAGCCAGGCAGGAAGGCCGAAGAGAGGAATCGGAGTTTGTAGGTGCTACTACTGCTGCCAAATCCAAGTATGCAGCAGGAGTGAAACCATGGACCATGCCTTGCTCTGAGCAGAAAGTATTAATTGACCACAGCACACAGCTTCCTAATCTTTCCAAACTCAGGACTTCATGTGACCGTTACCAGTTGGTCCAGGTTGGCTCATGAGTTGAAAACCTCTTTGCTTCCCTCTTCTGCTTTGTCAGGTATTTTACAATACACTGAACCCTTCCGGTTTTACACAGAAGGAAATCAGCTTTAGGAGGGGTTATTATTGTCCAAGAGCATTTCTTGAAATTACATAGTGGTCCCCGAAGTTTAACTCAGATCTGTGTGAGATCGGCTCTGTCCTCCTCCACCATGCACATGTAGCCTTCTTCATGGGCAGGGCCACATGTCCTACACTGTTGGCACTGCCTCCTTCCCCATGTGCTCAGTGAGGTTGATGGAGAAACACCTCTGAGGCCTGCTCTGGAGTTAACTGACTTGCTCACTGTTCCTGAAATGCCTGGTCCTCCTGTCATACATTTACTTGGGCTGTTGCCTCTACTTTGAGGACCTCTCTTTCCCAGGCATTTCCTTCCTATGTGTGTCCTGTCCACCAGCCAAAACCTATCTCTGATTCTATCTGCTTCATGAAACCATTCCCCAGCCTCTGCAGCATTGTGTGATTCTGCTGTCCTCTCACGGGAAACACTCTTGGCGTTTGCCTGCCTAAGGGCATTTATTTCATTTTATTGAATGTTAGTGATCTGTGTGGTTATCTCTCATACTAGACTGGAAGCCACAAGAGCTTAGGTTCTATCATTGCTTCTCCTGTGATTCCCCATAATGTCTAGCATGGGATTGGATCTTAGCAGGTATCCAACAGATGTTTTTCTGCAGGGAATTTGCCTGACAGAGCTGGATTAAAATTCTGGCTCTGCCTTCTACCAGCTGTGTGAGTCCTGGGGCAAAAGACTTGCCTTTCTGTTCCTCTTTATGTTCTTCTGTAGCATGAAAATAATAATGGTACCAACTTCTTACCCGCTTTGTGTTGTTAAGGGGATTGAATTAGATGAGGCACTTAAAAGTGCTTAGCACATTGCTTGGTATATACTAATTCTAGCACCTGGGAGGCTGAGGCAGGAGCTTTGCAAATGTAGATTCCTGCTGGGAAATTTATAGTTTCTCTTGTATGAGAAACCCAATATATCAATAAATGAAAGAGCAAAATAAAAGACAGATATTACAAAATAGGGAAACAGACCTGCAAATGGAAAGGGGAACTATAGATGAAGGGAGTAGGAGGGAAGGGAGGGCATCAGGAAGTAAAAAGAATTAAGATGTGTTATGTACATTTGCCAGTTCCCCATGATGAATGTAATCATTATGTACAACAAAACAGGTACTAATAAGAAGTAAGTTTAGGGGCCGGTGAGATGGCTCAGCGGCGTAAGCGCCTGCCTTGCAAGTGCGAGGGCCCGAGTTCGACTCCCGGAACCCACATACAAAAAAGGGGCCGGTGATATCGCTCAGAGGTACGGGTGCCTGTTGGCGCGTGAGGTCCTGAGGTTGACCCCCCGGTACCCACAAAAAAAAAAAAAGAAAAAAAAAAGAAGTAAGTTTAGAAAAAGGGGACTGGGGTTGTAGCTCAGTATGAAGGCCCTGGATTTAATCCTTAATACCACACACATACACATACACACAAATTAGCTATTATTATCACCATTTTTTTATTCACTCATCTCAAAGAAAACTTTATACTTGACAAGTATAAGCTGTGGTATACTTGACAAGTATAAGAATGGTTTAAGGAAATCTTATATTTTAGTATTAAATGTTTTCCTTTCATTCTCTTAGACAGTATTAGTAACAAGTTTTCAGTTCTGGCTTCTGATTTTGATGACATTCCTAATTTACTGCCTTGCATGCAGTAAATAGGTGTACAGTACATACTTAGTATATGAATGATACTCCACATTTTCAATTTTAATCCCCAAATAATGAGATCATGTTTGAAATCATATCCTCCACATTTCTTAAAAAGAATTCAACAAGTGGATTTTTATGAGTGTGTATGAGTGTGTGCGTGTATGTTTTGTTTTTTTGAGACAGTCTTACTATGTCGTCCAGACTGGCTTTAACTTGTGATCCTCCTGCCTCAGCCTCCTGAGTGCTGGGATTATAGGTGTATGCCTAGCTTTCAACAGGTTTTTAAGCAGATATAGAAGGTACATTGTTTTATATTATTGTGTAACAAATTACCACAGACTTAGAACCTTAAAACAGCATGCATCTGTCTCCAGTTTCTGAGGCTCAGGAATCTGGACACAGCCCAGCTAGGTCCTCTGCTCAGAGAGGGCCTCACAAAGCTGCCGTCAAGGCTGAACACAGCACCAGCTGTGCTGCTTGCACCTGAGGCTCCTGGGCCTTTCCTGAGTGCATCCCAGTTGTCGGCTGAGTTCAGATCCCTGTAGTCGCAGGATGGAGGCCTTGGCTCCTAAGGCTGCCCGCTTCAGTTCACAGCATGGCTCTTTGCTTCCTCCAGGGCAACAGGAGACGGCGTCAGACCTCAGGTGGGACCAAGTTCGTCTCTCTTGATTAAGCCAGGCCCACCCAGGATAATCTCAACTGTGCAGTAAAGTCCCGTCACCTTTGTGGAGTAACGTAACCACGGAGAGACGTCCCCTTGTACTCACGTGTTTAAAGGGGGGAAGGAGATTATGCAAGAGATGTATTGGGGTGTGCGTGCAGGCTGTGGGGTGGGACTCTTAGAGGCCGTTTTAGAATTATTCAGCCTACACAGAATGTGTTTTCCACGTGTCTATTTCAGCCCTGTAGATATTTTTACAAATACAAACTCCAGAATGTGTTTCTATATCCAACTATAGCACCATAAAGTCAATAACAATTGTAGTTTCAACATGCCAGATGCTGTTAAGTACTTTAACATCGTTTAAAAACAAATCTAATTCTCACAACTTCTGTATTTGATGAAGGGGGGAACTGAGGCAGAGAGCAGATTGGACCACACTATGTGCCTGTGCGACCCAGCTCTAGGACCTGCTCTCTTGGCTCCTGGGCCCTCTGTAGAGCTTAGATAGATATCATGTAGGGGCAAACAAATGCCTGAAAAATGATTTAAAATAATGGTGCACCTTGTCCCAAGTCCTCTCTACCTTCCTCCCTCTTCCCTTCCCTCCTCCTGCTGTGAAATTAAGGGCTTGGGTCCTCAAGGCCACAGTTATAGACAGCGCCCCCTTTCCAAGATGAGAAAGTGGAACAGAACATCAGGGAAGCAGGCTTTGTGGCTCTCTTGGCAGTGGCTGGGCAGTGCCTGTGGCTGTGTGGGTGACTGGACAGCTGTTCTTGGAGGTCTGGGTCAGGGGCCCCAGCTTCTGTGACCTCAAGCACTTGGTGGCTGGTCTGGCTCTTCCCTGGACACCCGGATGTCCCTGCCTGAGTGTGTGTTCTGAATAGTCACTCTGACCCGGGGGCCTCTCCTGGCCCTTTTGAAATAGTCTGAGTCTCAGAGGCAGGCGCTGTCTCAGAGGAAGGCAGGGCTTGTCATTTCCTTCTCCCCTTTGCATTTCTCTGTCCAAACCAAGGCTTAGTTCTGATCTCCCCCAAACCTCCTGTGATCCCGTCTGAATGGCCTTTCCTGCTTTGTGTGGAACTACTGTAGCACTGTGCCTGCTCATCAGGGGTTGCCAAGTCTCAGCAAGCTTACCAGGGCCAGGCAGGACCATTCTGAGCTGCCTCGGGAGTCTACACACCCACACACCCACACACACCCACACACACTGCACACTGTGTTCGCATATTGAGCCCGTGGAAGTATATTTTTGCTTCCATAGAGAAATACCAGCTCTCCCATTCCCCCCAGCTATGTCTTTTACGTATTTCTTCTGTATATTCTGAAGAAATATGTAGCCTTTTGCCACTCACAAACTCATCACCCGTGGTTTGAGTGGAGCTCACACTTTGCCACTCCCAGTAAGGGGGAACGTAACTGAGGCCTCCCCAGTCAGGATGGTTTCATTCCTCCGGGCCGTAGTGATCAGGTAAGTTAAGGTCACATGTGCTGACTTGGGCCAATCAGAGTCCTCCCTGAGACTTTCCCCCCCAGTATATCGGAGGAGGAGCGTCTTCTGGGGCTCACCTGGACTTGGGCTTCTGGCAACTATTCTTACCCTAGGGAAACGTGTGAGAAACGGCAATGGGGCAGAGCAGCAGTGATATCCATCCAGTTCCTGGATCCCACCAGGCCTGAAGCCTATTTATGGCTGCACTCTGGGGTTATGTAAATGAACAATCCCCCTTTTGCTTAAACTGGGATAAACTGGGATTCTGTCACTTGTCTCTGAAAAGTCCTAATGTAGAAATCAACATTCAGAAATTTCCACTATGTGCTAGGCACCTTGCTATGCCCTTAAACTACATTATTTGTTTTAATCTCCTATTTAAGGACCTTACATGGCAAACATGATTATCTCAATCATACAAACTGGGAAATGGAGGGTCAGATAGGTAAATAAATTTCCCCTAAGCATACATTAGGCAGCAGAGCAGAAATCCTGTGATTTTCCCCCTGAATTCCTGTAACACTTACCATCCTTGCTATTCATTGGTACTTGGGTTCATACTACCGATATGATTATCTCACATTTTTTTAAGGACTTGACTGAACCAAACTGTAAGATTCCAATGGCAGAAGCCATGACCTACACCCTCGCCACCCTACAGGCCCAGAACACCCAGCCCTTGATGAGGCATGTCATGAATAAACCCTTGCTGAGCTTATGACCCGTCAATGGTGCTTCACAAAAGCCTTCACAATGGCTCCCCTTGCTCAAGTCATGGGAAAGGAGACGTGGGGCAGAAGGTATGGTTGCACCTGTGGAACTAAACGTGTTCTTTGCAACTACTGCACCCCAGTGCAGAACCCTGTTCTCCCCAGGAAGTGATCCCAGAGAGTCTTCAGCTTCCGTTTATTCAATATCCATCCATTCTTATACCAACACACATTTCCTGAATATTTATCTTATACCAAACATATTGCTAGAGTTAGGATGCTAAGTGTGTAAAATATGGCTCTTGACCTCAAGGATCTTATTTGTAATTGCCTTTTAACTGTGTTAAAGCCAATCTTCCAAAACACTGGCAATTTACTATAGAAACATTGACCACCCTCTGGATGGTCAAGCATTGTCCAGGAGAGGAATATCCTCCCCCACTTTGATCTTCGTTGGTCACCTGGCCCCTGTTTCACCCAGGATTATCACAATGCACAGCTCCAGGGAGCATCATTCACATAGAATAATGAAACTCCTAGAAACTGAGCAATGTACAGCCTATGCAGCTGTGCATGGGGCCGTGAAAACCGAAACAGGATCCATCAGTGCTACCTTCTCCCACTCACAGTCACATTTATGGAGCACTGTAGAGTTTAAAAGGAATTTCACCTACATTATCTCAGCTGAACTGAGAAATTCTATTTTGGTTCCCATAATGCAGATTCTCTCCACTGCCCCTCACCCCATGGGACTCTCTGTTGGCTTCGTGAGCTCCCTGGAGCCCCTTTCAGATGGTGACAGCCAACTGAACTGGTGGCAATTACCAAGCACCAAGTCGCATTACCAGCCCCAGGCTCTCTTCCTCCCTGCAGCATTTACCTGGAATTAGCAGGGTCACGGCTCGGCAGAGGTTACTGTGTGGTATTACAAATGTGCCCCTTGTTTGTCTTTTCAGCCCAGAAATCCTGTCAGTGAGGAGAAGCGATAATAACATGTTATTAAGCTCTTTCTGGGTAATGTAATTCAGGAGTCAGGAGGCAGTTTGGTCATTTGGGTCTCTGAAAAGCTTAGAATAATTTTCAGTGTCATTATCCTCCATTTTAAAGAGCCAGACTCCAATATATAAATCTATATCTGGCCACTCCTGGAGGTATATATATATAGACCGCATGTACTTTTAGATGTACATAAGTGAATGTGTGTGCTTGCATGTGAGCACATAAGCACACATATAGGCACACATATAGGGGCTATAGGCGGGTGTGAGTCTGAATCAACACGAGCTCCAACTTATTAGATTTCTCTGTGTGTGTATAAAACACTTTTAGCCTTATGGCTTCCTTAGTGTAGATTTTCAGAATTAAGTTTTATTCCTGGCCTCTCCCCTGACACGTGAAGTCTCCATCTGCACTCAGCATTATAACAATAATTACACCAAAAGGAACCAGAGCCCTGCTTATAAACGCACCTCTGGTGTACAGTGTCAACCTGTAGAGATAGCATTTCTATCACTCGCTGCTCTCTATAATGCCCCTTTTCCAAGTTCTTAGTTCCTAGCAAACTTAGAGCTTCTGATTCTATCAGAAAGACCTCTCGGCTAGGCACTCATGATTTACTTTCCGCCGTCCCTGGTGTCTGGATACTTGTCGGAAAGCTGTCTGCAGGATGCACTTCCCTCCCTCATTAACAGAGATGATGGCTAGAGACAGTGGATTCCCAGCTGAAAGGAGCCTGTGAGATTATGCAAGTTGTTTCCCTATTTGCACAGAGGAGAAAGGATGGTCCAAGTGGGCAGCAGTCAGTCCAAGTTTCCTGAGAGTTAATGGCAAAGCCACGATGAGAAGTCAGGCCTCCTGGCCTCCTTCCTCTCAGGCCCTTTCTGTTAACGAGTTTCAGTGCTGTGGAAGGTCACCTTCCCGCACACCAGTATGCCCTCGTGTGTTTCTTTAAGAGCACAGAGAGGAAGTTTGGCGTCTGCCCCTGGGGAAACCCTGGTGTAGTCATGACCAGCTCTCTGGAAGTGGCTGTAGGGTCAGTAAGAGCACAAAGATGAAGCTCTAGCTCCCAACCAGCGCTGTGCCAGATTGGCTCGGGCAGGCTCCAAAACCCTTCTATGCACCTTTGGTAATCTGTAGATTGGAAATAGCAGTAAAATTAACTCTCAGGGTTCTTGTGAGGCCTAATTAAACGAGTATCTCTAAGGTAGCTGATGTATTTTAATGTTACTATTACCATGAAACTCCCCTGCTCAACAGCACTTTATCTTGACCTTTCCTCTTGTTCTCCCTGCACCCTTGGTCTACAGTTCAGAGGCTGACTTTTAATCCTGTGAGCGAGTTGTTGTTTCCCACCTCCTCCCTCCAAGGTAATTTCATCTTCTCCCATGGCTCCTCAAACCTACATCTCCAGCTCCTGTTTCCATGAATTCCTATAGGCTATCAATTCCTTTCATTCATTCACTTATTCAAGTAAGTATTTACTTGGTGCCTATCAAGTGTCAAACACTCTTTAGGTGCTTGGAATTCAGTAACAAAACAAGGAAAATATACACATTTTTACTACATTTTTGTAGCTAGCTTTTGTTGCTCATTCCTAACTTCTTTCTGCTATCCATCCCTGCCCCCCTTTTCTAGCCAGCATTTAGCTGTTTTGGTTTCTCTCTCTGGTGTGGTGATCCAAACCTTCCTTCCTAAAGGATATGATCACTTGATACTAGGTTACTGTAATTTCCTACTAACCTTTACTAACAGACATAGAGATGTGTATTAATTAGGGTTCTCTAGAGAAACAGATCTCTCTCTCTCCACACACACACACACACACACACACACACACACACACAGTGCCTTATCTAACATATTTGGGCCCTAAAGTTTCAGATTTCAGAGTTTTTTTTTTCATTAATTTTGGAATATTTATGTATAGTACTTTATTGGTTGAGTATTCCTAATCTGAATATCTGAAATTTAAAATGCTCTGAAATTTGCTGAGACAAAATACCTAACGCCCAAAATTAAGGAAGGAGAGGTTTATTTAGCTCACAGTTTGTGGAGGTTTCAGTCCATAATTGGCTGGCTCCAAAGCACATGGCACAGGGGCAACAGTTCATGGTGGTGGAAGGCAGCAAAAGCAACAAGAGCAAAAATGGGGAGAGCAAGCTTCTCTTCCTCCCTTGTATTGTGCTCCCCCCCCCCGCAGGTGCAGCCCTCACACCACCTCTGTGCCCTCCTCTTGCCCAGGATGAGCATGTTTACAAAGTGAGGACCCTGGCCCCCTGCTGAGTTAAACTTCTAAACTTCTCCAGTTGACACAATGTATCAACCATTACAAGCCTCCACTTTACTGAGACCATCAATTCAAATACCAACCTTATTAAGAAACATCCTTACAGACATACACAGAATTAATACACATTCTGGGCACTCCTTGGTACAGTCAGGTTGAGAAAATTAACCATCACAAGGTATTAGTAGTTATCCCAAAGTATCCTCTGGGTTTCAGACATACTCCTCTCAGGTCCTCACTGAGCAGCATCGGTCTCATTTTCCTTCAACAATCAAGATCAGTCAAAACTGCCAACAACCTTGAGGTTGGAAGACAACTCCAAAGTCCAGGTGATAATGTAGCTGGACACACCTTGGCTTTAGCTGTGTGGCATCCTGAGCAGAGGATCTAGTGATACCCTGCCTGGCTTCTGACCTACGGACGGATAGGCTCAGGGAGGGGTTGTTTTAAGCCACCAAGTTTGCAGAAATTTTTTGCAAAGTTACAGAGAAACTAATATACATGCAGAGATCAGAAAGCTATAGAAATCCGATGTTGAAAAGTAGTATTATTAATAGTGGGACAACTAGATTGCTTGTTGATGTTATATGAAGTCCAATAGGGAGTTCACAGCATCACTTAAGGAACTTTGATCAATTGCATTAAAATATGAATTAAACCAAGCTTTTAGATTACATGGCTACATGCATTTATCAAAACACATAGAACTAAAAACAAAAAGGATGAAGTTTACTGTATATAAATTATCCCTCAATAAATCTGGCTTAAAAAAGGCTTTAGATTTACCTCAATTTTCAGAATATAATAGGGAGAGTTAATTGACAGCATGAGAAAGTAGACACATTTAGAATGTGGGACATTCTACATGACAGCTGGCCTGATCTCTTCAGTCAGTGTCATGAAAAAAATGATGAGGGGGAGTTTGTCCTAGATCAGATAAGACTTAAGGGGCATAATAAACAAATTCGCTGCATGAATCTTATTGGATTCTGGTTTAAAAGAAATGGGATAAAATATTTTAAGACAATTGTATAAATTTGAATATGAAATGAGTTTTAGATGATATTAAGGATTATTGCTATTTTTGTTAGGTGTAATGTTGTTAATTGGAGAAATTTCCCTACTTTTTGGAGGTACATATTAAAAGGGTAAAGTGTCACAGTGTTTTTAATTGACTGTGAAATGATTCAGTAATAAGGCAAAAATGGCAAAATATTACAGTGGTTGAAATCTAGCTGGATGGTATGTGGGTGTTTCTTGTATTATTTTATCTTCTTTGTTACTTGTTTCAAATTAAAACTGAAATTCCACTGAACTAAACAATCAAAAACCAGGGGAAAGCTGCTGCTGGACCTGCATAGCTAATTTATAGCCCACAGTCCTGAAGTGGGTGATGGACTGCGGAATATGGTGCCTAATGCCTACTGCAGACACTCGCATCTGCCTCAGCCAGCCTCAGCCACTGCCACTGGCAGAGGAGAAGGCTCCTGTTTCTCTCTGCTTTCCAAACCATGCATGAGTGATCGAAGAGACTGAATCCAGAAGCCTGCTGGCCAGAGGCATCTACCATGAGGCTAATGGATCTTCAGCTGCGAGGCCCTTTGATCTCCTCTAAGGGCCTCTTCTGAGGCCCCTGGAACCCCCTAGCACAGTGTACACATTATTATGTACTTTTCTAACCACTTTCTTTTCAAAAGTCAGATATTTCAATGGCAAATAGTTAAGATTTCTATTTCTACTCTGATGTTCCCTGTGTTGTACTTTCCCTTATATTTGATGGTGTTGAAAAAGTTATGGGGAATTTCTTGGATCCAGCGAAGAGGAAGTTGAGCTGGCATGCATTTAGTGGGTTTTAGTGGCATAGTTCTTGTCATTTGCACTAATTTGTCAATCATGTTGTTGTAAGAATGACTTTTGTAAATCCCTCTACTGCTCATGGTAGCAATTTACCTGGCTTTGTCACATAAAGATGCAGAGCCAGAGGTTGTATCACAATGAGAATGTATTCTGTGTCCACCATCGTAAGTATTTTGCTAGTGGAGAAGAAAACAAGCTAAAAATGTACAAGCCAGAAGCTAATCTGTGTACTATTCTTCCATGTATCAGTTTTGGAAAATTGTAAGTAGATAATTTTGTACTTGTGTTAGTCAACTTTCCATCATCGGGACAAAAATACGGAACAAAAAATCAGGTAAAGGGGGAAATATTTATTTTGGCTCACAGTTTCAGTCCATGTTCACTTGGCTCCATTGCTTCTAGGCCCGTGGTGAGGCAGAAACATCATGGCAGAAGGGTGTGGAAGAGGAAAGCTGTTCACCTCATGGCATTTGGGAAGCAGAGCGTGAAGGAAGGGGGAGAGAGAGAGAGTGAAAGAGAGGGGCTGGGAAAAGATACACTCTTCAAAGCCATGCCCCTCCTACTTCTTCCAGCTGGGCGTCACCTCCTAACAACCCATCCAGCCATGAACACATCAATGGATTCATCCATCTAAAAGCTTAGTGCCGCCATGATTGAACCACCTTCCAGAAGCCTCACTTTTGAACACATGAGCCACATGAGGGATATTTTTGATTCAAACCATAACAATACTCATTGATAGCTGGTAAAAATGGAAGGTTTCTCCTGCCAGGAATATGCTCAATAATTTAGCTTGTACACCTATAAATACACCAATTTTAATGGTCATCACGAATCACATAGTTTAACAGGATTCCTGTATTTGTAGGGCACAAACCTTCAGTAGTACTATAAATGGTGAGTGTCTCACATACTTAATACATAAAAATTATCAATACTAAAAGGAAATTTCAAAGAGCTGTGCTAGAGGAAAATTTTAATTATCTCTTCTCTTATTCTCTAGAAGATGGTATTATAAAATCTTGTCCCATTAAAAAGTAATCAAAGACCAGGTAGAAAAAAAAAAGTAGAAAAAAAGCCTGTTGAAAGATATGTTGGGCAGTTGAATAATTACAACATTATTTTTCTTGAGCTTTGTGATGTTTGCATAATTTAAGCTTTTAAAAATTTATAATGTGTTTAGGTTTTTTTCTCATTCCAAATAACTATTTGTAATTTTGTATTCTTTTACTGAAGGAAGACTTTTGCAATTGTGTAAGCTTTGCATAGAGTATAGCAGAGTGCGAAGATAGTATCATGGTCCCATGTATAAGTGACTGTTATTTTGGTTTCTTTGTTATGAGTAACCAAACAGAATCCTAACTGAATATGCATTTGTCCTTTGCCTCAGCAATTCCTCTTCCAGGAATTTGTCCTACTGATAACGGGGCATTTGTGCAAAATGACACGTACTCAGGGTCATTTACTGCAGCAAAAGATGGGAAGCAAACTATATCCCTCGATGGAGACTGCTAAATACACTGTGTACGTCAGCAGGGAATAGCATGCCTCGTATATTAGGGGGAAGCTTGTTATATCAATATGGAATTATCGCTAATGTACATCGTAAAGACAATAGGATAAATTCAGAATGGTGTGAATACTGAACTATTATTTGTGTAAACATATAAATGTGCTTGCATATGCATAAAACATCTCTGCTAGGACTCCCAGGAATCAGTAACATCGGTTGCCTCCAGGGGCAACTGAGGGGCTGAGGACAGGACTAGGAGAGTTCTTACCATGGTATTCTTTTTGAATAATCTGGTGAAGTTTAATCTACTTAAAAGTAAACGCAATTAAAAGCTAGAAAACATTCTTAAATTTAACCCCTGTCTAAATAACATTATTTGCTTTTAAAAAGTCTTTTCATGCTGGGCCTGGTAGTGCACAACTGTAAATCCCAGCCTGCAGGAGGCTGAGGCAGGAGGACCACTGTGAATTCAAGGCCAGCCTGGGCTACATAGTGAGTTTAAGGCCAGCTTGAACTACATAGTGAGGCTGTCTTCAGATTAAAGAATAAATAAATAAAAATCCCTCAAGTGGGCCCAAAGTGGAGATGCCATGTGTCTGGCTTGCCCTAGAGTCACTCTTTTGCCTCTTATGGTATGGCCAACCCTCTGCGTGGTGCAGATATGTACCTAGGACATACCTTCCTGTCCCTAAGTCCAACCTAGCCAGGCAGGATCCTCTGCGTGGTGCAGATATGTACCTAGGACATACCTTCCTGTCCCTAAGTCCAACCTAGCCAGGCAGGAGAGATGCCTGCTTCGACTGCTTACCAGATAAGCAACTGGCTTGAGTTTAGGAACCTTGTATGAAGAAAAAAAAATCCATTTTTAATAATAAATGGATGTCAGTGAGGTGGCCAGGGACCATGCCAAGAGTGGCTTATGGAACTGGACCAAACTGAAGGTTCACTAGCTTCACTTCTGACTCATCAGCGCTGGCCAGTGCTTACTGGGTTCTTTGATGTTTTTTTCTCTCTCCCCCGTCTTGCTGTATAAAACGTGCACAAATGTTACACGCTCAGACATCAGGGCGCGACTCTGTAGCACCTCCCCATGACATGTTTGCATTCTGCCCACATCTGGACTGTGAGAGCAGACCTGATTTTTCTCTGTGTCCTGCCACACCATAAGACTCAATGTTGGGGCTGGTGAGATAGCTCAGGGGCATAACTGCCTGCCTGGCAAGTGCAAGTTCCTGAGTTCGACTCCCGGTATCCACATAAAGGAATAAAAGGGCCGGTGATATCGCTCAGTGGGACAAGCACCTGCTGGCAAGCGCGAGGGCCTGAGTTTGACTTCCGATACCCACATAAAAAAAAAGACTCAATGTTTGTTAAATGAATGAATGAGCAAATGAACACCTTGGAGACCTAGGCTGGCATCTGGTACTCCATCATCTTTGAGACTGTCGTCTTGTTGAAGGCAGACAATAGATTTAGCGAAATCAGCCCAGGGCAGAGTACTATTCCTTGTATGCATTTTCACTAAGTAGCCATTCGATGAATGAATGAATGAATGAATGAAGAAGTGAATGAGTTTTTGCACTGAGGACGAACCTTGTGTATTGGTCATTCCCATTGCTGGTTTGTTTGGCCTTGGCATATGATGGGAGCATTCTCTCACACTAGTGGAGGAAGAGTTCATGGAGAGGTAGAGCTTGGAGATTTGAATAAAGACAGGAAGTGTATCACCCACTGTCAAGGTGTCCTGTGTATCTTGGCAAAGTGCCCTTTGTACCTATGGTTTTGTGGATGATGGATGATGGATGATGGTCCTAGGCAGGCGAATAGATTCTCATGGGGACACTCAGATTTTGATGAAGTCCAAAATAAATTTGGGGAAAGTAAATGCTATAATAATTCCCAAATGCCACAACTATCAATAATACACCAGTCATAATCACTCTCTTGGATTGTGCCGTAGGAAAAACAGGTTGTGGGTTACATGGCTCTCAGTGAATAGCTGTCATACTACTTTCTCTCTTCCACTCAGGAAGGCGTATGACGTTCAAGGGGCCGTAACGCCGCTTCAGAGAGATCTTGGATTTCCTGTACTATAGTTTTTTTTTTTTTTTTTTTTTTGTGGGTACCGGGGGGTCGACCTCAGGACCTCGCGCGCCAACAGGCGGCCATGCCGCTGAGCGATATCACCGGCCCCTTTTTCGTATGTGGGATCCGGGAGTCGAACTCGGGCCCTCGCGCTTGCCAGGCAGGCGCTTAAGCCACTAAGCCATCTCACCGTCCCTCCTGTACTATAGTTTTCCAAAAAGTAGCTAACACAATTTAGTATTTCATTGTTAGTACAACACATTACCTTTTAACTAATAGAGACATTCTAAGAGCACAACTACTCCTTCAGCTTAGCATTGCCTCCTCTAGAGCCACTTTAAAACCGTAAGGGCTCTTGAAGGGATAATGTACCACTGACTCTGTACCCACATCTCTGTGTAACTGTGGAATAGTGACAGGTGTGATGTGGAATGTGTGTGTGTGTATGCGTGCGAGGGACGGGGAGAGGCAGGAAGAGGGGGTGGGAAGTGGGGTGGGGCTGCTAGAAAGGGGAAGGGCCTGATTTCCAGTTCTTTCACTTCCTAGCTGTGTGGCCCTGGACGAGTTACTTGTCCAAGTCAGGAAGCTTCATTTCCTCATAGGAGTCAATAGGATTGATAGAACTGTAAGAGTAGTTGCCCGATAGGATTGTTGGATTAAAGCCTATATAATGCTTAATGTAGGCCTCGGCACATAATGAAGCCTTCAACAGACATGAGGTAATTTTTTTCTGTGTATTTGCTTTTTCTTCCAATACACTGAAGAACGGGTATAAATAGACTTTGGTTGGAACACATCCCGGTCATCATTGCACCAAGGTGGGTGCAGGTGGTTGTTATTAGGGAAGCTCACGTGAGGGCATGTGGGAAATGAGAAGAGGGCAAAGCTGATAAATGCAGGGTGAATAGTGAACAGGTGAGCGCAGTGGGCAGCCGGGACTGAGTCCCACCTGTAGGGCCATCGTTCTCCTGAGGGGAGGTCGGGTGTTGTCTGTTTTGACTTGTTCTCAGCTGAAGAGTGTCCTTGGGGATGTTAAGTCCTTGACCCATGTGGTTGCCCTACTCAGGGGCTGGACAGGCTGCTGTGGTGCAGAACAGAAGCCTCAGGATGAGGAGCCCATGAAGATGTGGCACTGCCAGCGCTTGCTGCCATCCTCCTCACAGCTGCAGGTGAGTTTGGCAGAGGGCGGAGGACCTGGGGAGGGGGCACAGCCACGGCACCTGATGCAGGGCGTCAAACAGAGAGGAGAATGACTTTGATGGTGGTGGCAGTGGATGTGGGGAGAGAAAGATCTGATGCATTTTTAGGATATAGGAGGTGATAAACAATGGTCAACCTCCCCTCCCATTACACAAATATTTACTGCTGTGGTTTGGTTTCTTGGGAGCAGACTAAGGCTGAGTTTATCCTGCAGGCTGTTTGAGGAGAGCCCTTGGACTGACACCTGTGCAAGGAGGGAGCAGGCAGAGGCGGCCCGATCACAAACCCCACAGGGCGCTCTGGAGCTAGAACTGCCCTTCAGAGTGGTCCTGAGTTGGGCCCACATGCCGGACCTCTATTAACCCCAGGGTGCGGGCCAACCTAGGATGAGCTGCGTGACCTTGGGCCAGGCAGCTCTCTTCAGCTGAGGCTGCTGGAGTCACAGTGTCCACCACTTTAGTGTGTCTTCTGTAGGCTGCGTACTGTTGCAGGTGCTGGCAGAATAGCCAGGCGAGGCAAAGGCAAGAAACAGACAAACGTGTAACATCAGGTGTGCAAACTGGATGATGGCTGGACCAGGTGGATGAAGGTGGAAGTGGCAATGATGGAGACTTGGAAGACAAAGCAACCTGGCCATGACATTTCAGCAGCAGGCAGCCCTTTCCTGCACCGGCTGCTCTGGGAGCTGCCCCCTGTGCGTGGTCCCATCTTTTGGTCACAATTCACTGCCTCTGTGCAGGATGTGGGGACATTTGCCTCTCTGGTGAGAAATTTACTCTGGGACCCCCTGCTTTGGGGTTGATCTGCAGTGTGTGTGTGGGGGGGAGGTTCAGGAGTTAGGAAATGGTGTCACAGGATGGGAGCTGGAGGTCCGCACATCTTCCCCGGGTGCCTCTGCCTTTCTCGAAGAACTGCAGAGCAGCTGGTGCTGCCTGGGGCCTGATCATTAACCCCGGGAGGGAGGGGGGTTGACTGGCTGAGTGCGAGGCTGGGCCAAAGCCAGGGTGGGGGAGGGGGGAGAGAGGGAGAAGGAGACGGAGGGAGACAGACACAGAGACAGGGAGAGACAGGGAGACAGAGAAAGTGTGTGTGTGTGTGTGTGTGTGTGTGTGAGCGTGTGCGCGCGCGCGCGTATGCGTCCGATCCATATCCATGTGCACGCACTCTTGCGGACCCAGGAGCTGCTGTCTCCTCAGTCCCACCTCACCTGGGCAGGTGTCTGCGGGGGGCCGATGGTTTCGCCCCCTGCTCTCCGCCAGGCATGGGCTCCGCCTGCCGCCCTCCCCCACCTCAGGTCCTCGTGTTTGCAAATGAGGGTCGTGTGTGCAGGTCGCCCGGAGAGCCTGGCCACGGGTGTCTGCGCGAATGTCACTATCATTAGGGTTGGGTGTGGCGGGCGCAACCGCAGCGAGGGACCCGGGAGCGAACCCGTATCTCCTTGATCCAGGGGTTCCTGGTCTCCCCGCTCATCTCGCCGCTCGGGCTCGGGCAGAAGAGTGCGCAGTCCAGGAAAATAAGCAACTCGGGACCCCTGGCAGGAGACTGGCAAGGCTGGCAAGTGGAGCTGCGCCCTGGCCACCTGCGACGGATTTAGCATAGAAAAAGCCTCTGACAGTCAAGAAAACAAATAACCCTTCCCTCGCTGCCCCTCCTCCCCCAACCAAAACACACAAACAAACAGAAAACTTCTGACTCAGTGGGCGATGAGTCTTGTTTTTGACGACCACGATTACTGCAGAAATGAGGTGGCAGCAGGGCTGGATGAAGACCTTTTGGAAACCCAGCGCTGATACCAATGATGCCACAGTGTGGAATGAAAACATAACTCACTGGCAAAATAAGTGCCAGGAAGACAAGGAAACTTCCAACTTGGGGCGGGGCGCACCAAACCAGTGAGGTTCCTCTTCCCTTTTTAGAGGCTCCTGGGGCTCCTAGGGCTTTTTAGGGTTGCCAGATTTAGCAAATAAAAATTATAAGAAACCAAGTTAAATTTGAATTTCAGATAAGTGAACACTTTTTAGTATAAGAATGCCTTATGAATTATTTGAGACGCACTTATATTAAAATAATTCATTATCAGAAATTCAATGAAAAATTTTAATATGTCTCATAGTGCATGCAATATACTTATACTTTAAAAATTGGTCATTTATCTGAAATTTAGCTGAAATTCAAATCTAGCCGGGTGTGGTGGTGCACACCTGTAATCCCAGCACTCAGGAGGCAGAGGCAAGAATGTTGCTGTAGTTTGAGGCCAGCCTGAATTACAGAGTGAGACCCTGTCTCAAAAAAACAAAAAACAACACCAACAAAACCAAAAAAACTCAAATCAGTGGTATGCGGTCCAGCAAGGCAGGAAAGGTGGGCAGAGCCTTCAGCCCATTTGCACACCAGCAATTCCCAGCGGTGTGAGTGCTCGCTAACCTGCTTCAGAGTCAGGCTCTTGCCCAGAGGTACATGGGGTTGTTGCATTAGGAACCAGAAGACCTTGGGCTCTGACGCCCTGCTCGTCTAACACTGAGTTGGACACAGCTTCTCTGAGAGAACTTTCTCACTTTAAGATGGGTGCATAAGCAGGTGTAAAGCCTATTAGATGACTGTGTGCCTGTGATGCTGGGGAGCTGAGGAAGAGGAAAGCGACCCCCAAAAGGCAGGAACCCTAGAGTGGGAGGGACAGCTGTGGTCTAGCTCCAGCTAGTCATTGCCAGATGGTAAAGTGAGGTCAAATCTTACCATTTTTCTAAACAATCTAGATATGTGGAATTTTGCATAAGAATTTGATAAAAATTGGCAACTAATGCATATTTTTCTTTGAACAGGATATTTTTTTTTAATTTTAAAGAGAAGAAAAAACAGAACAAATCAAAAAAAGAACAAATTTTCAAAACACCATAATATGAGGGTAACAATGGTTAATTCATTACGTATTATTATCTTTAAGTTAGTTATTCAGGATACCAGACATTAGCATTCAATTGTCCAAACATTATTGGCACAAACCTTACTCTTCAATGAACTAAGTAAAATTGGTAGTGTATCTATCTTAACCATCTTATATATATATATATACAATTTTTTTCCCTTTCCCTTCTTTCTTTTCCCTATTCCAGTCTCTCTTTCCTTTTGACCAGTTTTTTTTGATTCACCATGTCTATTGTACATTTTGGATCTTATTTACTCTTTCAGTTTTTCATACTAGAGAGACAATACGATGCTTACACATGTGTGTCCGGTTTATTTCACTTATGAGTATTTTCTCGAGTTGCATCCATTTACCTATAAAAGTCTCCAGTTTATCCTTCTTTATGGCTGAATAGTACTCCATTGTATAAAAATACCACATCTTTCTTATCCATTCCTCAGTTGATGGGCATTTGGGTTGTTTCCAAGATCTGGCTATTACAAATTGTGCTGCTATAAACATGGGTGCACATATATCGCTGTGGTATGATGTTTTTAATTCTTCTGGGAAGATGCCCAGAAGGGGAATAGCTGGGTCAAATGGGACCTCCAACCCTAGTGTTTTGAGGAATCTCCACACTAACTTCCACAGTGGCTGTACCAGTCGACACTCCCACCAACAGTGAAGAAGGGTTCCTTTTTCCCCACAGCCCCTCCAGTATTTGTTATTAGTTGATTTCTTTATAGTAGCCATTCTTTCTGGGGTGAGATGGTATCTCAGTGTTGTTTTAATTTGCATCTCTCAAATGACTAGTGATTTGAACAGGATATTTTAAGCACTGTGTAGACCTCACTAATAAATGAAACCTAATACTTTCATGGTGCTTATCATGTTCCAGGTATTATTCTAAGAAATCGATGTGTATTAATCCAGGGGTCCCCAACACATTAGGAACTGCTGCACAGGAAGAGGCGAGCAACAGGTGAACCAGTGAAGCTTCATCTGTGTTTACAGCCACTCCTCATTGCTCACATTGCTCCCTGAGCTCCACTTCCTATCAGGTCAGCAGTGGCATTAGATTCTCATAGGAGCGTGAACCATGGACTTCGAGTGATCTAGGTTGCATGCTCCTATGAGAATCTAAGGCCCAATGATCTGAGATGGAGCTCAGGTGGTGATGCTAGCACTGGGCAGTAGTTGCAAATACAGATTAACATTAGAGAGGTTTGACTGCACAAATACCATAATAAATCAACTGCTTGTCAACTCATATCAAAACCCTATCAGTGAATGACAGATGACAAGTAAATTGCATCTGGTGGCAGGCTTTATAGTTGCAAGTAAGTCAATGTACTTCACTTGTACAGTTGCCTCTGGTGGCAGGCTTTAAGTCAGAATCGGACACTTATTTTTGTCAATGCTTGGCTCACCTATTCTTTTATTTACCAGTTCCACCTGCACCTCTTCCCTGCACTGTGCCCTTATCTCAGTCATGGTCTGGTAAGGATAAAAGCTAACCCTAAACAAAATGAGTAAAATCAAGTACCACTGGAAAGCTTCTTTGAAGAGGGGGAAAAACCCAATGATGAGATAGCAGAAGAAAAAGATTGCTAACAAAAAGAAAGCTGCGTTTAATGAGAGGACCACGAGTTGTACTAAATGCGGGTTTGTTGCAATAGATGATTAACAGTACCCAAGCTGCTTCGTATGATATGTGGCAACCAGCTATCCAACAAAGGCACGGAACCTTCAAAACTGCTTTATCACATGAAAACCAAGCACCCTACATTGAAAGACACGCTTTTGGAATTTTTGAAAAGAAAAAGAAATGTGAACACAAAGAGCCAAAACAACTGCTGAAGGCCACAACTTTGTCAGACATGTCTGCAGTGCGAGCATTGTTCTTCCTGGCTAACTGCATCCTAAAGCTCAGGAGCCCTTCACTGCTGGTGAACCATTGATCCTGCCTGCTGCTAAGGACGTTTGCCATGAACAAGGCTATAGTTCAAAAGGTGGCACATGTTCCTCTTTTGGATCACTATAACTAGATATCAGAGGGTGTCAAGGCACAATTTATTAGAGAGCATTAAAGAGTCACTGTGATACATAATGCAGGTTGATGAGTCTATCAACACTGATAACGAGACAAATTCCTTGTTTCCATGTGATATATTTTTCAGGAGGCATGCATGAGGATATTATGTGCACTTTTGCTGTGAAACACCACCACAGCTGCAGAACCATTCAAACCTTTGATTTCATGTCAGGAAAATTGAATCGGTCATTTTGTATTGGTATATGCATCAATGGAGTGACTGCCATGACTGGATGGCATTCTGGTTTCAATACTTGGGTCAAACAGGTTGCTTCTGAATTCGAGTTCATGTGCTGTGTCATCCATAAACAAATGCTGGTTATCCAAAAAATGTCACCTGAATTTAATAACATGTTTCAGGATGTGATTAAAATTACCAACCACATTAAAGTATATATGTCCATAACTCACATCTGTTTGCACAACTCTGTGAGGAGGTAGAAGCAGAGCACACATGAATTCTCTTATACACAGAAGTGAGATGGGTTTCTAAAGGTAGATCACTAGCCCAAATTTTTGAGTTATGAGAGCTGCTATAGAGATTTCTTTTAGAAAAACAGCCACTACTGGTAGCACATTTCAGTGACAGAATGGGTCACAAAACTTGCTTACTCGTATGACATATTGAACCTGCTTTATGAACTCAATCTGTTATTTCAGGGGCAAATAACAACTGTGGTTAGGTCAGCAGATAAAGTGGCTGCATTCAAAGCCAAACTGGAATTATGGGGGTAATGTGTGAACATTGGGATTTTGATGTGTTTCAAACATTAGTAGAGATTTTTGAAAGAGACAAAGTTAGGGCCTTCTTTCAGTTGGAAATCACCTATCTCAGCTTTCAAAGGAGTTTGAGTATTACTTACCAACCACAAAAGACCCCCTGTCTTAGTTAACTTTTTCATTGCTGAGACAAAATTCCCAAAGTGAGAAAGGTTTATTTTGGCTTATAGTTTGTAGAGGTTTCAGTCTATAGTTGCTGGCTCCAAGGCAAGGGTGGCATGGCAGAGAGCCATGGCAGAAGAGAAACAGTCCATTGCAAGCTTGGCAAGCCTCCCTTTCCTTTTGATCCCATCCAGGCTACAAGCCTTTTGGGTGGTGCCCCCACACCCAGGGTGGGGCTTCCCATTACCCACACCCAGAAATATGATAAACCAATTAGTGGACTAATCCAGGACCACACACTCTTAATCCTGATATCACACCATTAACCCACATCCACACTCTACATCCAGCTACCTCCAAAAAGACCCACCTATGAAAGCATGAGGCTTTGGGGGACATCTGGATACAAGCCATACACCTTCAAACGGGAAGGAATGGATCTGTGACCCATATGTTAATAAGCTAAGTGAATCAACTTTGTCCGTGCTAGAAGAGGGACCAACTGCTTGAGATTGCAAATGACAGTGGCCTTAAAAGTGTGTTTGAAATAACTTCAGGTTTGAGATAACTTCAGATCTCTGTACATTCTGGATTAAAGTCAAAGTTTAGATCTCTATACATTCTGGCTTAAAGTCCCTGCCACAAAAGCGCTGAAAAGCCAGCAAGGTGCTGCCTAGGTAATAAGAAGGTGAAGAGGCTGGGCTTTCCTCCACAGCAGGTCCTTCCACTATGGCGTGTCTGTGTTTGAGCCTAGCAACCATGGACTAAAACCTCTGAAACTGTATGCCAAAATATACCGCTCCACCTTCAGGGTGTCAGGTATTTTGTCCCAGCGATGAGAAAGTGACTAAGACAAATGAAACGATAAAAATTCCTATCATAGGGTATCATAGGGTATTTTAAGTATTAAATGAGTTAATTTATTTAAAAAAATCTTAGAATGGGCCTGTCATATGTTAAGTATTATACATATGTTAGTTATTGTTATTATTATAAATCATTTTAAGGAGTGATAAAACTGTCAGCTTCAAAATCCCTTTCAGAAGATTAGGGTCTTCTTTGAGCGCAGTTATGTTGGCGTTTCCCTCTTTGTGGGGTGCCGTTAAAGAAAAAGTTATTCAATGACACTTGTTAAAACACAGTTTTGATAGACTCAGGGAGGTCTGAATTCCTCTCCCTTTACTCCACACAGACTTATGTTCATGTCACATGAACACCTCATCCCCTCTGACTCTGAGAACTCAGAGACAGTGGTGGTGGGTGACATCAGCGTGGCCTGAAGATTATGGTGGTAACGCCATCAAACTACTACTTCTTATCTAAAAGTAGTTTTTAAGCCTGAGGAGGGCCCACAGCCTATGCTGGTTTAACCACAGAAGAGGCAACACAGTATCCTAACAAAGCGCTGGCCTGAGGTCAGGAAATCTGCCTTTAGTTTGACTCAGCCAGTCTTTGCCTGAGGGCTCTTAGGCACATTCCTCAGCTAGTGTGAGCCTCAGTATTCTCAGCAGTAAAGAAAGTTCCTTCCATCTCTGAAGAGCAATCTGTTCTTCGGCCTTCTTCTTTGGGTCATGGAGATCAGAAGAGATGGAGGAAGCTGGAATATTAAGAACCCCCTTGGCTTCTGCACACCTTGGATATCAGCATCTGGCTGGAGGGAATCTCTAAGGGGCAAACTGCTGAGCAATAGGAAGAACCTGAGCCTATCATGTAAGGAGCAGGGAAGAATGACGGTGGGTAGGTGCTCAGGGTGAGAGAAGGGGAGGCAGAGAGGAAGCCTGAGAAAAGTTGATGCCCAGAGGCTTACCCTGCAACACAGGGTATCTGCTCCTTTGGAGCAACATGGAGGATATCTGCTCTTTTGTGTTCGCTCTGTATCCTTGTCTTTGGATAACTGTTGTTACTCATTTCTTGTGTGTTCAGGTGAGGCTGTTAACCATAGTGCTCTGCCTATCCCTGCCTGGCAGTGGTGGGGAGATGACTCAAGCTGAAGAAGATGAGTTATTTCAGGAGCAATATGGGAGGGAGAGAGGGACAGTCTCCTTTCTTTGGCCTCAATACCTGTGTGAACAAAGTGAGCCTGGAACTGCTTGGGACCACCATCTTTGTCACCCCATGGAGGAAGCCTGCCTGAAAATGGAGCAAATTGAAGGGAAAGCAGAAAATAAAGTTCTAGGGACAATTTGAGCTCCTGGATACAGCCACACCTAAAGCAGCTACAACTGTCCTTGGATTTCCCATTTATTTCTACCAACAAATTCCTCCCTTTGATTATTCCAATTTGAGTTGACTTTGTATTGATTGTAATTGACAGAGTCCTGGCAAATGTAGCGCCCAATGAATGTAGGGTTACTTCAGGATGATACATTCGAACTTTTCTGCTTAAGGTGTTCCAGCAGCATTGGCATCTCCCTGGAGTGTGTAAGAAAGGCCAAATCTTGGACCTAGGCCAGATCTATTGAATCAAACTCTGCATTTTAACCAGATCCGAGCTACTTATACACACAAAAATTTGAGAAGCATTGCTGTAGATTAGTCGTTCTCAGTTGTAGCTGTACACTTAAAAGTTCTAACAGCCAAGTCACGTCTCAGACCAATTAAATCAGAATCTGGGGGGGGTGGACCCTGAGATCAGCATTTTTAAAAACTCCATAGGTGAAAACAATGTAACCCCTACTCTGGTGTAATTTGCTCGGTGGCAGCTGAAAGGTTTCATGCTTTTTGTTTTAGCCTAGAGCAGACGCCTGCTTAGTAGTAGTGGGTGCTCCCATAGGATTAAATGGGAGCTGCCCCTTTTAGGCAGAGAGCCTGAGACTAGACTCTGTTCCACTGATGGAACCCACAGGGGAATTTATCGACAGCCTGGAATACTTTACTTTTCTGCCACCACCAAGCATTTTCAATCTCTGCATTCACAACACTGAACTACATGAAAATCTTTACAGTTTCAAAAATTCAGCTCCCTCTGATTCAGGGACTTGAACATAAGTATAACCAGAACCTCAAACTGAACCCAATTTTTTTTAATTGAACTATAAACTACCTCCTGTATATGTTGTGAGTTTTCATTTTCCTTCTAGAAATCATCATCGTGCTGAATCAATTCAGTCCGGGACTAACCCAGGTGTTTCTAAAACCAGTCAACTGGAAGTGGGGGATATCACAATATTCTCTGAATGGAACCTGAGCAAAATTCTTTGCAATTGGATTTTGTCCCAAGTGGTCACTGTGGGAATTTGGCCTGTGGTCCCATGTCTCCAGTGGCTGGTCAGATGCTGTATTCTCCTGCCTTTCTTTTTTCTCTGATAAGGACCTCACCAGGACCCATGGGGCACCTGTGACCAATTAGGGATAGTTGCAGGCAGCATCATTAGCAGGTGGTGGCAGTCAGTGTGCATACAAAATGAGTAAGATGGAGGCGTCCTCAGGAAAGGAAGAAAGGAAACAGTAGAGTGGCTGGAGCTGTTCTGTTTTTGTTTTTATGGTTTTATTGGCTGGCAAAGAACCTTTTACTGCCTGGAGAATGGGGAGAGGTGAGCATGGGGCTGAGGAGAGGCTGAGCCTGGCTTTCTCTGCTCGCAGTTCTCAGTAGTTCATTAGGGATTCTCATCAGGTAGAAATATTTTCCCACCAGTGCATTACAAACTGTAACAAGGTCCGAGTTGCAGGTGGTGTCTGCTTTTCTCCTGCTGGGGATAACGAGGAGCAGTGGATGGGGACCTTTGGGAACTCATTTGTTACAACATGCGGTTCATAGCAGCAGGAGGGCTTGGGGTGGAGGTGGCAAAAGAAAGAGCCAGGAAGAGATGGAGGCAAAGTCCCTTTGCAGAAGACTGGAAGGCAACAATGCCCAATGCAATGGAAGCCAAACCCAGACCCCATCAGACACCCAGAATCTTCTGTGTAGCTAGGGTCAGCTCTGTGTGAAGTGCAGGCTGGATCCTTCTTTGTGTGCGGAAGCAGGTGGCATCATGGTCACTTTCTGGCTGGGGAATAAAGGACACATTTTTTTCTTTACTCTGAAGCTCACTTGCTGATCTGGATTGTGAGGAAAGCCCTGAAGACCCCTGATCTGTGTGATTCCAGGCCTCACTACTGTCTTCTCAACATTTCCAGATTGGCTATGGCTGCTTTTGTACCACGGAAGAGTTGAGTTACAATAGAGATCACATGAACTATAAAGCCTAAAATATTTACTAACTACTCTTTCTGCAGAGAAAAGTTTGTCTACTCTAAAATGTACCTAAATATGTCTCCCATAAATTTAGCACCTAAATTTATATTGTGTTTCCTTAAATTCTCCCAAAAAACCTCTTCAGATTCTTTTTCTCCTCTTCTTATCCATTCTGTACCCTCCCCATCTTTTCCTGCTTTGAAATTTACTGCATTTCATTTATATGTATCTTTTGATTTTGTTCCTCTTTAAAAAATTTTAAATAGCCATTTATTTAGATACCTATTTTGCATAATATTCTAGTATGTAAACCTTACAGAACAGAATTATTTAGATCCACTTCTGCTCACCTTCAAGACTTACCACAAGGGTCCAGTAAAAATGAGAAAAGAACCTTGCTGGTTGCAGAGTCTGATGTGGCTCCTGATTGGCCACCCTGAAATGACCACAGGGCATCACCAGCTTTGGGAAGTTCTGTGCAGTGTGCGATGTCATGAAGGGCTATATTCTTTCTGTACTAAGGCTCTCTAATCCTGCCCTTGAATTGATAGCCATATCCTGCTTTGTTAGTGATACCACCTCTCAGGAGAACACATTGGAACTTTGTGAAATTAATATGGGATGCTGTTGACTCTGGTTCATTATCATTCATCCTTTCTTTTCCAACATGAGGCTATTTGCCAGAATTTTAGGGGGGCCAACAATTCCCTGGAGACATCCAAGGAAAAGATCAGCTGCTTATCACTCAGTCCTTGTTATATACAAAACCACAATGATATTGTGGTAGTTAGGATGATGTCCCCCTTCCTCAATGATATCCATGCTAGTCCTGGCCCTTGTGAACATCTTACTCTCCAAAGTGAATGGGATTTTACAGATGTGATTAAAATGAAGGACTTTGAGATGGAGAGATAGATTGATTATCCATTTGGTCCCTTAATCATCTGAGTCCTTAAAGTAGGAAAGGGAGGCAGGACAGTAGGTCAAAGAGACATGGAATGGGAAGGATTTGATCTGCTGCTGCAGGTTTTGAAGATGGAGGAGGGAGTCAGGAGCCAAGTGTTGCAGACGGTGTCTAGAAAGTGGAAAGCAAAGAAACAGATTTTCTCCTAGAGCCTCCGGAATGGGGCACAGCCCTGATAATAGTTCAATTTCAGCTCAGTGATACACACATCAGATTTTGACCCATGGAATAGTTAGATCATACATTTATATTGTTTAAACCACTGAGTTCATGGTAATTTGTTACAGCAGCAATAGAAAACAAATACAGATATGGTTGCAATTTTAGTCTGGGATGGTGACCCCTGCCACTTAAACCAAATGATTCAGTGGCTCGGAGAGGCAGAGTAGGGAGGTGGATGCCAGATGAGCACTCCCATCCATCACAGGAAAAACAGCCGTGCTGTCCAGAGTTCTGGAACTAAAAGGTGGGTAGTTGTTGGAAATCACAGCCTTTGTCCCTGAGAATGAGTTAAATTGGGGATAAGTGAATGGCAGCAGCAATTCTACTTGCAGTCTATTTTGAGGAAAGGATAGGCTGGCTTTTGTTTGTTGTTGCCCGTATATAGCATATAAGCTCCAGGTTTCAAGCACCAGCTGGTAGAACTTTGATCCTCAGAGAATTAGAAACCCCAAGTTCAAGGCCTGGGGTGATTTCCCCTGGCCATTCCTCAGGTGGCAAAAAAACCTGATAAACCCTGCCTCAGTTATCTATTGCTACAATAATACTCCATGGAAAACCATGCCCTGAATCTCACCAGTTTAAAACAATAGCCACCGTGATGCGTGTGGGTCAGCTGGCCAGCTCTGCTGATGAGGCTCAGCCATCATGAGCCTGCTCATGCTTCTGTGGTCAGCTGGCAGGCTGGCCAGAGACTGCGGCTGGGTGGCTAGTGTGACCTCAGCTGGGCTGCCTGGGCTCTTCTCCACATATTGCCTCATCCTCCAGAACACCGTTTGATTCTGTTCTCATGATGGAGGCTGGGAGAGAGAAACGAGTAAAGATCTTGAGGCTTGGAACTGATACGTCATCACCTTGCTACATTCCATTGGTCAAAGCAAGTGACAGAACAGCTCAAAGAACAGGGGAAGAGACTCAACCCCTTGACGAAAGAACTTCCAAGTCACATTGCAAATCCCAGGGGCAGGATGGAGAATTAAGGCCACCTTTGTAGTCAGTTTGCTACACTTTCTCTGGGAAGGGAAAATGCCCTTAGCCCCAAATAGCTCCTGAAGGCGGAAGTGAACTAGGCCACTGCCTACATCTGGCTCCACTCCACAGGCTGAGACCATCAATGACAGTCCCTGGGGAGCCATGGCAGCCTCCAAACCACTGCCTGCCCCTGCCAACAAAATCTAGATTTTTTTTCCCCCTAGGAAGTGCCAGCCGCCAGCCCCTCCCTTCCCTGTCTCTCTGCTCCAAGCCCCAGGGATGTTGTGGGCGACTAGCTGGCTTGATGAATGCGGCTTCTGTAAACCCTCCCCTGGCCTCTGTCGCAGCATCAGCATGAAATGAACTTGCTAATACTCTGAGAGCCACAAACCTTTTCCCCTTCCCCAGCACAACACATCAAATTGATCTGGCTGGATGAGCCGCGACAAACCCCACAGAAAAAAGCATCAGCACATTTAAAGCCTCGTCCGAGGTCTTGAGTCACCATAAACCAAGTTGCCGGCAGTGCACATTGACACTTCCACTGCGGTTGATACCGGGATTTATCGACTTGCTGTAAAATGTTGATATTGACCAAGACTGAGTTCCAAATGAAAAGGCCCACAGCCATATATCTTTATTGCTCAAGTAATCCCTGGACTTACTAATCCTTCCTTGTCCGCCAAAAGGGTCCTACTCAATAATGTTGCAGAATTTCTTTTGGATCAGAGAAAACATTACTTAGACAAAACAAGGCACACTTTCCCCACAAGGCCTTCTGAAAGAAGGGAGGTACAAGCGGTAACAGGACTGAAGTCTTGGGAAACCTGTGCGTGCCCCACCCCAAACCTTTCTTTTAACTTTTCAAAGACTCAGCTTCACCGTCTTGGGAAAGAGTCTAGAAAAACCCACAACAGGTCTTTGTGGAGGGATTGCTGATGAGCAGGGTCTACTTCCCTTTCCCTACTTAGCCCGCTTCAGGGGCTGAGCCCTGCCTACCCCCACATCAGGCTGATGAATCTTGGTCCCAGAGGCCAGCCACTCTGATGTCACCTTCAGTGGTGGCCCCTGGTAGTGAAGTTAATATGCTATTTGGTTCTTTCTATTTTCAAGGCCCACTAGGAACACAGTAAAAGAGGGAACATTTCTTATCTGCTAGTCTATTTTCTCATTGAAATATAGTGTGCAGCCCTTCCTTTAGGGGAGGGTATGTTAGCAGTCGAGTTGTACAGGGTGACTTTTGAGTTATTTTCAGTGTCAGGGTTCCTGGGGAAGCCAGCAGGGAGAACTGGCAGAGCAGGGCCAAAGAAGCAGCCAAGAATTGTTGGACCAGGGAGGAAGCCAGAGGTGCAGAATTTTCCAGCTGAACTTCCTTACCAGCTCCTTTCTAGCTGGTAGTTTCTAAGGCTTGTCCAAGAAGGAAAACTGAAGCTGACAGGGGTGGTCGAGAAAGGAAGCAACAACAGGAAGACAGTTTCCCCTATGTTCAGGGGAGCAGGCATGGCTGCTCTAGATGCTGACCCACAGGCTGCCTCTCATCCTAGCCTCTTTCTTTGGCCTTGTGTTCTCAATGGCACCGCAGTCCCTACTAGCTTTTCTGGCTTGCTGCTCTAGGGTGAAGGAATGGGTCACACCGTCAACCTTGTCTCAAAGAGGCACCGTCCCACCGAGACTCAGAGCACAGTCTTGGCAGTCAGTTTTGGGTGTGAGACCTGGCTTCAGCACTTACAAGCTGAGTGACCTTGGGCAAGTCATTTATCATCCTCTGTAGCCACAGTTTTCTCATCTGTAAAAAGGGAGCAATAACATCAGGGCAGACACTATTTATTGTGTCTTTTTATCCTTGTCAATAGAGTATCAGTATTGCTCAGGTGTCACTACCCTTGATGTCTGACGAGGTGGGCCCAGTCCTTTGTCTGGGAGTAAAGATGTGATGAGTTCTGGCCAATGAGATGAAAAAGGAGATTTTCTGGAATGGATCTAGGAAAATTTTTCCCTCCCTAATAAGAGAAGGAGGACAGGACTGTCTTTTTTTTTTTTTTTTTTTTTTTTTTGGCTTTTTGAGACAGGGTCTCGCTATGCAGTTCAGGCTGGTCTTGAGCTCACTTTGTAGCCCAGGCTGGTCTCAAACTTGCAATGATACTCCTGCCTCAGCCTCCCGAGTGCTGGAATTACAGGCTTAGTCCTTCTTTAGATAAAGTTGGTAAGTAAGAAGACTCTCCCTGAATATGCTGCCCTCTGCTTCCCATGACTTTGGTAGCCATGTTATGACTATGAAACCAAGAGAATGTGGAGCCACCTATCTGGGGTCTTTCCATCACAGGACAGCTAAAACAAGGCCAATAACTGCCCATATTTTATGTGTGAGGGAAGGGAAACCCTGTTTGTTAGTGTCACTGGGAACTGGTTATCCTGTTCCTTGCAGTCCAAACTATTCCTAAATGACCCAAGCACCTACTTTGTAGGTGTGATGAAAGAATTGAATGAGAGTCAGAGGGTCTTCTGGGCAGAGACCTGAAGTTTCTCGCGACTTTCTGCAGAGTCTTGATGTAGGCTTTTGAACTCTACTCTCTGGGAATAAGGGTGAAAGGGAAAGACCAAATGCGTAAGAACAATGGAGGAGCGGACTCACCCCAGTTCTGTTTTGTAGAGAAGATAATTCAGGCCTTAGCTGAATGATTCTCCTTCCTCCAGGCTCCTAGGATTTCATGTGTCAGGCATCCATTGAAAATATCTTGTAGATAATGGCTGGATTTTAAAATTTGTATATCCCTCAAATACTGCTAAATTTTATTCAAATTTCTGTTTGCCTTACCTACTGATTTTAGGACTGTGAAGTTGATCATTTTAGCGTGAGTTCAGTAAGCAGTAGCTCCCGTTGTTTTAGATTTTTATTTCTTTGCCATTAAACCTGCAGTCCTGCACTCTCAAGGGGACCTGGATAGTTCTCTATGAAAGAGAATTTTCTGGTAAGTGAAGAATCATACCAAGAATCACCTTCCAAGTACAGTAAAACTGTGGATTGTGAGTGACTTTTTCTGTGAGTCTTCTGCAAGACAAGCAAACATTTCCAATAAATTTTAACTTGATAAACAAATGGTCTTGCAAAATGATAGTACATGATTCTGAACATCACGTGATCACAGCTGAGCCCATTGTTCTGTCTCTCTCTCCCTCACGGTGGGATTGTGGGTGATCAATAGCAAGAGGTTATGGAGGGGATTCGTCTGCGGAGGAGGAGGATAAAAAGGCAGAGGAACCCCTCACTTCAAATGAGATGAGGGTGATGTGTACAATATGGGAAACTGCAAAATTTTGTAGAAAAGCACAGCCCAAATAAGGCTGAGGCAGTGTGAGCGATAAATCTGTTTAACGACAATGCAGTGTCACATTTCTGTGAATTCTTCAAAAAGAGGAAAAAGCAAGCGTCATTGGGTAGGTTTCTTGTTAAAGTTTCATGAAAAGAAGAATCTATGAGCCAATAGGCAGCAATGATTCCATTAATGATAGTAAAAGTATCCTACACAATAACTCTCTTTTCTCTTGTCTTTCTCACACCAACCACGAAGGTTTTCAAAGGTAAATGCAGGTTAATTTATTTTTCTTTCTTTTTTTTTTTTTTTTAATGTTGGTACCGGGAGTCGACCTCAGGACCTCATGCTTGCCAGCAAGCACTTGTGCCTCTGAGCGATATCACCGGCCCTTTTTTTCCTCTATGTGAGTACCGGAGTCGAACTCAGGACCTCTCTCTTGCCAGGCAGGCGCTTATGCTGCTGAGCTATCTCACTGGCCCAGGAAAACATTTTTTAAATATAAAAAAAACTAGTTTTACTTTTTCAGTTATCCAGTCCCTTTTTTTTTTTTTTTGTGGGTACCGGGGGTCGACCTGAGGACCTCGTGTGCCAGCAGGCACCCCTGCTGCTGAGCAATATCACCGGCCCTTTTTTCGTATGTGGGTTCCGGGAGTCGAACTCAGGACTTCGCACTTGCCAGGCAGATGCTTATGCCACTGAGCCATCTCACCAGCCCTTTTCTTTGTATTTTGTATTTTCTTTATTATTCTGTATTGTATTATGGTGTTGTAATCACTTTTATATGACTATTTTTGGGTTGTGGAACGAATCATCTGAGTTTCCATTATTTCTTTTGGGGAAACTTGCTTTGATATACAACTTCTTTTGTTTTTTTTGTTTTTTTTTGTGGGTACCGGGGGTCGACCTCAGGACCTCGCATGCCAGCAGGCGCCCATGCTGCTGAGCGATATCACCGGCCCTTTTTTCGTATGTGGGTACTGGGAGTTGAACTCATGCTTGCCAGGCAGGAGCTTATGCCGCTGAGCTATCTCACTGGCCACAAGTTCTTTAGATTATAAGCATATTTCTGGAATGAATTATGCTCACAAACCAGGGTTTTAATGTATATTTTTGCTAAAATTCTTCTCGTATGGATGCTTCTCAACATATGATGTGGTTTTGTCCCAATAAACCCATTAAAATTGAAAATATCTTCAGTTGGAAATGCATTTAAAACAGCTAACCTGCCAAACACCATAATTTAACAACACAGTACACTTTAGAATATGGTTTTTCCCATCATGACTGCCTGGTTGGTTGAGAGCTGCAGCTCACTGCACCTGTCCAGCATTTCAAGAAATATTGTACTGCAAATTGCTAGCCCAGAAAAATATCTAAATTCGCAAGGACAAGGGCAGGGACTGGGAGGCAGTGCATTCTTTGTTTTGAGTCATCATAGCTAGTTTGTCAGAAATTTTGTTAAAAATTATTATACAGTAAAATTGACTTTTTTGGTATGTGTACAGTTTGTTGATTTCAGCACAGAAATGGATTCATGTAAACACTGCCACAATCAGGGTAGTGCTCCTTTGTGCTAACATTTATTGTCCTATTCTCTCACTTCTAACCCCTGGCATCCACTCATCTGTTCTCCATCTCAATAATTTTGTGTTTTTGAGAGTGTCATATAAATGGGATCTTATCATATGTAAACTTTTTGGATTGGATTTTCTTTCTTATTTTAAAAGATTTTTGTTTTAAAGAGAAAAAAATGGAACAAAATTTCAAAACAACGTAATAGGAGGGTAACAATGGTTAATACATTGTGTATTGTTATCTTTAAATTAGTTACTCAGAGTACAAGATCTCGGCATTCAATTGTCCAAACAATATTAGCACAAAATATTCTTTTCAATAAACTAAGAGAAATTAGTAGTGTATCTGTCTTAACTATCATATATATATATATGTTTTTTTTTTTTGCTTTTCCCTTCCTTCTTTTCTCCATTCCCCCATCCCAGTTTCTCTTTCCTTTTAAACAGTTTCTTCCCATTTTATAATATCTGTTGTGCATTTTGGATCTTATTTACTCTTTCAGCTTCTCACACTAGGGAGACAATATAATGTTTACACATATGCATCTGGTTTATTTCACTTATGAGTATGGTCTCGAGTTACATCCATTTACCTATAAAACTCAAGTTTATCCTTTTTGGCTGAGTAGTACTCCATTGTATAAAAAGACAACATCTTTTTTATCCATTCCTTGGTTGATGGGCATTTGGGTTGTTTCCAAGATGTAGCTATTATAAATTGTGCTGCTATAAATATGGGTGCACATATATTGCTGTGCTACGATGTTTTTAATTCTTCTGGGAAGATACCCAGAAGGGGAATAGCTGGGTCAAATGGGACCTACAATCCTAGTTTTCTGAGGAATCTCCACACTGATTTCCACAGTGGTTGCACCAGGCTACACTCCCACCAACAGTGGAGAAGAGTTCCTTTTTCCCCACATCCCCACCAGCATTTGTTATTGGTTGATTTCTTGATAATAGCCATTCTTTCTGGGGTGAGATGGAATCTCAGTGTTGTTTTAATTTGCATCTCTCGAATGACCAGTGATGGAGACTGGATTTTCTCACTCAGCATAATGCCTGTGAGAATCATTCATGTTGTGTATGTATCAGTAATTGGTTCTCTTTTATTGTTGGGTGTATTCTATTGTATAGCTGTGCCATAGTTTATCCATTCACCCATGGAAGAACATTTGGTTGTTTCCAGTTTTAGGCAATTATGAATAAAGCTGATATGTACATTTGTGTTCAGATTTCTGTATAAGCATAAGTTGTCATTTCTCTAGGATAATTAATTTATTTGACATCTGTATAGCCTCTTTGTTGAAGTGTTAGTTGTGGTATTTGCCCATTTAAAAATCGTTGTTTCTTTTCTTATTGTTTGTATATTTTTATTTCTTATTGTATATTCTTTATTTCCTATTGTTCCTTCATATATTCTTTTTTTTTTTTTTTTGTGGGTACTGGGGGTCGACCTCAGGACCTCGTGTGCCAGCAGGCACCTGTGCCGCTGAGCAATATCACCAGCCCTTTTTTCATATGTAGATTCCAGGAGTTGAACTCCGGCCCTCGTGCTTGCCAGGCAGGGCCCCTTCATATATTCTTGATCAAGATCTTTGTTAAATATATGACTTCAAAATATTTTCTCTCAGTATATAGCTTATCTTTTCATGCTCTTGATAGTGTCTTTTACAGGACAAAAGTTTTTGATTTTGAAGTTGAACTTTCAGTATTTATAGAAATAGATTATGCTATTGGTGTCATACCAAGGAACGTTTTGCATAACTTCAGTTCTCATATTTTATATTTGAATCTATGATTCATTTGAGTTAATTGAGTATGGTACAAAGTTTAAGTTTTCTTTCAACATATGGTTTTTCAGTTTTTTTTAGCACTATTTGCAGAAAAGACTGTCCTCTATTGAATGGTTTTACACCTTTGTTAAAACTCAGTTGGCTGTATTTGTGTAGGCTTATTTCTGGACTCTCTTCTTTTTCATTGATACTTTTTTGTGAAAATGACTTTTTACTTGTCCTTTCTTTTTAAGACTGTGTCTTGACTACTGTAGCTTTACGGTAATTATTATTAACATACAAAATTATTTCTCCAACTCTATTCTTTATTTAAAACATTGCTTGGGTTATTCTAGTTCTCTTGCCTTTCCATACAAATTTTAGAATCAGCTTGTCTAAATCTATGAAAAAGAATCCTACCGGAATTTTGATTGAAATTGTAATAAGTCTATAGATTTAATGGAAGAAGTGGACCTCTTCACTGTATTGAGTCTTCCAGTTCATGAACATGGTATGTTTCTCCATTTATTTAGGCCAAATTTGAATTCTTTCATCAGAATTTTGTATTTGTTAGCATATAGATTCCATGCTTATTTTGTTAAATTTTTGTTTAATTACTTTATTTTTAACTACTATTAATGGTATTTTGGGTTCTAACTTCACATTGCTAGTTCTAGATATATGATTGAGTTTTCTGTTTTGAGTTTGTAGCCAGTGACCTTACTAAGCTCATTTGCTTGGGCGGGTTTTGTTGTTGTTATTGTTTTTGTTGTTGTTGATTCCTTGAGATTTTCTTCCTAGAAAATTATGTTGTATTGTTTTAGTCTGATGTTAACATAGGCACTGTGATTTTTTGTTTAGTGTTTGCATAGTATATCTTTCCCCCTCCTTTTATTTTTATTTTATTTATTTATTTATTTATTTATTTATTTATTTATTTTTTGTGGGTACTGGGGTTGACTTCAGGACCTTGCGTGCCAGCAGGCGCCCGTGCCGCTGAGTGATATCACTGGTCCTTTTTTCATATGTGGGTTCCGGGAGTCGAACTTGGGCCCTCGCACTTGCCAGGCAGGCACTTACGCCGCTGAGCCATCTCACCAGCCCTATACCATTTTAATTAATGTAATTAATGATACATTACAATTTAGGTTTACCATTTTATTATTTATTTCCTACTTGTGCCTTCTGTTTTGTTCTTTTTAATCTCCTTCTTGACTTTATTTAGGTTTTTAAACATTTTTAGTATTTTGTTTTAATTTCTTAATTTTTAAATTATGTCTCTGTATAATTTTAAGATGGATAGTCTAGTATTGTATCACATCTTTAACTTTTCATAAGCTACTTAAAGTCAATATCTTACCGTTTCAAGTGGAGTGTAGAAATAGTACATAAGCATCTATTTCCATTTGATGTTACAGTTGTCTTACATCTTACATAGTATATCTATATATATGTTAGTCAGCTTTTTATCTCTGTGACAAGATACTTAAGATAATAAGCTTAAAAGGAGGAAAGGTTTATTTGGCACACAGTTGTTGCTTGACTCTGTTGCTTTGGGCCTGTGGCAAGGCAGTACATCATGGTGGAAGCATGTGGTGGAGAAAATTGCTTACCTCATGGCAGCCAGGAAGCAAAGAGAAAGACTGGAAAGGGCCAGAGTCCCAATATCCCCTCCCAGGGCACACCACCAAAAAACTTCCTTCCACTAGGCTACCTCTCCTAAAAGTTTCACCACTTCCCAGTAGTGCCACGGGTTGGCAACCAAGCCTTTAACACATGGGCCTTTGGGAGAACATTCCAGATCCAAACCATAGCACCATACATTAGAATCCTCACCATATGATGTTATAATTTTGCTTTTGGTCATCAAGCATATTTTTAAAAACTTAAAATATGAAGAAAAAATAGTTTAGTATACTTATCCAGATATTTAGCCGCCTTCTTGTTCTTCCTTTATTCATGATGTTCCTAATTTTCTTCCAGTATTTTTTCTCTTCTTTCTGAAGAACTTTCTTTATTCTTTTGGAGCAGGTCTGCTAACAATTGATTTTGTTAGTTTTCCTTTATTTTTTAGCTGAGAAGGTCTTTATTTCACATTAATTTTTTTTTTTTGTGGGTACTGGGGGTCGACCTCAGGACCTCGCACGCCAGCAGGCGCCCGTGCCGCTGAGTGATATCACTGGCCCCTTTTTCGTATGTGGGATCCGGGAGTCGAACTCGGGCCCTCGCGCTTGCAAGGCAGGCACTTACGCCGCTGAGCCATCTCACCGGCCCTATTTCACATTAATTCTTTTTTTTTTTTTTTTTTGTGGGTACCGGGGGGTCGACCTCAGGACCTCGCGCGCCCGCAGGCGCCCGTGCAGCTGAGCGATATCACCAGCCCCTTTTTCTCGTATGTGGCTTCCGGGAGTCGAACTCGGGCCCTCGCGCTTGCCAGGCAGGCGCTTATGCCGCTGAGCCATCTCACCGGCCCTTCACATTAATTCTTAAAGGATATTTTTTACTGGATATGGCACCTTAGTGGGTTGTTCTTTACTTGCAGTATTTTAAAAGTATTATGCCAAGGCTGGGGGGCGTGTAGCTTGGTGATAGAGTCCATGCTAGCATGTGTGCAACCATGCTAAAAAGTAGTATCCTACTTCATCTTGGCCTGTATGGTTTCTAATGACAAATCCATGGTCATTCGAATCATTGTTTTCCTGTAATGTGTGGTTTTTCTTTGGTAGCATTCAAGACGTTTACTTTGTGTTTAGTATTCAGCAGTTTGAATATGATGTGCCCAGGCACGGGTTTCTTTGGGTTTGTCCAGTTTTGGGTTTGCTGAGCTTCTTAAATTTCCAGGTGTAATTCTTTTTTTTCCTTCCCAGATTTGGGAAGTGTCTAGTCATTAATGTGTTCCCACTGCCTTGAACCAATGATGGTCCATGCATGACTGTCCCATCAGGGGGACTTGTACCACTGGTAGTACAAATGGATCTAATCATGTTTATTGGTCTTTTTTGCTAACAAAATTAATTAAAATCCACTGGATGGATCAGTCAAGCATGTAGCCCCAGTGGTTCAAGCTGCCTGGCAGTGAGATGTGATTTAAGCCTCGCTGTGAATGTGTTAATCCTCCAAATATTTTTTGGCAGCTTGTTATTTTCCCTTTGTATTTTGGATTATAAGAACACAAATATTAGACCTTCTGTTAGTGGCTCACAGGCATTTGAGGCTCTGTTCATTTTTAAAAGAATTTTTGTCTTTATTATTTTGGGTCATTTTTGTTCCTCTGTCTTCCAATCTGTTGGCTCTTTCCTCTGTCATCTTGATTTTATTATTGAGCTCATAATGAATTTTTTAGTTCTCAACTTACCATTTGATTTTTCTTAATGTCTTCTATTTCTTTGCTCAGACTTCCCATTTTTACATTAGTCTCCACAGTGCTAGTGATTATTTGTTGGAACATATTTACAATAGCTGCTATCAAGTCTTTATCAGATAATTCCCACATTTGTGTCATCTAGATATTGACATCTATTATCTTTTCCCAATTGAATGAAAAATTTTCTGGATTTTCATATGCTAAGTAATTTTATATTCTGTTCTGGATGTTTTGAGATTCTGGGCCTCTTAAAAATCCCTTAGAGAGGGCCGGTGAGATGGCTCAGCGGCTTAAGCGCCTGCCCGGCAAGCGCGAGGGCCCGAGTTCGACTCCCGGAACCCACATACGAAAAAGGGGCCAGTGATATCGCTCAGCGGCACGGGTGCCTGTTGGCGCGCGAGGTCCTGAGGTCGACCCCCCGGTACCCACAAAAAAAAAAAAAAATCCCTTAGAGAATATTAATATTTTTGTTTAGTAGGCAGTTAGTAGCTTAGTTAAGTTCAGGATACAAATTCCAGCGCACTTTCTATGCTGGGCTGTTGTTACCATGCCAATTTAAAAAGGCTTTTGTGTGCTATTTGCTTGTTACCTATGTGTGGGCCACGCACTGTGTAGTTTGACCCTGGGTGGTGTTCTGTTAGTTCAGTGCTCATCATCTTTGTTATGCCTACTGAGGTCAGACACATGTTCTCACAGTTTAGGGGCGAGCCCAGAAGCTCATAATCAATTTTATGAAATTACTTTCTTGACTTCTTCTTTCTCCACAACACCCCTATTTCTTCTTGGGTCTCTAGATCTTATTTTTCCTGTAGCCACAAATCTGGGGGCTTATTCACCCAATTTTGCTGCCCACTTCCACATGGGTGGAGAGAGAGAGAGAGAGAGAGAGAGAAAGAATATGAATATATGAATTAATATGAATACACAATGGGAGTTCATTCCATCCTCTTTGGACCACAGCTCCACGAATCATAGAGAACTCTCCTTCCTCTGGGTTTTGATTTCTGTGGACTTCTGTTGCTGCTATAGGATTTTTTGAGGAAGTGGAGTGTGAGAGAATGGAAAAAAAAATTAAAATCTAGGGATTTCTGCACTCTCTCTGAGCATTCGGAGTTCCCTTTTTTGATCTCAAGCCAGAGCTCAGGCCTCTCCTGGAGCTCGGCCTCTGTGCCCCAGTACCCCTTCTGGGTTTTGGACTGTATTGAGTTCAGGCTGGGGAATAAAATTATTAACTTACTATTTATTCTTTAGAAAGGAAAAGTAAGATATGCAATAGCTGTCCCATGCATTCTCTCTGGGATCTATAGCTGCATTCAGTGGGGGAAACTAGGTGGAGTATCCTTACTTCTTCTTCTGGAATTTGAACTCCAGTGTCCTTTCACAGATGAGATAAGAATTACTATTTCTACATACCATACTGAACAATCTCTATGATGTAGCCTGTATTTTTCCAAACTGGCTCATATAGACCTCCTTTAAAAGGAAAAATATTTTTTCATGGACTCCCAGAGCTTATTTATTTATTTATTTATTTATCATTTTGTTCCTTACATATGTGTTGACACAGAAGTAGGTCTAAACTTTTATGCTTCGGTGTTTATTTTTTATTTTTTATTTTTTTGTGGGTACCGGGGGGTCGACCTCAGGACCTCGCGCGCCAACAGGCACCCGTGCCGCTGAGTGATATCACCGGCCCCTTTTTCGTATGTGGGTTCTGGGAGTCGAACTCGGGCCCTCGCACTTGCAAGGCAGGCGCTTACGCCGCTGAGCCATCTCACCGGCCCATATGCTTCGGTGTTTAAACAACTATAAAAATATAATTTCTAAGTGGAAACAAAACTATAATACAAAATAATGCAAATCAATACCATTTATTTAATGTGACAGATGACAGTTTGTTGAAACTAAATAGCTGTTCACATAGTGAATTGTAGTGTATGAGTGCGGTGTGGGTTGTCTCATAGCAGTGGTCCCTTGCACTGAGTAATAACTCAATTCTGTCACTCATTTTTCTGTTTGACCATTGAACCATCTGGCCTCTTCCATTTACAGTGTGCTACGACATCGCCTAGCCTGTCTTTAACTCAAAGCAGCATTTACATATTAACTCTGTCTCTCTTTTAACACACTAACCCCTCCCCCCATTTGCAGTTTTGCTTTCCAAGACTTCAGTCACCTGCAGCCAACCATGCTCCAAAAATACTGATACAGTATTTGTCTTCCTTCTTTTAAGAGAGAGATACCACATTAACATAAGTTTTATTATAGTATATTATTATAGTTGTTTTATTTATTAGTTATTTTTATGCATCTTTTACTGGGTTAAATTTATAAATTAAACTTCATCATAGCTATGTGTATATAGGTAAGAATATAATATATGTAAAGTTTTGTACTATCTGCATTTTCAGGCATTCATGGCGGATCTTGGAAGGTATATGGGGGAACTACTGCATTAAGATGTATACTCATTTTAAGTCTGTCTCACTCTAAAGGCCCGAAGTCATTAAAATAGTAGCCACTGGTGCCAACACGAGAACAAACGCCATTGAAACTTTGATACTTAAATCTCCCAGCAGGACTCAGTTATGAGGAAGTCAACCAGATAATCTGGAACATGTTAATATTAAAATTTGAAGTTACTACCCAAATGAAAACCCTCCACATTAAAAAATGCAGTTTTAGAAAATGCATGAGACTCAGAACATACATCTATGGATTTCAATTTGAGAAACACTGGAACGTTAGTGCAATATGTTCCTTTCAGCAAAAATTATTATCACCATTTTACAATGAGGAAACCGAGGGTCAAGAGGTTCAGCCAAGTTTTCCTGGCTGATCGATGGCAGGGTCGAGATACACTGAGTAGCCCAATCTGTCTCCCTGCAGAGGGTCCTCTCATTTCTGTGATTCAGTCAAGACTATGTTTTCTCCATGAAATGTCGTGCCTGGGCCTGTTTTTCCAAAGAGGGCAGAAGCTACCTGGAACCTTCCAAATGGCTTCAAAGGGTCTCCCTTTTCTCCTTGACCTAAGTCCTTTATATCCCCATAAATTCAAGAATGAATGTTTTAATATGCCCTGAAGGGGAGAAGAAAACAAGGAACATAGAGCTATATTTGTTTTATTCCTTTGAATTCCTTTAATGTCCTGGTCACTGCATAAAATGTTTTTTCCTTGGGGTATGATTAGTACGCATGTTCATGTCACCTCCTCTGCGGAGTTTCTCTGTCTTCCCAGCCACAGTTAATCACGCTCTTTGCTCTTCAACATAGAGCACGCTGCTTACTGGCCAAATGCAGCAGTACCACACTGTGTCATGCTTGCCTTTCCCCTTGAGGACAAAGGTCTTGTCTTCCTCGTCTTTGCAGCATTGGAGGAGCACCAGCACAGGTCAGTGTGTCTTTGCTGAATCAGATTATGTCATCAATTGACTCCCTGACAAAATAAAACTGATCTCTTGATTTTCTCCCTGAATATTTTCTTCCCTTATTCTTCTCTCACAGAAGGGTGTTACACCTGCTACCATCATTTCTTGCCTGAATGACAGCAATTGTCCTGAATTGGTCTCACCACATCTACTCCAATCCATGAACTCTGGCCACCGGCTTTCCTTGTCCTTCATTTTTTCTTTTCTGTGTGCTTCATTCTCTTCTCTCTCCAGTCTGAATTTCTCTTCTCTTTCTCCTTAGGCTGTGTATTAGTTCTCTGTTGCTGTGTAACAAATGATTCCAAAATTTAGTGACTTAAGGCAACATTTAGTACATCAGTTTCTGTATGTTAGTGACTGAGATGGGGCTTACTGGGGTCTCCTTCTTACAGGCTGCAGTGAAAGCGATGGCCAGACCTGCAGACATCCCACTGCCCAGTTGGTGCAGAATGTTTCTAAGCTCACCACGTTGTGCTAGCAGAATCCAGTTTCTGAACAGCTGTTAGACCAAGAGCACCAGTCCTTGATAGCTGTTGGCTACCAAGGCAGGAAGCTACCCCCAGATCCTGGCTATGTGAGTCTCATGTCACAATATGGCAATTTGCTTTGTCAGAGTAAGCAAGTGAAAAGAGCTAGAGAGAGAGAGAGAGAAAGAGAGAGAGAGAGAGAGAGAGAGAGAGAGAGAGAGAGAGAGAGAGAGAGAGAGAGAGAGAAATTGCACCCTTTAACTTCCCAACATTGCAAGTGACATTACTTTTCTCACATTGTATTATTAGAAGCAAATCACCAGGTCCAGCCTACACTGAAGCAGAGGGAATTATACCAGGCTGTGTGTATCACTAGGAGCTCTTTTAGAAACAACTGATCACAGATGAGACCACAGGCCAGAAAACATGGCCGTCTTGTGGCTCTCGCATTTATGTGTGTACACGTAGCTTTATGGAAAGATCCAGTAGTAGCTTATGGTTCTAGAATCTTGGAGGGAACTCTGATTGGCTAGTTGAAGCCATGTGCTCATCCTTGGTCCTGTCAACAGTGGCCAGGTTGAGTGAATTAAGTTGAGCAAAGATGAGGATGAGGAATGAGGGGAAAAAGGAGAGTTTGGTGGTTTCCCAGCTCTGGACACCCCACAGCTGTCCACTCTCAATGTCCTATGCCCCAGGCCAGTGATGGTGAACCTTTTAGAGCTCTCCATGATAACAAACAGTCTGCTGCAGCACATGTGCTGTAGGTTTGCCACCACTGCTAGGCTCTATAATCACTCATCTTGCTTTTTCCAACCCCCTACCTTCAACCTTCTAGCTCCTAAACAGGGGGAGTTATTAACTTTTATTAGATTCCCTGGCACACAGGAAATTGTTTTGGAAGGGCCCAGAAAGAGAAATGAAGACTATTGCTCTTATTTTTAATTGTAATTTTTAATTTTTATTAGCATATGTTTGCAACACATAGTAATTACATTCATCTTGGGAAATTGGTACATATACATATTGCATCTGGATCATTTTGACTCCCCCTGCCCCACCTCCCACCTTCCCTGTCCCTTCTCCCCCAGGCTCCCTTCCTATCTCTTCTTCCCTATTGCTTAATATCTCTCTTGTAGTTTGCTCTTTAACCCTTATATTCATCTCATATTAGAGAAACTATGTGATAATTAACTCATATTAGAGAAACTATGTGATAATTAACCTTCTGGGTCTGATTTACTTCACTTAGTATTATGGTCTCAAGATAAATCACAGGGCAGGCTCCTGGCTTTGGAGAAGTCGGCCTCATGCTAGCGGGCTGGGGTGTCTCAGGAGAGAAGGGAGGGGTGGAAGGCAGGGACAGGTTCTAGAAATGCCTCCTTCTGAAACACCCCGAGAGGAGTCCCTTCTCCCTGCTTGCGTGCCAGGTCCACCGGAGTGTAACCCTTCACAAGCTAAGTGCAGCCACATTGATTTTATGGCTATTGGGCAGAGTCTGTACTAAGCGACGGTGCTTAGAGCGCTTTGTCCCCGGCTTTGTACATTGAGCTGGATGCCAGGGGCTATGACAGGCACAGGGTCAACTCCCTATGGTTGACAAGCTCACAACAGCACAAACTCCTTAGGATGGGCCTATGGGTGCTTTCCTTATTTTGTAAACTTGAGGTGAAATTCACATAGCATACAATTAACCATTCTAAAGTGTACAATTTAGTGGCATTTAGTGTATTCACACTGTTAAATTTAGTTTCAAATTTCGGAAGAACACCCAATTCCCTTTAATCCTTCCTCACCCCCCCCCTCCCCCCGGCCTCTGGCAATCACTTATTTGCTTTCTGTCTGTATGGATTTGCCCATTCTGGATATTTTATTTGAAAGGAATCATACAATATATCAATCTTTTGGGGGTGGCTTCTTTCCCATAGCATAATGTTTTTCAGGTTTATCTAAATTACAGCAAGAATCAGTACTTCATCCTTCTTTTTTTTTTTTTTTTTTTTTTTTTTTTTTTTTGGTGGGTACCGGGGGAACGACCTCAGGACCTCGCGCGCCAGCAGGCGCCCGTGCCGCTGAGCGATATCACCGGCCCCTTTTTCGTATGTGGGTTCCGGGAGTCGAACTCGGGCCCTCGCGCTTGCCGGGCAGGCGCTTAAGCCGCTGAGCCATCTCACCGGCCCTACTTCATCCTTCTTATGGCTGATTTCTTTTAAAATGAGGTATCTATATGAGTATTTTGACACATTGTGACAAATCTCTCCCCTGCTGCTCTTCCTCTTTAATCCTTCTCTCTTCTTGAAGGGACTGAGAGGAGTCTTTTTTAACCTGGAGAAGTACACAGAAAGATTTTATTGTTGCTATTGTCAAGATTTGTTTTTAAACTATTAGACTTGGTGGTACAGCAGGATTAGTATCAACACAGTGTTTCTGAAATTCCTTGACTGGGAACTGTAGAGAGAGGTAAAAGTATTCATTCGACTGTGGAATGTCACTTATTGAGCACTTACTACATGTTGGTGTGTTCTAGATTAGGAGCTCATATTGGTTGGATTAGTGAACCAAATGAAATGTAAACCCTGCTCTCCAAAAGCATGTACCTCAGAGGGGAAATGACAGAAATAGTAAACACCATGACAATGCAGGGCAATCAAGGCTTCTGATAGAAATTTGCTCAGGGCACTGTGAAAGCAGAGAGCAAGGTCATTTAATTCTTGGAAAGCTCCCAGAAGGGATTGAAGTTGAGTCATGAAACCAAGAAAAAATCATCCACGAGGCTTGGAAAGAAACAGTTTATGGAAAGGCCCAGGACATCATGACAAACCCTGCAGGTAAAGGAAGACACCTCATGAAATACCTAATGCAAAACAATAAGGAACAGGCTGCAAAGAGGCCCTGACTTCCCTGCAGGATGGCAGAGGGAAGCTGTCCATTGGCTGAGGAGCTCGATGCCCCAGTAGGTGAGTGGGCAGGAGTGTAGATGTGTGTGGCAGGAGGGGTAGCCACGTGGCTCTCTGAAAGCCCAAGTTGCTGGCAAATTCTAGAGGTAGCAGAGTGTGGCAAAAGAGCTGGACGCCTGAGCTCGAATCCTGGTTCCATCTCTTAGTAGCTGTGTGACCTTGGACAAAATATTTAACAATTTGATGCCTCAGTTTTTTTTGGGTTACTGGGAGTCGACCTCAGAACCTCGCGCTTGCCAGCAAGTGCTTGTGCCACTGAGCCATATCACCAGCCCTTTTTGTTCTTTATGTGGGTTCCGGGAGACGAACTCAGGACCTCGCGCTTGCCGGGCAGGCGCTTATGCCGCTGAGCCATATCATCGGCCCCTGATGCCTCAGTTTTGTCATCCATAAAATAGAAATCATCTTAGCACCTGCCTCATGAGGATGGCATGAGTTGACCCAGATTATGAGAAAGCACTTGAGTCAGTGCTATCATGAATGTAAGCACTCGATGAGTTTCAGCATTTACTGTTCCCCTAAACTGATCACAAAAACCACCCACTATGTGCCAGTGTAATGGCCACTGTGTGCCAGGCACTGGGTGATGTATGCATTGTCATTTAACTCTCCTGACAGCCTCATGAAGGAGTTAAAAAGACTTGATGGATGAGTAATCAGCTTGGAGAAACCCTCCTGCAAAGACCCACAGCTGATGGGGTGTGGAATCAGTGTTCGGACCTGATGTACCTGATTCCTCAGGCCTGCTCTTAGCCACTCCTCCATTCTGCCTTACATTCCAGCAGAATGTCAATGACATACACGCCTTGGGACCTGGGGGTTGTGCGGATGAATTCTGAGGTCACTTTTTATTTCATCACGTTTGGATTATTTGAGGATTTACTCTCTTTCCTATGACTCATATAAAAATATTCCAGTTTGAATGCACACCCTCTACACCACATTTTGTATATGAGTAATTTCATGCTTTTCCCTTAAACTGAAATACAGTGGAGTTTCTTTCTTGGGACCAGATCTAACTGGGCAGAGGGGCTATGTTTAAATTCTGGTAAAGTTGTGGAGCACGTCAAATCGTTTCACACATCATCTTAAGATACAATCACATTTTAAATGGAAAATGAACCCCAACCTGTGGCCACAGTGTTGGCCTGTGGTTTAGATAGGACATCAGTAGTAGTCACCTAAGCGAAGGGTGCATAGCTCTCCAGGGAGGGATGTAGGGAGAATTCTCTGGGGTGAAGGCAATACCCTTTGTGAGATCCTGGGGTTTTCCAGCCATTAGAGGTCTGGGCCAGAGACTGGGCTACCCAGGGTTAAGCCCACAGGCCGCGGGCTGCAGGAGTTGGTGCTTATTTGTGAGTGCCGTTTCTGTCTTCATCGTGATGGAGGGGTAATTTTTGCTAAGAGCTATTAGAGTGGCTGAGCCAGTGATCGCTGGAGAGAGTGGTCATAATCACGTTTCCTGCGTCTATCAGGGCCTTGGATCCTGCAAGTCACCAAAGCACTCTGCTGGAGGCCTTCCCAAGTGGAGCTCTCAGGAAAGGCCCAGAAACAACTGCCAGGCTTTGCCTAGCCTCCTATGTAATCTATAGGGTTGGGGCTAGAAAGCAATGTAAAAACTTGGAGTTGAATTCTATCCATTTTATTATGGTTGCTTTGGGGGTTGGAGGAGAGAGATAGGGAGAGAGAGAGAGAGAGAGAGAGAGAGAGAGAGAGAGAGAGAGAGAGAGAAAGAGAGAAAGAGAGAGAGAAGATCCATGCTGGAAACCTAGAGATCACGTATCTGGTGGGGCATGAACTGGGTGGGCAATGAGTTCCTTGCAATGCTTGATGTGAGTAGGAGATGAAGTACTCTGGATGCTCTGAGGACGCAGGTATTATATTAGCAGTCTCTTTGCAATTAGAAGAGGTGAAACCTCCCTCCCTCTCTTCCTTTCTTCCTCTCCCATTCCTCTTTCTCCCTCTCCTCTTTCTCCCTCTCCTGTTTCTCTTTCTCCCTCCCGTCTTCATTATTTTTGTTAGGAATTTATTGAGTGGCACAGCACTCTCCTGATGCAAGCAAGCACCCCACACTGGCTGTGTCACGCTTCACACTGTGTCTTACTTTTCTCTCGTTGCTGGGACAAAATACTCAACACCCAAAATTAAGGAAGGAAAGGTTTATTTAGCTCACAGTTTGTGGAGGTTTCAGTCCATAATCAGCTGGCTCCAAGGCTGGGTGGCATGGCAGAGGGGCAACAGTTCATGGCGGCAGAAGACAGCAAAAGCAACAAGAACAAAAAGTGGGGAACAAGCCTCTTTTCCTGCCTTATATTGTATGCAGTCCACCCGCCATCGGGTGGGTGTAGCACTCTCACCGTCTCAGTGCCCTCCTCTTCCACAGGCTCAGGATGTTTACAAAGTGAGGACCCTGGCCCCCCCTGCTAAGTCACTTAGTTACACTTCTAAACTTTTCAAATTGACACAATGAACAACATCCTAGAGGGTAAGGTCATGTTCTCTACACCCCAGGATGTAGAGCTGCTGAGTCACTTAGTTAGGCTTTTGGACTTCTCAAGTTGACACAATGCATCAACCATTATACCCTGACTTAAGTATGCATCACACTCTACCCAGACTTGAGTAAATAGCCTGTGCTGGATGAGCCCCCACCCCCAAGAGCAAGCGGGCTTATGTTAGATGTGTGGCATATACCGCCCCCTGCCCCAAGGGCGTGACTATCCACTAACTCCAAGTTGGCTGTACATTTTGCTTCTCTTGGCATGGAGCAGCAGAGGAGAGGACTAAGCAGCCAACTGATCTGGATGAGGACAGTGCCTGGTGAGAGAAGGGAGCAACCAGGCCCCATAACTGTTAACATTAAGTCCAGCAGTCCGCTTGAACCCCCATTCCATGGCCTGTGTCCAGCAGAGTAGCATTCCCCATCTACCAACAAGAACAAGGACACACCTTGGCTTGGATGGTACCCACAGTCTGAGGTGAACGGACAGAGAGTCCTCTGGTACAAAGAGGGCACCTCAAAAACCCATGGTCCCTAAAGCTAGGCATAGAAAATTGTGACTGGCTGGATCCCAAGACTGTAGATCTGGGGAAAAAACCCACTCATTTAAAAACACAGGATCTTTTTCTTTGACTCAATGTCTTTGATTTTTCCATTTGTTATTATTTTTATGTTTCCTTCATTGTTTACCTCCTCTTTTCATTTCCTGTCTTCCATTTCCTCTTTTCCCCTTTCAACTTTTTTCTCTTCAATTTTCTCTTTCTTTTATTTCCTGAATTTTGCTCTCTGTTTATTTATTTATTTTCTTTTTCTTATTCTTTCTTGTGACTATTCTTTAATGCTACTAATTTCCTTTTACTCCTCCATCTACCTCACTTTTTTGGTTTTTGGTACTGGGAATTGAACTCACAACCTCGTGCTTGCCAGGCAGGCGCTGTGCCACTCAGCTATATCCCCAGCCCCCTCTATCTCGCTTTTATCTCCTCCTTCTCATATCCTATTTGATTAACTTTTCAAATTTTGCTTTTTTAATTCTCTGGTTCCCCACCCCCTCTACCTTTACTAGGATAACTACTAAGCTTTATGAATCTCTAGATAGCTAGTTAACTCTACACTATTGCTGTTGAATACTATTCTATTGCTAATAGAGGTGAAGTTGTTCCATTTAGAAGATATTTACTGTAGGTCAATAGTAGGTCAATATTTGGTTTGCTTAATGTTCATACTATAATTATAGATCTCTCTTCTATGGTTCAGGGTGGTACATTATTGGTGCTTAGAGTTTGTCAATATTCAGTTTGTATTTGATGCTATAATTGATACTGATTTTATTACTATAGCCAAGATGACATAGTTGTCATTATTAACTTGTTTTCTTGGGATGCTGTCTTAGTTACTTTTCTCTCATTGCTGAGACAAAATACCTGATGCCCAAAGTTGAAGGAGGAAAGGTTTATTTAGCTCAGTTTTTAGAGGTTTCAGTTCATAATCAGCTGGCTCCAAGGCAGGGTGGCACATGGCAGAGGGGCGACCATTCATGGCAGTGGAAGCCAACAAAAGCAACAACAGAGAAAAAGAGAATGCGTGTGTGTGAGAGAGAGGGCCTCCTTCTGTCCCTTGTATTGTATGCAGGCTACCCACCCTAGAATGGGTGTAGCACTCATATGCTTAATCCCAGCATTAGACCACAAATCAATCACAAACTCTAGATTTTGCTGCCTCTGAAAAGCCCACCCCCCATAAGCACATGAGGCTTTGGGGGGGCATCCAGACACAAACCATAACAGATGCCAATGTCTGGATTTCCTGGAGGTCATTAACAATACTGTGGCCCATTCCTAGAGAACTGCGTACTGGGCCAATATGCTGTAACCTCCCATCCCAAGGAAACACAGGTGGTTGGATCTTGGGACAGAGGCAGAGGCCAGCAGTTACCTATGCCCAGAAGACACCACTGAAAAGTAGACGTTAGCTAAAAATGACTCCATGCTAGAAGCAAAGCTTTTCACTACAATCAGCCTGCAAGCCTCAAAACAAAAGCAAACATACAAACAAAAATTAGAAATGTGAGAAGATGAGCCAACAAAATTTCTCCCAAAACTCCCAACTTCCCCAGAGCTGATCTATGGGAAATTGATGGGGAGGAAACCAAAAACCACAAATCCAAATTATTTGGGATGATATCAGGGGAGAAAATAAAACAGATCAATAAGGGGTGTGAAACTCACAGAATATAAAATAAGTAAACAGATATTGGGCCAAATAAACAAAAACAATCTTGAGTCTGCAGAAAACAATAAAAAAAAAATTAGCAGAGCTAAACAGAACAATGCAAAACATGAATGACCAGCATAGAAAAGAACCAGAGTCCATAAAAAGGCTCCAAAGAGAAATTCCGCAGATAAAAATTCTGTCAGAAGTATGGGCAGCAGAAGTGACCAGTGTGACGACAGAGTATCAGAACTAAAAGACAAGTATGTCTTATATGTTTTTTGGCCTGTTAGTCTGACTGCTAATCTGTTTTTATAATGGTTAACTTGGTAAATACTTATAAAGGTAATAAATCTGATGTTGACAAAAAGGAAAAAAAAGTTTAAGAAAAGAACTACAGGACACGGCTGTTGGCGGTGACTAGTTAAAGAGAGATACTTTAGAGAGGACCTCAAGATGGCGGATGAGTAAGAAGCAGGCAGTGAAACTCTCTCTAAAAGTTACCAATGGAAGACGGGAATATAGCGACCCGGAAAGCGCAGGAGGGGGGGAGATGCCTCCCCGAAACCCAGAGAAGTTCTGAAGCGCAATCTGGGACCCCCGGCACCAGTGACGGGTGACTTCCAACAAAGAAGAAGGAAAGAAGGAGCAGACTGCGCGCGCGCACCTTCTACTATCCCGGGAGTTGCAGCGCCGCGGAGGCTCAATTCTACGGACACACGGTGGCAGCTGGTGCCCAGGGAGCCCCCACGGAGGATCCTGAGACAGCGGCGGGGCAGGGGAGCAGCGGAGAACGGCGCTGACCGGCGGTGAGTGTCTCTCAGCCACAGCTGCCCCGCGCCAGAGAGCGACCGGCCGGGCGCCATTGTGGGGGGTGTGGCGAAACTCAGAGCGGCTTGAAAACTGCTCTGGGAACTTGTGCTCCGGACAGGGCAGCACGGGGCCTCTCAGGCCCACGAAAGTGTGCTGAGGTCAGCAGGCGAACGAGACTGGACTCTCAGCCACACCTGTCCCACGCCAGAGAGCGACTGGCCCGGCGCCATTGTGGGGGGCGTGGCGAAAAACCAGAGCGGCGGGAACCAGTGCAGGGAACCCGCGCTCCGGACAGCGCGCTGAGCCTCTCAGGCCCAGGGATCGTGAAAGGGCGCCGAGAGCGGAGGCGAGCTAGACTGGTCTCTGCCTGAAAGTACGCGCCTCTGCTCACCGCCCGCCAGAGGGCGCTCCTGGCTTACTGGGACAGACCTGCACAGAACAGGACTCTGTCACCACAGGGTACCTGCCTACAACAGAGTCAACACCTGGAACTGATTCTTTTTATTTTTTTATTTTTATTTTTATTTTTTATTTATTTTTTTTTCTCACTGATTTGTTTTTTGTTCTGGCGAAGGGTTTTTTTTGTTTTTGTTTTGTTTTGTTTTGTTTTTTGGTGGGGTTTTATTTTTGATCTGTCTGTTTTATTGTTTTTATCTTTGTTTTTGTTTCTGTATGTGTATTTGCTCTTTCCTTCATTATTCTCTCTGGTATTTTATATGAGTGTAAACAGCGCCTCTAACTTCTTTGTGATTGTGGTTGTGATCTGTTCTTCCTTTTATCCCTTCCTTCTCTTTTTACCACCTGTCCTCTGCACTAGTGTCCCAATTTTAGTGGGATCCCTCTTGGTCCTCTAACCTTACATCTAATTCCTTCCTCTTCTCCCAATACTCTATTTCCTCCTTAACTCATTTTAAATTTAAACTCCTCAGGGAAAAATTGACATACACAGGACTTGTATACTGCATATAATTTTTCTGGTGTGTTTTAGATTTTGTTATATAACCGCAACTCTATACAGCTAAAAGTGGTAAATAACTGGTTAGCTCAGTCTGTCATTTTCTAGGCTGTGTTTGATGCTTTAGTTAACATTATAGCCAAATGTGAAATAATTGTTCTAAACATCTTTCCTTCCTGATATTTCATGATTGAGATTGACTAAGGGACACAGAAAATACAGTGGCACAGTACCAAAGAATCAAGGACTGGGCCAAACAGGTAGCAACTTCGCATACCCAACGAATTGAAGAGGTAGGATCTGGCAGAAAGCTCAAAACCTAAAAGCAAGCTCCACTTGGAAGATACTGCAGAGAAGTAGTCATCTTCTAAAGATCTTAAACACTAGCAATAAAGTAACCTACTATAGGTAATTTGCAAACATCACCCCAGGAATTAAAGAAAGAAAAAATGAGACGACACTTAAACAAGATGCAACCCCACACATCCAATTCACCAAAGGCAAACCTAGGGAGCAACGAGGTGGGACAATCCGAAAGCCACCCACCTGGCCTATCTGAAGTGGTAACAACAAAGCAACTGAATGAGGTTCTGGAAAAAATTAAAACAGAAATAATCTCACAGATAACTGCAGAGATAATGTCTACAATGAAGACCATGCTTAAGGACACTATAGCTGATACAGACAAAAAAATAGATGAACTTAAGAAAACTATAGAAACCATGAATGCTCAGCATAGGAAAGAAATGGAATCCATAAGGCAGATTCAAGCAGATATCCAAGAGATAAAAAATTCCATTGAAAGTATTTGTAGCAGAATAAGCCAATGCGAGGACAGGATCTCAGATATAGAAGACAGGCTTGCAATTAGTGATCATGAAATGGAAAAATTCTTAAAAATAGCAAGGGACCATGAAAAATCAATTCAGCAGCTGCTAGATGACTCAAAGATAAACAACTTAAGAATAATTGGAATAAATGAAAAAGCAGGAGATAGCATCAACGACATTAAAACCTTGTTCAAAGACATAATCAGGGAGAACTTTCCTGGAAGAGAAAAGGAATTTGACACCCCTATAAGTGAAGCTTTTAGAACACCAACTAGACATGATCAAAAAAAAACTTCAGCCAGACATATTATAGTCAAGATCCCAGAAATTCAACAGAAGGGCAGAATCTTAAAAGCTGTTAGGGAGAAGAGACAAATCACCTATGAAGGAAAACCCATCAGAATCACAGCTGACTTTTCAGCACAAACCCTCAATTCAAGAAGAGCTTGGAAGGATGTATTGCAAGCTCTAAAGGAAAATAATTTTCAGCCCAGATTGATGTACCCTGCAAAACTATCTTTCAAAATTGATGGAGAAATAAAATACTTTCATGACAAAGAACATCTGAGAAAATTTATGACCACCAAACCAGCACTCCAAAACGTTCTGAAGGACATTCTAGAAAGAGATAGGAACCCCAACAGAAGGAATCCACCAGGCAGGGCAAATAATTAAATAGCCGGAAAGCGGAAAAACAAAGAGTGGGAACCAACAACAGGAAAATATCATGACAAGTCAATACATATCAGTTTTAACCATCAATGTTAACGGTCTCAATTCACCAATCAAAAGGCACAGACTGGCGAAATGGATCAAGAAGCAAGATCCAACAATATGCTGTATACAAGAAACACATTTAATTCAGAAAGAAATTCATAGACTGAAAGTCAAAGGATGGAAAACAATACTCCATGCCACAGGAACCCAGAAAAAAGCAGGGGTAGCTATTCTTTTTGCAGACAAAGTGAACTTCAAGCCAAGAAGGATTCAGAGAGATAAAGATGGTCATTACATCCTTGTAAAGGGAACAATCCAAGAGGAAGAGATAATGATCATAAATATATATGCGTCAAATACCAATGCACCCAGCTATATAAAACAAGTACTAAAGGACATGAAAAATCAAATAAGCACTAATACAATTATATTGGGAGATCTCAATACTCCACTGTCACAAAAAGATAGATCAACTGGACAGAAAATCAATAATGAAATAGTAGAACTGAACCAAACTTTTGAACAAATGGACTTAGTAGATGTCTACAGAGTGTTCCATCCCACAACATCAGAATACACATTTTTCTCAGCTGCACATGGGACGTTCTCCAAAATAGACCACATACTAGCTCATAAAACCTGCTTAAGTAAATGCAAAGGAATTGAAATTATCCCATGCATATTATCAGACCATAGTGCAATGAAATTGGAAATCAATGGCAAAAGATCCCACAAAAACTCCCTAAACACATGGAAATTAAACAGCATCCTCCTGAACAACCAATGGGTCACAGATGAAATTAAAGAAGAAATTAGTCACTTTCTACAACTGAATGACAATGACAGTACAACATACCGGAACTTATGGGATACAATGAAAGCAGTCCTAAGAGGGAAATTTATAGCATTAAATACTTATATCAGGAAAATAGAGCAAGCGCAAATAAACAACTTAAGGGTAAACCTCGAGCTTCTAGAAAAAGAAGAGCAGGTTAAGCCAAAAGCCCGTACAAGGGAGGAAATTATAAAGATCAGAGCAGAAATTAACGTATTGGAGAATAAAAAAACAATACAAAGAATCAATGAAGCAAAAAGTTGGTTCTTTGAAAGAATAAATAAGATTGACAAACCCTTATCCAACCTTATTAAAAAAAGAAAAGAAAAGACTCAAATCCATGCAATTGAAAATGAAAAGGGTGATATCACGACGGACCCTGCAGAAATCCAGAAGATCATCTATACCTATTTTGAAAATTTATATTCTACTAAGATGGAAAATGCAGAAGAAATGGACAGATTCCTAGATTCGTATGAATTACCAAAGCTAAATCAAGAAGATTTAAAAATCCTAAATAAACCAATATCAACCAATGAAATTGAAGATGTAATTAAAAACCTCCCAACAAAGAAAAGTCCAGGCCCTGATGGATTCACTGCCGAATTCTACAAGAAATTTAGAGAAGACCTAACGCCCCTACTTCTCAAACTTTTCAATGAAATTGAAAGGGAAGCAATACTCCCAAATTCATTCCTGGAAGCAAGCATTACCCTGATACCAAAACCAGAGAAGGACCCAACTAAGAAAGAGAACTACAGGCCAATCTCCCTAATGAACATAGATGCAAAAATCCTTAATAAGATACTGGCAAACAGAATCCAACAAATCATCAAAAAGATTATACACCATGACCAAGTTGGATTCATCCCAGGGATGCAGGGATGGTTCAACATACGTAAATCAATAAATGTAATACAGCATATTAACAGAACCAAAGACAAAAATCACATGATCATCTCAATAGATGCAGAAAAAGCTTTTGACAAAGTCCAGCACCTTTTCATGATAAAAACCCTACAGAAAATTGGAATAGAGGGTCTTTATCTCAACCTGGTAAAAGCTATCTATGACAAACCAACAGCCAATATTATACTAAATGGCCAAAAACTGAAAGCCTTCCCTCTAAAATCAGGAACAAGACAAGGATGTCCACTGTCCCCACTCTTATTCAACATAGTTCTGGAAACTTTAGTCAGAGCGATTAGACAAGAGAAAGAAATAAAAGGAATAATGATTGGAAAGGAAGAAGTTAAATTATCATTATTTGCAGATGACATGATACTCTACACAGAAGATCCCAAAAACTCCACTAAAAAACTGCTAGATTTAATAAGCAAATTCAGTAGTGTAGCTGGATACAAAGTCAATACTCAAAAGTCAATAGCCTTCCTGTACACAAATAACAAACTTACTGAAAGAGAAATTAGGGAAACAATACCTTTCACAATAACATCCAAAAAAATGAAATACCTAGGAATCAACCTCACGAAGGATGTAAAAGACCTCTATACTGAAAACTACAGTACTCTGAAAAAGGAGATTGAAGAGGATATCAGAAAATGGAAAGATATCCCTTGCTCCTGGATAGGAAGAACCAATATAGTGAAAATGGCCATACTTCCAAAATTGTTATACAGATTTAATGCAATTCCAATCAAAATTCCAACAGCATATCTCACAGAATTAGAGAAAACAATCCTAAAATTCATTTGGAATCAGAAGAGACCTAGAATAGCAAAGGCAATTCTGGGCAACAAACGCAAGGCAGGGGGCATCACAATCCCCGACTTGAAATTATACTATAAAGCTACTGTGATAAAAACAGTGTGGTACTGGCAAAAAAACAGACCTGAAGATCAATGGAACAGATTAGAAGATGCTGAAACAACCCCAGACATACTAAGCCACCTTATCTTTGACAAAGGTGCCAAACACATTCGCTGGAAGAAAGATAGCCTCTTTAATAAATGGTGCTGGAAAAACTGGCTCTACACATGCCGAAGATTAAAACTAGATCCATATCTTTCACCATGCACTAAACTAAATTCAAAATGGATCAGAGATCTAAATATTAAAACAGAAACATTAAATCTGCTGGAAGGTAGGATAGGTAAAACCCTTGGAGACATTGGTGTAGGCAAAGACTTTATGAATAAAAACTCAACCGCACGGGAACTATCCCAAAGAATCAATAACTGGGATCTCATCTTATTAAAAAGCTTTTGCACAGCAAGAGAAACCACCAACAGAGTGAAGAGACAACCCACAATGTGGGAAAAAATGTTTGCCAGCTGTTCCTCAGACAAAGGATTACTATCGAGAACATATAAAGAACTCAAAAAAATCAGACCTCCCAAATTTAAAGACCCACTCCAAAAATGGGCATCTGAGATGAATACACATTTCTCAGATGAAGAAATACTAATGGCAAACAAATATACAAAAAAATGTGCAACATCACTAGTCATTCGAGAGATGCAAATTAAAACAACACTGAGATACCATCTCACCCCAGAAAGAATGGCTACTATTAAGAAATCAACTAATAACAAATGCTGGAGGGGCTGTGGGGAAAAAGGAACCCTTCTTCACTGTTGGTGGGAGTGTTGACTGGTACAGCCACTGTGGAAGTCAGTGTGGAGATTCCTCAGAAAACTAGGGTTGGAGGTCCCATTTGACCCAGCTATTCCCCTTCTGGGCATCTTCCCAGAAGAATTAAAAACATCGTACCACAGCGATATATGTGCACCCATGTTTATAGCAGCACAATTTGTAATAGCCAGATCTTGGAAACAACCCAAATGCCCATCAACTGAGGAATGGATAAGAAAGATGTGGTATTTTTATACAATGGAGTACTATTCAGCCATAAAGAAGGATAAATTGGAGACTTTTTTTTTTTTTTTTTTTGTGGGTACCGGGGGGTCGACCTCAGGACCTCACGCGCCAACAGGCACCCGAGCCGCTGAGCGATATCACCGGCCCCTTTTTCCTATGTGGGATCCGGGAGTCGAACTCGGGCCCTCGCGCTTGCAAGGCAGGCGCTTACGCCGCTGAGCCATCTCACCGGCCCAAAATTGGAGACTTTTATAGGTAAATGGATGCAACTCGAGAAAATACTCATAAGTGAAATAAACCAGAAGCACATGTGTAAGCATCGTATTATCTCTCTAGTATGAGAAACTGAAAGAGTAAATAAGATCCAAAATGTACAATAGATATGGTGAATCAAAAAGAAACTGGTCAAAAGGAAAGAGAGACTGGAATAGGGAAAAGAAAGAAGGGAAAGGGAAAAAAAATTGTATATATATATATAAGATGGTTAAGATAGATACACTACCATTTTTACTTAGTTCATTGAAGAGTAAGGTTTGTGCCAATAATGTTTGGACAATTGAATGCTAATGTCTGGTGTCCTGAATAACTAACTTAAAGATAGTAATACGTAATGTATTAACCATTGTTACCCTCCTATATGTTGTTTTGAAAATTTGTTCTTCTTTTGATTTGTTTTGTTTTTTTCTTCTCTTTAAAATAAAAAGAAAAAAAATTAAAAAAAAAGAGAGATACTTTAAAAACAACATGAGAACATGAAAAATGGACATGACAGCTCCTAGATGACACAAAGAAGACTAAGATTATGTGGAATCAGTGAAAAATCAGAAAACAACACAAATGGCATAAAAAACCTGTTTACTGAAATAATAGCAAGACTTTTAAAATAAGGGAAAAATTAACATACAGATAAGTTAGACATATAGAACCTCAAATCACTGTGATCAGAATAGAACCTCTCTATGACACACATCATTGTCGAAATCTTGGAAGTCCGGCACAAGAATAGACTCTGAAGAGTGGTTAGAAAAAAGCAATGAGTCGCTCATAAAGGTAAATTCATTAGAATTACAGCAGACTTCTCAACACAAACCTTAAAGGCCAGGAGAGCTTGGTGTGAAGTGTTTCAGGCCTTTGAAGAAGACAATTTCCAATCCAGGTGGATCTATCCTATAAAACTATCTTTCAAAATTGATGGAGAAATAAGATATTTTCATGACAAAAAGCACCTAAAGAAATTCAAGACCACCAAATTGACGCTCCAAAGAATTCTCAAGGATATCCTAGTAAGAGACAATGATGCTAACAATGTAAAAAGGTCTAATAGAATGAATACACCAGATAGGGTGAGTAGTTAAGTAGAAGGGAAAGATAGGGAGTTGGCAACAGGAAAATAAGGCAAAGACAGGAATAAATCAATATTTATCAGTAATAATTCTCAATGTAAATGGTCTCAATTCCTCAATCAAAAGATACAGACTGAAAGAATGGATCAAGAAACAAAATCCAGGCCAGGGATATAGCTCAGCAGCACAAGCATCTGCCTGGCAGGTGCAAGGTCCTGAGTTCGATTCCCAGTACCAAAAAAAAACCCACCCCCCAAAAAAAGCACAACAAAATCCAATGGTATGCTGTATACAAGAAACACATTTAGGGCCCCTCCCATTGTGGCTGGTGGGATCCAGGTGAACAGCGTGGGAAGATACAGAGACCAGTGGCTGCTGGGATCCCAGTGAAAAGCAACATAGGGAGGACCAGAGACCGGCCCCTCCCTTCCCCACTGCTGGGATCCAGATGAACTCTGCGGGAAGACACAGAGACCCATGGGAGCGTCAGCCACACAGTAGGGCCCGCAGCCAGGGTGCACAGGATGGACAGGTGGGATAGTGGCATGAAATTGTCAGAAGCCACACCAACAATACGAGCCAACAGGTGGTGAGTTAGGTGAACCAGCGTTGTGCTTGGGGACAAAGACACACAGTACAGAAGCAAGCGGGTGGGGCTCCCCCTTTCTCTCTCTCTCTCTTTTTTCTCTTTTTCTTATCTTTTCTAAATGGCTGGGGAGAAATCCAGCCACAGAAAACTAATCCCATCCCCCAAACTCAGACACCAAGTTCAGATAATCCCTTGCTTACTCCTTCATTCTTTCTCTTCTGTCCCTTTCTCTAGTTTCCCAAAGCTTGTGTGATCATCCTTCATCCTCCAACCTGGCTTCTGTTTTCTTTTCAGTTACCTTTGTTTTATCCACCATCTTTCTTAAATTTCCCCACCACAGGGTAAACCACTCTACCAAGGGTAAAAACTTTGCATACAAGCTCCCAATTTATGATCGGTTCTGTTGTATAATTGTAGATTTTGCTCCTATGGTTAAAGGTACAAAATTATTAGTTACCACAGTTTGTCAGTTTCTAAACTGTGCTTGATGCTATTGTTATTGAAAAATTATACTGCTTTAGCTAGGATGTCATATCTGTTTTAATCAGTTGTTCTCACTGCTGTAACAATCTTGGGAAGTTCTGGGGTAATAACCTCACCACACTCCAGCACCAAAGGACTAGGGACTGAGCCAAACAGATACCAACATCTCACGCTGAATTAATTAGAAAGGTAGGATCTTGGGACAGACACAAACCAAGAACCTCCTACACACAGAAGACATCCCCAAAGAACAAACCTTACCTAGAGAGGCCTTGATACTAATGATAAAGCTACCTACTACAAAAACTTACAAGGATCAACACAGAAAACAAAATAAAAACTTTTGAAAGAGAAAATGACAAGATGCAGAAGCAAAATGCAACCTCAGACCTCCAGCCTACCCAGAACAAGTCCAGGAGACAATAAGATAGAGGAAAATGGAAAACACATACCTGACATTTCTGAAATGATAGCGACCAAAGTAAAGAAACAAATCTATGAGGCTACAGAGGAAATCACATCAGAAATAATCTCTCAGGTAAAAAAAGAAATGCCAACATTTATAAAGGAATTGCTCAACAAATCTAGAGTAAAGATAGATTAAAAAAATAGATGATGATAGGAAGAGGATGGAAACCGTGAATGATCAATATAGGAAAGAAATAGAATGCATGAAATGGATTCAAACAGATATCTAGGAAATTAAAAATCCCACTGAAACCTGGCAAAACTGCTTGAATAAAACTGAGGACAGACTTTCAGACCTTGAAGACGGGATCACAGCTAGTGATCATGAAAAGAAAGATCTCTTGAAAATAACAAATGACCAGGAAATAAATTCAACAGCTGCAAGATGACTCATTCCTGGAGGCAGGTATTACCCTGACATCAAAACTGGAGAAGGACCCAACCAAGAAAGAGAACTACAGGCCAATCTTCCTAATGAACATAGATGCAAACATCCTCAATAAGATACTAGCAAACTGAATGCAGCAAATCATCAAGAAGATTATGCACCATGACCAAGTGGGATTCATCCCAGGAATGCAGGGATGGTTCAACATATGCAAATCAATAAATGTAATACACTATATCAACAGACCCAAAGACAGAAATCACATGATCATCTCAATAGATGCAGAAAAAGCTTTTGACAAAGTCTAATACTTACTCATGATAAAAACTCTACAGAAAATTGGAATAGATGGTCTTTATCTCAATATGATAAAAGCCATCTATGACAAACCAATAGCCAACATCATACTAAGTGGACAAAAACTGAAAGCTTTCATTCTAAAATCAAGAACAAGACAAGGATGTCCACTATCACCACTCCTAGTCAATATAGTTCTGGAAATATTAGCCAGAGCAATTAGACAAGAGAGAGAAATAAAAGGAACAAGGATAGGAAAGGAAGCAATTAAATTACCATTATTCACAGATGACATGATACTCTACATAGAAGATCTGAAAAACTCCACCAAAAGACTTCAAGATTTAATAACCAAATTCAGTAGCATAGCAGGATACGAAGTGAACACTCAAAAATCAATAGCATTCCTGTACACAAACAACAAACCCACTGAGAGAGAAATTAGGAAAACCACACCCTTCACAATAGCATCCAAAAAAATGAAATACTTAGGAATCAATCTAACGAAGGAAGTAAAGGATCTATATATTGAAAATTACAGTACTCTGAAAAAGGAGATTGAAGAGAATATCAGAAAATGGAAAGATATCCCTTGATCATGGATAGGAAGAACCAACATAGTGAAAATGGCCGTACTCCCCAAACTGTTATACAGAGTCAAGGCAATCCCAATCAAAATACCATTGGCATACCTCACAGAACTAGAGAAAACATTCCTAAAATTCATCTGGAACCAGAAGAGACCTAGAATAGCAAAGGCAATCCTGGGCAACAAAGGCAAGGCAGGAGGCATCACAATCCCTGACTTGAAATTATACTACAAGGCTACTGTGATAAAATCAGCATGGTACTGGCAAAAAAACAGACCTGAGGACCAGTGGAACAGATTAGAAGATGCAGACACAATTACAAACAACACACTCAGCCACCTTATCTTTGACAAAGGGGCCAAACATGTCCAGTGGAAGAAAAATAGTCTCTTTAATAAATGGTACTGGAAAAACTGGCTCTCTACATGCTGAAGACTAAAACTAGACCCATGTCTATCACCATGTACTAAATTAAAGTCAAAATGGATCAAGGCTCTAAATATTAAAACAAAAACACTAAATCAACTAGAAGAGAAAGTAGGTAGAAATCTTGAAGACACAGTACTAGGCAGAGAGTTCATGAACAAAACCCAGACTGCATGGGAAATACTTCAAAGAATCAACAACTGAGATCTCATCTTATTAAAAAGATTTTGCACAGCAAAAGAAATCACCAACAGAGTGAAAAGACAACCCACAGAGTGTGAAAAAATTTTAGGCCATTGCCCCTCAGACAGAGGACTTCTTTTTATTTTTATTTTTTTGTGGTACTGGGGGTCGACCTCAGGACCTCACGCCTGCCATGCAGGCGCTTATGCCACTGAGCGATATCACCGGCCCTGACAGAGGACTTCTGTCTAGGACATATAAAGAAGTGAAAAAAAATCAGACCCCCCGAATTCAAAGACCCAAGCAAAAATGGGCATCTGAGATGAACACACACTTCTCAGATGAAGAGATACAAGTGGCAAATAAATATATGAGAAAATGTTCAACATCACTAGTCATCCGAGAGATGCAAATTAAAACAACACTGAGATTCCATCTCACCCTAGAAAGAATGGTTGTCATCAAGAAATCGACCAATAACAAATGCTGTAGGGGATGTGGGGAAAAAGGAAGCCTTCTCCACTGTTGGTGGGAGTGTAGCCTGGTGCAACTACTGTGGAAATCAGTGTGGAGATTCCTCAAAAACTAGGATTAGAGGTCCCATTTGACCCAGCTATTCCCCTTCTGGGTATCTTCCCAGAAGAATTAAAAACATACTACCACAGTGATATATGTGCACCCATGTTTATAGCAGCACAATTAGTAATAGCTAAATCTCGGAAACAACCCAAATGCCCATCAACCGAGGAATGGATAAAAAAGATGTGGTCTTTTTATACAATGGAATACTACTCAGCTATAAAGAAGGATAAACTTGAGACTTTTATAGGTAAATGGATGTAACTTGAGACCATACTCATCAGTGAAATAAACCAGATGCAGATGTGTAAACATCATATTGTCTCCCTTGTGTGAGAAACTGAAAGAGTAAATAAGGTCTAAAATGTACAATAGATATTGTGAAATGGGAAGAAATTGTTCAAAAGGAAAAAGGAACTAGGATGGGTGAAAAGGGAAAGGACAGAAGGGAAAAGGGGAAAAATGCATCACTTATACTATTAGTGTCTCTTAGTTCATTAAAAAGGGAGGTTTATGCTAATATTGATTGGAGAAATCTTTATGCCCATATCTTTTTTTTTTATTTATTTTTTATTTTTTTTATTTTTTTTTATTTTAAAGAGAAGAAAAAACAAAACAAATCAAAAGAAGAACAAATTTTCAAACAAACATAATAGGAGGGTAACAATGGTTAATACATTACGTATTACTATCTTTAAGTTAGTTATTCAGGACACCAGACATTAGCCTTCAATTGTCCAAACATTATTGGCACAAACCTTACTCTTCAATGAACTAAGTAAAAATGGTAGTGTATCTATCTTAACCATCTTATATATATATATATACAATTTTTTTCCCTTTCCCTTCTTTCTTTTCCCTATTCCAGTCTCTCTTTCCTTTTGACCAGTTTCTTTTTGATTCACCATGTCTATTGTACATTTTGGATCTTATTTACTCTTTCAGTTTCTCATACCAGAGAGATAATACGATGCTTACACATGTGCTTCTGGTTTATTTCACTTATGAGTATTTTCTCGAGTTGCATCCATTTACCTATAAAAGTCTCCAGTTTATCCTTCTTTATGGCTGAATAGTACTCCATTGTATAAAAATACCACATCTTTCTTATCCATTCCTCAGTTGATGGGCATTTGGGTTGTTTCCAAGATCTGGCTATTACAAATTGTGCTGCTATAAACATGGGTGCACATATATCGCTGTGGTACGATGTTTTTAATTCTTCTGGGAAGATGCCCAGAAGGGGAATAGCTGGGTCAAATGGGACCTCCAACCCTAGTTTTCTGAGGAATCTCCACACTGACTTCCACAGTGGCTGTACCAGTCGACACTCCCACCAACAGTGAAGAAGGGTTCCTTTTTCCCCACAGCCCCTCCAGCATTTGTTATTAGTTGATTTCTTAATAGTAGCCATTCTTTCTGGGGTGAGATGGTATCTCAGTGTTGTTTTAATTTGCATCTCTCGAATGACTAGTGATGTTGCACATTTTTTGTATATTTATTTGCCATTAGTATTTCTTCATCTGAGAAATGTGTATTCATCTCAGATGCCCATTTTTGGAGTGGGTCTTTAAATTTGGGAGGTCTGATTTTTTTGAGTTCTTTATATGTTCTCGATAGTAATCCTTTGTCTGAGGAACAGCTGGCAAACATTTTTTCCCACATTGTGGGTTGTCTCTTCACTCTGTTGGTGGTTTCTCTTGCTGTGCAAAAGCTTTTTAATAAGATGAGATCCCAGTTATTGATTCTTTGGGATAGTTCCCGTGCGGTTGAGTTTTTATTCATAAAGTCTTTGCCTACACCAATGTCTCCAAGGGTTTTACCTATCCTACCTTCCAGCAGATTTAATGTTTCTGTTTTAATATTTAGATCTCTGATCCATTTTGAATTTAGTTTAGTGCATGGTGAAAGATATGGATCTAGTTTTAATCTTCGGCATGTGTAGAGCCAGTTTTTCCAGCACCATTTATTAAAGAGGCTATCTTTCTTCCAGCGAATGTGTTTGGCACCTTTGTCAAAGATAAGGTGGCTTAGTATGTCTGGGGTTGTTTCAGCATCTTCTAATCTGTTCCATTGATCTTCAGGTCTGTTTTTTTGCCAGTACCACACTGTTTTTATCACAGTAGCTTTATAGTATAATTTCAAGTCGGGGATAGTGATGCCCCCTGCCTTGCCTTTGTTGCCCAGAATTGCCTTTGCTATTCTAGGTCTCTTCTGATTCCAAATGAATTTTAGGATTGTTTTCTCTAATTCTGTGAGATATGCTGTTGGAATTTTGATTGGAATTGCATTAAATCTGTATAACAATTTTGGAAGTATGGCCATTTTCACTATATTGGTTCTTCCTATCCAGGAGCAAGGGATATCTTTCCATTTTCTGATATCCTCTTCAATCTCCTTTTTCAGAGTACTGTAGTTTTCAGTATAGAGGTCTTTTACATCCTTCGTGAGGTTGATTCCTAGGTATTTCATTTTTTTGGATGTTATTGTGAAAGGTATTGTTTCCCTAATTTCTCTTTCAGTAAGTTTGTTATTTGTGTACAGGAAGGCTATTGACTTTTGAGTATTGACTTTGTATCCAGCTACACTACTGAATTTGCTTATTAAATCTAGCAGTTTTTTAGTGGAGTTTTTGGGGTCTTCTGTGTAGAGTATCATGTCATCTGCAAATAATGATAATTTAACTTCTTCCTTTCCAATCATTATTCCTTTTATTTCTTTCTCTTGTCTAATCGCTCTGGCTAAAGTTTCCAGAACTATGTTGAATAAGAGTGGGGACAGTGGACATCCTTGTCTTGTTCCTGATTTTAGAGGGAAGGCTTTCAGTTTTTGGCCATTTAGTATAATATTGGCTGTTGGTTTGTCATAGATAGCTTTTACCAGATTGAGATAAAGACCCTCTATTCCAATTTTCTGTAGGGTTTTTATCATGAAAAGGTGCTGGACTTTGTCAAAAGCTTTTTCTGCATCTATTGAGATGATCATGTGATTTTTGTCTTTGGTTCTGTTAATATGCTGTATTACATTTATTGATTTACGTATGTTGAACCATCCCTGCATCCCTGGGATGAATCCAACTTGGTCATGGTGTATAATCTTCTTGATGATTTGTTGGATTCTGTTTGCCAGTATCTTATTAAGGATTTTTGCATCTATGTTCATTAGGGAGATTGGCCTGTAGTTCTCTTTCTTAGTTGGGTCCTTCTCTGGTTTTGGTATCAGGGTAATGCTTGCTTCCAGGAATGAATTTGGGAGTATTGCTTCCCTTTCAATTTCATTGAAAAGTTTGAGAAGTAGGGGCATTAGGTCTTCTCTAAATTTCTTGTAGAATTCTATGCCCATATCTTGTACCTTGAGCAACTACTTTAAAGATAACATGTAATGTATTAACTATTGTTATTCTCCTATTATTTTGTTATGAAATTTTGTTTTACCTTTTTTCCATAAAAAAAAAGAAGAAACATATTTAACCCCCAAAAAACTCATATAGGATAGAAAACAATACCCCATATAATAGGAACACACACACAAAAATCAGTATAAGCTATCCTATATTCTGACAAAGTGGACTTCAAGCCAAAATTGATCAAAAGAGGCAAAGGAAGTCACTACATATTGGTTAAAGACACAATCTAACAGGAAGAGATAACAATTATTAACATATTCACTTCAAAGAATCAACAACTGGGATCTCATCTTATTTAAAGATTTTGCACAGCAAAAGAAATCACCAACAAAGTGAGAAGACAACCCACAGAGTGGGAAAAAATTTTAGCCCATTGCCCCTCAGACAGAGGACTTCTGTCAGAACATATAAAGAATTGAAAAACTCAATTTCATAAAATAAGTACTACTGGGGCCGGTGAGATGGCTCAGCGGCTTAAGCGCCTGCCCGGCAAGCGTGAGGGCCCGAGTTCGACTCCCGGAACCCACATACGAAAAAGGGGCCGGTGATATCGCTCAGCGGCATGGGTGCCTCCTGGCGTGCAAGGCCCTGAGGTCGACCCCCCGGTACCCACCAAAAAAAAAAAAAAAAAAAAAAAAGTACTACTGGCCGTAAAAGTTCAGATAAATATAAACACAATTACAGTGGGGAACCTCAGTCCTCCACTATCACAAATAGATCAACTAGACAAGAAAACCAACAAAGATACTTAATAGTGTCTAGAATGTTCAACAACAACAACAACAACAACAACAACAAAATACACACTGTTCTCAGTGGCATACGGAACTTTCTCCAAAACAGACCACATACTGGCCAATAAAGCAAAATTAAGTAAATGTAAAATAATTGAAATTATCCCATGCATATTATTAGATTATAGTGCAATGAAACTAGAAATCAACAACAAAACACAGAAGTTATGCAAATGCATGGAAACTAAACAATATACTCTTAAACAAATGGTGGGTTACAGAACAAATCAAGGAAGAAATAAGACAGTTTGTAGAACTAAATGATAATGCCATTACAATATACCAGAACTTACATGACACAGTGAAAGCAGTGCTTAAGAGGGAAGTTTGTATCTGTGAATGCGCACATCACAAAAACAGAGTTAGCCCAAATAAATAACCTAATGATGCACCTCAAGGTCCTAGAAAAACAAGTACAATCCAAACCCAGAATTAGTACAAGGAAGAAAATTACAAAGATCACAGCAGAAGTCAATGAAAACTGAGACCTCCCCCCAAACAATACAAAGAAACAATGAATTGAAGAGTTTGCTCTTTGAAAGAATAAACAAAATAGAGAAAACTTGGGCCGGTGAGATGGCTCAGCGGCGTAAGTGCCTGCCTTGCAAGCGTGAGGGCCCGAGTTCGACTCCCGGAACCCACATACGAAAAAGGGGCCGGTGATATCGCTCAGCGGCACGGGCGCCTGCTGGCGCGCGAGGTCCTGAGGTCGACCCCCCGGTACCCACAAAAAAAAAATAGAGAAAACTTCATTCAATCTGAGGGGTGGGAGGAGGGAAGGGGAGGGGAGAGGAGAGGAGCCAAATCAATGCAATCAGAAATGAAAAGGTGAAGTCACAATGGACATTTCTAAAATAAAAGATTATTAACAACTACTTCACGAACCTGTATACTGATAAAATGGAGAATTCAGAAAAAAATCAGTAGATCCCTAGATACATATGAATTACCAAATCTGAACCAAGAACATTTAAAAACCCTGAATAATCCAATAACAAGAAATGAAATTGAAGTAGTAATAAAATACCTATCAACTAAGAAAATATGAGGTTTGGATGGATTCTCTGCTGAATCGTACAAAACTTGTGGGAAGAACTAACACCAATGCTCCTCATGCTCTTTAATGAAGTTAAAAATGAAGAAGTACTTCCAAAATTATTCCTAGAAGTACTCTGATTCCAAAACCAGACAAGGATCCAAGCAAAAAAAGGAGAACTATAGATCAATATTTTTAATGAATATAGACACAAAAATCCTCAACAAGATCCTGGAAAACAGAAGCAATGAATCATCAAAAGATCCTAACTCATGACCAAGCAGGCTTCAACCTGAGGATGCAAGGATGGGTCAACATACACGAATAAATTTAGTACATCACACAAACAGAAGCAAGGATAAAAATCACATGATTGTCTCATTAGATGCAGAAAAAGCTTTTAAACAAAATCCACTATTTTTTCATTTTAAAAACACTGAAGAAAATAGGTATAGAAGGACCATATCTCAATCTGATAAAAGCCATTTAGGACAAACCCACTGCCAACCTCATACTAAATGAAAAAAACCCAAGAAGTTTCCCTCTAAAAACAGGAACAAAACAAAAATGTCCACTATCACCACACCTGTTCAACATAGTACTCAAAACATTAGCAAGAGCAATTAGGGAAGAAAAAGAAATAAAAGGGATATGTATAGGAAAGGAAGAAGTCAAAGTATTATTATTTGCAGATGTCATAATCTTCTAGATAGAAGACCCAAAAATATCCACCAAAAGACTCTTAGAACTAATAACCAAATTCAATAATGTAGCAGGATATAAAATCAACACAAAGAACTCAATAGCATTCTGATACATTAAAAATGAACTTACTGAGCTGGTGAGGTGGCTCAGTGGCATAAGTGCCTGCCTGACAAGCGTGAGGTCCTGAGTTTGACTCCTGGAACCCACATACGAAAAAAGGGCCGGTGATATTGCTCAGCGGCACGGGTACCTGTTGGTGTGCGAGGTCCTGAGGTCAACCCCTGGTACCCACAAAAAAAAAAAAAAAAAAAAAAAAAGAACCTACTGAAAAAGAAATTAGGAAAAAATACCAGCGCCAAGAAAAATTAAATACTTCACTAAGGAAGTGAAAGACCCCTACAATAAAAGCTACAGCACTCTGGAAAAGGAAATCAAAGAGGACATCAGAAAATGGAAAGACAGTCCCTGTTCTTGGATGGGCAGAACCAACATAGCCAAAATGGCTATACTTCCAAAACTGATAACAGATTTAACACAATCTCAATCAAATTACCAAGCACATCCTTCAAAGAACTGGAGAAAATGATCCTAAACTTCACGTGGAACCAGAAGAGACTCAGAATAGCAAAGGCAATCTTGGATAACAAAAGCAAAACAGGAGGCATAAAAATCCCTGACTTGAAGCTATATTACAAAGCTACAGTGATAAAAACAGCATTGCAGTGGCACAAAAACAGACATAAGGATCAATGGAACAGAAACAACCCAAAGCAAATTTAACTATTTGAAGTTTGACAAAGGGGCTAAAAACCTACACTGAAGGAAAGATTGCCTCCTTAGTGAATGGTATTGGGAAAACTGTCAATCCACATGTAGAAGTTTAAATCTTGACCTGTATTTCTCACCATGTACTAAACTAAAATCAAAATGCATCAAAGAACTAAATGTTAAAAACAGAAACACTTATTATGCTGGAAAATAAAGTAGGTAAAACTCTTAAAGTCAAAGGCATAGGCAAGGACTTTCTGAACAGAACCCTGATTGCACAAGAAATAGTACAAGAATCAAGAACTGGGATCATATCAAAGGAAAAAGCTTCTGTACTGCAAAAGAAGCAACCAACAGAGTGAAAAGACAGCCTACACAATGGGAAAAAAATTTAGCAGCTATTCCTCAGATGGAGGACTAATACCTAGGATACATAAAGAACTTAAATCAGACCCTCCAAAATAAAAATCCCAATCAAAATATAGGCAACTTAAATGAACAGACACTTCTTGAAGAAGAAATACAAATCACCAACAAATACATGAAGAAATGTTCAACATTTGTGGCCATTAGAGAAATGCACATTAAAACAACACTAAGATACCATCTTACCCCAGAAAGAACGGCCATCACCAAGAAATCAAATAATAACAAATACTGGCAAGGCTGTGGGGAAAAAGGAACCCTTCTACATAGTTGGTGGGAATGTAAATTAATACAACTGCTGTGGAAATCAGTATGGAGATTCCTCAAAAAATTGAAACTAGAAATTTCATTTGACCCAACTATTCCCCTTCTAGGTATTTTCCTGAAAGAGTTAAAGACATCATATTACAGTGATACACGCATACCCATGTTTATAGCAGCACAATTCATAGTAGCTAAATCTTTGAACCAGCCTGTATGTCCACCAGCAGATTAATGGGTAAAGAAAATGTGGTATGTATACACAATGGAGTACTACTATACCATAATGAAGAGTAAACTTGAGTTGTTTGTAAAATAATGGATACATTTTGAAACAATAACGATAAGTGAAGTAAATCAGACACACAAGCTTAAATATCACATGGTTTTTCTTATATGAGGAACTCAAGTTGTAAATAAAGAGCAAAATAAGTAATAGATAATAGGACGTAGGGAGTTAGCTCTTTCTTAAATGAGAAAGCCATCAAGAAATGGAGGGTGGAGAGAGGGCAAGGAGGGAAAGGGGATAAAAAAAATAATTAAGATGTGTTTTGTGTGTGTACCAACTCCACACAAGGAATACAAACATTATGTACTGCAATCATGTACTAATAAAAAATAAAACAGAAGAATTTCTTGAGCACTTACCATGCGCTAGTGTTGGGTGATATACATGTGAAGAGAACACACTAGTAAGTTAGGTATTTAGTAGAGGGGGGAGCCAACAATCTCATTACAGAATGATATTGAGCACTGTGCAAGGAGCTAGGGAAATACAGAGGAGGGAGCCACTGGCTTTGTTTAGAAGGCAGGTGGGGACCAAGGATGAGAGGATGCTGGGAGGGTCAGGAGAGGGTGCATAAAGAAGATGGCATTTAAATTGGACACTGGAGGAGATTTCAGTGGCATGGGGAAGGGGGTCCCAGAAAGAGGAAACAGTATAAAGAGGGGTACTATGATTTGGATAAGTATCCCCCAAAGGTCTATGTGTTAAAGCCTTTGTCCTCTGCCATTGGAACTATTGGGAGTTGGTGTTGTCTTTAAGAGGGGGAGCCCTAGCTGGAAGTCTTCCAGTCCTATAGAGGCTTCCCCAGAAGGTCCCCCCCTCCCTCCCTCTGTGCTTCCTGGTTCTGTGAGGTGAAAAGTTTGTCCAGCATGCCCTCATGCCATAATGTGCTGCCTCACCACAGGCCCCAAAGCAGTGGGGCCACCTAACCATGGGCTGAAGCCTCCAAAACTGCAAGCCAAAGTAACGCTTACCTCTTTTTAAGTTGATTATCCAGGTATTTTTTTTTATAGTAATGGAAATTTGAGTAACACAAAGATTTGGAGGTATGTAAGGGAATTGTGTTCAGGAAATGAGATATATGGTGATCCAATAAAACCTGTGCATTAGCAACACAAAATGAATGCTGCTTCTTGTAGACTATTGTCAGTGTTATATTGGTGTTGGTCATGGGCATTTTGAATATTTGTGGGTTTTAAGAAACCAAAATAGATTCCAACATCTTGTTAACCTATGTAATCACTGAAGTCAGGAATATATTTTGTTAGATGATAATGGGTTTTTTGTGTATCTGGAACATAACATATCATGCGGTAAAGAGAAAAAAGAATGGAATTAAAGGGCAACTTAATGTTTGGTGCGCTGTATATGTTAAGGTTTTTCTTTTTTCTTTTTGTCTTTTTACGATGGAAAAATTTCATACACACACATAGACTACTGTAGCAAAGACTTGTAGACCCATAACCCAGCTTTATTACCCACTAACTCTCTTCCATTTTTGCTTTGAAGCAAATGCAGAATCCATAATTCTTCAGAATAATTCCTTTTTGTTAAAAGTATAATCCCCAAAGTATACCAGATAATTTCTTTATAAAAGTATATTGACCATCATTTATTTTCATACCTCAAAAAGTCAACCATGCCTCAGTATCATTTAGAATTTTGTGTATGTTTCATTTGATTATATAAAAATGTGTATAGTTGGTTTGTTTAGATCAGAACCCAAATATAGTCCATATATAGCATGTGGATGATTTGTCTCCTGATTCTCTCTTAATCTGTATTAGTTCACATCTTCCTCCACCAGCCTCACTTAACAAAACCCTTTGTTAGAAAACTGGGTTGTCTGTTGAATTTCCAAAGTTTGGGGTTGGCTCTTTAACGAACTCTTGTAGCCTTTATTTTGTCTGAACTAGTATAGCTGGAAGCTTGATCAAGTTCAGATTCTCTCCCTGGTCCTAAGACTTCATAGATGTTACTGTATACTTTCTTTTGAATCACTACTTGTCCAATGGTTAGCAATGTTAACTTTGATTACTGGGCTCAGGTGAGGTCAGACTGATCTGTTCATTTATAGATGTGGATTAAGGTTTCAAAACAGGAATTACAAAAAATAGGTTTGTGTTACAAAGATCCCCCTTCCCCACCATGAGTGTATGGAGAATGAGCTAATGATGTAAGACAAGTGGGAAGAAGTTGCAGTGATCTAGGTGGAAGATGAAGATTTTGACAAAGTCAGTGGTAGTAGGGATGGCATAGGAAGGTACACATTTGAGAGATACTGATTTAGTTGATATAGTTTTCTACTTGATATAAAGCTAAAGGTGTATAATACAGTTAATCGGCCTATAATATTTTTTTCTTTACATGCATCATAGCTTAGGTGATCTTATCCATTCACATGTTTTTAAATACCCTTCCTTGCCAATAGCTTCTAAAGTTGTATCTCTGACCTTAAACTTTTTCCTAAACTTCGCTCTTTCATATTCAATTAGCTGCTGAACATCTTTACTAGGATCTCAAACTTCCATGTCCCAAACCATATTCTTGTTTTTTCCACACAAACTTGCTTCTCTCCCAGTTTCCTCCATACTAGTAATAGCACTCCTGATTACTCAGACAAAAAAAACCTCAAGCTTCTCCTTGTTTCTAACCTGTCCATCACACTTTCATCAAGTTCTATCAGGTAAACCTTCACAATTTTTCTGAACCTGAACACGTCTATCACTACCAGTGTAGGCAAACTATAGTCATTTCTCAGCTCATCCTGAAATCTCACTGTTTTCACTCTTATCTTAAGTGGTCCAGAGAACAGATGTAGAACAGTAGAGTCAAGGTTCAGAGGTGCCTTTTCTGATTCCTCTTGAATACTTGGCAAATACAAATGATGTACATCACTCTTTTCTTCATTTATACTTTCTTTATGGTTTCAAGCATTAAATACAATCTCTACACAATTGTGATGTGGTAATTACAAAAATGGTTCCATTTTTTTACCTCTCCCTGGATATACTTCTTTGCTATTTAGCTTTGCCGTGCTCCCCTGGGCTCAGTCATGTGACTTGCTCTAACCAATAGAAAGCCAGTAAATTATAATGCAAGCAGAGGCTTGGTTTTTCTCTCTTGCACCTCTGCCATTACCATGGACTAGTCACCTTTGGACTATATTGGAGGATGGCAGACAGGTGAATCAGAGCTGAGGCTGGCTTGGCAAACAGGCAGCCAGCTGACTCGCAGACATTTGAGTGAGTCTAGCCAAGATTTGTACAGTCACTTAGCCAGTCTCTGCTGATACATGAGAAATTAAAGTTTCATGGTTGTTACGCAGCATCGTGACAGTAGAAAATGATTCCAAATGTATATATATTACATGGATTTTGCATCTTAATTCTAGACTTGTGTACTCATTACCTATCAGACAACTCTATTTGGGTATATAGTAAATCCAATAAAATACCACCAAAGCTTTTGTTTTAAGTGAGTTCTTCCCCTCTTAGTTTCCGTCTCATGATGACACCTTATTTACCTAGTAGCTCAGGCCAAAAAAGTAGAAGTCATTCTTTATTTTTTAATTTTCTTTGTGTCTCTCATTCAATTTATCAGACCATATCTATTTTATATTCAGTGTATCTCTACTTCCATCCACCTTTCTCCATTCCCACCACCACTGTTTTAGTCTACACCCCTTAAATTCTTTTCTCTATCTTATAATCATCTCTTGTTTTTTTCATCTTAATTCATTATAGTCACTTTTCAAATGGAAGCTAGAACATTTAAAGAGATGAAACCAAAAAGCATAAGACAACAAAAGAAAAAAACTAAATAAATTTACTATCTCAAGATTTGTTGTTCATCAAAGGATATAAAAAATGGGGTGAAAAAATAACCCATGAAATGGTAGAAAATATTTGCAAACCACATGTATGATACAAGGGTAACATGCAGAATATATACACATTTCATGCAATTCAACAACAATAAAAACAAATCAGCTGATGAAAATAGGGCAAAGGAGTTGAATAAACATTTCCCCAATGAAGATATACAATTGGTCAATAAACACATGAAAGGATGCCCAACATTATTTATCAATAAGGAAATTTATCAATAAGGAATTTAATACCACTTCACACCCATTATGATGATATGACTGTTAATCCTGATATGTCAACTTCTTTGAAGTAGGAAATGCTTAGCAGGTAGTAAAGCATGCTCCTAAGGTGTGTGTCTGGGTGGGTCATGGAGGCGTGACCTTGGGTACCATATATTGTTTCTTACCCATTGTTGTCTGGCATAGTTTCCCTGCTCTGCTTCCTTGGCACCATGAACTAAGCAGCTTTGCTCTGCCATCCTCTTTTGCCATGAGGTTTCTGCCTTGAACCCTGTCTCAGTTACTTTTCTCTCGTTGCTGAGACAAAATACCCGATACCCAAAATTAAGGAAGGAAAGGTTTATTTGGCTCACAGTTTGTGGAGGTTTCAATCCATACTCGGCTGGCTCCAAGGCAGAGTGGCACATGGCAGAGGGCAACAGTTCATGGTGGTGGAAGGCAGCAAAAACATCAAGAGCAAAAGGGAGGAGCATGTGCAAGAGCACGAGAGAGAGAGCAACCTCTTTCCCTCACTTATATTACATGCAGTCTCCCGCCCCAGGGTGGGTGTAGCACTCACGCCCATAATCCCAGCATTAGACCATGAATCAGTCATAAACTCCAGAAGCCCGCCTCCATGACTGCATGAGGCTTTGGGGGGACATCTAGACACAAACCATAACATTCCGCCCCTGGACCCCCAAAGACTCATGCACATCCCTTTATGCAAAAGGCATTTTGGTCCATCTCTAAGAGTTGCCAAAGTCCCAACAATTTAAGCATTGCTCAAAAGTCTAAGTCCCAAGTCTCCTCTGAGATCTAAGGCAAACTCTTAGCTGTGAGCTACTCTGCTAATGAAAAGAAACTTAAACACTTCCAACATTCAATGGCACAAGATAGACATTACCATTCCAAAAGTTACAAACAGGGGGATACAAAGGAATGGGACCAAAGCAAGTCCAAAATCCAGCAGGGCAAATATTAAGTCCTGTGGTTTCATGTGGAACATCTGAAGCAATCTGTGCTAAGTTGTGAGCTCCAAAGGGCTTGTGTGGCTCCGCCCCTATGGCACTTCCGGTGGTTGTAGCGCCCATGGCTTCTCTCTTAGGCCTGCTCAGCTCCCTCTTCGCAGGTTTCCTCAGACTATCCACATTCCTGGCTTCTGCAAACTTCTTTGGCTTCACACTCCCAGCTTCACACAGTGCCCTCTCAGGGGCACCCTGCCTGGCCTCCCAGGCCTTCTTCTGAAATCTAGGTGGAAGCCTTCTTAACCTCAGAACTCTTGCATTCTGCAAGGGCCTAAAACTAGTGCCACGTGGATGATACCAAGGTCTATTGCAAGCTGGAACAGTAGCCAGGCTTTCTTGGCTGTAGGGGTCGAGTGCCTGGATTGCTGAGCACGCTGAACCTGCTTCTGAGGAACAAATTCTCTATGCTGCTGCCATTTTGGAACCTGGTGTGGCCGCCGCCATTCTGGGACATAGTGTGGCTGCTGCCATTCTGGAACATGGTGCTTTGAAGCTTTCTCCTCAGAGCAGGGTCTTTCACTTTTGCAGTTTTGAGGCTGCAAAGTGTGGAGACTTGCTGCTTCTTGTGATGTCCTCAGGCCATCTTTTATATTCTCCTGTTCCTTCTCAACAATTGAGATCTTCTCAGCTCTATCTTTGCAGTCCACAGCTTTACAGGAGCATCCTTTCTGGCCAAACTCACAACATTTTAAATCATTCTTCTGGGCTCCTTGCTCTTGATTCTCAACATAAATCTGGCTAAAGGCCCCCAACAATAGCCATGCCACTGCCTCAACATTAGACTGCCTTGAAATTTTTTCTGCCAGTTTACTTAGTCCGCTGCCATTAATCTTAGTCTCAGGCAAAGTCTCTGGACATGAGCAAAATGCAGACAAACTTTTTGCCAAGCCATAACACACATGTTCTGGAGTCCAGCAGCCAATGCAATCTTTCTTCCCAGCAGAAACCTCCCAAGCCTGATCTTTACCGGCAGGATTTCTATCAGCCTTCTGGTGTCCCGAGCTCTGACTAGGATTTCTCATACAGAACAACCTAAGGCGTTCCAGTGCTACTCCTTCAGGCGACATCTCTGAACCTTTCCAAACTCTTCCCACAAGCCATTCCCAAAGGCTATTGAACCACATGGTCGGGTATAGTCACAGCAATGGCCCCACTCCCGGTACCAAATTCTGTCTCGGTTGCTTTTCTCTCATTGCTGAGACAAAATACCTGACATGCAAAATTAAGGAAGGAAAGGTTTATTTGCCTCACAGTTTGTGGAGGTTTCAATCCATAATCAGCTGGCTCCAAGGCAGAGTGGCACATGGCAGAGGGCAACAGTTCATGGCGGTGGAAGGCAGCAAAAACAGCAAGAGCGAAAGGGAGGAGTGTGCGCAAGAGCACGAGAGAGAGCAACCTCTTTCCCTCCCTTATATTACATGCAGGCTACCCGCCCCAGGGTGGGTGTAGCACTCATGCCCATAATCCCAGCATTAGACCATGAATCAGTCATAAACTCCAGAAGCCCGCCTCCATGACTGCATGAGGCTTTGGGGGGACATCTAGACACAAACCATAACAAACCCTGCTGACCATGTACTGAAACTTCTAAATTTGTGAACTATGTGTCTCAGTGACAGATAGACTAATACAAAAAATCAATAACAGAGAAGCGGTGTTATTGCTATTGCTTTACCTGAACACATGTGTTAGAAGCCTTTGGAACTGTTTTGCTGGAAGAATTTGGAAAGGTATTGAGATGGTGGCTAGAGAAGCAGTAGGATGCAATAAAATGAACCTGTTGGGTGATTCTGGTTAAAGCTCAGAAGACTAGTAAAAGTCAGTTTCAGGAGGTTTCAGTTGGAAACAAGGGCTTCATTGGCATGTGGACTAGAGGGCATGTGTGTTATACTCTGAAAATTTGTCAAAATTTTGCCCATGTCCTGAAACTTTGTAGGATACTGAGATTAAAGGCTAATTAATTTGGTGGAGAGAATTTCAAGTCAGCCCAACATTCAGGCTATGGCATGTGTATGGCTGGCTGCTTTTAGCCAGATTCATAATGAGAAATGCAGGCAAAAGGCAGAACAGAAAAATTGGAAAGTTTAACTTTTGGCCAAGAAGAAACCATGTGTAAAATTGGGGCCAAAGGAGATGTAGCTGCTAAAGAGATTAGCAGAAGTACTTTGCACATGGACAAGAAGAAAGATTCCTTGATGTCCTCTCAGGAATTTGCAAGACTCCACCCATTACCGATTCAAGGGTATAAAAGGGTAAACCTTTCATTTGAGAAGAGAGTCCTGTGATGCTTGCTCCAGAAGGTCTCCTAATGAATTGGTTCCCTTGGATTTATTCACTGAGCTCAGCCATCCAGACACTCAGAGGCTGCTGTAGCCATGGTCCAAGGGGACCTGGATAAACCTTGGCATTGTCTAGGTGATGCTGGTTTCACCAGCATGCAAAATTCAAGATTTGTTGGGTCAGGAAGGCTTCTACCCAGATTTCAAAGGAAGACCTAGGAGGCTAAGCAAGGAGCTCCTGATAGGACAGTGCATGAAGCTCTTGGGACAAAGCCAGAGGTGCAGTGGTGACCCCAGGAAGTCAGAGATACCAGGAATATGGAATGTCTCCTGAGGACAGCTATAGGCTATGAGTGGAGCCAGCCTGAGAGGCTCTGGGGGCTTCAGTTAGCAAGGCCGTAGGGAGGAGGCCACCCAAGACTTTTGGAACTCACATTTTACCACCAAGTGCCCTGGATGCCAGATATGGAGCTACAGGACTTAATGTTTATCCTGCTTGATTTTAGTCTTGGTTTGGTTCAATTATCTTCTATTCTTCCCTTTTGGAATGTGAATATTTACCCTATGCCATTGGACCTTGGGATTATGTAACTTGTTTTTGATTTTTACAGTGGTTCACAGGTAAGATTTTGTCTTGAGTCTCAGAAAGAATTTATTTAGACTTTTGAATAATCCTGGAATCATTGAGAGCTCAGGAAAGGGATTATTGCATTTCTGGTTATATGAGGGATAGTTATGTTAGGCAGAATTAAGAATTTGCTATTGTATTTATTTGGAGATTAAATTTGGATTAAAGAAATGTGTTTGGGTATGAAGTTGACAAGGGGTGAATGGTGACCATTAATCTTGATAAGTCAACTTCATTAGATTAAGAATGCCTAGCAGATTAGTAAAGTATGCTTCTGGGTATGTGTCTGGATGGGTCATGGAGGTGAGACCTTGAGTACCATATATTGTCCTTTGCCTGTTCCTCGATGGCACAGTTCACCTGCTCTGCTTCCCAGCCACAATGAACTAAGCATCTTTGCTCTGCCATGTCCTTCTGTGTTGAGATTTCTGTCTTGGAGCCTGCTGACTACATACTGAATCTCCTGAAACTGTGAATGAAATGAACTCTTTCCTCCTTTAAGTTGTGGGTGTCAGATATAGTATCTCGGTGACAGGAAAGATGACCAATACAAGCTACTATTAAAAAATAAGACAATAACAAGATGTTATTGTTGAAGATGTAGAGAAATTGGAATCTTCCTGTATGGTTGGTGAAAATATGTGCAGCCACCATGGAAAACAGTAAGGCAAGTTCCTAAAAAAGATTAAAAACAGAATTATCCTATGTCTAGCAATCCCATTTATGTATATATCCTCAAAAGAATTGAGGGTAGGGACATGGACAGATATTTATACACTCATATCCATAACAGTATTATTCACAATAGCCAAGAGATGGAAGCAACCCAAGTACTCATTGCCTGATGTATGGATAAATAAAATGTGGTGTATATATATACAATGGAGTATTATTCAAAAAGAAGGAAATTCTGATGCATTCTACAACACAAATTAACTATAAAGACATTATACTAAGTAAAATAAACCGGTCACAAAAGGACAAGTACTATGTGATTTCAGTTAGTTGAACTGCTTAGAGTAGTCAAAATCCTAGAGATAGAAAGTAGAATAACAAACATACGGCCTGTAGAGGGGTGAAAAAAATGGGGAATTATTGTTTAATGGATACAAAGTTTCATTTCGCACGATGAAAAACTCATGGATGGATTGTACAACAATGTAAATGGACTTAATGCAACTGAACTGTGCCTGAAAAAGGGTTAGAATAGCATATTTTGTTGTATCTATTTTATCACAATTAAAGGTATCACGGAAAACACATTTCTAGGCATTTTAAAATCTTCTTTTGACTACATCAACATCATAGCCAAAAGAAATGAACTCAGAAGCTGGGTGTGATGGCACAAGCCTGTAATCCTAGCACACTGGGAGGCTAAAGCCAGAGGATCATGAGTTTGAGCCCAGCCTGGGCAACTTAACAACTTAGTGAGACCCTGTCTCAAAGTCAAAAATAAAAATAAAAGGGATGGAGATGTAGTTCAGTGCAAAGGTCCTGAGTTCAATCCTCAGTATGTTAAAAAAAAAAAAAAAAGAACCAAGAGACAATGCAATAAGTTACTAGCCTTTTTTTGGAGCTTACTAGAAGGAAATTTACCTATTTTCAGAAGACTGTTCTATTTTATATCCAGATTCTATTTTATATACTCAGGATATGCTATAATTCTTTAGTTCCTGTCTTACACCTAAACTTTTTTTCTGTCATAGGAAACTCATAACAGAAGTGATCTTCATGGCTAATTAGGTATTCTATTTTGTATATATATATATATTTTTTTTTTTTTTTGTGGGTACCAGGGGTCGACCTCAGGACCTCGCGCGCCAGCAGGCACCTGTGTTGCTGAACGATATCACTGGCCCTTTTTTTGTATGTGGGTTCTGGGAGTCGAACTCGGGCCCTCATGCTTGCTAGGCAGGCGCTTACGCCACTGAGCCATCTCACTGGCCCTATTTTGTATATTTTGAGCACAATAAAACTTAGATTAAAATTGAAAAGAATGTACTATTTGATATGTATAATAGGACACATGTATGAATATGTTATACATATTTAAAATCTATAATGTATGAATATAGATGTAAGTTGTATAAGAACATACATTAGTGATGAGGCACAATTATCTTCTAAAATGTGAGTCAGATCATTTCATTCCATGATGGAAGCCTTTGGGGACTTCTAGTCTCAGGCCTTCCCCTGGGCTGAGGCCCCATAGGATCCTACTTGTCCTGTTTCCAACCTCATTGTCTACTGCTTTTCTCTTACTCAGTGATGGTGAATCTTTCATTAGAGACCCAGTGTCCAAACTGCAACCCCAAACCCATTTATTTATCACAAAGTGCCAACACTGACCCTGTGTGAGCTGTTATCTGATGGGTGGGCGATGCTGGGGTGACTTGGCTCATGTACTGACAGAGAGGGCTCTGTGTGCCCGCTGTGGCACGCGTGCCATAAGCTCACCACTGCTGTCCTAGCTCATAATGCTCTGGCTGCCATGGCGTTCTTGCTTGGACTCAAACTTTCAGGTTTGGGCTTCCCTCAGGGGAGGGGTTGGCCTTGAGATGTCTTGGGGGTTAGCACGTAGAGATGGAGAAAGGCAGTAGTAGCTCTGGTATGGAATTCAGGGGCTCCAAGAGATAGGTGGGAAATGCATAATAGAATATGACAGTATTCTATGCTGGGTTTAGCAGTCTGTCTGTCCTGGGATTCCATCTCTGATAGCCATAAGGGGGTGTTGTGGGAAGATCAGTCAGGGTGGCCCATAATATCACCAGTGAGGTCCCCCCTAAATGGAACTTGTCGGTAATGTGGCTTCAGGAACTATGAGGACACCTCTGCACCGCCTCCTCCCCGCCCCCCGGTTTCTCTGCTGGCTCCTAGATGTTGGAAATTCTCTTAGAGGAGAAAGTGGTTTGCTTGTTCTCTAGAGTGAAGCTAGAAAGGCAGGCACCTCCCAGAGGAGGCCTCTTCATCTCAGGTTTCAGAGACACATGTTGGGACTTTCTAGGAGCCAAGGTTAAGGGCTTTGTGAAAATAGAAAATCTGAGATCTGAGGCAAAGAGCAAGGGAAGTAGGAAGATGGGCCCAGAAATATCACACCCTGAATATTCCTAACTCCTCCCTAACAAGTCATTGTCTGTTTACAGTTTCATAGATTAAAAACTATTCTTACATTTGTATAGTATTTTATTAGGTTATAAAATATAGAAAAGTCAGGTGCTACTAAATTTGAATTCTGACCTGTGAGATCTTAGAAAAATTTACTTCTACAAATGTCCTCATTAATAGGCTTCAGGAAATAAGAGATTCCCCATGGGGTTCAATGAAATAATGTACATAAAGTGTTTAGCTTTCTGCCAGCACATCCACATTCGATCAACATTAGTTTCCTTCCCCATTTCCTTTACCTTATCCCATTTAGGCATTACACCAACTCTGGAGGGTGGGGAGTGGGTAGGTTTAGCAGGTATTGTTGCCATCCCCATTTTGCAGATGAAAAACTGAAGACCAGAGGCATTTATTCTGATTTTCCTAATGTCATATAGTGTTCAAAAGGAGAGCTAGAGGGGCTGGTGAGATGGCTCAGCGGCTTAAGCGCCTGCCTTGCAAGCGCGAGGGCCCGAGTTCGACTCCCGGATCCCACATACGAAAAAGGGGCCGGTGATATCGCTCAGCGGCACGGGTGCCTGTTGGCGCGTGAGGTCCTGAGGTCGACCCCCCGGTACCCACAAAAAAAAAAAAAAAAAAAAAGGAGAGCTAGAATTTGAGTCCAGGTCCCGGCGTTCATGCCATGCTGTCTCTAGCTGCTTTCTGGTCATACTATTCTGCTGCTCATGGCATCCATGGTGTCAGATGGTGTCAGTGCTAGGGAATCAGGGTCTAAACATTACCACATGGTCTGAACCATGGGCCGGGAGAATGCTGCTGCCTTTGCTTTAGTTATAATATATTTAAAAATGTATAGAAGCAGAATATCTGTAAGCCAAGTGGTAGATTTACATGTTATCAAGGGCATTCTGATCAAATTGTATAATCCCTACTTCCATCTTGCCTTTCAGACACAACCTCTATTGTTCTATTTCTAGCATTGCAAAATGTCTTTACTGTCACCATTTCCTTCACAGGTGAACACAAACAACACTGGCTGAAGGCAGGTGGGTGGCTTGTCAGGACTAAAGATCTACCACTTAGGCGGGCCAGATGGTGTTATCTTTGATTCCACTGACCTAACTTTAGCAGGCTTAGCACCTGCTCACTTTCCTCTTTCCTTTCTCAGCTATGAAGAATATATGGCAAACTCAGAACAATATTTAGACCAGTTGCCTACCTGGACATAGTTGTGGGACAAGAATGGGGGAGCCTGTGACACCTAGTTAGGGAGAGCAGGAAGACTCGTTTTGTTACAGCCTAATTCAGCCTGCTGTTTTCCAAAGCCTCGAAGGCTCCATCAGTGACAGTGGCCCAAGGTTATTCAGGTTCTCTTCTCCCTGGGGAGGTGTGATTTGGGGTCACCAACTGCCTGCACTGGTCCTAGACCACAATCTTGCCAGGAGGTGGCGCCCTTTCCCCGCCCAGTTGGTAGTAATTTGTCATTACTGTGGGGAGGGAAAATAGGTGCTTCCTGTGGCTTGGTCAGCCATTTCAGAGGCTCTGAAATGCAGGGGTCACGTTTCTTTCTTTCTTTTTCTTTTTTTCTAAACAGGCACATAGCTCCCCTGATAAGGGAAGATGCATGAGGCTTTTCTTCAACTGTCAGAGCTGCTTCTCTGTCTGCTTCTCTCTTCCCTTCTAAGGTATCAAGACAAGCTCTACTTTGAATTTTTCCCTGCTTAGGCTGAACAGTGGGCCAGAACAGAAAGAAGACTGTAATGAGGTAGGGTGGAGATGGGAAAGAGGACAGAAGAGCTGGGGCTGCTTCTTGCAGGGCACGGTTGCTTCTCTTAATTCTAAGCAGCCCTCCTGCTCTTACTCCCTGAATAACAAGTCATCCTCCATTCCTGCACACCGAACTCGGACCCCCACCAAGCTTGTGATGGCAGTCAGGACCACTGTGCTGCTATTTGTCCTAAGCTCCGTTTGTTTTAGGTTGATGATGGGGAATTTGAGGTCTGAACTGGGAAGAAAGACTTTAGAAATTGCTGAAAGTCTCTCTGAAGTGAGAGGAGAAAGGAAAATCAGATGGGAGAAAGAGACAGCCAAAGAGGTGTCAGAGAGAAAAACACAGGTCAAAGAGAGACACAGAAAGTTGAAAAGATGCAGTGAGAGATAAAGTGAGGCATATGCCCAAGAGACAATGGTTTTGAGGCAGCAGTGGATTTAGATTCCAGCTGACTACTTGAAGCTCCCTGAAGTAGGGAAAGTCACTTGACCATTCTGAGCTTCCATCTCCACATTAGAAAAATGGTAATAATTGTACTTCATCAACACACTGTGATGAGGACCAGATGCAACGTATGGAGGAGATACTTGTGTAAGTGATAAAGATCTAGTTAAACTGTTGTTACCTGACATCAATCAGACTGAAAGGAGAGGATGTGGCCTTGCTCATGCTGAACCCTAGGAGTGATGCTCTCGGCAGCCCAGCGAGGAAACACCAGTGCTCTGCCCCCAACCCTGCATTCTCAGAGGATTTTATAACAGGGGAAATTTGCTTCCAGCTCCTGGGGAAAGCTTTGCCTGTCCAGGGTGGCAATGGGGGTGATGGCCAGAGAAACTTCTAAATGACTCAGTCCAAGAATTAATAATCATAGCTAACACTTTAATGAGTTTATTATGTGCCAGGTGCTTTTCTAAGTGTATGATGTGGAATAACAGTTAATCACCTACTGGCCTTATGAAGTAAGTACTATTATTAACCTCATTTTATAGATGTGGAAATGAAAGCACAGACAGATTAAAGGAAATTGCCGAAAGTCACACAAGAGATGACAGAGGAGATGAAACCCAAGCCATCTGGTATTAGGGTCCTCATTCTAACCACTATGCTATACTGTGTCTCCATTAGGCCTATGTCCCTCACTTTCCTGCCTTGGGCAGGAAGCAGGAAGCCTCCCAAGCAAGTTAACTGGCATCTCCTTTGAGGGGCACACTCGGGGTGGAGGGCTGCCCCTGCACTCAGGATATTGAGGGGTGTCCCAACTCGGAACGCCTCTTTCTCAGGTCAGGCATGCTATAATTCTTTTTTTCTTGCAATGAGGTGGCAAATGTTGTACTACAAGAGAAAGAAGAGGAAAGGACCTCACCTGCTCTTTGTTCTCTGTCAAATTGTGTCCACACAGTGCCAGCCACTCTGCTTCTGAAATCTCCTGGGTTTTAGGGCGGGGATTGTTGTGCAGCAGCTGGGAGCAGACAGCAGGGTGTGAGGCACAAGTGTTCTCCCCAAAATGAAGGGTACATTGTCATTTTAATTATTTTCTTAGGGGCAGACATTGTGGGACTAGAGGAAAACCCAATGCCAACTTCGTTCACCTTGTTTCATGTCAGAAAGAGCAGGTGAGCGAGATCCCAAACAATGAGTTTATCAAGGAAGGACTCCACAGTGTCCCTCCGCTTGCATCTGTGCAGGTCATGCAGTCCATCTGCCACAGAGTGACCTGAGACCCGCTGATTGGAAACACAACTCAAGGTGCACTGGTTTATTTTTTTCCTCCAGAGAAGGGAAAACTCCAGATGGGCTTTTGGCCTAGGAATCAAAGGCCCATTTATGAAGGGGATCTTCTTTTTTATTATTTATTTTTAATTAATACATGTTCATAGTATATAATGATCACATTCCTCACGGGGAATTGGTACATGTACATAATACATCTTGATTCTTTTTTCATCCCCTTTCCCTACTCACCTTCCAACCCCTATCTCTTGGTCCCCTTCCCATATCTACTTCACTATTTTCTATTATCTATCTTTTGTTTTGCTTTTTGTATTTTGGGTTTGTCATATAGGAGAAACCATGTGATATTTAAGCTTGTGTGTCTGATTTGTTTCACTTATCATTATGATCTCAAAGTGCATCCATTTTCCTACAAATGACTCAAGTTTATCTTTTTTATGGCCGAGTAGTACTCCATTGGGTATAAATGCCACATTTTAAAAAATCCATTTATCTGTTGATGGGCATATAGACTTGTTTCAAGATTTAGCTATTGTGAATTGTGCTGCTATAAACATGGGTATGCGTGTATCACAGTAATACGATGCTTTCAACTCTTCCAGGAAGAGACCTAGGAGGGGAATAACTGGGTCAAATGGCATTTCTAGGTTTAGTTTTTTGAGGAATCTCCAGAATGATTTCCATAATGGTTATACTAGTTTACATTCCCACTAACAATGCAGAAGACTCCTTTTTTCCCTGAAGCCTCACCAGCATTTTTTTCTTATCTGATGTCTTGATGTTAGCCATTCTTTCTGGAGTAAGGGGGAATCTCAGTGTTGTTTTAATTTGTATTTTTCTAATGGCCAGAGATGAACATTTTTCATGCATTTATTGGCCATTTGTATTTCTTCTGTTCATTTCAGTTGCCCATTTTTGATTGGCTCTTTTATTTTGGGGAAAATCTCAGTTTTTTGAGTTTTTATATATCCTAGATATTAGTTCTCCAGCTAAGGAATAGCTTGCAAAATTTTTTGCCATTTCCATAGGTTGTCTCTTCATTCTGTCGGTTGTTATTTTGCTGTGCAGAAGATTTTAATTTGATGTGATCCCACTTATTGATTCTTGATACTATTTCCTGTGCAACTGATGTTCTGTTCAGAAAGTCCTGGACTATTCCTGTGTCTTCAAGAATTTTACTTATTTTATATTCCAGCAGGTTAAGTGTCTTTGTTCTAATATTTAGACCTTTGATCCATTTAGATCTTAGTTTAGTAGTACATGGGCAGACGTGTGGGTCTAGATGCAATCTTCTGCGTGTGCAGAGCCACTTTTCCTAGCCCCATTTATTAAAGAGGCTCTTTCTTCCAGTGTAAGTTTGTGGCCCCTTTGTCAAAGATATGGTAGCTGACTATGCCTGGAGTTGAATCGGCATCCTCTGTTCTGTTCCACTGACCACATGTCTATTTTTTCATCAATACTGTTCTGTTTTTATCACTGTAGCTTTACAATATAACTTTAAATCTGGGACTGTGATACCTCTGGCTTTGTTCTTGTTGCCCAGCGTTGCTTTTGCTATTCTAGGATTCTTGTGGTTCCATATGAATTTTTGGATTGATTTCTCTAGTTCTGTGAGGAACGCTGTTGGTATTTTGATTGCAATGCATTCAATCTGGATAACGGTTTTGAAAGAATGGCCATTTTGACTATATTGGGTCTGCCTATCCAGGAACAGGGCTATCTTTCCATTTTCTGATGTCCTCTTCAAACTCCTTTCTCAGAGTACTGTAGTTTTCAGTGTAGAGATCTTTCACTTTATTGGTTAGGTTAATATCTAAGTATTTAATTTTTCTTGATCCTAGGAAAGGTATTGTTTCCCTAATGTCTTTCTTGGTGGGTTTATTATTGGTGTATAGGAACGTTACTGATTTTTGAATGTTGACTTTGTATCCTGCTGTGCTACTGAATTTGACTATTAATTCCAGGGGTCTTTTGGTGGTATTTTTTGGGTCCTGTATGCAGAAGATCATGTCCTCTCCAAACAATGATAATGTGACTTCTGTTTTTATACATATCCCTTTTATTTCTTTCTCTTGTCTGATTGCTCTGGCTAATGTTTTGAGAACTACATTGAACAGTAGTGGTTATAGCAGACATCCTTGTCTTGTTCTTGATTTTAGAGGGAAAGCTTTAAGCTTCTTTCCATTTAATATGGTGTTGTCCATTTGTTTGTCATAAATGGCCTTTATCAGATTGAGATAAGATCTTTCTATCCATTTTTTCAGGTTTTTTTTTCTCATAAATACATGTTGGATTTTGTCAAAGGCATTTTCTACATCAATTGAGATGATCGTGTGACTTTTGCCCTTGCTTCTGTTTATGCGATATATTACACTTATTGATTTTCATGTATCGAGCCAACCCTGCATCCCTAGAATCCTACTTGCTCATGATGTATGGTGTTTTTGGTGATTTGTTGCATTCTGTTTGCTAAGTATCTTTCTAAGGATTTTTGGTTTATGTTTATTAAAAAGATTGGCCTGTAGGTCTCTTTCTTGGTTGTGGCCTTTTCTGGTTTTGGAATCAGGGTAATGTTACTTTCCAGAAAATGAATTTGGGAGTACTCCTTTCCATTTGCTTTCATTAAAGAGTTTGAGGAATTTTGGCATAAGATCTTCCCTAAAGTTCTTGTAGAATTTGGCAGTGAATCCACTGGGACTTGGGTATTTCTTAGTTGGTAGTTATTATTATTATTATTATTGTTACTTCTTCAATATCATTGCTTGATATTGGATTATTCATGTTTCTATATCTTCTTGGTTCAGCTTTGGTAGTTCGTGTGTATCTAGGAATCTAACCATTTCTTATGAATTCTCCATTTTATTAGGATACAGGCTCTCAAAGTTGTTATTAATAATCATCTGGATATTGGCAGAGTCCACTGTAATTTTACATTTCTAATTGCATTCATTTGGGTCTTTTCTTTCCTTTTTTGGGTTAGATTGACTGAGGGTTTGTTTGTTTTATTCTTTCAAAGAACCAACTCTTCAATTCATTGATTCTTTCTAGGTTTTTGTTTTGTTTTGTTTTGTTTTGTTTCAGTTTCATGGATTTCTGCTCTGATCTTTATAATTTCCTTCCTGTACTACCTTTGGATTTAGATTGTTCTTGTTTTGCCAGGACCTTAGATACATTGTTAGGTTTTTACTCTGTTCATGTGATGTGGGCATTCACAGCTCTCAACTTCCCTTTTAGGACTGCTTTCACTGTGTCCCATAGGTTCTGATGTGTTGTACTGGCATTGTCACTTGATTCTAGGAACTGTCTACTTTGTTCCTTGAGGGTATTATTTAATTTCCATATATTTGCCTAATTTGTGTGTTTTCTTTTACCACTGATTTCTAGTTTCATTGCAATATGATTTTATAATATGCATGGGATATTATTATAATATTTCAATTCTTTTGCATTTACTTAAGCATGCTTTATGGGCTAGCATGTGGTTTATTTTGGAGAAAGTCCCATGTGCTGCTGAGAAGATGTGTATTCTGTTGCTACTGGATGGAACACTCTGTAGATATCAATTAAATCCATTTGTCAGAGGTTTGGTTCAACTCATACATCTTTGTATATTGTTTGTATTCTTTTTTGTCTAGTTGGTCTATTTATGACAGTGGGGTATTGAGCTCCCCCATTATAATTGTACTGGTGTTTATCAATTTAATGTCCGGTAGTGTTTTATGAAGTTCGGCATGCCAGTGTTTGGTGTATATATGTTTATAATTATTGTATTTTCAGGTCAAATCGTTCCCTTAACGAATACATAGTTACTTTCTTTGCCTCTTCTGATCAGTTTTGGTTTGAAATCCACTTTGAAATTAGGATCACTACTTCTGCTTTTTTTCTGGTTCTCATTGCATGGACTATTTTCCAACCTTTTTAATTGGTGTATTTCTTTTTGGATTAAATGTGTTTTTGTGCACTGCATATTGGTGAGTTTTGTTTCTTGATACTCTCCGTCAATGTGTCTTTTGGGGAATTGAGATCATTCACATTGATAGTTATTACTGAAAAGTATTGATTTATTCCTATCATTGTATTATGTTCTAGTTGATGATTTCTCCCCCTACCCCACCCCTTTCTGCTTAACTGCTCACCCTGCCTGGTGTATTCACTCTATTAGATTTTTTGGCATTTCTCACTGTTTATTTCTAGTATATCCTTGAGTTTTTTTGTAGTGCTGGTTTGGTGGTCACAATTTTATTGAGATGCTCTTTTTCATGAAAATACCTTATTTCTCCATCAATTTTGAAAGAAAAATTTCAGGATATATAAGTCTGGGTTGGAAGTTGTTATCTTTTGGGGCTTGCAACTCTTTACTCCAAGTGTTCCTGGCCTTTAAGGTTTGTGTTGAGAAGTCTGCTGTAATTCTAATGGGTTTACCTTTTTAAGTGATTCATTGCTTTTCTCTAACAGCTTGTAAGATTCTGTCCCTGTGTTGGATTTCTGAGATTTTGACTATGATGCGATGTGGACAGGTTCTTTTGATCATGGCTATTTGGGGTTTATATGTCTCACTTATCTGTATGTTTGTTTCTCTATATTTGGGAAGGTTTTTTTTTTGGCTATTATTTTTGTGAACAGGAGTTTTATGCACTTTGTGCACTCTTCTGATTTTTCATTAACTCAGATTAATCATAGTAGTCTTTTGTTTTGCATCATTTAACAGCTATTGGATCCATTTTTAATGTTCTCTTTTTCTTTTTTAAGGTATCTCTTAGTAATTGGTCTTTGGAAGCATTTCTGTCCTCTAATTCTGACATTGTCTTTACCTTGGTCACTTCTTTTGCCTATATTTTCAACATAATTTTTAATTTCCTGGATTTGTGTTTGGAACATTTTTCATGGACTTTTTGGCTATTCTTTGCTGAACTGGTCATTCATGTATGGTATCATTTTATTTAGCTCAGCTAGCTTTTTATTAGTGTCTTGAGTAAGATCTCTAATCATTTTGTTTACTACATCTAGTTCTGTTTAGTTATGTCTTTTGTGAGTCTGCTAAACACCTTATTGATCTGTTTTTTTTTTTTAATGTAGGTACCGGGAGTCAACCTCAGGACCTCGTGCTTGCCAGCAAGCGCTTGCGCTGCTGAGTGATATCACCGACCCTTTTTTTCCTTTCTGTGGGTACCAGGAGTCAAACTCAGGACCTTGCGCTTGCCAGGCAGGCACTTATGCCGCTGAGCTATCTCACCAGCCCCCATGATCTGTTTTTAAATCTCCTCTATTATCCTTTCAAGTAATCCCACTGTGTGGCTTTTGTTTTCCTTTCCCCAATCCCCCAGGTCAGTTTTGAAGAGTTGGAAGTTTCAGGAGGCACTGCATTGCCTTGTCTTCTCCTGTTTCTATTTTTGTTTTCTGCTGAGGTTTGTGGTCATTTATAGTGGAAGTACTTTGCTGATAACATGGGGATCTCTGTAGTCTGCTTTTCAGTGATGCACTCAGGTTGTGGCTAACTACTGTTCTTTGCCTCTGTCTGAAGATCTGATCACCTCTGTTAATATGGGAGGGGAGGATGCAGTGTAATTGGCACAGTAACCGGTCCTCTGGGAATGGGCCAGTGTTGTTAATGTCACAAAGGTAATCCAGATATTGGCATACAGAGAAAACCTATTAATAGTAACAACAATGAGACTTGACAATATCAAGTAAGTCAGCAACAGTAATATTGTCCAAGACAAAGTGTCATACCATAAGAACTATCAATGTACTGCCCTTAACCTTAGAAAAAATATCTATAATTATAGTGTAAATACAAAGACAAACCAAATATTGACATACAGCAAATATCTACTAAATGCAAAAATTATGCATCCACTAATGATAGAAAAAACTTCAACAATAACATACAGTTAACTAATTAAAGATTAATAAATTTGAATTGTTATACTTTTAGAGATATAGGCAATTGGTAATGGGAGAATACAAGAAGAAACATTTGAAAAATTAAACAATGGGTGGTGATGAGGAGGAGAGAAAAGTGAGAAAAAGAATCCTATTAAGGAATAGAAAAATATTTATAGAATTAGGTAAAGGTAACAGATAAAAGAAATAGAAGATAAAAGAAATAAAGTGAAGAAAGAAATAATATGGAGAATAAAAATAGAAAAAAATTAAAAGCCAAAAAGGAAGCAAAAACAGAAAAAAGAAGAAAAAGAAAGAAAAAGCAAAAGAAAGAAAAGGACAAAGGAAAGTTCTTCAAACCCTATTAAACTAATACACAGGAAAGAAAAAAAATATGAATCCCAAAACAGAAAAAGAAATTCTCTTTATTTTGTAATTAGCCTATGGGTTTTTGAGGTGCCCTCCTATTCTGGAGGCCTCTATGTTTACCCCAGGCTGTGGCAATGTCCACACCAAGACACGTCCTTGCTCATGGTGGTCTTTAGGGAAGGCAATCGGACTTCAGATCTCTGCTGGGTGTAGGCAGCAGGGCAAAAGTTCAAGTCCTTAATGCTGCCACTTTCAGACCCAGCTGTTTCTGAGTACAACACAAGCAGGCCTGGCTTCTCACCCTAGGGGGCAGGGCCTCTGTCCTTCCTGGCCTGAGCTTAAACTTATTTGGGGCTCTCTTTCTAGCCTGCTTCCTCTCCCTGGCTGTCTCCCATGGCTGTCTCTCACACAGTCACTCTGGAAGAGTGACACTGGGAGGTCTGAAGTGCAGTTTTTTTAGTTGTTCTGAGTCCCAGATTTAAATAATCAATCCCTTCCCCAAATGGCATCAGATTAAGCACCTCTAGTGATATGGCAAGTGCTCATGCTGGAATCCCCCTCCTGGGGTTGCATGCTGTGTGGAAGGAGTCCCCTTGGAGCAAAATCCCATGCTGCTTTTGTAGTAGCTATGGGCTCCTCTTGGAGTCCGTGCCACCAGCCCAGTCTGCTGCCATTTCTCCCTGGATCTCCCAGCCCTGGGTCCTTACCTTGCTTCTGCCAAGCCAGGGTCGTCTGCCCTCAAACCATTAGCTGGGGAGAGAGTTCAGATTGTTTTCATCTTTTCTCTGCATTGTGGACCATCTCTCCAACTTCTCTGTAGCTTTGAATTTTCCTTGTCAGTTCCTTCCTGATTCCCAGTGATCTACTCTTTTTTTCTTTTCAAGTTGTTATTTTTCAGTGTCTAGATTCCAGATCTCAGAATGGCCGAATTTTACTGCCAATCACCACTCCACCATTTTGGAAAAGCCTTAAGGGGTTCTTCTTGAGGATTTCCTTTAACACACTTATTGCCCTGGTCTTCTGTCTTTGTTTCACTGAGTAGTTTTTAAAAGAAAGTAAAAGATACTTTATTCATTGTGTTATATCATGTTTGTTATGTTTTAGATTTAAAATGCTGCCCCCATCTCATTTGTTCAGAGGTGGGGCTTTAGGAAGGTAATTGGATCATGGGTACACTAAACTTGTCAGTGGAGTAAATCATTGATGAGTTTATAGTTGAATGTGCTGCTAAGAGGCAGGGCCTGGTTGGAGAAGGTGTCACTTGGGGCACAACTTGGGGGTACTCTTATCCCCAGCCCTTTCCTCTTTCACTCTCTGGATGTCTTGCTCACTCTCTGCTTCTGGCCACCATGAGATGAGCAGCTTTCCTCTGCTGTGCCCTTCTGCCATGATGTTTGTGTGTTGAAGTCAGCTGACCATGGACTGAAACCTCTGAATCCATGAGCCCAAGTGAACCTCTCCTCCTTTAAGTTTCAGGTGTCAGGTATTTTGTACCAGCAACACAAAGCTGATTAATACAATGAGAAACTCTATGATCTTATATGTGGACAATCTCTGGCAGTTTACTATCATGTCAAATTCACTTTGTGAAAATTTGTAGACATGATTTCACTCTCTTCAGGCATTGCGTATAGCTGTGAGAAGTCTGAAGCCTGTCTGATATTTTCCCTTTTGGTTCTTATGGTTATTATTTCTTTATTTCTGAGGTCCAATAATTTAACCAAGATGTGTCTCTGTATTTATTGTTATTTACTTATTTTGATTATTCATTGATGTTTAATAACTATGCTATATCTTGATGTCTGTCATTCTGGAATAATTATTCACCATACCGATTTGCTGATTTTTTTCCTTTATTTTCAAAGTCAATTTTCTGTATTACAGTACAGAATTTTTTAAACCTTAGGGGTGCTGATTATCCTTATGTTTGACAATTTTTGTCCTCTGCATCTGTCATTCTCTGTTTGATTTAATCTTTATCTTATTTTCTCCTCATTTACTGTGATTACATCAGGTGTTCCTTCAATTCTATTGTCTATTGTATTTTTCAGCTGTGTATATTCCATTTCATTCAGCTGTTTCTAATTTACTTATTAGATTTGTAATAAGTTTGTTTTAACTCATAATTTGTTTCCTTAGCTCTACTAAGTTGCTTGTTATTTCATTCTATGTTCTGTTATGTTTTTATTAAGTTATTCTATAGAATAAAACTCATAAGGAACCTAGTTCTGTTCTTTGGGCTACTTCTTAATGTAGAGGTAGTTAGATGGAGCCTATAAACTTTTATTTTTCTGTGTCTTTCTCCTTGGAAATACGGTAGGCTTGGGTGGTGCTTCTTGCCCTTGCTAAAGGCCCATCACTGGTGGACAAGCTTCTACTAACTGGAGCTATTCCTTGGCTTTTCCTAGATCTGACTACTCACTCACTATTTTATGCTATACCTCCCCAAGTTGTAGGGTATTTTGAGAATAGTCAGGAATCTTTGGACTCAATTATTTTCCTACACTCTGGTTTTGTTAAGACTGATATAAAGAGCTATTCTTGATCATACCAGAAAATTCTGTTTCTTTTTGTGGCTACCATTTTGAAATCCTATGGAAAAATATTTCATTCTTTTTCTTCTTTGGTTGCTGCTTGTGACTTCTTTATTTTGTTGAGTACTTGAGGAGAAAAATTCTGTGTTTTTCCACATTTAGATTATTTTACCCACAAATTATCATTATATTTATAATAATGCTATAAGGGTATTAAAACAAAAATGTTAAGATTATCTCTAGTTTCTCAACCAACTCTTTGAGTATGCTTTTTGAGTATATTAAAATCTGCCTGTGTAAATGAGTTTAATGGAGTGACCTTTGTAGTATGGATTATTATTTGAAAATAGATTGAGATGAATATAGAGAGAATAAGGTTGCACCAAACTTTCTCTCATTTTATGAGCTTTGCCTTCCCAGGCTATTCTGAAGCTGACTTCACAGAGGGCTTTAGGTAATGTTTAGATTTGCTTATTTGATTTTGCTTTTTCACTTTATTGATTCTAGCTAACATTTATCTTCTTTTGGTGGAGAAAGTTTGGAGATTTTCTTTCAAAGTTTTCTTTTTGTTTTTGAATGTTGCTGCAAGAAAGAGGGTTACATAAAATCATTGCCCAGGGTTTTCCCACACAAGAAACATTGAAATTTAAGTCCATCCATGTTTCCACACCAGTGAAACCCATTTGATAAACACATATATTGAATTGATATGATACACCTAAATATGCCATTACACTTCAGATTATCGATTTCTCATTATGCCTGCTGTCAAGGTCATCAGTGACAGCCTAAAGGACAAGACCAAGTTTGTGGCTGTCTTGGGTTATTTTTGAAATGTTCTGGTTCAGCATGTTGGGTTTTCAAGTTAGTGCTTCAAACTTTCAGATTTTTGTCTATCCAAATTTTGAGTTTCAGATAAAATTTCACTTTGGAAAGACAAAAGCATTGCAGAAGTTTTGGAACCTTATATTATTGAGGAATTTATTTCAACAGGATGTGGGGGTTGGCTTTGGCTTTCTTTGACAATTAAAGCTATTTGGTGTGGTTCAAATGAGAGAGGATGTTGAAATGATTTGGAAGAACTGAAGTTTTTATGAGTGATCAGAAGTAAACAACAACAGCAAAACTCTTTGGTGCCATAAGATGATGAAGTTTTTATTATGAATATGAAGTAAGACATGGGTCACTTCTTTTTTGAGGCCCCACAGACATCTTTAATGATTAATTTTTTTCTCCTTCCCTACCCCATTGAATCTCTTTATAGTCTGTGTAAAATCTTCCTTTCTTCTTGTTTTTGGCTGAGAACTTTTCCTTCTGCACAAAGATTCCTTTCCTCTTAACCTCCTCCATGATGCTAAATGCACAGAAGTCTCCTAGTTGGAAACGAAGTAGCTAGGAATACCCGTGTGCTACTTCCTGCTCTGTTTGAGTGGTGTGTCAGTCAGGGTCTCCCAGAGAAACAGAAGAGTAGGATGTACACATCCTTGATACCACTGCTCCCTGTGTTGCCTGCCTCCACATGGACACGTGCTGTCTTTCTTGGTGTTTGTGGGGGATGGGTTCCAGGACTCCCATGGATACAAAAATCTACATTTGCTCAAGTCCCTTATATAAACCAGCATAATATTTGTCTATAACCAACACATATCTTCCTGTATACTTTAAGTCATCTCTAGATTACTTACAATATCTAATATAATGTTCTGCTATGTAAGTAGTTGTATAGGGAATGATGATAAAGAAAAACATCTGTACACATTCAGTCCAGATACAATCATCGCACCTCAACTACACAGAACACAAACAAGACCCCAGGTGAACACGCTCAAACAACAAGTGCTAGAGAGAGAATGAGGATCTGTGAAATGGTGGGAGACTGTGGCAGGTGATGGTAGGTGTGCTTATGTGTCAGTTCATTTGTGTGGATTCAGCATAGTACCCAGAATGCAGCAAATTCAAGTTTTGCTTTTTTGGAACTTTCTGGAAATTTTTTCCTGATTATTTTCAATTTTTGGTTGATTGAATCAGCAGATATTTATGTACTGTATACATAGTGTGTGTGTTCTATGTGACTACAGACCTGTATGCACTGTGTATATGAACAGGACCGACTATATACATAAATATTTATCTATATCTATCTATCTGCAAGTAATTAGCTTACATGATTGCCTGGTGTGGCTGGGCAAACTCCAGATTGGTAGGCATGCTGGCAAATTTTCAGACAGAAGCTGTTGCTAATGTCTAGGCAGGGTTTCTTCTTCCTAGGGAAGCTTTAGTTTTGCTCTTAAGGCCTTTCAACTGATTGATTTTTCTTAAAGTCATCTGATCACAGATATTAACTATCTCTACAAAACACCTTCACAGCAACACCTAGACTAGTGTTGGGTGGGATACCCGGGTGTGTGACCTGTCCAAGTTGACACATAAAGCTGACCACCACAAATAGAGACAAGACAATGGAAAGGAGAAAGGGAAAATTTTTGGAGGGGTCAGGGGCTTGGCAAATTGCTCCTTGGACCTAATGAATTAATAATGTTCTCCTCCTCTGCAGACATGACCAACAATGAGAACAGTCATATTACATAATTCAGCAAGTGAGTTCCCTAGAAACTTTCTGTGTGCAGGTGTTCTGCGGGCAGCACTGCACTCCTGGTTTTCCTGGAGGGATTCATAATACACGCCACCATATTGGAAACCCTGGGAAGTCAAAAAGGAAAAAAACCTGTTTATGTTTTTTACAACAGGCTTTTCTCAAATTCATTTGGCTATGAAACTTTCCTTTTTTTTGTGGGTTCTGGGAGTCAAACTCAGGACCTTGCGCTTGCCAGGCAGGCGCTTATGAAAGGAAACCTTTCCTTTCTTTCCCTATGTAACATCTTTCAACAGAGCATGCTTAGGATAAGGCTGGTTTAACCTTCCCTCCTTGAAGTAATCAATTCAGTTCATGTGAATACTACTGAGATTTCACTGGTAACACAAAAAGGATAATACTTTCAATCACGTGTGGCACATTAGGACTTCCTCCTTTCCTGGTGCTCATGAAAAGCATGACATTTGCCAACACAGAAAGTTGAATTCTGCGACTTCTGTCTTGTGCACATGACAAAGCCACTTTTTTTTTTTTTTTTTTAATGTGGGTACCGGGGGTCGACCTGAGGACCTCACACTTGCCGGGCAAGCACTTGTGCTGCTGAGTGATATCACCGGCCCTTTTTTTCCTTTATGTGGGTTCCGGGAGTCAAACTCAGGACCTTGCGCTTGCCAGGCAGGCCCTTATGCCGCTGAGCCATCTCACCAGCCTATGACAAAGCCTTTTAAGAAATAAAGAATTCAAAACTGTTTCTGCCAAAACTTTGAGGAAACTGGCCTCTAGGAATTGCTTTGCATGTCAGTTGATATATCACTAAGCACACTCGGGCTGACTAGAGCCCCGTAGGAAGCTCGATCTTGCACACTTACAGCTGGCATCCAAGGCAGCAGGGAGTGGTCATGCCAGTGCCTGTGCCACTGATCTCATCCAACAACAAATTCCTCAACTCATTGTTGAGTACTAACTGGGGACTAGGGCACAGTGTGTGTATGTGCACGTATGTGTATGGGGGAGAGAAGGGGGCGGGATGCTCATGGGAATAAAGAGTTAATAGTTTAAGTTAATGGACTGTTTTTGTTAGGAGTCGATTTAGTAACAGAGACCCCATAATGCTTAATTCTACATGTCAACTTCACTGGGTCGTAGAATGATCAGATATTTGGTTAAATGTTATTTTGGGTGTGTCTGTTTGTGACAGCATCTCTGGATGACATTAATACTTGAATTGGTAGACTGAAAAAGCAGACACCCTCCCCGATGTGAGAAGACATCATCCAGTCCGCTGAAAGCATGAATAGAACTAAAACCTAAGTAACAGAATTCACTCTCTATCTTCAAGCTGGGACATCAGTCTTTTCCTCCCTTTGGACTTGAGCTTGAATCTGGAGTATAATTTATACCATCAGTGCTTGTATTTCTTAGACCTTCAGACTTGGACAGAAACTTCCACCAGGACCTTGGACTTGGGCTGGAAAGACTCCATTATCATCCCTAGGTCCCCAATAGCAGAGTTTAGGACATCCCAGCCTCTATAACTGCAGGAGTCAATGCATGTATATATCTCTTATAGATTCTGTTTTTCTGGAGAACCCAGACTAACACAACCCCTGAAACAACAGTGCCTTCAACAGCACCAGGGTTGTTGTTTTTCCTCACATGGGACAGTCTTGCTAGACAGACCAGAACTGGAAGGGGATTCCGAGGTAAAGTGACTCAGGTCCAATAGCTCAATACCATGTTTTTGTTCCAGGCAGGAGGGAGAAGGAAATATGCCTAAAAGGGCATGTTTCCTCTCTTTAAAGCTACAACTCAAAAGTTTCATATATCATCACAATACCTGCCATTGGCCAGAACTTGGTTATGTGGCCATATAGAATTTTAAGGAGGGGAAAGTTTAAAACCTATTTATGGTGACTGCAAAATCCTCCAAAGAAGAAAATAAAAGTTCCCATTATTTGGATTTTGGAGGGACAACTAACACTCTATTCTACAGAATTTAAAATGCAAAAAATGCTCATTAAGCTCCTAACTGTCTTTAAGCAAGGGTACTGTGTAAGGCAGGGCTTTTCTTCCAGTGATTGAACTATAGGCTTTGGATTCCATTAGCTGAAAACCACAAAGTAACACTTATACCTCTGAATGGAGTAGGAACCATCCCAGGATACTAAACATTGGAGGTTGATATTCTTATTTCCAAAGTACTCCCAAAACTTTTATTTTTAGCAGCAACTTAACTTATTGCATTATAATTACTTCCCAGTGTGGATGTGTCTGCCTCACTGAGTACAGGGTGCTCCTTTAGGGCGGGGACTCTGTTCTGTGCCTGACTCATGGTAGGTTCTCAGTAAACACTGGCTCAACCCAGTGTGGGACTGTCACCTGAAAGAGTTGATTTGTAGGATGTTCTTGACACCCACTCCTATTTCCTCTTCCACCTCTAAACTATCCTGAACTCTGACCTTTTCCTGTGAATTAATTGGACGCACAGGGGAACGAGTCCACATAATAGCTGGGAACTGTGAAGCAGTCAGTATTATCACTTCCGCCATATTTTACTCTTTGTGGCACCACAAAGTCCTTCCCAGTTGCAAGAAATAGATTCACCTCTTAGGGGGGTGGAAGTGGTGGCCAGATGCTGGGGAGAAAACATGGTCATGGCCATTTTTGGACAACATCCTCTGCCACACCAGGAGTCGGGCTCGTTTGGAGGACTCAGGAGATTCCAGGGTTCACTGAGGACTTGTGGAAGGATGATGCCATTGACCACATTCCTCTCCTTCCAGAGGGATCCAAGAAGAGCCAGGAACTTTGGGAGAATCCCTGAGACCCTGACAAGCAGCCTGAGGTGGTGGAAATCCCCCTTTGCTGGGAATCGAGAGGCCCGCGATCTGATTATTGTGTGATATGGAGCACAAGACCATCTGAGCTTCAGTTTCTCCTGGTAGATGACTGGTTTGATTAGATCAGTTGTTTTTCAATCCTTAATAACAGGGAATTATTCTCTTTCTTTTAAATTTGTATTATGTTTCAAACAAACGTTTAGATGGAACCCGGTAGAGCTCACTGAGAGGGGTGTTGAGGGATCGGTGTGCTCACTAGCCCTGCCCCATTTCCTTCCCCGTGAGTATTCTTCACGACCCTCTGAGATCCTTGGAGCACATTTGGAAAATCTTCGGTTCAGGTGGTTTCCTAAGGCTCTTCAGGATGGGACTGAGTGAGAGAGGGAAGAGCACCACTCGTGTCTCGGATTTCCCTCCTCAGGGTACTTCCTGCTCCACTTTTGACCCTCACCTCCCAGCTCTCAGCCATCTGACACCAAAGTGTCTGCTAGATGTTCCAGCTGAGCCTAAGTCCCCCCAACCCCTGGTGAGAGCAGTATTTAAGGAGCAGTCGCATCTACCTGTACAGTTTGAACTGGGGACCCTTCTCGTTTCCCCAACATTGGTACCAGGCTAGTGTAGGGAACTAAAGATTTCTCACCCATTACCAGGTTCATAGCTGAAGCACCTGTAATAATATAGATAGAGATTAACAGGAGAAAGACACACAAATTTATTTGACATAAATCTTACTTGACATGGGAGTCATTCAGAAATGAAGATCCAAAGAAAGAAGGAAAGTTGTATTTTTATGAGTAGTCAGCAGAAGTGTGATTGGAGGACAAAGGGGTACAATCTAATGGTAACAAACTTAGGGAATTTAGCAAGACCGAGTATTTAGATTCTCTTTAGTGTTTGTGTCTCCGAGGATAGGAGGTTTCTTGTTCTCTACATACAGGAAGAACCACCCTGAAATAAGGGCCCTATTTTCAGCGGTAGAACAGCTAGATTTATAGCCTGCTTTAGGGGAGAAGGGACAAGAGGAATTCTTTCTAATTTCTGTGGCCTCCTCCTTTGCATTTAATTTTATTTTTTTGGTGCTGGATATTGAACCCAGGTGCATGCTGAACGTACGCTCTACCACTGAACTACCCCTCTACTAGCCTCTTGCCATTTTAAGTGCTGTATTTTGGGGTGTTTCCTGAACCCCATCACTAGCCCGGTCTGGGGAGGAGCCGAGGATCTAAACAGAAATGCCGGAGGCTTTAGGAGATGCTGTTCTCCACAATTCAACCTGCTAGGCCTTGCCAAGTGCCTGGGGTCCCCCACTGCGAAGAGAGGTGCATCTGTGTGCTCCCAAAGTCCTGTCCCCTCTCCGAAGCTCTCATCCACTTTTTCAACCATTCTTCCTGGCTGTTTCCTCCCTACTCCGTCTTCCCAGCCCACTCCCACCCCTACCTTTTTCTCGCCCACATTTTCTGCTCCCTATCTTTGTCTCTCCATCCCGTTCTCTCTTAAAAAAAAAAAAAATCAATCCACAGAGCGATTAGATTTGCAAATGAGCGGGCAGGAAACTGGGAACAAAGGGAACCAGAGCCAAAGAGAGAGCAGGTATAATTACTGTAATTAACTCGGCAGCAGGGACACAGCCCCTCCTAGACGGCTGCGAGGTGCTGCCGAGCACTGTAGGGAAGACAGGGGAGGCTGCATTAGCTAGCAAACTAGACACAGCCCACCGCAGGGTTGGGGTGCTCTCCGGGGCCTAGCTGGGAGGTGCCTCCTGCAGCAGGCGACCCTGTGACAATCCATCTCCTCTGTCCTGAGCTCCGCCAGGCATCCAGGCTCTTGCTCAGCATAGTGGGAACAGAGAACAAAGTCGCCTCTTTCATGTCTGACTTGAGCATTTAACTCTTTACCAGCTTTATGATACCCTGTTTTTCCTGGGATCCAAAAATTACTAGAGATTTTGAAAGAGGACCATGTCTCTGATCCCATGACATTGACATAATGGTGTCCACAAACGCATCTTGACATCTGAGGCCTTCCAGACACCTTTGCAACCTTATCATTCACAACTGCCCCTCATTTTTCCTCTAGCCACATCTGATAGTGTACGGCACCCCAAATATATATATATATACACACACACACACACACATATGGATATATATATATATATATATTTTTTTTTCCTTCAGGTAAGGCATCCTTTTGCGCATACCAAGGGCCACCTGGTGAAAGGCTGTCCACCTTTTGTATATAAAACTGCTGCCACTTCCATGAAGTCTGCAGAAGCCCAGAGCTCTCATCTCTTTTATTTATTTATTATTTTTTTATTTTTATGTGGGTACTGGGGGTCGACCTCAGGACCTCACGTGCCAGCAGGCGCCCGTTCCACTGAACGATATCACCGGCCCTTTTTTCGTATGTGGGTACCGGGAGTCGAACTCGGGCCCTCGCGCTTGCCAGGCAGGTGCTTATGCCGCTGAGCCATCTTACCGGCCCCTCATCTCTTTTATGATCCTTACCTCATTGCTATGGTTTGATTATGTTCCCCAAAGTTTATGTGTTGAAAACTAAATCCCCAAATTTGTATGTTGATGGTGGTGCCTTTGGGAGGTAAGTAAGGTTGCAGGGTATGATCAAAAATACAGTGAATGTTGAAGTTAAATTACAGAATTGATTACAGTAGAAGACAATTGCCATTAAGCTTCCTCAGAATACTCCCCCTCACTTTGAACACACTTATTGCATTATTCTTGCCACTTTCTGAAGCAGTTCTGGAAGTCCTTTTTCATGAGTGTCATTAGTGATGCTTTCGTGGCTGCCTAAGAGCCTGAATCAATTAAAAATACTAATTTGTTCCACTTATCTACTAGTTTATCTTAGATCATTGAAAAGTAAGTTTTCTGTTATTATCTGCTTATTTTTTATAAGAGTCTCTTTGGTTTGTGTCTTGTGTTCTGAGTAACTACTTTGAAGATAACAATACACAGTGTATTAACTATTGTTATTCTTTTAGTTTTGTTATGAAATTTTGTTCTATTTTTTATAAAATTAAAGAAAAAAATGTATACCTTTCATGGTCATTTTGACTTTGGGGAAGAACCAGAAGTCCCACAGTGCCACCTCTAATGAGTAAGGAGGATAAGGACACACCATAATGTTTTTATGAGCCGGGTTTTCTGTTGGATGGCACTCAGCAGCAGCATTCACTGTATTTTTGATCACTTCTGGTAAAGACTTCACTGGCTTTAAAAGAAAAGGAAGAGCAATCTAAGTACACAGGTTCCTTCATGTTTGCCATGTGATACCCTCCACCATGTTTTGACGGAGCGAGAAGGTCCTCAGCAGATGCTGGAAATTTGGTATCGGACCTCCCTGCTTCTAGACTGTGAGAAATAAAATTTCTTTATAAAATTCCCACTCTGTAGTTTCATCTTGGCAGTAGAAAATGGACTGAGAAATTCACTGTACCCCTGTCCCAACTCCTATACTTTAGGGAAAGCCGACAGGTCCTGGCTTTGGGTTCCTGACAGTTAACTACCACTTTTGGGGTTCTGTAATAATCAGACTCCTTTAACTTGCCAGTAACAGAAACTCCATCCTGAACTGGTATAAACAATAAAAAAAGAAATTGGTTTGAGAAATTGAAAAGCCCGAGGATATCAGGTACAGCTGGATGCAGGGGCTCAAACATTAACATCAAACCTCTTTCTGAGAGTGTTCATCTGTGAAATAAGAAATTATAGTAGTACTACCTCATAGCACTGGATCAAATGAGCTAATTTGTAAAGTACTCAGAACAGGACATGGTAGGGAGTAAATGGTATAAAAATTGTTATTCTTATTTTATTTTATTTTATTTTATTTTATTTTTTTTGTGGGTACCGGGGGGTCGACCTCAGGACCTCGCGCGCCAACAGGCGCCCGTGCCGCTGAGCGATATCACCGGCCCCTTTTTCATATGTGGGATCCGGGAGTCGAACTTGGGCCCTCGCGCTTGCAAGGCAGGCGCTTACGCCGCTGAGCCATCTCACCGGCCCTGTTATTCTTATTTTAATATTCCAAACTGAAATATAATATTCTTCAGCATCTAGTCCAGTCAATTCTTCCTCTTTAAAACTTCTCAAATTCATTTTTAAATTCCTTTCCATCCCTACTTCTAATTTCTTAATTCAAATCCTCCTAATTTCAAGTATGAATTATTCTTACGGCCTCCTAATTGGTCTTCCTTACCTGTCTTGCTTTCCAATCTAGTCTCCATACAAAAATCTGATCATATCTCTCCCCTGATTTACTTTTTTTTTTTTTTTTTTGTGGGTACCGGGGGGTCGACCTCAGGACCTCGCGCGCCAGGAGGCGCCCGTGCCGCTGAGCGATATCACCGGCCCCTTTTTCGTATGTGGGTTCCGGGAGTCGAACTTGGGCCCTCGCACTTGCCGGGCAGGCGCTTAAGCCACTGAGCCATCTCACCGGCCCCTGATTTACTTTTTAAGTTGTATGTATCTATGTATGTATGTATTTAGCAGTACTAGAGATTGAACCCAGGACCTTCACACTGAGCTACATTGCCAGTCCTTTTTTTAAACTTTTTTATTTCATGAAAAAATAAAAATTCATAACGAAATAATAAGAGAATAACAGTAATATACTGTGTATCATTATCTTCGAAGTAGTTATTCAGACATAAACCAAAAGGATTCTTGCAGACAAGAAACAAACAGACAATAAGTTCTAAAAACATTTTTAGACAGAGTCTTGCTAAGTCATTAAATTGCCCAGGCTGGGTTTGAGCTTGTGATCCTCCTGCTTCAGCCTCCTAGAGTGCTGGGATTACAGGCATGCTCCACCATGCCTGGCTTTTCTCCAGATTTTGACCTTTCAGTGATACCCTCAGTGATGTGTGTGAACCCAACTCTCAGGCAGGATGTACTGCATGATTTTCTCCTTGCTCCCTTTTCAACCTTGCCTCTGTCCATTGCTCCATCATCTCTGCCATCTTCCTCTGAGCACTTCAGGCTGCATCTAGAATGCACTTATTTCCTCTTTGCTCATGCATCTCCTTCAGGATCCATTAAGCCTCAGTGTAGGCATCACCGCCTTACACAGGATTCTTAGCTGTGCAGTCTACTCCTCCCCAGGATGGCCCAGGTGACCCACCAAAGCAGCTAGGGAATATCTCTATTCTAGCAGCTGTCACTTTGCATGTTTGTTACCTCCATCAGACTATAAATTTCTTGAAGGCAGGAACCTTGTGTTTGGATGTCCAGTTTTGGTACGGTTTCTAGTGTCCCATCTGGACCTAGTACTCATTGAAGGAACTGAATACTGGCAATCACTACTGACTTTAGCAGGCCTCTTCTGGTTGCAAGTGATAGAAACAGACTTCAGGCATGGCTGGATTCAGGTACTCCAATGACATCATTTGGACTATACCTCTTTCTGTCTCAAAGCTCTGCCTTCTTCTCTTTTGGTTTCATTCTTTTTTTTATTTTTTTTGGTGTGGGTACTGGGGGTTGACCTCAGGACCTCGCGTGCCAGCAGGCGCCCGTGCCGCTGAGCGATATCACCTGCCCTTTTTTCGTATGTGGGTTCCAGGAGTCGAACTCGGGCCCTCACGCTTGCCAGGCAGGCGCTTATGCCACTGAGCCATCTCACTGGCCCTCTTGGTTTCATTGGTTGGGTCCCTAAAAATGACTGTCTGTAGCTTCAATCTACTCAGCAATTTCAGCACAAAGAGGCTATATCTTTTCTGACATTTTCAGCAAAAATCTCAGCACCACTCTCACTAGACCAATTTATTTCCCGAGCCAGGGCATGAAAGGTAACAATGGTCAGGCCAGGGTCACACGCCCATCCCTGGAGCTGGGGCATGGAGTCATTCAGGCTGAAACATCTGGATGAGTGGGCAGGGTGTTTCCCCAAAGCAAAATGGGGTGATTTCCAAAAGCCAGAAACATGAGGAAAATGACATTTATACAGAAGTGCCAGGTAACACTGGCACTGGAGCTGGAGCTCTCCTGTAGGCAGCACTGTCTTCTCTCATGCTCTGCTGTCCAATTTAGCCACTTCGGCTGCCCTCAGCTGGCTCTGCTGTCTTAACTCGGGAAGACCACTGGGTTCTGCCTAGGTTCCCCCTTCCTGCACAGTGTCCTGGAAGTGACCTCCAGACAGTAGTCAGAAGTTATTGTAATCCCCCTGCTGTTTCCTTTTTTTTTTTTTGGTACTGGGAATGGACACTTGCCAGGCAGGCGCTGTGCCTACTGAGCTTTATCCCCGGCCCCCTACAGCAGTCGGTCCTGTGCTCTCTGCCCTCAGTGTCCTAAAACTATTGTTTCATTTCTGTTTTTTTCAAGCCATTTTTCAAGACAGGCTAGTGGGCACTATTGCTCCATCATGGCCAGAAATTATGAAACTACTTTTATTAGTCTTTTTTCCTTCCATACATTGTCTGTGCATAAACAAGTACATGTGTCTCCTCCTCTTTCCACAAATGGTACACTTTACTACACCAGGTTTTTCACCTTATTTTTGTCACTTATTATCTTACAGATTGTTCCATATAGATTGACCTCTTTCTTTTAAAGGCAGAGCCTGCACTTTTAATCCCTACTCTATTCTGCTTCAGTGAATAACAGTTGAGTTATTATTGGTTATAATTGGTGTTCAGCAAATAGTTGATGAGTTGAATAAATTATGTTAAAACTGCACCCAGGTGGCTGGACTCTTGTGTCCTGAGGATGGAGGAAACAGGATGCTCTGCGTTCAGTTCAGGATCCTTTGTGTTCCAGACTTTTCTGTTCCCTCCTTTCATTCCTCTCAGTTTTTCTCTCTTTCTGATCTGTGGTAGATTGAGGCCTAGTAATAGTTAAACCTCAGCTCTCGACTCTTTCATTTCATAAAAAAATCAATGTACACAACAAAAGCACATCCACTGTATAAAAAGAGGCATAGCAGTTCAGAGAAGCACTGTAAGGTGACAGGGCACTGTGCCAGGATCCAGAAACCTAGAAAATGCTTTTTTTGGATGAATGTAAGATTCATTTGTTTCTCATGCAATTATTATATAATTCCCATATAGATTGCAGTGTTTCCTCCAAAACTCATATCTTGAAGTCTTAAAGTCTTAACAGTGTGTCTGTATTTGGAGGGAGAAGCTTTGGAGAGGTAGTTAAGGAAAGTGAGGTCAAAAGAGCAGGTCTCTAATCCAGTAGGACTGGATTATAAGAAAAGGAAGCCACACCAGAGATGCTCACGCGCAGGAAAGGCCATGTGAGGACACAGCAAGATGACCTACACACAAGGGAGAGAGGCCTCGGGAGAAACTAAAAATGCTGACACCTTGATCTTGGACTTTCAGCCTCCAGCACTGTGAGAAACAAATGTGTCTTTTTTAAAGCCACACAGTATGTGGTATTTTGTTATGATAACTCTACCAAACTAATACCCATCTCCCAAGGGGTCATTTGTGCCCTGGTAGCTTAGTATCTAATTAAGAGCTATTAAAAGATGCTATCAAAGATGAGAACACAGAGATATTCACTGATTCATTTATAAAAGAAAAACATTAGAAATGTCCTAAATTTTCATAGCAAAACAATAGTTAAATAAAAAATGAAATATTAGTATGTTATATAAGTACATATTTCTTAAGGTTGTGTGTGTGTGATATAGGTTAGCATGGCCCCCAAATGCAAGTCATCTACTTCATCTGACTTTAACTAACTGTGTCACTTACTAAGCTTGAGAGGCTGACGCCCAGTGTAACGTGCAGGTTTGCTTTTCACCCTCCTCTTCTAGTTCTCATAGCAGCTCCACAAAGTGGCCGTATTTGCCTTGTTTCTGCAACACAACTAGTTCAAGGCCATATAATAACATAAAGAAACCGAGCTTTCAGGTCAGATCCTTCTGACCCTGAGGTCTATGCACTAGCTCCCCATGGAGCTAAACCATTGCTGCCGAAGTGTGCTTTGTGGAACTCTACTCGCACTGGATGTTATAGAAGAAAGAGTTCAGTTGTTGGTGCACTCGTTTGGAAAGTGCAGGGTTAGAGGAAGCAAAGCAGATTTTCACTGCAAAAGTTCTCAGCCCCCTTAATGAGTCTTTGTGTTCTGTGACCATCAAAGAGGGGAAGAGAGGAGGCTGCACTGCCTGTGCCACCCTGAGGTGAGTGTGGACACTGGTGCTGTGGGTAATACGTGGTTAAGGGGACAGGATCCCCTGCTCTCTGCGGCATTTGCATTTCTGTTGTGATCTGCAGCAGGAGACAGTGCACACAGCAGTTTCTAGCATCTGCCTGTGGCAATAAGAAGATATATATTTTTAAGTAGCTGATGGCTGCGTTGACACCTTGGAGTCAGTTCATGGAATCCTTATCTGTAAACTGCCCAGAATCACAGAAATTTAGAATGTCAGAGAGAAGGGCTTAAAGAAAGAAGAATTTAGGTCTATCCCTTCATTTTACAAATGAACAAACCAAGTTGAATGGAGAGCTAGGTCAGGAGAACCTTGGCCTTCTGACTCCTAATACAGCGCTATTTCCTCCTGTGAATAAGAGAAATACTGTATTTTCTAAATTTTCTGGCAGTCACCCTGCTTCCATTTCTCTATTTTTAGCTTGAATTCTTACTTTTTGTCTCTCTCCTCCTGATTGTTTTTGAGTTCACAGAGTGCTGGCGGTGGATCAAATGGAAAAGTGAATGAACGAAATGAACAGAAAGAGCCTAAAGTCACAGGGTTACCACCTCCTGTCCACTCTGAGAGGGACAGTTGTGTATTAGCATACTTCAGATTTGTGACTGAAAATGTATGAACTATGTCCCAGTTGAACTATGTTCCAGGTACTTCCTATTTAGAGACCTTTTGCCTGATCAATTTTACCTGTAGGAATTTATCTTATGAGTAAAATGTGGGTCTTTGTTAATGTGCAAGGGACTGTCTACCAGAGTTGCAGGTGGAATCAGACATAGTGTTAGACAATGGGACATGGTGTACAAAAACAACTGTTATAATATGAAAGATGTTTAGTTGCATGTTAAACAAAGTATATATGTGTTTTTGTGTATACGTATCCATATCCAAATACCACTAGAGAGGTATATGTACACATACACACATACAGTTTTTGAAAATTCCATAAAATCATTGGTAATAGTGATAATCGTTGGGTAGGAGGTAATCTATTTGAAGGTCTTGACATCTGGTGTGGAAGAGGACTAATTTTTCAATGTTTAACTTTTTATGCTAAGTGCCAGTTAATGTATTTTAACCATGTGAATGCATTTCTTTAACAATGTTTTAATTTTGTGAGGTATAACCTACATATAAAAATGCACTTATTTTAAATGTACAGCTCAATGAGTTTGGATGAATGGATGTACCAATATAACCACCACCAAAAGCACAATGTAGAACATTTCCATTGAGTTTCCCCTATTGCCCTTTGATTGGCAATCTCTTCCTCTCACTTTAAAAAAAATCAATGATCTGCTTTACATCAGCTTACATTAGATTATCTTTCCTGCAGTTTTTATAAGTGGAATTGTGTTCTATATGCTTTTTTGTTGAGTGACTTATTTACTCAGCATGTTTTTGAGAGTTAACCATTTTGTTTTCTATCAATAGATTATCCAGTTTCACTGCTGAGTAATATCTGGTTATAGTGGTATAATACAATTTGTTTGCCATTTGCTTTGTTGGACCTATGGATTATATATAATTTTGAGTTATTATGAATGAGAGTTATCACAAAAAAGTAATGAACATTTGGGCACAAGTCTTTGTGTAGACATGTTTTCATTTTCCTTGTATGAATAACTAGAGGATTGCTGAGTTATACGATAAGTGAATCTTTAACTTTATAAGATATTGCCAAATTTTTCCAAAGGGATATACTATTTTGCATTCGTAACAGCAAAGTATGAGATTTTCATTTGTTCCACATTCTTGCCAATACTTGGTATTGTTTCTCTTTTTAATTTTAGCTATTCTAGTAGGTGGCGGTGGTATTTTTCTATTTTTAATTTGCATTTCTCCACAGACAATGGTGCTAAGCATATTTTCATTTGCATATTTGCCATTTTTATTTCATTTTTTGAAGTGCATATTCAATTTTTTGCCTATTTTAACTAAATTAATCTTACTGTTGAGGTATGAGAATTTTACTAGATATAAGCCTTTGCCATACATTTGTATGTACATTTTTATCTATGGCTTGGCTTTTAAAAAAAAAGGTGCTTTCTTTCAAAGAATGGAAGGCTTTAATTTTGAGCTAGTCCAATTTATTGATTTTTTTTCTTTTAGAGTACATACTTTTTTGTATACTAAGAATTCTTTGCCTATGCTAAGAGGGAAATTTTTTTCTCTTGCATTTTCTTCTGGAATTTTAAATATAGCTATTACATTTAGGTCTGTGATAAATTTTAAGTTAATCTGTGTTTATAATGTAAGGCAAATTTCAAGATTTATTTTTTTCTTTGTGGATATTCAGTTGTCCTAGCAACATTTGTTGAAAAGATTTTCCCGTTGGATTATCTTGGCATTTTTGACAAAAATCAATTGACTGTGTAAAAGTGTGTTTATTTCTGGACTCTATTCTGTTCCACTGATCTATGTCTATCCTGTGTCAATTATTGTCCTTATTACTGTAGCTTTATGGTAAATCTTAAAATAGTATAGTTCTTACTTTATTTTAGGAGGTAGTGTAGATGGTAGTCTAAGTCCTCTAACTTTGTTTTTCTATCTCAAAGTTGTTTTGACCATTTTAAGTCCTGAGCATTTACATATAAATTTTATTATCCGTTTGTCAATTTCTGTTAAGAAAAGACTGATAGTATGGTGATTGATATTACATTGAATTCCCCATTTGCTGGGATATATGAATAATATTTAGAAATATTAATCATATCCATAAACATTGTATATTCTTCGTTTTTAGGTCTTCTTTGATTTTTTTCAGAGAATATCTTGTACTTTTCATGGTACAGGTTTAGCATATATTTTGTTAAATTTATCCACAAGTGTTTTATGTTTTTTGATGCTATCGTATTTTTGGTGGCCAGTCTCCAGAGCAGCCCTCAGTGATTCCTGCTGGTATTTATGTTCTGTTTGGTCTCTCCTGTGCCCCAGCTGTATGCTAGGGTTGGTGTGTATGACCAGTAGAACATGGCAGAAGTGATGCAGTGCTACTTTTTAGACTAAGCGATGAGAGCCATCACGTCTTCTATGCTCTCTTGTGTACTGCCTGATCTGGAGGACATGGCAATGGCTATTTTGGAAGGTCCATTGGTAAAGAACTAAGGTTTTCATCAATGAGCAACTGAGAACTTCACAAGCAAGATGTGGATGAGTCATCTTGGAAGTCCAACCCCAATCAAGCCTTCAGAGGATGGCAGTCCTGGGGGACACTGAACCACGCCATCCAGTAAAGCTGCTCCCAGATCCCTGACTCTCAGAAATGACATGAAATAATAAATGTTGCCTGATGCTGTTGCTTTTAGGTAGTTTTTTTTTTACAGCAATAGAGGACTGATATAATATCTTTAAAAAATTAATATATCTACTAAATTTCAATTTCTAATTCTTTGTTTCTAGCACATAAAATTCATGTTTTTAGTATTGATCTTGTTTCCTTGCTAAAATAAGCCCATTTTCAGATTTTTTAGAATTTTCTATATAGGCAATCATGTCACTGTGACAGCCAGTTTTACTTCTTTGCAAATCTGGATGTCTTTTGTATATTTTACTGTCCTGTGAAAGTGGTTAGGACTTTCAGTATAACATTGAGTAGATTGGTGAGAGCAGATATTCTTGCTTGTTCTTGATCTTATGTTTTCCCATAAGTGTGATGTTAGTGATAAGTTTTCTAGAGATGTCACTTATCTGGTTGAGAAAATATTTTTTCTAGTTCTTAGTTTACTGAGATTTTTAAATTATGGATCTTTTTCTAATACTTTTTCCTTAATCTATTGAGATAGTCATATATTTGGTTCTGTTAATATAGTGAATATTAAACCAGCCTTGAATTCCTGGGCTATAGCTTATTAGATCATGATGTCTGAATTGTTTTTATAGAATATTTGATGAATACTTCTCTCTATTATTATTTAAGGCACTTCTACATTTCACTCATCTGAGAGAGAACAGGAGACTGCCATCTCTACTGGGTGTTGCTTGTGGTCACAGTGGCCCCATGGGGCCTGGAGCCTACCTAAGTGGGCTTTTGTGTCCCCACTGAGGTCTGCAGGGAGAATGACCAGATCAAGACATAAAGGTATCTTGGTAGATTGCTGGTATTTTCCTGCTCCCTTGGTTTAGCATATGTGTTTGAATCAAAGGTTTGTTCAACTTTAATTTGGGGGAAAGCACTGAAAACTAGGATAGTAAATGGAAGAGTGAAGGAGGAGAACTGCTGGTGGAAACCTCAACTTCTCTGTCATCTAACCTATTTACTCCTATCTGAGACAATCATCCTATGGATAACTGGCCCCACTGTTCTTGGGAGGCATCTTCTGTTGATACTAGAATATTCTTTCCAGTCTAGGTTGTTGCAAACAACAGAAATTTAAGCAGAAAAGAATTTTATTGAGGACAGTTTTACCGAATCACCAGGCATGCTGGAGAATTAGAAAATATATTGGATATAAAAAATAGTCATCTTAGCACATCGCTGCAGACTGCCATCCCTGACCATTCCCTAATTAATGAAGTCTTGATTCTGCAGTGGCTGGTTTTCCTCCTCTGGCATCTCTGCTTTTCCTGTCTTGACATATCTTTCTATCAAGATTCAATGTCTCATGTAGAAGCATCCAGTGGGCCAATGTTAGGTTTTCTTCTCAGGCTACTGAAGGACAGGAGAGGGAATACCTACACTTTTGATTTTGTAGTGAGGTGTAGATGACCTCCTAAGATAGGGAGAATATTTAAATTGTGGCTACCTTAAAATGACAAATTTTCATTGTGAAAGCTTGGCTCTTACATATTTTAGCTACCTCTCCAGGATCATTGCACAATATTCTTTCAACTACATGCTCCATCTTTCCCAAGAGTGATGAGTAGCACATTTTCCCTTCCTCTTCATTGCTTTTGATGATCTATTTACATCCCAGTGATATTTGAGGGTACCTTTCCTTAGGAATGGCTGCTCCAAGCAGCTGTCTGACATACTCACCTCTTAATCTGACTCTGGTCTGACACTCTCTTCATAGTTCTTAGAGCTTGGTAGTGGTTTGACTAGTATTTGTTGAATACTCTGTGTTCCTCTCTTTGGGACTTCAAGGGATTGACATATTGCAATAATTTGCAAGTACTTTCACCCAAGAGCATTAAGACTAAGGAAAGCCTCTCTTGGCCTGTCTGCTTTTTTTTTTTTTTTTTTTTTTTTTTTTCTGTACTGGGTATTGAACCTGGGCATTCACAGTGAAGTATCTCCCCAGCCCTCTTTTATTTTGAGCTAGGGTCTTGCTAAGTCACTAAGTTACTCTGGATGGACTTGAATTGCAATTCTTCTGCCTCAGCCTCCCAGAGTGCTTGGACTACTGGTGTGCACCTGTGTGCTATGGTTTGAATATGGTTTTTCTCCACCAAACTTACGTTGAGACTTCATCCCCAAATCTCAGGTTTGGGAGGTGGGGCCTAGTGGGAGTTGCCTGGGCCATGGGGGTGGAGCCCTCATGAATGGATAACGCCTCTGTCATGTGAGTGAGTTCTTGCTCTGGGAGAAGGGGATGGATTAGTTATGATGAGAGTGGGTTGTTATAAAGTGAGCGTGGCTTTCTTGGACCTCTCTTGGTTCTCTTTCACATGCCTATTGATCTTCCATTGTGAGTTGAAGCAGCACAAGGCACTCACCAAATACATCTTCTCAATCTTAGATTTCTCAGCTCCAGATCCATGAACAATATAAACTTCTTTTCTTTATAAGCTACCTAGTTTCAGGTATTTTGCTGTATTAACAGAAAACAGACCAAGATACCTGCCTATGGAGATAGAGTGAGTGTCCATATGTTAGGAATAGGAAGAATGAGACTTAGGACTCTGACTGGAAAATTTCAGTGGATGAGATGATAGGAAAGAGCCTTGGTGGCTCCACTGAGTCCCAAACAGCTGCCAGTGTCTTAGGGCTGGGACCTCTGGAGTTTCTCCTGCCTTCAAACTGCTGTGGACCTTGGAGTCTGAAAATAACTGGTGAGCAAAGTAAAATGTTGCAATCTGTCTTCTGCTCTCTCCTCATCCTAATTTTTCATTTTTCTCTCTCCTACCTGCATCTAATCTAGACTGGAACAATCAGATGACAAAAAAGCTCTGCATTAAAAGAAAAGCACTCAGGTATTTATAGTAAGGAAATGTGACTGAATGAGCCAACTGCTAAAAATAGAACGTCTGACAAACCATTCAGGAAGATTGTGGCCCAGTGCACTTAGGAATAATATAAATCAATTCAGATCTGGTTTTAAAAAATGCTATCCCAGATTTGAATGGTTGACCTCTCATGAGAAATGTTGTAGATATTTTCCATCAGGAGACATCAGGAGATCTAGAGTATGTCCTAATTTTCCTCTAGGAAAATTGACCTAAATCCTCTAAGCTATGCAATACATGAATTCCAGTAAAACTTGCTGAGCCCATAGGGAGAGTTGGGGCTCTGACTTACCTTTGGGGAATACTAACTCTGTCAATTTTCTGGCTGATGTGCATTTAATTTTCCCATATGTGTGCATTCCTTGAGTGCATAAGCAAGTGTACAGCATCTGTTGAACACTTACGGTTTTGTGATAGGACTTTCTCATGCTGTTATTTAGGCCTCACCATAACCTTGATATATGCTCTCAGTTTTCCTGTTGTAGAAACTGAAGCTCAGATAGGATTCTTCCAAAGCCTCATTATACTTGTAAATAGTAGATTAAGATTTGGACTCATATTTAGCATTAGAGATGAACATCAAAATGTGGAGTATTTCTGAAACTCTGTGGCATTTTATTCTGGGCTGTGTACTAATAGGACCTAAACAATTTTTTTTTTTGGCACCAGGAATCAAACTTATGCTCTCACACTTGCCAGGCAGGTGCTGTGCTGCTGAGCTATATCCCTGGCCCAAATATTTATTTTTGATGAAGCCTTTTCCTGACTACTTCTCTCTTATTTTCTTATTTTCTTGACTACTTCTTTCCTCTTTTGAGCTCAACAGGATAATTGTACTGTTTATTTCATATTTACTTTGTTAGATGCTCCCTTATATCAGTTAGGAATGTGTTAAATTGCAAGGAAGAAAATTCAACCAATGTAGAAGTTTTAAGAATCCAGTTAAAAAATAAGCAAACCTCAATTGAAATTTTTCCAAAGAAGACATGTGAGTGGTCAAAGACATAGGAAAGGTACTCAACATCTCCAGTCATCAGGGAAATGCAAATCAAAACCACAATGAGATATCACTGCAGTATTATAAAGATAGTTATTATCAAAAAGGTAAGCAGTGTTGGCAAAGATGTGGAGGAAAGAGAAGAGTTGTACGTCATTCATGGGAATATAAATTGTTACAGGAATCATGGAAAACAGTACAAAGTTTCCCCCCAAAATTAAAAAGGGAACCACCTAATGATCCAGCAATCTCACTTCTGGGTTTATATCCAAAGTACGTGAAAATAGTACCTCAAAGAGAGATCTGTATCCCGTGTTTGTTATATCATTATTCATAAAGGCAAGAAGTAGCAACAACCTACGTGCCCGTTGATGGATGAATGAATAAAGAAGTTGTGGCATATATATTTATATACAAGGTGTGATCAAAATATATGATTAATATTTAAATTTAAAATAATTATTACAGTAAAGGACACATTGCCATTAATCTACCTCAAAATACTCCCCTCCCTCTTTGAACGCACTTATCCCATAGTTCTTGCCACTTTCCAAAACAGTTCTCAAAATGCTCTTTCATGAGTATCTTTATAAGGTGTGATTAAAAAATACTGTAAATGATGCCGAGTGACATTCATTGAAAAAACTCATGGAAACATTATTGTGTGTCCTCATCTGCTTCCTTCACTGGATCTGGCACCATGTTACTTCTGGCTCTTCGCCAAAGTCAAAATGAAAGGTAAATGTTTTGAATCAATTCAGGACATTTTGGCAGGTACAACAGTGCAACTAAAGACACCCCGAAAGAAGGACTTCCAGACATGCTTCGGAAAGTGGCAAGACTGGGCAGGACTTCTGGGAAGATGGTGGAGCAGTGAGCAGCGGCAAGTCAGCCTCTCTGAGATTGGGAGTCCAGACACTGGAGTATAGCAACTTGGAGAAGAGAAGAAGGAGAGAGGTGGATCCCTGAGAGCCAGGAAAATTCTGAAGGAATGAAGGGTGAATTGAAGGGTGAATTGGAGTCCTTGGGGGAGAACAAGGTGACAGACCTCAAGGCAGAAGAGGAAGGTGGTAAACTGCGCATTCATCCTGACTCTTGGCTCACAGCATGAGAGGGGGCTCGAGCCTACAGAGGTGTGGTGACAGCCAGGGATCCTGGAGGCCTTCAAGGAGAAACACACCAGTGGAGTGGAACAGTGGATGTTGTGGGCTGCAGAGGGTGGTTAATGGCTCCATTTTAAATGTCACAGAAGGTGATTGACTGGATGGCAATTTTGGGTGGGGCCAGCTGAACCTGGGACTCGAGCAGCCATGGGGTGGCTCCATCTTGGGGCTGCCAATGTTTGGGTGAGGCACAGCCCTGGGAGATGTCCAGGGTCAGGGACTGAGATCAAACTGGCAAGAAACACCCATAGCGTTGTGGGCTGAACAACTCAGGTCACAGGCCCAAAGCCAGAGACCAGGATCAGCCTGAAATTCTGCACCCTACCCTGTTCCTACTGCAGTCTTGTTGGGAACATACAGTGTGGATCTGGGCTCTGTCTGCTTCTTTTGTCTAAAACTGACAGCAGAGACATCCTCTGAAATGGACACTACCACAAAACTGTAGGCCCCAGAAGATAACCACAGGCTTGAAGTCACAGAAAAATCTCTCTCTCCCTCTCTCTCTCTATCTCTGTTCATTTGTTTTTTATTTATTTTTTATTGTATATTTTTGTTTCTTCATGAGTGTGAGCATTGTTTTTAGTTTTTTGGTTTTGCTTAGTTCTTGCTTTTGTTTCTTCCTTCTTTGTTTCCTTCCTGTCTTTTTCACCAGTCTCCAAGCTTAGGTAATCTTCCTTTGTCCTTCAACCTTGCTTCTAATCTTTTTCTCTTCTTCTATTTCTCTATTCTTTTCCTCCTATCCCTTTAAAATTTTCTTACCAGAGGGTAAAATAGCTCAATTGAGGGGATTGTAATGTATATAAATTTCTGGTTTTATATTTTATTATGTAACTATCAATGTTGTTCATATGGTTAAAGGTGGCAAATTAATAATTACATGATTTGTCATTTTCTGGGTTGTTCTAGATCCTATTGTTACTACTGATTGTACTACTTTTGCCAACATGACATAGTTTTTCTAATCAGTTGTTCTTCTTTGTATGCCAGGACTGAGATTGTCTCCAACAATCTCATAACAATGAGGGTCATAAACAATACTAGTCCATTACCAAAGAACTAGGGGCTAGGCCAAATATTGAGCAACTACTCATTCCTAATGAATTGAAGAGGAGGGACATTGTGACAGACTCAAAAGCCAAAATCCAGCTACACCTAGAAGACATCTCTGAAAAGTAGTCACTTCCTAAGGAGTCCTTGATACTAGTAATAAAGCTATCTGCCATAAACAGTTTACAAGCATTAACACAGAAAATAAATTTTAAAAATATAAAATGAGAAGATGTGGAAGCAAAATGCAACCTCAGACCTCCAGCTTGCCAAAGGCAAACCCAGTGGGCAGTGAGGTGGAACAAATCAAAAGCCACCTACCTGAATGCTCTGAAATGGTAACAGCAGAAATAACAAAGCAGATGAATGAGGCTCTAGAAAAAAAATCAGAAATAATTTCTCAGATAACTGAAGAGATGATGACCATAATGAAGGACATGGTTAGTGAATCTAGAGTAGATACAGATAAAAAATAGAGGAACTTGGAAAATGATGGAAATCATGAATGCCCAACATGGGAGAGAAATGGAATCCATGAAACAGATTCAAACTGATATCCAGGATATTAAAAATTCTATTGAAAGTGTATACAACAGAATCAACCAAAGTGAGGACAGAATATCAGATCTAGAAGATGGGTTTGCAGTTAGCAACCATGAAAAGAAAGACTTCTTAAAAATAGGAAAGACCACAAATATCAATCCAATAGCTGCTAAATGAGGCAAAGAACAGCATAAGATTGATCAGAATCAATGAAAAATCAGGAGACAGTGCAAAGGACATAAAAAACCTATTCACGGAAGTAATGGCAGAAAACTTCCCAAGCATGGAAAAAGAATTTGACATACAAGTAAGTGAGGCATATAGAACTCCAATTAGCCAAGATAAAAAACAAAAATCTACACCAACACATATAATATCAAGATTCCAGAAATTCAACAGAAGATGGAATTTAAAAGCTGTTACTGAAAGGAAACAGATCACCTATAAAGGAAAGCCTATCAGAATCTCAGCAGACTTCTCAACACAAACCATTAAGTCAAGGAGAGCTTGGAGTGAAGTATTTCAAATTCTAAAAGAAAACAACCTCCAACCCAGATTGTTGCACCCCTCAAAACTATCTTTCAAAATTGATGGAGAAATAAGATACTTCCATGATAAGAACACCTGAAGAAATTCATGACCACCAAACCAGCACTCCAAAAATTTCTGAAGGATATTCTAGAAAGAGATAATGAAGGCTACAATTCCATGAACCCCAATAGAATGAATTCACTAATGAATTCACTAATTGCTTAATTCACTAAGCAATTAAACAGAGGGGAAAGAAGGGGAACAAACAGCAGGAAAATAACATGACAAGAATAAGTCAATACATATCAGTTATAACCGTCAGTGTAAATGGTCTTAATTCATCAATCAAAAGAAACAGACTGGCAGAATGTATCAAAAAGCAAGATCAAAAAATATGCTGCGTACAGAAAACACATTTAACTCAAAAAGAAATTTTATAAACTTAAAGTCAAAGGATAGAAAACAGTACTCTGTGCAATGCGAACCCAGAAGAAAGCAGGGGTAGCTATTCTACTTGCAGACAAAGTGGATTTCAAGGCAAGGCTGATCAAGAGAGACAAAGAAGGTCACTACATACTTGTTAAGGGACCTCTGTCAAGAGGTGGTGATAGCAATCATAAATATATGTGCACCAAATGCCAGTGCACCCAACTGTATAAATTGAACATTAATGGACACAAAAAATCAATATGCATCAATACAGTTGTAATGGGGGATCTCAATGACCCACTGTCACAAATAGACAGATCAACTAGACAAAAAAATCAACAAAGAAATATCAGAAGTGAACCAAATCTTTGAACAAATGGACTTAGTAGATATCTACAGTGTTCCATCTCACAATATCAGAATATACATTCTTCGCAGGTTTACATAGGACTTTCTCCAAAATAAACCACATACTAGCTCATAGAACATGCTTAAGTAAATGCAAAGAAATTGAAATTATCACATGCATATTATCAAGCCATTGTGCAATGAAATTGGAAATCAATGGTTAAAGAAACCACAAAAACTGCTTAAACACATGGAAATTAAATCACACCCTCCTGAACAACCAATGGGTCACAGATAAAATTAAAGAAGATATCAGGCAGTTTCTACAATTAAACAGTAGTGCCACTACAACATAGTGGAACTTATGGAATGTAAAGAAAGCAGTCCTATGAGGCAAATTCATAATCGTGAATTCTCACATCAGAAAAACAAAGTGAGCTCAAATAAACAACCTAATGTTGAATCTGAGCTTCTAGGAAAAGAATAACAAGTCAAGCACAGAGCTTGTATGAGGGAGGAAATTATAAAGATCAGAGCAGAAATGAATGCAATTGAGAGTAAGAAAATAATACAAAGAAACAATGAATTGAAGAGTTTGTTCTTTGAAAGAGTAAATAGACAAACCCTTAGCCAACCTTATCACAAAAGGAAAGAAAAGACTCAAATCCATGCAACTAGGAATGAAAAAGGTGAAATCACAACTGACCCTGCAGAATCTAGAAGTTCATCAATACTTATATCAAGAACATATATTCTAATAAGATGGAAAACATAGAAGAAATGGACAGATTCCTAGATACATATGAATAACCAAAGCTGAATCAAGAAGATATAAGTTCTAACTAATCCAATACTAGTCAATAAAATTGAAGAAGTAATTAAAAACTGCCAACAAAGAAAAGCCCAGGTCCTGATGTATTCACTGATGAATTCTACAAGAAATTTAGAGAAGATCTAAAGCCACTACTCCTTAAACTCTTTAATGAAATTGAAAGGGATCAATACTCCCAAACTCATCCCTGGAAGCAGGCATTACCCTGATACCAAAACCAGAGAAGATTCAAACCAAAAAAGTGGACTAATGACCAATCCACCTAATGAATATAGATGCAAAAATATTCAATTACATAGTAGCAAACAGAATGCAGCAAATCAACAAGAATATTATATATCATGACCAAGTAGGATTCATCCCAGGGATGCAGGGATGGTTCAACATATGCAAATCAATAAATGTAATACACCATGTTAACAGAACCCAGGACAAAAACCACATGATCATTTCAAATAGGTGCAGAAAAAGTATTTGACAAAGTCCAACACCCATTCATGATAAAACCCTACAGAAAATTGGAATAGATGGTCTTTATTGCAATCTGATAAATCTATGACAAACCAACAGCCAACATCATACTAAATGGTCAAAAACTGAAAGCTTTCACTCTAAAATCAGGAACAAGACAAGGATGTCCACTATCACCACTCCTATTCAATATAATTTTGAAAACATTAGCCAGAGCAATTAGATAAGAAAAAGAAATAAAAGGAATAAGGTAGGAAAGGAAGAAGTTAAATGATCATTATTTGCAGGCAACATGATACTCTACATAACAGACCCCAAAACCTCCACCAAAAGACTTCTAGATTTAATAACCAAATTCAGTAGCATAGCTGGATACAAAGTCAAAACTCAAAAATCAACAGCATTCTGTACACAAATAATGAACTCATTGAGAAAGAAATTAGTGAACCACACCTTTTCACAAATAGCATCAAGAAAATGAAATACTTAGGAATCAGTCTAATGAAGGATGTAAAAGAACTTCACATCGAAAACTACAGTACTCTGAAAAAGGAGATTGAAGAGGATATCAGAAAATGGAAAGATATCCCTTACTCCTCTTGGGTAGGAAGAGCCAATATAGTGAAAATGGCCATACTCCCAAAATTGTTATACAGACTTAATGCAATCCTGATCAAAATACCGTTAGCATATCTCACAGAATTAGAGAAAACAATCCTAAAATTCATTTGGAACCAGAAGAGACCCAGATAGCAAAAGCAATTCTGGATAACAAAGGTAAGGCAGGGGGCATCACAATCCCTGACTTGAAATTATACTACAAAGGTATCATGATAAAAATATCATGGTACTGGCAAAAAGCAGACCTGAAGATCAATGGAACAGATTAGAAGACGCAGAAATAAATCCAAACATGCTCAACCACCTTATCTTTGACATAGGAGCCAAACACCTTCACTGGAAGAAAGTTATCCTCTTTAATAAATGGTGCTGGAAAAACTGGCTTTCACATGCAGAAGATTAAACCTAGATCCATAGGTCTCACTGTGCATTAAAGTCAAAATGGATCAAAGATCTAAATATTAAAACAGAAACAATCTGCTGGAAGATATAATAAGTAGAACTGTTGAAGACATAGGTATATACGAGGACTTCATGAACAAAACCCCGACTGTACAGGAAATATTACAAAGAATCAACAACTTTGCTCTCATCTTATTAAATGATGATCACAGCAAAAGAAACCACCAACAGTGAAGGGACAACTCACAGAGTGGGAAAAAATTTTGCCAGCTATTCCTCAAACGACTAATATCTAGAATATATAAAGAACTAAAAAAAAAGAAAACAAAAAAACAAAAAAAAACCCAGACCCCTGTAATTTACAGACCGAATCCAAAAATGGGCATCTGAAATGAACAGACATTTCTGAGATGAAGACGTACAGATGGCAAATTAGTATATAAAAAATTGGACATCACTGGTCTTTTGAGAGATGCAAATTGAAGCAACACTGAGATTTCATCGCACTACAGGAAGAATGTCTATTATCAAGAAATCAATCAATAACAAATGCTGGCAGGGCTTTAGGGAGAAAGGAACTCTTCTCCACTGTTATGAGTGTAGAATGGTGCAACAACTATTCCTCAAAAACTAAACTAAACTAAACTAAACTAAACTAAACTAAACTAAACTAAACTAAACTAAAGTTTCCATTTCATCCAGGTTTTCCCCCTCTTGGTATCTTCCCAAAAGAATTAAAAACATCATACCACAGCAATATATGCACACCCATGTTTATAGCAGCACAATTTGTAATAGCTTAATCTTGGAAAAAGCCCAAATGCCCATCAATGGATTAATGGATAAAGAAGATTTTTTATACAATGGAGTACTACTCAGCCATAAAGAAGAATAAAGTTGAGACATTTCTAGGTAAATAGGTACACCTTGAGACCGTACTGTTTAAGTGAAATAAATTGGACATGCATGTTGAAATATTGCATTATTTCTCTGGTGTGAGAAACTAAAAGGGTAAAGAAAGACCAAAATGTATAACAGATATTGTGAAATAGGAAGAAATTATTCACATGGGAAGGGGAACTGGGGAGGGAGGAGGGGGAAAGGAAGGAAGGAAAAGAAAAAAAAGAAGGAAAAATGGCAACAAAGCTTTTGTAAATAAGGAAAGGAAGAGGGGTTGAATGGAGGGGTGGGGATGGGGGAAAAAGGAAGAGTCAAGATACATTATGTACAGGTCCAAATTCCCTATGATGTATGTGATCATTATGTATATCTAAAACGTACCAATAAAATTAATTAGAAAAAACTTGTGACAAATGGAAATGGTTTTCCTAAGTGAGAAAGTAAGCTATGTTCTGCCACTAACAAGATTCAAGCTCATCTTGACTGAGGAATGAATAAATCAATTTAGTTTTAATTGTAAAAAAAAAGGAAAGTGGCAAGACTGATGGCACAAGTGTGTTTGAAGTAGGGGTGGGGAAGTATTTTGAGGGAGATTAATGACAATGTTCTTTTACTGTAATAGATTGAAAATTTAAATTTTAATGTATTTTTGTCACACCATATATATATATATAAAATGGAATATTATTTGGCCATAAAAAAGAATGAAACTCTTCCATTTGTAACGATATAGGTGAATCTGGAGGATAGTATGCTAATTGAAATAAACGAGACACAGAAAGACAAATACTATATAATCTCACTTATATGTGGAATTTGAAAGAGTTGAACTCATCAAAGCAGTGTGTAAACAGTGGTTGCCAGGGATTTGGGGGTAGAGGAAATGTGGGAGACATTGCTCAAAGGGAGCAGACTTTAGCTATAAAATGGGTATGTTCTGGGATCTATAGTACATCATGGGTGGTGATGTATATGTTAATTGATTATGATAATAATTGTATAGTGTATACATATACAAAACCATTACATTGTGTACCTTGAATCTATTCATCTTTATTTGACAATCAAATACTTTAAAGAATAGTTTGTTTGTGAGTTCTCTGACTTTTCTCCCTTTGTTTCCTCCCCCCAAATCTGATGACCGCTTTGACCAACAGAGTATTTCCGAAGTGACACCCTGATGACTCCTGCATATGTCTAGATCGTAAAAGAACATGCAGTTCCCACACTGGTTTCTTGGGCTGCTTGCTCTCTGAACCCAGTCACCATGCTGTGAGAAGCCTAAATCATGCGACAAAGCCCTCTGGTCAGCAGGTCATCTTAGCTCAGTCTTAGGTCATCTCAGGCCGGGCAGCAGACACGCAAAGAAGCATCTTGCGAATGGACTCTCCAGGCTCGGTCTTCCAGCTCCTTGGTGCTCAAGTCCCCTTAGGGGAGCCCTAGACATCATGGTAGAGACAGCTGTACTCAGTCTGAACTTCTGCCCAAAGAATCCGTGAACTTGATGAAGTGACTTTTTTATATCACCAAGCTTTGGAGGAGATTGTTGCACAACAAAATTGGCTACAACTGCCAACTAGCAGAGGTTGCAGCAAATAGAAGCATGTGTGCATGTGTGTGTGTGTGTGTGTGTGTATGCATTTAACATATCCAGAAAGCTGGCGGTAGGCTCTTATTAGCCTTAGTCCCATGGCCAGCAATGCCTTCGGGGACCAGGTCCTTTCCATATGTCCACGTTGCCATCCTTAGTGTGTCGCTTCTATCCTTGTGCTTGTTGACTCGTAGTTTTCACATTATTGCTGTAGCTCCAGGCATTGCATCAGCATGCATGCCAGGAAGAAGAGAGGACCTGCAGAGCCAGTCTCATCTATGTGTTGTTATTAGGAAAGAAAAAGCTTTACCAGGAACCCCAGATCCTCACTTATGTCTCATCAGTCAAAATTTTGTCACAGAGCCACCCCAATGGGAAGCGGGGGGTGCTGAGAAAATGAGTCTACCCAGAGATATTGCTGTTTTAAATACAATCTGGACACATGAATATCGTGTGGGCCAGACCAGAGTCTGACACACACCTCAATTGTTTTATACGTGTTTTCTGGTGCTTCTACCAGATGGCCAATCAGTGACAGAGACAAGGTCCATTACTTGTCTGGAATGTTCTTTAGCATCCAGTAATGCACTGAGAGCATCATTTCTGTTTACTGTGTTCACTTGCGGAAGAGAAGAAAAAGGAGGCAATTTTCCAGAGCAGAGGTCTTCAATTATTTTCCTTGCATATCATTTGAATGAATTTTGGAAGACAATGTCCCCCTTGCGTATTTTTAACTTGATATCTGCTGTTTTTTATTGTAACTTTACATAGTTGCAGAGAATATAATTTTTGGCATGTTGTAAATACTGACATTTAAAAATAAACCTATTACATTGCTGTTTTTAGTTTCCAGTGAAGTCTAAATATCGTAGTGATTTGATACTACTACCTTCTATGTAAAAATACACAAATAAGCTTTTCTTTAGTTGTCAGAAACTTTCCCATCATCCCTTTTTACTCCTTGAACTTGTCTTTTCATTTCACTTTCCCTACAGAATTTTATCCTAATGTAACATATTTTTATGCCTGAAAGTTTTCTTTATTGATTTCTTTATTATAGTTCTCTGCAATAAAAACATGCTTATAACTTGAAATAACATTTAAAAACATTTCATGTGTCTAAAAGGCTCTGAGTATTGAAAAATTTCTTCTAGATTGAATTATCATTAAAATTACTACTATACAATTGAGAAAAGCAATTTAACTATATTTTGATATATAATTATTAAACCCCTCCAATGAAATTGCATTGGAAATGCATCTGCTATGAAATGGGTAGGATTTAAAAAATTATTTCATGTACTCATTGGAGAATATTACTTATTGTAGAATGACAGAAATTTTGACATAAACTACAATCTTATTTTTTTATTAAGACACAAGTGCTGAAAAAATTGCTCATATAAGTAGGCTGAAATGTCGGTAGTGTTGATACATTTGAGTTATTTGAGTTACTTCCAAGGCATATATTAAAAATCACATACTGATCTATCATCAAAAATTATTTTAATGATATGGCTCAATTAGGTCCTCCTTCAGTTATGTGGAAACGACAGAACTAGAAACCACTTTATTTGGAAAAGGACTTGTTACCTAGTTATTCAAGCTGATCACTTGTAAATGGATTCGTTGTTACCTGAGCATTAGAGATGTTCATGACCTCAATATTTCTATTCAGCTCCCCACTGCAGGCCTAGGCCTGGAAATTTACTCCGGGATGCATCATACTAAGATTTGGGATGACTTAAAACTGTGCCTTTCTTTTGTTAGTGGGAGAAGGGCTAATGAGAAGTGGGGAGAGAGGAATTATCTCATGCCCCTACTATATGGAGATAAATTTTAGGAGCATCTATAGGAAAACTAGAGATCAGAAAATTAATCCTGGCAAATCTGTCATGCCCCCAACCAAGCCCTCCTGTGCCTCCAAGGGGATGAGCACCTCAACTGAAGACCACTCTTGAAAGGGTTGTGAAACTCACGGAGGTGGTAATATTCTTGGACAGGATGGATTTACTTGAGTTTCCCTTCTGTGTATTGGTTTTCACTTCACATGCTACTTTATGTTAAGTGCCTTATAGGCACCATTTGTTTGTCTTTAGTTTTTTTTTTTGGGACAGGATCTCGCTATGTAGTTTAGCCTGGACTCACTATGCAGCCCAGGCTGGCCTCGAACTCATGGCTATCCTCCTGCCTCAGCCTCCCAAGTGCTGGGATTACAGGCCTGCACCACCACACCGGCAGTATAGGCACCATTTTACTGAACCCTTACAACAACCTTAAGAGCAAGGTATCATTATTCCTATTTTGCAGATCAGAATGCAAGGATCAGAGGAAGTGGCAGTGCAAGAATCAAAACTGAGGTTCACACACAGGGCCGAGTGATTACCAAGCCCGAGCTCTTTAGCCAGTGTGTTAGCCACACTGGCTTTGAGCACAGTAAGCCCAGGTCTGTATCCCAGATGTTGCCTGGATTGCAGCTACTGCTGCTTTTTTCATCTTCTGTTTTATGGCCAGTTTCTCTAATGCAGTGGTTCTCAAACTTCGGCATGCATCAGAATCAGCTGGTGTCTTTGTTGGAAACACAGATGGCTGGTCCACCGCAGAGTTTCTGATTCAGTAAGTATGGGTGGAGGCTGGGCATCTGCATTTCTAACAAATCCCCAGGTCTGACAGCCACACTTTGAGAACTGCTTCTCTCTGACCTCTTAAAAGTCCTGCCGCCTACCAACGACACCACTCTGTGAAGCAAGCCTTTAACATGAGAACCTTTGGGGAACATTCAGTATCCAAACATCACTTTATTGTGACAGACAGCAAAGAACCATGCAAGGCAATAGTTTGACATGGGACTGGTTCGGCTTCCACAGGGGACATTTGGCAGTGTCTGGAGACATTCTTGGATGTTACACCTGGCATATAATACCTGCGTATGGTACAGGCCATGGATGCTGATAAATGTTGTTCAGTGTATAGCACAGATCTCCTCCTCCACATAATTGGCTGGCTCAAAATGCTAACAGTGCCATAGGTTAGAAATTCTGATTCAGAGAGATTGATAAGAAAAAAGATATCTATCTATCTGTATCTATCTATAATGCATATCTATATCATATATATATATATATGTATATTGTGTCAATCTGTAGAATTCATTGGTCATGAATAGTGTTTCAAAGCCAAGGCTGCAATTACAGGATAACAATGGCCTCTCTCCCTCTCTCCAAGGAACTTTTCTAGCCCTCTTCCTATTGTATTTCTCTTAGAGGTTTTCTTCTCTCTTATCACCTCTTTGGCTTAATACTGCCTCAGGACACCCCAGGAACTCTAAGAGCTTGTTTAGGCAAATAAGAGAATTGGGAGTGGAACCCAGAAATCTTTTTTTTTTTTTTTTTTTTGTGGGTACCGGGGGGACGACCTCAGGACCTCGCGCGCCAACAGGCACCCGTGCCGCTGAGCGATATCACCAGCCCCTTTTTCGTATGTGGGATCCGGGAGTCGAACTCGGGCCCTCGCGCTTGCCAGGCAGGCGCTTATGCCGCTGAGCCATCTCACCGGCCCGGAACCCAGAAATCTTAACCAAAGATATATCTTTGCCATTGTGTCATTCAAGCTAAACATCTCTCAGTTAAGCCTCAGGGGTTATACATTTATGCAGAGGGATAATTTTGGCTTAGTTACAGTTCTAACCTGTCAAGTCCAAGTTAGACATTTGTCGCTGGGGCATGATAGCTGGATTTGTTTCCTTCGGGGTTAAAAGCAGGGTAAAAAGGTGAGTTTTCTAAAATATAGTCCTTGTAACATTATTTTCCTATATGTTAATAAATATTCTCTGAAAATAAAAGAACCAGAAAAAATTTAATGGTCCATTTTGGCTAGGACACTACTGGGTTAAACAGATATCTTACTGTAGCTCTTCTTAGAGCTTTTATTATTCGTACAGGCATTTTGAATTTCCTAGAGGAAACAGTGGTATACTATATTCTCAAATTGAATTGACCACAGGAAATATTTTGTAGAACGTGTATCAACAACGTAGTTTGGGAAACATTGTTCCAGTGGAAAATGCTGGACCAGGGAGCTATGTCACTGGGCTTCCAATCTCTGCTCCACCACTGAGTAACTTGCTTCTTTGGATGAGGCTCTTCACTTTTTGATGCCTCAGTTTCCTCATCTGGGAAACATAATCATAAGCAGATAATACTTCCTCACAGAAATTAGACATTATCCCCTAATCTCATGCTTAATCTGGTCTATTGTTTCCGTCACCAGGCTTTGCAAATTTTTTGGTTATTATTGACATGAAAGTCTTTCCTCCTGGACTGAAATTTAAGGGGGGGTGGGATCGTATGACCATTGCGTTCTCAGTTCTTCCCCTAACTCCTGATACAGACTGATGCTCAATATATACTGGTGCTTGTTGAGTGAATCAATGAGTAATGTATATAATGCATTCAGTGGATGTTAGTTTTCATGTGGTTCCTTCTCTCATCCTTTCTTAGTGGGTAAAAACTTATTGGAAGGGCCGGTGATATCGCTCAGCCGCATAAGCGCCTCCTTGCAAGTGCGAGGTCCTGAGGTCGACTCCCGGTACCCACACAAAAAAAAAAAAACAAAAAAAACCCCAACTTATTGGAAGAGGTGCCATGGAGTAATGGTGCCTTTGACCTTGATGATTTGGATGGCTAAAGGCTGCATGCAGGTCCATGCTTGGTACATGTACCAGTTACCAGTGTATATCTGAGACTTGCTTCAGGAACTTGTGCTTATTTATTGGTAACTTTGTGCCACAGACTAACATTGATTAGTTTTCATTTGGAATATTCTATTCAAGTCAGTCCATCAACTGTTAGGATGGAGGGGACATTGATTTCTTTAACATCCTTGACCCTCACTCCTTGAAAGCACTAGGGTTGGTAAGGGGTCATTCATAAGCTGAAGAGCTCCCCCTGGGAGGGCACTGGTGCATCTGAATGTCCCAAATTATGGTGGATGGTGAAGGAAATAGTGATGTGTTCACTAGCGAGCAACCCAGGGCCCACGTTAACCTTCCTATGGGCAGCCCGTTCTAAAGAAAAGGGCTCTGGTCTGGGGGGTTCTGGTGTCTGCGTGACTGTGGGTGAGTTTCCTGCCCCAGGACCCAGGTCCCCTATCTCTAAAATGAAGGTGTGGGATGGGAAGGTGTTTGCAGATTCCTTTAGTCTGGTGAGACATAACTGAAACAGCTGCAGGCTGTACTGTAGAAAAGTCAGACTGTTCTGTGGGTTTTGGAGGTCAGAACTCAGAACAAGGGATGGGAAGAGAAGGGGCCAGTTGGGTGGTCAGTGAGAAAGTAATTTCAGAGGGAGGGAGAATGCACAAGTCCTGGTGCCACAAGAGTGACCAGAGCTAGTGCTTGGGCAATTCTATTTTCATTTTTATAAAGCGTACATGTTTTTAGAATAGTTTTAGATTTACAGAAAAATTGTGAAAATAATAGATTTCTCATATACACCTTGGTCTGAATGTTTCCCCCTCTCCCCATTCATATGTTGAAAGCCTTCCCATGGGGTGATAGAATTAGGAGGTGGGGATTTTTGGAAGGTGATTAGGTCATGATGGCATCATCCTCAGGAATGGGATTGGCACCCTTATAAAATAGGCAACAGGCGCTCACTCTCCTCTTCCACCATATGAGGACACAGCAAGAAGGGGCTATCCATGAATCAGGAAATGCTGAATTTCCTCACCAAATGCTGAATTTACCTGTACCTTGATCTTGGGCTTCCCAGTGATCAGAAGTGTGAGAATAAAATTCTGTTATTTATAAACCACCTGGTCTACAGAATTTTTCTATAGCAGCCCAAATAGACTAAGACATACAATTTCTACAAGAATCAACATTTTACATGTATATAGTATTTATTACTATAAATATAATATACATTTATTACAATAAATATTATAATTTATCATATTATATTTATTACTATAAATATATCTAAATTATATGTTTATTATAATCAATGAACCAACATTGGTATATTATTAAGTCTGTACTTTTTCATATTTCCTTAGTTTTTAGTCTAATATTCTTTTTTGTTTTCTGTTCTAAGATGCTATCCAGATTATCCTATTATATTTAGACTCCTCTTGGCTGTGATAGTTTCTTAGAGTTTCCTTGTTTTTGATGATCTCGAAGTTGGAAGAGCCCGGTCCTCAGCTGGCTTTGTCTGATGTGTTTCATACAGGTAGATTGGGGTGGTGGGTTTTGGGGAGGAAGACCTCAAAGTGGAAATGCCCTCTCATTCCATCACACCAAGAGCATGTGTTACCCATGTGACTCACCACTGTGATGCCCTGGCCTTGGCAGTGTTTGTTAGGTTTCTCCACTCTAAAGTTAATCCTTTTCTCCCTTTCTATATTGCGCTTTTTGGAAGGAAGTCGTTATGTACATGCAATCCACATGTAAGGAGTGGGAAGTTCTGTTCCACCTCCTTGAGAGGGGTTGTCAGTTTTTTTTTTTTTTTTTTTTTTTTTAGTTTTTTGAGACAGGTTTTTGCTATGTAGTTCAAGCTGCCTTGAACTCACTATATAGCCCAGGCTGACCTCGAACTCCCAGTAATCCTCCTGCCTTGGCTTCCTGAATGCTGGGATTACAGGCGTGTGCCACTACACCTGGTAGGGTTGTCAGTTTTAAAAGGAAAGCCCAATTTTTTTTGGCTTTTGCTCACCTCCCAAGTCTCCCACTGAGCCCCTGGTGCAGTGAGCGAGCCTTCTGAGCCCATTCTCATTTCTTTGTCAATGTCAGACAGTATCAAGGCACAGAGATTGACTTAAGCTAACAAATGATTATCCCTCCCTGTAGAAGGGCTACCAGAATGCTGAATTTGCTAATGACTCTCCTCTTTGCTTCTCTAAGGATGATCTTGAGAGAGGGGAGACAAATCTGTGCTCAGTGAGGGCAGTGACAGAAAAACTGGGGAGGCCGTGGATGGGGCAGGGGGCAGCCACTTACCAAAAGTCAGGTGGGGGAGGCTGGTACAGAACTGAAGTGGCCTGGAAGGAAAAGATGTGGTTAAGAGGGAATTAATGGGCAGGTTTTATCTCCAGGCTTAACTGAAATTTCTCAGCCTGTGCTGTCCATCAGCATTTCTTCTGGATTACTGTGTGTACTGTACTAATAGGTGTGGAGGAAAAATGTTTATCCTGGGACAGTGGCTGAAAGGAATGGCTGCTTGGAGTCTTTCTGGGCTTTTATTTTTTTGCCCAACTTGCTGCCACTATCTTCCAAATCAGGCCTTTGCCAGTGTTGTGTTTTCTGTTGTTCATTCCCAGAGTTCGCAGTGTTGGAAGATCTGGCTGGGTGATATTTGATTTCAGAGTCCTTCTTAACACAGTGCTCTAGGTATTTACTTATTAACTGAAGTGGGAAAGCAAGTGCGTGATTTACCATCCTTCTACCAGATGCTCTTTTAAGGCTTTTTCAATACTGTAGTTCTAAGATTTTAAAATTCAGGCTTTCACAATTCATTCCGTTATTCAATCGACAAATATTTCATGTGCCAGGCATGGTGCTAGACATTGTATATACATTGGTGAATAAAATAGATGTGGTCTCTGCTTTTGAGGAACTTAAAGATTATAAGTGCTTCAATATGTTATATCCCAGTATACAGTGTAGGGAAATCAAAATGATCTGATGGTGGGAGGGAAAGAAAGTAGATTTTATTAAGCACGTTGGGTTAGGTTCAGATATATTATCCCACTTAATCCTCACAACCACCTTTTAAATTAGATAGCAAATTTCCCAATTTGCAAATGAGAATAGCAGGCAGACAGAGTTAAACTGCCTAATGTCCTGGAATAATCCGTGGTAAAGCTGAGACTTGACCTTTGATCAGTCTGATGCCAAAGGCAATGCTTCTGATGCCACACCTCACTCATGGCACCCAACGAATTCTGCTGTTCAATGAGGAGGGAGGCTCTTCAATAAATAGGAGGGGGCAGACCTGAGTCCATGCTGGGAAGAAGGGGAAATCCTGGGATGGTGGAGTGCTAGCGCCATGCCTGGCACAGACCTGGACCTGCTAGAGCCTCTGGCTGAGGATGAGGCTGCTGTCTGGGGCTGATGTAGCCCATCAACCCTCGCAGGGCAGGGTTCTGGCTAGAGTGGTGCTGTGGGTGAGGGTAGCCCAGGGGGTGGGCTTCTTCCTGACCCTTTGAATCATTTATCTCATCGTATCAGCCCTATTTCTTTCCAGGCCTACTCAGGACATACAAGGTTACTCCTCTCTTGGTTTCTACCAGATTCTTCAAGCTCTAATTCCCCCGACACCTCTTACATTGTCTAGAGATGCAGTGTGCCCTGGAAAGGAAGGTGCTATGGTTTGAATATTTATGTCCTAAAATACATTTTGAAACTTAAATCCCAAGGTTATAGCATTAAGAAATGAGGGCTTGGGAGGTAACTAGGCCATGAGGGCAGGATTAGTATTCTTATAATAGAGGAACCAGGTGTGGTGGCACATGCCTTTAATTCCAGCATTCTGGGAGGCTGAGGCAGGAGGATCACAAGTTCCCAGCCTGAGTTTTAGCAAGACCTTGTCTCAGAATAAGAAAAAAAGGGCTGGGGATATAGCTCAGTGAGAAGGCCCTGGGTTCAACCCTTAGCACCCCTCCCCTTCCACACAAAGAGGTTGAAGGAACCTTGCTCTTTTGCCCTTCCATTTCTTCCATTATGAACAAAATCTTAGTTCATTTTTGTCCTTACCATGTGAGGACACAGCAACAAGGGTCAGAGACCATCTTAGAATCAGAGACCAGACACTGAATCTCTCAGCACCTTAGTCTTGGAATTCCCAGCCTCTGGAATTATGAGAAAGTAAGTTTCTGTTGTTTATAAATTACCTAGTCTCAAGTATTTTGTTATAGTAGCAACAATAGACAAAATAGCAAATGGTACCAAAAAGTGGGCTGTTGCAATAACAAGTAATGCTACAACAAACAGAAACTCTGAAATGACACCCAGCATTTGGAGGCAGATTTATTTATGTTGACAGGCACTGATCAGGATCGTTCCCAAAATATCAGGCCCTGATCTCTGGTGGTCTAGGGCTTATATGGGATAAGCAAGCAGGAAGTACAGAGACAGAATGACTTGTCAGCTGGGGATTGGTTCTTACAATATGCATCATAGTGACCAGCTGTGCATCACAGTGACCAGCCATTCCTAAGAAACAAAAATAACAGGAACTGTAACTGGGACTATTACCTGGGCAACTAACAAACTGAAGTATACTGGCTGGGGGGAGGGGCATCTTCTGCTGCAGTGAAAATGTAGAATTGGCTTTGGAACTGGGTAATGGGTAAAGAGTGGACTATAAAGGGCTATTCTTTTTTTTTTTTTTTTTGTGGGTACCGGGGGGGTCGACCTCAGGACCTCGCGAGCCAGGAGGCGCCTGTGCCGCTGAGCGATATCACCGGCCCCTTTTTTTCGTATGTGGGTTCCGGGAGTCGAACTCGGGCCCTCACGCTTGCAAGGCAGGTGCTTACACTGCTGAGCCATCTCACCGGCCCCCTAAAGCGCTATTCTGAGGAAGACTCAGAAGAAGAAAGCTACAGCAGGACTTAAATTTTCTAGAGGTTACTTAAGTAGTTATAACCAGAATGTTGGTAGAAATAGGTGGGGCAAAGGCCATTCTGATGAGGTCTTAGGTAGAAATGAGGAATATCTTATTAGAAGATTGAGAAAGACCATCTTGTTATAAAGTGGCAAAGACATAAGCTGAATTATGCCTGTTTCTAATAATTTATAGAAGGCAGAACTTAAGAGTGATCAGGTAGGACGATGGTAGTGAACCTATAGCATGCATGCTGCAGTGGGCTCTTTGTTGCCATTGAAAGCTCTAAAAGGTTTGCCACCACTGAACTAGAACACAGTATTTGGCAGAGGAAATATCTAAGCAAATTGTTCAGAGTGCTGGATGAGTTCTCTTGTCTGCTTATAGTAAAGCATGAGAAGAGAGAAATGAGTTAAATACAGAATTTATGATAAAAAAGGAAGCAGAATTTAAAGACCTGGAAAATCCTAAGCCTGACTATGTAATGATAACACACCCATGCTTGGGAAAAAACACCAAGACTGGCCAAGTGAACATTTGATGAGGAGATTAGAAGGGCTGGAAGGAAGCCAGGTGTTATCCATAGACAACAAAAGAATGATCCTGAAGGTTTGGCCACCTTCCTGGTTGTTCCACCCATCACAGGCCAGAATGCTTTGGTCTGGAGGGCAGAATGGTTTTAAATAAAGGCCTCTGAGCCACATGTGGGGCCTCTGGGCCACCTTAAGTTTCTGCTCCATGATTTTAGGTGCAGTTTTCATGGTTTCCCCAACTGTGGCTCAAGCAGGGCAGGTTTGGCTTGGGATGCTTCTCTGGAAGGCACAAGAAATAAACCTTGGCAGCATCCACATGGTGTTAATTCTGCAGGTGCAAAGACTGCAAAAGCTAGGGAGTCATGGCTGCCTCCACCTAGATTTCACAGAATGCAGCACAAAGCCTTTGGGCCTAGGAAGAGAACTGGCAGGGGGGCCTGACAGAGAGCCCCCATGAGGGCAGTGCCTACTGGAGCCATGGGAACAGGTAGCCCCTGCTGCCTCAGACCTGTAGAGCCACCAGTGTGCACCACTACTTTTTGAAAGCTGTAGGCACCTGACTTCAGCCTCTAAGAGCAAAGTAGTTTGTGCCCAGCAAAGCCATGGGATGAGGCTCTCAGGGCTTTGGGAGACCAAACTCCACTCTAGTGTGTCCCAAAGGCAGGTCATGAAGTCAAAAATTGTTCTTCAGCTTCAAGATTGAGTGCTGTTTGCCTTGTCAGGTTTTGGACTTGTTTGGGACCTATCACTGCCTTCTTTCCCATTTCTCCCTTTTGCATTGGGAATGTCTATCCTGAACCTGTCCCACCATTGTGTTTTTGAAAGCACATGGACAGCAGGTCACCTCAGGATGAACTATGCCTTGAATGTCACTCATGTCTTACTTAGCTGAGACTCTAGACTTCAGACTTTTGAGTTGGTATGGCAGGGAGTTAAGATTTAGGGGCTGCTGGGATACAATGAATATATTTTGGATGTAAAGATGACACGGATTTTAAGGGGCAGGGGCAGAATAGTATGGTTTGTATGTGAATGTCCTTCTAAAATTCCAAAATGCATATGTTGGAATTTAGACTCCAAGGTAATAGTTTAGAATGTAGGGCCTTTGGAGGTGATCAGGTCATGAGGACCCTGCCCTTGTGAGTGGGATTAATGCCCCTATAACAGGGATGAGAGAACTAAGTAGGCCCCTTTTTGCCCTTTGGCTCTTCATCCGTGTGTGGATCTGGATGGTACCACTTATTAGAAACAGGCCCTCAGACACCGAAACCTGCCAGTGCCTTGATTTTGGATGTCTCAGTCTCCAGAACGGTGAAAAGTATTTGTAAATTTCCAAGTCTAAATTATTTTGTAATAGCAGTAGGAAAGAACTCGGACAGTATGCTTGAGGAGGAAGGCAAATACTGGGCACAGTAGGGTTGAACTACCCCTAAGCTGAGACTTCTGTCAGGGGTAGCGTTGCTCTTTTCTTATGTACATACAGAGCTTTCCATGAGAACTCTGTGATATAACTCTTGAATCCCCAGATTTCTGTCCACATAGACTGATGTTCAGTGTGTTAAGAGGCCTAAGTGTGAGCATGTTCAAGCTGGATGAACTACAGAACTCTTCTGGAAAAGAAATAGAGAAGACAATTCCTAAGGTTTCATTGAAACACCTGTCCTGCCCCCCGCAACCTGGTTCTTCCCTGTTTTGGTCCATTCTTGCCTCCACTGTCACCTCACCTGCTCAGAAGCTCTGTGATCTCCCTGTCTAAATTTGGCCTCTGCCAGTCCTTTGATTCTCTTTGTAGCACTTCTCTTCTGAAATTATCTTCTTAGTCTATTCATCCTTTTGCTGAGAGAAAGCTCCAGAAGTGGTGGGATCTCATCCACTCCACTACTGCTTGCCCACACTGTTCCAGGTGCTTTATGTATGGTCATGGCAAATGCCCAGAGGGTCAGATGAAGTGCTCCCCCAGGACAGGCACTGGCCTTGGAGCTTTTCCTGTAGTATCTTGTTTGTTAAGTTTTGTTGACGAAATTAATTAGAGAGGCCTTCTTCCCCCAGACAAATGTGGTCCACATCTAGCCTACCTCCACTAGGGAACCTTTTGTAAGTATTCTAGTCAATACTAGCCCTCTTTCTCTGTCTACCACACCATTTACTTCCTGGGGACCCACATTTCACATGCAGACTATAATTCAACTGCTATTGATTCCCTTTGTACCAATGGTTAAAATTAATTGGTTTTTATATACCAACTTTACAGCTTGCTTTTAATGTGCATTATGGTAGTTTTGCTGAGAAAAAAAGTTTCTGACCTGGGCTGCAATGTTCCTGAAAATCCCCTCACTGGCTCATTCTAAAGGAGAGCGCCTCAGTGACAGGAACATTCAGTGGTGCAATCAACCCCCTGTGTTCATTGAGTATGGACTGTGCCAGATACTGAGCAGGGTGCTCCCCAGTATTTAGCAAGCCAGGCCCCCGTCAGACCCCTCATGCTTGCATTCTAGGGAGTGTTATGGTTTTTCTTCACCTTGCATGGTGCCACCCTGTGACTGAGCATGCATGCATTTATTCATTCACCTATTCACTCATTCACTAATATTTCTTGAGTTCTAACCAGTTTCCAGGCACTGTGCTTGTAGGGATCCAATCACAAGTATTACCAGACACATAATTTCCAGGATGCATTGTACATGGGAAAGAGGCATGTAGTCAAATCGTATCAGCAATAAGGCATATCAAGTTGTATACACGGATTTGATATAGCCTGGGGTACCAGGGAGGTCTTCTCTGATCAGAAAGTGAATGGGAATTTTCCAGACAGTGGGAACAGAAATATCCCGAGGTGGAAGGAAACTGTGATGTTCTGGGAACCAAGAAGGACAGTGAGCTGGGAGCCAGTATAGTATACTACCCTGTTAATGGTATAGTAACTCCTGTTACTAAGACTGGAAGGGAGAGAAGGTATGGTGGTAATTAAAAGAGGTTATATGAATTACAGTGCTTGATGTGATATGGTGGGTAGTTTTATGTTAATAATCGTTGTAATGAAGTTGATGGTACCTAGAATTGATGATATACCTGCACGCTATAGCGAAGACATTATCAGGTATAAGGAGCCTCCTGTACTTGCTAGACAATGGTGTGAGATGGCGATCTAGTCAATAGGTGTTTGTTTAACATTGGATAAACAGAAAATCTAACCATGGCTTCTATCTAAACAAATGCCCCCCCACCCCATGTACATCAGTCCTAGGCCTGTAGCACCCAGGAGAGTGAGACAGAGACAAACATGGCAGGGGCCCTTTGAAGCATACCTTTCAGTGGCCCAGCTCTGGGTTTGCGTGAGTGCTAACACCGAGCGCCACAGGCATGTAGAATAAATACCACTGAATAATAGATTTTTATCTACTGCCTGCACTGAATCCCTTCCAGATTGCAGAGGGGAGGCTGTTTGTAGAAGTCAAACATTGATTCAGCTGCTGGTGCGAAGGGGCTCAGGTGGGGGAGGGGCTGTAGGTAGGGTGGGAGGAGGGAGAAGAGAGGGGGAATGCTAGCTGGGAAGGAGAGATGGGAGGTCCATTCAAGGGTTCAATCCTCCTGCTTGTGCTTCTGCCCCTCTCTGCTCAAACGCTGTATTTATAGATGGGATAATTGCAGAGGCTTTGAAAGCAGCTTTGAAGTGTGGGGCTGGTGGGTGGGGGCTGGGGGCGAGGGTCCCACCTGCTCCTGGAATCAGCCCCCCCCCTCAGGCTCCATCCAGTGTGGCGATGGTGATGGTGCCGTGATCAGGGTCCTCTCTAGGTGCCTGACATCGTGTTTAAATTTCACACTTTCATTCCCCAAAAAACCCTGAGAAGTGAGTTCAGCCTGTTTCTTTTTTTTTTTTTTTTTTTTTGTGGGTACCGGGGGGTCGACCTCAGGACCTCGCGCGCCAACAGGCACCCGTGCCTCTGAGCGATATCACCGGCCCCTTTTTCGTATGTGGGTTCCGGGAGTCGAACTCGGGCCCTCGCGCTTGCAAGGCAGGCGCTTACGCCGCTGAGCCATCTCACCGGCCCAAGTTCAGCCTGTTTCTGCAGCCACTTCTGATCATCTTAGCTCAAGTGGGCCCTATGGCCCAACCCCCATCAGCTACTCTCTGGAACTCCATCCTGTTTTATTTTTTGCATAATATGATCAAAATCAGAAAATTATCTTGTTTGTTTTTTAAACATGTTTATTTAATGTCTGCTTTATTCATTTTGTTTGAATACCTGGCTTAGAATATGCAAGCAATAAATATTTGTTGACTAAATGAACGCTTACTGAGCAAACTGGGAAACAAACTCAGAGGGGTGAAGTAATTCTCAGGGTCCCACAGCAAGTAAGTGGCAGAGTTGAAATTAGCCGTAGGGTGTGATTTCTTCAGAGCTGATGTTTCAACACTGGACCAGGAGCCTTAAACTCAGACACATACAGGGTGGCTGCTGAGGTGAATGAATGAGTGTAAAGGGCTTCGTGTGTGTGTGTGTGTGTGTGTCTGCATCTGTTTGGACAGGGGAGGTCTCTGCGTGTTTAGGGTTTGGAGTTGAGGATGCTGTTTCTGTTGGTGGACTGAACTCCCTCCTGGCCCTGGTCGAAGGAGAGACACTATTCAGCTGTAGCTAATTGTTACTGGACCTTCTGATTTTTCAGGACAGAAATTTAGATTGTTATGTAAAATTTCCTGGTTTTTAAATGCTGATAACAAGTGCACATTAAAAAAAAAAAATACACCCCTGAGACAGGCCAAGCACAGGCACTCCCCAGCTGCAAACTAGATGGGGCCATAGTTGCAACCTCTGCCCTCAGCTCATCCACTGTGTTGAAATGTGATGTGGATAATGCTCCACCCTTCCAGAGATGCCATACCCTGGAGATTCCAAAGCCCTTCCTTACCTAATATTTCTTTTAATATTCACATGTTTTGGGAGGGAGGGGAGGAAAGTAGACTACTACACGGAATTTTTAGATTATCAGTCAGAGACCTTGAGAGACTCCATAGGAAAGCAGCAAAGCACTCGCTATCACTCTTGGCCATTGCTTATTGGCCCATTGTCACCCTGTCCAGGTCCACCTCTCTCCACGCCTTTCATTTTCATCCTCTACTTGGGAATATGGAGGTGAATTGGCATGAAGAAATCCCACCGGGTGCCACCCATGGGTTTGAGGTGCCCCAACAGGGTTTCCTGGCGGCTTTGTGGAAAACAGCTCCCACTGATTCTTGTTTGGAGATGTGGTTACCTAAATATTGTCATGCTGTGTAATGACAGAGCTCTGTCAAAGAGCTTCAATTACGCGTAGGTTTTAACAGCCTAACAAGGGAAGGGGAATGCTTGGCTGGTTTGCAAACTCCTGTACGGCCCAGTCTTCCCTATTCCAGCCTGGGGCTACCCAAGAATGGAGAAGTGGGGATGGTTTTGCCAAGTGAGTGAATGAGTGAATGAATGAATGAATGAATGAGTGAATTCTTGAAGTCCTGTGGGGTGAGACAACAAGGAAGACAATAATAATAATAATAATAATGGTGTCATAACCAAGCTAACATTTTTTGGGGTGCACCTATGTATTCTGGACATAGAAACAATGAATCAAAGAGTTTGTTCTTTGTTCTTTGAAAGAGTAAATAAAGTTAACAAACCCTTAGCCAATCTTATCAAAAAAAGGAAAGAAAAGACTCACATCCATGCAAATTGGAATGAAAAGGGTGAAATCACAACAGACCCTGCAGAATCTAGAAGTTCATCAATACCTACATCGAGAATCTGTATTCTAATAAGATGGAAAACATAGAAGAAATGGACAGATTCCTAGATACATATGAATTACCGAAGCTGAATCAAGAAGATATAAAGTTCTAAATAACCCAATGTCAATCAATGAAATTGAAGATGTAATTAAAACCTACCAATAAAGAAAAGTCTTAAGTGTTTTAGGTGACTTTCAAGGTAATCTGCAAGTCTAGAATAATGAATGCTATGCTGTAAGTGCTTGGAGCACATCACCTATTCATGTTTCATTCCGTCCTCACAGCAACCCTGGGAGAGAGGCATTATTATTCTGTTTTGCTAATAAGGTAACCAAGTCCCTGGATGTTGAGCAATTGCCCAGGGACCCCAGTGAGTAAGTGGTGGGCCAGAGTTTGAACCCAGGCTGTCTGAACCCAGAGTGCGTGGTCCCACCAGTCAGGGAAGGGTGCAAGAGGGAGCATGCTACAGGAGTGCTATGGACTGGGTGTGGTTTGTGCCCCAAGGGTTCATGTGTCGGGAGCTTGGCCCTAAGAGTGGTGGTGTTGGCAGGTGGTGTGAAAGATTTACAACATGGGGCTTGGTGGGAAGTAATTAGGTCATTCCAAGGTCATTCCCTTGGAAGGAATTGATATAATTCTCACAGGATTTTAGTTTGCATGGGAGAATTGTTATAAAAGAGCAAGCGTGGCCCCACCTCAGAAAGTCTCTTTGGCTTTCTGTCTTGCCATGTGCTCATTCCCTCTTCCATGCGATGCCCCCATGATGCAATCTGTGACTCGGCCCATAGCAGAGGCCAAATTGATGGGGCTGCCCAACCTTGGACTTTGCACCTTTGAAAACTGAGCTAAACAAACCTCTTTTCTTTGTCAAGTACTATGCTGCAAATATTTCATTATAGTAACAGGAAATGGGCTAATACAAAGGGAGATAAAAGAAGTAAGGAAGCACATCCAAAAGTCAAGAAAGGAAGGATGCAGGTGGGACCTGGGCTGAGAAAAAGCAGCACTGGATGCCTCCAGGAGAAGAAGGTCAAGTTGAGCTAAGCATTGGAATGTAGTTCAGGGCACTCCTCTGCCGAGAGCTGGCCATATGTGAATGTGACGGAAGCTGACAAATTCAGGATTAATCTAAAGGTTTCAGTTCTCTGGGTTCCAAGTGGAAATTTGCTTGAAGCCTGGTCAGAGCATGGTTCGTAAACAGGGCTTGACCTCAGCCACCAGCTGGCCCTGAACCTCCACATTTCTCCATGGAGGCTGGCTGGGCCAGGGTCCCTGCCGAAACAGGTCAAAGGGTTTAAAAATAGGCAAGAAATAAGAGGACCGATCAATTTTTTCTCAGGGAACTTAACGCTCTGCGAAGGAAGTGTGTAATTACACAGACTTCTGTGGAGGGGGAGAGACTGCTGCTGTCTCTCTCACCACTTGTTACCTGTAGGTGGTCCGGGGCATTTGCTATTACGTGGCTCTGTAGTTCATGGTTTCAGGTAAAGGAGGCGAGAAGGTACAGGTGCTTTTAAACTATTTTTTCCATGGCCTATAGTAAGAAAAATTTTTTCTTAAAGCATCACACCATTTACAAATACGAATAGTAGCAGTATCCACAAGCTATGTGGTTGCATTAGACAAGGACTGGGAGCCAGAGTTGTTGGTGGATCCAATGGAAGCTGCATCAGAACTCGGCTCTCACCATCATGGAGCAAGCCAGGCCAAGTAAACTCGGGGAGTTACTTAAAATGAGATCAACCCAGTCACTTTTCCTTCCCTGTTTGTTAATCTACGGTGACCAAGTTTTGGACAAAGGGCTGCAAGAGCAAGACTGTTCAGGTCTTCTGGGAAAAAGGTTTTTTTTTTTTTTTCTTGATAGTGAGATGTATGAAAGGAAAAAGCTATTTCCTTTTTGGGAAATGTTTTGCATATTGTTGTGTGATGATGTGATGCTTGCAATGGGGCAGCCATATTGTAACTATGAGGGAGAATGTAGTATAGTGAGGATGGCAGAAGATTGATGGAACTAAGTCCCAAGGACATGGCTGAGTTGCTGTGCTAGTTAACTCTTCTTGTTGCTGAGACAAAATATCTGACACCCAAAGTTAAGGGAGGAAAGGTTTATTTAGCTCACAGTTATAGAGGTTTCAGTCCATAACTGGCTGGCTCTAAGGCACGATGGCACATGGCAGAGAGGCACCGCAGAGGAGAAACATTCATGGCAGGCAGAAGACAGCAAAAGCAAGCAAGGGACCTTATTAGCTCCTTTCTGCCCCTTTTATACTCTATCTAGGCTATCGGGATTGGGGTGGTGGCACATCAGTCAGTGGACAGATTTAGTAACCACACATCCTTAATCCCAGCATCACACACTCTAGATCCAGCCACCTCAGAAAAATCCCCACCTATGACTGCATGAGGCTTTGGGGGGACATCTAGACACAGCCATAACAGCTGCTATACTTACATTGGGACCACCTACCTCGAATTCTTATCTAGTAATTGTGTTTTTATGATTTAAGCCATTTTGGTGATATTTCTATTTCTTGCAGGTGAAGTAATTTTAACTGATTTAGAAGCATAAACTTGGGGGCTGGATTCCTGGATTTTAGAGGCTCCAGACTTTTTGTACTGGCTCCTAGAACCTCTGAGGGTGATTCAGATCTGTCAGTTGGTTGGCACCTTCTTTAGTGTGGAGGAAAGAGAGAAGAAAAGGGCTTCCAGTTAGGGCAGGGGTCTCATAGTTTTGGCTCAGGATTCCCGTCCTTTGGTGTGTTCTATTTGATTTTTGCTTCTTTTCCCTTTTGTAAGAAAACATGTTTCTTTGAAATTGAAGCTGATTTATCCTTGCCGAACTGCCATTATCCTTGTCACCAAATGCCTGACCAAGTGCATTGGAAAAGTTCCCTATGTGGAGCCAAATCCCCAAGGTCCATGGTAGGAGGGGCATGGGGACGAGACCCTCTAAATCAATAACACTGATTATGCCCCTCGTATGTCACAGATTAGTTCATTAATCTACATATTTAGCCTTATAGCAATGCCTCCCTGCCTCAGTTTACTGCAGCTTTGGAGCAACATTTGAAATAGGGAAAAGTAAGTCCTTTAGACTTTTCTAAGATTCTTTTTGGCTGTACTGGGTTCTTTGAATTTTCATAAAATATTAGGTTCAGTTTGTTAATTTTGACTAAAATAGAGACTGGGATTTTGTTAGGGATTACATCGAATGTGTAGATCAATTTGGGAGCATTGCCATACTAAAAGTATGTCTTAAGTCTTATGATCCAGGAACTGGGATGTCTTGCTATTTTTTAGGTCTTCTTTAATTGATTTTAACAATGTTTTGTAGTTTTCAGAGCACAAGCTTTGCACTTTTGTTAATGCCTAGGTATTTTATTTTTTGATGTTATTGTGAATGGAATTGTTCTTAAAGTTTCATTCTCAAATTGTTCATTGCAAGTATATAGAAATACAATTGATTTATGTATATTGATCTGATATTCAGAAATCTTGCTGAACTCGTTTATTTCTTCTAGGTAATCTTTATTAGGAGATGCATATATCTCCTTAATTCTACTTGTTTCAATTCTCCAAGGTTTCTGGGCCAAATTTAATATTTATAGTGTTTTTTTTCCTCCTTCCATTTTTGATATAGGTAGGCAGAGTATGTAAGAAAGAACATGCATTTGTTGAAACTGGACAGTCATTCATTCTTTATTGGTGTCACTTTTGCACTGAATATGGGTTATGGAGCACGTGGGGACTCATTTTAGGTGTCTGGGGGAAGGGAAGAAAAGAGATGCATTTACCCAGGGAGCGAGGAGAGAGGGTCTGAGAAGAAAGAGTAAAGGAGTGAAAGCAAGAAAGGCAAAATGCTCAGGACCATGAAGTGAGCTCTCAGAGGCTGTGGGAAAGCAAGCCAGGTCCCAGAGGAGAGAGAAGAGTGAGAAAGGGGTGAGCGTTCAGGCACAGGACATCAGTGTATCTGCGACCAAGGCAGGTTACCTGTGATCAGGAAGCACCAGCAACCTGCCCCGCACGGGCTCGTCAGTTTCAGTGTGGCTGGGAGCAAAGAGCACGCCTGTCACCCGGGTATCAATACTACATCAACTATTTATCGTGTGTCTGCTATGTGCCAGCCAGTGTGCTGGCACTTATATTCATGATTCTTCAGAATGACCCTGGATGGTGGGACCTGGGATCCTCACATTAGAGGCAAGGGAATTGAGTGTCTCAGAAGTTTAGGACTTTCCTAGTTAGTGGGTGACAAAGTCAAGAGTGGAGAACTGGCTTTGATGCATGCATCTGTGGTGCTGCGTGGCCTCCTGGCCACTGGGCTGGGGAGGAGTCTCTGTGTGCTCTGCCCTCCCTTCCTGCAGAGGCTGTCTCCACAGCTGCTCTGTGAAAGTCTCTCCTAGTGCGTGATGGATGTGTGTGGTGGTCCTAGCTCTGCCCTGTACCTCCCTTTGCCAGGGTATCCTTAACCAAACTTTCACCCTAATCACCAGTTTTCTGCCTTATTCAGCACTTTACTAGGCACAGGGGGAGAGCTGGAAATGTTCCACAACCAATTCTTGAAGTCAGTTGGGGGATGAGCCTTCTTTGTATTTGGGTAGATTTGCCTGTTGCGCTCAGTTTTGTGAAAATAGGGGAAGCCTATGGCCACCCCACAAAGACCTCGACTTGACTGTTAACACTTGGAAAAGCAACTGGGACATAGTTGGGTCTCAAAAATTACTTACTGAAGTGGGGAGGGAGAGATGTGGAAAGACTGATCAATGGCTCCTGAGTCGCAGTTATATGGAAGAAAGAAGTTCTGGTGCGCTATTGTATAGTAGGGTGACAATGGAGAACACTGATGTATTGTACATTTCAAAAAGCTAGAAGACAGGGTTCTGGAAGTTTTACCATAAAAATGATAAATGTTTGAGGAAAAAGGTATGTTTACACTGATTTAAACATTACACAATGCATACATGTATGGAGATCACATGTTATCCCATTAATATGTATAATTTTTAATGTTTGCATGTAGCAATTAAAAATAAATTTAATTTTAAAAGTTTGTTGGATGTTGAATAAATAGATTCTAGTCTTTGTTCCAGCGCCAGCATTTTTGAGGGCTGTACTGTATTAGCAATTTTCAGAATGGGAGGCAGCTCCAGTTTAGCCTAGGCAGTGGGACTCTCTGTTGTAATAGGTCTTGTCTTAACAAGCTCATCTTTCTTTTGAGTGAACAAATATTTATTGCTTTCTGAAGAGGGTCCAGGGACAAATCAGCCCATGAGTCTTTCTCATGGAATTTATAATTCAGAGTGAGAAACAGACACGAAATAAATAATTACAAGTGCACACATCCTGAGCACAGCTGTCTTCCATCTCCACGTGGATTTCACATGACTTTTCTTAACAAAACACCACTTGCCAGCTCCCATCTTCTCTCTCTTTCCTCCTCTCTGCTTTCTAAGTTATATTTCCACCTCTCACCACCTTCTCCTGCTGTCTCTCACCTAGGCCCTGGGTGTCAGTTCTTCCCATAATAGTGGCTTCTGGTGTGGTCCTTTCTGAAGAGCTGCAGGCAAACACTCTGCATAAAGCTTTTTGAAATCACTGTCTATAAATCACTGTCCTCCCATCCATTGTTCTGGGAGCACCCCTGGGTCAGGCAGGGCTCTGCAGAGAACTTCCTGCCATCTGAAGGAACATTCCAGGGGGAGAAGCTGGGAAAAACATCTTTTTGAGCTTAACTCTTCCGGGGTGATTGTATGCGACTAAGTTTCCTTGGGAGGGAGAACATTGCTTATGTTCATTTCTAGCCTTGCTCCCTTCTCTGAATGTATCTTTAAGGATATTTGATGAAGCAGATGTGGGACTGGAGGCTGGAGGTGAGTATAGTGGCCAGTCACAAGCCCTGTTTGTGTCCTTTAGGGGAGTCAGCATGTACCTATTAAATGATAGCTCATGTGATCTTATGAAATCATAGAATCTCAGGGTTAGAAGGGACCTTATTACTTGTTCTAATATTTTGCAAACTTCTTTGATCCATAAAAAATATAATTTAAACCATGACCTTGTGTACACACATACATACATATTATTCATATATAATATATGCCCACAAATTATCTATGTCGTATAAAAGTTTTACAAAGCAATAATTAGTCTTAATATGCTTATATTTTCTATTCTATTTCATTTAAAAATGCTGACTTAAATTTCAAGTTGCAGCCTGGAAAACACTGTTCTAGTTCAACGTTCTGTCTGAAGCTTGCATTCTCTCCACTTGTCAAGTACTTGTCTAGTTCTTCCTTGGATTTTTTCTGGTGATGGGGAACTCAGTATCTACCTACAAAGTCAGTTCAGTATTTAGACAATTTGATCTGTTTCCTTTGAGTGATCCTGAATATTTTTATCCACACAAGACTGATTCATTCTTCTTCCAAGTAAAATTCATTCAAATATTTCAATGGTGCTGTCTTCCATCTCTCTGCCTTGGGTAACGTACGAAGTCTGGATCAGTGGTATGCTTGATTTGTCATGATCGGCTTGCGAAAGCCAACTTCCAAATTTTCAGCAATGTTGGGAACTGATTATTAAAGTCCTTGTTAAAAATTAAGTTCTGTAACTTACAAATTAATTATATTAAAAACAAGGATAAGTACTCAAAACTCACCACTTACCACACTGCACTATTACCTATGCATATTTTTGGGTGCTGGGGATTGAATTCAGGGCCTTCACACTCAGCTATATCTCCACTCCCAGCCCCTCTTATTTTTTGGAACCGAGTATTGATAAGTTGCTAAATTGCCCAGGTTGTGCTTGAGGTTGTGATTCTCCTGCTTCAGCCTCCAAGAGTGGTGAGATTTTGGGCATTATCTATTCTTCTGAAACTAAGTCTATTGTATCTGTATGGCAGAAATAACTATATGATGGTGTGTTACTGCCTGTCTCTGTGTCTTTCCCAGTTCTGTGTTCAGTGACATCACACTGGTAGTTTGAAATTGGTTTGGAAGTCAACAAGGTACATAGGGCCCAGCACCCTGGAAGTCAGTTGTGCATTCACCAGCACAGCATGCTCTGGAATCAGAGCATTGGTTTCTTTGTACAGTGCGTATTCTCCTAGGATTGCTGTTTTAGTCCATTTTCTGTTGCTATAACTGCATTCCTGAGACTGGGTGATTTATGAAGAATAGAGGTTTATTTAGGTTTCAGAGGCTGTGAAGTCCAAAAGCACGGCACAGACATCTGATCAGCATCTGGGGAGGACCTTCTTGCTGCATCCTAGCATGGTGAAGGCCATCATGTGGTGAGGCAGAGCACACATGGCACAGAGAGCTTGATTTAATAACAAAGCCACTTTCACGATAACCCATTAATCCATGAGTGGGATATCCAGGCATGAAAGCAGAGTCACCTCCCAAAGGTTCCACCTCTCAACATAGCTGCACTGGGGACCAAGTTCCCAACACATGAAATGCTGGGGACACATTCAAACCATAGCAGTTGCTTTGGGAGTTAAATGAGTAAATCCACATGATGTGCTTAGGAAAATTCCAGGCACGGGACACCTGTACTGGTGTAAGCTGTCATCTGGACTGACTGTTGCCAGTTTATTCCATTTCCCTTGGTCCGGTAAGGTGTGGCTGCGGGAGTATGCCCTGACCATGCTCGCCTTAGGTGGCTTCACAGTTGACGTCCATATCCATCCTCTCTTCCTAAGCCAGATCAGAGGTCCACTGACAGCAGTCTGTAGGTCCTGGCCTTGAACCAGGTGCAGGAGTGATGTGCAATCTCATCATTACAAAAGCTTGTCCAACAGCCAATAAGAACCCAGAACTTCTTGGCGGGCCCTGCCCTTCCCCCTCTGGTGTCCTTCTGGTGGAGAGCTCTGGGCTTGACTGGATGATTTGAGGATGAATAAGTGTTGTGGTTCAGGCAGCCCTGAGCTGGCTAGCAGACAGAGGCGGGCGGCCCAGATGCCACTGTGTGGCTGGCCGATAAATCACTAGGCCTTACCTCTCTGCAGCTCGATAGAGCTGAGGCATCAACAGCATCCTGTGTCAGTGATGAAGCACCTGGCCCCTCCTCTTCTCCTCCCTCCCCAGCTCTGAACAAGGTCTCCTGGAACTCATTTAAGCCCCGGGTCTTTCTTGTCTACAGCTGCTGTTATTTGAAGTTGGGAAGCCTTTCCTGCCTCGAAACAGCTCCTCTGGTGTCTGTATTGTACCATCAGGGATTTGGTCTTTTGGGGTAAACAATGCTCTCTCCACCAGGTTCTATTTTAAAATGGCAGTGCCTTGGGAGAGAGGCATAGTATTAAGCCGCTAAACCCTTCTGTGAATGAACTCATCAGAGGCATCGCTCCCCGCCCCACTGCCATTCTTCTTAATGTGAATCAGCTCCACAGAAATGCTGGAGACAGCTGGGTGGTGTCAAGTTCCCTATCATGGCTGCACTTTCGGAATCACCAGGAGAGCCTTTCATTTAATTACAAATTGTTAATTTGATAACTATTAACCCGGCCTTCATTCAAGGTAAACGACACTCGTACAATCTATTTGAAATATGTTTATATATTAATAAGAGAAAAAGAAAGTTCCCCCTGACATATCCATGTCCATCCTAGGGAATCTTTAAAATGTATTTTCCTGGATCTCTCCCTAAACCTACAGAAATGGAATGTGCTAGAATGCAGGCCAGGAATCCTTTTTGTAAAACAAAAATCCTCTTCAGGTGATTCCAGATGTGCAGACAGGTGTGAGCACTTGTGGAGTTGTGGACGGATGTTTCTCTGTAATTCATTTCTGTTCTTCCAAAGCTCCCTGTCCAGGGCTTGGCACATGGCAACCACATAGTAGGTACTTAGTAAGTAATGTTTAACTGGAAGAGGCCTGGGCCTCGGGAAGCCCTAAGCTCTGTGACTTACTGTACTGTACACTGGCAGAGGACTTCCTCCTACTCTGGGAAGTAGAGATGAGAACACTTAAGAAGGGGGTGAGGAGCCTATAGGAGCTCCCTACCCCTCTTTCTGGGCTACTGGGGGTCGGGGAGGCAGTCAGAAGACAAGGTGAGTCCCAGGGACTCTGTCCTGATTATTCAGGGGGCAGCTGTTTTTTAAACATTCCTATTTCTTTTTAATTTTTATTAGTACATGTTTATAGTATATAATATTTACTTTCCTTGTGTGGGGTTGGTACATGTACACAACACACACGTCTTAGTTACTTTTCTCATTCTCAGTGGGCAACCCTAAGCCTCTCTTAAGCACTGGCCTCACCCTGGCTCCCATGTATCTGCCCATCTGATGACAATGTCTTTGGGCTGCACAGATGAAACCTGGGGACATTGGCAGGGCTGGAACTGATCTCTTCTTTGCCTTCTTGTGGCTGGATTGATTGGATTTCTGTTTGATGTCTGCAATTAGGGGAGCAACTGAAGCTACTTCCCAGCTCCACCTTCCCTAGCTCCTGAGGACTGTGGGGGAGGTGGCCTTGGAGAAAGCTGAGTGACTAGCAGGGAGCTTGCGGAGGGAGGAGCCTGGAGGGAGGGGGCAGTGTCTGCAGAGGGCGCTAGCTCAGAAATATTGTAGAGGGGTGTGGCCTGCTATCTTGATCTGCAGGAAAGGAAGCAGTGTCCACCTTCAGCATGGTCTAACTCTGTCTTACTGTCACTTGCTTTCTCTAATCTGTTTCTGTCCTGGTTTTATTAATGATCATGCAAATGTATTTTGTAAATATTTTATTGAACAGGGAGACTTCGGAGCACTTAGGGGAAGGGACTGCGTAGTCATTGGTTCCCACAGGGCCCAGCCGGCATCCTGTCTCTGTAGCCTTCTCCATGGGAATTTGGCATTTCTATGTCCTCTAGGCTTGTCTCATTTCAGGGATTTGATTTCTGGCTGAGGTCTTTGGTGCCACCCGGCGTCTCCATCCTTGGCGTTGCGAAGGGGAGCAGGCTGTGGAGCTCTGCTGCTCTGGTTTTGGTTACTTCGAGGTTCAGCTATTCTAGGTATTGAGGGCCCCTGAGTTTCCATTTTTCCATCTGTAAAATGGATAACAGTATCTACCAGGGTGTATGGATCAATGAGAGAACCTAACACATCCTTGGAACATAGTAGCTGCCCAGTAAATGGCAGCTACTATAGCTGTTGTAATTTTTCCTATTTTCTCCTCTAAGACCCATGTTGCTTCTTTAGCCCACACACATTTTAATGTATCTGAATCATGTATGTCACATTTTAGGGACTGTGGCCTCCCACCCCAAGCTGTTATTAAACCACAGATGATGCTAATAACTGGTTTCTCAGATCTGAGAAAATGTGAGATCACAGAGTTCTGTTCCTCAGCTGGGACTACAGCAATTCCCAGATTAGCCAATAACTTTTTTTTTTTAAGGGAGATTAGCAGGTGTTAAAATGCATTAGCAGCTAATTGAGCAAAATTAAGACAGAACAGAAGAGAGGAAGATTTTCAGAAAAGTAGGTAACTGTGCAAAACATCTCATGGAAGGGAAAATATTTTGGAACTCTCTGATTAGGGATCCCCAGAGCCCTTCCTCTAGAACTATTTGCTTATCTGCCTGCCTCTTATGTAGAAGAGTCTCTCTCCTCTTACGGGGATGTCTGCCTTAGGAGCCCTATTTTAGTCTGCAAGATAAAGGATTTGCCCATTTGTGACTTAGGGTATCTTGGATTACCTCCTACCCCACCACACACAGATCAGTCTATAAAATAAGCTCATTGAAAAACAAGTTAGGGCTTAATTCAATGATCTGCAGGTCCTTAGTCTCTCTCTCTTTAGTTTTGAGCATGTGCTGTTCAACTAGGGAAACTGATTAATATCTATGAGAAGAATCTCTTATTGAAATAATTCCAGATAATTAACATCTTGCTGCAGGCAAATGGAGCTTCCCACTTCACCTTGGTTTCCAGGTGCTGGGATATGAGCAAAGCCCTTTTGGGGTCTTACCTCTTATTCCCACGTCCTTATTAGAGGGGAAAGTGGATGAATGCTTTCTTTAGAGTGAGATGTTATGGATAAGGATGGTGTTGTAGTCAGGGCTTACAAGGGAAAAGATTTAATACAGGACACATAATTTATAGGATTATTTTCTAATATTCACCCAAAAAAGTCAAATGCCAAAGAGTGCGGGAGATCTGTCCACACACTAGAGACCCAAAGAATCCAGCTGAGGGCCTGGATCCCACGGCAATGTCCTGCACGAGTCCAGCTGAAAACCTAGAGCCCATGGCAGTGTCCTCCACGAGTCCAGCTGGAGGTCTAGAGTCCACGACAATGTCCCATGCAAGTCTGTATCAAGGATCTGCACTGGGAAGGCCCAAAGGTCAGTGGTGGAAGCTAGAAAGTCTGCACCAGCGGGATGAAGGATCTGTGCCAGCAGGCTGAGCGGTCTGCACTGGAGCCAGGAAGTGATGCTCAAGGTAAGGACCAGAGCTCCCCCCAAAAAGAACCACAGCCATCTTCAGTGACAACAAGGACCCAAGCTCTTCCGATGATGAGAACAGCTGAGTTCATATCAGGAAAACCAGTGCGACAAGCTTCTCCAGGAGGGTCAGCAGCACACCATCTTCCCTCCAGTGCGACAAGCTTCTCCAGGAGGATCAGCAGCACACCATCTTCCCCTCCTGTTCTCCTTTTATGCTGTTGGCAACTATCCTCAGGTAGGCCTTCCACACCCAGAACCACGCTGACTCAGTTCAGCTGGGTGTTATGAGTTGACCATTAGTTAATCTTATTAATTAATAAGATGGGCTTATTGCTGATAGTGCCACTATTGCTCCTACTAGATGTTAACATTTATTGAGTGCTTATGGCGTTGGTTCTCAGAATATCCCTCTTAGAGAGAGTCTATTACACCATTTTGAAAATGAGGAAAGCTAATCAGAGAAAACTTGCATGATGATTCCCAAGTCTATCTGACTCTACATCCCAGAGTTCTGAGCTTTCTGCCAAGATTGCCACTTTTTGGTAGCCCTGGGGAAGGGCAAGAAGATGGCGACAGAAGTGATGCTCCCATCACTCCCATCTGGAGTCCTCTGGGCTCCAGAGCTAGATTTTCTCAAGTCCTGATTCTGTCTTCTGTAGCTACAGCCTACAGCTGCCCTGCTCTTTACACAACTCAAGGGGCATCATTCCCATTTTGGTCTATGGAGGGCTGAGCAAACTTTGACCTGTACGATCTGTGACAGGTACTCAGCTCTGCTATCACCACATGGAAGCAACCATAGATGATTCATAAACATGGCTATGTTCCAATAAAACTTTATTCATGAGAGTAGGTGGCAGGCTGGATTTAGTCCATAGGCTATAGCTTGTGGCCCCTCTGGCACTCGAAGGGTGTCACTCAGAGACAGCCATATGGAGGGCACCTTGTGGAGGGCCACAGTGAGGGAGCCCTGCATTTTGGTGACTGAGGAGTATCCCCAAGAGAGAGATAGTTGTCAGTTGGGTCAAATGAAGCTCATGTATGTGCACCCATATGAATAAATCATGCAGTTCATTAAAATCACCCCAGTTTAATCATCCTTATTATGGCAAACAACAACAACAAAACAACAACAAAAAAACAAATGAAAAACATTTCAGCATTGGTGGGGAAGCCTGGCAGGTGGGGAAGGTTGATGTGCTGCAAGGCGTTCTCTTCCTGAGTTTCATTTGTCCTTGGGAAGAGGGGTCCTCACACCCTGATGATCCTGGTCACTGAAACAGTGATTCTGTGGGGCGCTGTTCCCTGCTTTAAAGATCGAGCCTCAGTGCAAGCAAAACTCTTTTCTTGGTCCCTTTCAATGCTGTGAAAAGATACAGAAATTCAAGATAAATCTGAGGATTAAGGGGAAATTGAAAGGAAAAAAGCATGCAGTGTGAGATGTAAATATGTCTGCTTTACCATGTACGGATTTCTGACCCTACCAAATTCAGCTTGTCCCTGTGGGTCTCCGGGGCTCCACTATCCCACGTGTTCTTCCATTACCTTCTAATGAAGTCTTGCTGCAGGCCTGAGGAGATCCTTGGTCCTAGACAACCAGTGGCATGTGGGGTTTGTCGTTAGGAATGACTTTCAATATACAAATATACAGTATCCCATTCTCAATATACAAAGAGGGCCCAGGACCCTGATGTGCCAAGTGGTTTCAAATAACTATAATGGCATAGAAGTAGAACAAGGAAAATAAAGTACAAATAGAAGGAGAGAAAATAAACCTCGGTTCTAGTCCTTCCACCAAGGGCAGACGTGGCATACTGTGGTGGGTCATTCTCTGTGGCCTTTTCTGTAACACACTCCGGTCTTTCTTGGACAGCGATTATAAATCCATATAGCAGTAAGGACACTGCAGTAACAGAAGGTCATTTTGTCACCGCAGAATTGGCACAGAGAGCTGTTGGTGAGGAGCAGGCCAGGTGGCTGTGACTCCCATTGCTTCCTGGGTGTCCTGGCTTGGGTGCTGAGCCCAGCAGCAGTGGCAGGCAGAGGCTGGGCTGGGCACACACTGCTGTCTGAGGTGTCCTTGCTCTCCCAGCCTAGGGAGGTGACAACTGTTCTGCCTGTGGAGATGGGCTGGGGGTGGGAGCTGGGCCTCCTTCTCCTTTTCTGCAGCTGCCCATCCATGTACTCTGGTCAATGATGCTTGTCCATCACTGCTGAGCTCCAAGTCCAGCCATGTGCAAGGGGAACATCTGCTCCCACGGCTGCAGAGCCCTGCAGTCCTGGAGCGAGAGTGACTGCAGAGCCCAAATGCAGGGCCATTGGGTGTGTGTAAGTGGGCAGGGGTAGGAATCTGGTGTCACCACCTGTTCCCCTCTGTGCAGCTGGCATCAACCCATTGGGTGTTCAGGCTACTGGGTCCCTGAAGCAGGATATGAGCAGAGAGGGGTAGGCATGAGTCCTTGAGCCCAGCAGGCTACAGGCTGAATGTGCTTGTCTGTGCGTCTCTACTGCACAACACTGGCAGGGCTACAGGGTGGTTTTCCGCTGCTTCCTTAATATGAGGGCTGTCTGGATCTAGTCCTCAGAACCTCAGAGCCCAGGTGTCCCTTTGGTTAGTACTACTGCTAGGTTTGCATGGACAACATGGGTGAGGTTAAGACATTGGGTTCAAATATAAGCTTCATTGTGACCTTGAGCTAAGAGTGAAGCCTCTCTTGTGTGTGTTTCCTCACTTGAAAATGAGGATAACATTGGGCATGGTGGTACATCCTGTAATCCTAGCACTCAGGAGGCTGAGGCAGGAGGGTCGCCATGAATTTGAGGCCAGCCTGGACTACGTAGTGACTTAAAACCAGCCTGAGCTACATAGCAAGATTCTGTTTCAAAAAACCAAACCAAACCAAAATGAAACCAAACCCCACCTCCAAAAAAACAAGCCAAATGAAAATGAGGATGATACCTGTCTTTGGAGGTAGGGGAAGAATTGGCTGAATTAATGTACATAAATCACCACGCCAGGGTCTGTGGCTGTCAGTGGAGTAAGTGCTTGTGGCTTCCTTTCTCTCTTAGTTTTGTTCTTAGATGTTGTGATTGAGCTCCAGGGCATCTACCATTCTGGGAAGGATCAAGGGCTTTAACCTCCCTGGGGGAACTGGCCATCTGGCCATCACCACTTTCTATTCCCACTTCCCAGGCCTTGTCCATGTGTGGGTACTGATAGGTCACATGGACATAAAGTACCTGTTTCCCTGGAACCAGGTTTGATTTTATCTAGAATCTCAACCCCCTGAAGTTCCTCTATTCCTGAAACCCTCTGGGAGTGCCTGGGGGTCAGGGATCTTGAGTGGTCATGTCAGAGCTGGGCAGCAGGCTTAGGGCTCTGTGGCTGTGGCTCTGGGTTCCCAGAGCCTGCTGGGCTCTTCCCCTTCCAGGATCCCCCACAGTTTCCCAGTGGACACCACCATCCTTCCTGTTATCTCCTGCCAGACCCATCTGGCCTTTCTCTGAAGACTTTGAGCCACCCTCCTGCTGCCTGTTTCTGTGGTGAAGGGGAATAGAATGAAGATGAAGGTGGGGAATTCATTTTAAAGTATTTTTTGGGTCACACTCTGATGGGAGGAGGTGTCTTAAAGCAGTTCTGCATCTGCCTGGATCTCATGGATTTCCCTTGAGATGTCACTTTCCACCTTTCTTTTATAGCATCCCCTCCCCTCAGACTTCAGACCTGTTTTCCCAGAGGAATGGCTGGACATACCTCTAGTAACTTGTCTGGGTTCATCCCTCCTCCTGACGCTGGGTTTCCTGGGATTGTGAGATGGCCCAGGAAGGTCCTTAGACCTCTCACAAAGAGGATGTGGCATGCATGCCACCAAAAGCTCCACCAATCCTAGGTACTCAGGCTCAGGCAGGGAGACTTCTTGTCCACAGGATCATTCACCACTTGCTTGGAGAATAAAAGAAGGTCATTTGGCCTTCTCTTTTCCAAACTAACTCACCCCATTTCCTCACTGCGTGTGAACTTTGTATTGCTGTTCTGACCCTTTCACATTTTGCTGATTTTTCTTGGTGTGGGGCTCAGCCGTGGTCCAGGGGCAGAATCTGAATAGTGCTGATCACATGGATACCTGTAGCATATCCTACACCCCTTCTCTGTAGTAGATGATCCTCATGGCAAATGTCCCCTGCTTGGGGGCTTTTGTGGAGTCCCTTAATTTTCTTGGTGGTCAGCAGAGCTCCAGACCTCCCTCTTCCTCCCAGCCCACATGGCTGTTCCTCCTGGCACACCAGTCCTACTTCAGTTGTACCCCAAGAACCACCTTCATCTCTCTGAAGGTCAGTGGTTCTCAAAATGGTGCCCTGGGACCACCTCACCAGGGTCACCTTGGGGGTCTTGTCAAAATACAGAGTCCTGAGTCCTCTTTGAGACCACCATCATCTTATCCATTCAGTGCTTCAGGCATTAACACTAGGTGGAAAAGCTTCTAAGCTAGCTCTTCAGGGCCCCAAAGAAATATTTTCTTGGTGGAAAAAATAAAACATTGGCCATAGTATACAAAAAGAAAGTTGTAGAATCAAAATTACCAAGTGTTAAATAAATGTCTAGACAATGCAACTTTTCACATGTCAACCACAAGTCAATTAAGTCTCACATAGTTACACATCATTTATATTCAGTGTGGGCTGCAGATGACTTTTAATACATTTGTTAGGTGGTGAGGTGGTGTCCCTCCCAGTAAGAGTACCAGGGCTTCCTGAGGTCATAGGATGGTTCCATCCAGACCTTCTGAATCTGACTCTGGGGATGGTACCAAGATCTTCAGGTTTATCAGGTTTTCCAGGTGATTTGCCATTGTCCCTTCAGTCCGGTCTCCTGGGATTCCTGAGATTGCTGTGGTGCTGATTGGGTGGGGGGTGGTGGTGGGGGTATTGAGAGATAAGAGCTGTGCTCTATTGGGTGGCAGTTCCCAGCCCTGGATAATCACTAGAATCTTCAAAATGACAATAAAAGTTGCCCGGGCCCTAAAAGCCCCAAAAGCTCAGGGCTATTCAATACTTTTATCTGAAGTGGTGCTTAGCAATCTTTATTTTGAAAACATTCTCTAGGGTTTTCTAATGACCATTTAGAATTGGGAACCTCTGGAATTGAAGAAAGAGCTCCAGACCAGAGTTCCCCAAACTTTTATATACTTAGAGATCACCTGGGGGTCTTGTTCATCTTTGGATTTTGATTCAGCTGGTCTAGGTGGAGCCCCACAGTCTACATTTTTAACAAATGTCTGTTGATGCCAACACCCTTGTTCACAAACAAAACTTTTGAGCCTCAGTGACCTACACTCTGGGCTGGAATCCTGGTTTAGCTACTTGCCCAATAGGCAGGCTTGGGAAAATCTAATAACATCTGTACCATGGCTTTTGTGTCCCCTACGAGTATGTGTTGGAAACCTGATCCCCAGTGCAACAGTGTTGGGAGGTGGGGCCTAATGGGAGGTGTTTACATCGTGAGGGCTCCACCCTTATGAATGGATTAGTGCTGATTATAAAAGGACTTGAGGCTTGTGAGTTCCATCTCTGGCTCTCTCTTGCCCTTCTGCCCTCCACCATGGGATATGAGTACCAAGAAATCCTTCATCAGGTGCCAACATCTTAATATTGGACTTCCCAATCTCCAGAATTGTGAGAAATAAATTTCTTTATAAATTACCCAGTCTCAGGTATTCTGCCATAGCAGTACAAAATGAGCTAAGACAACCTAATAGCTTTAGAAAAGAGATACTCATCAGTTTTCCCTGAAGGACCTGGAGTTTTAATATGAACCCAAAGGGCAGGTGAGGCTTGGTTGGCTCAGTTCCCTGTATTTGGCTCACTGCCAGAGTGATCTGTGAGTTAGATCTACCCAAGATCAAAGCTGCTTTATGTATTTCCTGGATTTCCCAGATTATAGCCAGGCACTGCTTTACTCAGGCAGCAGAATCTGATATGTGGCTGTAATTTTTTCCCCGGCTTTGTATTCTCCTGAGAAACACTCATGATGTAATTAAATATTATTCTGAGACTGGCCCTTTTAGAAATTCTATGAAGTCCCTAGTTTTCTTTCATAAATTTCTTTTTTTTCTTAATTTCATCGGACTAGTTTTTGTTATTTGTAGGTAAGAACATAACTGACACGTGGGTGGAGGGAGGCAGGGATCAAAACAAGTGAAAATGTTAGAAATGGCTATTCTACCTTCTCGCCCATGCAGAACCAGGGAGCTGGGAATTTCAAGTTCTCTGTCCTCCAGATGACCCTATTACTTACTTCCTTGTGTTTGTTTTATCTTGACTATTTGATTGAATGCTTCCTTTTTTAATTAATTAACTTTATTGGTACATTTTAGGTATACATAATGATAACATACATCATAGGGAATTTGTACCTGTATATGATATATACTGATTCTTCTTTTTCCCCCATTCCCCTACCCTCATTTTAACCCTTCTTCCCATCCTTATTTACAAAAGCTTTGTTTCCATTTTTCCTTCTTTTCTCATTTTTCCCCCTTCCTTCCTTTCCCCCTCTTTCCTCCCTAGTTCCCCTTCCCATTTGAACATTTTCTTTCTATTTCACAGTATCTATTATACATTTTGGTCCTTATTTGCACTTTTGGTTTCTCACACCAGAGAAACAATGTGATATTTACACATGTGTCTGATTTATTTCACTTAAAAGTATAGTCTCAAGGTGTATCCATTTACCTAGAAATGTCTCAAGCTTATCCTCCTTTATGGCTGAGTAGTACTCCATTGTATAAAAAAAATCCCACATCTTTTTTTATTTATTTATTTTTTTATGTGAGTACCCGGAGTCGACCTCAGGACCTAGTGCTTGCCAGCAAACGCTTGTGCTGCCGAGCAATATCACCGGCCCTTTTTTTCCTTTATGTGGGTTCTGGGAGTCGAACTCAGGACCTCGCACTTGCCAGGCAGGTGCTTACACCACTGAGCCATCTCACTGGCCCTCCACATCTTCTTTATCCATTCATCAGTTGTTGGGCATTTGGGCTGTTTCCAAGATTTAGCTACTACAAACTGAAAGCTTCTTGAGGGTATGATTGAGTCTTCATTTATATATTATTTATTTACTCAGTTGATAAATATTTATTAAATGTCAACTGTGTGCCAAGTACAAGCTATCTGGTGTTTCATTAGACTAAACCCATGGCTAGAGTCACCCCAAAGGTGATGATAGGGGAGTTATCATAAGAGCTTCCCCAAACCATCCTGAGATGGGGCTAGTTGGGATTCCAAAGAAAGAAGCATGAAAAGCCACAGCGATCAGTTCGAAGTGCTTATTAGAGGGATTTACTTGCAGGTCCTTGTGAAGGGACTGTGAGAGAAGGGGTTGTGACATCTATGAGAGTCTACAATGAAAAGGTTTTAATGGAGTTAATGTAAGGGCATAAGGCATTTGGCTCAGGGCTGGGGTTAGTTTCTGCCAGTGTTTTAGGTAACAACCTAAACACCTGTTTTGTGCCTGGGAGTATTCAAGGCTTTGGTAATGGTAATGTTCAAAACACAGAAGGGCAGCTCACAGAGCGGTCAAGACATTCTATATTTCTCAGGACAGAAAAAAAGGGGAATCTGAGGCACTTCTCACAGAGCAGGAGTGAGGGACAGGAAGCACCAAGCAAGGCAGGAGGGAGAACCAAAATCAAGATGCGCTATTGAGTTGGTTTCAGCTCTAGGCGACTGAGTGAGAGACCCTCTAGGACAGTGATTCTGAACCTTTTAGAGCTTTCAATGATAATAAACAGCTGGCTGTGGCATACACGCCATAGGTTCATCACAACTGCCGTAGGACATCAAGAAGCTATGTAAAACATATCCCAGAGCCATCTGTCCTAAGTGGGTGAGGGGAAGCATCTTTCCATCCAGTCCTATATCCCATGCGAGTTGGTTTCCTGTAGCTTCCATATCAAATTACCACAAACTGGGTGGCTCCAACAACAGAAACTTATCCTTTCATGGTCCTGGAGGCTGGAAGTCTGAAATCAAGTTGTCAACAGGTCCGTGCTCCCTCTGAAGGCTCAGAGGAAGAAATCTTTCCTTGCCTCTTCCTAGCTTCTGGTGGTGCTGGCATTCTTTGGTTTGTGGTTACATTAATTTCTGCTTCTACCTTCACATGGCCATCTTCTCTCTGTGTATCTTCAAATCGCTTTCTCCTTAGAAGAACACTGGATTTAGGAACCACCCTGATGGAATACGATCTTATCCTAACTTGATTACACCTACAACGTTTCTCTTTCCATATCAGGTCACATTCACAAAGTGTGATGGTTTAAATATAATCCCCAAATTTCACGTGCTAGAAACTTAATTCCCATAGTCACATGTTAGTGGTATTTGAGAGGTGGGACATTGATGATTGGGTCATGGGGACGCTTGTGAATAGAATAATCCATACACGAATCCACGAATTCATGGACTAATGGGTTAGTGGCTTAATAGTTTATCTCCAGAGTAGGCCTGTTACAAAACCCAGTTTGTTTCTGTCCCTTGTATGCTCCTCTCACTGTGTGTTGTCCTCTGGATGTTATGATACTGTAAGGAAGCTCTCACCAGATGTTGGCACCACACTCTTAGAATCAACTATGAGCTGAATAAACCTCTGTTCTTTATAAGTTACTTCCTCTGTGGTATTCAGGTTAGAGTAGCAGAAAATGGACTGATACTACATGTTTGTGGGGTAGGACATCAAGACATCCTTTTGAAGAGTATAGTTCTGCCACAACACAGTGACTGAAGGTTCTCCCCATCATGCTAACTCTACCATAGTTGCAGGTTGCACGTATGCACAGGCATAAAGACAAAAGGCTTTCTGCTTGGCATGAACAGACATGCCTGTGGTGGGAGGTGAGGGCTTCCAGATGTGGACCTAAGATTATCAGGCTCTCAGGTTGCAATGAGGCTAAAGTAAAGTGACACTTAAGAGGTGTCCAATGTGTATATGGACACCGATGATGACGAAAGCTGGCACTGAGCATTTACTGAGTGCCAGACCTTGTGCCAAGCTCATTAGACACATTTTCTCATTTAATTTTTTTTTTATGTGGGTACTGGGAGTTAAACTCAGGACCTCGTGCTTGCCAGCAGGCGCTTATGCCGCTGAGCTATCTCACTTCTCATTTAATTTTCATAGCAATCTCATGAAGCAGGTCTGATATCTCCATGTCACTGATGAAGAATCTGAGGTTCAAGAGGTGTGGCTGTCTTGGAGGCCAATGTCCCTTGCTTTAGGATGTAAACTTTTAGAAAGCGGAGACTTTTCCATGCTGTGTAGCCTCAGCGCTAAAACGAGTGCTATTACACAGTTGGTGCTCCATAAATGTTTGCTTACTTTTTAAACGGTGCTTCTGGTATTTGAACACAGATGGTCCAAAGGTGAGATCCAGGTGTTTAACCTCACTAAGGAACCAGTGATAGTCAGAACAGAGATGCTCTGCCTAACATGATGCACAGCTGCATTCAACAGCTAGGCCTAAATAAGTACATAGGCCCCTTGACTGACAGTGGGGTTAAGTTGAAAATGTCATACATAAAATGCATCTCAAACTTCTTAACTACTGAACATCATAGCTTAGTAACACTGCCGCACTGTAGAGTATAAGTTGTTCCCTTTGTGATCACTTGGCTGGCTGAGAGCTGTGGCTTGTTGCCTCTGTCCTCATAAAAGAATATCCTCCCACATACTGTGAGCCCAAGAAAAGATTAAAATTCAATGTATGGGTCCTACCGAGTGCATGTTGCTTTCACACTATCATAAAGTTAGAAAATCATAAGCTGAGTTCAGGGACCTCTGCAATTATAACTATTCAATCCTGGGTTAGTCCCGGCCTGAATGGTAAGGATGTAGTAGGTGCTGCATACACATTTGACGGGCTGCTGTTGGACGTGCACACTGAAAGATTTCTACTTTCTGTGCAGTCTGGCTCACCCTCACAACCACACTCAGTCTCCTCTGTGAAGGCCAGATTTTGCTTGCCAGATGCCTTTCATGACACTAATAAACATTCATACTTACCTGGGGCATTTAGACAGAAAATGGAGCCTAAAATGCCACAAAGCAGTGTGATTCCCCTTCTGCAAGCCCGGGGAGCATTAACTAAAAGATGCATGCTGTGGAAACGAGCCGCATCATTATTGGACCTGATGCACACTCACCCCAACCAATCTATTTTTATTTGAAGCACTTGCATTGCATAAAACTGAGCATAATAACTACAGTCAAAGAGATGTATTTGTTTTTATTTAAACTCATAAATGTGCTAACATCAATAAATGTTTTTACCCCCTCTGAAAAGTAAGACACGTACAGAGGCAAAGGAAATTTACACATCCATCGTGCCAGAAGGGGCTATTTTCTTAGAAACCATTTTTTGAATTGCCAGTGATTCAGCGTGGCAAACCCAAGGCTGAGTTGGTGAGGTTAGGAGAAGGAGAAGGAGAACACATACCAATGTGGTTATCTTACTTCCCTAAAGAGCAGAGGAGATAGCAATAGAGAGTGGGGTGTCTTAGTTATTTTTCTAATTGCTGAGACAAAATACCTGACACCCACAAGTTGAGGAGGAAAGGTTTATTTTGGCTCACAGTTTGTAGAGGTTTCAGTCCATTGTTGGCTGGCTCCAAGGCAGGGTGGCATGGCACAGGGTCATCACAGAAGGGAAACAGTTCCTGGCATGGCAGGAAGAAGGCAGTAAAAGCAGCAAGCAGCAGAAGCAGCAGCAAAGCAAGCCTCCTTTTCCCTTTTATCCCATCCAGGCTATAAGCCTTTTGGGTGGTACCACCCATACCCAGAACTATGCTAATTCCAATTAGTGGGTTAGTTTAGTACCACACACCCTTAATTCCATTATCCCAAACCCTAGACCCAGCCATCTCTGAAAAGCCCCACCTATGAGTACATGAGGCTTTGGGGGGACACCTAGATATAAGCCATAACAGGAGGGCAGACATAAGGTGTCTAAGCAAGAGTTGGATTCTAGGAACGAGAAGGCAGCTGGATCTGTATAACTCTTATTCTGTCTCCAAGTTTGTATTGGGAGTTACACCATCAGGTTCAATGTCAGGGAAAGCTATGGCTTTAGACAATTTGGATTTTGCACTATCCAGCCAGGTCACTTTGGGCAGGACTTGGACCTCCTTCTTTGTAACCAGGACACCTGTATTGGCCTTGTTTTGATGGTTAAAATCAAAGGTTCTACAGGGCCAGACTCTGTGGATTAAAATCCTAACTCTGCACTTACAACTGTGTGAACTTGGGCATGTAACTTTATTTCTCTGGGCTTTGATTTCCTTCTCGATTTGTCAAGAGTTGCTAATGGAACCTTGCTTACAACCTTGTTTTGAGGCTCAAAGGAATAACATAGAAGGGACTTAGGATAGGATCTGGTACCCAGTGAGCACTCAATTAGTTCTCACCAGAAGAGCTAGAAAGGAAGTTAAAAGAATTTATGTCATGAAAAGTGTATTATACCCATAACGACAAGAAGGAAGGAAGTATTCATCCAAAGCTCTTCATTTTATGGATGAGGAAACAGACCCAGAGAGGTCTTGTATTAGTTTCCTATTGCTTTTTTTTTTTTTAAACAAATTACCAGGCATACATGGCTTAAAATAACACGCATTCATTCTCCTGTGGGCCTGGATGTTAGAAGTCTGAAATGAGTCTTACAGAGCTAGAATAAAGGTGGCAGCAAGGTTGGTTCCTTCTGGAGTTTCCAGAATGCATGTCTTGCCTACCCAGCTGCCAGAGGTTGTCCTCATTCCTTGGCTTGTGGATGCTTCACTCCAATATCTGTCTCTGTTTTCACATTGCCTGCTTCTCTGATCTCTGCCTCTCTCTTTTAAGGACCTTTGTGATTACATGAGGCTCATCTGGATAATCCAGTAAATCTCCTGTCTCAGGATCTTGAACTTACTTTCATCTGCTTAGCCCATTTTACCGTGTAAGGTAGATGTTCACATGTTCAAAATCTTCAGGGATTCAAGTGTGAACTTCTTAAGCATGGGCCAATCTTCAGCCTTCCGTAAGTCTTTAGGTCAGATATCTGGTAGCATGGAGTGGTTTTGAACAAGAGATTTCCTTACTCAACTGTTCTTTTCATGTCCTGTTGCTGCCATGGCTCTTGAGATGACTAGGTGTCTATCTGGAGGCCCTTAGCCATGAAGAGGAAGTAACCTTGAATGTCTGATGCCTCCTCTCTGTTATGTGGGCTCACAGCAGGCTACTACAATACCTCTCAAGAATTATCTTCCTGGTGAGGCCTCAGGACTTCTTCTAAAGCCTCTAGTTTCCTGAGGGTATATAGCCTTTGGGATCTGCCATACAGGGCCTCAGGGGCATGAAACAGGCATGCTGGCCCGCACCTGGTTGGTATGGAACTGCCTGAGTACACCCACAGGGTGGAGGCTGGATGGTGCGATGAAAGAGCTTGCTCGGCCTGGGACTGCTGGGTCAGAAAGTATGGGTGGGGTGGTGGGAACAGCAAGAGGCTTGGGAAGAGAACAGAAACCACCCAGTGCTCTAGAGCAATGGTTTCTAGACCCTAGCAGCAAAGAATTTTCTCTAAAGCATACCCATTGGGATGACTAGGATTAAAAACAGGCAAAAATAGTGTTAGTGAAAGTGTGGAAACTTTGGAACCCTGTATACTGTTAGTGGGTGTGTAAAATGGTGCAGCCACTGTGAAAAGTATGGTGGCTGCTCAAAAAACTAAAAATAGTATTATCAGATGATCCAGCAATTCCAGTGGGTATATAACCCCCAGAGAATTGAGAGCAAGGAAAAGAGCAGATATTTGGACACCCTTATTCATAGCAGTGTTTTTCACAGTATCCAACATTTGTTCATGGGCAGATGGATAAACAAATGTGATGTATACAACAGTGAAATATGATTCATCTTTCAAAAGGAAGTAATTTCTGACACATGCTACAACATGGATGAACATGGAAAATGTTATGCTAAGTGAAATGAATCAGTCACAGAGGATAAATGCTGTTGGATTCCACTTACATCCCACTTATGAATTCATGACTACTCTACTAGGGGATGGAAGGAGTGAGGAATGGGGAGTTATTGTTCAAGGGGTACAAAGTGTCAGTTTTGCAAGGTGAAAAACTGGATGGATGGTAGTGATGTAGTACAACAATGTGAATCTATTTAAAAATGGTTAACATGGAAGGAATAGGGGAGGAAGGAAGGAAAAAGAAAAAAGGAGAAAAAAAGGATAAAATGGAAACAAAGCTTTGTAAATAAGGAGGGGAAGAGGAGTTGAAGGGAGGGGAGGGCAATGGGAAAAAAAAGAGGAATAAAGATATATCATGTACAGGTACAAATTCCCTACGATAAATTTGATCATTATGTATATCTAAACTGCACCAATAAACTTACTATAAAACAAACAAACAACAACAACAACAATAAAAACCCTGGAAACTTGAATGGACATCTGTAAGTGGAGCTGCTGGGATTGGGTGCATGAGTTCTGATCTTCCATCTCCTTCCTCCTCTGCAGCCTGGAGTTTATGGCTAGCCCTCAGGAAACACCATTCTAAACCCTTGCCAAGCTAATGGAGTGACAGAGCTTGGCCACGTGTAGCTCATATCCAATGCATCTTGTTTGTATCACATATTCTGTGGCTTTTCTGCACTAGGATGGGCTCTGAGTGGCAGTGGTGGCGATGGCCAGAGAGATAGACACAAGTGATGCTGTTCCTCTCTGGAGTCCAGATTTGGGTTTATAAAGTGCCCTGTGCTGACTGGGCCTCTAAAGGCTATGAGCCTCTCAGCCTTTTGCAGGAGGAGGGCAGGCTGAGGAATACAGAGCAGACACTGCTGATGGGAGCTTCCCTGCTGAACCTGCCCTTTGTGGGTTTTGCCCTCAAGAACTTGTTGGCAGGCTTGTCTTGGGAGCAACTTGAGAGAGTGGAGGAGAGGACCCAGTGAGCGGAGGGAGCAGAGCGTGCTCACGTGGCACAGCTCCCAGCAGGCCTGTGGCTCAGGCTCCCTGGTCTGCATGTCCCATAGCCTCATCTCATGGGTTCTGCCCATCAGACAGTCACGGCCTTTGTGGGAGCGTGGCTTTCTCTTCCTCTGACTTTCACTTCTCCTTTCTCTCTTCCTCCTCCTACTCTAAACTCTTCTTCCCCCTCCTGCCTCCAGAGGTCCCTGTGGGCAGACAGCTCAACCAGACCGGATGCTGGGAGCTGTCCAAAGCCCAGCCAGAGTGGTCTCTGAAAGGGGCACTTGGGTCGTTAGCTCAGGACAGCTGAATAGTCTCTGCTCCCCCAGTTCCTGTGGCTGCCCCAGCCTACTCCTCTGACCACAGAACCGGGTATTTCTTTTAGCAATTTGGAATGGATGGGGGATGATGTAAGGGGCCCGGTAATAATCAGAGTCCCTCCCTTGTATAAAAAGGCCCATAAATAGCTGTCATTAGGCAGTGTGTGGCAAGGCTCATATGAGGGATACAGACCATAGCGTTATGTGTAATTGAGGCAAGAGCCATTGCCTGTCCTAAAGGACTTCACAGGGGATAAGTGGATGTATGAGCAATCTTTTGATTGTGAAGGGGGAAATAAGATGAAGAGGATGTTATGGCCAAAAAGTCCAGACATAAACTTAACCCGAGGCCAAATCTCAGGTCTTAAGTGATATCATTGGGAATTTCGCGCTCTCCATCTCTTCATTCTGCTTTCTCCGCATTGGTTTCTTTTCCCCACATGTTGGCAATACAGCTTCTGGAAGCTCCAGGCTTGTAACCATCTGAGCAAAGGTTTCATTCCAGAGATACTTTTGGAGGAATTCAGATGAAAGTTTAAAAACCAGGCTGGGTTCAAGTATGTTCTTGAATGCTGAGCTAAGTGTTCGAGCTTTGGTTTTTGAATAGGAAAGTGACGTAGTTAAATTGGCATCTTGGGAAGTGTGGACTAGAAACATGAGATGGGAGGGACTGAATGATCTTGAGAAAGATGCTGTAGAACTCTGGGGGTGAGTGGAGGGTCTGTGTAGGGGATCTGGGGAGGTCGTCCCACCCATGTTGCTGTTGGATCTGCACAGTTACAAAGAGGAAGAATCCAGAGGCTCAACCAGGGCCTCAGTGAACACTAAACCTTGAGTGGGTGGAGAGTGACTGGAAGGATGGTTGAAGATATGGACAGAGGAATAATTGGTGGATAGATGGATACCCCAGGTCTTAAACGAGGTCATGCAAGGGATGGGAGTTGTAAGGAGAGAATAAAAAATGTGAGGAACCCCAATGAGTACAGTATACAAATCAGTGAAATCATAGCTGAAGACAACATATCAGAAAGGGTAGCTGTGATCCCAGACAGTGAGAGAACTGCCCATACCCTCTAAGAATTACTTCTGACCTCACTGAGAATGCAACTCACAAGTCAGCAGAGATCAGGGCCCAATGCACCCCACCTCTAAGCTGCTTCACATCTGGCATCAGGCTATTGTTTCTGGTAGAAAACTTTAGGGTGTCTTCCTTTGTCTGGGAAAACTTGAATCTTCATACAATTTGTTGTGTTAGAGAAGTTGGCACAAAAGACTTTCCTATCCACTACAGGATACTCTATATATCCCAAGAGGTTGACTGGTAAGGAGGGATATTGGGCATTCATCAATTTAAAACAAAGTTATCGAGTATCTACCACATGTTAAATCTTATGGGAGATACTGGAACCAAAAGATGAATAAAATGAAGTCATGTCCTTGGGATTATTGTGATTTCTAAAACAGAAACTGACCCTGGTAAACACAAGCCAAATGGGAAATTAACAGGAAGTAGACTGGAATGGTTCTAGAATTAACAGAAGAAGAGATTTGTCAGGCCTGCTAATGGTTCCCAGATGCTCCCTTATCAGGAATCTTTGACAATCCTGAAGAATTTCAGCCTCTTTTATCTTCTTAAGGCTTAAATTCCCACAGGAAAATCTAATTGGCTCAGGTTTGGATCAGGTGTCTTTTCTGGGATTGATAAGCCAGAGGTTAAGAGTTATGGAAGATACATATTTAGCCTTGGGAAAGGGAGCATTCTCAGAGAGAAAGGAAATGAACCACCACTGTGAGTCAGGTGACTACCTAAATTGGCATTAACTGTAAAAGATTCTGTTTCAGAAGACTCCAGGCTTATCCCACCCTTTCTTGGACTGAGGAAGATAGGGAAAGTTCACCCAGTATCATTCTTGATACCTCCATTTTCAAATGTATATGTATATGTATATGTATATGTATATGTATATGTATATGTATATGTGGGTTGTCACATTTCTTGGCAAAAGATCATTCGCTCAAGACAACTGGAGATGCTCATCCCATCTCTGAGCAAAACAAAGTGCACAGAACTATTTCATTGATTTTCAGGCCTCTTATAAGGCTGGTATGCTACATACAGTATTTAGATGCCAAAGGGGGCTGCTTGAGCTTTGCTCATGTTTCTTTGGCAGCTCTCCCTCAGGACATTCTGTAGAAGCATCAGCAGCTGGTTTATCAGGAAGCCTTCTCCAACATCCCTTCTTCTTTAAAATCAGTTAAATTGTGGTCATCTATTTTTCCCCCTTCTGGATAGTGTTTGCAATTGGTATTTCTGTAAGTGGGTCAGAGCCTAAATAGGTCATGTTGGTTTCCTACATGTAGTAATCCTGAAATGAACTGGGGAGAAGTGGGGGAGGGAGAGGTGCCCAACTGGTTGGTGTCAGAAGGGAGAGGGAAGGTGAGGTGGGAGATTAGGTTTCCATTTGTAGGGATGGGGAAGCCTCTAGAGATCCCAAAGTGAACTGAGGGAGAAATAGCTGTGGGCTTTGAACCATGTGGAAGGTGACGTGTGTGAGAGCAACCCTGCTTCCATCTGACCTGATCTGTGATGATGATAAGAACTGACAAGAACCATAGATCCTTAAGCAGATGCAAACATGGGAAATCTCAGGCAGAAGCAGAAGGAGGAATGACAGGGGCTGTTAAAGGCTGAGTTATGTATCCTCAAATTCATGTGTTGAAATCCTAATCCCCAGTAACTCAGATGTGACTATATTTGGAGATAAGATCTTTAAGGAGATGATGAAATTAAAACAAGGTCATTTGGGAGGTCCTTAACCCAATGTGCCTGATGTTCTTATAAGGAAAGGACATCATCATGGACACATACCAAGAAAAGACTATGTGAAGATACAGGGAGAAGACAGCCATCTGCAAGCCAAGGAGAGAGACCTAGAAGGAACTAATCATGCCAACACCTTGGTCTTGGACTTCTAGCCTCTGGAGTTATGAGAAAAATACACTTCTGATGTTTAAGTCACCTAGTATGTGAAACTGTTATGGCAGCCTGTTATGGTTTAGGTCTAAAATGGCCCCCAAAGCCTCATGTGTTTGGAAGGTGATTGGATTGTGAGGGCACTATAGCTGACATGCTGTTAGGAGGTGGGGTCTGGTCAGAAGAGGTGGGTCACTGCAAGGGCATTGGTTTTCCCCTGGCTGCTCTCCTCTCTCTGTACTTCCCAGCCTCTATACTGTGAGTAGCTTTCTCCCACCCAGTCCCTTCAGCCATGTCTTCCTGCCTTGGAGCCAGCTAAGCACGGGCTGAAACAGGAGCCACAATAATCCTCTTCTCCTTTAAATTGCAAGCATCAAATATTTTGTCCCAGCAACAAGGAAAGTGACTAAGACAGAATCTGGTACCAGTAGTGGGGCCATTACCGTAACACAACCTGACCATGTGGTTCAGAAGCTCTTGAAAGTGGTTTGTAGGAGGAGTTTGGAAAGGTTTGGAGATGGTGGCTGGAGTAATAGCCCTAGAATACTGTGATCTAAGTTTGATATAAGATTCTGGTCAGAGCTCAGACCAGAATGTTAATAAAAATGCAAATGGTTGAGACCAGGCTTAAGAGGTTTCATTTGGAAATAAGAACTCCATTGGCAGTTGGACTCAAGACCATGTGTTTTATGCTCTGGCAGAAAATTTGTCTAAATTTTGCTTATGTCCTGAGACTTTATGGGAGACTCAGATTAAGGGAAGCAGACTAATTAATCTGGCAGAGGAAATCTCAAGGCAGCCCAACAGTCAGGCTGTGGCATGAGTTGGGGGCTTTTAGCCAGCTCTACAGAGAATCCAGAGCAAATAGCATAGCTGAACATTTTAAACATTTTCCCCAGAAAGGAAGCTCCTATAAAGTTGGGACCTGTAAGGTTTTAGCAGAGAAGAGCTTGGCTGTTGAAAAATTAGCATAAAAAGAGCCCAAGCACTTTACAATAGGACAACAGGAAAAATGGCTTGAGGGCATGTGAAGAACCAGCAAGGCCTCACCCTTCACAGGCTCAAAATTGCAAAAGTGACTTTGCTTTAAGAAGAGAGCCCGAGGGTACTATGTCAGAGGCCACCTAGAGAATTTGCTCTCTAGGATTTGTGGTACTCACTGCCAGGCACTCAGAAGCTTCTGCAACCACGATTCAAGGTTGGCCTACCTACTGCTCAAGTTGGAAGTAGGCCTTGACATCTTCTATATGGTACTGGTTTTATGGGCATGCAGAATATAGAAGTTGTGGGGTTGGGGAGGCTTCCACCAAGATTTCAGAAGGCCTGGGAGGCCAGACAATGTGCCTCTTGAGAGGACAGTGTGTGAAACTGTGAGAGTAAGGTCAAAGTGCTGTGGAGACCCTGAGGAGTTGGAGAAGATAAGAACATGGAAAGTCTGAGGAAAGATGCAAAGAATGAGCAAAGCCAGCCCAAGAGAGAGAGATCACAAGGGCAGCAACCACTGGCAATGCCACAGCGGCATGACCACCAAGTCCTTTGGAGTTTACATCTTGCCACTACATCTTTGCCCTGGGTGCTGGACATGGAACTATAGAGTTTAATATTTGTCCTGCTGGTTTCCCTCCTCACTCTTATCTGATTTCTTTCTACCCACCTATCTCTCCCATTTGGAATGGGAATGTTTATCCTGTGCCACTTTATGTCACCATTTTATGTCAACTTTCTTTTTGAGTTTTACAGGGGCTCACAGCTTTGAATCTCTGAGGAGACTTTGGACTTGGACTTTTCAGCACTGCTGAAACTTTTAAAACTTCGGCCACTCTTAGGGATAGACAGAATGAATTTTGCATAAAGAGATGCTCATGATTATTTTGAGGGCCAGGGTGGAATGCTATGGTTTAAATCTAAAATGGCCCCCAAAGCCTCATGTGTTTGGAAGGTGACTGGATTATAGGGACATTATAGCTGACTTGCTGCTAGGAGGTGGGGCCTGGTCAGGAAAAGTTCCTGTTTCTGGATCTTTGGGGAGAATCTGAACGAATGCAAGTGGTTTTGGGATCCTGCTGGATCTCAGAGCATCTTCTATGCTGTCTCTGTCCCTTGCTCCCAATACAGACACCTTTAGAAGGCAGTAGAAGTAGCAAGAGAAGGGACTTGGGAGTTTTGGTTGCCAGTGGGTTCATATCTATGGTGACCATGGTGATGTATTTTCTGTATTTCTAAAGGTGGACAGCTCAGTCAGTACAGCTTGGAGGAGGCCTGGCTGGCCTCTTGTTCTTGGGCTGGACTTGGTAAGTTCAGATACATGGATTCTGGCGCTGGGGACTTCAAGCAAAAGGAATATGGCTGGACCGAAACTTGCCACTGGGCTTGATTATTTCATTTTCTGCTTGGAACAGGGGCTCTTTTGAGTAGAAACACAGTAAGTCCTTTGTGTTTGGATCTATTTGAGAACTGACAGGTACCTTTTATGCTCTTTGAGGTAAAGTCTGTATCTTATTTTCTAATTACCTTGTATAAATTAATTTTTTCAATAGATAATATACAGTAGCCCCCTCCATCCATTGGAGAGCATGTTCCAAGGACCCCAGTAGATTCCTGAAACAATAAAAACAACTGAACCCTATATGTACTATGTTTTCTCTTATACATACATGCATATGCTAAAGTTTATAAACTAGGCACACTAAGATACTAACAACAAAAATAAAATAGAACAATTACAACAACATACCATTATAAAATTGCCAGAATCACTACTCCTGTACTTTGGGGCCATTATTAACTAAAATCAAGGCTATCTGAACGCAAGCACTGTGATACTGTGTCAGTTGATCTGATGACTGAGATGGCTACTAAGTGACTAAAAGGTGAGTAGTATATGCAGAGTGAATACACTGGAGAAATGGATAACTCATATCCTGTGTGGGATGCATTGGGGTGGCAAGAAATTTCATCATATTACTCAGAATGATGCACAGTGTAAAAATTAGTAATCTAGACATAAATATTATGTCTAGAATTTTTGGACCATGGTTGACCATGGGTAGCTGAAACCTTGGAAAACAAAACCGTGCATGAAGGGGGACTGCTGTATTTATGTGGCTCAAAATCTTCTGACCCTGCCTTCATCTACTCTCAACTCCAATTCCATCCCAGGCACCTCTGACATTAGTTTCTTAGGTAATCTTCCAGAGTGTCTTTATGTTTATGTAAATAAACATGAATAAAGATTCTTGTATTCTTTACTATACTTTGCTTCATAATCAAAATTATTACACACTGCCCAGTTTTCAGTTTATTCTTCTCAAAATATGCCTTGGGGATACTTTCATATCTGTGGGTAGATAGTATCTTCATTCTTTAATAATTTCATAGCATTCCATAGTGTGAGTATAGCATATTTCATTTAACAAATCCTTATCAATGATGATTTGGGCTGTTTCCAATCTCTCCTTATTCTAGTACTTCACTGTTGTTTCAATTGATAACCTGTACATAAGTTGTTTTGCAAATATGCAAGCATATTTTTAGAAAAAATTCCTACAAATGAAATCACAGAATCATATGGCTTATCCATTTATATTGATAAGTTTTACTCAGTTTTCCTCCATCAGAGTAGTCCAAGTTTATATTATGATCAGGAATGAAGGAGAGTAGTGGTTTCTCTACAGCTTCATCAACAAAATATACAAGCAAATTGTTGGACTTGTGTCAATTTAATGGGTGAAAAATGATATTGAGAGTATTTTAATTTGCATTTTTCTTGTTACAGTGGAAATCAAGCAGCTTTTCATATGCTTAAGAACTGTTGCATTTCTTTTTCCTGTGAACACTAAAAGTTTTTTCCATTTTTAAATGGACCCTATTCTTCACCATTCTGGTTGTTCTTTTTCTTACAGATTCTGATAGTTCTTTATATATTAGGAAGATAAACTCTTTATAAGAGTTAATTTTTTTGTTGTTTATTATTTGTCTTTTGACTTTACTCATTGCTTTTTTGCCATGAGGTTATTTTTATTTAAAAATTTTATATATTCATATTAATCAATTTTTATAAATTGCCTTCTAGTCTTTCTAACGTAGTTAGAAAAGACATCTTCCACTTTCATTTGGTATGCTTAACATAGAACCAGGAACAGTTTAGCTTTCTAAAGGAATACCATAATTAATAGGCCACTGAGGCCCCTCTCCCAAGTGTCTTTGTTCTAAAATCTTTGCTCCCCTTCTCAACTGCAAATTAAGCAGTTCGATCAGGTGAGTAACAGTAATTCATACTCAGGTGTGACTAACTGGTAGAATTAACTTTTGCAAAAGACATTTCCATTTTAAATAAGGAGCTGGGCCAAATGAAATGACTTTGAAATTGATGGGAATTTGGGAGGTATGGAAAACCTGTCAAGGGTGTTGCAGTAAGTGGCAATGATGGCTATTCTGTATTCCGGGCTTCTGCTTCTTCATCTCACCAGTCTAGAACACCATACAGAATCAACTTTGGAAAAGAAAGACTCCTCCATCTTGGGCTCCATTTCTGATGATAGTAGCTGTAATAGTAGCTGGTACCTGGTTGGAAAGTAGGGAGCCTAGGCAACACTGGGCAAAATGTTGATTAAACCAAATTTATCTTTTCTAACTATTGCTATCTGCCTGTTTCCTCCTCCCTCCCTGCATCCTCATCCTGTCTCCTAGATCAGGGACCTAATGGAGGATACCAGATGAGAGGTGCTAGGCAGTAAGATAATTCTGTGGAGTTCTATTAGAGAAGGGAATTCAATATTCCCAAAGTCATTATTAATGGCTCTGTGCATACATAAGTCACCTGAGCTCTCTGAACTCATCTCCTCACATATGAAATGAGAGGACCAGACTCATTAAAGACCCTAAAAATTTAAATTTACGAGTCTGGCAGATCAGGTACCTGGATCTTTCAGTTGAGGATGGATTGGAAGAGAGATAAAAGTCCTCTGGGATGCTTCATGCTCTTATTACTCCAAACTTCCCCCTTTAAAACCCCAGAGAGGTGATTAACTTCAGCATGTGCTTCTGCTCTCTGTCTCCCACCTCCTGCCCCAGCTCTTCCAAGCCCTAGCGGAGCCAGATAATCATTTACTAAATGAATACTTTAGGCAGTTTATTGCTGTGTTAGTCAGCTTTGTGTCATTGTGACAAAATACTTGAGGTAAACAGCTTAAAAGGAGGAGCTGTTCATCAGAGGTTTCAGCCCATGGTTGGTTGGGTCTGTTTTTGAACGTGTGGCAAAGCAGAACATCATGGTGGGACTGTGTGGTAGAGCAAAGCTCCTTACTTAATTGCTACTGGAAAATGGAGAGAGAGATGAGGGGGGGTCCCAGTACCCTCAGGGTCATGCCCCACTGACATAACTTCCTTCCACTAGGTCCCTCATTCTAATGTTCCCACCACCTCCCAACAGTGCTGCAGGCTTGTGACCAGCCTTTAAAACATTGCCTTTGGGGTACATTTAAGATCCAAACCAATTTGACCCAGCTATTACCCTCCTGGGTATCTTCCTGAAATAATTAAAAGCATCATACCACAGCGATGTATGCACAGCCATGTTTATAATGGCACAGTTTGTAATAGCCAAATCTTGGAAACAGCCCAAATACCCATGAACTGGTGAGTGGATAAAGAAGATGTGGGATTTTTTTTAATACAATGGAGTACTACTCTGCCATACAGAAGGATAAATTTGAGACATTTCTAGGTAAAGGGATGGATACATTTGTGTAAATACCACATTGTTTCTCTGGTGCGAGAAACTGAAAGTGTAAATAAGGACCAAAATGTATAATAGACATTGTGAAATAGGAAGAAAATGTTGAAATGGGGAAGGGAACATGGGAGGAAAAAGGGGGACAGGAAAGAAGGGAAAAGTAAAAAGAATGAGAAAAGAAGGAAAAAAATGGAAGCAAAGCTTTTGTAAATAGGGAGGGGATTGGGGTTGAAGGGAAGGTAAGGGAATGGGGAAAAATAAAAAGAAACAAGTTATATCATATACAGGTAAAACTCTCTGTGATGAATGTGATCATTATATATACCTAAAATGTACCAATAAAATTTAATTGGAGAAAAAATCCAAACCCTATCCATTGCATTTATTAATTTGTAATTTCACTGGACTACAGTTAGTGAATTAGTGTTAATAGGACAATCAATTCCACTGGAGTCATAGTTCTTTTTCATTGTTGAGACAAAATACCCCATGCCCAAAGTTAAAGGAGGAAAGGTTTATTTAGCTCCCAGTTTGTAGAGGTTTCAGTCCATAGTCAGCTGGCTCTGAGGCAGGGTGGCATAGCAGAGGGCCATCACAGAGGACAAAGAGTTCATCGCATAGCAGGCAGGAAGCAGGAAGCAGGAAGTAATGAGCAGCAGCAGCAGCAGCAACAACAAGGCTGCCTTCCCTCTCTCCCTTTATATTCCATCCAGGTTGTAAGCCTATTGATTGATACCACTCACACCCAGGGTGGGGCTTCCATTATCTGCACCCAGAACTATGCTGATTCCAATCAGTGGAAGTAATTTAGTACCACACACCCTTAGTCCCAGTACCACACACTCCAGATCCAGCCAGTTCTGAAGAGCCCCACCTATGGGTGCACAAGGCTTTGGGGGAACATCTAGACACAAGCCATAACAATCACTATACTTTTTGCTTGAATATTTAGAACATTTTATTAAAAATAATTTTATAGGATCTTGGCTGCCAGTGTCTGTCTCTCGTGTCCCAGAGATTCAAGGCTGCTGGTGCTGTAGCTGTAAGTTACAAGGCATTTTTCATAACATCAGGCTGTATAAATAAGGTACATTGTAAGTCTTTCACTTTGTTGCTACATCTCCTGATTTCCTGGAAAGCCATGAAGGCAAAGTTCCTGCAGTGCTATGTGATTCTTTCCCATGGAGGCCATGAGAGCTGTTCTGCATTCTGGGTTTAAGGTCACTGATAGTATGAATTATATAAGGGTAGAGGAGAACAAAAGTTGGGTTTTTCTGCTCTCTCTCCATCCTTGCTGGTGTAGAAAGCTTCCAATGTTAGGATTAGGATAGAAAGAGAAATTATTTCTCCAGCTCCACTGGGCCAATCAGGAGTCCTGGTTTTGTTCCTTAATCCCCCCCCCAATTTTAGCCTTTGATGAATTCCTATTACGACGCAAGGGTTGGGTCCTGTAGGAGACACCTGCTGCGAGTCTCTGTGGTGCCAGAGTCCTGGTACTGGGTACGCCCCTTTATTCGCCCCTCTAGAACAAAGACCTAGCTGTGGGGTCAGTTGCCAGATCTTGGTCGGAGGAGAGAACACCTTGGTGGTCTCTCTCCTTCTTCCCTGAGCAAGAGGGAGGAGGAGATGCACCTAAGAAGGAAGACTTATGCCTAGGCAATAACAGGTCGCTTCATGAACAGAAGAGAATTACTGCCACGAGAATGGCATATGGCTAGTGTTTCAGCAGCTGAAAAGTTACAAATCGCATTGGGAATAGGAGAGATTTACTTCCCAATGTGCCTGGTGCATAGCATCTGTGACAAATGTGTGCAGGGATGCTAGGCAAACAGTGTCTCATTGCTGAGTCTGTACCTGCTCCCTGGATCTTCTTCAAATGTTTGCTGGAGACAGGCGTTGGTGGGCTGCAGGCTTGTGAATCTCTGGGATGCTTCTGGAAGTAGTCTGGGTAGAGAGAAACAGAGATTATGGGAGGGCTAGAGTGCTAGTTTTTTCTTCCTCTAATGGACAAGTGCCTAATTATCCTTGGTTCTGTCTACTGAGTAGCTTTAACCTAAGGGTTCAGAAATTGATGGGTTCCCTGACTCCTGTTGACAAGTAACCTCAAGAACTTTGGAGAAATCCCTTTGGTGGGTCTGTGCTTAGCAATGGGTGCTGTCCCCAGGGTTAACTGTCTCCTGATTCCAAGAGTACATACTGCTGGGGTAAGCAGAGTTAAACAATATTACACAATATTGAAACAGGACTTTTCAGAGCCTTTGCTAGCAGGGGCAGTATAGTGATAAAGTATGCAGTATTTCCTAAACCTACTTGGCCTTGACCATACCATTTATTTTTTTTAAGGAGCATCACAAAAACCACATTCTGAGAACTGTAGTCTTGTCAGTTTGCTGTGAATTAATGGTAGCATCAGGGTTTCCTAATCCGTGGGCTTTTTGCTTCATTTTTGCTACTCAAAATGTGGTTCATGGACTAGCAGCAGGGGCAACCCCTTGGAAGCTTGTGAAAGATGCAGAATCTGAGGCTCACCCTGGACCTATCAAATCAGAATGTGCACAGTAACAGGATCCTGGGTGTAGGTGTGCACACTGAAGACTGATAGTGTGTGCCTTGCCGTGTTCCTCACCCCTGCCTTTCTGTTTCTGAGCCTTCCAGCCCCCTAGACTTAGGAGAGCCATGGGGGCAGCAAAGACAGTTGTGCTAGCTCTGGATTTGAATAGGGAAGGTTTCTAGGCCCATGGTCCTATTGGAATGTCGGCTTTTTGGTTCCAGGTGGTGGTAGCAATCTATAGTAGGGAGAGTGGCCAGCTGTACAAAAGGACTCTAAGGTAACAGAAAGGAATAGTGAGACCATGGCGGGGGGCATTCAGAGTGATTTAATAGACCCAGAAGGAAGAGGTCTCTGGGTGGGTTAGCACGGGCAGAATGAGAAGGAATTATAGGCAGGTCCACACCAAGGGTTGTGATGTGTTGGGGTGGTGGAGTAATGCTCCGAGCCCTCCAGCCCCCTGCTCTGTGATGGAAGGCTGGGAGAGGAGCTCAAAAGACATCTTTTTTTCAGCTGAATGTGAGAAGTCCCTGCCAGATCAGATGTTCAACTTTAAAACAAATGGAGGAAAAACAATCAAATGCAGTCATCTAGAAAAATCCACTTTTCCTATTTCATAAAAAGCAAGAGCCCGTATGATAATCCCTCCCTTGGCACATGTTAGAGATTTCTTTATTGTTTCTTTGCTTGTGGCCAATTCTGCCACACCCAGCTAGGGGCCTGGGCTATGTTGACTTCATTTGCACCAGGTCAGCATGCTGGTTCCAAATTGGTAGGTACAGAGCTAAATTTAAGCAATTTTCCAGGAGCAGGACGTGCCTGCCTATATGGAAGGGACGGTGAGGAGGATGGTAGGTAGTGAATGGAGGACACAGGGTCCCTGCCCTCCCCAGAGTGCAGAGGTGTGCACTTCCCAGCGTAGACAGTGGAGGGGACTGGGTCTTTCCCCCCACATAAGCCATGACTGAGACCTCTTAACTGCCAGGACTGATTTTCTTGACTTTCTTGCAAGGAGCAGGGCAGGGCACACAGTATCAGTCTTTGGTGTGCACACCTACACCCAGGATCTTGTTACTGTGCAGATTCTGATTTGGTAGGTCCAGGGTGAGCCTCAGATTCTGCATCTTTTGCAAGCTTCCAAGGGGTGCCCCTGCTGCTAGTGAATGAACCACACTTTGAGTAGCAAAAAATGAAGCAAAAAGCCCACGGATTAGGAAACCCTGATGTTACCATTAACTCACAGCAAATTGGCAAGACTAATGCTATGTCCTAGATATAAACACAGTGCCTAGTATTTACCCTACAAATGCTCAGTAATTATTTATTGAATGAACTTTGACAAAACCCAAACACGGAGGTAGCCATAGGGTAATGCATTCAGGAGAGCTGGGCATCAGGACTGAATGTTGCTTTTTTAGCTGCGTGATCCTGGACAAGCTCCTGAACATTTGTTTATAAAGTGATGATTGTGTTGTTTACCACCTGGAGATGTGGAGAGGATTAAATGAAGTCCCATGTGAACAGCATATAATTGATTTGAAGAATTTAATTCCAAAGGGGGATTCCTGTCCTCCTGAACATTGTTATCCCCACAACATCCCCAATTCACACACCTTAAGGGAAAGAAACAAAAGCAAAGAATAAAATTCCACTTAGATTTCACAGGGACTTAGACTTGAGGCTCCATAGGGGTGAAGAGCTCAGAATAGGGGTGTGGATGACATTGGAACTGACCTTTATTCCTCCTCCTCCTCACATTTCACACTGAGTGCTTTGGCCTGTCCTGACTCAGCCACTGTCATGACCTTTGCCACCACCTGGATCCAAGCCCTGCTTGTATTTCAACTGGGTTCCTGCAGTCACCACCTGACTGGCCTCTGGCTTCATCTCTTGTACCATCTAAGTTTATTTTCAACTTCATAGCCAGAATAATGCTGGTCAAACACAAATCTCTTTGTGTCAGCCCTCTGCCCAGAAATCTTCAGTGGTTTCCTATCTCATGCAGAACAAAGCAAAATTTCCCACCATGGCTTCAAACCTTCCCACCTCTTGACTTCTCTGGCCTTATCTATTTCTTCTTGCTCATTCTATCCTGGCCTTGGTGGTCTTTACCAAACATGTTAATGCATCATGGCCTTTGCACATGCTGTTTTTTTTTTTTTCTGTTTTAAAACATTTGCCCCCATTTTCCCCTAAGCATCTTCATGTCTTTGCTCAGTGTCACCTTTGTATGATAATTTATCTGACCTTCCTATGGAAAGCCAAACACTGTTTCCATCTCTCATCTGGTAATTCCTAGCACCTATCTACTTTATTTCTCTCTATTGTACTTAGGACTGTATAATATATTTTATATTTTACCTATTTGTCTATCTCCCACAAGCAGTTGCTCATTGCTGTATTTTTATCTCATAGCACCCTGCCTAGTGCAGTAGTTGAAATACTTTTCGAAGAAATGAATTATTCAGGTTTTGCCCACATAGAATCTTGTTATGAGGCTTAGTGTGGAGTACAAAGATCCCCAGATTTATCTGGGCGATGTTATAGATAGTAGCCTGAGTGAGGCAGCTCCTGTGAGATGATATAGAGTAGGGACTGGAGTTCTGTTGTTTTGTCTTCAGGGATCTGGGGTTAGGAATGTGCCACTGGGCAGAATTTATTAACTTGTCTTAGCAGCTGCTTTCTAAACTTCTATTTTCCTGCAAACTTCCTAATTTTCCCATTTCCTTCTTACTCTCAATTACCACAGCATCTCTTCCTTTTACCTCCCCTTCCTCCTTGTGTCCATTCATCATTTACTGAATTTCTTGTCTGCATTCTTCATCCACTGAGCTTCCCTACACTGGTACATCACCTACCATCCATGCTCCTGGACTGAGAACTGAAATGGATTCCTACTTATTTGGTTTTCAAAGTACTGACCCTGCAAGCTCCTATGTTGAACCATGCTGGACTCCACCTACAATTCTGGAGAATCCCCATCATGATTCCCAAGGAGCCTCCACATGTCAGTGCTTTGGTCTTTGTGGTTTAAACAAAGAACAGCTCTTACCAATACCAGTGTGATCTCTTTCTAACTTCTAGTGAAGAACAGGGAGCTGCCATGCCATGGCTTCAGACTTGAGTCTTGATGTTGCTTGCTAGCTCTGCATCTTCTGTACATTACTTTACCTCTTTCAGGTGCTCTGAACCTCAGCCTGGCACTTGATGAAAAATGAGAGCAATACAATTGACCTCATGTGTTTGCCATGAAGACCGAGCAAGATCATGAATGTTAACACTTAACATAGAACCTAGACTAGAACCCGGCATGTAAGCAATACTTGCTAGCATTATTGGCATTATGATGTTTTTGTCCCTGATATAATCAACTCTCTGGCTTGATTTTCCAATGAGACAGGGCCCATATGTGGTGTGGTGTGGTGTGTGGTGTGTGGTGTGTGGTGTGTGTGTGTGTGTAGTAGGTAGGAAGGTGTGGAGAAATTTACAAGTTATCATTGTAAATTCATCAAGAAATAAATAGGGGATTTATAGCTTCAGGCAAATAATTCTGCAGCTTTCCCCAGGATTATTTTAGTGCCAGAAAAAAGACACTCCTAGAATGGATTATAATCTTTAGGCATTTAGAATATAAAACAGCTCCTTGAGCTCCCTGTTGTATTATGAGAAAGCAGTAACAGTTTAAGATGTGACCCACAAACAGGCCTCTGTGGAGTCCTTCAATAAAAACTTTGTGAAACAGATCTTCTTAACCCCCTACAGTGTCACAGGAAGAGAAGACAGAATCTAAATGCTGGGGCCAAACTTGACAATGGTGGCCATAAAAACCTTTCAAGTTGGATGGGAATATTCCCTCCCATCCCTCACCTGGAAAGTTCCCAGTTAGCCTGCGAGATCCAGACCCAGTGGCCAGCCCACCAGGGCAGCAGGAGTGCCTGGCTCCATCCTCCATGGTGCTGGGCCCATCCATGCCTCTCTCACCATGGGTCTCAACTCAGGTTCCAATCCTGCTCCCATATCTTCATCCGGCCTGTAAGGCAGGGACATCCTTGAGGACAGGGATGAGGTGTTGGGGCAACTTTGGATGTCCAGGCCCCATGGAGGGCTATGGCATGTGGTGGCCGGAGGGAGTAAACGATGTTGCTTGATTTCCTATCACATTTTCCAGAACTCGGCATATGCTGTGTTACTTAATTCTTGCCACTACCTAATTCTCTCAGCTGGAGGGCTTGTCTTTTCCTACAGAGGAGTAAACCGAGGCTCAGAAATTTTATGCAACCTGTGTCACATTAGTCATAAGTGGCAGAGCTAGGATTCAAGCTCATAGGTTACTCTGAAGGCTTTACCTGCTTGCTTTCTTCCTTTCCATCTCTTTTTTTCCTCTATTTTGGTTTCCTGCTAGTGGAGTGTGTGGATTCCTAGCTCAGTGTCATCATTCATATTCTGTGTGACTTTGGGTATGTCACCTAGGTTCTCTGTCTCAGTTTCTTTGTCTGTCAGGTTGAATAACCATAGTACTTTCCTGTAGGGATGTGGTATAGTTTAAATCAGATTATATACGTATATATAAATAAATAGAGGTCTCAGAACACCACTTGGTAGTATGCAAATATTTGCTGTTACTACTGTAATTTTCCTTCTCCAGTCATATCGTGTGCCTTTCCTAGATGCGCATTATGCTTTCTATGCTGCCTCTGGTGTTGAATGAATGAATTAGGGTGACAGCTGAGTGTGTGTGGCAGACAGCCAGGCTCTTTCCAGGTGAGTCCAGCAGGTGGCTTTGGGCCCACACTTAAATGACACATCAGTCTGTGCCTGTGGTCTCACCTGGCTTCAGAGGGCTGTTGAGAATGGTTATTGTAAAGCTCTAGGAGTTTAGGCTGAGCACAGAAATATGGCTCAACATATAGCCTCAGTGTGGTTCTCTAAAACATCCCCCAATCCTTCAGCATCCACTTGCAGTGTCCCAAGACACAGTTTGCACAGTGGTTTCACGCAAGGCCACTGGAATCTGACCTCCTGGGTATGAATCTCATCTCTGCTACTTGGCAGCTGTGTCACTATGGACAATTTATTTAATTAGTCTGAACCTCTGTTTTCTCATCTGTAAAATGGAGATAATAATAATAGACCTCATAGAAAATTATTGTGAGAGTTAAATGTATTAATACCTCTAAAATGCTTGAAAGAGTATCTGGCATATTATAAGAGCTCTGTAGGTGTTGATTGTTATTATTATGATTGGGACAGCACCTAGTAAATTTTCTGTGTGGTTCAGCAGCGAAAAGCTGTTTAGAAGTCAGGGCTCTCTACAAATGGGAGAGGGTGGAGGAGTCGAAGCAAATTCAATTCCTTCTCCAGTATTAACTGATCAGTTAAGTCTCTCATCTGGCAGGAAGGAGCAGGAAGTGGGGACAGAGAGGGAGGCCAGGAGTAGCCTGCTGTACAGGAATTGAATACATTGGTACTGGGTTCCCCAACATCTGTCACATCCCTGTTGCTGTGCCTGGTCACAAAGAAATGTGTCGGGTCCTTTCCTCCTCTCACAGCTCTTGCATACACTGCAAAGTTACTGTTGCTTCAAGTTATTCTCACATAAAGTATAAATTATTCTGCCTTCTGAACAATTTAAAGCTAATGTGTATCCCGACCCAGGCAGGAAAACTGAACTGTGGAAAGCCTGGTTTGTGGTCACCTGCCTGGCTTGAATGTATTAGGGTTATTTTCATTCTTTATTCTATAGATCTATCTCTAAAGACGAGGAGCCCCAGGGATCTTGGAGAGGCCTAAAACAGATAGGTTTGGATCATTATCCCAAAAGATGTAATCTTGAATGTCAAAATTCCAAAAGATCATAATCCTGAAAATACAATTCTGAAAAAATTTAAAGAGATATTTGCTTATACTTCTACCTTTGCCCCATTCTCCCCTGTGGGGCTGGGTTTCTTATTTTTTAAAATAGGATTTATTTGAGAAATATATAAAAATATGATAGAAAACTTCATAGGGCCACTTTCTGCAAGGAAATATGAAATAATAACATACATATTTTTGCAGGACTAAATGCTCAGGAACAATGATAGTCATAAGGGTATAACAGTTCTGAGCACAAGGGTCATAAGGGTCAACAGTTATGAACCATATTCATAAAAAAAGGGACAAAAAGCAAAATGTATAAATACACATCCCTAGTATGGTTGGAAATTTTGTACACTCAGCTTTATAACTGGCCATCTGAAATGCTGTGATGGACACGTCTTTTGATGAGATGGATCAAAAACTGGATGGATCAAAAACCACATACTTTGTTGCCCAAAGAGCCAAGAACCTTGAGAAATTTTATCTTTTACAAATGCAGATGTACAAAAAGGACATCTCTTCATGTATTGAGGAAGTTTCTATATTTTTAACACACTTACAGAATGCTTAAAAAGCCAACATTGTGATCATGCACTTTCACAGAGTCAAATTTACAAAAAATAAATCAGAAGTTTTAAAAAGTCTTTATGCAATGTATACTTCCAGTAGTGGAAATGAAACAAAGGATAAAATTCATAACATAGCAACTGTAAAATATAAAGCTAACGTGCCTCCTCTAACGCAAGCTGCACACCGAACTCAACACTTTGAACAACACTGCTGCACAAGAATCTACTTATCCTACCATGGACACATTTATTTCTGAACCAGTCAATAACTTTGCTGGTTCGTTCATGTGAAGGTAGCTTTAATTCATTAAAAGTCTTCTGGAATTTTCTCAGCTGGAAGGTGCATTTTTAAACTGAAAATTTCATCGCTGTTGTATTGCGTGGCCGATCCACTCATCTGAATTTTCTGCCAAATGCATGGGGCTGAATGTAAAAAACAAGTTTTGTTGGTAACACTTGGAAATTCACTTTTAGAAACCTTAATTGCACCTAATGCCAAATCTGTCATTATGGTTTAGGGATTCAATTGAAATCCATTTTCTTCTGGAAAGTCCACCAACTCTTCAAACACGCATCTATAAAGTGCTTTGCTTTTTATAGTCATTAATACATAAGAGGGGGGATAGTATTTCCAGATCCAACAGGGATATGAATCATAAGTATTTGATAAAATCAGTGGGGACAATTTTGCAAATTATTTTTCTTAGCCAAAGTGAAGCATGCACTAGTTTTTCCATGTTAGACTTAGTAGTAAATATATCTTCTTTGAAAGAATAGTTCACTGTTTAAGATATAGCAACCCCTAGGTTAGCATGTGCGCTTGGTTCAAAAGGTCACCGACCTTGTGGAATTCTTTGTATTCTCTGATGAAGAACATTGTTGAAGGCAAGCATGGTGCTAAGTGTGGGGGGACAGAAGTAGTACAGTGAAAAATTTGGCAACTATACTGTTTGCCACTCAAAATGCACTAATCTCCTCCCTAGAATTTAGCTTCCTATCCCTCTTACATATACTTGTATTCTTTTTTTCCCAATGGGAATTGTAGACTTTGGGATTTGGCTTTCAGGATTTCCAAAATTCAGCATTTGAATATTTAGAGATTGTGATTTTGAGATTTTGATCTTCAGGGATTTTAGATTTTAGGAATTTGATCTTTTAGATTTTAACATTTGAGATTGTGGTATTCGGGGTTGTTTTGGGATTATGATTGGCACCAATGGCAGACACTAATTTCAAAATCTTCAAATGCAAGCAGAGATGGCATGGCAGGTGGAACTGGTCCCTCTTCCTAGCCCTGTGTGAATCCCTAGGGAGGGAAGGAAGAACTGTGGTTTGCTATATCCAGGCCAACTGCGACGGGTATTTCTCTCTTATAGAGGGTGAAAGGAAGCTCAGGAAGGTGAGCCCTGAGATTCAGAGCTCTTGTTCAAGGTCGCTCAGCTGTGGGCCCTGGAGTTGGGATTAAACCTGGGTCTGTCTGATGCCAAAGCCACACCTTTTCCACTGTGTCACCTTCTGCTTTTTTATAACACACTTCCCCAAGGATCCCTGTGCTATTTTCAGAAATGAGGTAACAATGTTGGTTGCAGAAATCAAGTAAGCAACCAATTTTGTTGTTCTTATTGGCCTAAATGAAAATATGTAAGGTAAAATCAGGCCAATTTCACTCTGAGAAGAGTATGCGTGACTCTAAAATATGTTGTGTGAATTTGTGCGAGGAAGAGCTCACTGTCCTATGCTGCGCTAGGCAAGTGTGCAGTACCATGGGTGCTCCAGTAATAGAGATGTTTGTAGGAATGACGATCAGGGGACCAGCTGAGCTCCAGGGTGCTGCTTGCATTGAAGAAAGGGTGTGCAACTAGTATGAGGCCACACTGGACTGGTGGTCCTCCCCTAGATAGAATGTACTCAAAGCAGGCACATTTGAGTGGCCCTTGGCAGGCTACTAGGCTGGAGCTGGGCCATTTACAGTGATTTGGAACCTTATTAAAGTATCAACCATATTCAAGCCATTCCTCGTGGAGTTGTGTGTTGTGGGTAGCACTGTCTGCATTCCTCACTAACCTGGGAGCTTTGGACAGAAGAAGAGTGACCCAAAACCTGCTGGTGGAAGTGGCGGAAGTGATGCAACTGACATTTAAATCATCAAGTTTCCAGGCCTTAGACGATTGGTTCTTTTAGCACTCAGGAGGCTGAGGCAGAAGGATTGCTGTGAGTTCAAGGACAGCCTGAATTACATAGCAAGACCCTGTCTCAAAAACAAAAACAAACAAAACAAAACAAAAAGAAAGAAAAAAAAAAAAGAAAAGAAAAAGAAAGTTGGTTCTCAAACTTTGTGTCCCAAAACATTATCTAGGAAGCATATTAAAATGCAGATGTTTAGGCTCCACGTTGAGAGGGTCTGGATGAGCCTAGGGTTCTGCATGTAACAAGTGTATGGTAGTCCGGGTTGGCTGGTTCATAAACCACTCTGAGATCAGTGGCTCAAGGTCTGAGAGTGGTCAGTATCAAGATCCTAGAGGGCTGAACCTCTGAGGTGGGAGCAGCCAGTACAAATGGTCATAGAGCAGCAGTGTCATCAGTGGTTTTAGAATTTCAGGCTGGAGTTTAGTGCAGGGTGTCAGTCCCCATGGGTGAAGTAGAGTAGAAAGGAAGAGCCAGGGCAGAAGGCCAGACAAGCAGGATTAGATAAGGAAGATTTAGCCCACAGCTCATGGGGGCCTGCTAGGGCCAAATTCATCTCTAGTCCATAGAACATGGAACAGATTGGTGGGATCAGTTAATACCAATGGAAAGTTGTTGTCACCGTGGAGTTAATGACAAGAGGCCAAATGAACAGGGTTTGGGATGAGTTACTGTGGTTGATTTAAAATCTGTAAGTGGATTTCCATCACACCGAGAATGTCTGCCTGCAGTTCCACTTGCTAATAATATGCTAGCAAAACTTTGAAGATCATAGTTCTTTGAAGATTCCAAGGTCGCAACCTATACCCTGGGGCCTTCCCAAGTCTATTCACTTTGCTTCATCCCCTTCGCCCACCAGACATATTTTATTAAATGGTCGAGAACTCAAGGTGTCTTCCATCTCTCCTCCTACCTGCTTATTCCTAGCTCCTTCAAAAGCAGCTAAAGGAAGCACAAATCTGTCCAGTGACTTGGGCCCTGCCACCCTTGCCAGGACCTGACCTTGTTACTCTTCTGGCCTTCTTGTCTGTTCCTAGACACAGGGATTAGTGTTGCAATGGAGAAGAGGACATAGAGTCCAGTTAAACTGGAACAGTCTTGGGAATAGTGGAAAAGCAGGGGCCACTGGGCTCTCCCTAAAGAATCAGAGGTGTTGGGTTGATCAAATTCAGGTGACTTTGGCCCTAGTTGCACTGTGGTCCTAAGTCCAGGAATGGTCTGGAGTTAGGAGTGGGGTAGAAAGGGTTGCAGGTATCCCTGGGGTCTACCAGCACATACCTTCACCTTCACCTCCTTATATACAAACTTGTATTTATGTCTCTTGATGTATGTGCCCAGCCATACATATGTGTGAATGTGTGTGTGTGTGTGAAGTATATACAACCTACCGTGAGTTGAGACAGACCAGGAAAACATGCCCACGAGCTTCGGCAGCATCTCAGGGTTCCCAGCAAGTTGGGGGAACACACAGGCAGGATGTCCTCGTGGTCATTGGCTCCAGCTACTTATCCAATGTCTGCACCATCCATTGGCTCAGCCAGATCTGTGATGGACAGGCAGTCCATTTTCACATCACCTGTCTTCTTATGCTTGCATAAGGGATGGGCAAACAAGGACTCTGAGCGTGTGTCATCTTTTTTGGGGGAGTGGCTTCTGCTTTGTCTTTCTGTCCTGTGAATTCTAAGACCTACCTCTGCTTTCCTTGCTACCCATGCAGCTCATGACTCATTCTTCAGCTGTCTATTCAGAAGTCACTGCTTCAGAAATGGCTTCCTGACCTCCTGCTGTAAAAGGGGGTCACCTAATAATCCTCCCCCTGTTCTTACCTTGACTAATCCTCCTGGCCTTTATTACATTGATGGGTATTACTTTAGTTATATTATTTATATGTCAGTCATCTCTTCCTCATTAGCCTGTAAATGCCATGAAGGGATGATCAGTCCTCCTTTATTCACCACTTGCCTCCCAATGCTTTGGGAAAGGTACTGGGTTTCTCCATAGCTCCTTGCCGAATGAGGAAATAGATGAACCAAGGAAGAGCCAGCCCTTGGAGAGTCAGTAGAGCTTTGATGGAAGATAGTCAGCAAGTCATTAAAGACAATGGAAACAATACCAGTAAAATTAGAGAAAGAGAGGTGATGCCTGACATCTTTAGGATCTGTTGGTAAACCTACTGGTTAGTGCACTTGACTTGTGTAGGGGCAGAGTGGGAAGGCAGGCAGGGCCCAGAATGCTGAGTTTGAATTCTGAGCTGAGGATGTGAGATTTCATTCATTAGATGATGGCAAGTCCCTGAAGTCTTCTGGGCAGGAGAGGGGTAATAGCAGTGGGGAGACCACTCCATGGTGGTGTCCTAGAGAAGAATCCAGAAGTAGGATAAGCAGGAGGAGGATGTTATTGCAGTAGCCCAGGGAGGAAGTGGTAGATTGCTGAACCCGAGTAGTGACAGTGGGAGGCAGGAGGGAGAAACAGATGTGAGGGGTGCGGGGAAGGAAGAAATGGTAGATTTTGGTGGCTGATTGGATGTGGGGTGAGGGAGTTTCTTAGCCATTCAAGGGAAAAATGCTACCTCCCTCCTCCTCTAACTTCAGCTCAATGGCAGGAGTGTATCAGCGACAAAGGACTGGCATGATCTGAGCCTGGAAGCATCTATAGAAAGTAACAAAGTACAGGCAGCTGAATGTGAATGAGGAAAAATTTGTATCACTAGACAGTTCTATTGCAAAATGTGGAAGGAAACAAGCATTTATTAAAAAAAAAAAAAGCATCTATTGGGAACACGGTGCCCCATCCCTTCCAGTGGCTGAATTGCTCTAGAGGAATCCACTCCTACCCACTGTCATGTGGGCTGTGTGTCCTTGAAAGAGGATTGAAATAATGGCCAGAAGCAGCTTTCCTCAAGCTTTTTGGTCACAAGATCAGCCTGAACTTCAGTTATGCCTGAGATGGGACATGCTGTCCTGCTAAAATATGTAGAATTTTAGAGAGATTAAAAAAATACATCAATGAAAGCTGCAGTTGGCCAATTCCACAGCAGCGTTCCCACTAACCATACACACCTTTGCAAGTCACTTGACTGCTCCGGGTCTGCACCTCACTTGTACAGATTAGGGTCTGGAGGAGACATGATTCTGTGTCCTTGATGGAACCTACTTGTGGTGGCTCCAGCTGCAGTGGGGGAAGAGGAATTTACAGACTCTGTTTAGGTGCCAAGTACCTGGAGTCAAAACTTTCCAGGGAATATCTTCTTTCCCCCCACTGAGCTCCAGTATTAAACAACGTCCCCTCCCCATTACCTCTCTATTAAGTAGAGACACTCACTGACAGATTTCCTTCTTTTTAGGCTGAGGTTATTTTATCCTCATCTTCCACGAGGTTATATGTAGGGTTAGTGTAATTTTGACTGAAATTTATATCCTATCAGGCAAGCAAGAGAGCATCACGGTTAGGAAGCCGGGGAAGGGGAAATGGGGAGATGCAGGTCAAGACGTATGGTTTTCTTCAGTTATGCAAGATGAGTAAGTTCTGGAGGCTTAATAAATAGCATGGAGACTATAGATAAGAATATTGTATTGTATATGGAAAATGTGCTAAGGGGGCAGATCTTAAGTGTACTCACCGCATGCACACACGCACGTGCTAACTGCCTAAGGTGATATATGTTAATTAACTTGGTTGTGGTGATCACCTCACAATATACTCATATATCAAAATATCCTTTACTTTAAATATATATAACTTGTATTGGTCAATTATATACCCTAACAAAGCTTAAAGAGAACAACAAAAGAACACAGGAGCAAGTGAAGCAGGAAGTAAGTAAGTGTGAAGTTGGGATTTGAACCCAGAAACTCTGGCTCTGAGTTCCCTGACCAACACACTCCTTATTGCCAGTCCCTTTCCATTAGTCTTCCAGGGCCACCATAACAAAATATCACAAACTGGTGCTTTCTCCAACAAGAACTTATTTTCTCATAATTCCTGGCTGAAAGCCCAAGATCAAGGTTTTGGCTGGTTTGATTTCTCCTAGGGCCTCTCCTAGGGCCTCTTTTTTCGGCTTGCAGATGATGGCTTTCTTGCTGTCCCCTTACATGGCCTTTTTTCTGTATGTATGAATCCCTGGTGTCTCTTCCTGTCATTCCAAGGACACCAGTCCTGTGAGATTGGGAACGCCCTTGTGATTTCATTTAATATTAATTACCTCCTCAAAGGGTCTATCTTCAAATAGCATCACATTGAGGATTTCCTAAGATTTCAAAGTTCAGACTACTCTTGGTCTTATTTGTTTTACCCCAGGCCTCTAAAAGTTATGGCTCCTGAAAAAAGTTACCCTGGCATAAGTCACAGAACTAAAGCCTTGTCTTATCAGCCTTTTTTTTTTGGTGCGGGGGGCTCATCTTGGGTCATCACTTATCCTGATGGATTTCACCTGCATGTGGATCCCTGCCCAGGCCCAAGGGTCACGCTGTCCAAACTGGAGATTATTCTGCAAAATTTACTACCCACTTTCCCTAGGGTGATATTCTAAATATTTTACAATCAGTATAATGATGACACTGACCATTCAGCTGTAAACAGCTGGTTCAGCTGAACTAGTATGTTTTGGCTGAAAGTCAGCTCTGACTGCCCCATCAATCCCTGTTATGGTTTAGATTTAAAATGTCCCCCCAAAGTCTCATGTGCTCAGAGGGGGGGCTTTTGGAAGGTGACTGGATCCAGGGGGCGCTATACTCATCAGTGGATTAATTCATTCATAGATTCATAGCTGAATGTGCTGTTAGGAGGTGAGGCCTTTTTATAGGTGGGTCACTGGGGGTCTAACCTGGAAAGGTATATTTTTGTCCTTGGCTCCTTGTTCCCCTCTCTCTGCTTCCTTGCTGCCATGTGTTGAACAGCTTTCCTCTGTCATTCTTTTCCACTATGCCATTTCTCCCTTGGAGCCAGTCAACCATGGACTGAACCCTCTGACACCATGAACCAAAATAAACCTCTCCTCATTTAAGTTGTGGATGTTGGATATTTTGTTCCAGTGATGAGAAAGTGACTAATACAACTCTCTCCCTAATAATGTATTTATGTAATGTTTCCTCTATGGCAAAAAGTAAGTGGCTGCACTTACATGCCCATCAACTTTCAGTCCCCTGCCTGTAGCCCCCTACCCTTTTCCTACAAAATACTCTACTTTCTTCATTACAGCTGGAGTTCCTTTTTGTTTCTTGGAACCCAACAGTCCATCAGCTATACTCATTCATTCAGTGAGTATCTACAGAACACTTTTTGTGTATCAGATGCTGCGCTGGATCCTGGGGGTAGAGAAAGGAGCAAACAGACACATTTGAGAATTTACATTTGAGAATATTCCAGTATTTCTACTACTTCTTTATAAAGTATAATATTGAGTTACAAAGTTATTGTATCATTGGGGATTGGAATGAAGGAGGAACAACAGCTGTGATGAAAGTGGAGGGGTCTCCTGCTTAACTTTTGCCAGCCTCAATTTACCACTTTGAGAGGTGAGACCTTTCCCCTTGCACTTTTCAGTTTGCCTGGATCCTGCTCTTAAGTGGATTACTCACCTGGAACCACACCAACCATGTGTCTGACTGTATGTTTTGCTGTCCTGTAGAAGTTCTTACCTCACATGCTGTGCAGCACAGTGGATACTATGTAACATTACAGTGGATACTATGTAACATTACAGTGGATACTATGTAACATAAGACTTTTCCAGGTCTTTTTGGACAATGAGCTAAGATATCTCTCCCAAACCCTACCTTTCTTTTTACCTTCTCTCATTTCGTATTGGCAGGAAGCCAAGTCTCAACAGTGGAATTGCTCCATGGTTTGACAGACAGGAGTCTGGAAGCCTCCTGCCTTTACTTGTCCCACATAAGACATCCTATTGTGCCAGTAGAATCAAGTGTGCTCCATCTTGAGCATGCCAGTGTGGAATTCTGTCAAATCTCTTGCCCCCACGCTTGCACTGCTCTTTTTCCTGCAAATTCATTTGCTTTTGGTAATTTTGTGTCATAAATCAGGCCTGAATCTAGTGTGCATTCTCATTTGGCCCTTAATATTCTCCATTTAACACACACTACATTATTGTAGGTCAGTAATTTTTGCTTGCACTAATGGAAAACCCAATCTAGATAGGCTAAACCTAAAAGGGGGGTCTGTTTCCTTTGAAACTAGTTCGGACAAGGCTTTAATCAGGACACAAATGAAGTGATGAGAACGTGGCTTTTTTCCCCCCTACTCTTTGAATTTTATTCTTTAACACTGATCCCATTGTTGAGGAGACCTTTCTTTCCTGTGTGAATATGACTGCTAATGTCTTCCCTGGTGGTTTCCTCATTCATATATGTGAGGAGTCTTGATTGGCTTGATATTGATCACATGCCTTTTCCTCAACCAATTGCAGTGGCCAGGGCAAATGAGCTAGAGTGGCCTAGGCCAATCAGGGCTGAAGTCCTGTTGCTACTGGTGGAGCTGATCTCAACCTCATTGTCTGGGTTGAAATTTCAGGATGATGTTAGGAAAAGGCAAAGTGAGAATAGATATTGGGGTAGTGGCAGACATGCCCTACATCAAGCAACTTGACCCTTGTGTTGTATTTCCACCCTTGCCTTTCCCAAATTTATATGGCTTTCAGTATGGTTTCTTTGATAGAAGTTTTGTGAATGTTTTAGTCTGTCTTGCAAGTCCCTCACATTACCCCCTACCCCCTTAGTTCCTTCTTAGGAGTATTGTCTCGGAGATGTCATGCCATCTTTCTTGACCCCATACCAAGTCATTACAAATAGCTTAGATATACTCTTTCCTGCAACAGAAAGGGGGAAAGTTATGGCACAGACTAAATACAGGTTAATAATGATAGATACATTGAATGCAGGTAAAACAATCCAAGTTTTTAAGATCTTGGGAATAATTTTATTGATTTTCTTGGCTTAATAGCTATGACATTTATTACGATTTATGGTCCTTAAATTTATATTCCTTAAGTGTCAGTTTTATCTTGATAAATCGCTCAGTCATTGAACTTGAAGAGCCTTGGTAGTGATCTAATCCAAGACTCTAAATTTTTTAAAATTAGAAAATAGGTCCAAAGAGGTTATGGGTACTGCCCATGCTCATATAGCAATGCCCCTGGCATCCTGATCTCGGTCTAGTACTTTCATTGTCCTTGTGGGCAGAGACGGTGGTAGGGTGGTAGGGTAAGTACCAAGTGGCAGTAAACCACATGACTAAGTGTTTGCACCACACTTCCTACCTGGTACTTATGTTCTCACTGGAGCAGCTAAGGCTCCCATTACAAAATTATGTTCATCCTGCTTCCTTTAAAAAGAAAAGTAGAATTTTATTATTAAAATTAATGAAGTTAAACACCATATTTCTCCAGCAGATCGTAAAAGAAATAAAAGCCAGAAGTACACTTAAGTACTTTCTTACTATTCATCAATTGTGACTTATAAGTAAACTCATCATAGCCATCTTTACAAACTTTGACTAAAGTTTTTTTCTGATGAGAAAAAACTCCTCCATGAGATTAATAAGATTTTTTGGAATATCAGTCCTGTTAGGTATCAAAAATGCTTGCAGCTGCTTTTGGCTGATAGCATCCACTCATTCCACAATGAGTGGTTGAATTCTTCAGACTAGAAAGTCATCCATATGATGCTTTAGTTCTCAGTTTACTGAGACCAGGGGGCTGGGTTTTACTTTTCTTAGTCTTCCATTTGTGTGATTATACTTATCATAGTAATGACAACATATATGTGTATATAAATGCATGTATATGTATATATGTACAAATATAGACATATATTCTTACTTATATTAGCTCAATTAATGTTTATAACATCTTTACTATGAAGCATTATTATTACTACATATACATTTTACAGCTGAGAAAATAAAAGTCCAGGAGGTTACATAACTTACCCAAGGTTATACATCTGGTAAGTGGTAGACCTAAGATTCAAACTCAGGCAGTCGGGCTCCAGAGTCCATGTCCCAAACCTCTACAGACAGTGAGAGCCTTGAATAGGGTCTATATAGACTGGAATTGAAAGTCTATTTATTTATTGTTTTATTCTTTTATTTATTTTGGTGCTAGGGATCAAATCCAGAACCTTGTGCATGCTAGGCAAGTGCTTTATCACTGAGATACATCCTCAGCCCCTGAATTTTTCTTTTAATTAATTTTTTCTCAGATAAGGAGACACTTTTCTACTTTCTTTTATTTATTTATTTATTTATTTATTTATTTATTTATTTATTTATTTTTGTGGGTACCAGGGGGTCGACCTCAGGACCTCGCACGCCAGCAGGCGCCCGTGCTGCTGAGCGATATCACCAGCCCCTTTTTTGTATGTGGGTTCCGGGAGTCGAACTCGGGCCCTCGCGCTTGCCGGGCAGGCGCTTAAGCCGCTGAGCCATCTCACCGGCCCCTATTTATTTATTTTTTGTGGGTACTGGGGGCTGAACTCAGGACCTTGTGCGCCAGCAGGTGCCCATGCCGCTGAGTGATATCATCAGCCCTTTTTTCGTGTGTGGGTTCCGGGAGTTGAACTCAGGATCTTGTGCTTGCCAGGAAGGTGCTTATGCCACTGAGCCATCTCACCAGCCCCTCTACTTTCTTTTAAATAATAAAATCAATTTTATTTCCAGCTTACTCTGAAGAGATCGCTAAAATAATCTTGTAAATATTTGTTTGCAACTTTTGGTTATATGGATCCGTGATCTGTTTTCTCCCCTCAAGTGCTTGTTTATAAGAGAAAGGACTATTTTAACAGAGTTTTCAAGTAAGTCTCTACTCAGATAAGTAGATTTTGTTTATCTAGCTCTCTGAGAAATGGTTCTTCACTTAGCTGTTCCAACCTTGACTCTTCAGACAGGCAACATGGAATGGTGGTAAGAGCACTGGATTGGAGGACTGAAGCCTCAGCTTCATGACATGAGTCACTTTCCCAGTTGGCTCTTTGGTTCCCTCAATTGTTAAAAGAAGCATTTCAATTAGAGGACCACTGTCTCAGTTACTTTTTTTGTCACTGAGACAATACCCACACCCACAAGTTAGAGGAGGAAAGGTTTATTTTAGCTCACAGTTTATAGAGGTTTCAGTCCAGAATCAGCTGACTCCAAGGCAGCGTGGCATGGCAGAGGGGTATCGCAGAGGAGAAACAGCCCATGGCATGACAGGCAGGAAGCAGGAAGCAGTGAGCCTCCCTTCTTTCATTCCCTTTTTATTTCATTCAGGCTACAAGCCTATTGGTTAGTGCTACTCACACCCAGAGTGGGTCTTCTGTCTTTGGTAAATCCATTCAGCCACACCCAGAACTATGCTGATAAATTAGTAGACTAATCTGATTATCACAAGCCTATAATCCATATTCACACACCCTAGATCCAGACACCTCTGAAAAGCCCCATCTATGAACACATGAGGCTTTGGGATAACATCTACATACAAGCCATAACAACTGCTCAAGTTTGTTCAACCCTAAACACCCTTCATCTTAGTTATTTTTTTAATGCACCCCCAAAGTATATTGTATCTTTAAAAACTCTCTTTCACAGTAGGTAACAGAAATCTTGATAACAATAGATTAAATAACGTGGGATGTTCTTTTTTATACTAGAGAAGCTCAAAGGTGGTGGAGGTGTGTTCATGGCCATGTAGATGCTCATAGATGCCACAGTGTCTTCTATTTTCTTGCTCTGTCAGTCATAGTACAGTATGTGACTTTCATCCTCATGATTCCAAGATGGATGTGTGCCTCCAGGAGTCTGACCTTGTTCCCAGTGTGGGGGGATGGGGGAGAAAGAACAGGAAGTGCTGGTACTCAGCAAATGGAAGCTTTCCTCAGACTTCCTCCCTCCCCTGATGACTTCTGCTTTTGTCTCATTGGCCAGAATTGGACCACATGACTTCTCCTAGCTATGAGGAAGTCTAGGAAGGTAAATATTTTCAGCTGAGGATATTGTAGTCTGAACATAGTTGGAGATTTCTAGTGAGAAGAAAGTGGAGACTAGGATGAAGGAACAGCCAACAACTCTCATGTGTATCATTATTATTTGTTTCTTTTAAACTTAAAAGCAGACAAGTAGATGATCAAATAAATGAACCTCTTTAATTCCCTGTTTGTTTTTTTTTTTCCTTTTCTGGGTGGATACTAGAATTCCTCCTTGATTGGCTTCTATTATTGTTAAAAATAATGAGCTATTGATAATATATAGTTAAGGAAGTTATTAACTATTAATTTATATAAAAAGTCATGGACAATTAGACTAAGACTCTCTTGATTCACCTATCTAGGGGGAGGGATGAGCCTGATTCCTCAAAGTAGGTAGAAGGAGAAACCTGGAGGGGCAACATGGACAGAGAATTTGGGTTCTAATTTCATTTAGTGTACCCATTGGGAAGTGAAACTTCATTTATAAATCACAGTTTATCCTACTTTGTTATACATAAGTAAATAAAATAATGGACTAAATCATTTTCATTCCTTGGAAATTAGCTGTTTAGAAAAGTAAATGTGAGATAAAATATGTATTCATTAATATAGATCCCACTGGGGAAATATTAATTTGGAATTCGTCATAATTCTGGCAGAAGTCAAATTTCAGAGGGATGCTTTCATCTTCTTTAAAGAATAAACTATTTGTAGGCACTATAAAAGCACTTTTATTTATAAAAATAAAAGGAATGGTAAATAGAATTTTTCTTAGCGATTCTGGATTTTTGCTCGGTAATATATTGTTATTTTAGGGCTAGTTTTACTTTTTTTCTGAAAAGTGAAAAAATATATTTCTTTAAAAATGTTCTATGATTCAGACTTTTAAATGGATTTAGATAGAGATCTCTATTTACATATTTCAATGCGTTCTTGCTGCATTATCCCAATAGAAAAATCCATCTCAATGCTGTCTCAGGATTCATTTTGTATGAGCAGGGAGAATCATGACCATCTGGGGACGGTGATCTTTGTTTCCTTCCTGTTTAAAAAACATCGTGGCAAGGCATATGAGTTCAGTCCTTAGTAGGCTAAAGAGTTGCTGAATTACTCCCCTCACTGTCTGTGTTTTGAGATGACATATGTGATCTGCCTGTCATCAAGCATGGCATGTATACTGGTGCTCAGTAGATGGGAGCCACAATTGTTAAAGGCCTATGGTACATTATTAGGGAAGCAGACCATGAAGTCTGATATCCTGTGCCTGGAATTCCATTGCTGACACTTACAACCTGCTTCTCTGTGACCTTCATTTTCTTGTCTATATGTTGTGTGGATTAAATGAGACATGATGGGTAAGATGTCACACAGAGTCTGGCACATACTAAGTCTCAATAAATGATAGGTACTGGTATTTTTTTGTTACCAGTGTAGCTACATGTCTCACCTAGACTTGCCGGTGTTACCAGTGTCTCACCTGAATTTGCATGAACCAAGTCAGACCCATATAACAGGACATTCTCCTGTGTACTTCCTAAATTAGATTTTGGGGTGTTTGAAGCCAAGAAGTTTAATGCAGAGTCTGCCATCACTGTGGTGGATATCGGCTAACTCTGAGCTGAGGGTCATTTGGGAAAGGCTTCATTTGTCCTCTGTGGAAGTCAGAGAGAGAGAAGAACTTTGGCTGTCAACTTTCTAACACCAGGTGGCTCAGTTGTCTTTAAGAAATTATCATGTGCATTTTGTAAAAGTCTCCGTCAGAGACTTTTGCTTGCTCTGTGGCCTATGTATCCTGTCTAGATTTTGTTGTACCCTATCTTTTGATCATAAAGGGCATCCATTTACTTATAGGAAGATTCTGAGTCCTCTTCTGATTCTTTCCACAGTTTTGATCAAAGACATTGTGAGCGTTTGCACATGCTGCTAAGAGAGAAAGCACTCTAATACCACCCTGGGGAAAGAGTTACAGATCTGCTATTGATTGTTCACATTTTCCCTTCCATATTAGGCAGACAGCTAGGTGAGCACCACTCCCAGTATGATTGGTGTTTAACACTGGCAACGTACTTTGTGTTTTTAAAAAGCTTCAAAAATCAATTCCTCATTAACCTGATTGAAAGAGAAGTTATGCCTCCTCTGCTGTGTTTTGAACAGGACATAGATCACTGCAGATGCTCAATAAATATTAAACATTTAATCTTCACCATTTCTCCCACCCGAGTAGGTCACTAGAATCCATTTTCTTAGGGACAGTTTTCTTCTAAACCAGTGTTGCGTTCTGTAATCTACAGGAGGGCTCTCTTAAGAGGTGTGGAACCAGCTTACTGGTACTGGATTTGGAGGTTACACATGGAGTTCCATTTTGCTCTCAGCACTCTTGTTGGAAATCTCTGAAAGGAAGGAGACCAAGCAATGGAGGTACTTGAAATTACCTGGCACATATTCCTAGAGTTGAGCAGCATCTGTCCTACAGGGAAGAAGCTACATGACAGCACATAGGGTCATAGAAATTTGAGGCCATCAATCACAATGCTGCTGCTCTTTTAGTACTTTCTCATACACACGGACACACATACACACAAATGGCACAGACACATCCTATCTAGTCTTCCAGATGGAATGATATTTTGAACTTTGGAATACTGACTTATGTAAGGAACCATGATGTTCATTTTATTTCTTTGAATTTTCCTTAATTCACTCAGTTTGGAACATCTCCTTACTCAACCTCTTGGAGAATTTCACTGCAGAGTGCAGGCACACTTATGCAGGAGTTTGGGAGGGCACTGCTCAATCATCCTTTCTGGCTCCCAGTGTTCATTTCTCAAGTAGGTTAAGGGGGTGAGTGAGCTGGTGATAAGAGGCAATCTGGAGGGGGAAGATTCATCTGGATAAGATACCCGCTTAGAGTTGAACTTCTCCAGGGAAATGCAGCAGCTGTGCTGTGGAAATGTTTTCAGGCAGCCTCTGTGGTGCAGCTGAGGCAGCATATGATAGGGAATAAGTACTGTTTGGTTAGAGGAAGAACACTGTTAAGTGCCTGGCCATTAAGTTCAGACCATGGAGAAAGGAACAGAACGGAGTTTTAAGTAACTGGCTTGGAATTTGCCATTGTGTGAGGACACTTTCACATTCTGGTTTAACACTGTTTGGACAAAGCTTGAATTCAGTGAATGATGTGTTAGAGTAAAATATTACAATTTCTTTTCAGTCCTTGATTTTTTTCTTTGTTTGCCAACTGGGTCTCCCCACCTGTTCAAAAAGATACAGAAAAGAAACTATAGATTCTTTATAATAGGAACTAAGAATATTTTAGATTTTGTCAGCAACACTATTTCACACTACAGTGATGTTTTTCATGAGAGATTTTTGGAATACTTGTGGAATGATAATTAAACTACACAATATCTGCATATACTTAGAATTTTCTTTTTTCCTTCCTTCCTTCTTCCTTCCTTCCTTCTTCTTTTTTTCCTACCTTTCTCATTCTCCTCCTTCTTCTCCATCTCCATCTCCTCCTCCTCCTCCTTCTTCTTCTCTCTCTCTCTCTCTCTTTCAGCAGAGGGAGGAAAAAAGACTTGTTAAGGATCACCAGGACAGTCAGGGGTGCTGAACGTGTAGAGATGACTTGGAACCAGTCTCAGGGCCTAGGTGTCTTTCTAAGCATCCCAGCATAACCTCTTTTGATATTCACTCATCCCTTTGCAGTCCTTTTTGACGGTAATCTTTCTATGCTGTGTCATGTAAGACTGTCACATGTATGTAGGCAGGACTGGTGAATTGGTTTGACAAAGAACACTTATATCTAATGCTCTTCTCCTACCCATATTGGCTGGGAATTCATTCTGGGTCATAATGTGGAATTAAAATGGCCATGAACCTTGCATTTTGCACAAGTCCCAGGTCTTCTGTGGCTTAGTGATTGATCCTCTAGCTGTTATTATGCAGCTGAACCTTTATTCCTGGTCTCACCACTATCTCTTACTTAAATGCCCTTTTCTGCTTCTCTTTTCTTTAAATGCATTATATTTATACAACTTTGGTGTCTATTTCCTTTGTGAAGCACAGGCCCATGGCGTATATTACCCATACTCTACATTTGTCCATTACCATCGCCTGTATTAGGGCGCTTCTTGTGCTGTCATTTTATATTACTTGAGTATAAGACAGAGTGATTAACGCAGACTTTATGGGGACATAGGAAGTTTGATTTATGTGTAAGTGATTGTAAGCTGCCATACTTTCAAAATATATAGAAAGTAAAGGGTAACATTTTTAAAGTATTCATTTTCCAATGAGTAAGTCATCTCCCCAATAATGATGAGGAAGTTACCAAAGGCAGAAACTCTTCTACCCTTGATTGCCTCCAGAGTCTAGTACTGTGTCTCCAAAGAACACATGCTCAGAAACTGTTGGCTGGTTGATCATTTTCTGTATTTAAAGTTCTGCCATCTGCTGAACTATTACCAGGCATATCCCATGATTCTCTCCTGATTTTTAGATAGACAGGTTGCCCAATGAAGTGTGGATGAATTCTTTCTAAAAGGTTAGGTGGTGATTGACTGATTAGCTCCTTCTCAGGGAAAGCAGTTTTCTCTTACATCATTACAGATGCATAGTTGTGCTTTTCAAGAGTCTGTTTTTGAGAGGTGTAGAGCAGTTTAATGATGTTTCACAATAGGAAGGCTTTTATTGCCACAGAGAACATCTCATGGCTTCAGGGCTCCATGAGGGCTCCTGATACCTGGGCCAGGTAGAAAGAGAGTTCTCATGGGTCATTCTGTGACACTCATCATCCCTGCAAAGCACAAGAAGCCCAGAGTGGGGTTCTTCTATATACCTTCCGCTTCATTAGCAGGAGTACGTTGCATGGGGAGAACGAGCATTTCTCCATTCTCTGCATTTATATCTCCTCTCTTTTAAAGTCAGATTACTGAGCTATAGCTGACATACAGAAAAACAGCACAACACCTGTTTAGGGCTCACCTCCCTAGCTAAAGCTTAAGAGATGACAATGCCAGGTGGTTGTACTCTCCCTTCCTCTGGGTCAATTCTTTCTGCCCAGACAGTTTTCTCTGGAATCTTATACTTTTGTTAAGAGTTTTTATAGATTAAAAACAATTAAATTGGAAGATGCATTTCAATTATTCTTGCTCTACTCCTCCTGGCCCCTTGACTCCTCAGTTGATTTGAAGAGTTTCTAGGTCATGGAGTAGAGAGATACCCTTACAAGCAATTTGCTGAAAACATGTCTGGAACTCAATGTAATCATCCTTTTCTTTCCTCTTTTCCTTTTTTTTTTTTTTTCTCAGCAGTTTATAAAACTTGTTGTTGTAGTTATTGACTGTTCTGGGCTATTCCACATCAGGAAGACTGGAAGAGATGATGTCATGAATTGGGCAAATATGAGCCATTAAGGAACAGAACATTTGGTTCCTGTAAAAAGAAAGTGATTTGCTGGAAATTTTAAGGACTCATTTCAGGATTCCAAGTGCTCCATTTTCTTTATTGCGAGAGCCTTACCCTTTTCTTGTTGGGGTGACCTTACCTAGCTACACTTCCTCTACCAGCCCACTGGCCGGTATCAATGATGACATCATAAGGTAGTTTGGGCCCGGGGCCAGTTGGTCTCTGAAAAAGGAGCAAAGGTTCCCATTTGCTTATAGTACCTGAAACATCTGGGGCTGTCTTGCCATTATAGCCACGGTTACTGCTATTGTTGTTTCTTGCCATTATTCTCGGATATCTTGTGATAGAGAACACAAGAAATTACATTTCAGATGGGGTCATGCCTTCTCCTCTTCTCCTTTAGAAAGGTTTCTCGCATGTGAAGTGGGGTTTTTCAAAGGCAATTCACTGGGGCCTTGCTCTGGACTGTGACCCGGTGTAGTTGAGTGGCGTTTGGCACAGTGCAGGTCTGTCTTGGGTTGTGTCCACTGGGGTTAGTGACTGCATATACTAGAAGGTCTTCATTACAATGCTTAGTTGCCACTGGCACAGATGGAATGACATTATACCATGTGGCCCTGAGTTAATGGAGAGTGATTTTTTTTTGAAAAAACAAACATAATAGAAGTTATACATCTAAATGAGTGTTGTGCCCTTCAAAAGTTGTAGCGTGGAAGCAGTGCATTTAATCCATTGATGCTTTCTGGAGCCAAGCATTGTTGTAACTTCTGATTTTAAGTTGCCTTCAGGGTCTGTGGCATATTAAAACTATATTTATAAAATATTTGTTGTGCTTTTTCTTGATTAAAAAAGTTACATAGGGTTCTTGCAGAAAGTTTGGAAAGTATAGGAAAATGCAATAAAAAATTAAATTATCCATAATCTTAATATCCTAAGGTGACCTCTGTCAAAACTGCTATATAATTTCCTGGTAATTCTTTATACATTGGCAAACATGGATTCAAATCTATACAGACTGACATATGCATCTCTACTAATTGAATTGGGGCAATAATTTTTATACTGTTATTTAGGCTGCCTGATAGTGGTTCTTTGTGGTCCAAATATTTTTCTTTAAGGGAGTGGATTTTATTTTTGGAAATAGCTAGACTTATAAAGAACAAAGCCATGGTATCTGCATTATCAAAATGTCTAATATGTTTTGGGAAAACAGACAAACTCATGTGACTAAAGAATAATAAGTTTGGTTTTCTTGAGTGGATCCATTTGACTTACTGTTATACCCAAGAGCAGAGCTCCATGAATGTTTTAAGCCATGGTAAATCATTGGCTTAAGTATGGACTTTAAAAATGAAAAATTTGAAGGTAAGGTACTCTTTTAGGTATCAAATACTATATTTAAAGAAACATGTAACCACATTGTAGCAAAGCAGGATATTTTCTCCCAGTCTTGGGACTTCTGTGTTTGAAGTGGAATGGTGACTAGGTAGACTCTTTTTTTTTTTTTTGTGGGTAACGGGGGGTCGACCTCAGGACCTCGCGTGCCAGCTGGTGCCTGTGCCGCTGAGCGATATCACCGGCCCTTTTTTCGTATGTGGGTTCCAGGAGTCGAACTCGGGCCCTCGCGCTTGCCAGGCAGGCGCTTACGCCACTGAGCCATCTCACCGGCCCTAGACTCATGTTTTGAAAGCCATCTTTTGCGGGATCCTGAACATGTCTTAGTGTACCCAGGGCAATGGTCCCTTAAGAGTGTTCCTTATTTCATGCATGCTAGTGAGGGAACACTGTCCTCTATTTTATGTGAATATCTGGTATTCTTTGCTCTGGGGCAGTCAAAAGGTTGGGCTGAGAAAGGCTGCAGTTTTAAAAATAGTACTTGTTAAATACATTGCCATTTATCCATCCAGAAATAATAAAGTAAATGTATGTTGAAATAATATAATAAATGTATATTAATAAACATTATAATTACACACTATTAGGATTGCTTTGTAAAAGAAGACAGTATCCATCAAACAGGATCATGGACTTTATTTTCCTGTCACCAAGGTCTGTTCTACTAATGATGATCTCTTTGCTGGTCTCCTGCACAGTTACTGAGATCCTAGCAGGCTAGGTGGAGCTTTATTAATACAAAACTGGTAGCTTCTCACATATCAAGGGTAGTGATTTAACACCAGAAATTAATATTTTGGTCCTCAACCTTGCCAATTTCTGTTTTATCTCCAATAGATGCAGATGCAGATGCAGGTGCAGATGTAGAAACAGAAATAGATGGAGATGGAGATGGAGATATTTGGGGAGAATGGTGGTCAGGACATGGCCTGGCTCTGGCATCTTCTTGTCCAAGAAGACAAATTACCCTTTCCTAATTTAGCTCTTAAGTTTTCTATAGACTCTATCAGCAAGTTCTCCAATTCTAAGACTTCTCTGGTTTCTCTTCATGGGCTCACACATTGTGGGCATCCAGATGCAGCTAACATATGTTGAACTCCTAGTATGTAGCAGAGAAGGTGAAAGGCCTCTTCACAAGTATTCCCATTTTTATTCCCACAGTATTTCAACTTTCTCAGTCATGGAATTGGGGTGCAGAGGGTGTTAGGAGCTGGACCAGGATCGTGCCTTCACTCAGTGGTGGAGATGTGGGTTTGAATCTCAATACTGGGACTTCATAGCCAGCATCCAGTCCACATCACTTTGCTTCACATCATGCATCTCTCATTCATTCAGTCAATAATTTTATGCCTTTGTTTATTTATTTATTATCATTGTCTCCTAGTGAAATATAAGATCCTTCAAGGCAGAAACTTTGCTTTGGTCACACTGTATTCCTGGCACCTGGAATTATACTTTATAAGGAGTAGTTTCTCAATAATGGTTTTGTATTGTTTACTGGAAAGAGACCATTTGTGTGGAAATCTTGGCTTAGCCTTTCTCTAGCTGTGTGGCTAAGGGCAAGTGACTTGACCTCTCTGTGCCTCTGTGTGTGTGTGTGTGTGTGTGTGTGTGTGTTATGGTATTAAAATAGAACCTTAGTTCAGACAAAGTGCTTAATAAATGTTAACTATTCTTATGTGCTGAATAAATAAAATGTTTGAGTGCCTACTACATGCTATGTTTGGGAGTAAATGGTTCACAAAATCTTCACTGTCCCAGTCCTCATGGAACTTACAGCCCAGGGAAAGGCAGGGTTGAACAGGGAGATGAGGTGTACAGGATGCTAGGGAGCATGCAGGACAGGCTCATGGAGGGCTTCCTGGAGGAGATGGTACATGCACTGAGACCTGAAGGCTGAGCAAGCTCTATCCAGGTGGAGGTAGGGTGGGGAGGGAAAGGGGTCCAGAGGAAAGAAAAGCGCATGCAAGGGCCCTGGCAGTGAGCACAGTATAGCACGTCTACCCGTTAGAGTGCTTTCAGTTGTAAGGACTGTAGGCCCTAAATAAAAGTAGCTTTAATAATATTGTGTCACTTTCAAGAACAAGAAGTACAATTACAAGAATCCCAGGGTTGATTAATTATGTGGCTCAAGCCTGTCTCCAAATTCTTCCTCTCATTCCATTCTGCCGTCCTTTGTGTCTTAGCTTATTCCCTTGGGATTTTTTCTCCTTATGTTCTCGAGATGGTTCCAAGATGGCGTCACATGAAGACAACCACATTCCACATACCTACTACGGAGAGGGAAGGAAATGTTTCCCAGAGATCCAGGTCTTACTCAGTGTGGCATCACATGGCCTTTCCTTAATCAGTCACTAGCAAGGGGCATGGAGTTGCCATACTGGATTGGACCGATTAACGTTCATTCTCTGGGGTTGGGAGCAGCCTCCCATAAAGCTGTGGTTACCTGATACTGAAGCAAAACTGATCTCATTTTTGGGGAGGGCACAAGGTAGGGATGTTACTGGGCAGATAAGTAAGAAGAACCCTCCCTGCAGTCTCCATTGCGTGTTGAACTTCAGTACTCATGCATCACATAAGAAGCCCTCTTGCAGCCATGGAGATGCTGACCAGAATGTCTTGTCCCCCAGTGAGAATGTAGGAACACTGTGACAACACCAAGCTGGTCACAATCCAGCTAAGATAAAAGTCTCTGGATCTACATTTTGAGCCATGCCATTCTTTTTGGTAGACTCCTTCCTTGCATTTTAGTGGAACTGTGTATGTGTTTGAAGCATATTCCTTCTATTATCCAACTGGTTTCTCTTATTGACTTGATAATAGTGGTTGAAGGTGAGAATGTGTGTGCTTTGGGATCAGGTTGGAGTAGAAGGGGCAGGAGGAAGAGAGATGTTATGGAATTGTGAGATCTTGTATTTTCACATAAGGTAGCCCCTCTCTGTTGTAGAAGTCTTCTCCACGCAGAGGCTTCTTGATCACTGCCATGAATGGGGAACTCGGTACTGCACACAGCAGCCTTCTATTGGAAGTTTACATTTCTAACACTTTATCATTTCTCTGAGCTTCTAGTAAGAAAAGCTCTGTGATGTCACATGTCCCCCATCCTTCTTCTAGACTCCTGTGTTCCTACCTGTATCTACCATCTACTCATTCTTTAATTCCCTGGATCCCTGCCTAATCCCAGAAGCCTAGGCTTGTGCCATTTGGTCACAAATGCCTGCTGAAATAATTCCTGCTCATCTGATGAAGAGTTGGGAGAGATGATTGGCAGTGAGTAGGATTAATATCTGCGGGAACTGTGCTACAGCCTTATAATCTGCTTATGTTATCATACCTTACATGCCCCTCTGCCTGGACTCCACACCACCCCATTCCAGGCTCTCCACGCCCTTCTCCAAGTTCACATTCCTGGCCCTCAGCTTGTTTTGACCAGACCTCTAGAACTCCAAGGCCCCTTTTCTCTGTTCTCCTGCCTCCCAGTCCCTGAGTAGTATGTGTGAAAGTGTCCAGGAGAGCTTGTGTGTCTTCCAGTTCTCGATTAATCCCATCTTCGTGGGAGAGGAGGACTGTGAGTATATGGCTGCATTGCTCAATCCCTCCTTTATCAGCCGTGGTCATGAACTTGTATTGCTGGCCTTCCCTTTGTCCTAGGTCACTGAAGATTTTAGGCGGAGCCATGCCTGGCCCTTTGAGGCAGAGATATGGTGGTGGAGCCCCACTCTGGGCTCCCATCAGTGAATCTTCCATTAGGGCAGTGAATCTGCCTTAGCGGCCAGTGCTATGCACTTCAGAGGTGATGGGTAGGGTGATGAGTACGGACAGACAGTTCACTGTCTGTCGGGCAGCCGAGCTGCCCAGGCCATGCAGTGACCTGGGCCTGCCCCCTCACCTCTCCACCCTCCAGCCATCAAATGCATCCTTTTACTCCATGCACTGTCCTTGGAAACTTCTGGCATGCAGCACATTGGTGAAGCATGACAGTGTCACCCGCTAAGCAGGGAGGAAGGAGCTCTCCTGTCACAGACTGGCTTTGTGCCTTGTTTACAGCGTATTTTTATCTCACTTTCAATTTTACTTTTTTTCTTTTTTTTCTTCCACTTCTGAAATTTAAATATTTGATGTCAGTTCAGTTATTTTTATGACAATCCTCTTTCCCTTCCAGAAACAGAAAGCGAGAGAGATACAAAACCCACTGGGGCATCTGTCTCCCACTTTTTAATTAGTCCCTCTTCTTCTTGCGTGACAGTAGCAGTAGTAACTGCAGGGTATTCTGTTCTAACCCCCCAGGCCAGCCTCTCTCCATGAGTCCTGCTCTTGTCCCTAGGGGTCTCCGTGTTCCCAGCCACCCCGAAATGGTCCTGCTGAGCTATAGCCATGGACAAGGTTTCCAGGAGATTCTTTTTTTTTTTTTTTTTTTTTGTGGGTACCGGGGGGACGACCTCAGGACCTCGCGCGCCAACAGGCGCCCGTGCCGCTGAGCGATATCACCGGCCCCTTTTCCGTATGTGGGATCCGGGAGTCGAACTCGGGCCCTCGCGCTTGCAAGGCAGGCGCTTACGCCACTGAGCCATCTCACCGGCCCTCCAGGAGATTCTTGAGCTCTTCTGCTCTGAACTTGGGAGGACAAAAATCAATCCTGCATCATGAATTTTATTTTGTGTTAATCCATTATATCAGCCCCAGCTGATGAATAACTTCCCTTAAATGAAAACCATTTCTAGGTATTCAACTTGAAGACCTGGGTCCTAAGCAGGGAGGACAGAGGCAGTGCCAGTGTGGTCCAGCCTGGAGCCACCTCCTGCCTGAAATAAGCTAGCTCTGCCCCATCTAGTGTACTGAGGGGAGGCAGTGGTGATCGGGGCACAGAGGGAAGAGCTCCGTGCTTCCTGGTGGAAGGGAAGGTTGTGCGTATTGGAGGGACTGTTTTGATTATGCACCACTCCTGTCTCAGGGCAGCCACCCTCCTCCTCTTCTTCTACCCTTCCTCCTTGTAAGTAAAAAGTCTTTGGGTGGCCTTTGTCACCGTCTGGTTCTGCTATGCTGCTGGTTCCCCTGGGCCTGTCTGGGAAAAGCCTGGAGAGTTTTGGTGTGTGAGCCCCCTGCAGGGTCTGGCTGCTCTGAGCAGCAGGCCCTTCCCGGCCCCCTCTGCTCCATCTCTGATCAGCTAGAGAGGAAGGCATTGCTTCTGGATCCTGGGGTCTGAGAGCCTCACACGAAGGGGACTTGTGTTTTGTGCGAGGATGGTACAGTCATTTTACAGCATTCCAGACAACCTGCTTTACCTTGTTTCATTGCCATCATAACTTGTGAAGCAGAAAGGTCATCTCCCTTCTTCCATCCCTCCTTTTTTGTTTCTTTCTTTCCTTTCTCCTCTCCTCCTTTTTGCATTACTGAAGATTGAATCCAGGGCCATCCCCCAGCCCTTTTATTCTACCCCTCCCTCCATGCCTTCTTCCATTTTTTTTTTTTAATTTTTATTTTGAGACAGAGTCTCACTAAATTACTAAATTGCCCAGGCTGGGCTTGAACTTGTGATCCTCCTGCCTCAGCCTCCCAGACTGTTGGGATTATGGGCATGTGCCACTATGCCTGGCCATGTTGTTTTCTTTCGTAGAAAATATAATTGAGGTTCTGAGAGGTTAAGCAATGTGCTCTAGTTGATGCCTCTGAGTTAGCAGTCAAACTGTGAAAGAACCCAGGACTCCTGACTCCTGGACTAGGCCCCTTCCCACGCATCCAACTGGCAGAAAAGCCTGGCGTCCCAATCAGTGATCCTTGCTTCTCGTTTTATCTTGCACTGCCTGGCCTTCCTACCTCCTCTCCTTCTTACTATCACCCAAGTTCTGTGTCCCCCAGTGGACGAGGTGGGTGGGACTGGGGAGGTGAACTCCCAGGTGTGTGTGTGGGGAGGAAGGTAGGAGTTGGATGTGGGTGGAGGGTGGCTGAGGAACACATGGTCCGTATTAATCTTTATTTCAATGAAGTTGTTTGAGTTCATGCTTTATTGCGGTGCTTTAAAATAATATGTTTCTAACGGTGCCCCCGGGGGTAGCACTTGCACTTTTGAGATGCTATTGCTGGAGTGGCTCACGAGACCAGCCACAATAATAGAAAATGAGGCACCCCCTGGTGCACCATCTGAATTTATAATAGCAATTTCTACGATGCCCTGAGGCCAGCTCTGTTTGTATTTGAGAACACGCAGGGGAGCTTGGCGGTGAGGGGGTGGCTCCTCCGTTTCTGCTTTGATCGAGCTCCCCTTTAACCTGGGGAAAGGTCCTTCCTTGGCCTCCTGTATCTGGCTCTAGTATTGGAGTCTCAAAGGACAGGATTCCTCCTCTACCGCTGTGGCTTTGGTGTGGGCAGGGAGGTTGATGAAGGGGGCGTGGCCTCCTCCTGTCCATCAGCCACTTCTCTCCGTCCTCCTCCCGCCTCTCAGCACCCGGTGTGCGAAGCAGAAAGTCCCTCGGAGGCCTCCTGTGCCTTCACCGTCAAAGCGGTGAAATATGAAATGACAACATAATGAAATGGACTTGGTCTCATTAACATTCCAAATGGCTGTCTGTTTTTTTTTTTTTTTTTTTTTTTCCTTCTCTCCGCTTCAGCCAGAGACCCACACCGTGGTGCAGACGGCAGAAGTGGGCCAGTGCAGCGCGGTGGTGGAGAGGGTCTGGCAGGAGAAGCAGGGCTAAGGGGCTAACATGGTTCAGGAAGGGGGCAGCCGGCCCAGGGGCAAAACAGGGCACCAAGGAAGAGCTGAATCATCTATCAGCACTTCTGGAGACAGGCACACAAGTCTGCCAGGTGCCTTTGAGAACTCACCCACACAGAAAGCTTTTCTGGTCTCAGAAGAGAGATGGGGTGGGGCGGTTACAAGAAGAAGACAAGAAATCCCCATTTCCATGCAGACTGCTTAGTGATTTCGAGGTAACTGCCCTGGAAACATTTGTTGTGAAGAATGAACAACAGCTCCCCCTTCCCTCATCCAACAAAAACGAAGGCTGCCTCACAGATGTGTGAGCAGCATTTGTACACTGTTACATTCTCCACGGGATCGTGTATTTTATTTGGCCTCATGATAGAAGCATTTGTTCATTCATTCATTCATTCATTCATTCGTCAGGCATTACTGACCCCTACTATGTGCCAGACACTGTGAGAGGTTTTGGAGATTCGAAAAGGAAGATGACATTGTGTTTGTCCTTTGTGTGTGTGTACCCATGACCAAGTCCTCACCTCCTTGCTTTCTTTTGTAGTACAGATAGAGAGCTGTGTGGGCCAGTTTACATGTGATCTACTGTCACCCCTGAAGGGGTCTTCAGTCACTGCCTATTTGCTGGGAGCAATGTCTAACCCAATGGTTCTAGCCTTGGCACATTTGAATAAAAACCTATGGATGCCTAAGCCCATGGTGACACTGGACGCTGCTGGTGTTGGTACACACAAGGGTGGTGTACCAGCCAACAGCCTTCTCCCTGGTTGACATTCATGCTTTACTGGTCAGTAGATATTTTAAACATCATCCTTGGCCCTACCCCAAAGAAATAAAATTTTTAAAACTAAATAAATAAAATTCCTAGTGATGGGGGATTAGGCATAAATAAGTCTTTTAAAAGCTTCTTGAGGATTCCAGTGTGTAGCCAGCGGTAACTTTAGGAGGAAGACCCATGTGCAGCATATATACCTTCAAGGCCTGGGTGCCACTGAAGCCCCAGGTACCCATGTTGCCGACAGATGCACTACTCAGATGTCCCACCTGGGGTCCTTGGTGGTAATGTGACATCATTGCCAAAGGGGTCAGTCAGTGTGGAGCTACAGTTTAACAGAAGGTAAATGAAGGAAAAGCTGAAACTTTCAACTTTGAACTTTCAGAGCTTTGGGAACTTTAAGAGTTTGATTTAGTTCCCTCCTCTAACATGATGATGCTCAGGCTGAGGTGCCCCCGTGGTGTCTGTGTGTAGCTATCTGATACCTTCTTTGGGACTAAGGCAGCCCCACTGAGGGTTTTGTAGCTGGAGAATGTGACACAAGGAAGTTCCTAGGAAGGGGTTTCTAGCAAGGGCCTCATGACAGGGCCTTTGTTAACCCAGAGAAAGTCTTAAACCTTTATAATTGGGCTAAGGTTTGAATTATTATACATTTAAAAATATCCCCAACAAAATAATTTTGCTGATGCAGCTCCCTGTGTTGAGGCTGACAAAAATCTGTTCCCATGGCATGGTATCTCTGAAAAGCCACCAAAGGGGCAATCTCTGTAATCGGCATTGTTGCCTCCAGCTGGTTCTGTGTTGCCTGTTCTCTTGTGAATTTCAGACATCTGATCTCATGAGGTCAACCTGAACTCATTTGTCTCTGGTAGACCTTTGTGTGCCTACTTGGCCTCTGCCTCACCTGCTCGTCTGTGTTCCCTTGTTAGAGGCGCCAGTTTGCCTGTGATGCCTGCTCTTGGCACCAAGGTTTCTGAAGACCTGAGCCTCTTACCCCTCCATCCATTCCCCCAGTGGCCCTCTGCTGCCCCCACCTGCCACAAGTCTACACTGGCTACAGAGGTGCTACCCCAGGGGGCTCAGGAAAGAATGTACTCTTTCCATCACATCCTTAGCATTGTCACTTATGTCATCTGGTGTAGTCATAGTCCTTGGTTAAATAGTTTCCAAATAGGTAAATTTCAGAGCTTGAAGAAACGGAGATCATTCAAACTAAGTGTAATGCTACATGCTGGCTGTTTCTCTTAACCCTTTGATACGGCAAGAAGAGAAGCTACAGGGAAAAGAATGAGTCATGATCTGAAAGAAGTGGGAATTGGAACTAAGTTCTGAGAAGGAATTGAGATGCTCAGTGGTCTTTTGGGATGTGGGGCTGTTGTGTCTAGGAGAGTGTGGTGCTACTTTTCTCTTTTCTTCCTTCTCACCTCAAGTGCTCTGCATGCTCCCCATCTTGTCAAGAGTGTGTGGGTAGCTGAAATAAACAAGAAGACACAATCCGCTTGGAGCTTGAGAGTCGGGAATCATAAGTGAAAGCAAAGAAAAACATGGTACCACAGCGATGTATGTGCACCCATGTTTGTAGCAGCATAATTTATAATAGCTAGATCTTGGAAACAACCCAAATGTCCATCAACCGAGGAACGGATAAAAAAGATGTGATCTTTTTATACAATGGAGTACTACCCAGCCATAAAGAAGGATAAACTGGAGACTTTTGGATGTAAATGGATGCAATTGGAGACCATACTCAAAAGTGAAATAAACCAGATGCACATGTGTAAACATCATATTGTCTCCCTAGTGTGAGAAGCTAAAACAGTAAATAAGATCCAAAATGTACCATAGATATTTTAAAATGGGAAGAAACTTCAAAAGGAAAGAGAAACTGTGATGGGGGAATGGAGAAAAGAAGGAAGGGAAAAGCAAAATTATAAATATATACACACAAGATAGGATAGTTATACTACTAATTTCTCTAGTTTATTGAAAAGAAAGTTTTGTACTAATATTGTTTGGACAATTAAATTCCTATATCTTGTACTCTGAGTAACTAATTTAAAGATAACAATACACAATGTATTAACCATTGTTACCCTCCTATTATCTTGTTTTGAAATTTTGCTTTATTTTTTTCTCTTAATAAAAAAAAGAAAGCAAAGCACACAGACTCCCGTGGGCTGAGCAGGTGAGAAGGTCACAATTCATTCAACTTCAGCCAAGAAACTTGAAAGGAACTGAACAAGGTGGGGTGAGGGAGAATAAGTGAAGAAGATGCATGAAATTGGGAAGCTGGAGAACAGGCCGTAGCACCAGCCTCTTCCCAAGAATCCCAGGAATAAGGCTTTCTCTGAGGCTCAGCAGCCTTCACTTCCTCCTCCCATTGGTCAGACTCAATCTTTAAAGTGGCAGAAGTGGAGGGTGCAAGTGTTGGGAACTGATAATTATTACCAAATAGAAAAGTCATGAGGGAAACAATGGAAGCATTTCTCTGACGTCAAATTTATCAGGATTTTTCTCATGAGGAATTGAGGAGTGTGGTTCATAGTGGAAGCTTGCCCCGACCTTTTGTATAATGGCACACGGAGTGATGCTCTGAGTGTCATAATTGTATACACACATCATGCACACATATTACTTTTGATGGTACCAACGCACCTGGTATTATCGCTTTGGATGATACCAATGCACAAAGGTGCATTGAGGATTCATTACCAGAGGCTTGGTAAGGCAGTAGAAAGTTGATAATTAAGGGTAAAGATTTTGGAGGAAAATTTAAGCCTTGTAAAACCAGAGAGACACTAACTTTTGAAAGGCTAGAAGTCTAGCTCAGATAAGTTTAGTAGGGAAGGAGTTATTGAATAAGAAACTGAGGTCAAAATAGAGTCCAAAGTCTGGACATCAGCTGGACAGATGCCACCAGTGGTGCAAGGGAGAGTCACCGAGGTGTGCTCTGATTGTAAGGCAAAGCTCTGTGCTGTTCACTGATTGAGTTTGTGGACTTAGACTTAGCTGGTGGCACTGGAGGCTTCACTTCAACTCTTCTTCCTCTCTGTCCCAGTTGTTGAACAGGTGGGAGAAAATTAGGATCTGCAAAGTCTTAGCCATTTCCAAGTTATTTATTTTTTATTTTTTTTCTGTGGGTACCAGGGGTCGACCTCAGGACCTCGCGCACCAGCAGGCGCCCATGCTGCTGAGCGATATCACCAGCCCTTTTTTTGTATGTGGGTTCCAGGAGTCGAACTCGGGCCTTCATGCTTGCCAGGCAGGCACTTATGCCGCTGAGCCACCTCACTGGCCCCCAAGTTACTTATAATCTAAGATTTCAGTAAAAAAAATGGCAGAGAAAAATTTTATGACTCGTATTTTATATTGTTAAATTTTGTCCATCATTGTTCATTTACTAAAAATGTGTAATGATGTGCGTCTGATGAGCAAGAAACTATGCAGTATGATGCCACACATGAAAAGATTAAAAAGAGAGGAACTTGCTCTCAAGGAGTTTACAATCTGGAAAGGGATAGAAGCATGCAAACAAATACCTCTAATGTCAGTTAAAAGTAGCTCACTGGAGAACAAAGGGAAACAAATGAATAGTTATTATGGAAGGAGGTTTATGGACAACATCATGGAGGAGGTGGCCTTTGATCTGAGCCTTGAAGCATGAATATGATTTTAATTGGCTGGGGAGATGGAGAAGAGAAAATGGTCAGGAGGGAATTTGGGGATGAAGGAACAGCATGAGTAAAAGCATGGAGGTGTGAAAGTGGGTAGCAAGTCTGAGCAAAGGCGATTAATTCAGTGGCTAGCATTTAGAAGGTTGCCGAGGCGATGCGACCAGAAATACTTAGTATCTCCAAAGAGAAGTATCCAGGTAATTACATAACCACTTAAATTGGCTGATAGGTAAAGTCCTAAAAGAGGGATCAGGTTTAGAAATGATACATTATGTTAAGCACATACAGTTGTTTCAACACATTTTTGCTTTCCTCTTCCACTTGGAGTCATACAACCCTATAATTTGTGAGAGTGTGTACACTTGTTCTGTGTTTGCAAGCTCATACCCTGTTTTCCTTACCCACATACTCTAAGACCTTCCTGGACATCCATGTCCCACCACCTGACCTGCAGTGTGTGTCTCTTCTCAGTGGAGGATGCCGTAGGCTGAGTGACTATTAGACAAATATCATTGAGCTTGGTAAGAGGACACAAAAATGAATTGGAAATCAGGTACAAAACGATGCCCATTCTGTGAGTCGGCTAGAATAATTTCAGACCCTAGACCTCCTGCTAGAGTGAAAAATGATGTTTATTGGAGGGAAGCTTAGAATTAATCCTGCAACAGGATAGTAAAGTGAATTCTTTCATGGGTCTGCTGTGATGGCGCTTCCTCCCATTTCTGTCACTTCTTATTACTGTAATGAGTTCTGTTCTCCAAAATGGATAAAGTTGCCATTCAGATAAGATCAGTTTTGTCTGGTGCAGCCAAGTTGATCTGATCACAGTTTAGATTGCAGCTTTTGAATTCACCTTGGGCATTTAACTTCTGGGGGTTGAAAGGGAAGTAAAGATGCTGAACTGGCAGAAAAGTGGCTGCAATCATTAGTTAGCTGTCTCCAGCAGGTCCTCTCTCTCCAGTTCCATGGCAGGATAGTAGATTCTTTGGACATTCCTTGGACTTTGGTATACTTTTATTGGGCCTCAGCGTTTGAATTGCAATAAAGATGGATTCATTAGGGTTCATCAGTGTGCAGTCTGGGTGACACTCTGTGAAAGGTCTCCGGCACCGTGAGCCACGATGTGTGCTTTGCACGGTACTGATAAAAACCGAGGTGGGTCTGTGGAGAAGGCAGCGTTGGGAGCTCTCCATGGTTCTGGAGGCTATACATAACTACAGGAAATTGGAGGGAAAATTGTCCACAAGAGCTCTAAGAATCATTTTTGCCCCATAGGAGGGCTGAGATGAAACCAGAATAACAAGCTGTAGAGGGCTACTGGATGGATGTCCACACTAAAAACGAATGGCCATTTTCACATTTACTCTCATTCTATGATACCAACTGATAGGTTTAGAATGCTTCATTTATTTAGTTTTCTTCTAGGTGGTGAGGGGGTGAAAGTAGATGCGTAGATTAGCTACAATCTAATATGTAGTATATTATTATTATTATAGTATATTATTGCCCATTGGTAGTACAAACATAATGGAGGGTCACTATTCATTTATTTCACAAACATTTATTGGGAACCGTTAATATGTTAGACAATATGCTAGGCGCTGAGCCTTGGGCAAATTTATAGCTCACATAGGCGTCAGACGAATTGTGATTGTGCTTTTTGCCCTGATGAGTACTGATATCTGGTGACTGAGAACTCTGGACTTCAGGTAGTATTTCTAGCCCAAAAGAGACCTGGGAAGAAGTCCTGAGAATGCTGGGGTTCCATTTGTGACTTCTCTAAACTGATGTGAGTGTTACGGTACAGAGGACCATGTGTGCCTCAAAGGTATTCTAAAGGAAGCAGAGTTTTCTGCAATTCTACATGCACTAAATCTCCATCTTTGCATTTTTAAAATCTTTTCAATCTTAGGCATGAAATCAGCTTCCTGCTGGGATCTGGTTCCCTCAGTTTGCACAGGGGTCTGTACCCTGATTGGCCTGAGGAGTGGTCTGGGAGAATGCCTGATGCTGACAAATGTGTCAGTGTTCAGGAAGAAGGGCTATACCTGGAAATGAAGATGGTAGTTCTTGTGCAACATTTACTATATTCTGTGATTTGTTCTGAGTGCTTTATATATTAAATTATTTAATTACCACCACAGCCTCTGGAGGCATGTACTCTTATTATACTAGCTATTTCAAGATCATGGAAATGAGGCACAGAGATGTTATCTAACTTGCCTAGGGTCACACATCTGGTAACTGGTGAAGCCATTCTTAGTAGTTTCCTTTCAGAGTACATTCTTTTAAACACTATGCTATAAAAAGGTGAAGATTACACCTTCCTTGGAAGAGGTCACATACTCCCTGAGGCTAAAGGAGTAAGTTTATGCTTTGTTTTTCTCCTTCTCCCATGTCCTCCCTACTGTGTCTCTCACCTCCCTTTGCAGACTGCCTTCTAGGAATGACACAACTTAATGCCATTTCTGAAAGATTATTTGCCTTTTAGCTGTAATTTTACCAAGTAGTATTTATTCCATTAGCCTGAAAAAATATGCATAATTCATTCCTATTTATCAGTCAAAATTCAGGTAATTCTTTTATTTTCAGTGAGGCCTTTCTTGACTATACAGTGGAAAGAACCCCTCTTTCCCCTAGCCACTTTTCATCACATCTCTGGTATTGTATAGTAAATATTACTATTTGGAAGTGTCTCATTTGCTTATATGCCCTATTTTTCTATCCATTATCCCTCCTAGAATATAAGACATATGAGGCTAGGAGCTTTGTCTAACTCATGTTACTGCTGTTTTTCTTCTAACTGTAATCGGTTATGATCAATAAGTGAATCTATTTCCAAGAATAATTTGATAAACTCTTAGAGGAAAATCCAGAGGAGGGAAGAGCTAATAAAGTCCTTTGGATCAAGAGAGATTTGGAAGAGCAGGTATAAAAGGGGAAAAACTAAGCATATGACTTACGAAGGGACTTCTGATGGGGGGCCACTTCCAATCAGCAAGACCAAAAGTCATGAGGTCTTCATAGCTGTATTTGTGAACCCGGTATTTTTTCACCCGCCCATCAGAGTTCTGCATGCTACCTCACACTTGAGATGGACCTGAAGGAAGATAGGGTGTTGTCTAGGAGAGTAAGGCAGTTCCCCTGGCACCACGAGCTTGTCATCTATTTTTCTTGACCTCTTCAGGAAGTAAAAAGGACACCTTGCATTTTTTCCAGATCCTTGCGGTACAGAGCTCACACATCTCCAGCAGCATGTTCCACGCATGCTTAAAGTCTGAGCAGCAAACTAAGAGGAGGTGGATCAGCAACGTTCAAAGTGATCCACACTTGATACTTGAATTAGAAGACAAATTGGAGAAAACAAGATGGGATATGGAAGAGCAAAGCAAAGGGAGTTAGTATTTTAAAACTAAGAATGTCGGGACAGTGAGATGGCTCAGCGGCGTAAGTGCCTGCCTGGCAAGCGCGAGGGCCCGAGTTCGACTCCTGGAACCCACATACGAGAAAAGGGCCAGTGATATCGCTCAGCGGCACGGGCGCCTGCTGGCGTGCGAGGTCCTGAGGTCAACCCCCGGTACCCACAAAAAAAAAAAAACAAAAAAAAACAAAACTAAGAATGTGAAGGTAATGATACATTTGGATTCTTCAAGATGATTTAGCCACATTTGGATGGGATTTTCTTCTGACTTCCAGATAATTTTCTTTCCAGTTTTTGGCGTTGGTAGTGCCCACTTATTCCTTTACCAGAGGCTGCAAAGTAGAAAGAAGACTGGAACCAGTTGATTCAGAGTTAGAGAGCAGATGCGTTCGTGCATTTGGTGGGGGAAGAGGTTGGTTCCCTGGTACCCACAGTTACATGCCAGATTTTTATATTTTGAGGTTTCCTTAGTCAACAATTGCCTAAAAGCTATTTTCACTACCAGTGTGCACAGCGCATTAATCACTGAAATCTGTTTCTTGTAGTTATTCTTCACACAGGATTCTGGTTTGCTTCCAAAGCAGGCTTTGGTGCAAAACTTCAGTCTGCTGATGTCTGCATTTACCCCAACACCATAGAGAATAGGAAAGGAGAGAAGGAGGACAAATCATGGGGCTGGAGACATGAAAGGGATGGTCAAAGAAGAGGAGGACTGCTAACAAGGAAAGGGGAAAAAAGACATAGGGAAATGAAACTGATCTGTACTAAAAGAAATCTGTGGGTATAGACCTAGACTGGACCCCTTGGACAGATACATTTGGGTAATGGGAGGGAGAAGGAAGTATACAAATTTGGAATTTGGAAAGTCCTAGTTCTGAGTTCCTTCTTCAAACCTCCCTTTCCAGCCTCATAGAATTCTTCTAAGTGTTAAATGAGATAATATGTGAGAAATGTACGATACAGAATAGATGCCAAACAAGCAGGAATTATTATAGGCTTCCTAAGTGCCCATTTTTTTAAAAAAGTTATTTCTTGTATGTTTATTGAGGACTTTTAGGTACTGAGCATGGTTATAAAGTTTGAACTCTTCTGTCTTTTAGTGCAGACTTCTGTAGTAACGAATGGAGCACCAGTCATTTTTAGTTTACTGAAATGTTGTAGTGACCTGGAACTATCACTGTATTTAGGCAGTATCTACCATATACCCATCGCTTTCTTACTTTGCAGGAAAGGAGCATTCTTGTAGGAAGAGGAACAAATGGGTTTAGGTGATGGTATTTCAGAATATGAGTGGCCAGGCTGAGACAGAAAAAGGGCAGAGAGAATCTCATTGATTTATCTAGCAAACAAATACAGCCCACAGGCAAAATAGTAGCCTGGACAATGGACTCTGGACGAATTTCTAGGCTTGACACGAGAGAGCATGAGCACACTGCGGAATGTAAGCATGAAAACTTTAGGAGGTGTGGACTGAGGAGGTGAAGATGGAATGAATGAAGACTGTAGGAAAGGGAGAGAAAAGGAAAGTCACAAGTTGCAGGGAGAGTGGTTCAAGCAGTGGGCTAGGAAACTGAGCACAGAGCTGGGGGCGGCAGAGTGGTATCGGGAAAGCAGATGGTGATCCTTGAGAAGGAGGGTGCAGATGGCAGTGGTGGCGAGGAGGCAGCGTGGGGTGAAGAACAGTCCCAGCTTGGCCACTCCAGGAGGGGAAGGCTGGAACACAAAACTCCCCATGCTGGGTGAGCTCTGTGACTCATCTGGCCCCCAATGTGGCATCTGACAAGAGTAGCAGGAAGGATATGGGACTGTCTGTGATTCTCTGTATAGACGTGGAGCTTAGATATAAGCCTCAGGCACCCAGGAATTCCCAGCAAGGAAAGAAAGGTCTCCTACCGAGAAAATAACAGACAAACTGCTATATTTAAATCTAGTCTCCCGGGTTTCATTCCCCCTGCCTATTTGATCTTGGGCAAGTTATTTGATTGCTCTTGTACATGGTTTCCTTATCTATTAAGTAAAAGGGTTAGGCTAGGTAATCTGCAAAATACTTTTAAAGTATAAAATTATGTGATTCTGTGAAGTATTTGAAGGTCTGGATTGTACTGGAGAGGGTAGACTCCTAAGGCTTCTATTGACAGTCATACATGAAAGGTAACCATGAGAAACAGTGATTAGTTCCCTACGCGCACTGGTGTTGAAGGTGGATTTTAGGCAGCTGTTGCCAAAAATGCTGGAAGAGGGTGATCTTGGCTTAATGTAATAATGTTTCTAAATCCTGAAGCTATTCCAATATGAATTGGGTCACTTTTTAAGGTAGTGAGCTTCCTGTCACCAGAACTGATCTATCACAGATTGAATAATAGCATTTTGGGGGGTGGTATAAAAGGAATTCTTCTCCCAGAATCCATCTCCTTTCTTTAAGAAACATTATGCTTTTCTGCAGACTGGTTGAGCATATGATTAAGTGGTAAGCAGTAGTGAATCCCAACGTGCATTTCTTAGATAACTACATCTCATGGTGTTTTACTTAATGTAAATAGGTTTCTGATGGGGGAAGAAACAAGAGGTTTGTGATAACAATAACTTTGGAAAACACCGGATTAAATAAGTTTCTTTACTGTAGAACTTCTCAGAGACTTTAATATATTAATTTAATATTAAAATTCATAATATGCATTTTCTAAATAAATTTGACAATAGGCTATTTTTCACAGAGCATCTGGTAAGAGTAGTGATCTATCAAAAATACTTTGAAAAATATTGCTTTAACCAGTAGTCTGACGTTCCTAGTCCTCTGTCCCTAGGAAAAATGGTATCACTGGTTCTCTGTTATTCTTGGCTAGGGCTGCCAGTGAAGCCTAATTTGGGGCCTAAAGAGGCTGATACACCTGGTGTCACACTCTGGATGACACCGTTAGATCTAAATCAGCTGGTGACCCAGGATGAGTCTCCTTCATGCCTCAGTTTCCTCATATGCCAAATGGGGAGAGATAGTTTCAGTTTAACCCTTTTAGGACTGACTAAGGTGTTATTGATAAAGTCTAGTGCATGTGGAGTTTGAATTTGAACTTGCGTCACCTGGGGATCTTGTGAATATGCAGATTCAGAGTCAGTGGATCCCCTGGGGTGGGGCTGAGATTCTGGAATGTAGACACACTCCTAGGCAATGCTGGTGCTCCTGCAGCCACGCTGAGGTCTGAAGGACTAGGGAGCCACACAGTGTCACCCTTATCAGAAGCATCTCTTCATACAGAGCAGTAATGAGCTTTCTGGTGCTGCTCCTTTCCCTGGCAATCTGGTCTGTGCTTTCAAAAGGTATTATTCATGGGGGAAATAAACCAGGGATCCCTCCTGTGTCCTTGTGGTGAGGTTCGCCTTGAGCCCTCCTAAGGGAATCCCTCCTCTTCCCCACCCCCACTGCCTATGGCTCCCCAGTTAGTTAAGCTATTTTTTGAGTTTGAGTTAAAACCATTTTTAACTACGTCCTGTTCAAAAAGCTGTTAGCATTGGCAATCATTCCATCTTCAGCTTGAATCCTGGGGAGGATCTTTTTTCTACAACTGGGCAAAGTATATCATTTAAAAATAGTTCTAGTGTGTGGGTCAGGAAGAATGGCTGGTGGGGATGGGCATGAGGAGGGGGCGATGCTTCAGACTCTGTACCCCCCTGACCTCTACCCCACCCCGACCCGCCAGCTCTAGGGCTACATTTTCTGCCCGAACCTTTGGCTCAGTGCAGCACTGCGTCCTGAATAGGGGTGGTGTGAGCACTCTCCAGCAGAGGGGGAGATAGAGACAGTGGGAAGGCGTGGTCAGGAAGGCGAAGTTAAAGGCATGGGCATTGGGCCTGGAATAACAGCAAGAGTTGACATCTTTCCTGCCCATGATTGACCTTGAGACATGCTAGAAGCAGCACGTTCCCATCATCATTATTAGGAAGCATTTATGATGGGTATCCTGGGAGTAGTGTCCATGGGAATTGCTTTGTTTTTTGACACTTACCTAGCCTTTACATTGTGACATCAACTGTTTCAGTGCTTTGCAAATATTAACTCTTTAGTCCTCACAACAATCCTATGAGGTCAGCGCTATCATGATCTCCTAGCATAGAAGGGGAAAACTGAGGCCCAGAGTGCTCAAGGAGCTTGCCCGAGGCCCTGCAGCTGATACGTGGTAGAGACAGATCCCAACCTTCAGAGCCTGGTGGGAGGCAGGGTGTGCGCCCTTCACCACTACGCTGTGCGGTTTCTCCCAGAGGCGGGTCCCCTTCACAGCACCCAATCTTAGAGTGGATCTGCCAGTCCAGCCTGATCTTAGCTACTTGGTGGGAGGAATGAAGCTTAAAAAAGACAGGAACTTCCATCACATGCTACAGAAAATGACTTTTTTTAAGGCAACCATCAAGCATTAATAGGTAACTTTCTGCCATTCAAACATTCAAAATCATTAAAAACTCCAAGTATTCTTGGACCACGTTAAAATTTGATCCCTGAGCAGGAAATTTTAGATTTGCTCTCTGAAAATTATTACAGTAGGAAGAAATAGTTTCTTCCTTAGTATTTTCCTTGTCAAGTTTGTGTGTGTGTGTGTGTGTGTGTGTGTGTATGTGTGTGTGAGCTATTCTGTCACCATTAGCTTAGACAAGTTGCTGAGGAGAAGGAGGTAGCCATAGGGCAGGAATTTTACAGCCTAGCCTGTGTCTCCCTGAGGCTGGAGTTGGCAGTCGTTTGCCAAGGGCAGGTTCCTCTTAGCTGGTGAAAGGATGCTGAATTCAGGGAGATGGCTGGGAGACTTCTGCTGGCTACAAGCCCCTGAGGCTGTTTTATTTTCATGGAATAAGTAGTATGCTTGGAGTGAGAAGCATTCCCTGGGAGCTGACCTCCTCAAGGCCTGCATGCTCAGGCTTCCCTTGGGCTTGTGCCCTCTTTTAGGCAAATCTCACACTCACTTGTTCTTCCTGTCCGTGCCAGCATGGTTGTCCGGATTAGGCACCCGCCTGTTAGAATTTTGGAAGCACTGTTGTTGTCTCCCCGTGACTGGCTGCTGGCCCCATGTTCTCTTATTGGGTCCCAGAGACAACTCTTTTTTAGTACAAATCTGCTCCTTGAAGAATGCCAGTTCCCCCTATGGCACTGTCTGCAATGCATGGCACATGTCTAATAATACTAATTAATAAGCAGTCACTTATTAATGGCACTGGAGCCATCATTAGATAGGACACAGAAAACCAAATAAGCTCCAGCAGGCCAGTGAAACAGCACGGTTCTTGGGAGATGAGAGGAGAGAAGAGCACAAGGAATATTTGCAAGGGACCTTAAACAAAATGCTTGGGGACAGCAGCCTTGGAGATGGAACTTGAAATCTGCTCAGGAATGGGGCATGTGGGGACATTAGTGAATTAGAAAATAATATCATAGGGCAGATTGGGAGACTGGAGAACTTGACTCAACTGAAGTCTTGGCTGAGAGATTAGCAGAACTGTCCAATTCCCAGTTTCTAGTGACTTGGTGTTAACTTTAGAAGTTTTTGAGGGCTGGTGAGATGGCTCAGCGGCATAAGCGCCTGCCTGGCAAGTGCGAGGTCCTGAGCTTGACTCCCGGTACCTGCAAACAAAAAAAGGGCCAGTGATATTGCTCAGCGGCACGGGCGCCTGCTGGTGCGCGAGGTCCTGAGTTCGACCCCTGGTACCCCCCCAAAAAAGAAGTTTTTGATATTCCCAGGGTTAATGGGGTAGAGTTGTGGGAACTCAGAAATATACACCCATTTAATGAATGAAGAAACTGAGGGGACTGACCATTGTCATTGTCTTCCAAAGATGATTGGAAGAATCAGTAAGTAAAAGAAAGAAATTGTATAATGAAACCAAAAATCTCCCAGCAAAAGCAGCTCCTTAAATGCACATACCCAGAGTCATTAGGGTGGCAGGAATGGATATGTCAAGTCTGTTTATCTGGCACCTTGATTTTGTAGGCAGTCTTGTTTATAAATGTGCAGTTGCATGTATTTCAATAAATAATTTAATAAAACCAACTTGCTGTGAGGAATTAAGTGGGATAATGCATCAGCACATGCCAGAGTCACACATGGTAATAGTGCCAGCGATCAAGCCTGATAGCTGCTATGCCCTGGTAGGGGCTAAACCAGTTGCTTATGACTTGCTTCCAGCTACTGCTGGATCATCTCAGATGTTAAATATTTTAAATTCCACTCTGATGATTAAACTGTTTATTGTATACTTTCCATGTGGCATTTGCTATTATAGGTGCTTTTCTCTGGAGGGGGAATGAACAGAGGACCTTGTGCATGATAAGCGAGCACTGTACTGCTGAGCTACACCCCCAGCTCAGCTCATAGTACCTTTTGATATACTTTTCACAGGCAGTGTTTGAAGATGGTATCATCATCATTCCCATTTTAGATGAGAAAACTGAGGATTGAGATGATAATATCTTGGCCAAGATCTCATGACATGCAAATTGTAGAGCTGGAATTTGAATCAAGATATCCCGTTTATAGGTCTTGGCATCTTAACCATGATGCTTCTAAGTAGAGGGCCAGCAGAGGTGACTTGTGGTAAGTGGTAAATGTTCTTATTATTGTTATGAATACCATTATAATACTATTTTTCCAGAATGTTATGGACAACTCATCCTTTTGACTGGGAATGATGTTTTGGGTTGTTGTTACTTGCTGAAAACACTGGCCTTGTGCATTGGAAAAGTCTGAAGGGGTCCCCGGCCTGTTCTGCTCCCCATAGGAACTGAATGAGGATGGCAATCATGCAAGCTCATGCCCTTTTGACCAAGACCTCTGCAGCCTAGGACAGAGATGACAACAGAGAAGGCCCAGGGTCTTTCAGGGTATCAGTTGCCTCATAGAGTCCTCCTTTAAAAGAACCAGTGTCATTGCTGATGTGACACCATCATTTGGGCAAACACCTGATATCACTTTTTGCTTATGGTTGCATTACATGTCTGCAAGGAGACCCGGCTTATTCTCTTTGATGTTGTCTTTCTGTGCTATTTTCTACATATCCATCCTTGTAAATTTGTAGCCATCCGGGGGAATGCTGGATCACTAGAACGAGCAGAGTGGTAGTTAGTCAGAATTATATGGAGGAATTGAGGAAAATGAGCTCAGAGTTTTATGATAAAAGGCAGACTAAAAAGATACACCAGAATCATTGAAAGATAAGTAGTGCTTAAGAAGGCTGAGAAACTGCCAAATGAAATAAAATAATAGCAATTATATTCAAAATACACAAGGTAAAGTAGGACAGAAAACAAATGGGCTAAAAAGTAGATGATAGTAACTGCATTGACACTGTAATGAACTAAAATATTAAAAGTGATGTCATGAACCTGAAGTAAAGGAATGCTAACTATAGGGGGCAGTCCAAAGTTAGTAATCCTATGCAGGGGCAAATGCCGATCTCTGGGCTGAGATGGGGAACATTTGTTAAGTTCTTCTGTGGGGCAGGGTTCTGTATGTGTGTTATCTAATTCTCACAACACTCCTATGATGGAAGCACAGGTGTTATCTCCATTTTATGGGTGAGGATGCTGAAACTTGGAGAGGGCAATGAAAATTATGCAGATCACATGGAATTTAGGGGGCCAAGCTGGGATTGGAATCCAGGCATGCCTCAACCTTGGGGCTGCCTTCAGTCATGCAGCAGACTTCTTGCTGGGATGTCCTTGCTAGGCTGGTGTTTGCCAGAGGATTCCCACAGGGGCTGACATCGGCAGGGCCCTCACTTCCCTTGGGTCCTTTGGGTCTCTTACCCAGAGATGAATTTACAGTTGCCATATATGTTCCCCCTGTGCATTCTGGACTGCTCTCTCACATCCTGAGAATAAATAAGATGCGCAAACTTCAAGAAGGGCCAGGTAAGGAGGACATAGATCTGGGACTGGGGCAATTCAGGTGTAAAGAGATGGGAGGTCAGAGGCCATGTGTGAAATTAATCCACTATGGATACTTGTTTACGTTCCTGTAGGTGTTGGGTACACAGAGGTATTAAAGATTGGGAAAAAGATAAGAAATTGAGATTATGATCTGAAAGGTAAAATGGACTGAAAAGTAGACTAGTAGTGTTGGACTTGTCTGTGTCTATCCAGGCCCAGCCCAAACTGCCATGACTCCACCAAGCTTGCCTTGATATACCCTGCTTCTAGATCAAAATAATACCTGTTTACTGACACTCGCAGAGGGGTCCCTTTACATTGCTCTCTTGACTGTTATATTGTATTTCCTTACTTCACAGGAACACAACTTTGTCATTCTCCAAAAGGTAGTGGAACTCCTTGAAGCAGGGACTTTGATAGACTCATCTGTGTCCTGTGAACGCAATGCCTACTGCATGCACCATTAAAGTTTGCTGGGTTGGGATCGTGTTAGGATGCTGGGGGAATGTCCGGTAAGGAGCAGAAATGTATGGGAGGGTGGTAATTCAGCACCAGCTAAGCAGGTAGGCTCTGATGTTGGGTAGACCTGAGTTCCAAGTTGCTCTAAGAAATCTCCAGCTGCGTGACCTTGGGGAATCTCTCTAATGCTTCTATTACTCAGCTGTAACATGGACCTCAACTAGCACCAACCTCAGTGGTGCTATGCAACCTTGGCGAAGGAGGTGACCCACGTGTTGCCTATGCTAAATGCTCAATAGCTTCTAGTGACTGTTCCTGCCATTGGTGCGGACCCAAGGGAGGAAGGACACATCAGCGCAGGGGAGCAGGGGAAGAAAGAAAGGGAGTTGGGGCTGTTTTCCCACAATGGGCACCAGGGCCTGATGCTGACCAGAACCTTTCTGTTTGGTGCCTCTGATTGTCATCCCTGGTTTGGTTTGGCTGGGGAAAGGCTTCCCCATGCAGGGACTACTTCATCAAGGCTGGTGACAGATTTTCAAGGGTTTGGGAGCACAGGGGAAATGCCTAGGCCCTTAGCTCTGGGTTCAAGCCACACAGGCAAGCCATCCTCCTGACCCACCCAGGCACTTGAGCCCTGCCTCTGCCTCTCTTAGCTTGCAGTCCCCTCGGGGTAGGGTTGGTTATACTTGGGTCTGTCTCCACTGCTAGGAGCCCTTGGAAGGGCAGCCTCATTTGTCACTTTCTATGTCCTCAGCCCCTTGCATTGTGCCTCACTCTAAGCCAGCACTCAAAGTGCTTGTTAAAGGAGTGGATTTGTGTCCTACTTATAGTCCTGACCTCAGCCAGATGCTCCAGGATTGCCCTGATTTTGCACAGAGGAGCAACTATTCAGGAAACTGAGGCACACTTGTAGGTTACCATTTTCTCCACCCCCTCAGTCTGCAATGAGGCTCCTGCACCCTGAGCAGGAGGGTGGTGGTTTAATGTGCGGAAGCTGTCAATGAGGATTTTGTCTTCATTTGAATTCCTTCTCCAGGTCTGGGGAAGAGCTCTCTTTTTGGGCTCTGGTGAGGGGAGAACTAAGCTCTTCATCACCTCTTAGTCATAGGGGGCTTCAGAGTGCCCCTCCTTGATTATGTCTTCTCAGCTGTTTGCAAAACAGCCTGAGAGGAGGTGAAGCCCTGGGCCAGGCAGCCTGGCTGTCTCTTTAAATGCCGGGGTCTGTGTGGGAGAGGGAGGGGCCAACTCTGGAGTGCGTGAAATTCCTGGGCTCCTCCGGCAGTCTCAGGCTCAGAGCTCAGCCCTACACATCTCCTCTCGCAGGCAACTCAGTGAGAGGGAGAGGCAGCGTGTCCTCCCCTCTCGCAGCCGCCCGCATCTCCAGCCACCGAGGACCGCTTTTCTCACCTCCAACACCCCTCCCATCTTCCCCGCCACTGCCTCCCAAAAAAGAGAGGGAAAAAGAAAAGGAGAGAGAAAGATTCTGGAATTTGAACCTTTCCAGAGAGGAAACACCCAGCAAACTCTGTTGATTAAACATCAAATAAACAGATTCCAACTCTTCTATTCAACGGGGAAGGTAAGATTCGGGAGGGTTGGGGAGGAAGGCAGGAAGGATGTGAAAAAACTCAAGGTTCTCCTCCGTTCTGGGAAGAGACCGCTCCTGAGAGGGTAGAAGTTTTCAGTTGGGAGCGACCAACCTAGATTTTTTTTTTTTTTTTTAAATCCTGGATCCAAGAGCCAGGGCTGACCATGGGAATGGCTTTTCCCCTGCCTTGCTTTTCCTTCAGTTTCTCCTGAAAGTTGGCTCCTTCTGCTCTAGATGTTGGAAAAGTCGGAACATGTTTTAGATTTATGATTTTCTTCTTCTTTTTGTTTCTCTGTCTCCTATTTGCTTGGATTATTAGTCTAAAATGATGTGTGCCCATCACTTCATCTTGGGCAGATACTTTTTTTGACATTTTGATCTCTCGCTCTCTCTCTCTCCCTTGGGGAGGGGGGCTGGTTAGAAAGAGAAAGAATTCTCTGAGGATCATGAGAAGACAAAATTGAAACTGGGGTTTCCCTAGCTGTTGAGAAACTGAAGTGAGTGAGTGTGTGTATGATTTTTTTTTTTTTTTTGAGAGGGTGTGAGGAGGTTGTTCTTGACTCTAAAAATTCAGGTTGGACTCCTGCTCTCTTGTTGTGAAGGTGGGCATACTCCGAGAAGGTGAAAAGGGAGTGTGTGTGTGAGTGTACAAGTGTGTGTGTGCGTGTGTGTGCGCTCCTGTTTGGATCGGTTACAAGGGAATCTTCCCCCTGCCTTCCATTTGTTTATATTAATGATTTAGTAGCAGGCTTGCCTGAAAACTTCCACTCTGTGTAAGCACTGTGGGTTTTGCTAGCTCTCAGTGACCTTAAAGCCTGGTTCGATGTATTGTTTTTTCAAGGCATTGTGTTATACCCAGAGTTTCAGCTCTTTCCCTCTTTCTTTTTTAACCACAAAACTTAACTGCTTTAGAAACAGCATCCTGATGACAAGGGAAAAATAATCAGTCCCCCCACCCCCATCTCTTCCTAGGCCAGTGATGTAATACCAACCTATGGGCTCGGCTGCCTTGCAGGTGACTTACCCTGTGATTACTTGTTAAAAAAATAAATTTCTCCCTTCCTCCATTAAATACCTTTCTCTTTTGATTTGGATGCGGAAATATCGTCATGCAATGAAAAAACTGTATTTTTTGCGAACCATTATTAAGGTTTAGGCAAAGTAGGTTTCCTCTTCCCTGATCTTTATTTTTGTTTATTTTTAAAATGTAAAAGTCAGAGATCATTGAGAGGTAGCCTAGGGTGGAGCAAGTCCAGTCAGATCAAATAAGGCTGAGAGAACGGGAACTGTCTTGTCCCCGCTTCCTCAGTTATTCCCGCTTTGGGGAGATAGCGTTTCTTTTGCTACCACAAGCCACCCCAACATTCTTAATTCATTTACTGCCCAGGGTGCTGAAGGTGGCTCTGGGACGGAGAGGGGCACTCCTTGTCACACCTGGACAATGGTGTAGTTTCGGGGTCAGATGACCATTTGCCTTTGTGATGAAGGTTTTAATGGAAATTTGAACTCCCAGCGCGCTGGGTGACTTGGTTCCTGGGATAATCTATCTGGGGGCACTTGGAGGTTAGTCTGGGGAGCCCGAAAAACCCTTTCTCAATTTGCTCTTCTGGGTAGAGCCTCCTTCCTCCTTCAAGAGCTTCTGCATCGCCTTTCAAGTTACAGTGGTCCCGCTGGTTATGATGGGCAAGTTTACCTAAGGGCTACTGGGTACGTGTCAGGAGGATGGTGGGGAGAGAGACGAGCAAAGCTGGTATTTTTTTTTTAATCTTCAGGCTTAATCTGCCTAAGTCATATCGGGGTAAACGATATTTCAGACGGGTGCTGGTTGTGCAGAGATAGTGCTATTGTTTGATTTTTTTGTTGTTGTTGGGGAGTGGAGTAAGGCCTCCTGGCCCATTTTCTGCAGCCCTGGGTTTGTCCTGGAAGAGGGGATAAGGCTGGACATGGAAGTTCGCTATTAAAGTGAGCAACAGGGCTGGGTTAATATTTTTTTAAACAACTGGACTGTGCGAATGCCCTTTTCTGGAGCTTTCCAGCCCTTCCTAGTGAAATGATAATTTAAGAAAATTGCTTCTTAAGAAGAGGGGCCAGAAATCAAAGGGATTCTAGATTTTGAAAGACAACTACGTCTTTGCTTCTCTGGTAGCTCCCTGTTATTAATTATTGGGGGTTCGATGGGGGTCTGGGCTCTGTTTTTGTTGGTTTCTTTTCAATGCTGCGTTTCTACTGACTATGTTGATGATTTGCTTCTTATATAAGGGAAAGGATGTATCGAGGTGGATTGATGCTTGGGGTTTTGAGATCGGCTACTGAGATTGGGTGGCGGTTGATGTGTTTGTCGATGTGCATGGTAGGAAGGTCTTTTCTTTCGGGTGGTGGGGGACAAGGGAATGGTCGGAGAATGGTAGATGGGATGCTCCAGCGAATGGGGATGTGAGGGGACAAGGAGGTGAGGTTGGAAGTCACCGGTTTGCAGAATTTCTGTCCTGCATCCCCCCTTTCTCTCGCTCCTTGAAAAAAAATCCATTATCTCTAAAAACACATTATTCTTCAATTGGCCTTTTAGAGGAAAAAAAAAGAGAGGGAGGGGAGGGGTTAATTTGGTGAGGGGGCTTGGTTGTAATTAGCCCACTGCTGCAAAACTGAGATACAGAAATCCATCGGCACCAGCTTTGGGGCACAGCGAGACAGTGGAGGGATGGGGGACCAGTTGTCAGTCCTGGATGCACAGTGCAGCGGTGGTGTTGGCGTTTGGGTATTGTGTGTGTTTGTGTCTCTGTGTGCATGCAATTCTTTCCATCCCATCACCAATTTCCCCCTCCATCATCCCCCAATGCTGCCATGATTTTGCCTTCTATTTCCATGCACTGCTCCCCTACCCTACATACCCCCTCCCCCTTCCTCCAGCCCTTTCCATCTCCATGAGAAAATTCTGATTCTGATGGCTCTGCGGCTCTTTTTTTTTTTTTTTTTTTTTTTTTTCCCCAACACAACAGTGGTGCGATGGCCTTTCCTACATGCCACACGGATGCAGCCTTCTGATAGGAGGGCTATGTCGGCACATCCACACACGCACTGGCACACACTCTTGCACACACACTCTCCCCCACACACAGGTGACCAAGGGCCTCATTTCTTGCCCCTTTCCCCCTTTCCTCACCTCTACCTCCATCCACCATGGCTCCTTTCCCTCGTCTTCATGTGGGAATGCGGTAATGCTATAGCCTCATCTTCTCCCCACAACCGCTCTCCTCTTTCCTCTCGCCATTATTCTTTCCTGAAAGCTGTGGTGTGTCGCAGTTCATAGGATTAGCATGTTGGAGAGTCTTTGGGGGAGGGGACCTCATGAAGAGGGGATTGGAATGGGGGTAGATGACATTAATGATTTTTTTTTTTTTTGGCTAAATAAGCACCCGGTTGGTAATGATCCAATTTAACCATCCATGAAATCTATGTTTGCGGCACATTGGAGGAAGGTTACGGGGGAAAGCAGTCTGGACTGAGTTACCTCTGGGGAGGTCTGATGCCTGGAGAGTAGACACAGCCCCCTCCCCCGTGCACATGGCACGCATTCTCACACACGCCAACGCACACAGCCCTGATCAGTGGGCTGTGTAAAACCAGAGGGCACTGCAGAATATCCCTTGTCGGGGTTCGTTGAGAGGATGGAGCGATGTCTTTGTCCTACCCAGCTCTCCACTCTGTAGATGACACCAAGTCTTGCAATTCTTGGTGGCCTTTGTGTTGCCTTTGGGTAGGGGCTGGAAGGGTGTTTGTATTTTGTCAAACAGCGGTGTGCCTCCATTCGGGCGACATGGGATTGTCGACCCTGTGCATGTGGTCAGGCAGGAGGCTGCCTGCCTTTTTGTGCTCTGTGGCTGTGTGTGTTATATGTATGTATGAGTGGATCTAGAGAGGTGTGGTAGTGACAGGGAAGGAAGGCAGAAAGCAGGGGTGTTCTGTGGGGGAGAGAAGGGAATAAAGTCCTCAAGGTAGCTGAGAAGAGTGTAGAGGGGGGAAGCTGCCGCTGTCTCCAGCAGGAAGCCTTGAGTGAGATCCCCATGTCCACCAAGCAGCCTGTGGGCGGGTGAGCTCATGGATGACAGGTGGGCGGATGCAGGCTGAAGGGGGAGAAGGGACAAGGTGGGCGAAATTGAGGGTTTTCCCCGCCACCTCACCAGAGCCCTGGGCTGAACTCTGGAAGGCGGCTCTGTGCGCCCAGTGGTATCAGCCACCTCTGGGGCGGCGCGGCCTTGCTGGAGGCTGCAGCCTGAAGGAGCTGAGTTCACCCTCGGCACCAGGGCAGCCCAAGCCCCTGTATTCTCCTGGGCTCTGCCTGCCTTAACTACCCGACGCCATCTTCCCTTCTCCTTCAGATAGAGGTGTGTCCTTCTTTATTAGCAATTATATGTGAAATTGAAAAACATTTGCCTAGAAGAAAAAATTCCTCAGAGCAAAATGCTGATTGTCCCACCTTTCTGGTGTTCCTCTCCCTTCCTGGGGCTGACCTTGATGAGTTAGGGAGAAAGGGTTACGTCATTGCCACAGAAAGGGGAGAAATGGGGGAGGTGGACACTTCAGGGGTGAATTATTGTGCCAGACCCAGAGAAGAGCTTGCTCTTGGGATCCCCCAGCCATGTTCTTCTTACACGACCCTTTGAATATGGATGGGAGAGTTACAAAAGGGGAAACGTCCCTTCCACAGCTTGCTGCCTGGAAATGTACTTGCCGGGTGCATCGGCCCCTGCTCTGGCCAGACTCTGTGTCCCCCAAGAATGCACCTCCTGGGGAAGAAGCGTGGCGCAGCAGCTCTGACCTTTGTGGCCCAGCTTGGGCGCAATGCACACAGGCTATGTGAAGCCATGTGGCTGGGCCGCCACAGGTGGCTGGGCATGCACCGGGCGGGGGCTCTGGAGGGGGCCTGGCCTGGCCTCTTCCTGCAGATCCCCAAATGACACCTCAGAGAGGCCTTTCCTGACCTGCTTTCTAAAATAGTCCCCTCACCCCAACTCTGGTTGCTTTCCTGCCCATCACTCTGTCTTTAATTTTAACTGGCTAATCACTACTGGATAATTTATTATATATTGATAGATCTGATCTATTTCCCCTTCTTGAATGCAGGCTTTCTGAGGTCAAGGATTTAGTTTTTATTCATTACAGTGTTCCCAGTGCCTAGGATCTTTCTTGGCACATAGTAGGTGCTTAACAAATGTTTGCTGGTTGGAGGAAAGAACCACATGGATTTGGCGTTGGAGTTTTCTTTTTCTGTAGCACCTTGAAACCTGTCTTCTGGGAAGGCCAAACTTTGCTTCTGACTGTCTTAGCTCTGCCTGCAAGTCCAGATCTGCTCAAGGAATTGCAAAATGCTGTTTCCTGAGTTAGTAGAAAGGTCTTCTCTATCCCTGGCTCCAAGTACTATGCTTCCCGCACAGTCCTTTAGTATTAGAAATTCTTGTTGTTGTTGTCATCATCGTCATCGTCATCATCATCATCATCTTCAAAGCAGTGGAAATGGTGGTGATGAGGGTACTTGCCACATACAGTACCAAGACCTTTTTATTAACGTGTGGTATCTCATTTAATTTCCCAAACAACTCAATGTAGTATACAACTGTTACTTACTTTGTTGACAGAGGAAAAGACTGAGACATAGATAAAGTAACCTGATAAGATGACAGACTAGACTTGAAATCAGATCTGATTTATTCAGGAGCCTGTACCCACAGCCCTTCTATTAAGCTGTTAGAGGTAAACAGGAGGTGGGCCATCACACTCCAATGCAGAGGATGAAACTGAGGCCCAGAGAGGAAGAATGGCTTGTTTAAAGTTGTGCACGATGATATAGAGACAAGCTAGAGTCCAGGCTTCCCTGGCTGCCCTTGTAGTGGCTATCCAAGGTCCCCTGTTGGTTTCCATCTTCCGTGGCCAGAGGGCAGTGAAGTCTCGTGGGGTGGCGGTGGCAGGTGTCTCTAAGGAGGAGAGATGTAACTCCTACAGAGCTGGAGGGATTCCACAGGAAAAAGGTTTTATGGCTAGAAGTGTCCTGGTGGGCTACATTCCAGAGTCACCAGACTCACTAAGAGCTGGCCAAGGTCGCCCTATGAAGGTGTTGGAGGCGAAGACCCCAGTGTGTTGGGGGATGTCAGGATTCTCATCACAGGTACTGTCAGGTGCAGCGGGGCCTCCGTTTGGAGATCTGAGCCGGAGTCTGGATCCCTGCAGCCTGGGAGCTGGGGTGTCCCCAGCCTGGCTCAGCCTGGTTTCTCAGCAGGGAGGCATGGGGGCTAGACTCTGGCCCTGGTGTATTTCACTTCTGTTTCCAGAGGCTGGCTGGAGGGAACGATGCTATGAAATGTGGGGGAAGGCCTTCTGCCAATCTCTCTGTCCCACCCGAGGGTTGGTCTTGACCTTGAATGGGGAAAGGTTAAACATTCCATCCGACTGTCAGTGTGACTCAGGGGAGGGGGCCGAGGGAGGTGGAGCAAAGTGGAGTCTTAGAACCAGGCAGGACTTGCCTTTTGCCAGGACCTTGAATCAGGACTTGAAGCCATTTCTGTGTGACCTTGGGATGTGTAACCAGCTGCCCTAGTTTATAGACAATTCCTGTTTAGGCCTATATCCTAGCATAATTATTAATTCTCAAATGGTGCCCTGGCTTGGATGATAAAGTGTATAGTCATCCTTCTTTGAGATGACAACACCCACTTTCCCTTAATGGGACAGAGAGAAGAAGGAGGCATACTAGACAGAGAAATCCAGTTTCAGGGCAAGAAGGTGCTGAGGAGTAGAACCTTCCCCTAATTGCCCCCTATTTAGGAAGGATTAAAACCTGGATCATCTAACTATTCCTACTACCAACATGACTCCTACTACTATCTTAACTACTCTTACTGTAGCTAATACTACTAACTAATATTTGAGTCCTCACTCCTAGGTCCCAGATACTATGCCCAGCATTTGACCTGCCTTATCTTACTTAATCCTCCAATGACCCTATGAAGGAAGTAGTTATACCTCTGTTTTACCAAAAAACAAAAACAAAACACAAGCAAAAACTGAGGCCAAAAGAGGTTAAGTAACATGTCCTAGGTCACTTAGGTAGGAAGTGAAAGGCTTGCCTTTCAAGCTTCTGGTCTTAACCACTGTGCACACCCCCTCTCTGGGCCTGTCCTCTGCTCCCCCAGGTCTGGGAGCTGATTCGGAAAGGCAGCCCACTCAGCAGGTGGCCAGGCTCACCACCCTGAGATTTACTGAAAATGCTCCCGTTTGTCCGAGGCAGCTCAGCGTGCTGACTCAGAAGTGGGCTGACTGGTCATCTTTGATGCCCCTTTAGAAATCTGTCTTCTGGTGTTTCGGTCACCTTCGTCCTTACTTCAGGTACCAGTCTGAGGAGTAGTTTAGGTAGTTCGGGATGCTAGTGGCTGGGCAGAAGGTACAGAACCTGAAACCTAGCTAGGTCTGCTCTACTCTGTGCTCCTGGGCCTGGTGGGCCTCACGCTCCATTACCTTTGTGATAGGGCCTGGCCCTTCGTGTGGGACTCCACGGAAGGGACGGTTGTCTAGCACCTGTGGATGGCAGAGTGTGGTGCTCTGCTGTTTTGCTTGGATGGGCAGTGTCCTCATTTGATGAGGAAGCTGGTGCTTATGGGTTAAGTACCATGCTTAGGATCGCCGGTGAGAGATGGCAGAGCTTGGGTCCGAAGCCAGAGACCTTGCACTGAGCAAGGGAAAAGAGGGGCAGAGGATGAAGCATTTATATTGGGAACTACAAGAGGAAATACCCCGAGGGAGGTCTTGAGATCAACTCCTGAGGTCTGAGGGCGGGACAGCACCTGTGGGGTCATCATCATGGTCAACCACCCCTGCGCTGACTCCCCTCCCCCAGCCAGGGCGAGACAGCTGCTGACCTTGGATGTGGGTGTTATTTCTGTACTGGAGGGAAGAAGGAAATAGGACTGTGCATAGCCGCACCGATAGGGTGTCCAGGAGTTACCGCTTTTCCCATGGAATAGTAATACATGCAGTGACAACAAATTTGTCCTCCATCCCCCTGCATCATAGGGTAAAGAAGAGATGGGAGTCACTGCCTGGGGACAGGAAGAGGGGAGCTGAAAGGGAAGAAGTGGGATCGCTCAGGCTAGAAGGCTCCAGGGAGACAGAGGAAACTTTTTCTTGGTTGAGAGGCAGGGGACAGGAGGAGGTTTTTTTCTGACTGAGGGGCTGGTCTTTAGCTCCCAAGCAGAGCTGCATTAGCTTCATTGCAGTCCCATTGAAGACTTTGTTTATTTTTCCAATAATGTGTTAATTAAACATCGATTTCCGGGTGGAGGAAAGGGAATTGGATTGCCAGAGCTAAATGGAGTGAGGCAGATGGGGAGCAGTGAGAGGGGCCCCAAGCCAGAGTCAGCATTCTTCAGGATCACTCCAGGAGGGTGGAGGGGAGCTGGGGCTGCCTCTTCCCTGGCTGCCAATTTGGGAACTGTCAACTCTCCAAGAGCCTTCAGGAGGCACCTGTGCTCCCCGCTGGCTACCAGAGTGGAGGGAGAGGACTCTGTGTGAACCTTGATACCAGGGGAAGAGCAGTTGTTCATCACCTTCCGAGTGCCTCTGCTTGCCCACGTGAGCACGAGCCAGGCCTGTGCTCAGCGCTCTACAAGTGTTAGCTCCGTGTTTCCTTAAGGAAACTTTATAATCCCACTTCGGAGATGAGAAACGGAGTCTCAGAGAAGTAGCAAGTTCAAGGTCGAAGAGTTGCCAAAGCTTGGCAAGAAAAGGGGTATTTGGAGAGTTGAAAGTGTCTGAGGTTGGAAGATTAGCCACCAGAGAGTCCAAGCCTCTTTAAAGGAAAACCCACAAAGAATGAAGCATCTAACAGCATCAAAAAGAACCATTTACTATTTTCTCATTGGCTAAAATAGACCGAGCTCTTACTATGTGCCAGCAACAGAGTTAAAATTGTAAGGATATAGTGAATAAATATTAGGTAATGTTATTCCCATTTTACAGATGAGGGAAGTAGGGCTTAGGGAGGTTCATGCCTGAGGTTATAGAGTTGGTAAATGGTGGAGCCAGGTTCAACTTTGATAAAGATGACCTTGGGATTACAGCTGTATTTTATTTCCAACATGCTGAGGACATGGATCCTGGCTCAGCAAGTTGGCTACAACTTTTAGGAAATAAAGACTTGGGAATCTTAGGATGGACCCTTAGCCAGATCCTGGACCCCAGAAATCTCAGGGTCTTGCAGTGTGGACCCCACTTCTGAGCCCATGGCATCTCTGGGGTGTTTTCAGTGGTTGGAGCTGAGTGGTGAGGCTAAGTTAAAGTTGTTGTTCTCAAACTGTGCTGCATGCCATGTCACCAACCTTAAATCTCAAACCTGAACTGCAGCTCATACCAATTAAATTAGAATTTTTAGGGGTGAGACCAAAGCATCAATGTATTTAAAGCTTCCCAGGTTCGTAAATAATGGTTTAAAAGAGCCTTTTCTGCAAAGAAGGTGGTAGGAGGCTGGACCAGCTTCTCGTTTCCAGTGAGGTAAGAAGCGTGCAGGAAGCTGGTTACATATACCCCATGCCCCGTGGGATGATGCTTGGATCTATTCTTTCTTCTCATGAGAATAGTCACTAAAAACTTTGGTGTGTCAAAACTCTAGAGAGCGTTGACAAATGTATTTCTTCAGGCCCCACCTGCAAATCTGACTTCAGAGTTCTGGGGAGAGGTCCAGGAATCTGCAGGTGCTTTCTGTGGCTGCTAAGGTCACGATATCCAGGGCCAGCCCATGCTCCCTGGGTTTGCAGCGATTGTGAAGTCCTCTCTCTTTGGTGGAGTGCGAGAAGTGAGAATGTGGATTGCTCTGGCCACCTGTTGCGTGGTGCGTTTCGGCTGCTTTGCTTGACTGGCTGTCCGTTGCTGCTACAGGAAGGCCCGCGCTCCTCTCGTTCCTCTCCCTGTTGCAGCGCCTTGTGTAGTGGCAGCACCGAGGGAGGGGAAGGGAGGGTGCGCTCATCCTGGACATTCCGTAGACTCTCTTTTCAGGTTTTTTAAATCAGAGTAAATCTCTGCACAACTTGAGTGTTGAGAAGCCTGTCAGCAGCAACTATCCCGGGGCTTTCCCTGGGGATCTGCAAAACAGCTTCTCTGGGGCTCATTTTAAAGTTTTCTTCTAAAACTGTCAAAAATAGAGACTAGTTGGAGCCTCTCAGAGCTGTAAGGGACCTTGGCAGTCATCTGTGTCAACACTGATATTCTATTCATTTTCTCAATCATTTATTCATCCAGCAGATATTTATTAAACACCTACTATATCCAGGCACTGTACCAGGTTCTGGGAATACAGCCACAATCATGAGAGACATTTGTTTTATCTCTCATAGAATTTAAGCTTGGGTGGAAAGACAAATGGACAGTACAAGTACATAATTACACATTAGGATGAGGGTTCCATAAGAAAGCACAGGGCAGCTCTGGGAATTACGGACACCTCGTGTAGAAGGATGGGGTCTGGAGAAGAATAATAGCTCAGATTTATCTGGTGCTTCCTAAAGGCAGACCTTGCTTGGGGCTTCCCATGCACACCCCATTTAATCCTCACTGTACATCTTGGAGAGAGGTGCTGTTATTATTGGTGTCTTTTTACAGAAGAGGAAACTGAGGGACAGAGAGGCGCCAAGGATGGAACTAAACTGAGGCTGTATTCACCTGTCTTTTCTAACTTTCCATCTAGGCAGGGAAAGGAGACTCCTTCAGCTGAAGGCAAAGGAGGGGTGAGGATAAGAAAAAGAAGAGCTGCTGGGGCAGGGTGCGTTGGGGACAGGGTAATCAAGGCACACACACAGCTGCAGTCAGAGAAGAGGAATCATTTTAAGAGCTCCACTGTGCTGCAGGGAGACTATAGCTACTGACATGCATTGTATAAAATATGCTGAGAGTGGGTTTTTGGGGTTCCTGCCACAGAATGACAATGTATGAGGCAATTCTTATGTTAATTAGCTCAACTTAACCATTCCACACTGTGGATATACTTCAAAACACTGTATGGTAAATACATACAGTTTTATTTGTCAATTACAAATAATAAATAAATTTGGGAAAGCAAAACAAATGCAGAGAAGTTAAGATGGTAGTCTAGGTAAACCTGGCATTATAGGCAGCTCTTAGAGGCCAGCATGGCCTTTGCCAAAAGCGTCTCCCCAAGTCCCCCCAATGGCTGGGGAAAGGAATGAGGCTGTGGAAAGTTCCACGCTTTTCTGAGGGGAAGCAGCCTGGCGTGACAGAGCCCTCTGGCGCCAGGGTCTCTGATCTCTGGGCTTTTGGATGACCTTGTTCTTCAGATGTGGCCTTCTGAGTCCTGTCCTGCCTGGGACTCACCTGCTGGCTAGTCATGGGGGGCAGCAGGCAGGTGGAATTCTACCAAATAAAGCACAGGTCTGCTTGATCTGGGCCCTGGGAAACCCAGAGGAAGAGTGAAGCAAAGACTCTTTAGGGCCTGCTGCCCCTCTGTACTGTGAGGAATCTCTCTTTTCCTTCCCTGTGGCAAGAACCATAAGGCCAGGCTTCCTCTAGGTTTGTTGGTCCAGGAGCCTATCACCAGTGACTTTTGCAGCTGGTGTCTTTTGTCCTCCTACCTTTCAATGCCACCTGTTGCTAATTCCTGAGATGCTTGTCCCCTGCAGTTCTGCCCTTGTCCTCTATGTAGTGCCCAGCTGACCACCCTTCCCAGGTGTTCCCCTGGGGTCGCTTGACCCACCTTGCCCTGACCTTCACTAAGCAGAGGTGAGTTGGGGTGGGAAGAAGAAGAGGGCCTCAGGTTATGGCCTTTGCCTAGAACCACAAGAAAGAGGCAGGAAGATATAGAAAGAGAAAGGAGTTGTATTAACAGGGCATCGATGTAATATCAAATGCCTGAAAGGTGTGCCAGGACATGGGAATTCATTCATTTCCTTAGCATTGTTTCCCTAAAGTACAGGTGAGCCTGTCTGCCATGTGGCCAGTGGCCCCATGGGATGGAGGCTCCACTGTGTCCTGACTGGATTCTCATTCAGGGTTCAAGGAACACGTCTGGCTAGGGCATGCCAGAAGTGGGTGGGCTGGCTTTCTGTCTGGTGTTCTCCAGGTCTTGGGGTAGTGGGGGCTGCCTCTGTACTGGGCTCTGAGTCTGATGAGCCCCACATTTAGAAACAGTTGCTTGACTCTACGCGATCCTGAAGCACGATGGGAGAGAGGGTGGACAGCTGTCTCCAAGGAGGGGCGGGTGAGGGGGAAGAAGAAGGTTATTTTGTGTGTGGGTTGTAAAGTTTGGATGACAGTCACTTTTTTCTTTTTTTGTTTGTTTGTGTGGTTATTATTTTTATAACAAGTAACTCCTTATAGATTAACTTAATGATTTTCTTACTTCAAAATAATATATGTGTCTTATAGAACATTTAGAAAATACCACCACCAACAAAAAAGACAAAATTAAAAGTGATCTAGAAATCATTCTTCCAGAGATAACCCCATGGGAGAATTCAGGTATTTATCTTTCAGCCTGATTTCTAAGGATCCTCCATCCAGGCTATGTTATTTCGTTTTTAAAGAAGTTCATTCACTCATTTAACAAGTACTAATTGAGCGCCCACTCTGTGCCAGGCACTGAAATCACATTTTGGAAGCTGTCACACTAGCCTGATTTTTCACTTAAAGATGCATCACAAACACTTTCCCACAACAGCCACTCATGTCTTCGAGCTTCCAGATTTAGATTTTGGGTGTAATGAGGCAGTCAGTAAACGCTGGCATCTCAGGTCTTCTGTCTTAAGAACAAAGGGAAGACCATAGAGCTCCTCTCTCTTTGGCACCCAAGCAGTTCCTTGTCAGTCCTCTTGGGAGAAGATGTGTCCTTTTACCCAGGAAATAAGGAAGGGAGAGAAGAAGATATCAAAAGTGGCAAAAACTCTTAGTGTTCATTAAGTATTAGGATCCGGGATTTCTCCAAATGAGAGGTTTGGAGAGGTGACTCCTCTGTGGAGTCCCAGCACATTGTTAGTTCACCGCTTTGGTGTTGAGATGAGGGTCAGGAGCACTTCGATAATTTGCCCGAGAATGCACAGGTGGTTGGTGGCAGAGCTACAGCTGGAGCTTGGGCTGCTCAGTGAGGGAGAGTTGCAAGGAAAGTTGGGGTGAATTTGATCAAAGTGGTGCAGTTCATGCTCGGTGGACAGAGAGAGCACTGGCCTTGCTGGGGTTAGGATGCTGTGCTTAAAAAAAGAGGTTTGGGATGCAAACCTGATTTCATCATTTCTCAGAGGCACATCTGACATTCCCCCAAGGCCTGGGAGGTGAGAGAGGAAGGGAGGGAGGAAGGGAGGGGGGGATGCCTTCTGTAAAGCCGTTGCTACTTGTGGATGGAGCTAGCACAGTGTGGGTTTTCACAAGTTCAGTGCTGCATGCATGGTGTTCACACAGGGCATTGTGTTATTGCTAGGGATCCAGTGAAGAGCACCTCTGAACCGAAGGGCAGTATGAATGCGTACAATCACTGCAGGAGCCCTGCAGCCAGGAGAGAAGGATCACAGGGGTTTCCAGGAGGTGGAACTTAAGGAATGGTATCAGTAGATGGGGAGAGAAGGACTGAGGACAGCAGGCCAAGGATATAGCATCAGGAAAGGGGAAAAAAATGTGAAATGACCCCAGTACTCAGGGTTTAAACTTCATAGCTCATGGGTGGAGGATTGAGGAAGGGGTGGGGCAGATACTCCTAAAACTGTTACACAGATTCAATGCCGCCCAGTCGAATTACCAACAGCATACTTTACAGATCTAGAGAAAAAAAAAATCCTAAAATTCATATGGAACCAGAAGAGACCCAGGATAGCAAAAGCAATTTTGGGCAACAAGAGCAAAGCAGGAGGCATAGCAATACCTGACTTTGTTATACTACAAAGCAATAGTGATTAAAAAGGGCATGGTACTGGAACAAAAACAGATACGCGGATCAATGGGACAGAACTGAGGATACAGAAACCTCCCCAGACACATTCAGCTATTTGATCTTCAGCAAAGGTGCCAAAAGCATATGGTGGAAGAAAGATAGCCTACTCAACAAGTGGTGCTGGGAAAACTGGTTATCTGTGTGCAGAAGATTAAAACTGGACACTCATCTCTCACCATATATTAAATTAAAATAAAAATGGATCAAAGATTTAAACATTAAAACAGAAACATTAAGCCTACTGGAAGATAAAATAGGTGAAACACTTGAAGACATAGGTGCAGGAAAAGATGATTTTCTAAACATAACCTCAGCTGCACAAGAAATAACAGCAAAAATCAACACATGGGATTATATGGGACTAGAAAGCATCTGTACAGCAAAAAAATCAATCAGTAGAGTGGAGAGACAACCTACAGAATGGGAAGAATATTTTTGCCAGCTGTTCTCCAGACAGAGGATTAATATCTAGAATATACAAAGAACTTAAAAAAGTAACCTAAAATTAAAGATCCAGTCAAGGAATGGGCAAGAGAAATGAACAGACACTTCACAGAGGAAGAAATACAAATGGTCAACAAATGTATGAAAAAATACTCAACATCTCTGGCCATTAGAGAAATGCAAAGTAAAACAATGCTAAGATTCCATCTTACTCCAGAAAGAATGGCTGTCATTAAGAAATCGAGCAACAATAACAAATGCTGGCCAGGCTGTGGTGAGAAAGGAGCCCACCTTCATTGTTGGTGGGAGTGTAAACTAGTACAACATTACGGAAATCAGTATGGAGATATCTCAAAGAACTGAAATTAGAAATTCCATATGACCCAGGAATCCCCCTGCTAGGTATCTTCCCCAAAGAGCTTAAGACATCATACTACAGTGATACATGCATACCAATGTTTATAGTAGCACAATTCGTAATAGCTAAATCCTAGAAGCAGCCTGTATACTCATCAACAGATGACTGGATAAAGAAAATATGATATCTATATATAATGAAATACTACTCTGCTGTAAAGAAAGACAGATTTCAGACATTTGTAGGAAAATATAAAGTTGAGTGAAATAAACCAGACACACAAACTTAAATACCATATGGTATTTCTCATTTGAGTGAGGCAAAGTACAAAGAGAATAATAAAGAATGGATATAAGGGGACAAGGAGATGGATCTCTTGCAAAAGGGAAGTGGTCCAAGGGAAAAAGCATGAGGGGTGAGGAGGAGGGGAAGAGGAAATAAAAATAAATATGTGCCATGTACAGGAACCTAATAACCTCAATTAATGTAAACATTATTTGGCATAACAGGAGTTTAGATTAATAATACCTACAAGAATGAAAAATGGGATAGGAGAATTGGAGGAGGAGGGAGGGGAAGGGAAGGGGAAGGGGATAAAAAAAAAAAAAAAGAAACAAGCTGTGATATACACGTGTAACCACTCCCCAAGATGACGGTAAACAGGATGAACTACAGACATGTACTAATAAAATAAAAAATAAAAAAAAAAGAGGTGGGGGCAGGAAAGGGTTTGAAGATCCTGAAAGGGTAGGTGTTTCTATCAGGATGGTCTCAATCACAGGAATCCTAACTCAATCTGGCTTTACCATAGAGGGATGATTAGAGGTGGGTCCACATAACTACAATTCCAGAGAAGGGACCTGAGCTTTGGTTCAGTCCAGAGGTGTCCAGTATTCCAAACTGTCTCTATTCATCATAATACAATGACTCTGCTGCCCTAGAACTCATGCCGGCACCCCTTACCATGAAGACCTACAGAGAATGTCCTTTCCCCCAGCCACTGAGCAAAAGTCTTGAGCTTTATTTTGATTGGACCATCTTAGGTCATATGTCCCTCTCTCAACCAATCATAGCAGGATGCTACTGGAACTGGGGGTGGAGCAAACCCATCCCAACTTCTTGGTTGCTACTCTATGGGTGGTTCTGAGGGGACCCTGGCAAGAGATGCAGAGAGCATGCAGGGCAAATAGACTTTAGTCTTTCTGTTTGTTAGAGCAAGAGGGTGGTGTGTTTGACTTTGTTGTAGGAGCAGAAGTCTAGAGATGAAATGCTCACTGGATTTGGCAGAGTCAGGGGCAGGGAGGACACTGCCTGCCTGACATTGGCTCTACTCTTTTGTAGAAGCCACCAAACTGGGCCATTGAGCTGAGCCCAGAATATGGTCCCTGTGGGTGTGTCTGACTCATCCTGGCACATGGGTAGGAAGGAGGAAGGCAGAACAGGAGGGAAACTACAAAGGATTGAGCCAGGCTGGTCTGTTGACATTGTTCTCCTGTGGTTTTTATCATTGTTCAGAGAAGATAGGGCTAAGAATCTTTTCGGGAAGCCGGAAGGTTGATGCTTTCTGCAGAAGACCTCTGAAGGCGCTTGTTGTTTCCCAAGCAGAGTCTGAGGTGCAGGAACCTGAGTTCATGCTTTGTGGACTTGAGCTTTTTATTCTTTTTGTAGCAAGTACACACACAGCTTCTCTAGGATGGGCTTTGATTGATAGGTGTCTTCAAAACATTACCATGTCCTTGGGGGTTTAATGTCTTCAGAATTGCTGTGCTGGTTTCCGTCTGGATTTAGCTGGTCCTTGCTGGGCCATTATGTGCTATGGACTGTATTTGGAGAATTAACTGGCTTTATTCCTCAAAGTCAATAGGATGCTCTTTGTTTCTGCCCCTTGAAATGGAGGTAGTAGCATTTTTAGTAAGGGAGTCCCACAGTGTGTTGGCATAAGAGGGTTTTTCTGCCCCAATGATTTTCCTCTTAGTTGTGTACTTATTGAAGTCGGCGAAAATTAAGCAGGGGTAGCAGGGTGAAGATGGCAGGTTGGTTGTGGGAACAGGATGCTCTCTGAATTCAGATGGTCAGGCTGCTCTCAGCTGGATTGTGGGTGAGCCTTAGACTTTGGGATTCTGGCAAAAGATGTATGTTTAAATATTAGGTTTGTCATTCATCAGCTCTATGACTTTGGGCACATGGCTTGTAAATTTCATAAAACAGTCACAGATGACCTACTGCATGATAGGATTGCCTTGGACACATTCATGTTTCCTATACTGAAGTAGCCCTAGGTGGCAGTGAGAGGGAAGCTCTGAATTATTGGGGGCTGCTTTCCATGTGCCCGAGCTTTCCATGTGCTATCCACAGCCTCATGATAGCAAAGGAGGCAGGAACTCGGGTCCCTTGCTTTACAGATGAGAAAATCAGAAGCTCAGAGAGGTTACCTAATTTTCCCAAGGTCTCTCAGCAAGTAAATGAGATGTAAATCTAAGAGTTTTGGACCTCAAAGCCTGCGGTCCTCTGGGTTTCAAGATGTGGAGGCAAAAACATGAACTTTGGGGACACTCAGGCAGACCTGGTGGTAGTGCCCTGCTTTTTATTTACCAGTTACATTGTCATTTCACCTCCCAGGTTTACATGTCATTTTCTATAAATCAGAAGCAATTCCACAATCTTTGTAGGTGAGGGTGGCTTAGAATCAAGTGACTTGTCCGAGGTCCTCTAACTAGTAATCAGTGCAGCCAGGATTGGAACCCAGAGTCTGTCCTGTGCACTCAGATCAGAATCCGTATGTGTTTCCTATGAGGTTTAGTTCTGTCTAGAGTCTAGGAGCCACGGCCACAATAATAATGATGGTGGTGATCAATATTTTGCGTTGTTACTAGGAAACTTCTGCTTCTAGTGATGGATGAAACAGGCATGGAGATTTTCTTTACGTCTTTTTCTTTCCTAGTATCTCTGCAGGGTTTCCTTGGGAGTAGGGGTTGAAGAAGTAAGCATAGGGCTAAGCAGAATTTCGAGCTGTTAGGGTTTCAGGTTTTGCGGGGGGCATGTAGTGTAGATTGAGGCAAGAGGTAAGAGATGTCATTGGCAAGCTGAGTGGAATGCGCTAGCATCTTTCATGTGTGCTGTGGAGGAAGGGGAGTTCCTAGGTGCATCTGGGGAACTTGGGCTCTAGTTATAACTTCACTACCAGCTTACTATGCACATTCAGACCTTCTAAAATGAGTACTCAGGAAATTAGCAGGTAGTGAGCACCCATTTGGCTGACTGCCCTCCCCATACTCTTATAAGGCTGATATTGTCACTCTTATTCTAGAGATGGAGGACCAAATCAGAGGGATCAGACTGCTCACAAATCCACAGCTACTAAGCATCAGACTAAGTTTTAAAACAAGATTGCAGGATTTTCTATTACGGACATCCCTGTTAAGTAGCACTTGCCCTTTCTAACATATTCCATAGGCTCTTAAAGGATTCTAGTCTAACTTCTAACAGTTGGAAAAACCAAGGCTTAGGAGCCAAGTGATTTGAGCAAGGTCCCACATTGGGGGGAGACATCTGAGATCAAGGTCAGGGGGTCTCCAGGCCTAAGGTTACCATCCAGTACAGAGTAGATACCTGAAGTGTGAGTGAAAAAAAAGGCAGGAGCTGGCAAATGGGGGATTCGAGCTGCAGGGTTGTGTTCAGAACTGATTTCAGGCCCATTGGGGGTTCAGGGGACAGATCAAGAAACCAAGGCAGAATCCATGCATAAGGTTTGTATGGTCACTTTAGAGTCAGATACCCTGGAAGAGACAAACTACAGATTTCATAAGTAGGTGGGACTCAGGTTACTGAACAGGGAAGGTGCAGGCTGCCATGCTCATGGAGTTCTTGGACGTGTGATCATTATAATCTAGATTTCTTAAGGCCTAGGATGTGGGCTTTGGATTCATAACAGGTGTGCATGCAGGCAAGTCTGTTCTGTGTATGCAAACCTTGGGCAAGTTATTTCCCCTCTCCAAATCTCAGATCTGTCATTTACAAAATAGAAATAAAGTTATACCTCCCCACAGATTTGTTGGGGATATTTAATGAATAATTATAGAGAAACTTAGTACTTGTAGAATTATGTCTGGCCTGGGCCTTACCTGAACCCATGTCTGTGTGTACACCTGCTTGTCCATCATCTTTGTTTGTCTAGTTCTCATTCAACTCAAATTTTATGTACTTTACCATCTTTTGACTTTATTTCCTGCCCTGCCCTGCTCCTCTCAGCCTCCCTTAGTTTAGAAATAGGCCTCTCTGCCTTCCTCGTTGCTCAGACCTGGCAGACCTAGCTCATTTTCTACTCCTTTCTTGCTCTTAAATCCCACATTCAAAATAGGAACAAGTCCTGTTGGCTTCTCTTAGCAACAAACCCAGTTTATGACTATAGATCTTACCTCTATGGTCTAAGCTTTCCCACCCTGGTTACCTGGCTTATAGCAGTGACCTCTCACTGGTCACCTGCTTCCGATGGACCCCATGGCTTTGTTTTTCCATAGTATGGGCTGGGCTAATCCTTGAAAATGAGTGTCAGGTGTATTACTCTGGTTGAAACTCCAGGGGATCCCATTCAACTCCCAGTGAGCCCCAGGGTCCTTGTGAATACCTGCAAGGGCCTGCCAGGCCTGGTCACAGCACCCTAGCTCCTTTCTACCCTCCTCCCCTTTCACTGCCCTTGCTCGCTCTGCTTCAGCCTCACTGGCCTCCTGATTAGTCCTTGAACTCCCTCAGCCCAGTTTAGCCTGCAGCCTCTTTGGTTGCGGCTGTTTCCTGTCACCCTCCTAGATCTGTGCACAAAAGAACTTCACTGGAGCCAGGCTTGGTGGCATACATCTGTAATTCCAGCACTCTGTAAGGCTGAGGCAGGAGGATCATATGTTCTAGACCACCCTGGGCAACTGAACAATTTAGTGAGACTCGGGGGGTGGGCAGTAAGCCTTACTTTCCCCAAATCCCCTTTCTAGAACAGCACTTTCCTTGTCAACATTCCCTGTTCCTTACCTTACTGAATTTCCAGAGCCCCTCATCCCTAATGTCTAAGAGCCCCTAATGTCTGACAGGTCACATACGTGTTCATTTTCACAGTTTCCTCTCATTGACTAGGACTTCATGCCCACCCTGCAGGGCTGGCTGGGACTGTTTTGTTCACAGACAGCACCTGCAGGCGGTGAGCACTTTGGGAACACCTGTGGAATGAGTGCCTCTGCTTCCCTTCCACAGCTCAGACGGCTGCTGTTACATTGACCACTTCTCCCTAGTCCTTGAGGGTCAATGAGAATACATCACATCCTTGGTTCTCTGCCTGAACCGCCTTCCAGAGACAAGGCCTGGCACTTTGTGGAATTGCTCTACGTTCTTTCTCATTTTTAAAGGGAATACATGTGCCTTGTATGTTGAAGAACAACACAAAAAACTTAAAACAACAAAAGCAAAATAGAGAAAAGAGAAATTCATAGAAATGAAAATGAAGACTCCTGGAAATTCCACCTGCCAGAGAGAACCGCTGCTCCCATCTCCACACCCACTTTCAGGCTTTGCTTAACTCACAGGTTTCTGCTCAGGGTGGGGCGAGAGATGGATCAGAAGGAGCGTTATGCAAATGAAGCCTATTACTGTCCTAAAGAAACTGTAACAGAATGTCGTCTGCAGAAAGTGGTGGGACAGGGAATTGGGAAAATTCAGCCTCCATCCCTGACTCTTTTTCATGTACAAAGAGAAGTCGGTCTGTTTCCAGGAAGGTGAGGGTCTTACATAAGGGAAGACAAGGAGACCCTTCAGGAAAGGTGCAAGGGAAATTCATTTTCCCTCATTTTGATTATTTTCCAAATCATCTGCTTGAATGAAACTTTCTTTAAGGTCAGGGAAACTGTGAGTTTTAGTGCAAGCAGATTTATCTCTAGTCGGGTGTGAGGCTGGCACTGGAGGATGGCAGCTGTGGTTGGACTTACCAAGTGCCTGGAGGTTTACGCCTAGTACAGGCGTCTCCCTTATCCTTGGACACCCCAGTGGATGCTCGAAATCACAGATCATACCAAACCTTATGTACCCTGTGTTTTTTCCTATACATACCTACTTAATATAAAGTTTAATTTGTAGATTAGGCACAGTAAGAGGTTAACAGTAACTAATGGTAACATAGAACAATGATAACAATATACCATAATAAAGTACTGGCAATACAGCTCTTGCTCTTTGGGGGCCATTATTAAGCAAAATAAAGGTGACTTGAACATGAGACTGAAACAGCAGGAAGTGAGACTGTGGGTGAAGGGGGCTCCTGTGATTAAAGTGTTGGATTGTCAAGGCAACATTGAGTGATGGAGGCTGGGAATCACATGTTATAAACTGGGCCTGGAGGCCTGGAGGCCTGGAGGGCGTGTATGGCTGCTCTAGGTCTGTTCCTTCAGGAGTCGTGTGTGATTTGAACCCACGCTGACTGAACAGCCCGTATTCATGACCATGGCCAACATGGTTGGAGAGCAGTGTGAATGGAGGGCAGGTGAGCCAACACGAAGGTATACTTGATGAATCTACAGGAGGAAGTTGGGCTTTCCAGAGAGACCCCTGCTGAATCTCTCCTCCCAAAGTTGTTCTGTCACATAGCCAGACAGACCAGGAGAGCCTGCTCCATTTCTCTAGATGGGAAGTTTTCTTTGTGTCCTGGCATGATGGTGTTGGGAGTTTGGAGGTGTATTACTAATATGCAGTAGTGAGGAAATCCTTGAGATGAAAATGGTGAGGAACCAAACAGCTACCTTGGTCACTTCCTAGTCTGAGGCCTGTTGTTGCAAAGTCCTCCTACAGATCAATGAGAGTTCTAGAAACTGGGGATGATCAGGGGTGATAAATCATTCCTTCCTCTTCAGGCTGTGTTCCAACAGGTGGGTATATGGCTCTGAAGATGGGGGAGGATGATCCGAGCTTCTAACTCTTGATGTTCCTGTGTGGAGATGTCATGAGCCCCAGTGGAGAGAGCTGAGTTATAGTTCTGACCCTTCTGCTCCAGCATAAGGTGTGGTTGTGTGTGTGTGTTTGTGTATGTGTGTGTGTGTAAGGAAGTGTGTGAGTGCAGCGTGTGGTTGGGATATTTTTACATTGCTTAGGGGCAGGAGATGGTGGCTATTAATACTGCTTAGATTTTCAATTGATTCTTACACCTGGATCTTATCCATAGAGTGGGGAGATGCCTGTGGTTTCATTGTCACTCCTGAGTTTGGAGACCTGAGCAGAAAGGAAGGTGAGAGTACTCTTAACTCAGGTAATAGTGTGGGGTCTGGGGTGATGTGCTCATTCATGCCTTCACTGGGTAGAAAACTCACCATTGCCCTACAATAACAACCACTTTCTTGGTTCTGTTTCCCAGGGAAAAAGAAGTCGTCTTGGATTCCATTCAATTCAACAAATCTTTATTGAGTACCTGTTGGGTCCAGATAGAGTAAGGGCAGTGTTGTGGGTGACAGCTGGCAGAGTGGAGGCATTTTGGTGGTACTGTTGTGCAGAGTCGATGATGGATTGGATTTAGGAACGAGGGGAGAAGGGTGCTGATATGAGTAGCCTTCAGAGACTTGGCACCAAAATTCCTCTTCCACGGAGGGTGGGTCAGCTCCAGGTCGCTTGCACAGTCATCACATATTTCAAAAAGGACATGGAGAGGTCCCAGGGGGTGTCAGGCACTGAGCATGAACTTTTTCATTTCTATTTTCCTTATGAGAAGTTATCATTTACCAATACTTTTTGATTTCGCCTCAATTTGCCCAGTGCCTCCTACCTTCCTGACCCTCATCTTCCACACAGAATAAGAATATGTGAAGGAGAAATTGATGTATAGTCCACTTACCAAGCCAAGAGAAACTTCAGAAACTCTGTCTAGCTTGGGACCCAGCAGTGCAAATAAGTCCAGGTTCAATTCTGATGTGGTTGATGTCATTAACTTAGACCAGCTACAAAGCATTTTCTTTCAATTGTGGAATATTAGTGCTAAAGTGAAACCTTGGAGCTTGATTAAATCTCTCATTCCAGAGATACATAAACTGAGGCTCAGAGAGGTTAAGGGCTGCCTGAAGTCATATAGCAGTTTGCTTTGGTTTCACATCCGGATATAATATTACTTAATAACTCTGTAACTCTCCTGGGTGGGGAAGCCCAGAAAAGCACAAGTGACAGGATCCCAGAGTGTTAGGGCAGTGCTACTTAGGAAGTGCAGACTAGCCCAGGAGTCAGATGGAGTGGAAGGTAAAGATCTAGGTGTTCTACACACAGAGCTGGCTCCCTCCTTCACTATGAGCCTTGAAAGTCAAGTAAAAGTGGGTCTGAAGTGGTCAAGGTTGAGTCTGAACTGGCCACAACACCAGTTCAAGGTCCTCTGTCAACCCCTGCCCTTGGGAAGCCCTCTCTCCAGGTGCTGAAGCACTGATGTGTGGTGATCTGTGCCTTATTCTCCCTGCCTTGCCAACCTGTCTTGCCAGACTTGGTACCCTAGTGCCCATCATCTGCAGCTGGCTGCTGGGGCTTGCTCTCCCCTCTGTCTCTGGAATGTGGCCCATAGGGATATGAAGGAGACTCTGGGCATGCACCAGTCCAGTGGGGATGGTGCCAGCTGGGTTTGGAGCATGGGTTTGATGCCCCTTTATCCCCCTCCCCCCACGACAAGGGTTTCTTTGTGCAGTGGGCTGGGCACAATGTTCAGAATCCACAGACTACTCCTACTGTAGCCTTGCTCTGGTGCTTTGGTAGGCAGTGTGGTTGCGAGTGTAGGGAACTCCAGGGTATTTCTTTGACGTCTACAATGGAGGCTCCCCTCTGACATTTCTCAGGTCATACCCAGTAGAGTTGGGAGAAGGTCAGGGCTGTGCGATCTGGTAGGCACCTTGAAGTTAAGCTCAGCCCACTGTTGTGGGGGAAAAAAACATGACAGCCATGTGCATTAGCCTCTTGACCTCTGATATGCTACTTTTCTGAGTGCCAGGACAGCTTGTACTCAGTGGCTCCAATTGTAGATTTCTAGAATGTACGGATGTGATGAGGTTATTGCCACCTTGGCCCCCTGGTAGTCAGGAACTGGCCTGGGATAGTTTCGTTGCATCCAGCTGGAGAAGAGAGAGTAGATCACTACCATGTTGGCTTACTTGGACAGAGTACCAGTAGGAGAGCTACCCAAGCTGCGGTTGTCAGGGGTTAAAAGGAGGATAGTGTGAGCTGTGCCAGAATGAGTACAGGGGCTCTGGAGATGGAAGGCTAAGGGGAGAAGCAGTAGTTGCAGAGGGCAGCAAGATGCTTCAGGTCCTGGAGTGGAAATCTCAGTCCTCATTCTGGTCCATGCCTGGCTGGGCCTGCACTTCAGCCTCGAGCCCTCACAGGGGCCCAGCCAGTACTCTCCGCCCCAGCTGGCACTGACCCCTTGGCACTGGTTTGAACACCATTTGTCTTTGTGTCAAATCTGCAATGTGTGCAGATGCAGAAGTGGCTCAATTGATGACCTGTCTTCCGGAGCACTCAGGGGATGCTGGGAGCTCTGCTACACAGACATTTCAGAGGTGTTAAGAAGCCCTCAGTGGAGATTTGCATGGGGAGGTTAATTATAACTGTCCCCCTAGCCTGCTCCTTTTTTCCTTGTCTGGTAACCTTGGCTCAATTTAAGTGAGTTTTAAATTTCAAGCTGAGGTAATGTTTAAGGACTGTGTAGTTCTTGAAAAGGGAAAGCAAGGAAAATGAGCACAAAGTGTCAACTGTGATCCAGGCACTGTGCTAGGCATCATGCCTTGGGTTATCCATCTGATTCTTCACAGTGTTCTTGGAGGGTATTTGTTCATTCATTCATTCATTCATTCACTTTTTCATTTATTCTTTGTTTGTTGAGCACATGCAAGATAGCATTCTAGGCTCTGAGCTAAGACTTTAATGACGAGAGAGAAAGAACCACAGAAGAGCTGGGGCCAGGACAGGCCCTCGTGACAACACATGTTGTCTTGGAGGAGAGTGAACTACGCCAGAGTGAGGGAAAGCTGTTTTGTTTCTTCTGTTCCAGCTGAGAAACTGAACCATAGAACCCAGCTTTTCCACTAGTGGCATGCAAAGTAGAAGAGATTGTTCTTAGTGCAAACCCAGGGTCTTCCTACTGGGTACTTTGGTGTCATCAGTCAGCTACTTGCCATGCTCAGTTGTAACAAAGTGCTTCTCTTGCATCATCTTATCCAGTTCCTGTGAACCATCGTTAGGCTAATTTTAGGAAACTGAACCCAGATCAAGTGCCTTTTCCAAGATCACATGACTGAAGATCAGAGGTGGGATCCAAACACAGGTCTACGTGACTAATGTACAGTGTCTGATCGCCACATCACAGGATGATAGATTTGTTGTTTGTGGGCCGAAGGATACTTCCTCTCCTTTAGGGATGTAATAATGCTCCGGGAGAGCGCCGTGCCTGCCCCATATCGCCCAGCTAGAAAGTGTTAGGTGGGGACAAGCACGCAGGTCTCCCACCTCATGGACAGAGCTCCTGTTCTACATCTGCCTCTGTCCATGACAGATGGCCAGGAGGCACTGTCTGGCCCTGTCACCAGGACAGATTCCCAGTCTTAGGTGTGGGCCCCTTAAAGAGGTAAATTACTGGAAAATAGACACTGAATACCTGTTGTAAGTTAGATGATATGCTATGAACTGTGAAAGAACAAAATGAGGTGATTTATTTTATTTATCTTGGTGATGGAAAATAGTTTTTTAAAGTTGCCAGATGGGCCAGTGAGATGGCTCAGCGGCGTAAGCGCCTGCCTCGCAAGCGCAAGGGCCCAAGTTCGACTCCCGGATCCCACATACAAAAAAGGGGCCGGTGATATCGCTCAGCGGCACGGCGCCTGCTGGCGCACGAGGTCCTGAGGTCGACCCCCCGGTACCCACAAAAAAAAAAAAAAAAAAAAATAAAGTTGCCAGAAACACTTGGGTCCACCATCCTTCACACAATGGTGAGGAAAGACCAGTTAGACTGTACTTGCTCTACAGAATCTCACAGTCTGGTTGGCAAGAAATAGCAATGCACATGAATGTAGTGGGTGCAGTAAATCTCATTCATTTGATCGCTATCTATTGAGTTTCTGTACAGGCAAGGTGCTGTGGAAGGTGTAGGGGATATTGTAGTTAAAAGGGCAGATGAGATCTCTGTCTTTATGAAGATTACCTTTGGGGGGCTGGGGAGGAGTGAGCAGAGAGTACTGAAAATGTAAGCATAAATGGAGATAAAAATGTGACGGAGAGGCACAGGGAGTTATCTGCCCAATGGCAGATCCATGTTATGTGAGTTGGAGAAGGCTTCCTTCCAGAGGAAACGCTTTGAGCCGATGAACGGAGACAGGAGTGTGTAATACGGAAGCACCATCAAGGACCCGCCACTCCCACCCCATTTGGAGTCTCAGTTAGGCTTCTGCTAGAGGGAGAAGTCAAGTCTACCTGGTGAGCGGGTGGCTGGGATTTAGGGCTAGAGGATATCAAGGGCAGTGGAAGCTGCCTGTCATTTTGGTTATCACGTGGCTTGCTCTTCAGAGGCTCTCTTCCTCCCTTATGGGAGCTGCAGAAGTGTGGCAGTTTGCTTCTGTCTTGAACTTCTGTTTTCTACCTCTTTCCTTTGAACTCTGCCCATGGCTCTGTGAATACCACTGCCAGCATATAAATTATCCAGTGGGCCTCAGCCCTAGCCCAGCCAGCCTGTTCGCTCAGAAGCATGCATGCATAATCAATATGGGAAGCTGCCACTGCTTTTAGCTGGAGCACTGGAGGAGAACTTAGGCTTTCAGAGCTCAGCGGAATGCCGGCATTTATCATACTGTCTCCCTCCTTCTTCTTTCTGGCTTCCTCCTAACTCTGCAAGCCTTCATGGGAGGATACACAGGTGGGCCACCATTCTTGTTTCTCTCCTAAAACCTTATGTCCAGCATTTGGGGAGGTGCTTGGTTATGCCACATAACTCTCCTTGGGAGAGAAGCAAGGCCACTGACATGCTGGGCCTCTCCCTCTGTTCTTCCTCTTACTGCTCTTGGCACTGCCAGGACTTCTGACCATTTCCAAAGTGCCTAAGTCTTGGCAAACAGGCTGGCAAGAGAGGATGTGAGCTCCCTTCTTTCTTTCCTGGCCAGAAGGAAGGAAATCCTGGAGGAGGGATAGGCTTAGCTCCCTGTCTCTTGATGAGAAGAGCTGACACACCTCTGCCTGTGGCATCCATAACAAAATGTTTCTCTCTTTGAGATATTATGAGGGTCATTTTCTTCCCAACCTTCTCCTCGCTTGTCTAGATCAGGGGAGAGGATGGATGACTTCTAAAATCTCTTCAGGGTAGTGTAGTACATGGGGATGTGGTTAACTTATCTGACTCCTTCCACCGTCATTCCTTGCTATCACCCATTCTAGAACATCAACTGAGCACCACCTGTATATAAAGCAAGTGAAGCACCATAAGGCCCCTGAAACCCAGAGGCAGGAATTGGTTGGAGGTGTTTTCACTCGAGCAATGAATATGATTCAGAAGGGATTTAGACCCACTTTGGAAAGCCCAGAGATCAACGCCGCTCTTCACAGGGTCCCATGGCTGCTGCTCTCCTGACTGCTGTCTTGGGCAGCTCTGAGTGGGGCAGTGCTCTGCTGGCTGACCACTGCCTGGCATAGGAGTTCGATGTTCCCTTTCGCTCCTTTCCTCGCTCAGGCACACTTTTCTGACAGAAACTGGTATTGCTGTCATCTCTGCTGGGTGGACAGTATACCTGCTTTTACTATGTGTCCCTTGCCACCAGTTCTTCCCCACGTGCCATCCTGGGGCTGCCCAGCCACATTCTGGTTTGCAGTCTTGAGATTAGGAGATAGTGACCAGCCGAAAGGGGAGAATAGGGAACGATGCAGAAAGAAAAGCAGCAGGGCCCTGAAAGAAAGGAAAAGAGAAAAGAGAGCATAGCTTTCTCCTTCACTGATAGCTTTGTGGCCCTACATTGTCTTACTCTTCCTATACTCACAACAAGCCCTTATCCAAACCAAATCAAAAGTTCGGTCATAGTCCAGGTTGTCTTCTTTTTTTTTTTTTTTTATAATGTGGGTACCGTGAGTCGACCTCAGGACCTCGCACTTGCCAGCAAGCGCTCGTGCCACTGAGTGATATCACTGGCCCTTTTTTTCCTTTATGTGGGTTCCAGGAGTCGAACTCAGGACCTCACGCTTGCCTGGCAGGTGCTTATGCTGCTGAGCCATCTCACCGGCGCAGTCCAGGTCTTCTGAGATGTGTAGCTAGTGCTTAGGTGAGACCAACAGAACAAGAAGTGGCCAAATGGATGGGCTGGAAGTAAGTTTAGAGTTATATTTCCTTCCAGGTAGCCTCCAGCCAACTTCAGATGTCAATTTGTTTCCTGTGGCTTGAGAAAAATTTCTAGAAGTTTCCTTAGCTTAGTTCATAGCTGGCAGATTCCTTTCAGGGGCAGTAATGTGTGTGTCTCAGTTATATGGTGACGGAGAATAAAACCTCTGACTGATCCCTGGCTGGGGCCACAGGGCTCTTGGCTTCAAGGAAGGTTCTAGTGATGCCAGAAATGGCAAAAGGCCTATTGTCAAGGCCCATGCTATGGCTTAAAGTGGACGTCGATGAGCAGCCAGTATGCGCCTGCCTGGCAAGCGCGAGGGCCCGAGTTCAATGCCCGGATCCCACATACGAGAAAAGAGCTGGTGATATTGCTCAGCGGCACAGGCTCCTGCTGGCGCGCGAGGTCCTGAGGTCGACCCCCGGTACCCACACACACACACACAAAAGATAGATACCTAGAAAACATCCAGCAAGGCCTCATGGAAGGGGAGAAAGTGAAGCAAGCAGAGGCCACAAGAGGATCTTGGCCAGAGGTGCTGGGGTTGGAGGAGGAGGGAGTGGGCGCCCAGGGTGCTTACCAGCCAGTTTGTCTCCAGGGGCCCTGCTGGAATCTGAAACCTCATTCCTATGGCAGTTTGAGCCAGGTGGAGCACATCCTGGTTTTCCTTGACAGTAACGATGATAAGAGCACCTAACATTTATGATGTACTTATTAGTGTGGCAGGTGCTTTGCTAGGCATTTGCTATGCATGTCTTTGTTTGCTCATGGACAGAGCTGTAAGGGAGGGAGCATTATTTTCCATATCACAGAGGAATAAAGTGAGTTTTGGAAAGCTTCACCGACTTTCCCAAGACCACTCACTTAGCTTGAGGTGAGCTGGGGCATGTAAATCCTGGCCTCTCTGATCCCATGGCCATATTCTTAATGAGCTTTCTCTGCTGCTTCATCAGCAGCAAGCCCTTATTGTAACCACGTTGGGAGCAGCCTCACTTGGGGTTCAGTTTCTTCACTGGGGCCGAGCCCTGGTGAATAGCTCCGCCTCCCTGGAGGTTTGATGAGCCCTGCAGGCTGTTGTGCTCTGAGACACCTGTTGATGGGAGCAGCTGCCTTGCCCTTCTCTGAGGTGGAAGCTGTCCAACTGCTGGGAGCCGGGGAGGGACCCAATACATTATTTAAGAGTGGCTGTCCTCCTGGCGCCGATGTCGTGGACTTTTGTACCTGCAGTAAGTGAGTCCCAGCTGCTTTGGAAATGAAACAAAGCCCTGGAAGTTGGGGAAGGATGGAGAAGACAAAGGGTGTGTGCTGCTTTGGCGTTTGCCTCTCCCCTCCCAGATAGAGACAGCTCCTGGGGTTCAGCAATCCCTGGTAAAGCTGGTGTAATGGGGTGCATGTCAGGAGCAGTCTGCTGTCAGAGTGGTGATGAGAAACTCCTCGTGGGTTCATCTGCTTTTGCTGGTTTGGGGGACCATGGAACAGCACAATGGCAGGCAATCTTGGGAAGGGGCCCACTCGAATTCCGAACCGTGTGTTAACAGGTAACCGTGTGTTAACCACTGTGGCACTAGTGAGTCACTTAATTGAGCAGAATTGTCAGCTCAGGTCAGATCAGGTTGCAGCCATGGGGGGAGCCTGACCAACTGTGCATGGGGCATAAACGTGCAACTTCGGGGTAGAGCTGCAGGCCACAGAGATGGCAGTGTCAGTTTTGGTGAACTCAAGCACAGGGTTCTCAAAGTATGGCCCCAGAGTTACTTGGGAACATGTGTGAAACACTAATTCTTGAGCCCTATCCCAGACTTCCTGAATCTAACACTCTACCAGTGGGTTAAAACTGTGGTTTAAAAAGCCTTTCAGGTGATTCTGATGCCCAGAACCATGGCTGTAGGGTAAGCAAGGGTAAGTGGTGGTGAGGTGTCCTGGGAAGATGCTGCAGTTCTCAGAGTAAGGAGAAGACAAAACTCCCAGTGTGGCTGGCTTCATATTGTAGAGTGAAAAATATACTGAATACATCCTTTTTGGATTTGATATGACTAATATCAATGGTTCTTCAATGATTCAGGCAAGATTTCCCATGGTGCCGCCACTCCACATACTCTTGTTACACAGAAAGCTTTCACTGCACCTTACTGGGGAAGACATAAGTTTGATAGTGGGTGTTTGTGGGCACTTCTTGAAGGTGCTGTGGTGTAGTTGAGAAAGAACCTGGGCTTGGGTTCTAGCCTTACCATGTCTTGTGAGCCACCATGTATCTCTTCCAGGCTCTTGGATTCAGCTTTGTCATCTGTGGAAGGAGGATGAATTTAGCATTCCAAGGTCCCTCCTTGGGATGACACACTGGTTCTCAGAGATGTTCCAAGGAAAAGCCATGGTTACATCACACTAGAAACAGAAGTGTCACTGCTGTCAAATTTTAAATATTAATATTGCAATTGAGAACCTGCTGACCATCTGGAAGAATCTCCCAGGGCAACAAAGGCTCTGGACTCTGATTTGAGAATCTCATTTTAGGACAGGTGCCTCATTAATAGAAATGACTTCCTGAGAATGTGGCCAAATAGGTTCTCTCCCTTTGTGCAGACTAAATTCTCCACCCTGTCAAGACTTTCTAACACAGAGGTCAATCTACGCAACAGGGCGATCCCCCGTCCCTAGTTTCCCCTGCTTTAACCTCTCCAGGGCGTGCAGATCTGATGGCTTCTGCTGAGTGACTGTAAGGAATGTGCGTGCCCAGGTCTGGGGTAGTGGCAGGAGGGGAGTGGAAATTTCTGTCCTTCCTTGGCTGAAGCCTCTGTTCAGACTGGGGGTGGTGGTGGAGGGGTGAGAGGCTGGGGTAGAAGCAGGGGAGCCTCCCTGAAGGACTGGTTGTGCTGCCTTTGCTTCCCTGGGACTTTTACGTCAGGGTGAGAGACCATGTGCAGATCTGCTGCAGTTGACCTTTTTTTTTTTTTTTTTGTGGGTACCGGGGGGTCGACCTCAGGACCTCGCGCGCCAGCAGGCGCCCGTGCCGCTGAGCGATATCACCGGCCCCTTTTTTGTATGTGGGTTCCGGGAGTCGAACTCGGGCCCTCGCGCTTGCAAGGCAGGCGCTTAAACCTCTGAGCCATCTCACCGGCCCTACAGTTGACCTTTTAAGCCACACCAACTTGTATATTTGCTAAATAAAGGAGCTGCTGACAAGTATTGGGCTGCAGACAGAATGTGGTTAGGAAAAGACAGATATCCATGCAGTAGCCTGGTGAGAGATGGAGCAGTGGGCTCCATCATCTCCCATCATCTCAGATGACTGGCTTCTCAAGTGTGACTTGGGGGCCAAAAAAATGCCATTGAGTATGCATTGTTTAAAACCTCACTCTGAGTGAGGTCCTGGGGCAGAAATGGGCTACAAGAACCAAGGCCTTTTAATCTAGGGTCTCTCTCAGGCTAGGACCTCACTTTGGGGGAAGAGTGTGTGGGCGTCCCTGTATCTTTTTCTTTATGCCTTCAGTGCTTTCTCTCACACCTGTGTCCAGAAGGATTCCTGGAGGGGAGAATCCCTGGGCCCAGGGTGGTCACTGGCAGGGTCAGCCTCCAAGTGTTCCAGGAAGGTCTGGTCCAGAAGGGGACTTTTTCTTTACTGAGACATCCGCCCCCTGCTCTGGTCGAAAGAAGTTTTCCTAGGGTCAGGAAGAGGCTGTGAACTTCGATTGTTGGTATTTCAGGGTTGGAGGAAGTATCTTCCCAGTGTGGTTTTCAGAGTAAGACATAGGCTGTGATTGGGCTCTGGCCCGAGTCTGAAGCGCTCCTTTGGTCCTAATCCTCCTCACTTACGTGGCTCACTTTCAGCGCAGAGTAGGAAACGTCACAGGCTCATTCTCTAGTTGTTAGTTTTCTTCTTTTCCCTCTTGGGTGCAGCCAAAGGTGGCCAGGTAGAGAAAGAAGGGACAGGGCCGGTGAGACAGCTCAGCGGCATAAGTGCCTGCCTGGCAAGCGCGAGGTCCTGAGTTTGACTCCCGGTACCTGCATATTAAAAAAAAAAAAAAAAAAAAAGAAGAAGGGACTGTGAATGGCCTGACCCACTTCAGAATTTGGAGAACTGATTTAATTTTGTTTTATTTCCTTTACTAGTCTGATAATTGTCCTGTTGCCGCTATTAGGACACAAATGTATAATGCAAATAAAACACAATAAATACTGAAAACTTAGAAAACTCATAAAAGCACAATGGCAAAAGCAACACTTATTATTTTCCTATCACATATTACTGTTTACATTTTGGCACAGACCCTCCAGTGTATATGTGTGGGTATGCGATTGTGTATACTTTTTAATTTTGATAGAAAAAGACTGTACATAGCCTGTCCCCGCCCCCTGCTTTTATTGTGAACATCTTACCACATCAATAAGTATTCTTTAACTTTTTATTTTAAAGGTCATAAAGATATAAAATATTCCATTACATAGCTGAATAATTTACTTTATCCCTTATGGGTGAATATTTCAATTTTTTTTTTATAATTAGAATTAGTACTGTTTCTCTCATCCAAGGTTATAATACCATATTACTATCCCACCTGCAGTGTATAAGAATAAACATTTCCCATCACCCTTACAATATATTTTTTTGTTTATCTTTATCTATTTGATGGACTAGAAAAAGTTATTTCTCTGTTTCGAACTTGAGCTGTGCTAAGATACCACATGAATGTGTATGGATAGGTTCTTTGGCACTGTAAGGAAAAGAGATGTTACCCATCTCAGTTCATTTTTCTGCATTTGCCTCTTTTGACTTTTCCTTTGTCAGTGTAATACAAAAATACTAGATCTCTATTCCGAGAAATAAAGATATATAAAATAGCTTTAAAGACTATTTCTCACATTTTTACTTATAAGAGCCAAAAAAGTTGAAATAACCTAACTTCTTACAATAGGAAATTAATTAAATTAATAGTGGTAATGGAATAGTGTAATGACAGAGGGAAAATATGGCTATAAAATATGTACATTATGGTTTCAGTTAAATAGTATGTGCATAAAAAAGACTATAAGTGTTAATGTTAATCATTTCCAAATGGTAAAATTATACTTCCTCCTGTATTTTCAAGTTCTTCTCAGGTACATATATTACTGCTGTAATCACACACAAGACAAATGTTAGCAAGTTAACTTTAAAATATTAAAAGTGACAATGAAGAGCTCTAAGTAACTGGATTCTGGTCACTTAGATTTTATTAAGGACATTGCGAGTTATATTTTTTCACATTCTTTGAGGTTTGTGGAGCTCTTTGTGAGTTTACAAGACCATTTTATAAGGGGGACTTCTAATGAGGCTAGAAGCAAAGAGTAGCTTTCCATTTGCTCTTTTGCAATTTGTGTTGATGGGTACAGGGACCTATTGAATTGACCATTGACCCAGGCCATGGTGCATGTTGGACATGTCATCCAAGGCACCAATGGATCATGTCTTTCGGGGTCAGTATTAGAAACTGAAAGGTAGGGAATGCCAGAAAGCTGAGTTCATGTCTAAATGCCAGCAGGAGGGACTGATTTGGTTGTGTTTGAGTATTTCACATAATACAGAAATAGTAGGGATAGAAAGTTATGCCAATCCCCTCACTGACAGGCAAGGAAATGGAGGTGTAGAGGGGTTAGGTCTTGTGCTTGAGCCAATGTCTTTATTGTGTTTTCCATCAGGGTGTCCCACTGAGGTGGTACAGTATATCCTATGTTGGGTATGTCTGATGGGCTGAGAGGATACACAGCACACTTGGATGATTTTGAAGTACTTTATGGTGTTTGTGCAAAGTTTGGATGAAAGAGGATCATTTAATTGAGAAGTAGAATTGGAAGGGGGAGGTTAGTGTTGGTATTTTCTCCTTACATTATGATAGTTTTTCAATGATATCTAGAAGAGGAAATATTGAACTTTGTAATGGGACATGAATTAAGGCAACTGACAGAGACAGAGTCAGTGGTGGAATGGATTATTTTCCCTGGACCTGGGTTTCTATGTGGTATGTCTTATTTTCTGACATTGATGGCATGGGTCCTCCTGCCACTATTATGTATTTCATCCAAGGTGTGGTGAGAACTCAGTGAACCAGGGATTTCCTTTACCTTATAACCTAAAGCCCCATGCTGTGTTAACATGTTTGTCTTTGGGTATCATTGTTGTGAGGATAAAGATATTAAATTCGCTTTGGACATCATTCTGGGGTTGAGGGTCTGTCCAGAGGAGGCAGTGGTTAGAATGGGAGAGAGAGGACTGGAATTCATGGCCAGTGAGGAGCTCTTAAAACAAGTGATGTGTACAGTAGAAGAAAGGTAATTGAGGGAATGAGCAGAGCATGACAGCTGCCTTGGAGTGTGTGAGGGGCTGTCATAAGGAAGAAACAATCAGGTTGTTCTGTATGACTTCTGAGGACAGAGCTGTGACTGATGTGGGGGATGCTCCAGGGAGAATCATTTCAGTTCAGGCTAAGGAAGACCTTCCTGGAAATTAGAGCCCATGTCTGTTCCATGGACTAATAGAAGTGTCCAGCAAAGCTTCCAGATGTTTGTCACAAGAGCTTCCCTCACTGGGTGACCACAAAGGTCCATTCCAAGTCTGTGCTTCTAAAATTCTGTGTCTACTTACTGAGTACATTGATCATTCATTATTTACCAAGCATATATTATGCTTATCATATGTTATTCTAGGTGTTGGAGAAATAATGGTGGACAAAATTGGCGAGATCCTTGACCATACAGACACCATAAGGAGACATGATAAATATTATTTTAAGATGTTGGTCCAATGTAGTAAAGTATAGGGTGCTGTGAACTCACATCAGAAAGCCATCTGCCTAGCTTGAGGTGAATTATGAAGGCTTCTTAGAAGAAGAGAGTCAAAGACCTAAGAAATTACCATGACTTGGCTGGGCTAAGAGGGTAAAGAGTAGTGTGCAAGGAAGTGGGAACGACCTCTGCAAAGATGGAGGAATGGCATAGTGCATTAGAGACATCGATTGCTAATGAAGAGCCAAGTGATGATAGGCATTGTCTAAAGAGGTGGGTGGTCAGTCCATGAACACCCTTGTTTGCCAGGCCAGAGGTTGTGCTCCAAGTTGAGAGCAACAGAGTCACTGAACGTCTTTAAGGAAAGGAGTCATGTGACCTGACTCAACCTATGCAAAGACCACTTCGGCTCCAGTGTGGGAATGAACCAGAGAAGATTGGATGCAGAGGAGAAGTTATGGGTCTGTTTCAGCAATGAAGGTGAGGGATGGTGGGGGAATTAATCTGCTGTGGTGGTGGTGAGGATAGAGAGGTGGGAAGGGAGACAGGAAAAACTCAGATGGAACAATTGGGGAGTTGGTGGTACCATTTGTTGAAACTGATAAACCAGTCCATTGAGCTGATTTGAGGGCTGCAAGGAGGATGATGAGTCTGCATTGGGATATATTGTGTCTGAAGTCCCTGTGAGAGATGAACACGGAAGTGGCCTGTCTTCTGGTTTTGTAAAGTACTCGAGGGTGGTTTCTTTTTGTTTTCTGACACTTTGGAGGGGTTTCTCTACATGTAAGGGGACTTTTCCTCCAAAGTCCTTTCATGACGACATCTCCCAGGTCCTTCCACCTTCCTGCAAAGTGGAGGAGGGGCGTTCTTCACAATGCAGAGCATTCAGGCTCAGTGTCCCAAGATGTAGTATCTATGTTTTCTTAGAATACAGACACTCAGGTTGCTTTCACTCTTTCTGGTTGGTCACTCATGGCCCAGGAGTGCCATGTTTCTCTCCTCATGTCTGCCCAGGGGAGACTGACCAGGTTGTGGAGGAATTCCATATTGTGCCCTCTGAAGAATGATCCTCTTTCTCTAAGTAGAGAGGAACAAAGGCCCTCAGGGACTAAGAGAGAAAAAGGAAACAGCAAGTAAAAGGCAGAGATAAGTTGCTTCCATTCCCTGACCTTAGGCCTTGGATTGGTTTGGCAGTAGACAGGACTTCCGCCTGGACACCTCGTCGGCGTTGCTGCCCTGGGTGTTCCCAGGTTGGTTCAATAGACCCCATTCTGAATTCACTTATTATCTTGCTGTTAACCTGTTTCATAGGTTAATGATTGGCAGGGACACTGGAGATGACTAAGTCCAAATTATAGCTTGCAGGGTTGTAAAGTGACTTGTCCAAAGTCATACTATGAGTTGGCCTCTTGACTTCTTTTCCTATTTCATCGCATTGAACTTTTAAAGAATCTTAGCCACAGTTCTATGAGGTGTGTTTGTTTCTTCAAGGCTGTAAAGACCCTTCCTTCCTTTGATTTATTTCTTCTATACAACTCTGAAGTGTATCTGTTCTCCAGCGGCTGGCTACCCACCCTCTTCCCTCACACTCAGACTTCCCTCCCTGTGTGGTCTTCCCTAGTCCTGTGCTTTTCACTGTGATTCAAGGGTGGATGACTCCCCAGTTGATTCCTCCGACCTTGAACTCCTTTGTATGGCTTAGCTTACCTACCTCCTTCTCTTAGTCACTGTGCTCATTGCTGAGCAAAACATCTGACACCCAAAGTTAAAAGGGGAAATGTTTATTTAGCTCACAGCTTGTCGAGGTTTCAGTTCATAATCGGCTGGCTCCAAGGCAGAGTGGCTTGACAGAGGGGCATCGCAGAGGAGAACCAGTTCATGGCAGGCAGAAGACAGCAAAAGCAAGCAAGCAAGGGACCTTAACAGCATCTTTCTGCCCCCTTTATATTGTATCCAGACTACTGGGATTAGGGTGGTGCCAAACCAATCAGTGGACTGATTTAGTAATCACAGACTCTAGGTCCAGTGACCCCTGAAAAAGTCCCACCTGTGACTGTATGAGGCTTTGGGGGACAACTAAACACAAGCCATAACATTCCTGCCCCACAGGCACAGCAAAACAAACTGATATGAAAGCAACAGTGCTGGCTTCAGACCTACTAGAGAAGTGCCCGCTGGTTCTTGCGATTGAGGGTCAATAGTAAGTTGAGAACTACATTCAGTGTACCCAAATGTTCTTCTCATCCTTTCCTGCATATCTGAGTGGGCAGCAGCCCCAGGATCCTGAGCTGGAAAGGCAGGAGCCAGCTTCCATATCCCTGTCTCCCCACCACATGAGTCATCACACCCTTCTGGTTCCACCCTTTAAATATCTTGAACTTTTGCTCTGTGCCAACGGGCCATCCTCAGCTTTGAACTGAACACTGTGGTGCCTTCTCCAGTGGTCTTTCTACCACCTACTCTGTCCTTCCTCCATGTTCTCTTCCTTTCTCACATCCTAAGATAGGAATCTTAAGGAAAAAAAACCACCCGAGTCCACCACCCTTTTGTCAAATGCTATGTCTGCTGTGAAACCTCTTTAGTGTAGCACAGGTAGGGGTTAAGAGCCTCGACTCTGGAGCCAGACTGCCTGGGTTCAAATTCCCTTTACTGGCTGAGTTATTTTGGGTAGGTTATCTCACCTTTCTCTACTTCGACTTTCTCACGTATAATGGGCGACAGTAATAATACCTACTTCAGAGGGTCACCAGAAGGATTAAATGAATTAATATTTGCAGTGCACTTAAAACAGTGCTTGGGACACAGTAAATCCTGCTTGGTTAGATAAGGGGTACAACTCTTTAACTCAACACAGAGGCTTTTCAACATTGGACACCACTGACCTGTCCAAACTCAAGTTATCAGTCCCCCGGACCTTGGTACTGTGCAATCAGCAGTTTACCATTTTTCATACCATTATGCTTTTCCTTGTGTTTTCTTTTGTCCTTTAATTCTTTCTTGTTTGCCCCTTTTCCTAAATGATAGGCTAGAATGAGAATAATATAGTGCTGTGCATACCAAGAACTGAGTACAACTCCAAGTACATGGCAAGCTCACAGCAAGTACCATATTGTTCTAATGATCTCCACTAATCAGACATCGCACACTGATTTGTAGTTTATGTATGCATCTCCATGAGGGCTGGAGCCCTGTTTTCTTCAATGCGATGATCCCAGCATCTCACTAATGGACCGTCACTAATACTGATGGTCACCTGAACTCCTGGGTCTGGACACAGATCATCTCCCGGGGAATAAAGTGAGTGTCTTAGCCATGCAGACCTCTGAAGCATTGTTTCCAGGAGGTTGTTTTATCTTCTCGATGGAAGGAAGTGAGTCTTCACCTGGGAGGTGACATGATGCTCTAAACTGAGCAAGTGGTGTGAAGGCCTGTCTAGTGGATGGGGGGCATGCAGGGAAGGCAAGAGAAAAAGGCCTGGAGACTTGCTGGCTTTGGGGAAAAGGGGCAAGCAGGCAGGGAGATCTGGAGAGCTGGTATAAGGGAGGTGGCAGCCAGCGTGAAGGTGTGGGTGGAGGCAGCTTTGGGGTGGAGGATGTGGGGAGGCCAAGAAAGGATGTGGAGGCTGGGCATCCTGTTCTAGTAGTAGCACGATTCCCTTGCTTCCCAATCCCTTTTCTGGTTTATTGGTTTTTTTGAAGAGTACTTATTACCATTAGGCATAGTACTTGTAATACTTACATATTTTCTCATTGTCTATCTCTCCCCACTAAAATTTAAGACCCAAAGACAGGAGCTTTGTTTACACCAGTGTGTCACTTACACCAAGAACACTCCCTGACACATCAATCCTTGTAGAAATTTGTGGAATGAATGAATCCTACCACCCAAGGATGATGGCCATTCATATTTTTGTGTTCTGCCTTTTGATAAGTAGGTTATTTAAAAGCTTGAGTTTAAAGTTACGTGCAATAGGGTGTATCCATTTTAAGCATATAGTTCAATGAATATTGACAAATGTATACACTTGTATAATGAGTGCCACCATCAAGATCTAGAACATTCCCATGACCCCAGAAAAGGTCTTCTTGTGTCTCTTGGTGGTCCCCACTCCTGGCCCCAGGCAACCACTGATGCAGTTTTTGTCATTATTTATTTATGTCTTTATTTTCTTCTAGAATTTTATATAAATGGAATAGTTCTCATGTCCTGTTTTGCTCAACATAACATTTTTGAGGTTTATCTATGTTGAGCATGGCTATGGTTCATTTGATTTTATTACCAAGTTGTAAATAATTTTGTATTTTGCTTTTTGGTGTTTTGTCATCAGGAGTGAGCTGGTTTCTGGTAACAACCTGCCTGGCTGAAATTTTGACTCTATCTCTTAGAGCTGTGTGGCTCTGGGCAACTTTGTCTTCCTTTTACCTCAGGCCTCTCATCTGTTAAATGGGGTAATGATCATACCTACCTCATGGGATTGCAGTGAAGGTTCAGTGAGTTAAATTAAACATATGAAGTGCTTAGAATGGTGTCTGGCACAAAGTAGGTAATTGTTAGTTACTTTACTTCTGTTTTGCAAATGAAGGAAAAAACCACTAAGGCACTAAGTCATTTTCCCAGTGTTATTTGGATTTCAGGACAGATTGGAATCAAAGCTTGTCTGGTTTAACTCTGTGTTCTACCACCTCCCAGATTCTGGTCCTCCCTCTTTGGACCAGGCTCTTGTGTGCGGCACACACACAGACAGAAGGGAGATGAAGGGGAGAGTGGCTGCTCAGCTTGGGGGAATGTCTGCCTTCTCTCTAACTATTAACCATCCCTACCTCTGTGGGTAGAGTCTTACCCCCGCCTTTGATCTGCTGGGGGTTGGAGTTGAGGCTTCTTACCCTTTGCTCCCCTCCTGGGCCCTCTTGGACAGCTGAGCCTTGCATCAGGAACACCTCTTGCAATCATACAGCATCAGCCCTGCAAGAAGCTAATTTGATAAACCCCACTCCAAAGCTCATTGAACCTGTCTATAACGATGCTTAATTAAAGTGCAGAAACTTTGAAGAGATAGCAAGTTACTGCTTAATGCAATACCAGAGTGCCACTATTCTACCATCTGCCTCCCTCTTTGCAGTAATTGCTTCCTGACATTTGTTTATTTTAATTAGGAGAGCAGTCTTGATCAAGAGGGAGGGCAGGCAGGGTCAGAACTGTTGGGGAGGAGGAAGAAAGTAGAAAGGGGGGCTATAGTGTAGTAACAGTGTCCTAAAGGGGAATCGCTATTGTCTTTCTGGTGATTCCCCTGGTGTCTTCCATCTTCCCATAGAGATAGAACTGTGGAATTTCTCCCTACAGTGAAAGCATAAGGCTGACGAGATCACAGTCTTAGGTCTTGGAAGTGTCCTTTAAGGAGGTTGGGAGCATCTTGGTTATCAGATAGAGGCTTCCACCTTGTCAGGAGGGAGGGAGATAAAAGATGGGGCTGGCAGATCTCGGGGTGATGGTCCTAGCAGAAGTAACTAGCTTGCTGTGACAGAGTGGAGACACCTTTCATATCAACAGGGTCTTAGAGTACAGGAAAAGAGCAGTTCATTCATATCTATTAATTCTACCAGTTCTTAGTCATGGTTCCATAGTGTGCTTTGTTATCTTTGATTGTGTGTTGGTCATTTTACACAAAAATTATTTATGAGTATAAATTAAAGCCTGAGATGAAGAAGGGGACTTCTTCCAGAGACAAAATTTATTCTTTTGTGTGTGTGTGTGTGTGTGTGTTTGTGTGTATCGGAGGGTACTGTATACCTTACACCACCTTAAATAAAATTGAAGGCTTGAGGCTCCCTCAACAGCGTAGGTGATTCAAACCCAATCTGCAGGTTCTCTTGTGGACTAGTCTCCTTATGTGTCTCACCCTTAGGGCCCTTCCTTATTGTAAGGACATCTCTTTTTGGTCTCCCTGACTTTTGAAGGTTCTGGGAGTGAATTTCTGCCTCTTTGAGCCTGCCAAGCTGTCAAAACAAAGTTTAGATTTGCCCAACTTAGAAAATGTCCTCAAGGCAAAGGTGATTTCCATTCCTTTCCAGGTTCCTGTTTCCTTTCAGGAACTGTTTTTTTCTTATGATCTGATCAGCATTTTGATGACTTTATGAAAACACAATGTGTATTTTATCTAGATTCCCGATTGTTTTTTAGTGGTAGTAGCCTGCCCTTACCAGAAAATCCCTGATAGTAGTTTTAAAATTACATATAATTTTACTTGTGCTAGCAGAACTCTTTTTTTGTCAAACAAAATCTCACATAGGATCTCAGTATGAAATATAAAACAAAAAAGATGAAAGTGGTGCTGTGCTGGTTAAAGAGGACCGGATTCCCAGGGCCTGGCTGCTAGACCTCTCCCTTGTCAGACCCACTGGGAGTGTTTCTGAGGAACTGAGTTTCGTGGCATGGTTTAGAAAACCTCTTTTTTAAAGAGCTGCTTGGTTTGACTGATCTTGAGGAACCACAGCTTTGGCAAAGCTCATCTAGTGCTTTCCTTGGAAACAAATGGTTCTTGATATTTTAGGATCTAGGCTGAAAGCCTAGATCTTGGACAGGGTGCTATAAGAAATGACAGGATGTGCTGCTCTAGTCCCAGAGAGCCCTGTGAAAGTAAGGCCAGGCAAGTGAGGGTCTTCTTAAGGCTTTTAGGAAGATTGGTCTGGGGCAGGGAGAAGAGAATGGAAGGGGAATGAGGATGGATCCTCCAAGAGGCAGATATCAAAGCAGGATTGCGTAGTCTTACTGGGGGAAGTGCTTGTGAAGGATTAAAGGGGAAGGAGCATGAAGGGGAGGGCCTTCAGACCTCCATGCAGATCTGACCTTGTGAAAGGAGGGAGGAAGGAAGGATTGGATAGGGAGACTCTCACATAGCACAGCGCTGAGCACACTTCAGCCAGGCTGATGGATAGTCTCCAAGCAAAAGCTGGTTGTTAGAGGAATCCCACCCTGGGTGGGAGAGTAGGCACTAGCATTCTAATATGCTTAGCATTGGCTGGGATCAGCCCTAAGTGAGTGGACTCTGTGAATGAATTATGGATGCAAAGGTTGGCAGCTGGGGCTATTGGTCATCTCTGCTCCCTGCAACAGGCCTTCTTGAAGGAGATCTAAGTGGTATACCTCTCTGGCTACCCTCAGAGCAGAGGAACACCCCAAGAGCACTGAGGTGTTTGCTGAAACAAGGCAGGGGGGAAAGTAAGGCTACTTTTCCAGACCAAGGAGATAGCTGCACTGAACTCCTGCCCATGTATTCCCTAGAAACTCAGTGTCTACGCCAGTGGGGTTCTGTTCAGCTTGTCTGAGCATGCTCTCTGAGCTCCTTGGGGCAGGCCTACAGGAACAGATTCCTGAAGGGACTCTTATGTATCTGCTCACATGAGGCCCTCTTCTAACCTTCCATTGGTTTCAGCTGCTCTTAGCATAAAGACCACACCCTTTATCCTACCCTTTCTGGCCTTGCCTAAGCCCTGCCTACCTCTTCATCCTTACTGCTTCCCATGCTTCCCTGCTTGTCTCTATTCCAGGTCCCCAGGTCTTTCAGTCTTTTGTACTTCTTTTGTTCATTTCCACCACAAGGCCTTCCTCCATTTCTGCCTCAAATGCTCTTCCCTCTCTGCCTCTCTCTCTCTTTTATCTTAGTATAAGTGTCACTTCTCCAAGGAGAGCCAAAGTCCCCTTCTTGTGGCTGTCAGATCCACGTTCATGGCTGGTTCCCCATGCCATGGAGGAATTTATCACAGACACAATCTTACATTGTGCTGGCTGATTGCTGTTCAGTTCCTGACCCTCCCACTGGACTAAAAGCTCCACAAGGGCAGGAGGTACATCTGTTTTTGCAAATCATGATACCTCAGTGCCTAGCTCCATGGAAATGCTTTGTTCTAGTGAATAAGCCACATAAAGGAGGAAGTGAAGAGAATATTTGGATATCCAATAAGTAAAAGTAGAATAAACATAGAAACTCAATGAAAGCAGGGTGAGATGTATTCCTCCAGAGCTGTGGGTGACTTTCAAGGTCTTTGTGAGCCCAGCTTCCATGTCTGCAGTTGCCCCTAGGGAGGTGGGCTGACTTCTCTGTGCTCCACAGCTGGTGGGGGCCAGAGCTGGTACTGACACCTTTGTCTCTGGTTTCTCTTGTGTCATCCCATAGATGCAAGCTGAAAGCTAATGCTTGGGTTCAGTGTGGCCTCTGCTCTCACTGTTGATCTGACTTTGAGTAACCCATTAACCTGTTTGATGCTGGTTCCTCATCTGTGAAGTAGGAATGTATGTTTTAAATGAAAACTTTGAAGATGAAATGAGATAATATGTGAAAGAGTTTCTTCTCTAAACTCTAAAGCGTGTTATAAATATTATTATTGTGTCATGTTTTGTTTCTGTTTGGTACAGGAGCCTAAAACCACTGAGGATATGGATGGGGGATAGGGCTTCCACCCAGTCTCTGCCACTGATTTTTTTAAAATGACTTATTTTTTTAATTTTTTTTTCTTTGTGGGTACCGGGGGTCGACCTCAGGACCTCGCGTGCCAGTAGGCGCCTGTGCAGCTGAGCAATATCACCGGACCCTTTTTCGTATGTGGGTTCTGGTAGTCGAACTCGGGCCCTCTCGCTTGCCAGGCAGGCGCTTATGCCACTGAGCCATCTCACCAGCCCCAATGACTTATGTTTTAATTTTTGTCTATTCTGCATTTTTTCTTTTTTGGTACCAAGAATCGAACTCAGGACCTTGAGCTTGCCAGGCAGGCGCTTGTGCCACTGGACTATCTCCCTGGCCCCTCTGCCACTGATTTTGCTTTTGAGCCCACCCTGGCCTCCCCTTTCCTGTGGAAAGTATATTTTTTAATGCATTTCTGAAAAGGAGCTGAAAAGTTTTGGAGTGTCGTCTCTCTGAAAGAAAAGAAGCCTAAGGGATGGTTTGGACCAGGGCCTTAGCCTCTGGGCCCAATTTCCTTCATTAAGGAAAAGGAGTTATGCTAACTTGCGTCCTTTCCATAGGAAGCCCTGTAAATCCTTACGAATGGGAAGAATCAAATAGGGACAGGGAGGCTATTGCCAGACAGACTCCCACACAGGGCACAGAGCACAAGGAGAATGGCATGGCCTCCAGCTTGAGAGAGTTGTTTGATCCCAGGAGGAACTTTTCTGCACTAAGAGTAGGTAAATGCTGGGAATAGAGGAGGCAACATGGTTTGTAGAAATTGCTTTCTGGAGGTCTTTGCAAAGACAAACACCACCCACACGTAGCCCCTTGGGAACTGTGGAAGTAGACCAGGAGGCATGGGAAGGGTGCCCACCCTGCAGATGCTGATGTTGCATGAAAGGCTTAGAGAATTGGGGTTGAGTGGTTCTTCATGCACAGTCTTTTGTGTTGGGCACGGCTGTTTCCTGGCACTGCCACGTTTGTGCCGGGGGTGTGTGCACCTGAGTGGACGTTGTCAGGGCTTCTCATTTCCACCTGTGTTCTGTCCTTCAGCCCCTTCTCTGCTTCTTCCTCCTGAAGTGTGTTTCTCCAAGACATTGGTCCTGACTCCACAGCTCCTTATAGGAAAAGTGGAGCACACGGTCTGATAAACTGCTGTGGGTTTAAGGATAACGTGGGGAATTTTCTGTCAAGATGACCAATTAAAGAGGAAACAGAGGAGCAAGTCTGATTAAAAATTTTTTAGGGAGCATGATGTAAAAACTTTAATTGGTTTTATTTTTGCTGTCATTTTCAGCATGTGTCTATCTCCCTCATTTTTAATTCTCTTGGGACCAAATAAACCTTTCCCAAGCAAGTGTAAAAGTAATGAAAGACAAATTTTTTGTCTTCCTGAAGGTATCAAATTAATTGTCTTTTCTGGGATTGTCTTTTCTTTGGTCCAGGTGTGAAATGATAGCTTGGGGCCAGTGATAGTTGGCATTTGTGTTTTTCTTTTCTTTTTTTTTTTTAATCAGCAGCAAAGTTTATTGGAGAAAGTAAAAGTGAAGAATGAGGGAGAAACTGGCTCTGCAGAGTGAGCTTGGGCCAAGTAAAAGGAGAAAAAGCAATAAAAGGACACCTTGGAGAAAGCAGGGTGGGCTATTGTGAGGAAAGCCACCATGGCCTGTGTTTCTCATTTACATCATCTGATTTTTGTCCTCCAGATGTCCTTATGGCTGGTAGTTATTTTGTTCTGTTGCTTAGTTGAGCAAACTGAGGCCCATTTTGGCAAAGCTTACAGGACCATTGACAACTCTGGTGTGAGCCCTGCCCTTTCATGCCCTGTTGTACCCTCCCCCATCCGAGATGGACAATGGCCCAGACTTAGGGGCCTTTAAATTTACTTGGCCAGACCCTATTAGCCTCACAGTGGCTATCAAGAGCAAGGTCACTGGAAACAGTCTCCCCTAGTTGGAAGTAGAATGAAGACCTTCCCAGCAATGCATTAAGTTTGAGAAGATGACCAGTCTCCCTTTATCTTTGGTCTCACAGGACAGCTAGAAGTACTACTAACTGGTAGCTGTAGAAATTGATCTGTCAGATGTACAGAGTGTAAAGTCCACAACCAAGGTCCTGGTGTGGTTTACTCCCTCTGCAGGCTCTGCAGAAGGGTTCCTCTTTGTGTCTTCCTGGTTTTGGACACCAGCAGTCCTTGGTGTCCCTTGTCTTGTTGCTGCATCATCCCAGCCCCTGCCTCCATCAACCAATGACCTTCGTTGTGTGTCTCTGTGTCCAAATCTTTCTGTCCTTCTAAGGATACCAGTCACTAGACTTAGGGCTTGCTTTCCAGTAGGACCGCATCTCACCTGGATGACATCTGTAAATATCCTGTTTCCAAATTCAGGTCACATCCACAGGTAGCAGGGACTAGGACATCAACATCTCTTTTCCAGGTATACAATTCAGCCTGCACCATCTCATTTTAGTCTACCCTTCCTGTTTGTTTGATTTGAAAAATGCTCCTTTTTAAAATGAAATTATGCATATTATAAATGGTAGTTTTTATTTATAAATTAAGGATTCAGGAAAATACAACCCCTCACATTCCTATCAATCATTCAAGTGAACAATTGACAGATATTTGCTTCCAGTAATCTTTTTAAAGAAGGAAAACATCACAACTATAGATTTAACAATTATTGTTAACCATCTCATTAGTACAGTACCCTTCTTCTCAACCAAGGAAATTTTGGAGGTGCTGCCATCATTTAGTGGGTAGATGCTTAGGGATGTTATTAAATATCCTAATGCATGTGACATCTCCACACTGAAGATTTGCCTGGTCCCAAATATTAATAGTTTTCAGGTTGAGAAACCTTGTTTTAGAGAGAAGAACTATAATGATCTTGACTTGTATCCTTCAAGAAATATTTTTCATACTTTTACATACATTTATAAGTCTGAATAAACATGTGGTATTGTGTTGCTATGCATGAATATTCTTTAAATTCATATAAATAGTATCATAACATATCATGCGCCTTCATTTTTCCCTTCAACATTTTTATATCTATTCATGTAGATATATATGCATGTATATAATATACATATATAATTTCTTTTAACTGATGTATAGTTTGTTGTGTTAAAGAATGTCTTAGCTAGACGCAGTGGCATATACCTGTAGACCTCGTTGCTCAGAAATCTGAGGCCGGAGGATGAGTTGAGCCCCGGAGTTTGAGGACAGCCTGGCCAACATAGACCCCTTCCTAAAATCAATTGATCAATTAAATTTAAAAAATATCTAAAAGTCTTTACTTGATGAAATAAAAAATGTCCCATATGAGGTATAGTCTCTTTTGGATGGGATCACATTTTGTCCTATTGTAATATCTATTAAATCTGGAAACCCAAGACTAGATGTCATAAGGCGGGCCCCCAATCCTGGTTGGAAAGCATATAATTTCCTGGGGTAGTAATTCTCTTCAAGAATTTAATCTTTCTTTTTTTTTTTTTTTGTGGGTACCGGGGGTCGACCTCAGGACCTCGCGCGCCAGCAGGCACCCATGCCCCTGAGCGATATCACTGGCCCATTTTTTTCGTATGTGGGATCTGGGAGTCGAACTCGGGCCCTCACGCTTGCCAGGCAGGTTCTTACGCCGCTGAGCCATCTCACTGGCCCCACTTAATCCTTCTTGAATGTAGTACATCAGAGGCCCCAGGAGTCCTCTGTCAGGTGGTAGGGATAATAGCATTGAATCACTACTCTCATTTGCCCACAAAGCAGGGTGTCTTAGTTACTTTTCTTTTTGCTGAGACAAAATACCTGATACCCAAAGTTAAAGGAAGAAAGGTTTATTTAGCTCACAGTTTGTAGAGATTTTAGCCCATAGTCTGCTGGCTCCAAGGCAGGGTGGTGTGGCAGACAGGCACTGCAGAGGAGAAACAGTTCATGATGTCCAGAAGGTTGCAAAAGCAACAAGGGACCTTAACAGCATCTTTCTGCCCCTTTTATCTTATCCAGGCTACTCAGAGTGGGTAGCACTCACTCTCTTAACCCTAGTGCCCTTGAACCTAGCATTGCACCATGAATCAATTCCAGCATCACACACTCTAGATCCAGCCACCTGTGAAAAGGCCCCACCTATGACTGCATGAGGCTTTGGGGGGACATCTAGACACAAGCCATAACACAGGGCTGCCTTTAGCTTTTCAAATTCTCTAGCTTCTTTTCCTTACCATTGGGACTGGAAGTGTCAGAAGCACCAAGCACCTAGATTAGAAGCATTTCCATCAGTGTTGAGGATCTTAAAGAACTTGCTCTCTAATAATTGCCTCAGGCTGCCATAGCACTACCATAGTTTGGGGTGTATAAACAACAGAAATTTAAAATTTTCTCGTGGTTCTAGAGGCTAGAAGTCCAAGATCAATGTGTTGGCAGGGTCGGTCTCCTCTGAGGCCTCTCTCCTTGGCTTGTACGTGGCTGCGTTCCCACTATGTTTGTGCATCATCTTCCCTCTGTGCTAGTCTATGTCCACATGTCCCGTTCTTACAAAGACACCAACCGCATTGGATTAGGGACCATCTTGATGACCTCGTTTTAACTTCATTACCTCTTTAAAGAATCTGCCTCCAAATACAGCCATTAGTCACTGAGGGCTAGAAATTTGACATAGGTATTTGGAAGGACATAATTCATCTCATAATAAGGCCCCTCTAATATACAGGGTTCCTATTCCCAGGGAATGATAGGATCACATGAAATTTTGTGTGATATCTGATCCTGAGAACTTTATAATGTTTAGCCTGGGGGTTTATTAACCCTACATTAAATTTAAAGTTAGTGGGATCAGAAAAGTCAGGACTCAAGTAAGATCCAACTCGGATTTTGATTTCCAGAAGAAATTCAATAGGGTAAGAAATTTGGAAAAAGGAGGCTGCTTTTGAGGAACATCATTGGATATGCAAAGACCACCATGTATCCAAAGTGCATGTGATTAATCTCAAAGGTTAATCCATAATGGACCCAAAGGAAAGCACCTTGATCTGAATTAGAAGATTTGGTTTTGATCTTGGCTATGCTTCCTACCTACGTGACCTTGAACGAGTGTCTTTGCCTTGAAGTGTCAATGTTCCCTGTCTCTAAAATGGAGGTCATAATACATCAGTGAATTTCTGCACGAATAAGATGAGAACAGTGCTTAGTATCTGGTGGATTTAAAAAAAAAAGATTTGTTTCTGGAATGTGAATCTAAGGAGATTGGACTCTTTCCTATTTGCAGCAAGGAGCTTCTTTAGAAGCATGGGAGTGATCTGTTTAAATGTGGGTTTCAGAAAGTTAATTCTGGCTTGGAAGCAGTGCAGAAGGAGAGGTGGGAGTGTGGAGGAGTTGGACGATCAGTTGTGAGGCTTGTGAAAGAATCCAAAGGAGAGAGACCTGTCTGGACTGAGTGAGTGAGGTGAGTGAGTTGTGGGAAGGAGGGGAAAAGGTTGTAGACAGAAGAAAGGAGAGAGAGCAGGAAATGAGGGATATGTAGGAGACAGCGCTGGAATTTAAGAAGGACTGGATGTGGGACTGTGAGAAAGAGGAGAAGAAGAGAATGCGATGCTGCCAGGTTGCTGGCTGGGCCTTTTGAAAGCAGGAGGATATTAAGGAAGATAACCAATTCAGAAGGAATAGATAAGAGAGTGCACGGAGGAAGAAAACAATAAGTTTGGTTTTAATCAGCTGATATCTGAATTGCTTGGAGGACATCCAGGACCAAGTGTGTCAGGGAGAGTGGGTCGTTTGTCAAGGTGTCTGTGGATAAAGCTCCAGGGGACACTGACATCCAGAGGGTGGGAAGAGAAGAGAAGAGGAGCAACTGGAAGTGACTTTCCAGGACACTTAGAGAAGGAGGAGGAGCACAGGAAAGCGGCAGGAAAGGGGACCCAGGGAAATCCCAGGTTGGGGGGCTGGTACTGGAAAGAAGCTGGTTGAGCATTTCCGAAGCCATGGTAACTTTGGGAGAGCTCTGTGAGTTGGGGACATGTTGGATATAAAAGCCAGAATGCAGAGGGTGAGGATAGAAAGGAAGGCAAAGAGATTATGAATTTTGATAGAGAAACAGATTACAAAGAATATCTTAAAGATGAGGGAAGAGGGAAGATTCTTGTTTCCTTTTAAGGTTACTGGCACACTGCTGAGCAGTGGGTGGTGTGGGAAAACAGTGAGAGGAGCCTATAGAGGGAGTTCAGAGAAACAGTGATGGAACAAAGTCCCAGGGAGATGGGAGAACTTGGAGCAAGAGCCCTCCGGTGAGTCAGTCTCCAAGGGACTTTTTTTTTTTTTTTAACTGAGAAAGGAAAGGGATAAGTGGATAGGACAAGGAGGGAGTAGTTGAAAAGGGAAGAGGTAAAGACCTTCATGCCTATGTTTTCCCAGTAAAATGGGACCCCTGTAACATCTGCTCAGTAAACAAGGAAGAAAGAGTTTCGAAGAGCTGAAGAAGGGAGCAGACCGGGGAAAGTTTAAGGATTGCTCAGCAACTGAAGTTGCAAGGGACAGAGTTATAGTTACACACGTTGGCACGGATGGGCTGTTGTTTCTGTTTCTGACTCATTGCTCAGGGACAGGAGAAGTGGGTGCTTAGATTCCTCCAAGTGAAAGACTGGCAGGGTGGTGGGAGTCCAGGGGATGGAGGAATGATGAAGTCCTTTCTAGGTGAGAAGTGAAGATAATAGGGTGGGGAAGGGGAGATATATTATGGAAATGAAGAGATTGGGGTGCTATGGCTTAGTTCAAGCTAGAAAGGAGAACTAGGAAGAGATGGAAAATGGACAATTTCTGAGATAGATGTTTGGTGGAGAAGTACCTTTAGGTCAAAATCTACATGGGTATAAAGGGAATGGGGATGAAGTCGCAGGTTACCGGAGTAAGGGAGCATGCCACGAAGCCAGAGCATCGAGCACATGGGGATTGTGCACAACGATGGGGGCCAGGGTACAGAAAGGAATGGTTAACCAGTTCAATATCTCAGTAGAAGAGTGCTCTTGGGGTGACGAATAGGTCAGCTATTACTATCTTACAGATAACCACAAAGGTCTTGGTAGCATGGCACAGTAGGCATTGATTACCTCCCATATATGCAGGCAGTCAGTCTAGACTTGACTCATCTGGGTAAATGTGCTGACCTCACACCTGCAGGTTGAACGGCGTTTGGCTAATTTAGCATGGTCATGTTTGGGTGGGATAGCTCTGGTCCTTCAACTGCTGGGACTGATGGGTTAGCTCAGGTATGCTTTTCTTATAATGATGGCAGAGGTGCAAGGAAGCAAGCACTTTTCAAACCCTTCAGCATGTCATACCTGCTAATGTTTCTTTGGCCAGAGAAAATCATGTACCCATGCATTTGGGTGGGGGTGGCAAGCAAATATTTTTGAACAGTAACTTACTCAACCACAGGTGGTTGGGTAAGAGTCTAGGAGGATGGAGCGAGGTGGGGTTGTAAATGGCATCAGACCCTTAAGTGATGGTGACAGAGGAACAAAGGTGGGAAGAAAGGATACTGTCTACTCTGTTCCCATCCTGAGATATAAGTGGCCTCAACTGAGAGTATTTGGCAAAAAAATCAGTTGATTAGAAAAGATACAAATTTTTATATTGTGAGGAGTCAAGCAGGAATTGTGGCAGGCACAGAGGGAGGAGTTCAAAAGAGGCATCACGAGGCATTGGGGTCGGAGAATAGCTGCCCAAGTGGGGAGTTCTAACCTTTAGGAATAAGACTACCAGAACACACACACACACACACACACACACACACACACAGAGCTGCTAGAGAGCTTGGGCTGACCCAAGGGAAATTCCATGGAAGCCTTACTGTTGGGGAAGGCATTGTGAAGACTAGCCACCCCTCTAACTTGAAGGAGGCTTGGGGTACTGAGCCTGAGCTCTTCCTGACTAACTGAGGAGGGCAGATGCTTCCCAGGGAGGAGATGATGTCTCCAGGGGGAGTTGGTCACAGCTCCACACTATACTTGGGATTTCACAATTGCTTTTACTCTGTTTTTTTTTTTTTTTTTTTCACTACAAATAAGGAAGTGAGAGGGTGGGTGTGGAAAGGAAACTATTTAAATGGAGATGCAGTAATAGAAATAACATCCATCCTTGGAAAGAGTGACTGTAGGAGAAAGATTGGATGGGGGTGGGACACCTGAAACCTTTATTTTCTCTCTGTGGAGTCTCTCACTGCCTTTCAGTTTTCCTGACCTTCTCTCCCCAAGTAGGCTCTAAGCTTCTTGCGGGCAGAGGCTGCCTTGCCTTAGTCACAGCTGTCCCCTCAGTGCCGTGGCTCACACTGAACATGATAGGTGCTCATTGTACATGCTTGACTGGGTGAATGAATGAATGAATGATGGAAAATTAAAAAGCTAGTATATTCATCTCCACTTAAAAGAATTCCAAACTTTCATTTGGTAACATCACTCCACAAAAATTTAGGGACCTCCTGAATTTTAAGCAGGATGACTAGGCGTTCATAGAGAATGAGACAGTCCTCGCCAGATGGTTGCTTGTCTTTGCTTGCAGCTTTGGGAACAGCAACGAACAATACAGAGTCGCGTTGGAATGTTTCAAGCCTCAGTTTGTCCACCTGCACAAGGGGGAGGCTGAAACAGACGCTTTCAGATCTCTTTCATACAAGGCTCCTTGGAGCCTTTGATAGTCTATTGTTCACTGTGATCTCAAAACAGGGAGAGCAGTTAGATTTTTCTGAAATCACACCATTTGGCTTGTTTTTCTCTCCTTCCTTTTTTGTTTTTGGAACATCTTGTGGAACTGATTTTCTAAGGAGCACATTTTGGGGAGTGTGGGTTTAGATTGATGTTGGTGGGCCAATCCTTGTATAGATTTTTATCTGAAGGTCATCCCCATACATTTGCATCAAATGTAATTGTACTTTTAAAAATTCCCCATGCTTTTTGGCACTATGCTTTTTAGAGGACCCCGTAGGGTCATAGATCTGGGTATGCTGTCTCCTGATGATGTCAGAAGGGGATATTCAGGTTCTGGAACTGGGTTGTACTTGTGGTGCTTTCATTTTTGTCCACTTTCTCCAGTAAGATTTGAGGCATCCAGGATACCTGTCTGCTCCAGGGAAGGAGAGGATGTGTGGGATTTTGGTCAGAGACTGGGAGTATTGGAGACAACATGGGACAGAATCAGGATTTCTGAAAATCAGGCATTTCCAAGGTAAGGCACTAAGTCTAGAAAAGAGGGTATTAGCTGCTTAATCCCCCTTGGATTATCTACATGGATAGAATGTGGCTTCAGGTATTGCATCAACCTGGCTGTTCAGGTGTATGACCAGATGGTTAAAAACTGGGAGTAGGGATTAAGTATAGGCCTCTCACATACTTTCCCTGAATAAGAGCCATGGCCTCCTAATTGGTCTCTTTGTATCCTCACGTTTTCCTTTCAAAACCATTTCTCAGCTAAGGCATGGTGGGACATACCTGTAATCCCAGCTACTTGGGAGACTGAGACAGGAGGATCATGAATTTGAGGCTGCTTAGGCAACTTAGGAAGACCCTGTCTCAAATAAAAAGAGCTGGGTATATAGCTCAGTGCCCCCTCGGTTCAATCCTAGTACTCCAGTATCACAACGAACAAACAGACAAACACACACACACACACACACACACACACACACACACACACACACCCAAACACACAAAAACAAGACCAAAACCAGGTCTCACAGCATCTGAAACACAGACTTTGTCCCATCACTTGCTCTATTTAATGGCCTCCCAAGACCTCTTTAGCTTGACTCCAAGGACCCTTGGAACTCTACTTTCAACATGACTTTTCAGTTTCACATTCCATACTCTTCTTTCCTACCTCAGCTACACTCCAGCCAGATGGAATTTCTTATGCTTTCCTGACCTCCCATGATCTCTTTCATCTCTCCCTGTCTTTACTCATGGGTTTCCCTCCGGTGGACACCTCCCTGGTGGCCTAGTCCAGCAGTACTGCTCATTCTTTAAGTATCCACCGACTTCCATTATGACTGTTGCTCACACTTCTATTTTTCCTCACTCAGTAAGCTCTGAGTGAGATCTTTGGGGCTTGGAGACTGGTGCCTGGCAAGTAGCGGATATTTACTGGAAAGTTTTTGAATGAATAAGTGTGATTTTGTTAAGCAAAATGACCCCCTAATTCCTTCTTGTCTCCTTCTCATAGACACTTATCTTTCCATAAATATACAAAGACATATCTAATCTGAAATAGTAGATTTTTCACTCTGGTTTAGCAAAGGGGTGGAGTTAGAGGATATTTTTATAAAGAGAAGTAGTTTTGTTACCTTTCAAGCATGGCATATTTTTAAAAGCTAAGGTTTAAATAGGTGCTAATAAGTAAAGTGGGAAAATTAATGTAGAATTATCAGTTTGTATTAGTCCTGATTGTAGAATAGTGTATCATAAACAAAGGACCTTAAACATTCCAGAATTATCATTGGAGCCCCAAAGTTGAAGCCATGCTGATAGAATCATTAATTTTTTGAGCCTTGGGTTGGAAAAAAAGATACTGACTTTCTATTTAAAAATTCAAAAAATATTTTTACTCTTAAGTAAAACCTAAAACTTTGTAGAGAAAGATGTAATTAGAACTTTCTACCTTTGGAGGATAATGGAAATTGCACTTGAATTATTGCAATTCTGGATTAGCAGCCTTAGACGAGGTGTGTTGTTCCATAGTAATTTACTATTACAGGCAGAGTCTGGCATAGGTGGGTCCCGTGTGTGTCATCTAGATGCATTTAATTACTGCGAGATGAGCCCATACATTTTATTTTCCATGCCAATTTCAATTCATGTTATAGCTGTTGTATTGCTTAGATCGTTGAGTTGAGAAGGATTCTGAGGCTTTATCAGGGCTCAGGAGTAAGGTGCCATGATTGATTAGTGAAGTGTGCTGTGGGGATGGGAAGGAAAGGTTCATGTGTTTACCTGTTTTATCTAATATATCCCAGAAACTGATATAATTCTAATCAGGGTGATATAAGATTAGAAACAAGGGACTTACTGTTCAAGCACTTGAATTTAAGATTTAGTTGCATCCCTTACTGGTTCTGTGATGCTGAACAGAACCATATTTTGTCTCTGAGCTTCACTTTCTCTGTAGGTAAAGAAAGTAGAAAGAAATGAACATCTACGTGTTATGAAGGTTAGATGAGAGGGTGTTTTATAAACGCTAAAGTGTTCCACACATGTTAGTGTCCACTATTTTTAGATGGGGCTATGAGATCATTGCTGTGTGTACTTGGGACCTACTTGTTTGCTCTTTGTATGTTACATGCATATTGCCTGTTTTATGCTCTCAGGTCACAGCACACAGAAGCAGTGCTGATTCTTGACTTGGCATACCACATAGCCTAGGGCAGTGGTGGCGAACCTATGGCACACATGCCACAATGGGCTGTTTGTATCATTGAAAGCTCTGAAACAACCCAAATGCCGATCAACAGAGGAATGGATAAAAAAGATGTGTTTTTTTTTAATATAATAGAGTACTACTCAGCCATAAAAAGAGAGAAACTTGAGACTTTTATAGGTAAATAGATGCAACTCAAGACCATACTCACAAGTGAAATAAACCAGACCCACATGTGTAAACATTGTATTGTCTCACTAGTGTGAGAATCTGAAAGAGTAAACAAGATCCAAAATGTACAGTAGATCTTGTGAATAGGGAAGAAACTGTTCAAAAGCTTTGGCTTTGGCCAAGATCACTAGGATGCATCTCTTCCTTTTAGTGGTAAACTCAGGCATGTTCTTGTGGGAAAGGAGCAAGAGTGAGTGTGTTAGTCACCTCTCTGTTGCTGGAACAAAATACCTTGTGGGCAGAACTTAAAGGAGGAAATGTTTATTTTGGTCATGTCTAAGAGGTTTTAGTCCATGGTTGGGTGGCTCCAAGAAAGAGACCTTAAGGAAGAAAGTAATGGTGGAGGATAGCTGCTCACCTCATGGCAGCCAGGAAGCAGAAAGGGAAAGAGCCACAGAGACAGGGACCAGGGACCAGACATACTTTCCAAGGTCACACCCTCATGACCCACTCCCTTAAAGTAAGCTCTCACTCTTGTTTCCATTACCTCCCAATAATACTATCAAATTATGTTCTCATTAATGGTCCACCAATGAACTTAGAGCCCCTATGATTAAATCGCTTTCTGAGAGCCCAACCTCTAAACACGTGAATCTTTTGGGGGACATTTTAGACCTGAACCATAACAGTGAGGAAGCAGAAAATACAAAGTCCTTATCAAGCCTCTGCTTATGTTATTTTTGCTAACATCTCATTCAGATGAAGCAAGTCCCATGTCTAAGCTTAGTATCAAGAGAGGGACACAGTAATATTATGTAAATAGTGAAGTATATGGAGATGGGGAGAGGTGAAGAATTTGGGCATGAATACAACAAAACCACTACACAGCATTATAGAAGAAATCTTGAAAGTCATAGTGTGAATAAAGTGAACAAAGTAGTGATGATGATGATAATGATGATGATGATGATAACTAACATCTGTTGACTACACACCATGGTCTCTTATCTGTGCTTGGAGCCTCACTTACATTTTTCAACATCAAGTCCTCACATTACCCCTTTGGTGTAAGTACCAATATTACCTCGCCCATGTTACAAGTACGTATGCTGAGATTCAGGGAGATCGAATACAATTGTGTATCACTTAACAGTGGGGGTACATCATGAAAAATATTAGGTCATTTCACTGGTGTGCAAAACATCAGAGACTGTACTTACACAAATTAAGACAGCTCTGATGTCACCAGGAGATATGGGACCACTGTTGTATATGCGATCCATTACTGACCAAAAGTCAATGCTGCACATTACTGCAATTGCCAGTTTACACAAGCAAGTGGTAGAGCTCTGGGAAAAGAATCCAGTTTTGTCTGACTCTAGAGTCTAGCTCTTAACCAAATCCCAGAATGCTAGAACCTGGGGCAGGAACACTCTTAAACTCACTGGAGAGAAGTGTAGGAGAAAGAATGGGCAGTCCCATTTCCTGGAAAGGGTAGTTACCACAAGGAATGTGTCCCTCATGTGTGTGTTTATTCATGGTTCCCTCATGTCAGGGCCTGAGAGGAATATAGCAGTTGTAGGACTCTATCCCAAGCGAGTACAAGTGAAAAGGCAAACCTGTCAAGAGGAGTTTGCATTCCTTTGTGCCTTTTTGAGGGGAAATTAGGAGATTTTAGGGTTAGCCTCTTAAACATTGGGGTTGGTAAGGTACAGTGGTTTTGGAACTATATTCTTTGGGTCTCTAGAATTTTATACTATAAAATTTCATTATGGCAGTTAGCAGGTAGGGAAGGGGGTGAGATTCCACCTCCCATTCCTGCAGAGCAGCTCTGCTTTTAACTCTTATGTTTTAGGGTTTGTTGCCTCATTCATTCATTCGTTCATTCATTCACTGTTTCTTTCTCCTTTTGGAAGGGAGTGAGGAATAGCCTCTCAGTGGATTAAGAAAGGGACAGTAGTGTTCTAAAAGAAGGAAGCCTGGTCAAAGCATCTTGACACCTTGGTTCTGCTGCCCCTTCCTCCACTGCCCAACTCTGTGATCTTGAATGCTTATTTTCTATTCTAAGTCCCTGGGGCCCTCCCTTCTTCATCTATGCAAGAAGAGGGTTGGAGGTGACCTCTCCAGTTCTGATGTTTTTTCTCTCCTAGGAGGGGCAGCTGTGCCCTGTTACCCTGTCAGGGGTGGAGTTCTAGAGCTGGTCTGCCAATTGTCTGACCCAGATGTATCTCTGGAATCCTGTGAACCTCCACCAGTTTCCTCTCACTAGTCAGTCAGCAGATATTTATCTATGAATGACTCTGTGCCAGGCATCACCCCCACCATTCTTTAAAGCTCTTCAATTTGCTAATACATGTCTTGGCCTGGGAGAGTCCCTAGAAACCGCCCCCCCCATGTCTTCTCCTTGCCACCATCTTCATTTTTGTCTCACATGCTGTGTCTCTCTGCAGGACAGAGCATGAGTTGTTGATAGTATACTCTAGGGGTTGGCAGTGGCAATGGTCAATGGGGACCTGGGGGGTGTGGTAATAGGTGAGATCATCAGTCATTGTGCCTCGCTAGCCCTCCTTAGCTGCTAACAGTGATGCTAGGTTCCTCTGACTGAAATGCTTTTCTGATTCAGATTCTTTTCTTTTAATTGCTTCACTCAGATGGTGACTTCCTGAGTGAAAGGTAGGCTATAGTATGGTTACTTGGTGGAAAACTTTGTGTCTCCTCTGCTCATTTCTTAGGCAAAGGATAGGATGGGGAACTGCAGAGGGACACAACTTCCCTACAAAATTATGAAGCAGAGAAGGCTGGACTGTGATAACTGGTGCCCAAAGCTAATTTAGACCAGGAGACAATGGAGTGGGGGACCTGGAGGAGAGGCAGTGGGCATGGAAAGTTTTGGTGAGGAATATTCCAGGCAGTGGGAATAGCAAGCACAAAGGCTCTGAGGTTGGACTGGCATATCTGGAGCACAGTGAACGAGGGGGAGAGAAGGAGGAGATGAGCTACCTGGCCAGGGGCAGACCATGACAGTATGGAGAACCTTGGATTTCATTCTGAGCATGGTGAAAATCACTGGAGATTTCTGAGTAAGATAGTAATGACTTCCATTTTGAAAGATCACTCTCATTGCAATGTAGGAAATACTCCATAAAGGGCAAAGGTGTACACAGGAAGACCTGCTAGGGGGCTGGTGCCTAGTCTAGGAAAGAAAGAAATACTCAGGTAGTTGAACTGATCAGGGTGTAGTCAAATCTTTTCTGTGTGAGGTCTTGAGTGATGGGTTAAGCCTGGTGTGTACAGTGAAAGGGTTAAGAAACCCTGGGGAGCCTAGAGGTGGACAAGGGGAGATGGAAGATTGGGTGGAGGTCTGGCTTCTGGAGCCAGGCTTAGTTCTCCCATTCATTCAGTTACTCATTCATTCTTCATTTATTCATTTTTTATTTCAAAGTATAATTTCCATTTTACTTTCTCCCAGAAGACAGTTTTAATTCAGTCCTTTAGGAGTCAGCTCCTTACATGGGCACTACAGAAGTTTTGGGACAATATCTTGTCTCTAAACTGGGGTGAGAGTGTTTGGTCCTTCCCTGCCTCATGAGGACAATTCCCAATGACCTTGCTATGAATGGCACCAATCATGTAGAAATGTGGTGTCACATACAGCTTGGGAAGCACATAGGTGTCAAAGACACTCTCTTCAGTAATGTCCTTGATGGCTATGGCCTCTACTTCATTTTGAATGATGTACTTCCCTATGGTCTTGTCCTTGCATACAAATAGGGCAAAATCTGTGCAGCAAATAGGCTGCCTCTGGCTGAGGCCCTTTTTGGCCTGAGTGATTGTTATGACTTGTGTTTAGATGTCCCCCTTAAAGCTTCATGTGGTCATAGGTGGGGGCCTCTTCAGAGGTGGCTGGATCTAGAGTGTGTGATGCTGCAATTGATTCATGGTGCAATGCTAGGCTCAAGGGTACTAGGATTAAGGGGGTGAGTGCTACCCATCCTAAGTAGCCCAGATAAGATAAAATGGGGAGAAAGATGCTGTTAAGGTCCCTGGTTGCTTTGCTACCTTCTGCCCTCCATGAACTGTTTCTCCTCTGAGGTGCCTATCTGCCATTCCACCCTACCTTGGAGCCAGCCGATTATGGACTGAAACCTCTATAAACTGTGAGCTAGATAAAACTTTCCTCCTTTAACTTTGGGTGTTGTGTATTTTGTCTTAGCAACAAGAAAAGTAACTAAGACATAATTTGGTACCAGGAGTGGGGTCATTGCTGTGACTGTACCTGACCATGTGGTTTAGGAGCCTTGGAACTGGCTTGTAGGAAGGGGAAGAGTTAGGAAAGGTTCAGAGGTGCCAGCTGAAAAAGTAGAGCTGGAACACCTTAGGCTGTATTTGATGGAAGATTATGGTCTGAGCTCAGAAGACCAGAATGCTAACAGAAATCTTTCTGGTAAAGATCAGGCTCAGGAGGTTTCTGCTGGGAAGAAGCACTGCATTGGATGTTGGACTCCAGATGATGTGTGTTATAGCTTGGCAGAAAGTTTGTCTGCATTTTACTCATATCCGGAGAGTTTGCCTGAGACTGAGATTAAGGGTGGTGGCCTAACTAATCTGGCAGAAGAAATTTCAAGACAGTCTAATGTTGGAGCAGTGGCATAGGTACTGTTCGCGGGGGGGGGGTTTAGCCAGATTTATGTTGAGGATCAAGAGCAAAGAGCCCAGCAGAATGATTTAAAATATTTTGAGTTTTGCCAGTAAGGAAGCTCCAGTAAACTGGGCTTGCAAAGATGGAAGAGAGGAGAAATTGGTCACTGAAAAGACTAGAAAGAAAAAGCCAAGTATTTCAGAAGAAGACAACAGAAAAGATGGCTTGAGGACATCACAAGAACTAGCAGAACTCCAGCCTTTACAGCCTCAGAGATGCGAAGGTGAAAGACTTTGCTTTGAGAAGAGAGTCTCAGAGCACCATGCTCCAGAGTTGTGGTGGTCTAGGGAAGTTCTTCCTCAGGATTTGGTTCATAGGCATTCGACCCCTACACCCAAGAGAGAAGGAAGCCTGGCTACTGCTTCAGCTGGCGGAAGAACTTGGTATCATCTGTATGGTGCTGGTTTTAGGTGCATGCAGAATGAAAGAGTTGTGGGGTCAGGAGGGCTTCCACCCAGATTCAGAAGGCCTGGAAGGCCAGGCAGTGTGCCCCTGAGAAGGCAATTTGTGAAGCTGCATGAAGCTGAAGGTACAGTGGAGACCCTAGAAGTTTGGAGAAGGCAGGAACATGTATTGTCTGAGAAAAACTGCAAGGAAGGAGCAGAGCTGGCCCAGGAGAGAAGCCATGGGAGCTATAACCACTGGCAGTGACATAGATATGGAGCCACCCAAGGCCTTTGGAGTTCACAACTTTCCACAGATTGCCAGGGATGCTGGCATTGGAACTGTGGGATTTAATATTTGCCTTGCTGGATTTTGGTCTTGCTTTCTTTCCATTCCTTGCTATTCCCCTGTTTGCAGCTTTTGGAATGGTAATGTCTATCTTGTGCCATTGAATGTCGAAAGTGTTTAATTTTCTTTTCATTTGTATGGGGGCTTGCAGCTTAGAGTTTGCCTTAAATCTCAAAAGAGACTTTGGATGTGGATTTTCAGCAATGCTGAAACTGTTAGGACTTTGGCAACTGTTGGAGATGGACTAAATGCCTTTTGCATAAAGGGATATGCATGAGTCTTTAGAGGTCACGGGCAGAATTTTATGGCTTGTGTTTAGAGGTCCCCCCTAAAGCCTCATATGGTCATATGTGGGGGCTTCTTCAGAGGTGGCTGGATCTAGAGTGTGTGATACTGCAATTGATTCATGGTGCAATGCTAGGCTCAAGGGCACTGGGATTAAGGGGGTGAGTACTACTCATCCTAAGTAGCCCAGATAAGATAAAATGGGGAGAAAGATGCTGTTAAGGTCCCTGGTTGCTTTGCTACCTTCTGCCCTCCATGAACTGTTTCTCCTCTGAGATGCCTGTCTGCCATGCCACCCTACCTTGGAGCCAGCCAATTATGGACTGAAACCTCTATAAACTGTGAGCTAGATAAAACTTTCCTCCTTTAACTTTGGGTGTTGTGTATTTTGTCTTATCAACAAGAAAAGTAACTAAGACAATGTTGTTCCTTCTTTTCATCTTGGAAGTAAGGACCTGAGAGCTGTCTCTTAGCTGTGTGACTTCGGGATAATTATTTCACCTCTCTGAAGGCCCTTAGTTTATTCATCTCTAAAATAGGGAATCATAATAATTCCTACTTTACAGAGTTTTGGTGAGGTGACTTCAGATGTAACATACTTTGCAGAGTGCCTTGGACAGAGTTAGTGTGATAGGAGCATTTGCTATAGTTATAATTGTAAGACATGTGCGCTAGAACTGCATGGAAGCCTATCCATTGGCTTTCCAAAGTCACAGGAGGACAGGTTTTCATTGGCATTGTCCTGAATGCTGAACTGTACTGCTTCCAAGTCAGAGGCTGCTATGGCCTGCTCCTGGATCCTGGGCTTAGCCCTTGCCCCTATTATAACCCTTACTGGAGGTGGCATTTGCGGACATTGCCCTATACTGCTTCCTGTCCCGGTGTGCCCACCTCTAGCCATCACATTGCCTCGCTGATAGCCTGCTCTGCATCTCACACCTCCTAGATGCACTCTGCAGGTGGACTGTGCCAGGCCTCCATCTCTCCTGGAGTGAAGCTGCGGGTTTCTGTTCTGGGTCCACACTGTTCGAGTCTGTCCAGAGTCTCTGCTAGTCCCTTCTGCTCTCTCCCTGCCAGCAGTGGCACCTCTTGCTTTGTTAATGGAGAATTTGTCAAGTAATGGAAATAATTAGCACAGTGGGAGCTTTACTGTGTCCTGGAAAGAGAACAGAGAGCCCCTGCCCCCACTCCCGGCAGCCTCACACATAATTGCTGGGCAGACTTATTTTCTCTTGTCTGTGTCTCTCTCCCCTTCTCTTGCATGTGTTTGATTTTTTTTCTCTCTTTGTATAGAGAGAGTTGGCTAGGAGAAAAGACCCGTAAATTGCGCTCTTGCTGGGCTGGTGCTGTGAAAGCCGGGTAAGATTGTCTTCTAGGGCTGAATAATTTCCTTCTCCCCTATACTCTTTGAGGGGCAAGATCAGCTAAGCACCTAGCTTATCTACCCCTCCTTTTTCTTCCCCCCTCCCTTTCCCCTTTCCCATCCCTTCATGTAAAGAACTCACTGGCTCTCAATTGAATCTTTTTTAATGGTCCCAAGAGGCGAGGATCTTGAAGGGCGATTATCTTCATTATAAATTATTAACTCTCCAAGCAGCCAGATGGCTTCCCAATCCATGGCTGGGAACTCTGGGCTAGGGAGGCCCGCTGGCAGGCAGAGGAGGGGACAAAAGAAGGGAGGAGGCTGACTTGTGAGTGACCACAGCTTCTTGGGGTTCTGGCTACACTGGGGAAGCTGGGGAGACTGGTAGCACCTTGCAGGGGTTTTGGCTACACTGGAGAAGCTGGGGAGACTGGTAGCACCTTGCAGGGCCTGAGTTCTGTGGTCTGCAGGAAGAGTTTATTGTTACTGCATTTTTTGCCATTTCATAACTCAGGGCTCTCTTAGGGATGGATTAGAGGCAGTAGGTGGACAAAAGACTAATGCCATGAGTTGTTTTTGATGTAAACCTTAGAAGATTGTTAAGATGTGGTAAGAAGGAATGGTTATTACCTGACTTTGTGTGGTCTCAGTGTTCACAACATCCTGGAAAGGGTAGCTATTGTTATCCTCAATTTATGGAAGAAGAACTGACAATTAGGCTTCAGAACTTTCCATATGGTTGCTTGGCCAACAGTTAGAGAAAGCCTGGCTTTGACTCCCAGTCCAGTGCTCCATTCCCACACCAGACTTCTTCCCAGCTGCCTTTCCCTGCTCATCTTTCAGGTTCCCAGGCACATTCCCCCTCCTCTGAGAGGCCTTCCCTGACCACATCAGCCCAGGGCCACCTCCTGTTCCTCTGGACTCCACTGTTTCCCATGCATGGACCTATTCAATACTGGCCACATGAGCCCAGAAGGTGTCCAGCCTCCTCTGGGGCTAGGAGAATCTGTTTACCTAGAGATTGTCTGTTGTCTACTTGTGAGATCAAGACATATATACTTCTTCCAGAATTTCCATTCATTAGAAAGAAGTCTACCCAGAGGGCAGCAGAGAATCCCTGGGGCCTTCCTGTTTGAGAATGCTTCAGATTCCTAAAGACACTGCTCAGGTGACTGCTGAGTGCCTCTGTAATCCCCAAACCCTGGTATTTCCAAAGGTGTTTTATATAAAGAGACTCAGATATGACTCTTCACGGTGCCCGTTACGTTGGGATGGCATGCAAAAGAAGTCCATCTATCCTGATTACTCTCCCTGAGCTGGCCAGGTGAAATGGCAACATTAGCTGGGCTGAATGGGAGCATCAAGGACAATAGCTCACTGTAGCAGAAGCAGCTAAAAATTACTTGTTAGTACTCAGGTACTTATCTTGCCTTAGTACTATAGATTTGAATTTGTGGTAAGTGGCTTACTATGGTTACTTGCTGCTATCATTCACTGTGAACAGATGAAGCAACTGACTTCTTCAAGTTCATACAGGCAGCAAGTAGTAGATCGGAGATTTGAACCAAGGAAGTCAGGCTTCAGAGCCCCTGGCTTTCAGCACCATACCATACTACCGGTATGAAAGGGATACTCGTCATGCACCTGTGTTCTACTTGGGACCCTGGAGGCTGCCCCCTGCCACGCCCAGCCCACCCTCAGCACAGTCTGCCTCTTACCTTTAGTCTACCAACTTACTTCATTTAAACTCAAGTCTTTCTTCTCTATAAGTATGTAAGTGTCTTGCAGGGTTTGAACTTTTTAAAAATTTATCTGTATCTAGGACATGAGTGTTCCACAGTTAAAAAAAGATAATGAAAAGACTTCCCATTCACTTCCCTCCAGCTTACCTACACCCATCTCAAAGAGTGATGCTCAGAATGAGACTCCACTGACAAGCACTGGAGTGACACAGATGAGCATCTCCTTTCCTACTTCAGTTCATGGCGTCTAAGTTTGTAGTTGGTTGTCTGAAAGCCATAAGACCCTAAAAAACATATGCATATGTACGTAGAAATGTATATATACATATCTGTGTGGCATTTATTTACATTCTCAATTCTTCTTATTATGTATTTGCAAATTGTACCTTCCAAACTTTTGGGTTGTTTATACTGGGGGATCAAGCTGTATAATTTTCCATTTACCTCTATCAAATTTTTCTTGCTGGACAGAGACTGTGGTTGAAGTTTCCTATGATCTCTTGGGATCTCTACAGCCTCTTTCACACACTTGCTAACTCTGAATGTCAGCTCATCTACAAATGTGACCAGTGACATAGATGCAAAAATCCTTAATAAGATACTGGCAAACAGAATCCAACAAATCATCAAGAAGATTATACACCATGACCAAGTTGGATTCATCCCTGGGATGCAGGGATGGTTCAACATACGTAAATCAATAAATGTAATACAGCATATTAACAGAACCAAAGACAAAAATCACATGATCATCTCAATAGATGCAGAAAAAGCTTTTGACAAAGTCCAGCACCTTTTCATGATAAAAACCCTACAGAAAATTGGAATAGAGGGTCTTTATCTCAATCTGGTAAAAGCTATCTATGACAAACCAACAGCCAATATTATACTAAATGGCCAAAAACTGAAAGCCTTCCCTCTAAAATCAGGAACAAGACAAGGATGTCCACTGTCCCCACTCTTATTCAACATAGTTCTGGAAACTTTAGCCAGAGCGATTAGACAAGAGAAAGAAATAAAAGGAATAATGATTGGAAAGGAAGAAGTTAAATTATCATTATTTGCAGATGACATGATACTCTACACAGAAGATCCCAAAAACTCCACTAAAAAACTGCTAGATTTAATAAGCAAATTCAGTAGTGTAGCTGGATACAAAGTCAATACTCAAAAGTCAATAGCCTTCCTGTACACAAATAACAAACTTACTGAAAGAGAAATTAGGGAAACAATACCTTTCACAATAACATCCAAAAAAATGAAATACCTAGGAATCAACCTCACGAAGGATGTAAAAGACCTCTATACTGAAAACTACAGTACTATGAAAAAGGAGATTGAAGAGGATATCAGAAAATGGAAAGATATCCCTTGCTCCTGGATAGGAAGAACCAATATAGTGAAAATGGCCATACTTCCAAAATTGTTATACAGATTTAATGCAATTCCAATCAAAATTCCAACAGCATATCTCACAGAATTAGAGAAAACAATCCTAAAATTCATTTGGAATCAGAAGAGACCTAGAATAGCAAAGGCAATTCTGGGCAACAAAGGCAAGGCAGGGGGCATCACAATCCCCGACTTGAAATTATACTATAAAGCTACTGTGATAAAAACAGTGTGGTACTGGCAAAAAAACAGACCTGAAGATCAATGGAACAGATTAGAAGATGCTGAAACAACCCCAGACATACTAAGCCACCTTATCTTTGACAAAGGTGCCAAACACATTCGCTGGAAGAAAGATAGCCTCTTTAATAAATGGTGCTGGAAAAACTGGCTCTACACATGCCGAAGATTAAAACTAGATCCATATCTTTCACCATGCACTAAACTAAATTCAAAATGGATCAGAGATCTAAATATTAAAACAGAAACATTAAATCTGCTGGAAGGTAGGATAGGTAAAACCCTTGGAGACATTGGTGTAGGCAAAGACTTTATGAATAAAAACTCAACCGCACGGGAACTATCCCAAAGAATCAATAACTGGGATCTCATCTTATTAAAAAGCTTTTGCACAGCAAGAGAAACCACCAACAGAGTGAAGAGACAACCCACAATGTGGGAAAAAATGTTTGCCAGCTGTTCCTCAGACAAAGGATTACTATCGAGAACATATAAAGAACTCAAAAAAATCAGACCTCCCAAATTTAAAGACCCACTCCAAAAATGGGCATCTGAGATGAATACACATTTCTCAGATGAAGAAATACTAATGGCAAATAAATATACAAAAAAATGTGCAACATCACTAGTCATTCGAGAGATGCAAATTAAAACAACACTGAGATACCATCTCACCCCAGAAAGAATGGCTACTATAAAGAAATCAACTAATAACAAATGCTGGAGGGGCTGTGGGGAAAAAGGAACCCTTCTTCACTGTTGGTGGGAGTGTCGACTGGTACAGCCACTGTGGAAGTCAGTGTGGAGATTCCTCAGAAAACTAGGGTTGGAGGTCCCATTTGACCCAGCTATTCCCCTTCTGGGCATCTTCCCAGAAGAATTAAAAACATCGTACCACAGCGATATATGTGCACCCATGTTTATAGCAGCACAATTTGTAATAGCCAGATCTTGGAAACAACCCAAATGCCCATCAACTGAGGAATGGATAAGAAAGATGTGGTATTTTTATACAATGGAGTACTATTCAGCCATAAAGAAGCATAAACTGGAGACTTTTATAGGTAAATGGATGCAACTCGAGAAAATACTCATAAGTGAAATAAACCAGAAGCACATGTGTAAGCATCGTATTATCTCTCTAGTATGAGAAACTGAAAGAGTAAATAAGATCCAAAATGTACAATAGACACGGTGAATCAAAAAGAAACTGGTCAAAAGGAAAGAGAGACTGGAATAAGGAAAAGAAAGAAGGGAAAGGGAAAAAAATTGTATATATATATATAAGATGGTTAAGATAGATACACTACCATTTTTACTTAGTTCATTGAAGAGTAAGGTTTGTGCCAATAATGTTTGGACAATTGAATGCTAATGTCTGGTGTCCTGAATAACTAACTTAAAGATAGTAATACGTAATGTATTAACCATTGTTACCCTCCTATTATGTTGTTTTGAAAATTTGTTCTTCTTTTGATTTGTTTTGTTTTTTTTCTTCTCTTTAAAAAAAAAAAAAAATGTGACCAGTGACTGTGCTGTTTTCATCAGCCTCTCATGGGGCTCACACTTTCTTTGATTGCTATTCTTTACCCAGTGGCAGGTGTACTTGGTTCTGTCTACTTCACATTCCTCATATCATATATCATGAGAAACTTTCCCGAAAGGTCTGATGAGGTCCATATGTAACTCCTGTGTATCTTCACTATAATAAATATTCATAATAGAAAAGGAATTTAGTTGGTTCAACATGATCATTTCTTGGTTCCTCTGAGAAATTCAGTTTTTAGCCAAAGAAGATTGTTAAAATTCTAAATTAAAGGAAAAAGTCTCTTCCTCTTTCTCCTCCTCTGTCCTCCTTTGTCCGGCACAATATAAACGCACATCCTCTCTATATACCCATTTGACGCACTGGAGTTGAGGTCCTCTAGGGCCATTTCCCCTTCTCTTTCCTGAAGAGGGAGGCATGGCGCTCCACAGATGGGGTAAACTTGGGAAGCAGGGCCTGGAAACAACTCAGCAGATTTCATGGATGGAAGGAGAGGAGTGTTTTAGGACATGATAAAACTGTGAAGGAGAGGACTGGTGTATGGAGTGGACTGGGACAAGAGGAGGGAAGTGGCTTCCTGTTGCAAAGCTTGGTGGATACTGGCCCATAATTTCTGGGATGAGAGGTTGGCTTCGGAAACTGTAAGTACTAAATTCCAGCTTCCAAACAGAAGCCAGTACTAATTTTCTTTGAAACTCTTCTTCAGGTGACATAATAAAAATAACAGATGAACATATATCATGTGTTGGGGAGAATATTAAATGGTTTTTATTGAAATGTATACATAGAAAAATACACACACCATAAGTGTGCAGCTCAGCCAACGCACACTCACATCTGAGCACATTGCGCGTCACCCAGATCACGAAATGAATTCTTTTACCTCTTTTGCCCTCTTGCCAATCAATGACTACTGTTCTGACATTTAACAGCATAGAATAAATAATTTTGTCTCTTTTTATGCTTTATATAAATGGAATGCTTGCAGTATGTGTTCTTCTGTGTCTTATTTCACTCAGCATTATGCTTGTGAAAGTTATCCATGCTTCCGTTTAGAGATGAAAACCCATCATTCTCAGAGTTGTATATTTTACGCAAACACTATAACGTATCCATTCTACTGCAGATGGGCATTTAGTGAGCTTCTGGATTTGGCTATTGTGGATAGTGCTGCTCTGAACATTCTCACACATGTCTTTGGTTGGACATACATAAGCATTTCTGCTGGTGTAGAGCTAGGAGGAGAGTTGTGACATCATGGGGTAAAATGTTCAGCCTTAGTAGATCCTGCCAACATAATGTCTCAGAAGTAGTTGTACCTCTATACATTTTTACATTTAATAAATTTAAAATCGCCCTATAAAATAGATATTATCTTTCTGGATGAATAAACAAAAGCCTAAGGGAGTTGTCCAAGGTTAAACAGCTGTAGAAATGAGAATCGGAGCTTAAGTCCAGCTCAATGAGACTACAGAGCCCATGCTGCTCATCACCTCTCTGCACAGCCTTCATGCCTGGAGAGACTCATGCCTTGACCTCCCTCACTGTGCCTTGGCTGTGCATTGATGCAGAAGGCACAGAATATGGTGTGTCAAGGGGGTGTGGTTTAGTTGAAGGAGCAAATTTCTGAGGTTGTTGCATAAGGACGAGCCTCCATCCACCTCCAAAGAACAGAAGGAGAGAAGAAGCATGCCTGTGTCCTATGCCCTGCATCTGTGGGCAAGTGAGGATGCAGAGATGGGGTGGGTAGGATGTGAGTCTCAGGTTATACGGGGTTCTTCCAGGTGTGGATGTGACTGTGTGAGGTGCAAGCTTCTGTTGATTTGTCAATGATGGTGCTTTTGATGGTCTAATATTAGGAGCATATCAACTAGGACTTTTGGTCACCCAACTCCACCTTGCTTTTAAAAGTTTTGGTTTATATAAAGAAATTCTTTTTTTTTTTTTTTGTGGGGGGGTACTGGGGGTCGACCTCAGGACCTCACGCGCCAGAGGCTCCCGTGCCGCTGAGCGATATCACGGGCCCTTTCTTCGTATGTGGGTTCCGGGAGTTGAACTCGGGCTCTTGCGCTTGCCAGGCAAGCGCATATGCCACTGAACCATCTCACCGGCCCCTATATAAAGAAATTCTCAAGATTCATTGGGCATCAGGCCTGGGTAGATGTAGGTGTTATAACCACACCACTAGAAATCTGTCTCAGTCTAGCTCTTGGCTCTCACTTCTTGTCTTCATCTTAGATTAGAAGAGTATTTCCAACAGTAACAATGGTGTTCAAGTTTGGATACTACTTTAATAGTTTAATGCCATGGTAAGAGGCGAGGCTCTTTCTCCTAATAATTCCGGTCAAAGTCTCAGCATTAATTTGTCCAATTTGACTAAGTGTGGATGACAGAACCATCCCCTAATGAATCACTGTGGCCAGGAGAGTGGAATGTCCTAATTGGCTAAACTGGGTCATGTGATCTGTAATTGGGATGCTCCTCACCTGCATGATATGGGCTGAGATTGGTGGTGAGAATCCTTTACCTGCAAAGTGGGATGAAGTATTCACTGAATGAGGAACAAAACCAACAGAAAGCCATTGGGTGGCTTTTCTAGTTCTGGGGGCTTTGGTAGAGGGAAGCTAATGAGAAGATTGTAGAGGAAAACCTGGCAAGCCCAGATTGTGGACTGTGGCATGCCTGAGGATGGTTGTCATCATGCCTTCCCAACCAGTCCTGACTCTGGACATGGTCCTGACTTTCTTTTGTGTCTTTTTCATGCTTGGCTAACTCCATAGCAGGTGGAAAATGGAGCAAAGGAACTGGGGGTGGGGGTGGAGAGGGCAAATGGCAGCCAGATCTGTCCAAGTGGCCCACATGTCAGAGTTGTGCGAGGCTTGCCTGCCTCCTAAGCAGCCGGATGGGAGACATTTGTAAAGATGTTCACCCCATAGAAGAGTGTGCTGCTCGATAATTATGTAAATTAGCTGGCAATTAGATAATGTCACTCACTTTCCTTCTCCTGCTTGAGTCCCACACAACAGATAAGTGTTTTGAGCTTTGGCACCAGCCGGGGCCCTCCATGTGGGATCTGGGGCAGGCTGCTTGTCTCCATGGCTATCTGTGCTCAAGGGGGGTGGCAGTTGGCTGACTGGGTGAAGAGGCTTCCGTTGTCCCATTTCTCAAGTTTGGCATGTCTAACTGGAGGGCTAAAGAAGGCTGAAGGGTAAAAGCTGAGAGAAGTTGGTTGTGTGATTGTTAATGTAAGGTCATCTCTAGCTTTTGGCCATTTTGGAAAATTCCCAGAGGCGATGGGAATGTCCACAATCCAAGAAAGAAATTCGAGGGCTTTAGGAGAGAAAGTGGATAGACCATAGGAGGTCAAGTCTAGAGAAACCCAATTCTTCTGTCACCACGCCTGAGATTGGATCTGCTTGGCACCTGTGGGAAGGAGTTTGGTTTTCCTCAGTCTACCTTTCAATCCTCCATGATGCAGGGCAGGGGGACATTGGCATCTCCAATGCTGGTCTGGCCTGGGGAGGATGGATGGGAGTCTAAGGAAAGGCTTGGCAAGGCAGGATAGAGTGGCCACCCTAAAGCTGGCTGGGCAAATTCCCATGATATTCTCTTATAGGAGAGTATTCCTGGGCAGCCAGGTTCTTAATTCATGGCTTTTACCAGGCCACTGAGCAGGTACTGCTTTGCTCTTTTGGGCCATGAGATTGGCATCTAACAAAATGTGGGGGCTTAGAATTTCTGTCATGTGAAATAGACACTGCATGGAACACTGCATGGAACAGAAGTCAAGTGACCACAGGGCTTCTCTTCCTCTTCTATTTTACTGTTTATTCTTTTTGCAAATGTTTCTGGAGCTCCTGCTCCATGACAAGGTCTTGCGGCAGATTATCATGGTGAAACAGTTGCTTCCTCAAAAGAATCCGCTAGAAAGCAGTATGATTCCAGGGCCTGGGCTCCTAATCACTGCACTTTATTGTCCCTAAAGTATCTTGTCTTACACTAGTTTGTGATGGTCTTGAGACTAAGAATGGTACCTTATTCTGCTATGATTCAGTAGTGCCTGGAATGAGCTGGAGCTTAATGCACAGTTGGATTGAACAGCTTCCTCTCTCCCCTGGCATGCTGCCTTTTGACTTGTTTAGCATACCTCACCCAACACAATGATCTCATTCTTAAGGACTGTCACATCTCATGACCCAGCCTCCTATTACTTACCTCTAGCTTCATGCCTTCTACACATTTCACTCCAGCAGCATCAGCCACCCTTTTTTGCTTCCAATGCACCAGCCTGTTCCACACTCAAGACTTTCGCATTGGATATTACTTCTGAACATTCTTCCAAGATATATACGTGGCTAATTCCCCTACCCTGTATTATATCTTTCCTTAAATCTGACCTTCTCATAAACTCTAAATTGTGATACTTGCCTGTCCCCATGGTTTAAATACTCCTAGAGTAGTTATTTGATTTCTTGCTACCAAAGTAAGATCAACCAGTTCAAAAATATTTGAAATTTTAATAGGAAGTAGGGAAATCTTTTTCAAGTGGGAAGGGGAACAAGAGATGGAGGGAGAAGGAGGGAGGGGAAGGAAAGGAGATAAAATAATTGAAAGAAAACATGGAAATAGAATTTTTGCAAATGGGAAGGGGACCAAGAGATGGAAGGAGCAGGGCGGGATGGGAGGGGAAGAGGATGAAAAAAGAATTCAGAGGTGTTATGTACCAACTCCCTATGATAAATTTATCATTATGTATTGTAAACGTGTACTAGTAAAGAATAAACAAAAAATGTTTGATGTTTTAGCACTTGGTTCACACAAACTTGTATGGGTTGGCACCAGCACACACCCAAGTCCATGTTCCAGTTAAGCATCACTTGCACCTTGGGAACGACATGCCACACTTTAGGAAACACTTCTTTGACAAAGTCTTTTGTAGAATCACCATGTTCCTTATGATGGATTTAAGCTGCTCACTGTCAATAGAATTTGGACATGGGGAGTGGGGATTGGTACCTGGTTAAGGGAAATACCTGCCTCTTCAGAACAGGGGTAAGAACCAGTTTTCCTGGTGGAGTCATCATAAAATGATGAAGAGTGATGCTCTAACAGACCATAGTGAAACATTAAGTATGCCAAGTAATAAGCAGACCCTTGCCCAGCTCTTGGAAATGATATCCTGTGTTCCACCTGAACAGATTAACGCACCGTCTTAGTTAGGTGGGCTGGTGTTTGCCCTCAGAAAGCAGGTCAGTCATTCAGCTGGGTGCTGGTGCATTTCTAATCCATATAATATATGTACTCTTGGCCTGTGGCATTTCTGTTCTTTTCTTTTTTTTTTCCTCCCTGTGGCGTTTTTTAACTATGCAGTTGTTACCCATTCTGCAGTTGTCATAATTTTTTAAAGTACTGTTTTTATACATTGAGCTTACTCCACTGACATACACGCACCCACACATACACAGACACACACAAGCAACCCCTCTTCCAATCCGTCCCATTGAAGAAGTAAGAAAGGAGGAACCTAGTATTTATTGATCACTTTATAATATGTAAAAAGTCTCATGCTGGAATCTCCCCATACCTACTTGTGTAATCCTTCCTTTAATCATGGAAAGTGGCTGTTATTTCTCTATTTTTCAAATGAGAAATAGAAGCTTAAATAAATTAAAAATTTTTCTTGAAGTTCCACATACAGGAATTAGAATTGAAACTCAGCCTTTTTTATTTTTTAACCTCAAAGCACTTTTTTTTTCTTTTCCCTGTAAGGGCTTTTGAAAAAAATTTAGTAAGAGATAAGGGGTTTTATGCTCATTGCTCACCTTCTAGTTTATTTTCATTGATTTTTATAAATATTTATTTCAAAAACTTAAAGGTAGGGATTTGTCTTAGGCCTCCTACGCTCAAGCGGTGGATTGTCAAATTGAAAAAGAAAAATCTTAAAAATCAATATCTTTCAATAGGTAAATAAGTAAAAATTAGGTGTGGACATTTGAATGCATAAAATGTTAACACTTAAAAGATTTAAATTTGACTGTGTGACCCTTTAAATGAATAGTATAAGAATGTGCTGATGTGCCTTTGAGAATTTTATGCTATTTTTGCATATGGAAAAACTGACTGCATGTTATGGTTTGTGTCTGGATGTCCTCCCAAAGCCTCATGCAGTCATGGGGGTCGAGTTTTTCCCTGGTGGGCTGAATCTAGAGTTTGTGATTGGTTCATTGTCTAGTGCTGGGATTTGGGGGTGTGAGTGCTGCACCCACCCTGGGGCGGGGAGCCTGAATACAATATAAAGGAGGGAAAGAAGTTTGCTTCCCTCCCTTTGCTCTTGTTGCTTTTGGTGTCTTCTGCCTCCATGAACGGTTGCCCCTCTGCCATGCCACCCGGCCTTGGAGCCAGCTGATTATGGACTGAAACCTCTGCCAACTGTGAGCTAAATAAACCTTTCCTTCCTTAATTTTGGGCGTCAGGTATTTTGTCTTAGCAATGAGAGAGAGAGAGAGAGAGAGAGAGAGAGAGAGTGAGAGTGAGAGAGAGAGAGAGAGAGAGAGAGAGAGAGAGAGAGAGAGAGAGAGAGGGAGAGAGAAGTGACTAAGACAGCTTCATTAGGAACTGGGCTCAGGCTCCCAAAGTGGCTGTGGAAGAACATGGGTGCTTTTCCCATTTGAAGGACTCAGTACTGTAGGTGTCACTAGAATGAGCTGGCTTGCAGTCAGCACTCCATCATTTGTGAAATAGGATGCAATGTTTTCCTGACATGTGGCCCTAATCTTCCTCTTCTTCTCTTCCTTCTCTCTCCCCTTGTTCCACAGGTCTTTGCCCTGGAGTCCTGGGAGGTGGGTGATGGGCAGGACTGCCTCTGGCCAGCACCATGATGCCTGAGTCTGCTACCACCCTGCACCAGGCCTTGCTCTGCCTGAGTATTCGGCCGTGGGCTGCTCCCCTTCCCTTCGCCAGCCACTGCTAGGAGGTGGAACTTCAAGACTGGTCCTTGGCCTGTCTCTACCTCTCACCTGGCTCACCTTGCTGCTTGCTCCTACTCCATCACGGCACCCCCAACCTCAGGCCTGTCCCTGGCCTCCCTGGCTGGGGCCTTTGGGGGCCTGTTGGGAGGAGCACATTGCTGAAGGCTTCCTTCCACCCTGCACACCTCCTCCTCCTCGAATCAAGGCCTCCGGATCCGCATGGATAGCTGAGATCTTTTCTTGGAGAAATACACTTCCTCCTTACTCCAGTCCCTCCCTCACCCCACCTGATTGTCCTCTCTTCCACTGCCCTGTTTGTCTCCTCTGTCTCTTCGTTGGATTTCTTGCTTGTGTCCCCATCTGGGACTGTCTTCTTCTCTTTCCTCCTTCCTTACTCTCTCAATATTTGTGTGTCTCCTTCTGTCTTCCAACTCTGTCGTGTTTTCCTTTCTTCCTTCCACCACCAAAGGGAGATCCTCCCCAGAGGGCTATTTCCTGGCTTATCTGCTCCTCTGGACTCTATCCCCATAGCCACAATGACCTTCATCTTCCACTCAGTGTTCTTCACCCTGAAGGTGAGCATCCTGCTGGGGTCTCTGCTGGGGCTCTGCTTGGGCCTCGAGTTCATGGGTCTCCCCAACCAGTGGGCCCGCTACCTCCGCTGGGATGCCAGCACGCGCAGCGACCTGAGTTTCCAGTTCAAGACCAGCGTCTCCACGGGGCTGCTCCTCTACCTGGACGACGGTGGTGTGTGTGACTTCCTCTGCCTCTCTCTAGTGGATGGCCGTGTTCAGCTCCGCTTCAGCATGGACTGCGCCGAGACTGCTGTGCTGTCCAACAAGCAGGTGAATGACAGCAGCTGGCACTTCCTCATGGTCAGCCGTGACCACCTGCATACAGTGCTGGTGCTTGATGGCGAGAGCCATTTGGGGGAGCTGCAGCCCCAGCGGCCCTACATGGATGTGGTCAGTGACTTGTTTCTTGGTGGAGTCCCTGCCGACATACGGTCTTCTGCCCTGACCCTTGACGGAGTACAGGCCATACCCGGCTTCAGGGGTTTAATCCTGGATCTCAAGTATGGCAACTCAGAGCCCCGGCTTCTGGGGAGCCAGGGCGTCCAGTTGGAAGCCGAAGGACCCTGTGGTGAGCGTCCCTGTGAGAATGGTGGGATCTGCTTCCTCCTGGATGGCCACCCCACCTGTGACTGTTCCACCACTGGCTATGGTGGCACGCTCTGCTCGGAAGGTAAGGCTCTCCCCACTCCCACTTTTCCTAGAGATCCCTGTGGATTGGGTGAGGGCCAGATGACTGAGAGAAGCCAGTTTTTTTAGCCTGATGTTAATTGGACCCCTTTCCCTGAAGAGGCAGTGGAAATCCTTTGCTTGCTTGCAATGGAAAATCCAACAGATCTCAGCAGGAAGTGAAGGCTGGCTACTCAACTACAAGCTCTGTACCCAGCTCAAAGGGCTGGATGAACTAGATGGCAGAGTGTGTGCTCCAGCGTGGCTTCTTCTGCTGCCGCACAGCTTAGCAGGATCAACACAGGAGAAGTAATGAGATAGCAATTGGAAGAGTGGCTATTTATGCCCTGCTGACCCTTTGAGACTTGAGCCCTAGGATAGATGGGAAACTGCCCACCACTTCCTCGTTTTAACCCTCAGCATAAGGAGTGCCTGTGCAGAAAGGGAGGGTAGATGGCTTGCTGGGTTCATGCATGGCCCAGTTGTATATCCAGTCCTTCTGTTATGCCCCGCCCCCTGGGAGGGGTCTAGAGGGTAGATGAGGCATCTGTGCAAAAGCCTTTCTTTCTTGTTCTAGCAATAAGGATTCTTCATGTGAGGTTCCTTTGAGATGTGTTTCCTTTTCCTGTCCAATGTGTTAGGTACAGGTGTCGACTGGAGCCTTGCTCAGCAAGACCCCCACCCAGCCCCAAGGTTCTCCAGCAACTCAAATTCAAGTACAACTTCCCAGAGAGAGGAAGGAGGGATGCCTGCACAGGGCATGGGCTGCCTTCACCTCCTGCACTGAATTCTGTTTGGGATTAGAGCTGAGAGATGTGCCCCAGTCTTTATTTCACAAATACTTAAAATGCAGATTCCTGGACTCCTGGACTCACTACAGGCTGAGATTTGGGTAGGAGGTGACCAAGTGTGTAGGAACTGACCAGACAGGTATGTATCTTGGGAAATTAGGGTGACTACGAGGCAGGAAGTTGCATTTCTCCTGTCCTTCCTGGGCTAGGAAGACCCTAGGTTCTTCTAGAGATGTTTTGTGTGCCTTCTCATGCTGGTGTCTTCCTGGACATAGTGGCATGGCATAGGGGAGATCAGTGGTTCTCAGCCTTGGCTGCACATTAGTATCACCTTGGGGAATTTAGAAACTTCCAGGGCACATCCCAAGATCACTAAATCTGGAGAATCAGATCCAAGCATTTAATATATTTTTAAGCTTTCCCACATGATTCCAGAGTGTACTCAAGGTGAAGAATCAGCTGATGCAAAGTGGAGGGAGGTAGGTGAGGGGTAGACTAGGTGAGGTCTTGCCCCTGACTCTTAGGATCTCTTCATTCAGGTAAGACCCCACTACCTGGGATTTGTAATTAATGACTATGTCCACTGGTGTTCCTGAAACATTTCCAGAACAGCCTAACCCCTGAAGCAGGTTATGGTTGATACAAACTTTAGCTGCCAATAGCTGTTTAAAAATATTTTTTAAAAATCCAAACAAAGCTTATTCCACAGGTGGTGGATGCTGGAGACTAGGACATGTTGGCGCTTCTCTGCTGGAGGCCTCTCTGTAGGTCATGCATGGGCCATTGGAGAAATGCTCCCTGGGGCTCTGCTACTTTCCTCTGCTGGGTTGGGCATTGCATCTCCCTTCCTGTGGATGGGTTGTCCGAGAGGAAGATGCCAGAGAGGTACATTGTCCTTTTGGGGCTTCTATATCTCCCTATTGAACCCTTTAGGAAAAGGGGTGGAGAAGAAGGGCAGAGGCAACCCCAGTCCACAAAACCACTTTGGGAATGCGGTAACTGAAATGCTTTTCATGAACAGGTGCCTTTTGGAGCTGACTGATGTTCCAAAGCTTCTTGGCTTTGGAGAAAGTTCTGCCTGAAGACACTGACATGATCACTTGTTTTCTCATTTGCCCAAAGGATCTGTTCTGTTCTCAGAACTTGCACTGAAAGCTGGCTTTCTTCCTTTCTAGGGACCAGGGTGTTTGCAAGTGTGTTGTTAACTTGCTGATTATCCCTGATTGCATTTTTTGTGTTTAAAAAGAACTCATTTCCTCTGGGCAGGTTTGGATCAGCACTTTTCTGCAGGAAGGATCTCTATACTGTGTATGTATACAATTTGTCTTTTCTCTCATTTATTTTTGTATATATGTGTTTTCCAATCTTCAGTGGAATTTCTTCACAATAGAGTGTATGCAATTTTTTAATAGCTAAATGCAATATGTATGTTTTAATAATTGTTCTTTCTACAAAGTTCGGATCATCCCTTGGCTGTGGACTGATAACTCTATCAGTAGAATATAAACAGAATAACTCATTTATTCTTCTGATACATAAATACAGTAAACGATCTCTGTCCTGATAGTAACATTTGCCTGGCCTGAAACAGAGCAATACAAAGATGAGGGCAGACGTGGGGGAGGTGACAGAATTTACTGTTGGTACCTGGGAGCCTGTTGATCCCAGGAATTGTCCTTATGTCAAATCAATCACAAAATGCATCACAGACTATTAGAAAACATCCACTGCCCCCACACATAGTTAATTTTTGGAGAGTAAGTGAAAAACTCACCTGTAAAATGTTAAGGGAAAAATCACAGCAGCTGCTATGTGTCAAGCATATTTACATAAAACAAACAATCTAAACAAATGCTTGTCCACTTTCTTAAAGATGGTGAGGTGAAGTGAGTATTGAAAATGCAACCATTCTTCTGCCCCTTCAGTTGCACACATCATAGAACTGAAACCCCAGGACTTATTCCTGGCAAGGGGTCCCATGTATTATCCCAATTTGCAGGATGGGCCCTGCCATTTGGTGTGTAAGGGCTCGCACCTGGCGTGGAATATGTTTTTATGAACAGCAGCTCCAAGAGCAGGTACAGCTGGGAGGGCTCCTGCAGCGTCACACGATGTGGTCGGGGCCTGTCGGAGGCGCTTTTTGTCGTCTTTTGGCAGGTAGCCTACCTGTAGCACCGCTGTTTGTGTGGGCTGTCTGGCTTTCCACACCTTGAAAGTCCCAAAATATCTCCATGCTGCACCCCAGGAAAAATGCACAGATAGCCCCACCTCTTTTATGTGCTATGGGATATTCTGATTTCCTGCTGGAAAGACCTAAAAGACACTGGGGATAGTTGCTGCTATGGGAGATCTGGGCCAGGGGCAAAAGATATTGAACACAGTATCTTGTCTTTCATTTGGTGAAAGACTGTTAGCTCTAGCTACAGATCGAATTCTGCCCATCCTACCTGGGAAGACCTCGTTCCAAAACTCCCAACGTTATGAATAGTCACACTGAACATTACGGCATATGACGAATGGATGGAGAAGTGGTCTCAGATTTTTACTTCTAGGTGTTAAGCTTATAAGTAAAATGTTTTGGTGCTCACCCAGTAATGGTCTTGGAAGACAGAAGAAGTACAAATAACTCAAAATGATTTTAAAATTATGTATAGCTGGTTTGGAATATAGTCAAGCTGTGGCATAGTATAGCATTTTCACCTGGCTTTTTGTTTAGCTCAGTGCTGTTACGGGCAGCCTTGAAGCACAGTGGCCAGTGAAGAGATATCCTGAGCTTGCTCAGCCCCTAGAGTCCTCTCATGGGTCACTGAGGGTTTGTTATTGCCTTGAAATGAGTTTAAACTTGATTATTTTTTAAAGCATTCTTAGTTATGAATGTACATGTATTGAATTTCTCAACAGCCCTATGGTTGTGAAGCATTAATTGACTGCCAAGGTATATCAATTTCATAGCTGTTTCCCCAGAGGGGAAATATGAAGTCAGCCTGTTGCAGGTAGGGTGGGACCAGGAACAGTGGAGAAGGTTTATAGATTGGTCTCTCTTCCGGGATCTCATGACCTGGGCTGTCCTATGTCACATACTATTTATGTGACCACAATTTTAGGTTAATTCAGTGAAGACGTTGGCATCCTATTCCACTGGCAAAGAAAAAATTGGTTCCTTGTCTGCTGTCTTTTCTTCCTTACTTGGGCAGCTGCCGAAACCCAAAGCTGCTTGTCTTGAGTCTCAGCTGTTAACATTTTGAGGTGTTTGGATCCTATGTGAGGTATAGCAGAGCCTGTTTGTGACAGGGACCACACATTGTCATGTGGAACCTGCTGGTGACCATCCCCCTTCCTTCCTGCTGTCCAAGGCTGACCTTCTACTTAGGTTGGTTTGATGGATGTCTCCACACTACTGTGTGGCCTTCGTATGTCTTCCTGAAAGTGAATTTCAATTACTTTTCTTTTTGTTGGGAATTGTGTCACTCTCTCCCACATTCTCAAAGCAAGAATGAGGGTGGAATGGCATATACTGAGAGGCGACTGCTTACACCGGAGCCTTCACTGAGGTCCAGAAACATCAGACATGCAGTTAAGGTACCAGCAATTGCCCCAGTTGGATCCTCCTGTTTTGGACACTTGAGTAAAAATACAGTTGCCTTTTCTTCTTTCCAGTGCACACCCTGCAGGAATTGTAACATGGCATTGTTCCTAATCTGTGTCAACTCTGAGTGGCCTTGCAAGATGGGGCGGGCAGGGGAGTAGTGAGTAATCAGAGGGGAAGAGGAGAACTCCTCTCCCAATCCTTCTTTCTGGTATGGAGAAAGTAGCACAGAGGCAAAGCCTTAAAATGCACACAAAGGAGGGACAGTGCTCCTAAGACGCGACTTCCTACCTAGTATGCAGGCTGGAGACTCTACCAGCCCAGCCAGCCAGCAGGGGCTGTCGCTAAACCAAGCCTGAATAGGGGTCTGATTGCTCCTTTTTCCTCCTCTCCTCCTGATTACCAAGTGAGATTTCCTGGGTATGCTGTATGCTAAATGGCAGAACAGCCGCCTGCCACTTGCTCCAATTATCCCTCTTTTAACTGCTGAGGGAAGAACAATTTTTCTAATCTCCCCCCTCCCATAACATCTCTGCATCCTTTAAAGAAATAAGACCCTTCTTTCTTGTTCCCCTTCAGTGGGGTGAGAGCAGGCTTTTCCCTTTGCAGAGACAGCCCACCAGCTGCATGCTGCAAAGGGGGTGGGCGGTGGGTAACACTTTGGTCCAAATTCAGCAAGGGTGAGGGTCAGACAGGCATTTTGCCAGGAGCCTTGTGTGGCACATGAACTTGCATTTGCATTGGATAATGAGATACCACAGGCCCAGTGCTGGGGGCTAATTATTTTCAAGGCCCCTATCTCCTTTTGCAGGCTGCCTTGGAAAGATGGTTTCCAGTTCCTGGGGCAGCTGCCCATCAGCTGGGGCCTCTCCCTCCTTCATTAGGAAGAAGAGGTGGGGTGCAGCCTGCCAGCTATGCTTGGAAGATGGGACTAACCTGCCCTCCCCCACTCCTCCCTGGGCCTCTGCACTCATGGGCTCTGCAGTGTAGGTCCATGGCTACAAGACCCCAGAAATGGGACTGGAGTGAGAGTGGCTTTGGGGCAGAGCACTAAAGGTTGGATGCCCTTCTTGGACCAAGTAGTAATGATGTTATTACACTGTTGCTATTATCCAATACTGCCACGTGCCTGACATACTGGTGAATTCATGTTTATTGGCTCATCTAATGCGCACGAGACTCCTATGAGGTTGATATCTTGGACTAGCCCTGTTTTACAGGTGAAGTAACTGAGGAGCAGAGAAATTTGGAACGTAGATAAAATTTAGCATAGTGGCTAAGAGTATGGCTGTTGGAAGGAGACTGATGTGGATTTAGATTTGGGCTTATCCACTTACAGGTTTTATATCTTTGGAAAAGTCTGAAGCTTCAGTATCTTCATTAACAACCACCACCACCACCGCCACCACCACCGCCATCACCATGGAGCACTTTTCCATGTCCACACTGTTTGAACTGCTTCATGTGCTTTAGCTCTTGTAATCATATAATCATTCTTGACCCACTATTATTATTCTGTTTTCTAGATAAGGAAACTGAGAGACAAGAGATTAAATGACTTGTCTAAGGTCACACCGATAATAAGAGGTGGAGCTGGTGTTTGAGTCCAGGCAGTCTGGTTTCAGAACCCACACATAACCCCTATGTTATCTTGCCTCTCAGTAAAGTAGAGGTCATAGATATCAAGATGTGGAGTTGGTGAGGGCATTACATGAGACAGTAGGTATAAAGTTATCTGCATAGCTGCTGGGAAGAAGCAGAAGGGGTTGAGGTCTTGGTGTCCTGGTGTGTGTAAGGATGGAATATGCATCAATTTGGTTTCACAGAGGATTTGAGACCTCCCTTTGAGGTACCCCTACCTCCACCATTTTCCTTTACCCCAGTTTGAAGGGTGACGGAAGTAAAAGGAGGGGCATTTCCGAAAGGTGTGAAACCCAGTATCATTGCCATTTTGTTCCCGCCCGAAAGCATGGGTTTCTGATGATGGTTGTGACTGTTGAACAATAATCACAGCTCTCTGCCTGCAAGTATGTGGTGCTCTGGCCCCCACAGCAACCCAGCAAGGCAGGAAGGGCAGGACTTGCCGTCTTGCTAAATAGGTGAGGATACCCAGCCTGAGGTGTTGCTAAATGTCTTGGGTAGGTAGCCTGAGAGCAAGCTAGGGTGCTGCCTATTTGGCAAGTGTCTCTGGCATCAGAGAACCCAGATCCCCAACATGACATTTATTTCTGCTCTCAGCTCCCTTCATTAACACAAATGACCTGTGTCTCCATTGTGAGGAGGAAGGAGCATTACCTCCCTGGATGCAGACGATAAGCAAAATGTCAAACTCCTGGTGCAGGAGGTTATCAGCTCAGCCAGTCCCAGAGGCCTTGCTCCTTCCAGTCATAGGGAGCAAGAGAGAATGTGAGAAAGGATGAAAATGAATGAATGTGAGTATTCAGTTCCTACTGCGAGACCCTGGTTTGCAGTGAAGCGACTGGGGATTGGATCCAAGGGGCTCAAGGCCACTGGAGCACAGCCACCCTTGCTGGAGCATCGCTGGATGGAGTGGCCTCTTCAGACTTGCCTTTGGTTTCCCAGGAACCAGGAATAGCCCAGCACCCTGCTCAGGGCCGGTGGTAAAGGATGGAGCTCTTAGATGACTCTGTCCATCTCTTTCTGGCACTCCTGATGCCTCCTGCTTCTTTTCACACACAACAAAACCAAAATCTTTCTCTTCATGTTTATTCTTTTCTTTTCCTTGGTGTGTGTATGTGGGAGGGGAGAGGGGGCGAGGATTACAGAGTGGATGTACCATAAAGCTAAACTTTTCTTTCATGTCTCTTCCCTTGCATGGGCTTCTTCTGAGGTGCTGCACCTAATTTTGTATTTTCAATATTTTTTTTTCTTAAGGATCTCCAAATATCATAAGCTTCAGACCTCACCTCTGGATCTGCCTCTGTGAAGAAGCCCTGTTGCTGTCTGGTGCCAGCAACGTTGCTGTGGGTGTACGTGTGATTCCCTCCAACCAATGACCTTCATCACAGACAGTTTCCCCTGTTTAACCCCGAGATAGTAATTGCTGACATTCTTATTTGAGAGGTGGGGGAGTCACAGGTAGGGAGTGTGGGAAGCTAAAGAAAATCGAGGAGTATTGCTTTGGAGGTGTGGTGAGATTAGGAGACATCAAGGGATGGGTGAAGGGAAGAAGCGCTTGGAAATTTTTGCTGGAGGTTCAGAGGAACAATGGTATTTAAACAGAGGGATAACTCCACTCATCCTCTGAGGTTTTCCCAGCTGCATTGGAGATGTTAGATTTGTTTGGCTCACCGGGGATCTGTGTTGCAGGTGACAGGCTGTGGCTGGCAGAGGAGAAGGACAAAGCATGGCTCTGCAGGCCTGTCTCCGTGATCTGTTTGAGAAGCGATGTTGTCAGTGGGTTGTCATTACTACTGCTGTTCTCCAGAAATTGGTGTCTTTGGGTGACCTATTTAAAAGCAATGTGGAGCCCCCTTTAAATGTTTCATAGTCTCTATCTGCTCTTAAACCTTGATTCTGTCCACAATGTTCCTGAATAATGTATTTGCCAAAGTTGTCTCTTTTTTTTTTTTTTTAAGCCAAAACCAGTAGCTGTGAAAACAAGCTGATCTCATAGTCATCCAGCTAAACTATCCAGTTCCGCTCTGTGATAAACCTTACTTTGCATATGATCCCAGAAATGGTGAGCACTTTCAGTTCCCTGGGGGAAAACCCTACCTTGTGAGAGTATGCAAGGGACTGCAGGAGATGGGGATACAGGAAAGGCAGAGGGGCGAACTCTGGGCAATGGAAGCTCCTGGTTCAAGTTCTCTAGCTGTGAAATGTGTTTCAGATCCTTTTGGGTTTGCTGAGATTCCTATTTGAGTAGAGTACCTTTGTAGCTAAGAACATGACTCTGGGAACCTTTTCCTTTTCAGTTTATTGATGAGATGTTCATCACGACCTCTGACATTTTCACCTCTTACCTGCCAGCTTGGTTCTCCTGAAGTGGTTCTGCTTGCCAGTGTGAAGCCCTTCAGAGAAAGTCTCTCAACCGTCCTGTGGTTGTTGGTTATGCTAGGACTGGAGTCTCTGCTCTAGCAGGCAGTGCGTTTCAGACAATCCTATAACCTCTTCTGCAAGTAGCACTGGAAATGTGTGGCCTGCAGCCCCTTGAGAAAAGAAAAAGTGCAGTGAGAGAGTGTAAAGCTTATTTACTTAATAAGTTGCTTTCAAGTAAAAATGAGGAGCTCACTTGCGAGGAGAGATAAGCTGGAAAGCAAAGCAGGAATCACTTATTTGTGATCCAAACAGTGGGCCAGGCAGGGAGATTACCAGACACTCACAGTTTCTTCCTTTTTTCTTATTTTCTCAGGCATCTTTCCTCTCCAGAAGGGGTCCTGTCTCTGGCATGGTTAGTTTGCAGGGCAAAGGGGATGAGAAGAAAATGGGCTTGGAGGGTGTAGAGCTTTTACTCATGGCATCCCTGCGAGTCTAATCCAACCGTAGTGTATTTTCTCCATCTGGATCAGAAAAGACAAGGCTGGAGTTTGGTGAGAGGCCACGTACAATAACATCAAGTCCTGTGAACCCCTGCTTTGTTTTAAGGGGATGGATTGAATTCGAGGGGTCCCTAGTGCTGCAGGAATGAACTGTGAAGGATGAAGCACAGACCCTGTGACTTTCACAGAGGACACTGACACATTTACATTGCCATCTAGCTATCACTTTGTCATGTGTAATGCCCTAGAAACTTTAAAGATCATTGGGTCTAACAATTCATTTCTCATTCTCTTCTCCACTGTGTAAGATGACTCCGGCCCCCAAACCCCACAAAACAAAGCAAACAAAAAACAAGCAAATGAACAAACAAATACCCTAATCGACAGCAATGTTGGGGACTTGGTGCTTTTCAAGGCTGCCTAATAAATCTCTGATCAGTGCTGAGTATCAGGGAGCTCTTTCCTGTATCAGGATAAAGTCTGCTTCCCAGTGGCTTTTCTCATTGTTTTTATTTCATTTAAAGCAATCAGACCTTTGAGATGGGCCTCGTGGGTGAGGGTCTTGGATGGGTGGGTGGGCCCTAACATTTTTGGATGAAGCTTTGCAGTAATTAACTCTTTGGTCAAGGTAAACCTCATAACAGATTCTCTAATATGACACCAACAGTACACACGCCACTGAGTTACTTAGAATTAGCTGCTTGTGATTAATCTTAAGCATGTGGGAGGTATTGATATGCAAACAGATTTTGATGTAAGCAAGTGATTCATGCTCCAGTCATTTTGTTCCTGGGGAACTTGCACTGGGAAAGGTTCACAGTGAGCCCCAACTCTGGCTCTATTGTCTGTGCCTCATTTTATTCCCTAAGATGTATCATCTTTCTCCTTCCTCAGCTAGGCATTAGCATCCAAGGAGCCCCTGGAAATTCCAAATTGTTCTACAATAAGATAAGAAGTCCGGAATGCAGTGGAGTAGAGGAAGAGGAAATTGGATTGGACTTACTTGACAAGCCCAACCTGGTAGTCAGGGCCAGACATGCCAGCAGAAATGAAGATTTTGCTAAAAGGCCTAGCAGGCTAGATGTTTTATTTAAAAAAAAAATAAGGGCATGAGATGAAGCAGTATTGAGTAGCTGCTCATAGAAACTGGCCTTGGAAGCTTATGCCTTATTCAGAAGTGCTCCCTGCTCTGCCAGGTTGCCCAGGGTATCCCATGTTTTTGGCGCTGTTGGGCAGAAGTCTCCCAGAGAGAGGGCTTAGGTAGGGCTAGAAGGTGTTGCTGCCACATTGGTAGAGACTGAAACCTATCAAGCAAATCCTCTCCTTCACCATAAAGGGGATAAAGCTAGACTTGGCTCTAGGCCACTTCTCCATTGACAATTATTTTACTGGCACAGCAGAAAAGAAAGGGAAGCCATCTTGTAATTTTTGTGGTTTTAAAATAGGTTACTTTTAAGAGAAAAACCCATAGACATCATTCTGAGTTAAAGCAGTGAAATGTGCCCAGAGTCACCAACTTTGCATCTAGGGTCTCACTGTCCATCCAGGCTCTATGGACCACAGTGCGTGTACTGGAAAGTGGGTGTGGCCATCTCACACCATCATGTAGTTGCTGGCATGTGGGCAAAGGATGGTTGGTTTTAGTTGCTGTGGCAACTTTGCTGTTTGCACATCCCGATGTTGATTTTTCAGGTTTGTGTTAATGCAGCATGGAGCTATTTTCCCCCATGTGGAGTACATAGCCAATGTCTACATTTCAATGTGTCTCTTGGCTCCCTCTGGCTTTCCCATCCTTAGTGCAAGTTGTGACTGCTCAGCTGGGTTTTCCAATTCCTGTTACAAGAGCGTACATGAGGAGGTACTCTCTTTGGGAACTATAAAACAGAAAACCAAAGGGGCATGTCTCTGTTCCCTTTGTTAATTATGGCACATACAGGCTTATCTGTGAAGGTTGTGTTTCTGACAAAAAGCAGGTGCTCAATAAATGTTTCTTGCCTTCATGAAGCACATTTTGTGGGGGAGCATATTCATGGTTTATATGTGTACATATGTGTCTGTTCACATATGTGCGTGTGTTCACTAACATATGGTGGATGGATGTAGGGTTCCAGGAATGTGAGCTCAATAACATCGTTGAAAAAGTCAGTCAGTGAAGTCAGATGTCTCCAGGACCACATTGGCCCTCCTTGGAAATGCTTTGTCTTTTTAAATAAGAAAAGTGGTGTGTTTACTGTGGGGTGGTTTTTGTTGAATCTGAGTTAAATACAAACACATTCCACTTGGTTTACTCTACCTGAGGATGAATTGAAAAGGCTTTCTTTGTTGTTGTTTACAAACCAATGGTTTTCTGTAACAATTATAGGCAGCAGCCAGCCTGGGACTGTGTAAATGCTTGTGAAATGGCTGTTCAAGGCAGGCAGGTTGTTGTCACTGGAGATGGAGAGGCCCCATTAGCTTATGTGTATTCCCTGGAGAAGATGAGACTCACTGGGGACAGGATAATTGTCCTCAGATATTGGAAAAGCTGCCATATAGTAGAGGGAGTGGATACCAGGCAGGAGAGTTGAAATCAGAGCTTGAGAGGAAGAATTCTTTGGTGGTGAGAGCTGCTGCAATGCAGAATGCATGGCTTTGCTGAGGAGCTCTGTCACTGGAGGGGCTGCAGCTGGAGCAGGAGTGACAGCTGTCAGGAGCGTGTGCTAGCACGCGTATGCTTTCAATCCAAGGACTCCATGATTCTGGGCTCTCAGCAGCCAGACCCTTTTTCCTGTTTCCATCCTCTTCCTTTCAGGAGAGTGAGGAAAATTACAGTACTTTCTAGATCATTGGCCTCCCAAGTGGGGTGCACACAGGATTTTGTGGGAATATTGGAAGGAAGTAATAGAACACCTGGTTAACTTATATGCAAACTATTTGTAAATAAATATATATCTATTGGGAAGACACAGTAAAACTGCTTTTCCTAATGAGAACTTTTTGTTGAGAAAAGTTCAGAAGCCACTAATTAGAATAACACTCAAATCTACATTTCTTTCCCTTTAATTGGTTATAGTTGCTTCTGTAACAATCCCTTATGTCTAGGGTTTATAGCTTTGAGCAGAGGGTAATCATAAAGCAGATGCCAGATGCCAGTCACATGTGTTGGGCTCTTGTCTTGGGCCCTGTGCATGGTGGTCTTGGTTAAACTGGCCAGCTGGTTCTGGAGGGTGCAGGGTGAAGGTGCTCAGCCACACCTCCTCTGAGGCTTCACTCTATTCAGGCTCTAATACTGTTCCAGAGCTTCTTTCAGAATAAAAACCAAGGCATGAACATTTGTTGGGGCAACTTTGGAGCATATCAGAGAACAAAGTCTTTAAAGTATCTTCAAGTTCTTTGCAAAGCCATCCTCAATATATAATTTTTTTTTTCGGAATAGGCCATCTGTTTATTGGAATAAGTTCATTTACGAGACGTTCACAGAGTGAATGACTGTTATGCAGCAACATGGTCCTTCTCCTTGAGGATCTTATAGTCAAGTTTGGGAAGCCCTCAGGTAAAGGAGTGTAATGCACAATCAATTGCAATAGTATCAGGGAGAGTGTACCCCCACTCTGTGTGTGTGTGTGTGTGGAGTGGGAGTCCGTGGGAGGAAATTCTACAGAGGAGATTCTTGGGAAGGACTTGGAAGCTTAGTTGGCAGGCTGGGAAGAATGGAAAGGGAATTCAGGGTGGTTCTAGGTGTGAGCAGGATGCTGTTTGAAGTAGATTGAAATAGTTAATATGGCTGGATAGGAGGACTGAGGCCAACGGGAGACATGAGTAAAGGAGTTAGGCAAGGAGAGGGGCATCTAGACACAAGCCATAACAGGTAAGCATTGATGTTTGGTTTTGAACTGAGACTGCCTGGTTCTGCCCCATCCTAGCTGTGTAAAGTCAGGTGAAGAACTTCATTTCTCTGTTTCAGTTTCACTATCTGAGAAATGGGATGATAGTAGTACCCACTATTTAGGGTAATTATGAGCTTTAAAAGAGATAGCACATGTGGAATGCCTACAATGGTTGGCATGTAGTAAGCACTAAGTGACTGTTACTTTACTATTAATGATTACTATTATTGTCGAAAAGAGAGAAGAGGCGCTTCAATGATGTGCTTTTCTGTCTCTAGGTATATAGGACAGGGAAATCAGGGAAGCAAGTACATTTGGAGTGAAGGGGAGAGAGCAGTAATACATTTTGGTTTGACCATATCCTCTTTCCCTGCAGGATCACTGGGGGAGATGTATGCAGGCAAATGGGAGCAATGGTTGGCACCAAGGGGAGAATGGGTCTGGGCACAGATGTCAGGGGTGGCATTGTAGAGGGTGGGGGATGACCTGGGCACAGATGAGGTTGTCCAGGGAAGGAGCATAGTTGACAAGAATAGCAGCCTAGCTTCAGCACTTTTGGAACTGTAATATTTAGGGTCATGGAGGAAAAGAAATCTATAAATGGACTACAGTAGATGACTGGAGGTGAGAGAAACTATGAACAAAAGAAAGTTCTTTAAAAACTGGTTTATTCACTGGTGAATAATTGGCAACATATGAGGTGTGTGTGTGTGTGTGTATACGTTACTGGAGATTGAACCCAGAACCTTTCACTGATCTATAAGCCGAGCCCTGTTTTTTGAGATATGGTCTTGCTAAGTCACTAAATTGCTGAGGTTGGGCTCAAACTTGGAATCCTCCTGCCTCAGCCTCCCAGAGTGCTGAGATTACAGATATACATCACCATTTCCACCTAAGACTATACTTTCTTAATCTAGTCAAAATTGGAACATGCATTTGAGTGTAATAAACTGGCTTTAAAATTTCATCATTTAGTTTCAAAATCTCTTTACATAGGCCTTTCTTCTACCTCCAGTTAAGCTATTTGAAAGCATTTCTACAAATGAAAATTTAAGTCTCACATGCAGTTTTGCACAAGATGGAGTTTGTGACTCCTGGAACATCAGGATTCTGGGGGGGAACCAAGGACTCAAAGATCTGAAAGAAAGAAACTCAGAGGAATGAAGACTTACTCAAGATCAGCAAATCCATGTTCTGATTTGATTCATGTTCATGCTTCTTTGAATTAAACACAAAATGCCTCAGTTAAATTTTTGCCAGAGTCAGGCACCAAACTCTTGGGGAGGAAGGCGGGTACCAGCACTAAAGCTCAGCTCAAAGCCATACACCTTCTCCTAGGATTGGGTGGAGATTTCTCTAGCTCTTGATTCCTGTGAGTTAAAAAACCAAGACTTCACACCTGTGATGCCTGGAGCCCTGGCTCAACCAGCGATATAAGTGCTAGTAGTTTACTTGTGGGTTCCCCATCTCTGCTCAGAGTGGGGTGCTTGGGACAGAAGCACAATGCTTTCTCAAGGAAACAGAGGCTCAGCTATGGTTGCCGGCCTGCTGCCTTCCTCTCATCTCCGACTCTCCAGGGCTGGGGCTGGGGCTGGGGCTGTGCTCGAAATGTTGCTTTGCACCAGTTTTCCAGGAATTTCAGGACACAGGAATTTTCGCCCAGCTGTGTTGTGTGTTGCTGTTCAGCAATCTGAAGTTGCTTATCCAGCATAAATCAGAACAGGGAGCCTAGGGAGGAGGGGGGACGCCTTCCAGTGTTTTTCAAAGCAAGAGAAATTGAGGTGTTAGGGGCCCAGCTGGCGTGTGATTGGAACCAAAAAATGGAGCCTACGTGGGGATGCATGATCATGTGAAAATCCTCACTGAGATCCTGTGATGTTTTTCGAAAGGCACCTCCTTCAACCTCCTCTACCAACAAGGAACAATTACTCTAGGCCCACTATGCGGGGAGGTAAGAGTTGTAAACAAGATGGGCACATCTTCATGCCACTTGATTGGCCAAGAAATTATAAAAAGGAGAGGTGAAGCATGGTCTCGGTGGGTTGTGGGGTCCTTTTTCATGCCTGGCAGAATACAAGCCGTGAAGTTCATGGGTGAAACCAAGACACACCAAGGCCTTTTCTGGACTAATTGCTCTCAGACCGGCTCCCCCAGACGGTGTCTGTTGATTGAGCATTGCAAGTGCTGCCAAATGACTTGGGACTTAGCCTCAGGTTACCCCCAGTGCTCAGCTGTAACCACACTCCTGAGGAAGCTTTGATGATGTGTTTTGATTTTAGGGAAATCTTGATTTATCATCTGCTTATCTTGATTGACTAAATTTAATAATTATGATGGTTCCCTAGGTCTTCTGAAGTGCTTACTGGGGGCTGATTTCAGTACATTCATACATGACTTCCTTTCATGCTCCTGCCCAGCCTCATGAGGGAGGTGGCTTTCCTGGTTGTTGAAAGAAGGGAACTGGGGTTGAAGAGAGAAGGCAGACCCTCTGCCTATGGAAAGAGCCTGGGCAGTCCATGTGGAGTTTGAATTCTATCTCTGCTGTGTGCTGTTCAATATGGCACTGGACAGTGGTTCCTGTGACCATCAATGACCCAGTGTTTCTTGGTTGGCCTAAGTGCGGTGTCTGTGGCCGGCAGATGACCTGTGCATTTTTACCAACCTGTCTTCTCACCTTCTCCCTCTCCTGCGCATGACTGATTCTGCTCTGCTCAAGCACGTGCCTGACTTGGGCACATGTTTTGCAAAATAAAAACAAAGCAAAAGCAACAATAACAACAAAACACGTAAAAGCTCTGCTGGTTCCCCCACTTTTCTACTGGTATTTTATCCCACCTCATAGGCTGTAACTGAAATAATTCTGGAACCTTGGACTGCTTGGGCTGGAATCCCATTTTTTTTAAGCTTTTTTTAACCCATGATCCCTAAATAATCATATCGTCTCATCAGCACAGTCCCATTATCCGAGAGACTTCGTGAGCTTTTATGAAAATCTTTAACTCAAATTATAAAAATATTCAGTGTACATACTCCTCCAAACACAGCATTTTTTACCCTGTCTCCCTGTTGAGCATCACAGTCCAATCTCCTTTTATGAAACTGAGACCTAGAGGGGCAAGACTTCTCATGTCACAAGTGGCTGGAGGACTGGGACCAAAACCTAGGTAATCTAACTCCCAGTCCAGCATCCATTCCCCTGCACACACTGAAAAAAGATATGTAGCTAAGGAGAAGTGATTGACTCAGAAGAACATTAGTTGCCTAGCACGAGCATAGTGACCAATCAGTGAGCTTACAAATGAGTGGGAAACATTGTATGGAAAACATAAACCAAAACATGAATAATTATGATGAGTGCTAGAGATGAAAAGAACAGGCTGACAGGAGATCGAATGAGAAAAAGGTTAGTCAGGGAGGCCTTTGGAGGAGGTGACCTCTAATGGAAGGAACAGGGAGAAAGCAATAGAATGGGACTGTATGTGTTTGTTGTCACTTGGCAGGAATATCCTTGGCAGGAATTATGTCTTTCAGTTTTATGTATTTGCTTAAAATATGGCTGATGGGGATGGATGGATGGATGGATGGATGGATGGATGGATGGATGACCATCTGGGGATTGGGGAGAGAGAAGCCACCAGTGAGAAGGTGTAAGGGGAGCTGACTTTGTCTGGCAACTAGGCATGAACGTGAACATCTGCCTCCAGAGTTCAGAATCCCGGAGGTGAGGATCTGGGGCGGGGTGGGGTGGGGGTGGGGGAGGAGAATCTCTATCAAAAAGAATCTAACTTGTGAAGAAGATAAGCATGAAAGACTGCTGGGACAGGAAAGCTATAGAAAGTGTCATTTGCTGCCAGTCTGAAGGAACTTGTTCCTCAAATAGCTGCACAGTGTGGCTCCCACCCACAGCCCCGAGATCAACTCGAGCAGTTCCGAACAGCTGCCCTTTCTTCCTCACACTCAAGGTCTCCATCCTGCCCTCCCAGGTCCTCCCACCTGCCACAGGGTGCTTTCTTGGTACTGTAGGAATAAGAAGTTGCCGCGATCAGTCCACACTCTTCCACCGTTGTTGTCTGGGACATTTTTATTGCAGAGGATCTAAAGAGCTTAGAGGAGTGGGGGTAAAATCTGAGGCTGGGGAATCAGCTTGACTGTAAAGGGCTTATGCTTCCTGGGGTTTAGGTTAAGATTGGTAGATTTACTCTGTTTCAGTAACTGTGAAGAGGTTTACCTTTTATCCCCATTTTACAGATGGGGAGACTAAAGCACAAAAGACTCTCCAGTCTACTCTCAACCCAATAGTACAAAGGCATGCAAGGGACCATAATGTGGTTTTACCGTTTTTCATGGAAAAATAAAAAATAAATATAATGTAGTATATTTTTTGTGAACTAATACTTGATTTTTTAAGATTCAGAGATTCTGCCTTTTTACTTTGGGGCTATTAAGATGCTTATTATTTTTAAGAAAATATGGTGCTAGAAAGTGTCAAGTTTTCAGTTTTTGTTCTTTCTTGAAAAAATCAGAATATAGTTAGCCTCTATTAGTTTCCAGAATTTCTTTATAATGCTTAAATATGTTATAGGTAAATAAAAATCTATTAATCTGAGAAACATTGTTGTAGATGATAACTGATTCCCAAGCTCCATTCTTCTTAGGTGGGAAGTATTTGTATCATTTTATTTGCCTTTGATTTTGATCTTTTATCAGAAAAAATTGCAATTAGACAAGACCTCTGAGATCATGTAATTTATTTTTATTCAGCATTTACCAAGATGTTTTGATTGCATAGTTTGAGCCCGAGCCCTTTTAACTCTATGTTGGCATAATCAGAATTAGACAAAGCCTGCAACATGTTTATCAAGAGAGTAGTTTTCAGATGCAAACAATGTAGGTCTAATGTTATCCCGCAGTCCATTTTCTCTCCTGCCTAGTTAAGCCATTTCTTATTTCTTCCAATTCATTTTTATTTTACTGAATTATTTTTAACAAGATCAATTGTGCTCTGTGGGTATTCTATCATGGAGATTCGATTCATCGATCAGTTATTTTTTGTGTGTGCGCTCTATCAAATTTTACCTAGATAGCTTTGGCCATAGTGAATGTTCTTTTATGGCTATTATTTCTTCCATATCCAATTTTCTCACATCAAACGTGCAGGTCTAAATTTTGTCAAGAATGTTTGATTCTTCCTACAATTTTTTAGTCAATAACAAATTTCACCATGTGCATATTTTAGCCACTGTCAAGTTCTGTGTCGTGTTTGTTTTCTTTCTTCCTTTCAGGTCTAATTTTTTTTCAGGTCAGTTTTTGCAGTTTTAAGAACCATATCTTCTTCTTACAAGTAAAGCCAATCCCTTTTCTGATGGGTTCTCGGCAGGTCCAAAACATACTTGTGAGGTCAAAATAGCCTGCGTTGTTTTTGGAGAGCAGTGACCCAGAGGATTAAGAAACCTACTCAAGGTCATACAAAAAGTTAGAGGCAGAGCTCTGTGGGCCATTTTACAATAAACTGCTTCTCTTGTTCAGTATCACAATGTAAAATTGGTATCATGTGAGAATATACCTTTCTCCTTCTAGCTTCTACTTCCAACCCCTCTCCTGAGCTTTCAATATTTCTATCCACCTGACCGCCATGAGAAATGGCAATGTGGGCACAGTTGCAAGCCTCTTGGCTTCTCCCTGCTTCCTAGCTAGGTCTGCCTTAAACTGTGTGTGCACTGGGGTGACATGATTTACAAACAAGCAGGACCAAAAAAGGAAAAAAATCCTCTCTTGTGGAAAATTAGGTCAGTGGTGGCGTTGGGGAGGGGAGGGAGTCCAGGGCTTGTTCTCCCATCCTTCTGCTCACCGCCTTGCCTGAAGCCATCAGGCAGAGGCCCATGGTGCTGTTGGGAACTGACATCCAGGGGCGGGAGGTTGGGGGCAGGGCCTGTGTGTGTGTGTTCTTGTGTGGATTGTGCGAACGTGAGAGCGGTCTGTTTCCCAGCCACTCGGGACTCCCCCCTCTCTGAATGTATTTGTCAGGATTACTCTAAGGGGGATATTAGTGTTGTCTAATAAAGGCCTCAGATTTATCAAGGGATTTGATTAATTCCAAAGCACAGTACAGCAGATAGATTAGTGCTCAGCCTGTGTGTTGGGTCTACGACCTTATTCTCTGCCCTTTCTAATTCATATTGGGGGAGGCTCCCCACTCTTTGTGGTCTTGGCTGTGGAAGACTCTAGCTTTCTGGGACCCCCTCTGAGAGAGTTAAGATCATTTCGTACTGCTAAGATGCATCAGTGAGTGTCCTCGAGCAAAGGTAGCCTCCAAGTACATGCTGGTTTTCCTCTATAAAAGCTCCAGCGATTTGGCTGCTTGCTTTTCTTTGCTGGTTGACCACCATGCTCTTGATGCTAGGTTTTTCTCCCAGACCCCCATTTAGGGTACTGATGCCCAGGCTGTGGCATAGTGAGAAAACAATAAGCTGGCATGCAGATGACCTGTATTCTGGTCCAGCGTGATGGGGTGACATGTTAGTTCCCCTTTCTTGGGTTGGTATTTCTTCCTGAATGCCTCATGGTGTCCTATGCGATGGTATGGTAATAATCACAATTACAATTAACTAATTGCCTAACTGATTTTTGTAGCCTATGTCTCCAGCTTGACTTTAAGCCCCACGAATACAAGACCTATGTCTTCCTTGTTCATCTGCCATCACCCCAGTGTTCAGCGCTGTCCCTGGATCATAGGTAGCCTGCAATGAGTACGTGTCAATGGAATGAACCTGGAAGACAAAAGGCATGGACCTTTGGCATCCTGAGACTCTTCTGCTTCAGAAATTCTCTCCTTTATTCACTCTGAAACAGCCACACATCTCTTTTCTCTCTCTCTTTTTTTTTTTTTTTTTTTGAGACAGGGTCTCGCTATGTAGTTCAGGCTGGCCTTGAACACACTTTGTAGCACTGGCTGGCCTCAAACTCATGGTAGTCCTCCTGCCTCAGCCTCCCAAGTGGTGGGATTAAGGCACGTGCCACCATGCCTGGCCCCTCTTCTTGTTTTTATTGTTTTTTAACCATTTTTTATTATAATACCATAGGAGTTACAAAATAAAAATGTTAACAATTACAATTGTGCCTCAAAAAGCCTATTACTGATACACAAGAAGCTCCTTTTAGAGATACCCCTCTCCATCTATCTGAGATCTATGGTTCCTGCCAATGGAACATCTGTGCCTAGATTTCTGGACTTCCTCAGAAAGGGCCTACAGAATCTTGCTGAGTTCTTCAAAATGGGACATATACTAATTTTTACATGCATGGTTTTCAGATTCAGTCTTTTTTTTTTTTTTGTGGGTACCAGGGGTCGACCTCAGGACCTCATGTGCCAGCAGGCGCCTATGCTGCTGAGCGATATCACCGGCCCTTTATTTGTATGTGGGTTCCGGGAATCAAACTTGGGCCCTCATGCTTGCCAGGCAGGCGCTTATGCCGCTGAGCCATCTCACCGGCCCTCAGATTCAGTCTTTTAGATCCAAATCATCACTCTTCCTTTCTTTACAAGGGAAGAGGACATCAACCTTGCTCATTTTATGAAAACGGCAGAAACAGAGAGGTATAAAGGAGAAAGGAAAGCAGAAAAGCTGACAAGGGGCTTGGAAGGGAGAGATCCTTCTAGCAGGGCTACTTGTTTTCTTCTGGGGTTGCTCAGGTCCCTGGAAATTCATTGTCTCAGAGCAAACACTCCTTAGGAAGTATCCAGTTGACCAATGTCCAGCCAATATGTGACCCCCGTCCTTCTCAGCAGACACCACTCATTAGTCACGACCCTCTTTATGCAAGCCCATGTGCAGCCTCATACTCTTTCTTAACATAGTGCCTCAAGATGTTCTCAGAGTAAAGAGAAGGGGGAATGTGTGCTGAGCATGGTGCCACACAGGTTGTTAGGCATTTTGTATGCATTTGCTCCTTTTGGTATGCTTGACAACTCTGAAACTGATATAATGATTGACATTTTATAGTTGAAGTTAAGCAATTTATTCAAGGTTATGTAACGAACAGTGGAGTTGGCTCTGAGTTCAAAGCTTTCTGCATATTTGTACCTCCCCTGGGCCCAGCACTCAGGGTTTTGATTGACCATTGGCCACTTATGGTAGAAGGTTTTTACAGAAGGCTTCTCTAAAGCCTAAATTCTCCATTATTGCTAAGCGTGATACTAGATAGCCACATGTGGCTACCTGTCATGTTTACATACTGTCTTGGTTTATCAGATTTACTGCTAGCTGCATGCAAGGCAGTCTTTTTGAGTCTCCAGTGCCTAAATTGGAGTCTGGCATGAAGTAAGTTATCAGAAAATGTTAGCTGTTTCATTTAGACAAGACGTAATGTTCATCATGAGAACCCAAAAGGGTGGTGAAGTTAAAGGTGTGTGATATATTGTAAGCCTTCTCAGCTATCCTAAGAACCTCAAAGCCAGCCTTTCTCAGACTGCATATGCGAGAAGTTATTAGGTGGGTTTTTGTGATCCAAAAACATATATCATCTATGGGTCATATCCCCTCTTTGCACAGTGTATAAGTGAGGTATTTGGAAACCTTATAATACTTGATTGCTTTTTAAAATTTTAGTATCTTCTAAATTTATTTAACCAGTATTTTTCGAAGGAATGCCTGTTCATGTGTTGCTGGATATTGTATTTTTATGGAATTCATTTTTGGATTTGTTGCTCCCACTTATAATTGTTTCTCTGAAATGTGGGTCCTGAGGTCCCATGCTGCGGTAGACACTGTGAATACAACAGTGTGCCTTAGGCTCTGGGATACTTAGCGATCGTACATTCTTTCCATCAGTTTTCCACTGGTCTTGGGAAACCCAAGTGAGTTTCCTGCAGTTTGCCCCCATGTCCTGAAAGGTGATTGATTTGGGTGGCTAGACTGGTGAGGGAAGAAATATTTAGCAACAGAGGGATGGTACTGTAGAAATGAAAGGGCTTTGAATTCAGAGAAACCTGAGTTCAAATCCTAGCCACTGCTCGTGAGTTGAGTGGACTTGAGGATATAAACTTTTCTGAGCCTGGATTCCCTTTTCTATTAAGTGGGAATAACAACAATAGCTAGGGCCAGTGATATAGCTCAGCGGCATAAGCGCCTGCCTGACAAGTGTGAGGTCCTGAGTTCGACTCCTGGTACCTGCATATAAAACAAACAAAGCAAAACAAAAAAACCCCAAAAATATCTACATTGGTAGGAGTATCTATTATGTGAGGTCATGTATATCATTTATATAGCTTGCTGACATACACAATGGCAGATATACAATATAGGAGGCCTTCAGTAAATGGCAAGGATTATAATGGTTAAGCATCCCTGCAGCTGTCTTCTGGGTCATATTTTAAACATTTATTTTATGATGTCATTGTGAATAGGGATTCAACTTAATCATCTTTTTGACACCAGGATCTAGTATAGTAGCTAATAAGGAATTGACACTCGATTAATATTTCTGGAGTAAATAAATGAAGCACTTTGTTGTTTATAGAGCACTTCCATATTTATAGTCTCATTCAGACCTCACAGCAATCTGGTGATGTAATCAGTGTTATTATTCCCATTAATTATGGTGTGGAAAATAAGCCTCAGAGAGGCTGAGTGAGTTGCGTAAGGTCTCCAGCTGGTACAAGGCTGGAAACCAGGGCTTTGGCAACTGAAATGTATATACATGCAATGAGTTACTATTCAGCATTAGAAGGGAAGGGAATTCTGATGCGTTACAATGAGGATGAAAGTTGAGGACTTTATGCTGTGTAAAACAAGCCACAAGCCAGTCACAAAAGGAAATAACTGAATGATTTTACTTTTATGGAGTACCTAGTGTAGTAAAATTCATGGAGACAGAAAGTAGAAGGGTGATTGCCAGGGGCTGGGGAGAGGGGAATGAGGAGTTACTGTTCAGTGTGTATAGAGTTTCAGTTTTGCAAGAAGAAGGAGTTCCGGAGATAGATGGTGATGACAGTTGCACAACTTTCTGAATACACTTAATACCACCAACCTGAACTTCAAAGTGATTAGGGGCCAGGAGTGTAGCTTTGTGGCACAGCACGCCCCTAGCCAGTGCTAAGCCTTGGGTTTGATCCTCAGCACAACCAAATAAAACAAAAACAATAGAAAAAAATTAAGATAGTAAATTTTATGGTATGCATATTCTACAATTTTTTTTTTTTGTGTGTGGGTACCAGGGGTTGAACTCAGGACCCGCGTGCCAGCAGGCGCCCGTGCCGCTGAGCGATATCACTGGCCCTTTTTTCATATGTGGGTTCCGGGAGTCGAACTCGGGCCCTCGCGCTTGCTGGGCAGGCGCTTACGCCGCTGAGCCATCTAACGGGCCCTACAATTTTTTTTTAAAATTAGGGAAAACAGTAACTACGACGACACCACCACCATCCTGGGATTCTGACTCCAAACCCAGGGCTCCTTCCCACACTCTATAACAGCGCCCCCTACAGAGGAACTAGAGAACATCTCCTCCTCCAGGGTTCTTTTTGGTACTGGGTTGCAAAGTTCAGAAAACTCATCTCCACAGAAACCCTGGGAGAACCCCCTGCTTCTCCCAAATCATTCTTCCAATTGGCAGAAACTGATGACTTAGAAACTTTCTAGATAAGAAGGAATTCTTGGAAAGAGAGATGATCTCCTCTTTAAGGAATCACTAGAGCCAAGTGATGCCATAATTATGATCTTCAACATCAATCAGTACTTCCTGTGTGCCAGGCACCAGGTTTAGTGCTTTAGCATACATTGGCTCCTTATAATCCTCACATCAGTCCTTCCAGGTGAATAGATTTTCCTGTTTATGGATGGAGAAATTAGGGCATAGACAGGTTTGTTAATATGCTCGAGCACACATGTGGAAGAACCAGGATTTTCATCCCATCTACTTGACTCCGTACTGTACCTCTTGACCTCCATGCACTCTGCAGGAAGCAGGGAAACAACAGATTCCTGAGTCCAGGGTGTTCCCACCATAGGGGTTGATGGATTTCTTCCCCTCCTATGATGCACTCCCCTCTGTCCTACCAGGTGATGCCACATCCTTTCATCTAAGTCAGCTTCTTTCTTGATTTCCTGGAGTTCTCTGAGATGCAGGTGTTTGTTCCTCCTCTCTGATGGGTCATGCCACAGTTTGGGCAGAACAGCATCCATCTATTACCTAGGAAATTGGCATATGAAGCCTGTTTCCTGGCAGTGCCTGTCAGCTATAAGGACTTTTCCAAAGCCCTGGCCCTGTTGGGTGGGAGACTATAGCAGGTGCCAACCTAATGCCCTAAGGCTGGGAAGTATTATCTAGCTAGAGATGTCTTTTGTTTGAAGGCTTAAACAGGTCAATAGAAGCTCAACTTGTCACTTTCAGTTTACCAGGGCTGTGTCAGCAAGCCAGGAGAGGAACTAACAATTTCATAAACGTTTCTTGAATGATTACTATGTGCCTGGCATTGTGCCAGATACTTCACATGGATCATCTCATTTGATTCTCACATCAGTCACATGAATTAGGGACAGTCAGTTCTGTTATAACCCTTGTTTTGAAAATGCTAATTTGTACCAAGGCGATTGATATATTAGGGAACAGTTTGGGCATAATAATTTTGCTTTTGATTACGCAGTTTTATGCATGAGAAGCACTAGGTAAGGGCGGAAAACTGCAGGCAGCTGACCCCAGCTATGTAGGAACACCCCAAACGTACACACACCTCACACCTGGGCCAGCTACTTCAATTACCATGTGTGTTATGAGTCCCAGTCCATATCTGGTGTGACAACTTTCTATCCAATCCTAGGTGACCCTCCTACTTCATAGAAATTCAAAAGCTCTTCATTTCCATAAGCAAACTTCAGGTCTTTTTAAAGAACCATATTTATTATACATGCATTTCTTAAGTAGTTAACACGTATAAATCTGGTTGTGGGCTGGGCGTGGTAGTGCATGCCTGTAATCCCAGCACTCTGGGAGGCTGAGGCATGAGGATTACAACAAGTTCAAGGCCCCACCTGGGCAATTTAGCAATTTAATGAGACCTTACCTGAAGCAACAACAACAACAAAAACCAAACAAACAAAAACCAAATAAAAACCTGGTTCTTATCTTTTAGTGTGTGTCACTGATAAAGTTTTAGGGTGTTGTTTCCCAACCCCATTTTTCCTGTAAGCTCTGTGGTTTTGCTGTGCAACTTTGCCTGGGAAAGTGCCTGAGGAACACAGAGGCACTTCTAGCTGCACTGGCTCTACTACCATGGTCTCCATATGGCACAAGAGGAACGTGAAGTTGTGATATTAGCCAAAAAATATTTTTTATAACAAGCACCAAAGCCAGGATTCAAACCTTACCTCCATGTCTGTACTCAAAAACCCTAAAGCATTAAAAAAAATGCAGTCCCTACTACTCGCTGGTTGTATTTGTAACAAGCACATGGCCACTTCTGTTGTCAGTCAAGCTCTTGTTCCTCTGGCAGAGCTGTGACAGGTATGTGGGTGTGCGGCAGTGACCTGGGCCACAGAAGCATTTTCCTTGTGCCTTCCTGGATTTCTTCCTGCTCCCTCCACTGCTGCTGCCCTCCCAGGCTGGCTGGCACCTGGCCCAGCCACTTCCTGCTGCCCGGTCTTACAATCTGGAGTTATTAGCATTAAATAACAAAAGCACACAGCTCTGGGGCTGGGGACTCCCTCACATCACTCAGTTATAGATACAAAGGCAGATAAATGGTCCTTCGTGTCGGGGATAAAGCTAACACCACTGGCCTTTTGTGGGGCCTGCTCTTGTGTTTGAAGAGCTTAGACACCTAGTCTGAAAGAGTCCTATAAAGCAGGAGCCTAGCCACTCCACTGCTGGAAGTTTGCTTTAGCTCTCAACTTGAAGAAACCATTTTTGTGTGTGTTCTTGGATCAGGGAGAGCCTGTGCTTGCTCTCTCTGGAGGAGAGGTCTAACCAGAGGAGACGGGCTACTGGGGATTTTTTTCTTCTCTAATATCGTGCCCCAGTGTAATCCTCAGCAGAATGTCTGCCCTTACATCTGAGGGCCTGGGCAGGAGGGTGGGCTAGCCTCCCTTCTCTGCACCTCCAGCACCATGATGGCCATTGTGCACATTTGTGGGGACTCCTCAGCCCATGGAAGTCCACAGCTCCTGCAGACATCTTACCTTTGGCCACTTCTTGACACCAGAGTGCACACACCAGTGGGTTGGTCTGTTTTGGGGAAATAGATACAGGAAGGAGGGCCATGTGGATTTGGGCAATTGGGCAAGGAATTCTGAACACCAGTGCTGGGGCAGGTCCTGCTGGCTGTGATTGGGGACATTTATTTGCCCCTATGGACTCTCAATTCCTGAACTTGAAGGTGTCTGCAGAAAGAACAGAGGAGGTCCCAGGGCAGCAGCAACATTTGTCAGGGGCATCTGACCCCTGTGCTCCTTTTTCTCACATTTGTGAGATGCCCAATGTTCTTATCCCTTATTTGACACTGGACGGGTCAGTTAATTTTCCTGTTTTGTGCTTTTGTTCAGAAATACAGCTTGACCCTTATCTGATGTGCTCCTGAGTCTGAGTGGTATGAATAAGGACAGAGCATCCTCTCTAGGTCTTAGTTTCCTTATCTATGAAATGGGATGAGTAATGTTCCTACCTAGTAGGATTCTGGTGAGGATTAAATAAAACGGTATATATAAAGCACAGGGCACAGGGCTCAGCATACAGAGAATGTTCAATAAATATGAGTTTTATGATGACCAGTATTGTTTTTACCCCATGTTCTTCTCACATCTGTGATCTCCTTGGGATGATGCTGACAGGAGAATAACAGAGATGAATCCATAGCCAGATTTCCAGAATTCAGGCTCCAGCTCTACGGACTGTATAATTTTTGGCCAGTTACCTAAGTTTTCTGTGCCTCAATTTCCTTATCTGTAAAATGGGTATAATAATAGCTCTTACCTCATATGGTCGTTGTTGAGACTCTTAGAATAGTGCCTAGCACACAGAAAACCCTGTCAGTGTTTAATTACCTTTATATATGAGAGGACACAAGTTTTATAAAAAGCCACTAAAAACCCTTTTTGTGGCCATGCAGTCAGGAAGCCAGACCTGGGGCTCAGCCGCAGGTGTTTCTGGCTCCTTTCCTTGCAGCACCCATTTCTGAGGCTTGCATCCCCAGGGCTCCCTCTGCCTGTGGCTGCCACTGTTATACAGCTGGGCTGGGCTGTGTGTATGTCCAGTGGCACTGGGCCCCAGGACTAACCAAAGGAAACATCCATGCAAATGTGTGTGTCAGTTTTCTTAGTCAACAGAAAGTGGGGGCAAATCACAGAAGAAAAGGCTGTTGACAATGGGTAAGATTGATCTAGGAGAGGTGGCATCTTACTGGTGCCAGCACTTCCTCAGCTACCTCCTGCTGTTTTATTTTCTCACACTGCTGGGCCTGTAGTTTTCCAGAGCTCCACTGCATTTAAATCTATATTCTATTTTCTCTCTTAGAAAATAGGTCAGACTCAAGGCAGAGTTCACCAGGTGGGGTCCCCAAGGGTTTGGCGGGGACTGTCCTCCGGGAGGATGGCTGTGCAGCCCTTCCCATGCTTCCCAAAGTGTCTCCAGGGATGTGAGGGGCATTGAAGTGGAGGGTGGGGAGCTCTTGCCTCTAGAGAGGATCTAGTTGAAATGGAGGGTGAGGTGAGAGGGCTCCCCTGGCTGAGCTAGTGTCTGCAAGTGCAGTTATCGAGGATGGGGGTCCTCCCTTTTCCCCTGTGGTTAGAAGAGCCAGGTCCCCTAAACTGCAGGAAATTGTTTTATTTGAATTTGAACTTGAAAATAATCATGCTGAGTGTAAGCATTTGTGGCTGAAGTTATTGTTGAATATACAGTGAGTGTCCGTGGGTGCTGAGTGGAGGTGGAAATGTCCTGCTTTACTTCTCCCCTGGTTGTGATGCTGAAGAGAGTGGGTAAAGGGTGGTGGCGGGCTTCAAATCTTCCCTTTCTTGTCCCCACCACACCCTTCCTGGTTGGAATGTGGCTGTCCTAAGGGAAGGGACTCACAAGGAGAGTTTTCATCAGAATTAGTTTTCCCTGAATGTGTACATTTGAGCACCTGATACCTGCTGAACGTGTGAGTGACAGAGCTAGGAGAATGGAAGAGGAAGGCACTGGGCTGTGGAGCCCTCCTATGCTGCAGAAATAACTGAGCCTGTGTCTGCACTTGCCGTTCTCCTGCCTGAGTGGTCTCTGTCAGGTATATGTAAGGCTCACCTCCCTAAGATACCAACTCAAATATTACTGCCTCCCGAAGTGCTTCTTCGACTGTCTTTCTTGCATGGGGACCCTCTGCTGCCACTGATCCTGCTTCTCCTTTCTTCACAGTACTAATCACTATTTGATGCTGTGTAGCTATGCCCTTCTTGTTAATATCTTCCATTAATACCCAAGAGTACCCTCTGCTTCATTCATTGCTTGTATCCTCAATGTTTAAGTCACGGTATGGCCTATAATTGGCAATCAGTCAATAAGTATTGAATGATGAATAGATTACCCCCAATGTTACAGCTCGCCGAGATAGACACTATTCAGATCTTCATTTACCCATGAGAAGATTGGGGCTCAGAGAAGCAGAGGCACTTGCCTGTGGACAGAGGGCAGAGCTGGGATTGGCTTTAAGTGTGCTGTCGTTATACTAAATAACCCTGTTTGCTTCCATGTTTGCCTTCTTCTCTGGTGGTTTTTCCCTATATGTTAATAAAGATGGGATCTGGCAGCCCCAGAGAGAAGGGAGCACCTCATTTTCTGGTGATTCTACTAAAATTTCCTGGGAAGACTGATTGGTTGGGCTTGAGTCATTTGTATGTTCTTGGGACAATTATTGGGTCCAGGAGATAGAATATTTCTATTACCTGGCTTGCGTCACATGATTACTCTTGGAGCTAAGGTGGGAGTAGAGCTCACCTCTACCAGCCACATGCATTAAGGGTAGGAAAGGGGTTCCTTGGACGACAGCTGGGGTTGTCACAGGAAGAGAACAGGATGTTAGAGAGACAGCGTGGCAGGTGGATACTGCCCAGTTTCTCATCCCCACCCCGCGCCAGCCTTCCTCCCCCACTGCCCTGCCATTTCCATTCCATTCTGTCAGTCCGAATTGAGTCTCGAAATTCAGGTCACTCACTGCTTCTTGGGACAGGGGCCAGGTGGTACTGTGTCTCTATTCCTAAACTTGGAATAATGCTCACAACTGCCTCCAGTCGCTGCCACAGCTCTGACCTGAATCCCCAGTAAAACGGGTTTTCTAGTCGTGTTGTTGCCCCTGTGTGACATGAACAGATGTGGTGTTTTGATGCATAGTATTAGAACTGCACCTACTTAAGGCTTGAGGACTGAAACCAAAAGAAAAAAGCATGGGATTTGTTTTGACCTTTGCTCCCCCCAAACTCCTTAGCTCTTCCACCCCCCACTGCACACTGCAGACGGTGGAGGGGGAAACTAGAGCACTCAACCACATTCTTAAGTAGAAGAGTTGAACCCAAATCCTCAGCTTGATTCCTGTGGTCTCTTGGTGTTTCCAGGGAGCCATCTGGTCAATATTTTTGGTACTTCTGAATGCGGTAATTCAAAATGATAACCATCAGAGCTGCTAACATTTATGCAGTGCTTGCATTATGCTAAGTGCTTTGTAAGCATTTAATCTCACTTAATTCTCATAACACCCCCATGAGGGAGGCTCCCTTTTTCTTCCCATTTTATAGCTGAGGAAACAGACTTAGAGTTCAGTGATGGGCCCAAGACCACAGAGCTAGACGGGATCTGAACTCAGACCTGCCTGTCTCCAAGTTTAGGATGATAACCAAAATGCCAAAATGGGAAACTAACCAGTACCTAAAGAACTTTGGGGTTCCAGGGGATCCTGTCTCCTTGAGTCTTAGTGCCTTCAGAAAGCATGTTTGTAAAAGCAACAGTTTGACATTCCCACCGCAGAACACCACATGTAAATAGTTTGAGATCCTGTTTAATTAAAGGGTATTTTAACGACCACTATTCTGGGCAATCCATCAGTCACAGTTAATGGCCCTGCTTAGTTATTTATGCTGCATGTTTTCCTTCCCACCTCTTCTATTTCTCTCTTTTCTTCTTCCCTCCTGCCACTCCACCCCTAAATCTAACTCACAGAAAACTTGAAAGGGGCTGCGGCTGAGGAGTGATTCAGAGCTGCTCTAGGCGTCTCTTTGAGCAGATACTATACAGCTAGGGAATACAGGGTGTGGGCTGGGTGAACTCTCAGTTGCTACAAGTGTGCCCCTCTCAGATGCTAGCTCAGTCTGCTCAGAGCCTGGGTTTCCTTGGGGCAAGAGCCCTAAGGACTCTCTGGAGCTTTACAAATCTGATTTCAGGTATTTTATTATTGGCATTGAATGCATTACCTACCTTGTGCAGGCCGAAAATTAAAGACACCAAGGATAAATCCTGACCGCACATGGGCAGCTTAGAAACTCTCACCCAGCTTCCCCATGGCTTCTGAATGCTCCCTGTAATCTGCAAACTGGACTGAGTCCCGTGTGTCCTTAATGGGCCATAGGCTCCAGTTGAGCAAGTGTGGAACTGAACGGGATTCAAGAGATCTAGGGTCTTTTTTAGGCTCTGTTTCTAAGCCAGCTGGGTGACCTTGGGCAAGTCACTGAACTTCTACTCTCCATCTTAACAAAAAAGAATAAACTAGATAATCAATGTCAGTGAGCATCCCAGATGGACCATTTGATTCTTTAAATGAGTCCACCTAGGATTGCCTGGATGGTCAGTGCTTCCTGAAACAGCCTCTTGCTCCTCTCCTCTCCTCTAGTACCTGCCATCAGGCTGGGTCTGGGTCTTTAACAATGTCTTGGGCTGGCTGCTCTTTGGTTTCCCAGCATGATTCTATTTCACATTGGAGGGGGGATGGGGGAGGATACTGTGTTATTCATGGAAATGATAGGACTGAACTGGTCTTCATGACATTTGAATTGGCTTAATTCAAATGTCAACCTTTCTAGGGATGAATGTTTATTGGTAGTTGTTAAAAGTGATTTCAAATAGCAAGTCTTATCATTAGTGATGGGAAGAAAAGCAAGGAGAAAAGTTAAGCAGGGAGGCAGAACTTCTGTTTGTATGGTGGACGTTTTACTTACCCACAGTCTCATGCACGTGCTGCTGTCTGTGATGAAGAATGGTCATTGGGAATACTGGAGAGGGAGGGAAATGTAAATGTTCTGTGGTCTTGTGTCCTTCAGTTCCATGTGGTGAATACTGCTGCAATTAACTCTTAATTCTTATGCCTTTTTCTCTTTGTTCCTCAAGGGAGTAGTTTATTAATTTTTCTCTTTGCTGGGAAGCCTTGCTTGACTTCATGTCCAGTGTTTGGTATCTGGAGAGGAGGAGGACTTGCTTGGGTGTTGGTGTGCAGAAATAAACCAGAATATTTTAACCAATATTCTTGCAGGATTCCAGTTTGCTTGGCTCTTTGGAGCCCTATCTGATTCCAGGATGATGTCTTTCCGGACAGATGGGAACTTACCTCTCTGCTACATGCACAGTGAAAAGGGAGCTTGGCTCCTCAGCTTGCATGGGTGGTTTTTGGGTGAAGATAGAACTAAGTGCTCGGAAGCTGAGCACCTTTGGGGGCTTGCATGAACTTGGTAGTCATGCAAGGGCACATTGCATTGTGTGTGTGTGTGCTGCTAACACTTCTTCCTTTCTCTCCCCTTCTCTCTCCTCTCCCTTTCCTTTTCCTTGAAAATGCTGCCACAGATGTCAGTCAAGATCCAGGTGAGTCTTTGTGTTTGCACAGCTGCTGTGGGAATTTCCCCTCTGCTATATTGTGCATGGTTTGACTCTGACCCCCTTTTTCTGAAAATCTAAGTACAGTTACATTTTTACTGATTTAGGTTTAAAAGAAGAAATGCCTTGAGTTGATATATTTGTATTGGTTTTGAGGAACTATTTCAAAACCAAATGCATATGGTTCCCTGACTTATGAAGTCACTTCCTTCTGATTAATATTTTGGGATGAGTCAAAGAAATATAAAATTAACATTATTGAAAATCTTTTAAAATGTGTTCTGGGCCGGTGAGATGGCTCAGCGGCTTAAGCGCCTGCCCGGCAAGCGCGAGGGCCCGAGTTCGACTCCCGGAACCCACATACGAAAAAGGGGCCGGTGATATCGCTCAGCGGCACGGGCGCCTGCTGGCGCGCGAGGTCCTGAGGTCGACCCCCCGGTACCCACAAAAAAAAAAAAAAAAAAAATGTGTTCTTAGATCCTTCACTTTAATGAACATTTTTGCCTTGTCTTCCATAAATCTGTTTATCTTCTGTAGGTTCATGTGGTTGAAAGTTGAAGATGTGACATACTTAGCCTGGCAAATGTGATGTGGGTAACTGGAGGTTTCTTTCTTTTTATTCTAAGAAATGTCATTTTTTCTCCATAATAAAATTAGCAGTATTGTTTTTTATGGTTATGTAAATAGTACATGGTCACTGTAAAAAAAAAAGAGAAATGGTTTGATTGGATGGGTTTTTGTCAACAAAAGTAGAAGAATCATCTTTATGATAATTGTGCATTTCTATGTTTAAAATGCATACTCATCTAGAGTCCTAATTTTAAGAATTGTGTGTGTGCATTTGGACACATATGTACACATATACACATAGAATCATCTGAGATGATGCGGGCATTTATAGATAAGAAGTGTCAGGTGATTCAGAATGGTTTGCAGACTATATTAAATGGGCCAGAACTTTGAATTAAGAATAATCAACCCTACCAAGTAGAAAGGGAGCATCATCTTAAATATTTTCACATGCTTTCTTACTTAGTCCTTTAGACATATAATTCTTTTTTTTTTTTTTTTGTGGGTACCGGGGGGTCGACCTCAGGACCTCGCGCACCAACAGGCACCCGTGCCGCTGAGCGATATCACCGGCCCCTTTTTCGTATGTGGGATCCGGGAGTCGAACTCGGGCCCTCGCGCTTGCAAGGCAGGCGCTTATGCCGCTGAGCCATCTCACCGGCCCTAGACATATAATTCTTATAGCATCGATATAAAAAGTTATTATGGGGGGGTGTGGGAGAAAAAAATATTATTATACCCATTTTAATGGCAGGAAATTTAGGGCTCAAGAACATACAGCACATCAGTGGTAGAACTGGCATTTGGACTTAGGGCTTTGTGACTATAAATGTGTTGCATTGGTAAATGCTGGGGCCCATCACTGAAAACTGTGAATGACTAAGGACCTTGTGAGTATTTCCTAATGGTACTGTACTATTGTATATTCATTTATTTTTGCTTAGAGGTATATAATTTTTTTACTAGGAGTCCTTTTTCCTACTTTATGATTTTTTTTTTTTTTTTTTTTTGGCACTGGAACTCCAACTTATGACCTTGCGCTTGCCAGGCAGGTGCCGTGCTGCTGAGCTATATCCCTGGCCCCTATCATATTGTTTTTGAATATCTAAAATAATCAACCAGACTTAAGTAGGGTTCTTAGGATCATTGTCCTGTCTGGTATGTTACACAATTTAAGAGAATGCTACAGTCGTCCTTACCTAACACAGAAGGTCTTTGTTTTTTCTTCTGCCTATCCTCCACCTTTAAAAATAATTAATACATGAACCTGCATTTGAACCAAAGCACAGAACAGCAATTACTAGGAAGATACTATTAATTTCATTCTTCCTATTTCATAATATTTTAGATCAATCACCTCACTCAAAAATATTTATGTATCAGACACGGGAAAAACAGTGAACAAAGTATAAGGCAATCCCTGTCTTCATGTACCTTTTATTCAAGACGGAGGCAGACAGTGAATTAAAAAAATATATATATTTTAATACACATACACACAGACACACAAGCACACATACATATACACATATACATATTATAGGTAAGTATATATTGATATGTATTATATCAGGTGGTGAGTGAAAAGTAAAACAAAGCTTTTGTAAATAAGCAGGGGAAGAGGGGTCAAAGGGAGGGTAGGGGAATGGGGAAAAAAAAGAATCAAGTTATATCATGTACAGGTACAAATTCCCTATGATGAATGTGATCATTACGTATACCTAAAATGTACCAATAAACTTAATTTTAAAAAGTGCTGTGGAGAAAAGTAGAACAAAATGAAGTAGAAGTTTCTTATTTTTTGAGAGCAGTCAGAAAAGACCTCTCTATTAAGAGCATATTTGCTGGGGTACCTCAAGGAGGGGAGGGAATAGCCCCACATCTCCAGTTTTGTTTGTCAAAGTGCCAGTTGGCTTGTCCTTTCCTCTCCTGGTTTATGGCGGAGATGTGACCTGGAGTCACCACTCAGAGGGGTGCATGTGGTGCCTTCAGAGGGTCTCCCAGCTAGAAGGAATGGGGCTGAAATGTATCCTTTGCCTATGGGGCAGCCTTGGACCTGAGGTTTGCACTGTTTCCTAGATCTCACATAGGTACAGTATTGGTCTGGGTGGAAGAGAATGGTGGAGTGGATCATGCACTTTCTATTTAGGACCATACGGGCATGGGTGACTATACCTCAGATAACGGCAATTGTAATGCTCTCCCGTACCATGTCATGGCCATCGTCTTATTTTATTTTCTTAATAACTCTCTGATATATGTGGCCCAAGCCTCATTTTATTGTGGAGGAACTTGAGGCCCAGAGAGGTTAAGTGATGTGCTGTGGTCAGTCAGCTATGGAGTAGCAGGACCTAGAGTGTTAGACCAGACTAATTTGAAATCTTATGCCCTTCATTCTAACCTTGAAGGGTCTAGGGCTGATTGCCAGCCCTGTCACTCCTCTAACCACTTGCTTTTTTGTTGTTCCTGAGCCTGAGAAATATCCCTGGTTCAGACCCTTGGCATGTGGCCCTAGGCATGGCAAGAGGCTACCTGAGCAGGCCTGGCCCTGGCTGAGGTCAGGGGCATCCTCTCATCTTTCCGAGGCCCTGGCTAGGCAATCTGGAGCCAGTGGCACTGAGGCTCTGACACAAGAAGCTGTTAGTGATTCTCAGATTTTTTTTCTTTCCCCTCAAGAAGACAAATTGTGGATTTTATGAGCTAATGTAACTGTTTACGTAGGGGGTGCTGGAAGACTATAAAGGGACGATTGATTAATTGATGAATTTTACATGCCGAGGAGATTGGTTGAAAGTAACCCTACTGTCAAATGCAATCTGAGATGGGGCTGGTGAGCAGCACCTTTCCCAGGGTCCAGGAGACAGGCTGGGGACTTAAAAGTGGGACCTGGACAACCAGGGAAAGGTGGGGCCATTCACAGCCCTCTTCCTAGTCTCAAAGAAGGAGGTTCAGAAAAGTGCAAGTGAAGATGAGCATTTGTGGCCCGCTGACCTGCAGGAGGTGTGAGGCTGAGAGTCTTCATATTGCCCCAAGGGAGGTGTCACCATCCCCATTCTGATGGGGAAAGGAGCCTCAGGGAGCTTCAGTAACTTCTCTGTGGTCACCTCTTGTAGAGATGAGACCAGGATCTCAGATCTGTGTGCCTCCAAAGTCTGGGCTCTTGTTCTTCTAAACACTGCCACTCCACAGCAGTGCCAAAGGCCAAGGTCGGGTCTTATTTGTGTCTGCATTCCTATCACTTTGCATATGCATGACCCAGGCTAGACCCTCAGACATCTTTAGTGAAAAGAAAGAGTGACAGTATCACAGGGGCGTTGTGTGCCTGTAGGGTCCTGAGACATATCCGAGCTTAGTGGGTATCCTGTCTGAGGAGTGCACATGTTTCAGAGAAGGAAACTTGAGGCCCAAAGAAGGGAAGGGACACCTCCAAGGTCAAATAATCCATGTGTGGCCTGGAAGGGACCTCTGTCAGGTGGCCTGTCCTATGCTTTTGTCCACTGGGCTTTGACATTGATCTCCCTGGGCTGTTTTTCGGGCAGGAGCGAGCAGTCCCATCCCTCCCCTGCCCTCCCCCCTTCTCCTTACTTCTGCTTGCCTAGAACTCTCTGCCAAGGGGAAAGGAAACTCTTTGGAGGCGAGGAAGAGATGCAGATAGAGGAAGGGTCTAGGAGCAGGACAGCCCAGGGCCTGTGGCTCTGAGACCCTCATTCTGCCCCCATCCCCCAGCGTCTCTCTCCTGCAGGAGGGCTGTTTATGGTCTCCCTGACTGCCTCTCTCTTCAGAATGGATAATTTCTCAGGCTCTGCCTGCTGATTAGAGCTGGAATTTAAATGAATAACTGTGACCTTGTGAAAGTGCCCTAGTTATGCCGAGGCCCGATGAGGAAATAGGCCTCTTGCTCTGGTCCATCAGAGCCCTGGCAGGCGCAGGAGGAGGGGCGCCGTCTGCGGGGCCCCAGAGGACGCCTGGTTTCTGTTGCGGGAAACTAACTGATGCCTTTGCTTGAGCCTTTCTCTGTCTGCTCTTGACCTCTGCCCCTCCGTGTCTTTCCCTTAAGTGTAAATCATTTCAGGGCTGTCCTGAGCCCTGCTCTATTTCCAGGGAGTCGCTCAGTCCAGCCCAAGGGATGCTGTTCCAAACCTGAAGTCAGGAAGCAGCACTTAGGAGTCTGGCATGGGTCTGTGGACATGAATGAGTGCCACAGCAGCTTGTTGCTCCAAGGGTGACTGCAGAGCCAACAGCATCACAGGGACCTTGTTAGAAAAGCAGAAGTGCAAGCCCCACCTAGACCTACAGAATCAGAATTGGCTTTGTCTCAAGAGCCTGGAAGTGTAAGCACACTGATGTTGGAGATACTCTGGCCTGGGGATGTCCATTCTCTCCTCCCTTCTGGGGCCAGCAGGGCTGTCTGTACCAGGGAAGTGGCAGTTTACCTTGCTTCCTACCGCAGGAGACACCTGCTTGATCCAGCTCACAGGGGTAGCAGGGAGAATAGGGAGAAGGAGGTTAGGGAGGGGCAAGAACGAGCAGTACCTGACCACCTAGTCTGTGCGTGTCACTGTCCAGGTACTTTCTGTATAATGATCTACATTTCATGAGCGTACCAAGATAGTGTAGGATAAAGAAGGGGTTGACAAACTGGATTTTGAGGACAAAATTCAGCTCACTCTCTGGTTTTGTATTGCCCATGAACTGTGAATAGGTTTCACATTTTTGAAGTGATTGAAAGCAATCAACAGATGGTATTACAATTATTTTATGAAGTTTGGAGTTTCATGTTCTTAAAGCTTTTGTCCGAACCCAGCCATACTCATTCCTTTCTTCATTGTTTGTGGCTGCTTTCGAGTGGCAAAGCAAAATTTGCCAGCCGTGGGTTATAGCACAGACTCAGAGCCAGGTGCCTGGGTTGACTTCTTGGTTCCACCACAGCTATGTAACCTGTTCCAGTACTTACCTTTGTGGGTCCTACTTTCTGTCTCTGTAAGGTAGGGACAATAAGAGTCCATACCTCACGGGGCTGCTTTGAGGATTAGGTGAACTCATGCATGCAGTCTTTAGAACAGTGCCTGGCACATAGTAATTATAACATAGCTCTTATTGTAAGTCATCTCATTTGATCCTTTCAACCTGTGTTCTATTTTATAGAGCAGCCGTGGCGAACCTATGACATGTGTGCTACAGCAGGCTGTTTGTATCATTAAAAGCTCTCGAAGGTTCGCCATCACTGTTATAGAGGAAAACACTTTGAAAGGTTTTAACAAAGCCCATCCCCGCTTTTCAGTGTGTCTTGGACTCCCTAATTGTCCAGAGGCATGCTTCATACAGTGCAGGACCTCTCTAAACGTATCTGCTGTTCTCTCCTACACCCACATTCTCTCCCACTGGTTCTGACCTTTATGCTTCCACTGAAGAGGTCCTTCAAGCTTAGATCCTGGCCATTGCTCTCAAGTAGAGCCTTGGAATCCCAGGAAGAGGGGACCGATACTTATAGATGACCCAGCATGTGCCAGGTACCTATTTCTTCACTGAGAAAGAACCCCAGGCTCCAAGATACTATATTATTTGCTCAGGATCAGAAACAGGTATGATATGATAGATTTCAAGGTCTAGATTCAGGTCTGGTTCTGCCACTTTTCCTAGGAGCTGTGCCCTTGGTCAAGTCATGTAACCCTTCTGGGCAACAGGATTCTTTTAATGCGAAGGATCTGAATCAGAGGACCTTTCCAGCTTCTTCTGTTCTGAGAGTCCATGATAAGATTTTCTTCCTGAGACACCTTGGGGAACAGCAACCCAGACGACTGTCTTTCCATTACCAAGATTTACAGCTCCTAACTCCAGTAGGGCTATATTTTGTGACTTCTTTGCTGTTTTTTTGGACAATAGCCACATTTGCTTTTTGTCTTATTATCTTATTAGGAAAAACAGTTGACATTTACTGACCTTATATTTTGAGCCAGACATTGAAACATTAAGTTTTGCATGAATTATTTAATTCTTTTGACATTCCTAAGGAGGTAGGTTTTGCTTTAAGGTCCATCTCCCCCATGAACAAATGGAGGCTCAGGTTTGATTAGTACCCACGGGTACCACCCAGTCAAGGTGGTGGTCTGTCTGGTCCTGGATGAAGTCCTACCAGAGTATACGCCCCACACGGGTGCACTTCTCTTCACTACTGTGTCTTCTCCACCTAGAACAGTTCCAATACATTGGATGACAAAATAAATACTTGCTGAATGAATAAATAATGCTCAGGTCTCTGCTGTTAGTTTTGTCACACATTCCTCTGAAATTCCACTTTTTATTGGGGTTTACCCTGAGCCAGAAGGGAACTCAACCAATCTTTATTCGGTGCCCATCTTGGGCTCTGCCCACTGAGGTGTACAGGCTGCCGGTAAATCTGTTTCCGCTGTGCATAATTGGATTGCAAGGGAGCCCTCAGCTGGGTTGACAGTGCTGAGCTTCCAGCCAATTGCCAGGCTGGGGCCCAGGAGGACCCCCTTGGCTCCTGTAGCTGTTCTTGATGAGTAAGTGTGAGTAAGGAACTGCTTCCCAGCCTGCCTCCAGCTTTGGCTATCTCAAGGAAGCGGATTGCTGAGCCTGGCATTCTTTCTAGAGACTTTTGGAATCCCCTCCTTACTGTCTGAGACCCACTAGGGTGTTGGTTATGGCCACATTTCATTTTTCAGTTTTGGAGGGCAATGTCAGAGTTAGAGCTGGAAAATCATTAGTGCTATCCTGTAGTTTCCATAGAATAGTACTACTCTACCCTCTGAGCCCACTAAATGTATGTGGGTATTTATTTTTTGGTCCAATGATAGGAGGTATCCTTTTGTAGCAAAGAACAGTGAATGCTAAATGTCATCTGATATATGCGAAAGTCTTGTTCAAAGATTTGTGCCAAAATGCCAAAATGCCATTGAGGACACCATTGCGAATCTATTACAGATCAATTCTTTCCTTGTGGGGAAGGGGAAATGGGGCTATAGAACCTCCATGTAACTCAGCTGACTCTCACAGCTTGTGTGTGGCAGCTTTGGAGTTCTTCCCAGTCTACAGACCAGCCTATGGAGGGCTGGTAAGGACACAGATTAAGCTAGGCATTTTGCTGGGCCAGGCCTCAGGAGGGGTGGAGAGATGGGACACAGTGGGACACAGTCCAGGACAGTGGGTTTCTTTGTGGAACAGTTGAGCTGACTGTGACCCCAAAGGGAGGCATCTGAGGATGCAGTGGGCAGGGTTCTACTAGTGCTGCCAGCTTATTAGAGAAATGGTGTTGGCAAGAGCTAAAGAGTGGACAGAGAAGGACCCTAGATAGACCAGTCTCCTAAATACTGGTAGTTACAATAACACGCCTTCGAGCCCTCCCTATGTGCCAGGGACTGTGCCAAATGCTTTTTCTGTATGGTTTCATGTGATTGCCCCAGTGATCCTGAGGTGATAGTTTACAGATGAGAGGCAAATATTTTATGGGAAAGAGCACAGAAAAGTTAATTTGCTCAAAAAATTTGTCACAGTAAGAGGTGCAGCTGGGATTTTAATACAGATTTTGGGTTGTGACATAGTGTCTGAAAATTCTGGTAAACAGCAAAATCACCTGGATAGGTAATAAAGGCGATCCAGGCTCATTAGAGAAGGCTGGTTCCCACAGGCGACTCTGATGTGCCCAAAGTTTGAGAGTCACTGTCGTAAAGAAAGTGATCTGGAAGGTGAAGGAACACAAAGCTTCACTCTTAGCACTATTTTATACCTCTTGGACATTAAGGGAATATGGAAAGGTAGAAGGGAGAATGGGATGGTCCTTTGTCTGTGTTCTAATGGCATTTTGCTCATAGGGCTTGCAGAGCCGTCATCCCCAGTCATTATAGCCAGCTGTGTTTCCCCCATATCCCTTTCATGTGCACCACGGGATCTTGAAGAGCAGAGAGTGTTCTCTTTGAGAACACAGACCTATTTATGCCTGTATCCCTGCCTCAACTTTGGCTAGGATCTGCATTTTAGGGATGGAAGGGACCCAACAGATTGCCAAGGCTCTGTATGCACCTAACATTTGAATCCCTCTATTAAGAGTTTACTCAGTCTTGGCTTGAACCCCTTTGGCGATGAGATTTGCATTGCTCCTTCAGCCTTTCCACCCATTCCAACACCACTGAATATTTGAGAGCTCTTTCTTATCCCGAGTTGCTATAGCTTTCACCACTTGTATGGCTCCTGCCCTTGGAGACCTGCGGAATAGATCTAATTACATTCCCTGTGTTTGAAGACAAGGCTTTTGTCTTTAAGGATTTTCTTTTCTAGCGGCTAAAACATCTCTAGTTTCTTTGGGCATTCTCATCTAAGTGTTTTAAGTTCTTTCATCCAGATCATTGTTCTCTGAAAAACGACATTCCCCACCCCCTGCATCCTTTTCAAAGAAGGATGACCACACCATGTACAGTATTGTGGGCATAGTTGGGACAATTCCACTCCTTCTCCTGGACTCTACATCTATTAATGGCAGCACCAAATGCCTTAGATTTAAAAAAAAAATTACTATAGTATTAAATTGAACTTAAAATCAATGGAAACCTTCACTATTTTTGTGTGCACTGCTGCTAAGCCATTTCTTTCCCCTTCCTGAACTTGTGCAATTGTGTTTTGAGTTAAGTATGATTTTGTTAAATCTAGCACACTATGGTCTATTTGGGTATACTTCTCATCCAGCACTGCAGCTCTTCCTGCCAGATTTATGTTATTCATGAATGGAGGACAATTTTAGAGAGGTTCATGACAGTAAGAAAGCAAGGACTTCCTCTCCTTTGGGAAGAGTCTTTTCTAGAAGTCATTGCTTATCATTTAACCCTATGCCATAGGTCTGACTGCCTTCCTCTCTCACCAGCCATAGCATTCACTTGTGAGGAAATCTCATTACTCCTCCCACTAAGAGATAGAATCAACTGGCAATGTGCTGCAAACCTTCTTTCCTTTACCCTGTAGTTACACCATACAGAAGGAGGCATGACCGGAAGCAACATTTTCTGTTCAGACCAGCCACCATCTTGTAAGAACAGAGTTGGTATAGAGACAAACAATGGGTGGGTGGCATAGTTACGTCCTATAGAGTCAGATGGTGAAGACTGAGCATAGGGGTATGGAAGAGTAAAACCCAGAGGCTGGCTGGCCCCTATCTTGGAGAAGTACCAGCATGCTCTCTTCTTTTCATTGTCTCTGGAAATCGTTATCATCATCTGGGTCCAGCTATTCAACTCATCCTCAGTACTGTGCCCAAATAGCAGAAAATCTAAAATCTCTCTCTCTCTCACACACACACACACTCACACATGTTTTCACGTTCTTGCCTATTAGAGCATGGTTGCTGTATGACTAGTTGTGTCTTTGTGGGGCTGAGCTATATAGGATGAGTTATTGTTGAAGCCTACCATTCTTTTTTTTGTTTTTTTTTTGGTACTGGGAATCGAACTCACGACCTTGCACTTGCCAGGCAGGCGCTGTGCCCCTGAGCTATATCCCCGGCTAAGCCTACCATTCTGATCATGGGAAGTGTTCTTAATGTATTAGTTTGAACCGGGTCAGAACCAGTCAAATATCAGCAACTTCATATGGTTCTGTCCAATATATTGCTTGCCCTCTTTGGATTCACAGAGGCAAAGAATTTTAAAGTTTGAAGGGATTTTTGGTAGCTATCTCCTAAAACCCCACTTGGACTCTCATCTTTGCTATTTCTGCAAGTGAAACTTCCCTTCTTATTCTACCCTCAGCTCTTGCCAAATGTGATTGCACCTTTATCTTGCATGTGCAGCTTCTTAAATGCTTGCCAGCAATACCATGTCCCTACCTAGCCCCTTCTTATTTGGGCTGAACACATAAGTTCCTTCAGCCATCCTGCATGTGGCAGGATGGGCTCCTCATATATGGTTGGTTGCTCCCCTTTGGACACACCCAACCTGATTTATGCTCCTCCTAGTATAGGGCACCATACTCTGCACCAAAGCCCTTATTTCATGGTGTTAAGGAAGGACTATTGAGCATTTTTATCTGGGTGACATTGGGGTAGGGAATTGTGCTAAAGTTCCAGAATTTACTTTTGTCCTTTAAAATTAAATTTTACTTTTTGCCAGTTCCCACCCTTTTTGAGCCCTTTTCTAGTAGCTAAACAAATTAGCAGTTCCCCTGAGCTGTAAGTCATCACAACATCTAGGCAGTATCCTATGAATGTTGTTAGAATCAGCCAAACCACTGATTATGGGACAGTCCTCTGCTCTGCTGTAAGATGCTGGTGAGTCCCTGGTAGAAAAGGAAGGTATAGTCCATAATGATCATGTAGTTTGGGCTGGTCTGGGGCAAAATTCTGGGCTTAGGAGCTGGGGATATACCTCTGTGGCAGAGCACTTGCCTAGCAAGTATGAAGCCCTGGGTAAAGGTTTTCTTCAGACCTTTGCCCTTCTGTTCAAGCATTCTTCTCTTCAATCTTTGCAGCTGCTCACTGCCCATGGCAGCAGACTTCTTCAGTCTGCATGCCTCTTCCTGCTCTGTTCAGAAGTCCCTATGCTGTGCCCCTGTCTCTGAGGAGAGAGCTTTAATTTCACTGTCCTAGTAGTCTTTCCCACTGAGTAATTTCAATGGGTGAAAAGTCTGAGTGTGTCTTTGTCCAGATTTGCATTTTAAAGAGGAAGATAGTTTAAAAGCCCCAAGAAATGACCAAGGAAAGGAAGAATTTCATGTTTTCATGAAATACACATTAAGCTGCTTCCTTGTTTAAAAAGCAAATCAGAACGTGCAATTCCCCTTCTCTCTTCCCAATTCCTGATGGCTCTGCAGACAGGACCCTCTTGGCTTCTCTGCACGTCTTTACATCTCCTTAGTTTTTCCAGAAACACCAGGTAAATGTCTCCGTCACCTTCTATTTTATGTAATTACTCTTTTAAAAAGTCCTTGTGGCTTTGTAAGAATTCAGTGTCAGCACTCGCAGCAATTAGTGACATGTAATTTCTCCACTTGGGTATGGAAAAAAGAGATGATATATGTGGAGTTTTTTTAAACTGGGATAAAATTTACCCTAAAAGTGAATGAAATAAAAGTCTGGGCAGAGATAACATTTTTTTCCCCCTGAATCTCCCCCTACCCTTTTCTTGCATGAAATACTTTTTCCAATTACCCAGCCAGGGTGAAGGAAGGAAGGAAGGAAGGATGGATTGAAAATCATCTGAGGTGGGTAGGAGATCACAGGTTGGAGGGGGGGTATTAGCTTAAATGATGGACAGCTTCAACTTCTGGCCTGCTTCCTGAGCATTGCATCTTCCTCTTCCTTGTTTCAGTAAATGGTTCCTATTCTCTGTATTATTCATTCTCATGACAGGCTTCATGATGGCCACAGCTGCTTACAAATGACTTTGCTTTCATAGCCATTTCTATTTTCCTGAGCTGCAAAAGCAGCTATCTCCATGGGGATTTTCCTGAAGGGTGTAACATAGTTTAGAGAGCCATACGTATATTTTGCATATATTTTACATATGATTTGCAGTCTGTTCTAAGGCAATTTCAACTTTGCAGATCTTATCCACTGGTGATCCTTTTTCTCATCTTGTTCCTGAATGCATTCTGAGAATCACAAATAGACACAAGAAGGGTGGATTATAGTCCTAGAAAGGGAGGAAGAAAGATCAAAAGTACTGGATACCCTGTTAGGATCCAGAATTGTCAGGATCAGTCAGGGTAGTACTTTGTCAGTGTGTGACATCAGAAAGTAGACACTGCAGTTACTTTCCTCATCCTCATCCCCCTCCCCTTCCCCCTCCCTCCCTGCCTCCCTCCTCCTCCTCCTCTTTTTCTTCCTCTTCCTCCTCCTTCTCCTCCTCTTTTTTCTTTCCTTCTTCTTCTTCCTCTTCTTCATCATAGTAATTATTTCCAGAACGACATTGTAGTTCTAAAATAATTCTATGTTGGCGATTCTTAATTTCCTGCCTAGGAAAAGACCATCAGACCCTACCTAGCCTTAGGTGAACTTTTTGGGGGATAACTTTTGAGTCCTTGTTGAGAATCTGTTCAAATCCAGAGCCCATGGTCAGATTCTTCGTTGCTTCTATGAGTCCCTGGTCCAGTTCATGCCTTTTTGGGGGCAGCCCTAGACCATCAGCCCCAGAATAAATGTTGAACTTCAGTCCCAGTCAGGGTGGTGGTCAGGGGGCTGGCAGTGTGGGCGGGTGGGGGGTACTGGTGTGCATGCAGGTTGACATTCTACTTCTGAGGTTAACCTTTTAGAAGATCCATTTTCATTTTAACTCCTTTCTCATCAACCACACACATAATACATATCTAGCATAGATTCTGCTTCTTTTCTTGCTAATTATATCCAAGTTCTAAGATTTTTTGACCATTATTTTCTGTAATTTATGTTGGAAAGCCATATACTTCCATTTTCTTTGTGATGTCATTTAAAAATATTTTAATGTTAAATATGCTTGAGAAAAATCTCCATGATATTGCAGGATTCTTCCACCCTTCCCAGCTACAACTCAGAGGTACCATCCCTTCCCCTTGAGGCTTCACTGGTTTACATGAGTGTTGACCTTCTTTTCCATGAAGGGAATGTGGTAAGTTCTTATATTCATCCTGATGCCCTTTCAGACCATAGTCTTATAGTGTTAAATGCACACTGGACATTTTTGCTTGGGTGATTCTTCTTTCTCTTCAACTCATCATGCCTAAAACAGAACTGATTATCCTTTCTCCAAATCCATCTCCTCATCCCATCTCTCGTCTTATTACTTTGCTTCTCCCCATCTCTCATCAACCCCTCCCTTGAAGCATTTCATCCATCACCCAAGCCTGGTGAATCCTCTTTTTCTCTTTCCCTTCTCACTGCCATGATGCTCATTTGGCCCCTTTGCCTATGACTGATCTTTCTGCCTTCATCTCTTTCCCTCTAATCCATCCTCTCCACACGATTGCAAAAGCAATCTTTCTGAACAGCATTTCCCCCAGGTCATTCTCTTGCTCACGAACCCTCAGTATTTCCCATCAGCTGCAAGATCAAGTCCAATTTCCTTAGCCTTGAAACTCAATGGCTCCATAGTCTAGTCTTTAGGATAATCTCTCACTTCTTGATATGGCTATTTGTATGTATCAGTGCCTTTATCTCTATAGCATGCTATTACATACCTACCATGTGCCTGGTAGTGCCCTAGTTGTTTCAGAAAAGTTGAACAAGAAAGTTTTACAAATGCACTTTGTGGTCTTAGGAGTTGATGGCATTACGTAAAATGCCCACCATCTTCCAAGACCTCTTTAAAATCTCTCTGACCTCCAGAAACCTTTTCTGAGCACCCAGGACCCTCCTCTTAATCCCTACTGGCCTTAATGTCTGAATTCATTATTTGACACTTATCAATTCCTCATGCAATCATCAAACACATTCTGGGAACCTACCTACTTTGTGTTGGGCACTGTAATATCTACCTCCTCACACGTTGGTATATCTTCATAGCATAAGGTAAATAATAACAAACTTTATAGAGCTCTTACCCAGCTCTATACAGGCACAGATTTACATATATTAATGTATTTAATCCTCAAAACAGTATATGAAGTAGACATTATTATCCAAATTTTACAGCCAGGAAAATCAAAGTTCAGAAATGTTTAGCAAATTTCCTAGCGTTACAAACTATAAAGTACAGAGATGGGATGCAAACCCAGCTCTGAAGCCCTTAATCTTGACCCCATGCTTCATGGTCAGGTACTGGTATATATGTCATACATATGTTTATGTAAATATAAACACATGAACCCCTGCTTAGCGGAGCTCAAAGCTCCTAGAGGTCAGGGATGTTTTTCTGTACTTACATCCCCTCTGCCTTGCTCAGCCTTCACATATAGTTGGTGGTTAATACTTTTGCTTGATTGGTTGTTAGTTCTTTTCTTTACTATTGGGGAACTGAGATTCATAGCACCAAATAGGAGTGTTTTGAGATAGGAAGAGATACAAGATTTCAGAATATTCAGTTCTTTTTTTTTTTTTTTGTGGGTACCGGGGGGTTGACCTCAGGACCTCATGCGCCAGCAGGCGCCCGTGCCGCTGAGCAATATCACCAGCCCTTTCTTCGAATGTGGGTTCCGGGAATCGAACTCGGGCCCTCGCGCTTGCCAGGCAGGCGCTTACGCTGCTGAGCCATCTCACCGGCCCAGAATATTCAGTTCTTAACTCTAAAAGGTATGAGAATAGATTTGTACAAGAAAAGATGCTGACATGAAAGCTTTTGAAAGTGGAATAAAATTTCCTTCACAAAAAGCAAAATAAAACTCCAACAATATTATGGTCATGCTGTTCCTCCCCTCCCCATCCAGTTTCCTGTACTTACTCATGTCCATTTTTCGCTTGATTGCCTGCAAGCCAAAGTTTTGACGTTAGGATCACAGATCTGCATTTCTGACTTAATACCTCAACACCTCAATGTAAAGCTTTTAGAAGTTGAAGAAGATAGAAGAAGATAACATTTTACTTGAGTGGTTAACACTGCAACTACATATGTAGTTTAATAAAACCTGTTAAGGACATATTTGAATTTTAAAAACACAGGTGGTGGGATATTTGCATTTTAAAAGGATTCTTCCCTTCACAAAAGGATCCACTGCAGGGTTCCATTAAATATCCAACTCCTCTCAGTGCATTTATCACACAATTTAATTTACCTAAATTTGATTTATGTGCCATGCTAAAGGGGGAGCTCTCAAGTTTCAGTGAGTTTGGGAATCACTTGGGCAACTTATTTAAAATTCAGATCTTGCCCAACTCCTCCCCAAGATTCTGACTTATTCTGTCTGGGGTGGGGCCCAGCACCTTCATTTTCAGTGAGTGTCCCCAGTTGCCTGATGCATGTCACCAGGGAAATATACTTTGAGAAGCACAGAACCTGAAGCCCGACTGTAGGGCTTTCCCAATGACCTGCCTACCTGTTACCACCAAGTGTCCTTCTTGTCTTTCATTTAGTAACTTGGAAAAGTATTTACCTGGGTCAAATAGACTCCTTCATATAGTTCCCACTCACTTTCCTGCAGCTGCCCAGTACCATTAATCTCAGGTGTGAGATATTTGTCCTCCTCTGCACTCTGCAAGACCCTATTTCACCCTTAGGTATCTTTTTGGATCTTCCTTATTCTCACTTTTTAAAGCTGATGATGCACTACTGAATGATTATCTACTGAATTCTTATGTCTATTCTCTTCTCCCCCCACTTCCCACACACCTCACCTGCCTGCCCCACCTCCCTTCATCTTAGTGCTCTTGGCTGGGATGCTGAAGGCTATGACTTGCTCCAGAAATATTAGGCATTTGAAGAATGGTTATTTCTGTGAAGTTTTCTCTTAGCCAAATCTAAAGCTTTTTTTCCCTCTCTCTACTATCCCATCCCCTCTAAAACAAGAAAGACCCCAAGTTAACTTTTTGAATAAAACAAATCATAAGAATGACTCACTTTGGCATGATTCTATTCCCCAATGAGAATTAATCCTAGACCTAGAGCAATGAATGCTAGGATTTTGCATTTAAAATATGATTATGGTTTAATGAAATTCATTTAGAAAGAATCCATGACATTTATGGCACATGTATCTATGTATTTAATATATCACTGATCTTTTAAAAGTCAGCTGCTTGACCTATATTTTGCCTCTGATTACTTTTCTAAATCTCTAGTAATCTCCAAAAACATTTAGAGATTTCCATACTTTTAGAGTTTTTCTCCTTTAATAATCCCCACATATCTCTGAATTTTGCTCTGTGTAAAGATTCTCTGGGGTGATCTGGATTTTGTACAATAGATAATAGAAGCAATACAAGAACAAATATAACAACAACAACAATAATGATGATGAGGATGATGAAGCAGCAACACAAGAGCAAACAACTGGGGTCATTGGTTATTGTTGGAAATCCTTACTTTTAATAAATTTATCAGAGCTTATACTTCCCTTGAAGTAAGGAGCTCTTAATAGCTTTATTTACCTTCCAGAAGAATATAGCCAGAGATTGTCTTATTTTCCTTAATTTGGTCTTTGTAGATCTTCTTTAACCCATTCAGGTCTGGACTGGGGCTCCCTGATCAAGCATGGTGGACTTTGTAGGAAAACAGAAGAAGTGGAGGGAGGGGTAGGAGAGACAGTTTTTGGATGTCTGAGCAACTTTTGCAAGCAAGAGCTTATTTGATATGTTCAATAGGATTCAGATTATGTAGAAAACAATACTATATCTAGAAAAAAAAAGATTGATGATAATCTTTGGATGCTGGGATTACAACTGACTGTTTTTTTTCCTTTTCATTCTTCTGAATTTTCCCAGGTTTTTACAGTGACCATGTATTACTATTTCAAGTACTGTAATTTGAAAGAAAGAAAGAAACCTACTTTGCCTGGCATTAGAGTCTTCTCCTCAAGGACCTAATCTTAATAGATGAATCACAAATCTTACCAGTTGCATAGAATAATAGTTAAGGAAAAAAAAAACGAAAACAAACGAAATATCTCTCCTTGTTAGGCCCAGGGCAGTTCAGCAAACAAAAGACTGTCCGAGGGTTTGGTGCATGCTATGAGCATGTGGTCTGTGCGTGGGCCCCTGCCACACTGCTTCTACTCAAACGAATTAAGGGAAGATTGCACTGCATTTGGTATTTTAACTTTGTCTTCTTTCTTTTCTCCTTCCCCTTCCTCCTCCTCCCTTCTCCCCTCTTCTCCTCTCTCAAGGCCTCTCCCACCTCATGATGAGTGAACAAGGTAGGTGCCTTGCATTTGTGCCCTGCCGCTGCCCGAGCTGCTTGCCTTTGTGCCTTTGGCTGGTCACTCCAAGCCTCCGCACTGGCAGGCCATTGCCTGTACTTCCTGGTGTGGGCCAGGCTGGAGGCAGGGCTGCCCTCCTATTGGGGGCACTTTGCCTGATGCATCCTAGTGTCCCACCCGCTCCTCCCCCTGGCTTCTCCATTCTCCGCCACCATTTGTCATCCCAGGCGCTGGCCCTGCTGGGCGGCCTCCAAGAGGGAAGCATGAAACAAGGCATGACGCGTCAATAATGGGGGTGAATGAAGCTAATTTCAGAGCAACCAGGCGGTTAACTTCCTCCTGCTCCTCCTCAGGCCCCAGGCTGGGCCCAAGGTTGGGGGAGAGGAGCTGGGCTTCTCCCTGAATTTCACTCTGGCTAAAGGTTTGCTTTTTGTCTTCCCCTCCATTCCATTGCCCATCTTAATGACGTTTTGCATCCCCCAGTTAAAGGAAGCCTTTGGGGATTTGACTGTTTTCAGTTTCATATAAAAGCAAAAATCACCGAAAGAACATGCTAATGTCCTCATGGCAGGATTCTAACTCATTATACACCCTGAAGAAAGCTGCATATAAAGATCTGTGAATTCAGCATCTGCAACCTAAAATATTCAAATATTCAGGGAATGAACTGTGCAGGAAATTCAGCTCCACTAAGCACGGGGTGGACTATGAATGAAGCCTTTTTCTCCTAAATAAAAATTTTCCACATTATCAGCCCAAATCAGGATTTTGAGAACTGAGCTTACTTGAAAGTGTCTTTTCCTTCATTGTGCAATTGCAACTATTGTGTTTCTTTGGAGCTTTGGGATGATTACAAGATTGGTGTACCTGCCTTGCCCCATCACCAAAAGACTGTACTTTTATTTTTTTTGTCTGTTTCTCTTCAAAATACACATGGGACCTACTGCTTCTTTTGGAGGGTCAAAGAAAGGAGTAAAGGGGGGTACCTCCAAATATTCCTGTTTTCCTTGGTTTTAGGGGAAGAGTAGGTAGCACTATTCCCCTGTTCCATTATATCAGATCCACCAGATAGTGGTGCTGTATAGAGAAGCATGATCAGATTAAGGAAGCCCCCATGGCTAAAAGAAGATTGTTTATGCATCCAGGTAGCTATGAGCAGTCCAGAGCATCCAGCACTGATAAGGCAGGTTAAGGAGGAAGCCTGCAGATATCAAAGAATAGAGCAGAGGGTGGGGGTCAGGCGAGTTCACCAGGGTTAGATGGGGCTCTGGAAGAGGCTGGGATGAACCTATCTGTTCTCGTAGGTGAGTGAGAGAAGCAGGTGCCAGAAGCAAGTAGCTGTAGAAGGAGTATGAGAAGGGGATGTGTCTGATGTTGACCTAGCGTCTGGGTAGTTTGAGAGTTAAGCACTTCTTTATGAGGACAAAGGAACTGAGCCCCGTGAATTGCTGGAATTTGATGACCCAACTTTGGTGACAAGTTATACTAGGAAAAGCAGGCCTTCAGAGTCCTGATCACAAGACCTTCTATTTTCTCCAATCTTATGCTCCCAGCTGCCCTGCAGGAGTTCTCCCAGCTTTTACAGGAGCTTGGAGTACTGTGTACATCAGATGGCTGATGTCATAGGGCAGAGTGTGGCAGATGGGACACGCTGATGAGGGCTTCTCTGGTCTTGATTTAGCTTATTCCAGATATAGTGATGCAGCGCAGGAAGGCTAAATTCCAATATTGGCATGAAAAGGATTTGGGTAACCTGTATTTTGCACCTTACCCTGTCTTTAAATGTACTTTTGTAGAAGATTCAGGCACAACCATGCCTAGGGGAGTAAGTCATATGTCTTCTAGAGGGAGAAAGAAATGATGATAAACATGGATTTTATGAATTGCTTTTTAGAGAGGTTTTCAAGAAAGGATGCAGAATTCTTCTGGGTGACTGGTGCTACTAAGATTTTAATTTGCTACTTGTGGTTTATTCTTTTTAAAACAACACTTTGACCACATTGCTCTTCCTCTCATTTCTTCCATTTCCCACTTCTGCACTTCAGACGATTATCTAAAAAACCAATGCTCTTTTTCCTACCAATATTCCTTGCCTTCTCTTTATTTCCTCACATAAAAAGAGGGGAGCTTCTGTCTGGTTCCCACTGAATCTCCAGAATTTGTTGCTGATGTCTGTAAATATGTGTGGGAATATTTATGAATGTTGTGTGTGCCTCACTGATACATGTGTGTTACAGTCTCGGTCCTCACAACCCACATTGATTTTGGAAAATACAAGAGTCTAGCTTCTTGGGGACTTTCCCTAACTTTGCTAGATTGGTTAAGTGCATGCAATTTCACATCCATGTGGCTGTGCTGGGTTTTGCATGCTGACTGTGTTATGTTTCTAAGGATGGGACAGAGAAGACATGAATGGGACGAAGCTCACACTCGGTGGAAGGGGCCCTGCTGGTCACCGTGCTCCCTGCCTGCTTGAGTTTCCCACCATGCACTCCTTTTGTGCTGCTTTCTCAGGGTGTTGCTGTGCTGCTGCTTTTACTGTCATGGGTGTTGTTATGTGTGTCACTCTCTGTGTGTCCACAGTGTGCTGACATTTCTCTCCTCTCTCTTGCTTTCTCTCGTCGCCTCCATGGTGGACACCATGCTTCCTCTCCTTAAATGGATCTTCTACCTCATTTCTGTAGGTAGAAGTAAAGGTAGAGATCACTTTATTTTTATCAGTATAACTATCAATCTGCCTTCCAAATTATTCATGTATGCCAGGGGAAATGTTGATTCTGATGGACACAGCCCAGATTTGAACTTAATCTGTTTAATAACAACTAAAAGAAAAGTTGTGACTATCATGTTTTGTCAATGTACTTTGTTTTTGGTGTCTGGGGATGGCTCGGAGTTGACTCAACTGTTTCTAGGTACAATGTGAGCCTTATGCTTGATGTCAGAGTGTTTCTAGCAGGAATAGGGGACTCTGGAAGTGGTCATACAGTGTGGAAAAGATGTATTTTACTTCGGTACTGAGTATTCTAAGATGCCCTCTCAGGAAAGTGTTTTGAGGAAATGGGGGAGGTGGGAGTGATGTACTCTCATTGCTATTATTTGAGAGTAACTGAATTTGGGGGAATATCAGGGAGGGAACATGATAAAGGAAGGGGAGAGGATTGGTGCATTGCCTGTACTTTTATTTAATTGGGAATTTGTGGGATATTTATTTATTGCTCTTTTTTTTTTCCCTCTGTGTTGTTTTTCAGTACTATATATGGAAGAGTTAGACTTTTCTGATAGGCTAAGAAGGGTGGGACTGGGGGTGTGTGAAAGAATCTAGGAATAAAAATGCATGACACTGTAAGGAGGAAGAGAAGAAAGAGGTAACCAGGATTTTAAATTACAAAGTCAGCCGTTTGCCAGGTGGGCAGGGAAGAGGACAGGCACTGAGCCGGTGGGTTTGCTCCAGCTCTCTGACATGTCTTTCCTTGCTTCACACCTTTGGGGAGCACAGCTCACTCATCCATTCCTAATCAAAGCTGTCAGAGACTTCAGCCTGGAGAACCTGGCTCACCAGCTCAAATTGGATTAGCTGTGTGGGAGTGAAGGGAGAGGTTAATTGATAAATTATAAACATGTATCTGCATCCACTTTTCCCCAATTCCTCCCCAACTCTCCATCTCCATCTCAGAGAAGCTGTATGTAGCAGCTTCCTTCCAAAATTGGCAAATAACAAAAGCAGGAGATGGGAATTCTGCTGTAAGATGTGGAAGAAAGGAGGGGCTGACAAGTTATTAAAAATGCTGTGAGCTGGTCATCTCTCATTTGAGTTTAATGTTTTCCGGATTTTTACAAAGTTATGTATGGATGCAGTTCAGTCCTTCCCGCTTTGGGGGTGGTTGTTTGCCTGTTGCTTTTATGCTACTCCCAGATGGTTCATTCTCAGGAATCTGCCATGGGGATCACTTACCCCATTGCTGGGTTGTGATCTTTGGGAAGGAAGTGGGTGGGAGACAGGGAGGGGGAAGAATAATGATTAGAGGGGTACCTCTGGGTGTACAGGCTACCAGTGATCTCCTCATATGCAAAGCCACTGATCTGCCCAGGACTCAGCCTTCCTGAAGTCCACGACGCTGTCCCTTGTCCCTTCTCCTATTGGCGTCTACAATGCATTCGAACCAGTGCATATCTGTTTCTCTTTTTTCCTGAATTCCTTATAATACCCCTTAAGATAGGTGTTTTAGAGTTTTTAGATTTTGCACACAAGTATTTTTCTTTCTCTGGGTCACTGCTGCTATCACGATGAGCAGCTGCTAGTGTTTATGGAGGGCTCCATGTGATGCGGGCATCATGCTAGGTGCTCTGTATGCCTCATCACACTTACTACAACTTGGATAACAAGGCTCAGAGAGTTAAATAACTGAAGGCATGTGGCTAGTAAGTGGGAATCGAACGCAGAATCTGAGCCCCTAACCACTGCTCTATACTGCCTCCCTTGGCTCCAAGAATGACCTCCGTGTATATGCCTCCTAGCTACCTCCTGGGCATTGATCAGTCTTCACTTACAGCCTGCCACTTTGCATTTGTTATAATACATGTCCATATAAATGTCACCTAGTCCTGTCACCTCATTATGTCCAAAGCCAGCCTTTGTACCATCTGTCTACCAACCAGCTTCCTTTTCTGATATCCCTATTTTTGTTAATGGACCCCCATCCTCCTTATCACTGAGGCTGGGCATCCAGAAATTGCTTGTTATCTCAGGCAGTCAGTTGAGAGCTTGTTGAGATTCTCCAGAATGTCTTTTCCATCTCTACAGTTAGCACCCTGCTCTGGTTCCTGGCTGGTACTTATAAGATCATTGCCCTACCCTAATTAGCCTCCCTATTCCTCTTGTCTTTCCTGTAACTGAGAACTGTATGAACTCTGCTTTCTATCAGTGGGCGATAGGATTAGCTACTCACTGCCAAAGCCTTCCCCAATGTGACCCTGTTTCCCTTGAATCTTCTCCCCTGTTCATCTTAGATGATAATTGCTGCTCTGACCAAACAGGATACCGAATAATCTTACTGACTTTCCTTGTCTCCTAGCTTTGCTTGTCTGTTTCTTTCCCCTTTAATAGTCCCTCCTCCCCTTTTTTTCTGACTATTGAAATCATACATAGAACTCATTACCTACCTAGTGCTATTCTTGAGTGCTCCATGGCAGAGCTGAACTCTCCCTCCACGTATCTCTCTAACAAGTTATGTTAAAGTTTTTCATGAATATGGCCATTCCCCTCTACTAGATTGCAGGTATGTTGAAGGCAAATGTATTCACCTGTTAAAAATGTCTAAATGTGTCTACTTTACTGTGTTGCATGTGGAAGGGACTAAAAATTCTTTAATCCTTCTTACCCTGCTATCAGTCATCTTGCTAAACCTGAAAATAAACAAACTTAAAAGTAAACTGGATCATGTAGCTCGAAAGCTTTTGATGGTTTCTCATTGTTTAGCTGTCCAAGGACCCTCCATGCTTTATGTTTTATGACACTGTAACCTACTCTTCATTATCACCTTTGCCAGCCCTCCAGTCCTCTAAAGCCCCCACCTGCCCTGTGTGAGTCCACACTGCATTTTCCTGCCTTTGGGCTTTTGCTGAAGCTCTGCCCTCTTTCATGAATGTCCTTAAATAGGCTTCTTCCTCTTATCATGCTTGGAAGTCTGAGCCTCCTAGATCTTTCAGACTTTGTGCTTGGGCTATAAAAGTCTGCACCAGACTGTGCCAGATTTACTCATGTGTTGTAGTCATTACGTCCGCACAAAAAAGGATGGAGGCTGTGTCTTGGTCATTAATGTCACCCATACTGCATGAACTCAGTGCTTGGTGTTTGATGAATGCTCCCAGACTTCAGTAATGTTTAACTGAACTAGAACAATTGGTTTTAGATATATGGGGAGGGATAGATTGGATTTGATTTTTCATCAGTGATGTTGTTAATGGGGTCATGCTACTCACTGACTGGCACTCCTTGTCAGTACCTTCATTATCGCAACCCACTAGGCAATGGAGCCCCAAGGTTCATGCAATGAGACCAGAGACCAGATGTTCCAGCTCCGGTTTCCTCCCTTCTGTGTGTGCATGTGTCGAGGTGCAAGTGGTTACAGACTACAGAATAAAAATGGCAGAGGTCTGGGATTGATTCTTAGGAGCTTGGCAGAGAAAATAATAAATGTGCTTCAGATTTTGTCGTCCTTTAAAAGCTGAGTGACAAAACAGTAAACCCATAGTGCAAAGAATTGTGAAGTCAAATCTACAAAACTAAGTAGGATGTTTAGGCTGTAAGGATAGCCACTGCATTCAGGAGGCCACTAGGCAGCATACGGTCAAAAACAAATGAGACCAGAAGTGGCTAACCAGAAGAGTTCTGCAGCAAACCATACTGGTCAGCTTTTGGACTTAATTTTTACAGCCTTTGTTTAAGTGTTGGCTGTGTGTGTGGGGTCCCATCCCCTTTTTTCTCGTCCATTTGGGGGTTGCCTATTCTGGGCCAGGTGACCAAATACTTTCCCTTGCAACTGGACTTGAAGCAGGAGTTGCAGACTCAAATGCCTACAGTGGCCTGACATTATCTAGCGGCAAGGAAGATCCTGATGTAATTCAGGAAACAATCGGTGGTAGTGGGGACTCTGGCAAACTGGAGCCCATAGATCCTGTCAAAAGCACAGCCTTGACTCTGCTCCACTGATTGCTGCCATGCAAGAATGCAGGCCTCATGTCACCGGAGCCTCGAGGTGAGCCGGATGTGTTTTATAAAAGTGTCAGCTCATGGCTTTGTTTTCTTGCTGGGGACATGTGTGAGTACATATACACTGATGTACACGTATGTACCAAATAAATTAACCCATGAACCACGAGGTTTGACCTTTGACTTGAGAAAGAAGATGGAGTAAAGTATTTTTCCAAGATTTTTTCTGGATGTCAGTAGTGGGAGGCGGTCTCCAGAAGCACACTTAATTTCCTGTTTACCCCTAACACTGGCCAGGGTACTAGATATTCTTCTTATTCTTGGTGTGACTGCCAGTGCCAGAGCTTTGTGTTGGGTGAAACTGGTTTTGCTTGGTGGTGTGGGCCTGTGAAGGGAGGGTGTGTTGAATGCTGAGAATGACTGGGAAATGAGGTGAATCTTCAATTCTTCCTAAAACAGGGATGATTTTAAAATAATACAAGTGGCTGGAGGCATTAAATTCCTTTGTCCTTTAACTCTACTGAAGTCTTTAGTTACTGGACTAGATAGTTGACCCTACGATTTATTCTAGTCCTTTAGAATGAAGTGGCCCCCTTTGACTTATTTATATGTGTTTTTGCTGTGTGGATTTGATCACTGGCTTTCTGATGCTGAACAAAGCAACACTGGCCAAACTAGAAAGAGAGATAATCAAGCTACATGAACTTGAACATGATTTCATGCTGATCATATTTTGCTGGTAATAACATTAAGAAAGCTGATTTGAGGAGCTGAGGCCCCTCTTGTCCCTGCTAGGACTCGAGAGCCCTGCAAATAAGTTACTGCCTGATAGCCAACTGTTTATGTAAATTAGTAAATGTAATGCCAGATACTAATTATAAAAATAAACTCATCTGTGCTCTATAAATATCTAATTATAATAAAATGGGGCAATATTACATTTCTATCTCTTGTCTCATCTGTTTCTCATCCACTACTGATTTTTCCTCTTGACAATGAATAAAATCTCTTTTTTAAAAAAGAAGCCTATTTTCCATTGTTTTTTCTTCTAATGTTTTGAAAGTCTTTGGGGGGGATGGGGAAATAGACTTATTTTAAACATAAAATGTAAATTGCCTGATTTTAGCAGCTCTGTATTTTTGGCAGTGATGTTTTTAAAATGGGACTTTAAAATATGAAAAGATTTTTTTCTTTTCCTTGTTCAGAAATTTTTATTGGATATGAAGATGCTTTTTTGCACAATTGTTCTTTGGAACGTTTAAAAACTGCAAATGTGAACAGAGGATTTATTAATAAAATGTACAGTGTATCAACAGAATGTTTCAATTAAATTTCAATTGACAGAATATAAAATAAATTATTTCATAGATTTGTAAGCAACATGTCTGCTTCCTACTCAATTATCAATTTGGATTTATTGATAACTGATTGTGTATATATGTCTGTATATATAAATATCATAAAACACTTTTTTCTCTAAGGTATGAAGAGCAAACTTTTGTATAGGCCTTCCTTTGCTCATTAAATCAAGTTGGTTAATCTTAGGGGATATATAATTTTAACTATATGAATACACATATAGACTTGACTTTGATAGCATCTACAGGTAAAGGGTGTTTTGAATTAAATTGTACTATCTTTATGACATATCTCATTTATAAAGAATTCAAAAGAATTGCCTGATGGAAAAACATTTCAAATAATAAGAGGACAAGCACAGTACATTTCCTTATGTGCTTAGGTGCGTATATGCCGTGGTCTATTTCTCAGGTGTGTAGGGAACTGTCTGTGTGTCTGGGTGTCGGTACATTTTGCAAGTATGTATTAATAAGTTCATGCTGGTATATCATGTTCTCATAAGTTGTTTCCATTTGCAGGTGTACTGAAAATAATAGATAACAGGGTGATATGTATCTGAATTTAGCAGACTCTCTGCTTGAGCATTAAAAAAGCAATGTTTACTCAGCATTCAAGCATTGATGGAGACCCGAGGATCTGCTAGATGCTAACAACACAGGGATAAGGGATGTGCTCTGTGCTCCTGGCCCTCTGATACCTTGCCAATGATAGACGAGGGGAGTTTGCAAACGGCTTGTAAACAAGCACTTCTTCTACAGTAAAACAAGGCTAAATATTTCTATTTTTAATTAATTAATTTTTTTGTGGTTACCGGGGGTCGACCTCAGGACCTCGTGCACCAGCAGGCGCCCGTGCCGCTGAGCGATATCACCGGCCCCTTTTTCGTATGTGGGTTCCGGGAGTCAAACTCGGGCCCTCGCGCTTGCCAGGCAGGCGCTTACGCCGCTGAGCCATCTCACCGGCCCCTATTTTTAATTTATTAACAGTTTTAACATTAATTTTTTATTTTAAAGACAAACTGTTAGAAAATAATGCATTTAGTCAAATCACCAACCCTCTAAATTCTCAGGATCATAGAAGAGAATTTGCTTTGTGCGTGAACATGGAGGGGATTTTCCTGTTGTTCACTGCTTATTTATCTTTGCTGGGAGATAGCATATAAAATATGAAGTGTATAAAATGCATGCTGTTACATATGCAGCTGAAATTTTAAAAATCTATACTTACCCATGTAAATACCATTCAGACTGAGATACGAACTTCCTGCCACTTAGTTTTAATATATACATTCATTCTTCCTTGAAACCTTGTATATTCATGAAATAATCAACAGGCAGGTTCTAGCTTGCTTTTGCTTGCAGTAAGAAGGGTTAACCTTGTGAGAGAGTGAGGCATTGTGGCTTTCACTGTGTGTAAATAGAGGCAAAAATGTTGCCCTCTTGTGAGGGAGCTTTGCCCTGTGTTTGATGCTCAGGTTTCCCTTTGCACAAAGAGAATGTTTAGTTGATATCACCGGGTTTTCCTCCTTTTTTCCTTAGGCACTTAGTGGTGAGTAGAACAGCAGAGGTGGAAAAAACCATATGCTTCGTAAAAAGCCAGACTAACAACACTTTCTGATGGAGGTCTGAATTCAAAAGTGCCGCATCTTTCATTAAAATTCACACGTAAAGTAAGGGCAGGCGCAGTGACATGAAAGCTAATGCAATTTGCACATCTTGACATAATAGCAATCACAAGAAACTGGAGATCCCAGATGGCAGCTTGGCCTTTGCCATCCTCATAATAAGCTACTAACTGCTCACTATTTCACTCGTGCGGGCAAGTTAATTTACTGTTGACTCTTAAAGAGATACTGCTCACTTCCCCCCAACCCACACAAAACAGAGCCCTTCCACCTGGCGCTTTGAAAAGTGCTTCCGCACTGGTTGGAAGCTTTCCAGCAAATTGTATCAATGAAGGCAAGTATTGGGGTGAAAAATGTTGCTTAATAAACAATATTTCTTTTTTTTATGGGTAGTTTTAAAAAATTCATTGACTAAGGATCCATTGTGTGTGCATGTGTGTGTAAGAGCAGTAGATATAGCGGCCAATACAAGGGGAAAATCTGAAATTTGGAGCCTGTGTGAGAGTGAAAGAACAGCTGCCTTTTAAATGGTTGCTAATTCTGACAATTAATGCTGCTTTGTGAGTGTGTGATTTTCTGTGGTAGCTGTTAGGAGGGAGGATGGTGTGTAATAGCTCATTTCCTAAGCTTTATGGTAATGCCACAGAGTGAAGACCACAGCACTGAAAGAGACCTGAGCCCTCGTGCTCTGGAGCCTGTTTCAATGAAAACCACAAGGCATGCTTTTTCTCTGTACTTTGACTTCCTTAGGATGATTTTATATATTTTAGCACAGGCACGGTTATTAAACGAATGATGTGCAAGTGGGTTTGGATACCTCAGGAACGAGGGTTTGGAACAGAGCCTTGTTTGTAAAGAGCTGTCTGCCAATCAAAATATTTATTTAAAGATAAACTAATGACTGTGCCTTGCAAATGCCTACAGATCCATTATTGAAATGAGAGTCAATACTTTGGCTTGATACTGTCCTAAAATAAGTTTCAAACCTCAAATGCATTGTGTGTTTGTGTGCATTATACATCTCCCAAAACAAAATAAAATATATACCAAATAATAAGCAAATGTAGGAATATATGTCAACCCATTTTCTTGAAATATTTAACCTGAATTTGTTACTGGTTACTGTAGTCATCTGTTCCTTGTTGGTGTTAAGAATTGCAAAATACCTTAATATATACATTTTCATATATATATATATATATAAAATATATAAATATATATAATATATATTAAAAATATATAAATATATATATAAAATCACATCCTCCCATTATTCATGTTATCCATGAGCATGAACTTGATAATGTGAGTTTTGTACTCCAATATCATACCTATAATGGTTTGTGTATTACACAGTTCATGCTTATTAAATGAAAATTTATTAAATCCAATTATTTCCTTATTAACTGGAGACATTTTAAGTGTTAGTATTTCTTTGAAATTAGTGTATCATCTGGTTTCAAAATAGCCCCAAGGAAAAATATAAGTGCATGTGAATCTGGGGGGAGTTTTATCATTTTTTAGGAGTTGACATTATATGGTATGTTTTGGCAGATTGTTATCTTTGGAAAGAATTTTGGGAAATGCAAGCATTTCAAGAAAAAAAGTACTGCGAAAAATAAGTCCTGAAAACACAGGTTTAAACCAAATGATGCAGGTTTCTCGACTGTGGGTCATCTCAGAGCCTTTGTTACAACAATGCAAATTATAAACCTCCAGGAAGGAAAATGTACTTTTCACAGTTACCCAAATTTATTTGACATGAAATTCTTTTCTGTAATTTTCATTTTGGACAAGAATAGCTAGAATTAAATCTAGTGTTCAGTTGAAAAACTTTGGACAAGATAATTCTAAAGTCCTTTCCAAGTCTAATATTATAAACCTTAATGCCTCTAGAATTTGAAGGAAGCTTTTGGATTGGCTTCACTCAAGAGTGCTTTTAACTACATTTTCTGTTTTGATTGGGAATAGTTTTTGGATGGGTTCATTTCAATAGGGAAATTACTGCTTCCTGGTAAAACGCATAACACAGATTTAAAACAACTGCAGTTTTAGACACTAGTCTTGTTAAAACACTTCCAACTTATATTACCTAAGTACTTAAATGGATATCCATATAGTGTGTGTAAACAGTGCTTCTGATAATGGCCTGCTTAGCTCCAGGAAGAGCTGATGTAAGCTCAGCGTAAGATATGAAAATCACAAGAGTGTTACATAGTCATATTTGCTTTGAAGTTTGGAGCAGCTTAATAATCATCATGGTTATTTCTCCACTGTATATATAAGGTTATTCATCCTATAACTCTGAAGAGTTTATCTGTGAACATTTTTGTTTGTTTGTTTTTTTCCCCAGACAATGAAACTGTAGGTAAAAGAATTGCTTTCTGGTAAGAATTGTACTTTATTTAGAAAACATTGGCTGGAGAAGGATTGTGGGCTTTCTTAGTGCACAGCTGAGGTCTTTGACCTACTTATGTGTCTGTTTAGTATGACGTGGCTGCCACTGATCCATTTCTAGTAGATCATTTGCCTGGGGCTGTTTATCTGGTCATGGGGATGTAGTTTGCTGATCCGGCGATACTCTCCCGATATCCCCAAGTGGCCAATAATAGGCACTTACAAATGCTTTGGTCAACATGGTGATGGGTAGAGGTGAGCTGGTTCTAAACTAATCCATATGGCAGTTAAACCCAGAACATCAGATATCCAGGTATGAATAATTCTCAATGTGGAGAACTAGTTCATGGTGCTGGGGAAGAAAACATTGTGTATTAGAGCGCTGATATTAGTATTTGACACAAGCTGTATAAACTTATTAAATTTCATTATCCTAACAATGGGAACAGTAATACTACCCACTTCACAGGACTGCCAGGAGGATCCAATGAGATATTATATAAAAAGGGCTTATGTTGAACCGTGGCTCTAACATAAATAAACATTAGTTTAGTAGTCATAAACATTCATTATCATCATCAGAAATACATCTTGTTAATATCAATATCACTCCTGAGGTTTGGGAACTTTGAATATATTATTCAATATTTTTGAGCTTTCATGTCTTTACCTGTAAAATGTCTACTTGGTAGGTTTGCTGTGGGTAACAGATGATAAAATGCAGGTGAAAATGCCATGCAAATCAAAGTATCATTATACACTGTTAAAGAATTAGTAGTCCATTGGAATATAAACTCCACAGTTTTATTCATCACAGTATACCTAGTTCCTATAACAGTTTCTGCTTTATCATAGAAATTACTCAGGATCAAATTGTGTAGTGCTAATAAACACAAAGGAAGAGGAGGAGTAGTAATCCCCGATAATGTTGTTGAAGAGTTCAGCACCATGAACAGCTCAGCCTCCTTGCGACCTCTCTTATGCTTTCAGTAGAAGGTCTTCGGACATCTGTGTTGCAAAAGAGAGCCATTGACCTCTTCCTTTAGAGTTTTCCACCCTAAAAGAAGAAATCCTGATCAAACTTGGTGGTTCTCTTAGGTCTTTGATAGATGTGTTTGCTCTTTTGTGTAGAAAAAGAGCTACGGGATTTCCTTACATACTTGATAGAAATCTATGAGCCATGAAGAAAACAAAAACATTTGGTTAACAGTTACTTTAAAAAAATGCTGATCCACTGTCTCAGATCTTAGAAGCATATAATTTCAGAGCTCAGAGGAGGCTTGGAATCCCTTTAGCCCATTGCCCTGTAATTTTGTGGATGACAAAACATGCTGAGAAGGCATGAGTGACGTGTTTGTCACACTGTTAGTTTGTAGTGCAGTAAGGACTTGGACCAGACTTTCTGACTCCCGGTACTGTTTTCTTTCCTCTCCCACCGAATGGTCACTAGGACTTATCTTCACTGTTGAGTGCTATTTGTATAGATCACTCACAGACTGCTGAGACCATTATTGATCATGTCATGTAAGTGAGATTCTGGAAATACCACTATATGAACTTTCTAAATAAAGTTCTCCCTTAAGTCCTTAACTGACTGAGAACTGATCCAACCTCAGCTTTCAAATTGGCCAGTAAGTTTCTCTGAGTTTCAGGATTTTAGGATGCTTTATGCTTCTTATGAACTTGCCCTGTTGGCTGCCTTTGTCTTGGCTAAAGTAAGATGGTGACACTCATTGTCTTTAAAAAATTTTTATACTCATTTTTCTTTTTGTTGTCCCATGTTGACTGTTTCTAATAGAGCACATGCATGTTGAATGCAATAAAGATGTGCTGTGAGGATATTCACTGGGGACCGATTTTCTAAACCATTGCTTAATAGTTTTTCCCATTTCCTTTCTGCTAATAAGAACAGTTGTTATTTATTTTATTTTATTTTTTGGGAACTGGGAATTGAACTCAGGACCTTGTGCTTGCCAGACAGGTGCTGTGCTGCTGAGCTATATCCCTGGGCCCTAGTTGTCATTTTATTTACAAGGTTTTAAATAAAAAGGAGGGCCGGTGAGATGGCTCAGTGGTGTAAGTGCCTGCCTGGCAAGCGCGAGGGCCCAAGTTCGACTCCTGGAACCCACATATGAAAAAAGGGCTGGTGATATCGCTCAGCGGCACGGGCGCCTGCTGGCGCGCGAGGTCCTGAGGTCGACCCCCGGTACCCACAAAAAAATAAATAAATAAAAAGGAAATTTTTTTTCTCAAGTGAGAATATATGTGTCTTTAAGCTAATATCATTCCTTTGTTTTCTTGTAAAAATAATTTTCTCTTTCAGGGTTCCACCATGTGTCTGATAGATTAAGTGCAAGTTCTTCCGTGAGGCAACTTTGGGGAATGTTGATCACTGCATGAAATTGGTTCTTAAATTGTTGCAAAATTGTCTTCCTTCATACTGTTTTGATCATAAGAGCTCTCAAGTGTCAAAGTCATCTGGAGAACTAGATAGATCAAATGCATGAGCACTAAGCTTTTTTTTTTCCAGGAGAGAATAAATAAATGTATTTTGTACTATGTGCTTAGCCTCTGATAGTGATTTGTTAAAAGGAAAAAGGAAAGGCAATAGTATTAAATATTTATAAGAGTGATTTAGTTCTATTATCTTGTGCTCTGCACCCTTGTTTAATAGTAAAATCAGCTACTGTTGAAATAAATGCCATTAAACCAGTGGTAGTGTGAAGGTCACTGGGCAAGGTCAAAGTAATTTGTGGAATATAGTGATTTTTATCGACTTTCCAAATCTCTTCCTGTTTTTGGTCAGCTTCCCTCCAAAAATAATAGGAAAAAGTACATTTGAAGGTTTGTAATCTCACTCTCTCTCTCACGTCCATGCCTTTTTTGGGCAACCTGGTAGTTGAAGTCTTTCTTGCTTTCTTTTGTGTCCTCCATGCAGAGGACGGACACAGTCTGTTCTCCCCACAGGCGAACAGCTGCATTTCCACTTAGTGATTCCTCTGCTGCTCTTTGCTTGCCAGTTTGTTTTAGACAACTGGCACCTCTTGCTTCTCCAAAATGGTTTATCATGCCTAATGACCATTAAGTTTCCCTTCCATCCCTCCCCTTCCTATATAAAAGATTTATTTAACTTTATTTCTCATATCACTTAAAAGAAATTCCTGAATAGTTGCACAGCATTATTTTCATTTCACGGGCAGGAGAGTGGAGTCCAAAATTTACAAAATCAGTTACTGAACTACTGGCAAAACCAAGGTAAACCAAATTTTATTTGGCACTAAAGCCTAGGCCGATATTACCTATCATATCATCACTTCAGTTAATTTCACTGAACTTCAGTTTTCTCTTCTGTAAAATGGGGATGATCATAACGCCTTATTATAATATATATTTTTTTTGTGGGTACCGGGGGTTGAACTGAGGACCTCATGCGCCAGCAGGCACCCGTGCCGCTGAGCGATATGACCGGCCCTTTTCTCCTATGTGGGTCCTGGGGTCGAACTCAGGACCTCGCGCTTGCCAGGCAGGCGCTTATGCTGCTGAGCCATCTCACCAGCCCTTATAATATATTCTTAATACACATAAATAATATATACGGTATATTATAAATAATTATACTCTTTTACTTTGGGTAAAATTAAGATATATATGAGCTAACACATATTAAGTGTCTAATAGGATATCTGGCTCTACCTTAACAATTTTAATAAATATGTTCCCTTCCCCTCTTTTTAGAAAGAATACAATATAATTGAATTTGACAAGTAGTGAGCACAGGGAAAACACAAAATGAATAAAAATCATTCTTTGTTCTCAAATAGCTCACATTATATTAAAAGGAAAAACCCTGATATAATGAATTCAATTTTTTTTTCTTGTCTTTGGCTTGGTCTGTACCAAACGGTACTTAAAATATGAAAGCCTTTTTCTGGGGGTAGTTTTTTGTAGTGTCAAGGCATATTGACATTGCAGTGAGAGCGCCATGTGGCTTGTTTTCTTACTAGTCTGTATTTCATCCTAAAATCTAGAGAAGTAAGTTGAAAATGAGAAAATGAGAAAATAAATGAGAAAAAATGAGAAGAGTAAGTTGAAAAATGAAAATGAAAATGAAAAGAGGCCCAGGGAAGTAGGATGTGTATTAGGGTAAGCTAACCGCTAGGAGAAACAATTCCCCAAAGTTTCCCATTCACATAACAGTTTGCAGAGCAGATCGGTAGGTGGTGGAGTGGGGAATCTCCACTCCACACAGTCATTCAGGAACCAGGTACTTCCCATCCTGTAGCTCTGTAGTTTTGCCATTTTCTAGAGCATTGTCCTTCTGTGTGGTCAACAGCCAAATGAGGAGAGAGAACCTGGGGACCCTGTCCCCCAAGCCAGGAATTAATGTGCTTCACTTACTATTGGCCAGAGCTCAATCATATGATTGTATCCAATTGCAAAGAAGCTGGAGAATATAATTTATCTTTGTGCCCAGGAGGAAGGGGAAAGAAGTTTGGTGGGTACACTGTCCGTCTGCACCCCAGTGGATGAGCTGTGTTCTGTTCTTATATCAACTTGTATCATGCTCACAGTTTTGCAAACAAATGAATAAAATATTTCCATGAGACAGAGGACCACTCCCATACCTTTTTCTGTAATATGCATGCATATGTATTTAATTTAAAATAAAACTCTTCAGAGTTGCAATAATGTCTCTCTAATTTATAAGAATCAACCAGGGAACTCATGAATCTCTAGACTTTGGTTCCTGGTTCAGAACAACGGAGTCTTCAGTGGTAAATTATTCTTAGGATTAAATAAATTTGAGGCACATTGTGATATAGAAAATTCTAAGAAGTAAAGTGAACCAAAGAGGAATCGTATGAGACTTTGCTAAAAGTATTTTATCAGCTAGGTCTGGTAATGTAATCTCAGCTACTTGGGAAGCTGAGCAGGAAGATCACAAGTTCCAGCCAAACCTGGGCAATTTAGTGCAATCACATCTCAGACTATAAAGTAGAGCCAGTGTGATATTGCACTCCTGTAATGACAACACTTAGGAGGCTGAGGCGGGAGGATCACTGTGAGTTTGAGTCCATCCTGGGCTATGTAGTGAGTTTAAGGCTAGCCTGAACTACATAGTAAGAAACTGTCTCAAACAGGGGGCTGGGGGGTGGGGGATAGAAAGAGAGAGACAGGGTTAGATTTGCTTAGTGGTAGAGTGCCCCTGGGTTTGATCCCCAGTACCATATATACACAAAGTATTTTATTGTATTTTATATGGTTTCAAACAAGTTTCATATTTATCTTAGCTTATATACCTATTTGTTATACGTGGATTTTTGTTTTAAGGGATTTACTATCATATCCATCAACCAAAAGCTAGAAGTGTGCTTGGAATCTTAGCCTGAGTTGATGGAGTGGGACCAAATGCCCAATCCAGTAGGATTTTGTTTTATTCTGATCACTGGATAAAAACATCTCGGCATCTTTTCCTCTTCATCACCTAACCAGGAACACTCTTGAATAAGAGAATTTTCTGTTGCATTTAAGACAATAAGGGCTCATATTTGATAGGTTTACTTATTACTTGGAACTGACTTGTAAATAGTTAACTTATGGCAACCCATTTTAGTTTTTAGGTTTATCTTACTCTATTGTATGTAGAAGAACGATTTAAACCATGATAATTTGAAACGAACCTCAGAGAGAGAGGTTGGCTGCTTTGTACTTCTGGAATGGACGTCAGAGCTAGAATAATTCTGGGTTTGTGAATTTTTCTTTTTCCTTTCTCCCATTTTATCTGTCTCTCTGTGCAAGTCTATGATTACTATTGAATTTTTTCCTAAATGCCAGCAATTATCTCACAGGTGGAGGGATTAGGAAAGAGCTAAGAGAATTGCACTGGGATTAGAATGAAGTCTCCCCCTCCCCCTTTTAAATCTAGTGACAGAAGGGATGAGGACTTGGAGGGGGGCAGGCAGAACTGTGGAGGGGAGGGAGGACAGTTTGCTTCTGATATTTAAATTCCTAGATGGAATGAAGGAAGAAACTCCTAATGAAAGAAAGAGGAATTAAAAAACCTAAACTGGCTTGGGGTTATTTTTCCAGGGAACTGGGGGGACAGAGGGCAGGGCAGCCACTTTCTTGTGTTCCTGCAACTTATTTAACCTCCTTATCTGAGAGGCTATAGTCTCTTGTTGTTATTGGTTTTTTCTTCTTGTTTTTTATTTTGGTCTGACAATTTATTTTGGGAGAAGAAGGCAGCAGCTGGAGGGTCTAATATATGCTGAGTCCAAGAGAATTTTGGTGAGACATTATCTTTCTTCCCAGGAAAGAATGATTTATTTACCTGATCTGTCTGTCACTTAGGATGCTTTCAGCTGCAAATAACAGAACTTTCAACTCAACTGCCTTAAATAATGAAGGGAATTTATGGATCAGTTCCTTAAAAAGTCCAGGAATTCAAATGATACAATGAGGACCTAGGGTCTTTCTATTCCCATTTCTTGGCTTTATTTGCCAAGGTGTCACCTTACCTCCCTTGTGATCTAAGACAACTGATGGCTATTCCCAGAGTGATTTGCTTTTTGGTTCATGTACATTGTTTTCTTGTCCTGTATCAGGGTTCTTCAGAGAAACTGAACCAATAGGAGATTACATGTATATGGTGATTTATTAGGAGGAATTAACTTGGGCTATCATGGAGGCTGGGAAGTCCTATGATCTGCCATCTGCAAGCTGGAGTGAAAGCCAGAGGTGTAGTTTCAGCCCTAAGGTCTGAGAACTGGTGGTGTAAATCCCAGTGAGAGGGCAGGGGAAGACCAAGTGATGTCCCAGCTTAAGCAATCAGGGAGAGACAGCAGATTTCCTTTTTTTCCTATTTTTGTTATTCAGACCGTAAATGGTTTGGATGCTGCCCACCGGCACTGGGGGAGGGCAATCTGCTTTACTCAGTCCACTGATTCAAATGCTAATCTCATCCAAAACATCCTCACAGACACACTAGAATAATGCTTAATCTGGGCAACCCATGGCACAATGAAGTTGGCACAAAAATTAGGTATCACAAGTCCACCTGTTTTCAACTTGACCTTCATATGCATCTCCTTAAACTATACTTAATCTCTAAATAAAGACGATAGTAAGGTCTCAATTCCACCTAACGTGATCCATCTATCCTGGGTACTATTAAAAATGCGCAAACCCTTTCCCCAGAGGGGTAAGTTCCTTGGGTGATGTTAACTCTTCTTGATATCCTATAACTGAAATATTATGATGTAAAATTAACATTACTTAAATGTAATGGAGTCAGTACGTTTCATGTTAAAAGAATGAAATGAAGACATTTACTACACACATACACACACCAATATATTCATGACAAAATAAGGAAATAGTCATGATAATTATTCCTGGAGATGGTCTTACAATCATAGCTGATGTTTATTACTACCTTCTTCCACTGCCCATTCTATATTCCCTTTGCAAGTGTATCAGCTGGTTGTGGTTGTCTACCTGGTGAGGTGACCCAAACCTTCAGTCCTGGAAGGTCTGGACCATTAGTAATCCTGCCTCGCTTGGGTTGTTGTAGTCTTCCATCAATCTTAATAACAGGGCAAGGTAATATAAGAGATGCCCTAAGAGATATCCTAGCTCTGTCTCTAAACTTGCTCTTCCTTATGTCCACTGTGAAGTAGTAGTCCAATTTCCTCCTGTTAATAGCCCAGGATCAATAACCCAGTCAGCATGGTAACTTTTCTCACCCAGTCAACAAAAGTCTTGGGACTTCAAATTAATAAGACCAACTTCAGTGACATCTTTACCTCTGAACAAATCACTGTTACCTGGGGGATGGGTTTTGCTGATTTTTTCAGATTTGAGTCACATACGCAAACTCTAGGATTATCAGAAAGAGTTGGCTTTTCCTATAGCACATGGGATGCAGTGAGAGGCTGGATATTTTACCCCAAATTTTAGAGAAATGAATGTTGAATACCAAATCCAACTACACCTGTATAAAGTAATTAAAAAAACATGAAGCCAAGGCCCACTATGTTCTTAATAAGGAATCAGGTAATCTTGTCCTCACCATCTGGCCCTCAGGAGATGCTATTCCATGAGAAGGAGATGTCAGTGAGGGGCCCTTTAAATCAGTAGAGGCTCCATTTGGCAGCAGATAAGTACGAGAGGAAGGCTGTGGGTATCCTGGCATCTGTGTCAGCAGGGAATCAGCATCTTTGGATCTTTGTTCATTGATGTGAAGAGGCAGGGAGTGGAGCTAGTGCTAACCCTTACTTGTTTCCAGTGGAAATTGCACTGATGGAGTCTTTTCCTTCTGCCTTGATCCCAGAGCCCCACTTCGGTCACCTGACATGGGTTGCTATTGATGGGTGACTGAGTGGGACAGCCCTCTAGTCTCGAGAGTGTTTTTTAACAGAGTGACTCTCAGTAAATACCTCTTTCTCAAATGCCTGGCCTCATTCATGGTGTCTTTCTTTTTAGCTGTTGCTTAATCAGCTGCTGCCCCTTTGTACACTGACCTAATTCCCAGCCACGCATTCCACTTAGGCTTTTGAGGCAGCACCTGCCCAGTGTTGCTGCTGGTGTTAGCTCCACCTTGACTTGTGGCCGCTGCTCTTATACACCTGCCTCACCCACAGGTACAGCAGAGACTTTTCACCAGAGGGGTGGCTGGTATGGTGGGTATAACAGAATGTGCTGATTATATCCTCTAAATCAAACATCATTAGAGCAAAGAGCCCTCTTCTGTGGGCTGCTGTGTCTTAGCTGGTAGGTTGCACTTGACCTTCAACTGCCTTCTAGACCAGTGCTTCTCACATTTAATGTACGCATGAATCATCTGGACCTCTTGTTAAATGCAGGTTCTGAAGGGAGAAGGTAGGGGTGGAGCCTGAGATCCTGGATTTCTAACAAGTTCCCAAAGGATGCCCCTCATGTTGCTCATGTATGGACCAAACTTTGGAGGAGCAAGTCTTCAAGGCCATCACCTTGAATGATCTTGCATGTGAGCCCGGTTGCTGCCTTCTCTTTCTTTTAGTGAGTCAGAATGCACAGATCTGAAGGAGGACAGCACGCTCCTCTGGAAGTATATGACCGAGATGGAACTCAAATTCTTAGGAATTGGTGATTTCCTTCAGGTGCCTGGTGAAACTTAAGCTTTCTCCTCTGCCTTGGATGATAGAAGTCGGTTGCCAGTCTTTGCCTCTGCCTTCGTGTCCAAAGGGGCATGATGACGCTGGCTTACCTCCCGGAGTACGCTCAATGTAAGTCAAGGCATTTGCGATGAATGCACAGTGCTATCCCATCATTCCCACGGGGAGAGAAACATGGCAAGTAGCCTGTGCTTCTGACTCCACCAGATTCTTTTTCATGTTCCTAAAAGGGCCTGTTTCTGTAATCAGTCACCATGAGGACACATCTGAGGGTCTACATGATTTGCAAATTGCCCAGGGTAAGTTGTGTGTAGTTGTCAATAGGTAGTAACCTCATTGTGTCCCTGACCCAAGTCTCCTTGCCTTACACTCTGGAGGTTGCTATGGGCCTGGGCGTCCTGCAACAGTGATGGCAATATATGCTCTCATCAGCAGGGAGCTGGTGCTGGGGCTGCATCCCTGGATTTGGGGTATCCTATGGGTGTATGTCTTTCAGGTGTGTTCTAAGTATGCAGTGTTGGTCTGGCCTCCCTGTGTTCTGCTTAGTCTTATCTGATCTCGCTCTCCCTGTTTCCTGTCTGTATGATCCCCCATAAGAATCAGATCTGAACAAAAACTAGAGAAGAAAATGCTTAGGAGATATAACCTGTCTTTATAACAAAGCAGGATATTTTACTCTGTAGTTGACTCCACTGTTGTATTTGGACTAGAGGGAGGAAGAAAAGGAAAAAATATTGCTTAGAAGACTGCTGCTGGAGGAACACAAGTGAATTAGGGGGTTATTATTTCACAATTGGATGCCTGTGTCTGTACTGGGTAACTGGTTCATGACAAAGCTTGGCTCCAATTTCCAGCTGGCGATGGCTTGGATTGTGGTGTGTTTACCTGGTGTCTTCCAGGATTCTACATGAGCAGCTGTAAGGAGAGCTGGTTTTTAAGTCTGCTCTGAGAAAGGTTAAAGTGTGGCTCTTTGGGCTTCCATGGGGACTAATCCAGTAAAAAGAGAATCAGAGAAAACACACATCACTTGGGAAAGGGAGCCTTCAGCAGGATTTTGGTTGTTATTATAGTTACAAATGGAAGCGTTTGAAACTTAAATCTGAATTGAGGCATCCAGAGGAAAAACATAGAAGGAAATGAATTATTTATTCCCTCACTGGGGTCCTGGAAATGTGGAGTGGGCATTAATCTCCTTTGAACAGGAGCCTCTGGGCTGGGCTTGAAGTCCTCTGTGCGAGATCTGACCTTATCTGCTCCTGGCCGGACACCTCAGCTCCCATTAAATTGCCTTGAGAATAATCCAAATAAGACCCTTTACCTTGTTATTCAGAGGGAGAATGTGAATATTTACCTAGCATGTTGCCAGAGGAGTAGAAAGTGCTTGTGTCCGTGATTTCTTTTAATCCCGCAATTTCCCAGTAGATCTAAAGGGAGAGGAAAAGCAGAGGAAGAACTGATGATGCCAGGAGGATGGTCTATTGGGATTTGAGGATTCAGTACTGATTTTCTGTGCCTTGAGCAGGAGCTGAATATGTACCAGTTTGCTGAATCTGCACGATAATCCATTAAGCAGCTTCTATTGTCCCCATTTCACTGATGGGGAAATTGAGGTTTAAAGAGATTAAGTATCTCACCTACTATCACCCAGTAACCTTGCTGGGATTCAAGCCTTGAGTGCACTTCACACCCCCATCTTGAGCTCTTTGCTTTGCTGCTTTCCATCTGTCCCAAGCAAGTGGAGCCAATAAACACACTGCAAGACTTCACCATGACAAGCAATGGAGAAGTAAACAGTTGAGGGTTGCAAGCACCTGTAAAAAAACAGAACAAAAACCATTCTTTATAAAGAACTATTCTTTGTGCTTTTTTACTCTCCCCTCCTGTCACTCAGCTTCTTTCTGGGATCATAAATATTTGTATGTGTATATTCTACATCTCTCTCTTTCTCTTACTTTCATCTGCTCTTTAGAGAACACGAGCTTTATTGAAAAGATTCCCCTAAGGTTCTCTGTTAGATTTAGCTTATTCTTCTTGCTAAAACATTTCTAAGACAGTTGCCTAGAGCAAGTCACGGTAGTTGTACATGCTTTTTATATTTCCATCTTTAGTCATCAAGGTGGGGTCCCTTGTTTCATGGTAGAGAAGGAGGGGCTGGGTATATCTCTTCCTCAGATCATTTTGAAGTTGTGAGGTTGCTTAACCAGTGTGAACACAGGGATATGCTTAAAAGGGCCTTGTACCTTCATGGTCTATTTGGAGTTCAAACAGTTGGTGGTTCTCTTTCCAAACCCACTTGCTGGGTACCAGAGACTTGGAGATCATATTACTTGATAATCAAGAGCTACCTCCCTAATGGATACCTGAGCACAGATGAGGGAGGGCTCTGAAGGCTATATAGGGAGGGGACATCTGGTACACACTCTCTGCTTTCCACCTTCAATAAAATCAGAATCAAACTCCTGTTTCTTCTGTGCTTTTCATTCCTTCTACCATGCTACTTTCAGTCAACAGAGTGTACTTGTTCTTTTAATCAGATCTTGAATTTCACTGTAAACCAAAAAAAATTTTTATTGAACCTCTGTGAATTTTTACAGATATTGGGGCTACAGCATAAACGAGATAGACCTAGTCCTTGTCTTCTGCATGCTTAGGATTCTTTGGGGAAGACAGTTGTCCAATGTGCAATTGGGAAAGCCAAGTGTATTAGGGAAAAAAGGCAGAGCTTACTCAGGATACACTCCCTGGTTATTTGGAGAGGAGTTATCAGGACTCCTAGATTCAAATATTGTCCCCTTTCTCCTGCTGCTCTGTGAAAATGTGCTCTGGAGCCTATGTGCGCCAATGGATGTATTGCATTATGTTGTAGCCTTATTAAATTTCTCTTTGTTCTCTGATTGTGTCTGTCCTGTTACCTGACTTGATGTTCTATCTTCTATGGGATTGCAGACAAATCTTCACTAAGTTCCATATTCCATATGTTACTCTCCTGAGGGGAGAATTTTGATGGCCATCCCCTTTCCTTAGAGGATAAAGTCCCATCTCTTTATCCTGGCCTTCAGTACTCCAAAGTATGGCCAGACTTCAGCTCCTATTCCACTTACTGAGACTGCTAGAATAGACTTCGCTAATCCATGACCCTCACATATCCCAGGTGCAGCCTTATCTCTGGGTCTTGGTTCATGCTTCACCTTTTATCTTGGATATCTTCTCCATTTCTAGGCATGTGTTGAAATTTGATTTAATTTCATTTCCTCTGTGACATTTTGCCTATCTTAGCTCTCAGAATGCCATTATGTTTTCTCCCTGTATCAGTCAGTGATTTCTTTCTTTTTTTTTTTTTTTTTTAATGAGGGTACCAGGAGTCGAACTCAGGACCTCGCATTTGCCAGCAAGTGCTTGTGCCGCTGAGTGATATCACTGGCCCTTTTCTTTCCTTTTATTTGGGTACCGGGAGTCAAACTCAGGACCTCGTGCTTGCCAGGCAGGCGCTTGCACCATTGAGCCATCTCACTGGACCAGTCAGTGATTTCTTAACCTGTACTATTCCCCTCTAAAGTTTATGTCCCAGCCTGCATATTTCCCCAATCAGTCTATAAACTGTTAGAAGTTAGGCACCTCATCTTCTACTCTTCATGACCATTATAATACTCTATAGATAGATGCTTGATGATTATGGAATGGTAGGTTAGTTGTACAGACAGATACTTGATGGTTACGGATGATAGGTTAGTTGTTCAGATAGATGCTTTATGGTTATGATTGATAGGTTAGTTGTACAGATAGATGCTTGATGGTTATGGGATGGTAGGTTAGTTTTACAGATAGATGCTTGATGGTTATGGGATGATACTTTGGTTGTATAAGATCAACTAGTATTGCGCAGAGTTTAATACAATGCCAGGCATAACTACATAACTAAGGCATGGGAAATAGGAAAAGGACTCAAGGAATTAAAAAAATGAATTTAAAATTTTATGTCTTCCCAAATTTTACCCTACAAGCGTAATACAGGTAGTAATTTTGTTTTTGTGGAGAATAAGGTATAAAGTGGTAAGGGGCTATAGAAATAGAAAGTGCGGGTAGAGAGGAAAAATACAACAGGAGGCGTTTGAAAGGAAAGAAGACAAACCCCAAAATGGAGAGTCTGGCACATGGATTGAGGAGCTCTGAATTTCAGTCCTGACTGCGTTTCTGATCATGAAGCCTGGTAAGTCATAGCATGGCTGCAGCCTCATTTGTGGAGGGGGAGTTAGAACTCTGACTTGCCTGCCCCAGGTGTGCTGGGAGACCGAATGAAAGTACTTTTTAAATGGTAAAGTGCATTATGAATGGAAGGGAGTGGTGTTACTATAAACAGCATCATCATCATTTATCTTCTGAGTCCTCCCAAAGCCACACTGTGGCAGGGGAATAGATCAATGGATAGGTCCACTGTGACAGGCGAGAAGAGCCCAGACTGGAAGGAGCCTGTGGTTAGACTCTGCAGGCCCCACAGTAATGTGGCCTCTGTACAAATATTCTTATATCAGGGGGTGCTTCCCCAGGCCTAATAAAAATGGGGAAGGTGCATGGGCCCTGAGCTGGCCTGAGCCAAGTGCAAGTGGGAGCCCAGATCCACAGGCCTGACGATCACAAACAGTTACTGTAGTCAGGTTGTGGAATGTCAGTGTGAGTACTGGAGCTAGCAGACTCTGAGTTGTGATCCCAGTTACGTGCTTACCAGCCACGAGTACTTTCTCCAGATGTAACACTGAGCGCTTTATGGCCACAGTTTCACTTCATCCTTGCAACAACACTGGGAGCTGAATATATAATAGTTTGTAGTGTTATCCTGCTACAGATAAAGGGGCCAAGTTCAGGCTGTGGAGTTGAGTCCCAAGTGACCAGCTAGTGTGAAACAGGAGCTGGGATTGGAATCTAGGACTGAGCTCTTTGCTACTACGTTCAGCTGCCTTCAACCTCTTGGAGACTGAGTATTATCCATGTCTGGGGATAAACCTGCTTACCTTATTGGGTCTGAGAATCTGGTAGGAGGATGACGCTGAGGGACTGTGTCCACTGCAAAATATCTATGATATATGCAAATATTCCCAGCACCTACTACACACCCAGCATAGCCATGGGTGCGGCGGCCCTGTGAGGGATATGACAGTCAAGGTGCCCGCTTACACTGAGATATGTTCTAGCTATAATCTGCTAATAGAGGAGTTGTCAGAAAGTGGGGAGGAAAGGCAAAACAGAAAACACACACAGCAATCTAAGAATGTTTTTGTTTTCAGAAGAGGTCATGTTAATGGCCACTGCCCTTTAAATCCACCTTCATTCCCAAGTATAGATAACAAAGCCAAATTAACAGATGAAGGGATGTGGGAGATTTACGAAGACAGTTCAACAGAGAAGAGCAGAGAGTGCATATAAAAAAGGACAAATCATGTCAGGACATTATGATCACTCTAAAAAAGAAAATCACAGCTCTAGGAGGTGAGAAGTATGCAGTGGATGTAATATATCTAGGTTTTAGTAAAATCACTCGGAAGAGAAATTGCTTGAAATCTTGCCTGAGAAATTATTTCAAATTGGCCAGGGGAAAGCGATGTCACTCAGAATAAGAACTGGCTGGAAGATGGGAGTGAAGGGTGTAATGACAAATGGCCTTGGCTTTCAGGGTGTGATGGGGTCAGGTGAGAAGACCCAGTTTAGCCATCATCTCTTAATGATCTGAAAGAACAACTAAGCTCCTGGTAATGATGTTCATACGTGATGCTAAATTGGGAGGTGTCATGGTGATGGCTTTCGGAAGGAACCACAGTATCAGAGAACTGTATTTCAAGGTCAGGAGGCTGAGGCAGCAGGAACAATTGGGAAGGGTACAGGCAAGGACAAATGAGGAAAATTTTTTGAAGACAGTCTGCAAACATTGAGAGCTATGCATGATATATATCAGGACAGGAATGAGACAAAGGTCCAAGGTTGACCACTGATTTACTCTTCCAAGATGTGAGCTCACCACCGGAGTGATCAAGAAAAGCATATTTTGAGGAGTAGGAAGACTTCGGAGCTATGATGGGTACTTTGACAGCCATGGGCCTGTCCTGTAGGTTTGAGTCCCTTTCTCCCTCCTCAGTTTTATCATCTTAGAGGCAGAAACATTTTGCTTTTCAGAGTGTACCGACCTATTTGAAAGCTTGTACACACTGTACACATTTGTATTCTGCCACTACCAATTAATCTGTAAAGTGGGAAAAATCTTTACTTCAGGAATTTTATAAAGATTAGATAAATCTGATGTGCCAGCATCATGTCTTACACTGTAAGTGCTTGATAAGTATCAGCTATTGTTTTCATTAACATTTTTGTCATTGTCCTCAATTGGCCCATGTGCACATTCTGTACCTGCTGGAGTTTAATAGCTTAACCAGATAATAGTCTTTCTGGGTAAGATAAGGGAAGAAACATTCAGCGAACAATTTGAAAACTACTGATGAAGTAAAAAGAGCATAGAGCAGGGGGTGCAGAGTCCTTCCCAGGCTCTGCTATGGGTGACATTGACTAAGTCACCTCACCTCTCCACCCCTCTTTCCATATGCACAAACATCTGGGGATTTGACCGGATTGTTTCGGAAGTCTCTTATGTATTGGGAAGTTCAAAATTCTATACAAATATACAAAGTGAATTGAGGTTTGTGTTATTCAAGTTGTCATCTCAGAGCATAATTACTAGCACATCTCACTCTAGACCAATTCTCTATCATCAGTTACCACCTTGAGTACACTTTCAGCCCTGAAAATCCCTTATTCCAGGAATTCCCTTGGTCCTGTGCAAGTTAGAAAGATTGGGACAATTGCCAGATCCTAGTAGGAGCGTTGTGTCCAAATACACAGCTGCCTAGGGTGTGACTGATCAGAGTCGTGTTATTGGGGAAAAGCGTGCAGTGGAGGAGCCAAAGGCACGGGGACCAATAGAAAGGTTCCACATTGACCCGGGCACACTTCATGCCTTTACTGAGGGTTCTTGACTGCTTCCGGCCTTGACATGAGTTGAGAGTCATGCAGAAGGGTACCATTTCACAGGGTTAGATCATGAGGCTCCTCCATGGAAGAGTAAACTGAAAAGAAGAGTCAGTCTTGTTTTCCAGACTGGAAGGAATAATGTGTTCACTTCCGGGTTCCTCAGAGACTAGAATGGTGACAGGTTGAAGGATGCTGTGAGGGAGTCTTTCACATGATTGACGAGCTGGAGGAAATAACTGAAGAGAAGAAAAATAAAACAAGAAAGAGCCGTGCACAGAGTTGGGGTGCACATGTGTGCTGCAGGGTGAAAGAAGTTACTGGACCACCCAGGGAGAGAGAATGGGATGAGAATGGGAAACTTCCATGGCAATGCCTGCTGCCTTTGTTGATGGTTACCTTATTTATTACTGGTAGTTGCGGCTGTTTGGCAAATCTGTAATTAATTCATTTTTTTCACTCATTCAACAAATGTTTAGGAGGTGCCTACTCTATGCCTGCTGCTCTCGTAGGTCCTTGGTGTCCAGCAGTGAGCCAAGAAGCTGCTGCTCTCGGGGAGCTTGTGTTCTAGTGGAGGAGGCAGGCTGCGTGCTGTGGTGAGAAGTGCTGTGGGGAGCAGCATGGGGACCCTTCCTCACAGATTGAAGAAGTGAAAACACACTCAGGAGGATGGGGGTGAAGGTGGGGCAGTTGCAAGTCCAGCTGCTGTTTCATGCCAGTGAGGCAAATCAGCGGCAGTATCTGAGCCATGAAATGGCCAGTGCTTTTCTTCCACGTTCCAAATTCCCCAAGCATCTCCCTTAGGGTCCACTCTAAGCAGAAACACTCAAGATAGGGAATTCTGAAAGATATAGTTGAGCCTAGCCAAGATGACGCATTACGAAGCCACCACAGGGTGTGGGTGGGTGGGGCTCCTAAGAGACCAGGACAGAATTCCTCCTGAGACTTTCTGGATCAGTTGCGCAATGGACATGGGTGGCTCAGTTAAAGCTGTTTCTCAGGGTGGGGCCCTCTGGTCTTCCAGCAGATACTTAAGTGCTCAGGTGGGAACCAACAGGCAGGCGATTTGATTCATGTTCCCTAGGGTGGAAGACTTTAGTGGCATCAATCATCCTTAAGCACAGCATCAGATTCAGCTATTTGATGCAATAGAATTTGACTGGCATAATTAGTCTATGTAATAGAAATAAAAAATTAAATAAGAGCTTATCTCTGGGAAATAATAATTTTATTTTATTTTATTTTATTTTTTTTTTGTGGGTATCGGGGGTTGACCTCAGGACCTTGCATGCCAGCAGGCGCCTGTGCCGCTGAGCGATATCACCGGCCCTTTTTTCGTATGTGGGTTCCAGGAGTTGAACTCGGGCCCTCGCGCTTGCCAGGCAGGTGCTTACGCCGCTGAGCCATCTCACCAGCCCCCTGGGAAATAATAATTTTAAAAAAGCTAATGCAAGTGTGGAGGCAACTATCCAACTGAATTTGATCATCCATTTATTTAGTTACTCATTTCACAAATATTTGTGTTCAGCATAGGCTCATTTATGGGCTAATCAGGGAGATGATGCATAAATATCCACATCAATTCTTCTTCATGTCAAGAATTTTCCAGATATATAATTTTAATCCAATGTGTGTAAAAGTATGCACAGGCATGGAGATGCCACAAGACTAAGAATATAGGTCTCTGTAGGCAAAGCAGGTAGTTACTTACCTGCATATAGGATGATGTCCCCACTCTTGAAGAACTTACAGTGTAGTGGAGAAGTTGACATAGATACAAAGCAAAATGTGATATTTTAACTGTAGACTTGGGCTGCAGAGGACACACAGCAGGCGTTGGGGTGGGGATGGGGACAGGATTCAATCACATATTCTCCGTCACATCTTTGCAAACCGGAGATCTTTTTGTGCTCATCCCAGAAGTGGCACAGTTTCTAGAGACTTGTCTTTTCACAGGAAGTAGTGTGTTTGGCAGGGGACTATTTTGCAATCTTTGCCTTTGTCTACAGTGTGTTAAAATAAGAGAGCTTCTGATTCATAGGAGTTATAAAAATAATATAGTAATTACAAAGTTCACTTTCGTGACTCACTTTGCTCCCAATCATGGTGCTCTATAGGGAAGCCTTCTCTGAGTTAAAAACCCACTTGCTGTTTGTGTTCTGAAAGTGTCAATAGGTCTAAAATTTTAAGTTTGAATCATTCTGCAACATGAGGTCTGGGAGGTAGGGGGGAGGTAGGAGCCTGGAGAATGACAATTTTCAATGCGTATATCTCTTTAAAAACTAGGAAACAAATTGGCTGATTTGTCATGGTTACATCATGTGTAATGCTTGATCACAGAGTACCTTGTTTTTGATTTGTATTTATTTTTCTCCCTCCCTCTCCTATCTAATTGCCCTCTCCAGAATGGAGGCTTCCACTGCCTTTTGGCTTCATTAATGGCTTTCATTTTCATTAAGAGCTCTGCGCTAATGGACTGTTGTAAAATGCGCAGTTGTTTCTTGCAGTCACTGCCAAATGACTCTCATCCTACTGGCAGTTTTGTTCATTAGGCCAAAAAGAAGGGGAAGGGGAGCCAGTGAGAGGGAGAAATTTCCAAACAGGACACACTGCTACCTTGATGCTTCAAGTTCCTTAGGGAAGTTGGGATCAGCACCGGGAATTCCATGAGAATTTTTTGTGTACTCTCTTTAACGCTTCTTGGTTGACAAAATAGAAGGAAGGAAGGAACAGCTTATTTTTCTTATGATTTTTGGAATTCGAGGCTTGTTGAAAATAAGACTTGCACGAACCTCTTAAGAACAAACACTGATGATGATGAGATATCAGCCTTGTTCCAGATACACATACATTGGTCATTATCGTAGTGAGTTATGAGCGTCAGAACAATTGATGGCCACTGGGTTATACTTGATGTATTGTCTACCATGTACAACGGCAGGCCCAGTGTTGATGGTTGAAGAATTTGATTTCTTTATGAAGTGCGAGGTGGGGGGTAGGCTCTGTTCTTACTGTCACATTTAAGTAGATAATACTTTAAAATCTTAGAGATTTATATGAGCTTACTGATAATTAACTCAAGCTCTTCTCTCTTATATTTTCTTGATTCAGTGAGAGATTAGGTAATGGGTAAGTGTAATCTGGATGTCAGCTGGGGCCACCCTAAGCCTAGGAGATTTGGTTAAGCTTGACAAGAGACTGGGTAACACGGCTTTATGAGAGTTAGATCCTTAGACTCACCTCTCTCCTCTTTCCCATTATCTTTCTCATTCATCCTTCTCCAGAATACAAAAAAAAAAATTATTGTTGCACATTAATAAGCCTATTCAGTTTTAGGTGGCCTTGCTAAACTCTTTCTTTCTTTTTTTTTTTTTTAATGTGGGTACCGGGAGTCGACCTCAGGACCTCGTGCTTGCCAGCAAGCGCTTGTGCTGCTGAGTGATATCACCAGCCCCTTTTTTCCTTTATGTGGGTTCCGGGAGTCGAACTCAGGACCTCGCACTTGCCAGGCAAGGCGCTTATGCCGCTGAGCTATCTCACTGGCCCCTTGCTAAACTCTTCTTCCACTCCAGTTCTTTTCCCAAACAAATGTAAATCTTTCTCAGATGTCTTATTGGGAATAAAATTTCCTCCATGAACCAAGAATCAACAAATAGATGATATAAAAAAAATTTTTACCAGCTACTCCTTCAGACAGAGGATTAACATCTACAATATATAAAGAACTCAAAAAAATAGATTGCCAAAAATAAAAGACTCAAGAAAAAATGGACAGTTGAAATGAAAGGACACTTCATAGAAGAAGCAATACATTAAATACACGCATAAATGTTCAGCGTCTTTGCCCATGAGAGAAATACAAACCCAAACAACACTGAAATTCCACTTACTCCAGCAAGAATGACCATTCTCAAGGACTCAAAAAATAACAAATGTTGACAGGGATGTGGGGAAAAAGGAACAGTTATATACTGTTGGTGGGAATGCAAACTAGTATAAACACTTTGGAAATCAGTATGGAGATTTCTCAAAAAACTAAAACTAGAAATTCCATTTGACCCAGCTATACCTGTCCTGGGTATCTCCCCAAAAGAGCTACGGTTGTCATGCTACAGTGATACATGCATACGCATGTTTATAGCAGTGCAACTCACAGTAGCTAAATCATAGAAGTGGCTTACATGCTCACCAACAGAAGCATGGATAAAGAAAATGTGATATATATATGTATATTGCAGTACCACTCAGGCAGAATAGTACTCTATCACTTTAGTTATTTGTAGGAATGATAAATTTGAGTCATTTGTTAGGAAAATGGATGGATCTTGAGAACATAATATTGAGTAAAATAAGTCAGTCACCAAAGGATAAATATTGCATAGTTTCTCTAGTAGGAGAGGCTAAAAACAAAATTAATTTAAAAAGCAAAATAAAAAGCTCATGTTAAGTGTCAGGGAGGTCGACTCTGTAGAGATAGGAAGGGGACCTGAGGAAGGAGGGAGAAGGGAGGACAGGTTGAGGGGAAAAAGGAGTAAAAATGATCAAGATGCAATATGTGTATGTATCAAACCCCCAAGTGGAATATAAATACTATGTATTACAAACATATACTGTACTAATAAAAATTTTCAAAAAATAAAATAAAATTTCTCTAAGATATTACGTTAGCCTCACAGCTGGTCTAAAACTCAGGTTTTAAATTTTCAGATCAATATTATTTCCATAGCAGTGTTTATCTGCTTTAAATAGATACGCTGTGTGATCAAAGCCATCACCATATAATGGCCTACTTGTGTTTTGTTTGAATTTGCCATGTTTGTTGCATTTTGTAGGAAGGAGCAAAGATCAGCTAACGTTTAATAAGAATCAAGGCTTAATGTTTTGAAGTTTTTACATTAATGAAAATGTTTGCAATTAGACATTTCTTTTATGTATTTAATATAGATGTTCATGTTATAAACATCTTTGCAAATGGATTGATAAGATAAACAAATTTGCTAGCAGTTCTTCCTCTTTTTAAATAAAAAATATCAGTAAACTGCCTAGCATTTCCCATTTTATGTTCTCATATCATTTAAACATTGGAACCATATACTCTGGTTTCTCTTCAGATCGTATAAATCTTTCGCCTTTTACTAAACATTGGAACCAGCATCTGTTTGCTTTTGTGTTTGAAAATGCAAATTCCAAAGGGTCAGGGTTCTGGCTCTTATGCTTTATGCAGGGCATTGCATTTTCTCGTTGTGAACCTATAATGTCAGATAATAACCACAGGATTTACAGAGCCCAGTTGGAGAAAGGTCACCAAAATGTATAAGTTGTCTTTGAGAGTTGATACAGTAGGCTTGGAGTGAGGATGATTAAATCTTAAACCTTCCCTAAAGTTTGGAAAAGCCTGGCTGGATTTGAGTTTTAAAGACATAGGAATTATCAGCCTCCTTTTCACACTATGTCCTCCTTCTAGTCCAGCAACTGAGTCCTACCTGCCCCCCCGAAATGAATCCAGGGCCTTCACATTCAACAACAAACCCAGCCTCTTTTTTTTTTTTTTTACATTTTGAGACAGCATCTCATAAATTGCCCAGGTTGAGCTTGAACTTGAACTTGTAATCTTTCTGCCTCAGCCTTCCAGAGTGCTGGGATTAGAGCCATGCACTGGGCTCTGAGTACTCTATAAAAAGTAATGTTCTTTAAATAAGAAATAACAACAACAGAAGTCTGACCTCATCAGTATTTAAGACATGTACTCTGGGATGGGGGAAGATACTCGAAATGGAAAGTAGAATTTGAATGTTCCAGCATGTACCACATCACGGGGTACAGAGAGAGGCTGCATGTGGTACCCCACACTTGGCAACATCAAGAGGCAGAGTGTTTACCAAATCTTTGAAAGAGCTTTATTCCCAGAAAGGACCAATTATATTTGAATGTAATCCATAAAACTGTTCTTGAAGGCTACCTCCTGGAACAGGTAGCCTGCAAGTTCCAGGATTTGTGGGCTGAGGAGGAAGTGCTGTTTACCTCCAGGGAAATGCTGGTGAGTCAAATCATCTGAAGGGCGGTGATTGGCACCCCAGAGATTGGAGAGCCTGCAGAGGCTGAGCGGTTACCCTAGGATGCATCCGAACACAAGCATTTGATTACTCCAAAGAAACACGATATTGTCCTGAGGCCTGGCATTTCACCATGTTGCTCATCCTTCAATGGTCAGTATTACAGGTGACCTTAAAGCAAGGGCCACTTCATTATTGCCAACCAGGCCAGGTAGATGAAATAACTGAGTGGTTCATTTTATCTCTCGAGTTCAGTGTGGAGAAATAACCACGGATTTTGGAGCTTGGCAGACCAGCAGGCAGAGCCCTACCTTTCCTTATGAGCTGTGTGACTTTGGGCAAGTCATCTAACTTCTCTGAACTCCAATTTCCTCTTCTATAAGGGGCATAAGAATGAGGACATAATCATGGTGTTTTAGAAGCCAATCAATTAGTATGCATTCAGCAGCCTGTAGACTATCCGGCACAAGGCAAACCTTCAATAAATATCTTTTTCCTTATTTCCTTTTAATTCATTACTTCCTCCTCCATCATTATTCTCTTCTCGGCCTCAGGCTCCATCCTGAGCCACATTTTCTCAGACCTGCGGTCTTAGTTTGCTGTCACACTGCCCCTTTCTTGGAGATGGCTGACAAAGTCTTTAAGTATTGTCTAACCCAAGTGTAAAGCCTATAACCCTTTAGAGGCAGCTCTGAAAAACTGAAAACTCATTATGACTTAAAGGGATGAATCTCTAATGGTAGGATGTCTGGCTCCTGATGTGCTGGTATGGGAGGCAGCTTCGTCTGGAGCCAATTGCATCCTGATTTGCATCTTATAATTTTCTGAGCATTTTTGCCCTTTTCTTCACGTGGTCTTTGTCTACCTACGTGGAAAGCTGGCGTGCATATAAAATGGAGGACTCTCAGGCCTGCTTTAATCAGGTCAGAGTAGCTCACAGCTGCCATGTCAGGGGTCTGTGTGCCAGTGAGATCATGCATAGCTCCATTAGGAAGTTTACTGTGCTGGGCCTTTCCAGAGGCTGTGCTTCCTGATTTGGTCCCTGGATAAATTTGCCAGTGCTAATCTAGTTGTTGCTGGAAGGCATCCAAACCTAAGGCGGGATGATTCCTCCCTGGGTTGTTAGGCATTAGATTGGCAGGGTCTTGGACTCTGATAAATTCTGTAGGCCTGACCGGGGCTGGTCATCTAGCCAGTTGAAGAAGGAGGAGTTGCTGGGAACAGGTGGTCAGGGAAGCCCATGAGGCCAGTGCCTTGTGGGATTTATGCTGTGGCTTCCAAGTACAAATTCTCCAGAGATGTAGAGTGCCTACTGTGTGCCAGGCACCCTTCCAGGAATTGAGGATGAGTCAGAAGTAAGGTAAACAGAAACATTCCTGCCTTTGTGGGTTTACTACTCTACTGGGAGGGAGAGAAAAGTACAACAAATAATAATCACAGTAAGTATATTAGGTGAGTGGGTATGTAGGTAGGTAGGTAGGTAGGGGAATGCATGAAATAACTTGAGAGAGAGTTGTGCTCTACTGGGAAAAACACATAGAAGTGGAAAGTTGGGAGGGTAGGTGAGGGATGACGTATAAATTTGTATAGGATGCAAGAGAGATTTTCCTGAAGTTGTGATATTTGGATATTTGAATGAAGATGACATAGGAGTGAACGGACAGGTCAGTAAAAATGGACAGTGGCCAGTTCAGGTGTGTGGAGGGACATATCTGATCTGCTTTGATGGCTACTGTGTAGAATCGAGATTCTGCTTCTAGAGAAATGGAGTCAAGAGAGGGTTTTAAGCAGAGAACCCCACTACATTTTAATAGGATCCTTCTGGCCCCTGTGCCATGAAGGGGGCTAGGAAGGAAGCCGGGGACCAGTTAGGCTCCTGCGGGAATTCAAGTGAGAGATGGGGTGTCTGGCCCAGGGTGGGAGCAGTGGACGGTAAGAGGGGTCACATTTTCAGTGTATTTGGAAGGAAGAGCCAACAGAATGTGCTGTTGGATTGGATGTGCCTGTGAGAAGAGAGGGATTATTGAAGACCCCCAGGCCTTTGCCTGGAGCAACAGGAAGGAAGACACCAACTTTCTCTGAGAGGAAGAAAGACTGGGGGAGGACGCAAAGTAGGGGAAAGAGCAGGAGTTTAGCTGAGTCCTGTTAGTTCTCAGATCTCCACACTTGGTTTGACATGTAAGGGGACAGATGTTGAGGTGGTAGGATTGCAGTTGTAGTTCATGGGAAAAGGTCAGGCTGGAGATAAAAATTTGAGAATCATCAGCGTACAGATGGTATTTAGCTGAGAAGTTTTGCAGAATCATTTCTTTTTAGTGAAATTTTTTCTATCTTGGACAGACTCATATTCGTTAAGGGTAAATTTGAGTGAAGCCTCTAGCCATAGCTCCCTCCCTCTTTCTCCACCTATCCAAGTTGGCTTGAGGTATCTTCAGAGTGAGGGCCTATTCCCCAAGGGGGATTCAAGACAATCTCTTGGGATGTGTGGAGAACAAGTTAGGACTTCTGTTTTTCCTTGATCTTAAATTTTGTATATGTTCATTTTGTAATATGCTTAATATACGGTTATTATTTATAAAATAAGCTTTCACTGAGGACGTGGGTTTAAAAACTTGTGATGAGGGCCGGTGAGATGGCTCAGCAGCGTAAGCGCCTGCCTTGCAAGTGCGAGGGCCCGAGTTCGACTCCACATACGAAAAAGGGGCTGGTGATATCGCTCAGCGGCACAGGTGCCTGTTGGCGCACGAGGTCCTGAGGTCGACCCCCCGGTACCCACAAAAAAAAAAAAAAAAACTTGTAACGAACACGGTGGGAGATTTAAAAAGTTTGCAGATCACTGCTTGAATGAAGATAGGGAAACTTCATTAACTTGGCAATCTATATACAATACATAGTAATCAGAGAGTCCTTTTTTTTGTTCCCTGTTGGAATTAGGTGGACAAGCAGCTTGCCTCTTATAGAAGAGATCCTTTTTCTAGGATTCCACCAACACTTGTTAAAACACCTACTAGGTCCAGATAGAGCAGTGGGGACTTTTGGCAACTCTAGAAGGTTGGAGCAGAGAATCACTTTTCATAAAGGGGAGAGGTGTGAAGTTGGGTTGAAGGGGGCACTGGGTGGGAGCCTTTTCAAAATCCCCATGGACCACCAGATATCCAGGTTCAAACTAGGGAGAGTTCATTCCAAGCCCTCACAGAAGGCCGTCTTCTCTAGTTTCAACCCCACCTCACCCCATGGGTTTCCTGCTTTGAGCCTTACATCCTCTCTCAAGTCCTTCTGAGTTTCAGAAAACACTCCTCTAGTCTTGAGCTGTACTAAGATAATAAAACAAAAACAAGCCAGGCAGTGTTAAACAGTGGGCAGTGGCTACCTTGGGCTAGAAAAAAGCTGTTGCATTTTTTTTTTCTTTTCTGCTTTCCTAGGCAACCTTCAAGTTTCACCCATTGTCTAAGGTCCTCAGGCACTTTGTCAGCTCTTTTATATCATTAGTATCTTTTCATATGTTGATATTGTATAATTATTCACTCTACTGTATATTTATTTTGCAGTACTGGGAGGTTGAACCCAGGGAGCACTGAGCTACACTCCCAGCCTTTTTTATATTTTTGAGACAAGGTCTCACTAAATTGGTTACTTGTGATCTTCCTGCTCCAGCCTAGGGTTTCTCAAGGTGAACTGTAAAACCTTGATGATCAGAACTCTGCCTCAGCTGCTTCAGAGTCCCTTCCCAACACATTCACGCCCTTATTGCCTTGCACCTGGTAGGTATTTAATAATGACTGATTCATTACCAATATCATTAGTCCAGAAGCTTCAACTCACCAATAAAATAGAATTAGAACACTGAACAGTTTATAATAGCCGAAAGGAAGGTGGCTTTAGCCTCCTCTCTCCGCCGTTGTCTGTCAGCCTTTAGGTTGCTGAATATGAAAGGGCAGCATTGCCTGAGGTCCTTGGGGGTCCATGGAGGTCTCTAGAATCTGACAGAAGTGATTTCAGAGACTGAAGCCCTCTCTCCATGAGAAGCCCTGTCTCCAGCATGCCATGCAATGTAAATCTGGGAGCCTGGGGAAGGCATGGGCAATCAGGTGAGGCCAATGGGCAAGAGCAAGGGTCTAGGGAGAATGTCGCTAAGGTAACCAGAACCCCAATTCTGAAGGTTTTGCCTGAGTTCACATAAGCCTTCCAGTTTTCCATTTAAACAAGGGGACTTCACAAAGTAGACCCAGGAAAATGTGCTTAGGAGTTATGGTCTCCAAAATCCAGAGCTCCCTGGAATCACTGGGGAAGCAAATGGAATTCGGATTCGTGGGCCCCTCTTTGAGACTGTTTGACTCAGTAGGTTGGTGTGGTGGCCCTGGTGCCTGAATTTAATAGGGTGGTTTCTTTATTTTTTTGTGGATGTAGATGATTCTAGATTGCAAGCTTTTCCTTGGAGTTGTGGCTAAGGCTGGGACCTGAGTTCTGGGAGTGGGTCTGATTGTCATTAATGTGTTAATTTGCCCTTTGCCAGGAGCTGCCTTTTCTCATGCTTCCTTGGTCCTTGATGAGCTGAAAGCTGTGCCTGCCTCCCCGATCCTGAATTTTAACTGAAATTTTAGAAGGAAGAAAGGAGATCACATTTATCAGCAAGTGCTTACTGGGCATCTACTTTATTCCAGTTACTGTTCTGGGTGCCTGGGGTGGCAATGGGTAATAAGCCCAGGACCTGCTCTCATGCAACATCTACTCTAGAGACTTCTGGGTCTCTTTTTCGTCACAGAAGTGTCTCATTTCTGAAGCTCCATAGATAGCTCCATAGCTTTAAGTTAACAAGTGCGAACCTGGTGGGTCTCAAGCAGAAATCCTGTGCTCATTTTATAGATAAGGAGAGTAAGAGAAGCTGTGGGTCTGTGATGCATCTCATGTGCCTCTTACATTAGAGGTACAACAGGTGGTCCTTGTAATTTCTGGAGTGTTCAAAAGGGTAAATATACACATATGACCACCCCAGAGCTCCCTCTTTTCTGCTCTCCTGTGAGAGCACTTTTGAAAAGCACATCTGGGGACAGCATCCTGTTGCGATACTGGGATCGGGACAATGACTTTCTGCAGGGGCTCAGGCCAAGGCCAACTTATGAAACTCTGTGGGCCTCTGTCTTTTCATGTGCAAATTTTGGTGTTGTGTGGATCGTATCTATATTTATAGCCCAAGTTCTGCTCCAGTATTCTAGAATTTTTGATTTTCTTGAATTTGCTGGAATTCAGTCTAAGCCCCGGGTTTTGTCTGAGCATTTTTGGTGTTTGCTTCAGTGGTATGTTGAGATGCGATGCCGTGGCCAGTACCAATTTCCTTTCTGGGGCAGGCATAAAATTTGAGCAAATATGAGAGTGGAGAGCGAAGAATCAAATAAAAGAGGGCGATGGCAGATTCCTTGGCTATACGGAGGGAAGTGCATGACCTCCTTGCCTTTGACCTTGAGTTCAGGACTATTACCTATTATTATGCCCTCTAAAAGTTGGCATCCTGGAGCAAAGTACTGCTTCACTATGCTAGCTATGGGTTCTTTTGAATTATAAGTATCAGTGATAACGAAGGAGGCAGTGGAGATTATGGGAAAAAGGAAAGATAATGTTAGCAGAGGCAGATGGGAAGGAAAAGCATCTTTGGGGATGACAAGGTAAATACTCACTTGGCCTTAGGGACTCCTACCTGCATCATTGGGAGGGAGCAAAGAAGTTTTTTTTTTTTTTTTTTTTTTTTTTAAGGGGAAGGAGGTTTAGGACACTGGAGATTGAACGCAGGGCTTTCCCATTGAGCTACAACTGCAGCCCTTTTTTATTTTGAGACAGAATCTTGCTAAGCCATTAAGTTGCCCAGGCTGGGCTCAAGCTTTGAATCCTTGTGCCTCAGGCTCCCAGGATGCTGGGCTTACGGGTGTGTGCCATCATTCCTGGCTTAGCAAAGGAGTCTTTAAGCCACTGGTGGCTGTGAGCCTTTGCACGGGACTCACTCTGGGCTTTTAAAGGTGATCTAACCCTGTGTTTTAGGCAGCACACTGGACGTTTTCTCCAAGCACTTAAAGTTCTGAATAAAATTTGACTTTCTCACACATCCTATTTATTCTATGCTCCTGGAGTTCTGAGAAGGCCACTTGTGCAGTATCGATATTATTCTTCAGGTGGCTGGGGCAATTAGTTTTCCTCTGTTCTGATGATTCAAAGATGAAAAAGTGAAGAAGGAATATTTGGGGAGCAGTGAAGTTTGTAGGAGGGTGGGCTCACAGTCAAAGTCTAAGATCTGGGGATCCCTACTGACCTCGCTGAGGCTGTCATGGTGTTGGTGACTTCAGTATACTCAGTGGGGAGGTGGGCTGGGGCGGATGGAGTCGAGTGTGGGCACTGTGCATTCTTTTCTTCCCCTTGGTGATTAGGTTGTTATTTCTAAAAGTGAGCCAGACCTTTCTGTCCCTGAAGAATAAATCATTCCCAGCAGAGTAAATGTCGTCCACAGACATATTTGTGGCTCCTACCAGTGCTGCCCTTTAAGCTGCTTCTCTGTAACATTTCCCTTAAAGTTGCACTACCAACATAACAGACACTAGCCACACATGGCTATTTATAGTCTAATGATTAAAATTAAATAGAATTCAACATTCAGTTCCCCAACCTCACTAGTCATATTTTAAAGCACTGACAGGCACCTATATCTACTGGCTAATATAATGGACAGTGCAGAATTGATAATTCCACTATCACAGAATTTCCACAGGCCAGAGTTACCTTAAAGCCTTGGGAGACTGGAATCTCCATATACCTTGGTTTGCTGGAAGGGAAATGGGGACTTTTACTTTCCAATGAACCCTCTAGTTTCCACACGCCAAGTCCCGTTGGCCAACCCAAGAGGGGAGATGGCAGCTTGAGTAGTAAAAGGGTGACACCAAACATGGATAAAATAAACCACAGTGGAAATGCAGGGACAAATCGATACAGGGACAAAGTAGATTAAAAAAGAAATGGAAGCAGAATACAGGACTAAGAAAAATGAGTCCTTGGGACTTTTGGGGTTAAAATCTTAGACCTAATCGCAGGTGCCTTTGCAGTGTTTTCATTCCTGTTATTTTAAAGAGGAGAAAATTTGGTTTCTGAGAGTTTTGAGTGATTTTCCCTAGGTGGTGGAAGTGATTAGGCTGAGACTAGAATCCAGAGCTCCTGACTTGAATTATTCACATTTTGTATGGTATCCTGCTGCCTCTCAATGAAAGAAAAAGAGATAGATGTGGACCAATTGGGTCTGTGGTCCTCTGTGGACAAATGTTTGTTTTCTCATCGTCTGGCAAGAACCCTTATCAGGGCAAACAAAAAATCTGTCTAAGGGCTTTTTGGCCCCATTAAGCCTAGTGAAACCCTCGTTGTGATGGAGAGACAGAAATATTATTTGTTGCACTTTTACTACATAGTAGGTACTGTGTCAGGTCTTTTTTTTTTTTTTTTTTGTGGGTATCGGGGGTTGACCTCAGGACCTCACGCACCAGCAGGTGCTCGTGCCGCTGAGCGATATCTCCGGCCCTTTTTTCGTATGTGGGTTCCGGGAGTCGAACACGGGCCCTCGCGCTCGCCAGGCAGGCGCTTACGCCGCTGAGCCATCTCACCAGCCTGTGTCAGGTCTTTTAAATATGCTGTCACATATCGTGTTCCCATTTTAATACTGAAAGAAACTGATGCTTAGAAAGGCTTGTGATCTTGTTCAAAGTCTCAAAGCCAGGAGGCAGATGGGATATGGATCTAGGCTCAGGCTACTCCACAATGTGGCCTCTGTATCATTCCCCAGCATTGTAACAGCCTGGTCAGTGATAACAAGGCAAGAGATACAGGCCTTGGAGAGCAGGCGCATACATGGTGTTGACTGTGCCCGGTGATGTGAGGTTGGGAAGGGTGTCAACAGACCCCAGTCCATCCATCCTTAGATGTAAGATTCTTCTAGCTATGTAATGGAGAAGAAAAAATAGTATTGGGGTGAGGTGGATAAATAAGGCTGCCAATTTCTTTGGAATCCAACTTCATGAGTCAAGAAGGAACTGCTTCTTTACTATCGCTGTCAGAGAGGAGATCCCAGCTGATTCCTGCTCTGCATTCATGTGGGCCCTTAAGATGAGTTCCCTGGGGGCCAGTGAGATAGCTCAGTGGCATAAGTGCCTGCCTGCCAAGCGCGAGGTCCTGAGTTCGACTCCTGGTACCCACATACAAAAAAAGGGCCGGTGATATCGCTCAGCAGCATGGGTGCCTGCTGGCGCGCGAGGTCCTGAGTTTGACCCCTGGTACCCACAAAAAAAAAAAAAAAAAAAAAAGATGAGTTCCCTGGATCTAGACGCTGGAGATGCAGATAGAAGTGGCCTTATGCAGCCATTTACCCCAGGTGTTAGAGCCAGGGATATGCTTAATGAGGACAATAAAGGCAGATTTCTAAAGTTCCTGAAGAAGGTAAAGGTAGATGTAGAGTACTCAAAAGAGAAGTTCCTTTTGGCATAGAAAGTAAGAAAACACAAAGGGAGGTGGGAGAGAGATTTTAGACTCTCCTACCTAATCCAGAATCAAAGATGGTTGCTTTCTGCCAGTAGCTTAAATTTATGTAGGCAAAAATGAGTAAGAATATAGCTGTTCATGACTTAGAAAGCAAGTCTTACCTGGTAGATTGTATTGGTCCCTTCCCTGGGAGAGAAGCATGCTGTGGAAATATCAGCTCATCAAAGGTTTAGTTTGTAGCTGCAAGCCCAGAGGGGCACTGAGAACATTAGTCACCAACTTGGCAGGCAATAGAATTGTCTCCTTCAAGATGGCAGATGGAGAACAGAATGCTGCCTTTCCCCAAGAGCACCAGTATAGCTCTTGTTGGGCCATCTCTGAAGATACTGCCTCGCAGGCAGGAACTCTTGGGAATGAAGCCAGGTGTCTACTTTGGGGCAAGTGGAAGTGCATCAGTTGTGTATTGCTACATAACTGATGTAATCAGGGTTTACAAGGGAAAAAGATTTAATACAGGACATATAATTTATAGGATTATTTTGTAATATTCACCCAAAGAGTCAAATGCAAAAGAGTGTGGGAGATCTGTCCACACACTAGAGACCCAAAGAATCTACCTGAGGGCCTGGATCCCACAGCAATGTCCCGCATGAGTCCAGATGAAGACCTAGAGCCCGTGACAATGTCCTCCATGAGTCCAACTGGAGGCCTAGAGCCCATGACAATGTCCCATGCAAGTCTGTATCAAGGACCTGTACTGGGAAGGGCCAAAGGTCAGTGATGGAAGCTAGAAAGTCTGCGCCAGTGGGATGAAGGAACTGTGCCACCAGGCTGAGGGATCCGCACTGGCGCCAGGAAGCGATGCTCAAGGTAAGGACCAGAGCTCCCCTGAAAAGAACTGCAGCCATCCTCAGCAACAGTGAGGACCTGAGCTCCTCTGATGATGAGAACAGCTGAGTTCATATTGGGAAAACCAGCATGACAAGCTTCTCCAGGAGGATCAACAGCACACCGTCTTCCGCTCCAGTTCTCCTTTTATGCTGTTGCTAATAATCCTCAGGTGGGTCTTCCACACCCAGAACCACACTGATTCAGTTCAACTGGGTGTTATAAGTTGACCATTAGTTAATCCACCACAATAACAAAAAGGTTGCTTCCAGCAATGGTTTATTTCTCATGATTCTGTGAGTTTTCCTCAAGTGCTGTTGCTGGGCTCACTCGTTCAGCTCCATTCACCTGGCAGATAAACTGTGTAGATTAAGAAGGTTTCTGTTAAGAGTCTGAGACCTTGGTGTAGATGGTGGTGTGGACCCTCTGGTTCTCCTCCTTGTGGCCTCTCATCTTCCTGGGACTTTCTCCATGGCTTCTCAAATCAGCAGGACAACCTAGACTTCCTTAGAACATGAAGATTGGCTTCCAAGAGAATGAAAACTGGAATTGTCAGGCTTCTTAAGGACCAGACCTGCAACAAACAGAGCATCTGTGTGCCAGTTCCTATTGGTCGAAGCAAACCTGAAGGTCTGGCCAGATTTATGGGGAAGGGAGGAGTAACTTGTGCACATGGGGATGGGAGGCATTTTTGGCAGGCATATTTGGTGGCATATTGCCATAATACTTCTTTACCTGCTTAGCCTAAATAAACTATAAAAGGCTCTCCATTTGGTAGGGTTGCAGTATTTAGCAAATAAAAATATAGGATGCCCAATTAAATTTGAGTTTTAGGTAAATAATATATTGAGTTTTTTTTAAAGAGAAAAAACCCAATAAATACAATGATACAGAGTTTCAAAACAAGACAATAGGAAATTAACAATAGTTAATATATTGCAAATTGTCTTCAAAGTAGTTGCTCAGATTACTAGATACAGGCATGCAATATATTGAGTTTTTATTATAAGTATATTCCATGAAATATTTGGTATATACTTGTAATAAAAACTGCTCATTTTAATTAGATATTCAAATTTAACTGGGCAGTTTGTGTTTTATCTCATGACTTTGGTGAAAGTGGCTCTCCAAGGGAGGAGCCCTGTGTGGTCAAGGGTGGGGGCTGTAGGAGGAAACTGGTGTCTAGAATCTGTGGTCCAAGGCATGGATATCTGGATAAAGCCCCCTAGGGAAGGGCTTCTTAAATTTTCATTTGTACATAAATCATCTGGGGATCTTGTTAAAAATCTAGACTCTGATTTGGCAGGTTTGGGGTAGAGCCCAAGGTCTTGCATTTCTAACCAGCTCCTGGGTCAGTGGGGCAGAACCCATGGTATGCGTGTCCCAGCAGGCATGCAGAGACCTCTCTGCCAGCACAAAAGCCAAGTCACTTCGACAGCTGAACATCGGATATTCCGGTCTGATTGCAGTGCTGGCACTTTGCGATAAATAAGTGGGTTTTGGGTTGCAGTTTGGGCACTGGTCTCTAAAAGGCTCTCCATCATTGTCCTAGGAGATGCTCGTGCTGGCCATGGACCACACTGTGGGTAATGAGAAGCTAGGTCTGAGAGGACCAAACTGGAAGTAATTTTAGCTTTACTGGCCATAGGATCTCCTTTACAACTACTCAACTCTGGTGGTATATCAAGAAAGCAACCATAGATAATATGGAAACAAATGTGCATGGCTATATATTGTATCGGTAAAGCTTTACTTATAAAAGCAGAGAGGATTTGGCTTGAGGCAGGGTCTCATTTGCTGACCCCTGAACTAGGTGATTCTAATGTGCTCCCTCCTCTAAAGAGGATCCCTGAAACAAGAAAGAGAAGTTTTGAGCTAGAAGTTTACAATGGGTGGGGGGGCATGTTCAGAAAGGATTGCTCTAAATCCCTCACCACCAAATTTCTTTCTGTTCGTAATTACTCCAAGTCTTCAGTTCATATTTGGTTCTTTCTTAAAATAGAAAGTCTTTCAACTAGGAATCCTTTTAAATTGATAAACACCCATTTACGTCCCAGTATAAGTGCATTTAGGATCACTTCTTGCCAGGGGAGTAGAACAGGATGCTGGATTAGAAGTGGAAGCTACAGTTCATTCATTCTTTGGCCTCAGATGGGACAACTGGACCTCACCTTGCTCTCCATCCTTCAAGTGTGCTTGCCAGTGCTGAGAATCAAAATACTAATTTTACCAAAAGATATTTAGGTATGTGAAAGAGAGGTTGTTTGATAACTGTCCTGGTTTGCCTGGGACTGAGAGATTTCCTGGGAAGTGTGACTTTCAGGGCTAAAAGCAGGAGAATCTTGGGGAAGCCAGCACAGAGAGTGAGGGAGGAAGTCAGTGAGTTTGCAGATGATCAATTGCACAATAATGATTTGGCAGCAACATAACACCCGCAGAACTCAAAGGCAGTTACGAGAGTCTCGAGGAATATCCATTTTAGTTTACTTGAACTTGAGAGGTACATGCCATTCTGTTCTGTTAGGAGGCACTACAGGTGACACAAATGTAGAGCTCTGCCTTCTATGTAGGCTGGGAAAAGCCACATTTTGGGGCTTTCGCTTCATCTAGGTGCTCAGGTGGTACTTGCTGACAGTGGTGGAGGGGGTAATGGTAATAACAATAATGATTATATGTAACAGCTAACATTTACTGTGTGCTTAATATATGCCAGGTAAATTATGCATTTCACGTTCATTCTCTTATTAAATGCTCTCACAGCAATCCTGTGAGCTAGGTACCATTATTTTTCAGTTTTACAGATAATTAAGTTGTGGTTTGGTGACTTGTATTGATTTATCCAAAGTTGCATGGTTGATATATTGGAGTTAAAACCCTCCAAAGCCTGGGTTCTTAATATTTCTTGAGTCCGTGGCACCAGAGCCTATTCTGGTATCTCCAGCATCTAGGAGCCCTTTCCTAGTCCTCCTCTATGGTGGAGTGGGAAACAGAGGCTTGCTACGTGTCTTTGATAGATATTTTGCTTCACACAGCCTGTTATCTTATATGCTTAAAAGAAGAAGGGGCAGTTGATAACACTTGGATTGGTCATCTCTTTCTCCATTTCTCCTTTCCTCTCTACTTTTTTGGTCACAATCATAGTTTTGCAGGGCAATTCTCTACCACCAAAGAAAGTGTTGTGTATTTCAGTGGTTCCCCAAGTATGATCACTTGATGGCAGCAACTGGGAAATGTTAGAAATGCAAATTTCTTCAGCTTTACACCAGTTCTACTGAATCAGCAGGTCCTGGGGGAGGGACCCAGCAATCTCTTGCATGGTAAAGTTTGAGAACCATTGGTATGAGGAAAAGAGCTGGGGGTCTCAAGTCAATAGGACCGAGTTGGGTTGTGCTTCTACTGCTTCGGTGATGTTCACATCAACCCCACACTGCAGTTTCTAAGCTTTTGTTTCTCCCCCTCATATGCAACTTCATAATCTTATGGTTCTTTCTAGGGTGGGGGTCAAATAAGAGGCATTACTATTCATCCGGAGGCCTCTTCTGCATAACTCTGTAGAAACTAATTTTTGGCTAAGAAAGGATACAGCTATCAGCCAGATAAGTAATGTTTATCTAGCAGATCATTAGAGTGCTTCTAAATGACTTTTGTTGTTGTTTTCTTGAGACAGACTTTTGCTATACAGTTCAAGCTAGCTTTGAACTCACTATGTAGCCCAAGCTGACCTCTACCTCACAGCAATCCTCCTGCCTCAGCCTCTGGGGTGCTGGGATTATAGGCATGCACCATCATACCCAGCCCTTCCAAAGCGATTTTTATTTAATTCTTCCACCTGTTCTGTGAGATGTAATCATAAGAAAGCTGCAGTTCAGAGTGTTAATGACTTGCCCAAGTTGTCACTACAGGTTCATGACAAAGTTAAAGCTTAAATTCAGTCTCAATTCAAAATCCTGTATTTATCACTAGATCACTAGTTAAAACTAGAGTCAAAGGGCAGGTAGCCACCAGCACGAAACATGCAGCCAGCCATTCTCCACCTTGGCTGCACATTGCAGTCACATGGGGGAGATTTTAAAAGTTACTGGACCAATTAATCAGACTCTAGGCGTGGGATCCCAGCTTCCACATATTGTAAAGCTCCCCAGGAGATTCAGAGGCAGGGAAGGTTGAGGACATGGCTCTAATCTCCCTGGAAGTTCCTTTAGGCACTGATCCTTGATTCCAGCTGCATGTTAGAATCATCTGAGGAACTCTGAAAAAATACCTACGCCTGGCCTCATCCTAGATCACGGAGCTGAGACATCTAGGGTTGGTGGTTATTACTATTTTTTAGTTCCTCAGATGACTCCACTCCCTGGCATTATGCCATCTCTTTGGCTCCAGGCGGGCTTCCTCTCTGTCAAGGTGGAGCTCAACCCCTCCTACTTGTTGAACATGTAGGCACATGCTGAGTCTACCTGCAGGTTTTGTCTTTTTCATTGCTTTCTATCATAATATGAGAAGTGGGCAGATGAGGATTATCTTGGAACCACACCCAACAGTTCTACCACAGGGTGTACTGGAGTCTCATAGCCAATGTGGGTGGACAAGTATATCATTCAATATTTACCTCCAGTAGCTCCATTGAAGATTCTCTTGTAGTGTAAAGTTTCCCCAACAGGTAGCCAAAGCCAGAGGAGAGGCTGATTTTATTAAAATTCCGTAGGGCACATCCACCAACTCACAGCTTATGCTCATTAACATAACCGAGCAGTCATCTTCCCTTCCACCTGCATGCGAGGCTCATACACAAAAGCTGGGCTGGGCCCACATTCAGGATGGAGGAAGCTGCTACTCTAATGAAGCTACTGGGGCCCTCTGATAACCAAATCTTAAGTGGTGATGAAGCCAAACTTACCCTGTTGTGAAGCCCACTCTTCACTGAATGGTGGTGTAAGGGCAGTGCAGTGTTTGGCCTCCTATTCCCTGTGCACCTGCTGCTACAGGACCCTTCCACCCTGCCCCCAAGGGTTTCCCTTTCTGTGGTTTCTGACTGCAGTCAACTCAAGTTCAGAAAATAGTAAATGGAAAATTTTAGAAATAATCCATGTTGTAAATAAGTTTTATTCCTGTATATTATGATCCTATTTTATTAATATTCATGTTAATCTTTTAAAGTGTGTAATTTATAAGTTAAACTTTATCATAGGTATGGAAGTAGTCACATGTAGCTTAACATTCTGAGAAATAGGTGATTTAATTGTTGTGTGAACATCACAGAATGTATTTACGCAAAGCTAGATGATTATCCTCCTGGACACCCAGTGCACTTTTATACCACTGGTAATGCAGTAAGTTTGTTTACACCAGCATCATCACAGACGTGTGAGTAATGTTTTGTGTCACGACACTGACACAGGCACATCACTAGGCAATTAGAATCTTTTCAGCGCTGTTGTAATCTCATGGGACCACCCTTGTAAATGTGTTTTATCATTGACCAAACAGTGTTACACAGTGCATGACTGTATAGAGAAAAAGTGTATAAAGGCTTCAGTGGTGTCTTTGGATTGAGGCATCTATCATGGAATGTTTCTCCCTGGGACTGGGGGGACAACTGTACAGCATTTATTAACGTCTGGTCCCCTTGGATCTCCTGCGGATGCTTGTTACAAATGCAAGTTCTCAGGTCCTATCCCACTCTTAGAGTCTCTGTACAAAAATTGGGCTTGGGAACTCCAACCCTTAGCAAGCTTTTCAGTTTTGTTTTGTTTCTGCTTTTGTTTTGTTTTGTTTTACCTTCCAAAGTATAAGAGTCTCTGCACCAATAACTTTGGCATGCCTTAGAATGCCTGAATGCCCACTTCTTAGAAGTAATCCAAAAAAAGACCCTATAGAGAATTGTTTTGGGAAGGATTGGATCCAGTGAGTCAAGAGCTAAGAGCATTGTGGCAGTGCCTAGGGAGTGTGCAAGGGAGGGTGTGTGTGTGTGTGTGTGTGTGTGGGTACACACGCCTGTGGCTCAGACCTGGGGGGCAGCTGTCATTTTTGCTACTTAGGTATTCATAGCCAATTGCTTTCATTGTTCCTCACTTTATTAGCTTTTGCCAAGTAGTTCAGCTTTTACTAAGGGCACCCGGGTTTATGGCAGCAATATTTCTTACAGTGTCAGAGATAAAATATCAAGCTAATAACAGACTCCCTGCTAATGTAAATCGCACGAGGAAGGCAATCTTGTTCAGGAGGAAGTTCTACCAGGGAATACTAAGTCTTAAGGTTTTGAGAAAGCAGTATGGGATTGGATACACTCTGTGCTTGCTAAGAAGATGAAATAAATGATTTGTGTTAAGTGGTAGCAGCTGCAGAAAACAGCATTTTCATACACCTGCCTCTTCCCAAGGGACTTGGCCTCTCAGGGGCTCAGGCAGAGGATGAGATGCTTAAGTGTGGGACCTAGGATAAAGCTTGTCTTCTCCTCTCCTCCCTCTCTCTTTTATGCCTCTTCTCAGGCTTGATGGGTATAGAAAACCAGTTGGTTTCCCTCATGTGTTATAAAAAGGAACCCATTTCAGGATGATGGGGAACCTGGGAGGTCTCTTGGCAATCTCTGCGATTTCCCCTCTTCTTGGTTACATTCAGGCACCTGCTGGGCAGCCCTACTGGTGCCACTTGTTGCAGGGAATTTTTAACAAGATTTAGGAAGAGGAGTTGAGATTTGGAAAAAAGTACACATGCACACAGGAAGCAAAGATGCTTTCCTGTGCAGGATCCATCAGATCCCTGAGGACAGGCCCTGAGTACTGTATCAAGCTTACTCTGTAGCTCTTTGGGGCCTGGGGTGGAAGTGTCAGGAGCTTCTGAGATGATGGAGTTCTTTTCAAATGGGAGGGGCACCGAGGGCTGTGACTCCAGCCTTGGGGAAGGGATGCCCAGGAAAGGGAGGGGCCACTGGTGTTGGCTTGTGAATGGGATCAAGATCTGTGGTTCCATCTTGAGACCTGAAGCAAGGGCAGTAGGAAAAGGAGCATCTTCTGATGCATCTTCTTCCAGGGCCTGGCAGTCCCTGACTGCTCCTGTCCATCTTGGGTCCATCAGAACCAGGTGTGCATCTTCCCAGCACCAAACAATAGGACTTCTCCTAACCTCTGTTTTATTTGATCCTAGCAGATAAGTCCCATCTCATGACCTCCTTCCCCACCTGGCCCCTGATCTGAGGCATACCTTAGTAACCCTCATAATAACTTGCTATATCCTTCCAGAAACATTGGAGAGAAATGTCAGACTCTCTGCGAGTCACTATCAGCTTCAGAATTATTTCTTACCGATTCCTTGACACGGTTGCCGTGGTTCTATGAAATAGGGACAGGCGTTAGAGCTTCCACTTTCCAGGTGAAGAAAGAGCTCACAGGGCTGAAGTGGCATTCCTATGATCACACATATTGTGAAGAAGGAATGAGATAAGATCTGGCTTTTGCATCTGCGATCCATCTAATGCCTTGGCTTACCCAGTGGAACTTGGTGCTATGAGCATACTTTGGATAATTTTGCCCAAACCACCTAACCCAATAATCCTCCTGGTCCCAGGAAACACATGGTGGCTGGCACACAGACAGCCCTGAGACTAATTGTCTGCCTGTGAGTGGGCAGGGACAGTGGAATCCTCCATCTCCACCCCAGCGGGAGGGAGCCAGAGAGGGTGGCAGGTGGGTAGAGGCTTGTCTGCTAGATGTGAAAGGAGAAGAAGTCGCATATTTGTGAGCAGGGCAGGAAGGAGGACTTTGCTGACAGCCGGGTGATGGATGGTGTGGGAGACTGCATGGGGCATGAGTAGCAATGTAATAGAGGGTGCACATTACGGGCAATTACAATTTGAATAAGTTATCAATGGAAAGAAGTAGAGGAGTAGAAAGCTGTTTTATTAACCCCCTGAAGTTACGTTCACAGCATTTCGAAAAAGTTTATGAATTCCTGTGAATTACGAGCTCGATGACAAATGCCGATGCTGGGAGAATCCCTGATTGCAGCTTCTGTAGCAGGCAATGTTTTATGGGGACAATTTAAAACAACAGTCTTGTGTATTTTAAAACATCAAACGAGAAAGAAAAAGAAAGTGCTTGGGGAACCCAGTGAATTTACCTGCCTGTGAGCAAACTTTGCTATAAATCCTGCCTGTGATTTTTCAGTTTTCCTCTGTTTTTCTTCTTTTGATATGGTACGTTTCTCCAGGCTTACTGCCTGGGGCTAAGATGTGTCCTGTGTGTTATCCCAAGGAGGGCTTTGCCAAGTTCCTCCCTGGATGAGAATAAAGCTCCAAATAGTGATAATATATAACTACTTTCTAAGCTGTTGCTGCGTGGAAATCTCTCCTCTATCCCTTAATATTTCCAATTCTAGACAGCAAAAGGTTGAGTGCAAGGCACACATTCCTTCCTGAAAACTCTGATGTCCTCTGACAGACTCTGGTTCTGTCCCAGGTAACCCTCTGATCATTTTTGTCTCCATTACCAAACCGGAGCTCCCAGAGGCCTCCATCTCTGGAGCTTTAGAAACAGCGTTCAGCTTGGAATCAGGAGAAACTTGGCTGTATTTTGAGACCTGTCACAGACTGGCTGTGTACGTAGCATGCCACAGAAGCTTAGAGTATCCTTCCCATTAAAAGGGAGGTAAAAAAGCCTGACCTCCCTCGCTGGTAAGGCTGGGTGATAGGAAGCAAGGCAAGCAAGGTACCAAAAGAGCGGGGAAGTTGCAGAGAAGTTCGTGGAGCGAATCAGGGTTCTAGAGTGCTAAGTGGTTTTTATAGTACTGATCTCACAATGCTATGAAGGAGGAGTTATTTCCAGTTTATAGATGAGGCAACTGATGTTCTAATTAAATTTCTCTGAGAAAAACATGATGGGAATTGATTTGATCCCAGGTGTGTTTGTCATCAAAGCTCATGTTTTCCTCCACAGTAGGTCTCTGTGTTTACTCTGGTACAGAGCTGTTCATCTCCAGGATTTGCCCGGGAACAGGATAGATGTGCTAATTCTGGACTCGGCCTAGACCTACGCTTTCCAAGGCTGGGTTAAACAAGGTTTCCCCTGTGCACATTCAAAGTTGAGAAGCACGGGGACAGTAGATCAGAGGAGTGCAAGTAAAGCAAGGGGAGGGCTTGTGTGTGCACTCAGTTGACTGTGAGCTTATGACCAGGTGTGAGGGAGGAGTCTGTACTGACCTGGGCTCTGGAACATGCATTATCTGTGTGCTTGGGCTGAAGAAGTTTTGCCACCTTAATATCAAGAGTGGTCCAGGGAGGCCATGGGATGAGGGAGAGCACATTCTGGGTGAGGAATAATGTGGCACACACTTTCTGTTCATGTGGACAGTACCTTGCCATAGATGAAACACAGGAAGGGGGGCACAAAACCTCGTTTGAACCTGACTCCTTCACTTATGGGCCACCTGACACTGAACAGGCCTGTTCCTCAATTTACTCTTTTGTATGTGGTGCTGAAGATTAATCAAGATGTGGAAATGCTTAGCATAGTGTCTGGATCAACCAGTGGTGGTGAACCTGTGGCATTTGTGCTGCTATGGGCAGTTTGTATTACTGAAAGCTCTAAAAGATTTGCCATCTCTGCCCTACTTGAAGCTCACTGCCCGTCTCTGTGTGTGTGTGGACTATAAATTTGCTAAGGAAACATGGGGAAAGCTCAAGTATGTTCCTCAGTTTTCACTCTTCCCCATACCATTTGTGGGAAGGGGGACTGTGTTAGCTTGGCGTGGAAGGCTGGGTGTCGTCCTTTGGGGCAGGGATTTCCAAAGTGGAATCCTCAGACCGATAGCATTTCTGTTACTTGACAAACTGTTGGGAAAGCAGAATCTCAGGCCTGTACTCTTAACCAGCTGAATTGGAAACTCTGAGGGTTGGCCCCCAACTCTGTGCTTTCACAAGCTCTCTGCAAGGTTTAAGCACCAACACGTTAGAAGCTTGGGGCTCAGGCATCTGAGAAATGCCCTGTAAGGGTAGGATATTTGCAGGTGTTTGACATCGGAGAGTGTCCTTTGTGGTAGACCCCAACTGCTCCACTGGGCACTAATGCCATGTTACAATTAAATGATCACTTAGAGGCGGTCACTGTGCAGAGGGCACACAGACAGCCAATTCATTACCCGAGATCAACTTCTTGCAAATTAAAAAATGTTAATGATCGGTTTTGAAGCATTGAGAGCCAATCAGGGACCACATGCCTGGAATGAGCATTTACCATATGGTGCCTTTGGAAGCTAATATTGATTCTCATTATTTTAAACGATTACAAACATTGCAGGTGTTTTGTAATAATCTCCATTGTCTAATTAGGACATGCGTGAAACGAGCTCATTCTGCCTGCTAACGAATATTGATTTGAACAGCCGAGCCCTGGTGCAGGGGCAGGATTGGGGCAGTTAGGCCAAGTTACCAGCCAGTGCCAGTCCCCTTTTTCCCTAAATTATGGATCTGGGGGATGCAGGGCATTTTGACAGGCAGTCATCCATGAGGGCCGTATGCTGATCTGGGCCTGCTCCAGCTTTCCATGTCTACTCCTGTCAGAATAGTAGCTGGGAAATTTAGAATAAGCAACAGTCATTTTGTGATCCTTTCTGACTCCTTATTTTTCTTCTTTCCAAATTCCTTTTAGTGTTCATTTAATTCTTTAATTTTTAAAATTTAGTTTTATCAGTACATGTTTGCGGTATGTAATGATTATATTCATTGTGGGGAGTTGGCATGTGTACGTAACACACTTTAATTATTTTTACTCTCCTCCTCCAGTCTCTTGGTTTTCTTCTCATTTGCATGCAACTCTGTATCTAAATGCTGTTAGGGAAATCTGCTGAAAGTGGACATTACCAGCTGTAGCTTCCAGGTACACTCTATGATAGGCTTGAAGTTGCTTCCTGTCTTAGAATTAGCTCTCCAGCAAGAATGTAAGCTCCTTGAAGATAGCAGTTCTATCATATCAGAGATAGTGGTTCTATCTCTCATTGCTTTGCATTGCCCCTCAAGGCCTGCAAAGTGCTTTGCTACACACTCAGTAAGGACAGCTGTTGTTATGAGTGTCATTCCTAGTCATTGTCAGATGAATGAACAAAACAACCTATAGGGTGATGCTGTGTGCTCAGTGAGTGGTTTGCATGGGCATGCATATTTTAATTTGTTAATCAGACAAAATGTATTGCACATTAATTATGGCGCAAGGGAAAGAGCTTAAAGGGACCTAACTCCTGTTGAACGGCAGCTCTGAGTCTCCCTGGGAAGAAGGCTGTTGGGAGGTGATGTGGTAACTGCTGAAATGGTTGGAGTAGGGTTCTCTGGGAGGCTGGAGAGGGAGCCTGGAGTGCAGGGTGAGGTGATCAGGGAGTGATTCCTGAGCCCAGAGATGAAGGGCAAATAGTGTGGGGGGGATGACCGCCCATAAAGGAATGTGGACACTGAGGCTCAGAGGCCATCAGTGGGGTCAAGCACAGCTGCGTGTATGTGTGTGGATGGTGTTTGACAGGGAAGGTGGCATTTGGGGCCAAAGAGGGAAGCAGAGGTTGCTTTATGAAGGGCTTTGTCTACCATGCAAAGAAGCTAGGCTTTCATTCTGAAGGTGAGGGGTCCGTGTTAGGAGAGGTAGATTTGGATTTTAACAATTTTTAAAGATCTTTATTTCAGAAAAATCACACTGGTAACACTATAGAGGTGGAAACTGGAGGCTGGGAGATTAGGAATGATCTATGTGAGAGGGGATGAGACTTTGAGCTGAGGCAGAGATGGAGAAAACAAGGTATAGCGTGTGAAAGGTTACATTCGATGTGAGAAAATCATCTGCTTTTCTTCCCTTGGCTATGGAAAAAATTAAAATAGAAAATTTTGTAGAATAATAAAAACCCCTGAATATTACTCAGGATAAACAAATATATAGTGTGTCTTATATGTAGCACTTCTATTTCTATTATAAAAATTAAAGAAAAAACAGATAAACTTCATTCCATCCACTATCCCACCATCAGAGGTAACCATTGTCAAGAATCTGATATTTATTCTTCTAGTCTGAGCTTTTCTTCATTAGTTTCATACTTAATTATTCAGAAACATTATATAGTATTCACAGAAATTGTTATTATAATTTTCAGCAAAATTTTCTATTTAACATTGATACACCTAGCTCTAGTTTATCCATTTTGCCTGCTGCATAGTGTTCTATCATATAAATATACTGTATTTGTCCTTTCCCCCAGTGGTAGATATTTACATTGTTTAGATTTTTAGCTTTTGAAAATGCTGCAGTTAGTGTGAACTTTTTTGTACATATGTATAAGGGCTTTTCTAGGAGATTATCTCTATCTCTATCTCTCTATATTAGAAATAGATTTTTTGATTTAAGGAATACATATTTTTAATTTATTACGCACTATCTAAAGCTTTCTGAAATGATTGTACCTATTTAAATCCCCATCAATAGTAGAAAATCTTTTTCTCCATGTGTTTTATACCCCTGGCTATCATGGGACTTGTGAGTTTTAACACTGATAGAAGGACTTTTCTTTGATTACCAGGGTGATTAAGTAACTTTTCAGATGTGTATTAGTCTTAATATTTCCTACATAGTACTTTGGGTTATTTATTCATACCATTTTGGGCAGTTCATCACCTTTTTCTAGATTTGTTGGAGTTCTTTATATATTCTGGATACAAACCCTTTCTCTGAAAAGGATTGTATAATATTTTCTTCCAATTTCTTTGTCTTTTAACTTTATTTATGTTATCTTTTGCCAGAAAGAAGTTGTTAAATTTTGATGTTGGAAAATTTATTGTTTTGGCTCTGCATGTGTTGTATTTTTATGCCTTATCTAAAAAGTATTTGCCCATTTAAGTGCCATAAAGATGGTAGGCATTGCCCTATATTTTCTCCTGATGGAGGTAAAGTTTTGCTTCTGAGCATTAGATCTCTAATGCAGTAGGAATATTTTTGTGCGTCTGTCCTATGAGAGGTAGGGACTATGATTCTTTTTATTTATTTCCTTCCTTTAAAAGCCAGTTGCTCCACAGCATTTATTAACAATCCTTCCCTTGCCCACTGACTTATAGTATTTATTACATACCCATTTCCTCTATGTTCTCAACTCTTTGAGGGCTCTCTTTTCTGTTCATTGTTCTGTGTGTTCTGACTGAGTAAACAACGAAGTATTTTTAAAAGTTATCACTTTAGCCTCCTCCCCCATGCCATGCCCATTCAGCATCATCAGTGACTTTCTTCCCATAATTCCAGAGAGTCCCATGACCTATTACTGGGTAAATCTAGTCTCCTGACTGGGGTCCTCGGGATTTACCCTCTACACTGTCACTGTCAACAGATTTTGTATAGATATCAAGGCACATAAAGCAAATCCCTAGCTTTTCTGCCATCTTACATATTTTCTTGAGATAAAAGAAGAGATATTTTCATTTGACTGAGGGGCAATGAGAATGTAATCAGAAAACATCTCAGAGGTTGTAGGCTCTGGAACACTTCAGATCTAGATGTGTGCACAGAGCACATACGTGGCCGCTGAGCTGGGCCTTGGAGAGCTTGCTGTCATCAGAAAGGCTCTGGGGAGCTCTGAAAGTCAGGCATCTTCTTTTGACTCAGAGAGAGAAGTCTGGTCCACTGAAACCTGTATGTGACTATACATGCCATCTTGCTTTGCCCTGACCAGCTTCTCAGAGTGGACACCCCTTCCTCCTTTAGGAGTGCTGGATTTGCCTAGCTGAAGTCTTGTGTTACTTGGCAAAAAGCATCTACTGGCAACTCGTTCATGTTCACACAGTGAATCAGGTTCTTAAATCAGCCAAGGAGGATTTTTCTCTAAGGTCCTGACCATGGAGGACTGATCCCATGCCCTGCTAAAGTCTTAGGACTAAAAGGACTTGCCAGATAATCTTGTCCATCATGATTTTTTGTTTCTGTAGGTGAGGAAAGTGAGGTAGAGATTCCAATGCTCAGAGAGGCAGGGAAGGTACAAGAATTCAGGTCTCTGAGCTGGGAGCATAGCTCAGTACTAGAGTACTTGCCTAGCATGTGCAAGGCCCTGGGTTCAATTCCCAGAACAGGGAGGAAAAACAGGATTCAAGGGCTCTGGTTCTCACTCCAGTTCACTTTGTCTCTAACACTCTCCTTGACTGGAGTGACTTAGTCTGTTCAGATTTCTCTAACAAAATGCTATAGATGGGGTAACTTACAAAGGACAAAAATTTATTCTTCACAGTTCTTGGGGCTGGGGAGACTAAGACCAAGTTGCCAGCAGATTCAGTGTCAGGTGAGGGTTGCTTTCTGGTTCATAGATGATACCTCCTTGCTGTGCCCTCACATGCAGGGGCAGGGCAGCTTTTGGAGCTCCTTTTATTAGGACGTCAATCCCATTTGTAAGGGTGATACCTCTTGATCTAATTACCTCTGAAGGCTCCACCTCCTAATATTGGTGATTGGGTTTCAACCTATGAACTTCGAGGGGAAAGGTGCTTAGACCATAGCAATGGAGAAAAAAATGATTTTGAGAGAAAAAAGAATCTGCGAACTATTTTTTCTGTGTGTTCCTTCCCTTAGTGACCTGAAGGGGGTGGAGAAGTCTAGGCATTTGGGAATAAGAGAGAGGCTTCAATTCTAGAGATGTTTGTCCTTGGAAATAGGCAATTGGAGATGGGCCCCAGGGAAGTACAGAGTAGGATAAGACACACTTATAATAATCTTGAACTTCAGGTTTTTCGTAAAAAAAAAAAAAAAATCAGTTGAAGTCTACTGGGGAGTTTATATTGGTAAACTGCATTTCATAGTTATATTACTTTAAAAATCGTTTTAAGAAGTCGTTTCATTTCCATCGACCTGTACTATTATTTTGCAGGTCTTCTAACTTCTTTCCTGCTGGATGGTTGCTTGTTAGTGATTATTCGCACTATAGCTTTAGGTCTTTTTGGTGACATCTAATAGTTATATCCATAGGAAAGCTGTGATTAACTGAAGTCTGTTCAAAATAGGAAGCACCCTTTTGAAATAGGAATAAAAAAAATCATCTAACTTGCATCTATATCTTCAAGGGAGGAAGCCTCTTTAGACTTCTGTGTCACGTCCATTGTGTGCCATCGTGTTGCCTTGATCAAAGCAGCCATAGAGTCCAGGGTCTAGGGGTGGAGACATAGACCCCACTTGTCCACGGGAGAAGTGTCGCAGAATGTGATACTGGTCACAGAATGTGTGCTTGCCACACTTCCTTTTCCACCTGAAACCCAAAGTGGGCATTTATTTAAGATTCCACCCCAGTCTTTCCTGTCCTGTTGCTCCCAGTCTGTTGAGATTAAAGCGCCAATCTTTGAGAGATGAGACGCACAAATCCTACATGCCTCTTTTTCCTGGTTGCTCTTTCTCTGGATGCACAGTACTCAGGAGAGACACGATATCAACTGATCCCTGGGACAATTGTCAGAATAATTGTTCCTCAGCTGTCCAAGCACTTTTGGATAGGTGAAAGGCTCTAGGACCAGGTTTCCCTGTTTCTACAAGAGCAACTTCTATCTTTTGACATCTAGTGGTAAGAAGGAAGGGTTTTTCTTTTCTTTTTCTTCCTTTTTTTCTTGTTTTACCACACAAAAATGTGTGTTCGCTAAACATCCCTCTGTATTACAAGTGACTGTTGTGCAGTAAAAAATTAACAAGGAAGAATGTTTATGTGTTCTCTGAAGGAAGAGGACTAGAAACTCTCTGGAGGGTTTCAGGCTTTTAATTGAGGAAGACGTCAATGCAAAGTAAGAGGACGGAGGTGGCAGCTACCAAGGGAAAGTGAGAATCTACTCTCTGAGTTGAGACATTAGTAGTCAACACATAATTTGAGGGGGTGACTCCAAACAAAGGGGGCGCAGTTCAACCAGAAGTCTTACCTAGAATCACAAGAAGTGGATAGAGGGTGGCAGCCATCATCTATGTGTAAAACATTTCTCCTTTCTGAAAATTAACCATTCAGCCAACATCATCTTTTTGCCTGGATCATGACAATAGACCCCTAATTGGTTTCTTTAATGTCCTTGGCTAAATTAATGTTTTCAAAATAAAATCTTATGATGTCACCTCCATCTTTCTTCCCTACTGATGGCTTTTAGGATAAATACAAAGTAGAAGGTTTGCGTGAGTCAACTTCTGCCTATTTTGTTCTTTCATCACTCGCTATACTCCCCTTGCTTCCAGGTCTTCAGCCACACTGGCATTTTTCAGGCCTCGCATGAACCTACTTCTTTCAGCCACTTATGTATAGTGATATCTCTATCTGGAATGCTTTCCCCTTCTTCCTTTTCTGAGATCCTGTGAGTATATTGTTCATTAATCCTTGATGCATGATTGGGGGGTGGTGCTGAGCCATTCTGGTAATCACACAACCATAACAGACAAGACACTGGGCCACAATGACACTCCTTCACCCAGTATAGCATGTAGAGTTGTTCCATTTGTGCTGGAAACTGGCCAGATCTGGCAGTTATTTACACTTGGTCTTCAGGGCAACCTTAGAAACTAGTGGTGAGAACTTTTCACTTAGTTCTAGAGAATGTGTTTGAGATGGAAAAGGAAAAAATTTTAAATATGAATGCCAAGGGAAGGAAGAGTTGTTGGTATAGAAATTCTTTCTCACTTTACTTTTATGCACTGAGTTGGCCCTCCTCAGATGATGATAGCCTTCAAGCTTTAGAAAGCCACTTACTCCCCACTCTCTTGATGTGACCTAGATGTGATTTAGCCAGGGTGACCTGGTGGATTAATAAGAGATGGGTCTAGATTCCAAGCCTCTTAGCAACCAATTCACTTTTCTGATAAGGAACTGGGCAAGTCAGGAGTAGGATGAGATAGTTCAACTCTAGGTGTCACCTCAAAAGTCCTCAGTGAGGGCTGGTGAGATGGCTCAGCAGTGTAAGCACCTGCCTGGCAAGTGCGAGGTCCTGAGTTCAACTCCCGGTACCCACATTAGAAAAAAAAAAGGGTCCTCAGTGAGCTAAATTTTTATTACTTTCTTCTATTTCAGACTGGGAAATAGTTGGGAGCACTGTCAGAAGTTTAGTGACTTTTGTCCCTCTCTGGACCCTGCCTCCTCTTCCAGATCCTCTGCTTTAGCATTCACCCAGGCTCCCTCCAAGTAGAAACTCATTCCTCAGGGTAATCAATGTCCCTCTCAGCCAGAACCCTGTTACCAGGGAAACCATTGCAGGCAGCTGACTTTGGCTCATTGAGATGCAGCTGCAGAGCCCAGGGCCTGTGTAAGGGCAACTGCAATCGGAGTGGGCAGTTTTTGGCAACTCTGGAGTGAATTGTACCAAGTGGGACATGGTAATTATGTATTTGTGGCTTTCATTATCTGCCAGTTTAATTGTCACGAATTCATTGTTGTTTCTAAATTTTTATTTTTTTCCTAGACCGCTCAGCAAAAAAGGGAAATTGGTGCCATAGGGCAGGTTTCTTTGTGAAAAAGACAATCACTTGGATAGAAAAATAAATGCAATGATTTAATGTCATTTGATTGGCCAGGAAGTTTTCCCTAACAGTAGGCCTACGACCCCAACATGGCTGCCCATGAGCCCTCACCAAGAGCTTTGAGTTATGTCAATATGAACACGAATAGTAAAAGGAGAGCTAGGTTTGGCATGGTGGCCTACAATTTCCCTTAAAGAGAGGAGCCTTACGAATACATGGAAGTCACGGTCCCCTTCTTTTTTAGGTTTTGTTTCCATACTATTAATTTCCAGCTATGGGACTGTAGGCTTCTGAACTTGGACTTATTTTATAAAATTACATCTTTGTACCATCCTTTGCTCATGACAGTTTGGAATCATGGCTTCTTTTATTTTAAGCATAGCTGATACAGAAGGCTCCCAATATGTGTGTAGGGTACTTAAGCAGGTGACTTAAATCACTTTACCAAGAAGACTTTTACTTTTTCCAAAGGGATCAGCACTGTATTCCTTAAAATAGCCAGCTCTTTGAGTAAGTTTATAATATTATAAAAATGGTCAATTCACATGTACTTTTCCTCAAAGTTCATCACTTGTATGGTAACAATAATAATGACACTAGCAATAGCTAACATGAATTGAGTGAATATGATGTGACTGACAGAATCTTAGATCATCATTTTTAATATTCATTTAGAGCAAAGCAAAGTTGCACTCCATACCATAATAGAAAGGATGCAAAGAGAATCTCAGCTCACTTCTCAAGTTAGGAGAGATGGAGTTGAGAATATAAAATGGAAAATATGTGTTGCAGTCCTGGGCACTACTGTTATTGTCTTGTGGAACTTGGAGTCAATCACTTAAGGTTTTTAAACATTGGTTTCATATTTATGAAAGAAGGAGGATAGTGAGTCATAGGCACTTTGAAGATGGCTATAATTAGTAGTGGCAATGAAGAAAGTAGCTAAGGTAACATTTATTGAGTGTATACCATCTATTAATTATTATTCTAAGCACCATGTATGAATTATCTCATTTAATCATTATAGTAATTCTATGATACTTTATTAATGCACATTTTTTGATGAGGAAACTGAAGCACAGAGAGGCTACACAGCTACTAAGTGGTAGACTCTAACCCATATTATTTAATGCCGAAGCATTCCTTGTCACTCTATGGCTGCTAAGATCCCAGGGATAGACTTGCTGTTATCCTGAATGAGCACCAACTGGAGGCCTACTGCTTGCCTGAAAAACCACTGTAAAGGAACTGGCTTCCTCAATGCATTTGAGGTCCAAGATTCCTGTGGGAAAGTCTTAGTTTTCCCTACAGCAGCCTGTCTTGGCTACTTTTCTCTCGTTGATGAGACAAAATACCTGACGCCCAAAATTAAGGAAGGAAAGGTTTATTTAGCTCACAGTTGGTGGAGGTTTCAGTTCATACTCAGTTGGCTCCAAGGCAGAGTGGCACATGGCAGAGGGCACCAGTTCATGGCGGCAGAAGACAGCAAAGACAAGCAAGAGCAAGAGCGAGAGGACTCTTTCTGTCCTTTATATCATATGTAGGCTACCCACCCTAGGGTGGGTGTAGTACTCACACCCATAATCCCATCCTAGACAATGAATCAGTCACAAGCTTGAGATTCAGCTGCCTCCGAAAAGCAACCCCCCATGACTGCACAAGGCTTTGGGGGGACATCCAGACACAAACCGTAACACAGCCCATCTTCTTTAAGGAGGCGTGGGTAACTATGCATATGGCTGGTTGCTGCCCAGCTATGGTGCTTGGATGATCATCCTCATTTGATCCTATACCTAGGGATAAATCTGAAGCTTTGGATTTCGTGACAGTCAGATTCTCCTGCCTTAACTGAGCATTCTGTCCAGATAGCACTGTTGCTTGGAAGTACCTTCTGTCATGCATTACTTAGAGGAGTGGATGGGCTCTGGGACAGTGTCAAGGTCCTACAAGAATTCATCTGTTAGAGCCAAGAAAATTCAAGAAGGAGCCTTAGAGGAATTGAGCATGATCTCCCTTGCTCAAGTTGCCTCTTATTTTTGGTTTGCAAAATACATGTATTCATTATAGGAAAAGATTTGCATTCTTTTATACTAATAATTTGAGCTAGTCTATAGGAATGGGTAGGTGGAGAAATACGATTCGCTACTGTGTAAATGGGCTATAGCCCATTGTATAGGGCCATTGTATATATTTTTTTTCCAGAAAGAATTTCTTATTTAAAGAAAGTGATTTTCAAAGCTGGTATTAAGTTGGATCCTATGACAAGTAAGCGGTGGTTCTCAACCTTGGCTGCACATTGGAATCAACGGGAAGCTTTAAAAAATTCTGATTCATGGTTCTTATCTCCCAGTGATTTGGGTTCTGATTAGCTGCAGGCATGGACTGGACATTGGCATTTTAAAGGCTCCCCAGGTGAGTCTAATAGGCAGGACAGAAGGGCCAGCTTCAGGGGTAGGATATAGTGTACTGTGCATTGGGCCCTGTGCTCAGTTTAATGCTCTGCCATTGCCATCTTAAAATTTTTTAATAGTTTTCCAACAAAGGGTTCCATGTTTTCATTTTGTGTCCAGTCCTGTAAATTATCTAACCAGTTCTGCAGCCAGGGTTGAGAGTCACTGGATTAGAGAAACATCCTCATGTAAGAGAAAATTCTGTGTGTGCCAGCTGCTGGCCTTCTTAGAAGCAACATGTCAATAAAGCAAAGCACTTGTACCCATGAGGGTTTGGACAGTGCCTTGGTAATATTGCACCCTGTGGAATACTTTTTTTCTTTTCATGAGACCTTGAAAAATTGATCCTAAGAGAGCGCTTAACCTTGTTCTCAAGTTCTGGGTGGGAAGTACACACTTGTACTACTGGGCATAGTGCCAAGGGCCTGGTATGAGCTCTTCCTTCTAGATGAGCCTCTCTTTCCATGGAGACTTTGGCAGGTGGACTCACTGCAGTCGCCCTGAGCCCTCCTGCCTTCTCCAGAATCTTGTTGCATCTTCATTTTCCCCCTGTATCTCTTGAATTTTTAATCTTTCCTTTTCTTTTGGCACTTTTCCCTTTGCTTAAAAATAACTGTCCTCAAAGCACTACCCCTTACCAAGAAGCTTCCTGGAAAAGGAGCTGCCCTTCACTGGCCCTGTGTACTCTTAACCATTCGTTAACTCTTTGCAGCTTAGTTTGTACCATCCTGAAAGGCCTTTCTGCAAGGCTGCTTGTTCCCTCCTCATTGCACAAATTGCTTTATCTCAGTCGCCATCTTGAACTCTGAGGAACTGGACTGTGTCAAGTGACTTTGCTATCTGTTAAAGATGTTAAGTTCCCCAGTCCTGCCTGACTGGTAATCTCCAGGGAATAGCATCCTGATATTGTTTTAAAAATCTTTTTGGATATTTTTACACATTCAAATATTTGAGACAACTACTGGGTAGGTGTTTATTGAATGAATTGCATCCTAGCACTTGTAAGACAACGTACCACCTTTAGTTTCTAACATCAGATGTTTGCTTTATGTCTAATTTAAACACCACCGAGAGATGGTTGAGATTAATGATTAAGAGCATGGAGTCGGGAGCCACTCTATCTAAGTGGGAATCCCAGCACTGTCATTTACTAATGAGGTGTCTTAATTTCTTCATCGTTACCATGGGATGATAATTGCATCCATCCACAGGATGGATGGTAGACTCGACTGCCTGTACATAGTAAGGGTTCAACAAAAGTTAGCCGTAAGATTGCTTATGTATGCTTTTAAGTATTTACATTGAAGTTTTATTTCCTTCCAAAACTAAGGTTAAGATGATCAACAGAGAAATCCAAATCTGATGGCTTTTCTACTTTTGGTATCTCCTGCTACAGTTACTTGGGACAAATGTCTTTTCCCTCTGAGTTTAAAGCAATAGTCTTTTGTCATTTTCCTTCTGGTGCCCCAACCCACCTGACAAATATGTAATACTTCCGTCAGCAATAATGATTCCCACAGCAGTGGTTCTCAGCTTGTATTCCTCAGCTAACTGGGATTCACAGATTTATTGTCATCTGTGTCACTCCTTGTCTGGTAATATTGAATTAATTTTAATGTGGCTAACAAGAAAGCTTTTGATGCTGGGGAAGGAATAATACTGTTGAAGTTGTAGAAAACTGGTTCCAAACCCTTTCTGATCTTTAGAATCACTTGAGTATTAAAAAATATATACCAATAGCACCCAAGCCCCGCTCACATCAACTAAATAAAATATCTGGGCCTGAGGCCTGGCATTGGTGTATATCAAAAGCTCAGTGGGTGACTCTAGTGTGCGACTAGAATTGAAAATCATTGATGTAGTCAGACATGGGACGCCCTATGGGCCAGTAGGGACTGGGGCTAGTTTCTTGGGAAATGGTATAAGCCTTTGTATCTGTTGACCTCTACAACTTACTTGGATAAAGTGACTCAAATATATTTTTAAAGAGAAGCCCCTGCATGGGGCCAAGAGGGAAATGAAGATAGACTGGATGATTTAATGGGTCATCTCTGCTGTAGTTAATTTCTCTAGATCTCTTGTGCTATATTGATTTTGTAAATAACTATTGTCACATCTGCCCCTTCTGCCTGTGGGAACTGGTGGATCTTAAAAAATTGAATTGGGGGGTAGATTAATCAATACCAAGATTTGTTGACTTGGGGCATCTATATTAACTGTAGTGAAGTCAGGAGTAATTTGAAGCTTTTTAATACTTGATTAAGTGACACAGTGTGTATTATCTACAGTGTCTTTGCAATTATTAGCCTTCATTTATTTGGTACAGCTCTTGCTTCCATTTTCTGAAATGACCCTTTTTATTTGTTAAGCTGTTAGGATTTATATTATAAAAACAATCACATCAAGATACTTTTCAAAGGCCAAGTGACAATAATAAGAAGAATCTCTCATTTCTGGTTGTTTGTAATTTCTTTCAGATTTCTCCCTTTTGAACATATTTTTTTTTTTCCAACTCTGGGGTTATATTTTCAGCTATTTTATTTTCAGAAATGAGAATTCTGTTCTTTGTGGAAAATTTGCCCACCGCATTTAAAAGTCAACAACTACCTTGCTTAATTGAATAATTAATGCCTCTCCTTTTACCAGGAAGGATTTATGTTATCTTTTGTCAAGGGCATAAATGAGAACACTTCAAATATAACCTGTTTTAAACAGGGACTTTTAAAAAAATCATTATGCTCGAACAGGGTTTACCATTAAGAAGGAAGGAATTTTGAGTTGTGAAGGAGAGGGGGATATACCAATAATCATTCACTTATATTGTCTCTTTTGGTACTCTTGGGGAAAATTTTTGAATATTCCTGTAAGAATTATAATCTTGTTTTGGGGATATGGTTCATAGCTATAAGGTAGATACAAATACACTACACTGTTCTTCCTAAGATCCTTACACTTGACTTTGGACTCAGTAAGCAGCTTATAAGACCCTCTACAATGATGAAAAGATACTTTATTTATTTAAAAACTTTTTTGTGTGTGATAGGATCATGCTTTGTAGTGCAGACTGGCTTGAACTCACTATGTAGCACAGGCTGGCCTTGAACTCTCGGTGATGCTCCTGCCTCATCCTCCCCAGTGCTGGGATTACAGACATGCACCATCGCATCCAACTTAGATGCTTTATTTACATGAGGCATTGTAGTAATGGGAGGGAAGCCTTTTTGCTGTTTCTCTAAGGATGGAGTTTAGCATGATGTGAGCTGTGGAGAGGCAGAGTGTTTGGGCATGGCCTGAGTCCACAGCTGTTGCATGGGAAAAGTTAGATCAGTTCTAATGACTTACACCAGAAGAGTCCTCTTTGCTGTAAAGAAGTAAAATATTGACAAACCCGCAAAACCTTCTGTTTTCCTATTTGTCCTCCACCTACTTCATTTAGGCATCCTGAAATTGGTAAGGTCATTCTTGCTGTAAGCTGCCAGCTTCCTATTTGCTTGCCTTTCTCCAACCTGGCTGGGGTTTGTTGCTTTGTTTTTATGGCTCATCATTTGTGACTTCTTGGCAAGGTCTTGCAGGGCGTGAGCATCCACTCTGCACGACCCATCATAAAGCACTTCTTTAACCTCTGATGTTGTAAGTGTTTGCCAAGTCTAACTCTTAAGTAGTTAGCAAATGTTAGTTATGCCTCCTCTATTTCCTTTAAAAGATGGGCTAAGCAAAAGCAAGAAGAGTGAATGACTATTTACTGAGAACCTATTGTGGGCCAACACTGAATTTTATCAGGCATAGCTGCTGTTTCATTAAATCCCCGTAATAAGTATGACTCAAAGTGTGTATTATCATCTCTACTCATGACAAATGGAACTACATATGGGTTGATGAAGTTATTCATACAGCTAGTCAGCCTCAGAGCCTCAGCTTGAATTCAGTGCTGACTTCAAAGCCTGGGGTGGGTGATGCTCTGTCCACATCGTGACCATTCAGCTCTGCCTGGTTAGATAATCTCCTTTGTGACCCTTCGATTGCCCAGGGAACCTGGTGCTTCCATTTATCTTCTGTGAGCTTATCTTTTCAAAGACCCTAATAAAGGGCATAAAATTCTAAAATCCTTTAGGGCTTTTCTTGTCCTATGTTGTCTTAAACTTCCCTCAAGATTTTCCTGGAAGACAGCAGTAGATAAAATGCTCATTGTTCTTGAGAATCTCTCTGCTCAAATTCTTGCCAAACTTTCCTCTTTGGAGCCCTCACATAGCTCACTCAAGCCAGAGCTCTAAGGAACATCTTCTCTCATAGCTCTTTATTCTTTATGAGATAAATAAGACTATAAGGATTTCATTGGAGAGGCAGTCAGATAAAACCTGGATATTATAACTCACAGCCCTGGGGGCTTGTCATCACGTGATACTGCCTGCCAGTTACCTTCATAAAGTACATATGCATGTACTTTAATGGATGATAGGGTTTTATTTCTTCTATGATTTGACTTATGACAACTCAAAGAGAGCTTGGCTAACAACTTGTGGCACTGGGAAAAGGGGCCAGGGCTTCTAGCCCATATTAAAAGGGACGATTCTGACCTTGGGGGAGAGTAGGAGCTATGGTGGGACAGAGTTTAGGTAGAGTGACATCAGCCATCTTACTCTGTGTATAACTGGGAGGCAGATCATCAATTTAAGAAATTGAGAACAATAGGACTTGAGTGTCCAGTGCACCTGCCAGACAGTGGTCTCTCAAAACTGGGGTATAGGGCTGGTGAGATGGCTCAGCGGCATAAGCACCTGCCCGGCAAGTGCAGGGTCTTGAGTTCGACTCCCAGAACCCACATAAAGGAAAAATAGGGCCGGTGATATCGCTCAGTGGCACAAGCACCTGCTGGCAAGCGCGAGGTCCTGAGTTCGACTCCCGGTACCCACATTAAAAAAAAAAAAAACTAGGGTATATCCATTGCAGGTTAACAAGTGTTAAAACTTCTATTATTTTGTAATGAAAAAGAAAAAGTCTTAAGTTTAATATATTTTTACATATTTTAATACAAAGGTTGGAACTGGCATCTTTAAATGACACAATGCCGATAATGACATGTGTAATATACTATTCACATATCCTGAAGGAAGGACAGGGTTGTACTTCTACATGTTGATTTCCCCTCAGCAAACTCAGACACATCGTGTTTTAGTCATGCCTGATTAAATGGATTTATGGATCATTATATGATACAGTTTTTGTGACATCAACCTTTGCAAAATAGACACATGGCTTATATAACATCCTTCAAAATAACTGTGGATTGAAGATGATACCAATATTATAAATGCACAACCACAAAATGGCAAAGCTGTCACTTCTGATTTGTTTAGCCTTGTCACGAGGTGAAAACTATAAAGGTGTAGTCAGAACTGACATAATCTCAATTCCCCCCAAATCAAGAAGATTATCTGAAATACAGATTGGTTTCTTCTACTGCTAATGACAAACCTTTCCTCAAGCCCCAGTTGCCTTGAAATGCTGCCCAGTAATATAATATAACCAAGGTGTTTAGCAAGAAATTTTAAAAGTATACATTTATAAATATATTATACACACAAATTTATAAAGTATATACAAAGTTTATATATTATGTGTATACATATAAAGTGTAGGCTCTATGTCAAAGTTAAGCAGGTTGTGTATGTGTGTGTGTGTGTGTGTGTATTTTTAACTGAAATGGGTATGTATTAGTCAAGGAAGACTAACTGATTTAGCAAGTGACTCCATTACGTGCTGACTTAACAGAATGAAGGATTATTTGTGGTTTGTGTGAAGGCCTAGCGTAAGCCAGCTGATTTGAGTCCAGTAAGGCTCCACTCCATGCAGAACTTCAGAGACCCTACCTTCTTCCCTCTACTTCCTCTGTCGTGTGTCCAGTTTGAGAAGTGAAAGAGAATGTGAAAGATAAGGATTTTCCTGGGCAGACGTTGAAGTGGCTACCTCATTTCCACCAGCGTTCTGTTGGCTTGAGTGCAGTCCTGCACTGACTCCCAACCGCAGGGGAAGCCATGAGCAGCCATGAGTGCAGCAGATAAAAGAAAACCATTTAGGGAACAACTGCCCTGTCTTGATCAGAATGGGAGATGACACAAATAGGGGAATGCTTTGCTTGTAGGAGTAGAGAGTTCAGAGATAGAAGATTGTGGTTAGAATTTGATGTACTGGAGTTTATTCATAATTCCAACAATGCTTACTTAGTATTATGTGCCAAGCACATTTTTGGCTCTGGGGATATAGCAGTGAACAAAACAGACAGAAATTTATTCTATCAAGGAGCTCACATTTGAGAGGGTGTTCTGAATGAAAGAAGCTCAAATGAGTTTGAGAACAACCAACACTGGAGAAAAGAACAAGAGGTGATCTTTAAGAAAGTTATTTTGATTTGAACCAAATGATTTAAAATTTAAAACTGTGGACTTGGATAGATCTGACTTTATAAACTGGGCTTCATCGTCCCTTTCTTGCCATCTGATCTGTGCAGGTTACTAAACCTTTAAAGTCAGTCTCTTTCTCTGTAAATAGAGATAATGACAGCACTTTCCATGCAAGGATAGTCTGAGAATTTAATAAGAACATAAACATGCAGCACTTAGTGTAGTGAGTACTCTAACGCAGAGTAATCTCCCAGTGAGTGTTAGCTATGACAATACCATTGATAAGTAATAACCATCATGGAAAAAGATGGTGACTTTTCCCATGCAGGTTCCCTGGGCCAATGGTTTCTCAAAACAAGGGAGGTCTTAGAGAACTTCTCTCTCCTTTTGCCACTCAGTTATCAGGTTATTGTCATACTTAATTTTTTAAATTTAAGAGCATATTTATTAACAACTATATATTAAAAACTAATGCCTATGTGTTGAAAATATCAAAACTATAGAAAAGAATAATGATAATCAGCTGCAATCTTATCATTCAGCAACAGCTAGTTTTATCATGTTCTTTGCTTCCTGTTTTTTGTGCGTGGGCTCAAGTTTAGAAAGCCACAGAGTAAGGTCCTAACCTTGGCACTAGCAATTCAGGGTTGACAGTCAACCCCAAATCCCTCAGATGAGAGGTTCTCTGTAGCAACAGAGGCAGCTCCTCAACCAGTCCATTTGGCTTTATGCCACTATCTGATTCTCATTCCTAAGGCTCTCTCTCTGATGGTACAATTTCAGCTTCTTTATTTTAAACATGTCAGAAACATCTGTTCCCTGAATACTAACTAGCATTTCTTTTCTGCTGGTTCTGTGCTTCTAGGCAGTTGGTGGAACCAGGTGCATTCATGAAATTATGTATGCGTATCTCAAAAACAGAGGTGGTTTCTTGGCTCTTTCCTACTTAGTCTATGGTAGTATAAAATCTGCCTTCATCCCTGGAAGTTTTCAGCCTCCATGGATCAAATACAATCGATTGATCAATTTACATCCTTTGAGGAATGAAACATGATGGTCTAATAGTGACCTTATGCGTATTGTCCATTAATCTCCGTACCCACCGTACGCTCACAATTCACAATCAACAGTTAGTTGCTCCTTTGAGCATCAGCTGCTCTGAGTGGCGCTATAGGTGAGGTCCCTTCTATGGGGCCATTATCTCCTAAGAGAAACGGAGACCTCAGGATAGAGGATTTGCTTCAATTGTAACCAAATCTGCCTTGGGGAGGGGTATTTTGGAGGAGTTTCAGAACTTTTGGGGCAGGAAAGAAAGAAAGAAGCTGGCAACAGTGTTTTAGGAGCTTCTTGGCATTTTTCAGGAATCAGGGTCAGATTTTACTTGGATTTTTCCTGAGCTGAAGTTTACTTTTGCTTCTCAGAGGCTTTCTTCCAAGGTCTGGAAAATGCAAATTGATAATGTAAACAAAGCCGTGGGGGACTTACTCTAACAATTTTTTTTTTGTGGGTACCAGGGGTCGAACTCAGGACCTTGCGTATCAGCAGGCACCCGTGCCGCTGAGTGACATCACCAGCCATTTTTTTGTATGTGGGTTCCAGGAGTCGAACTCAGGACCTCACTCTTGCCAGGCAGGCGCTTATGCCGCTGAGCCATCTCACCAGCCTAACTCTAACATTTAAAGACAAATATTTCCTTTATTCCTATAACCAAGTAGGTTTTCAACCAAAGTCTGGGGGATGACTTAAATGGCCTTGTAAGTACCTATTGCTTACAAATAATTGGTGTGTTAATTAAAAATTGTTCCTATCCATTCAGTGACGCCGAGTTCTAAAAATTTCATTAGGTGATGCTTTGGTAGGTGTAGCTATGAGAAAGTAAGAAAATTGCTCTTTAAAAATACCATTATTTCTTTTTTAAGTGTTCTGTGCATGTACCAACTTCACACAAGAAATGTAGACATTGTGTATTGCAAACAGGTACAGAAAAAAGAAGAGGATCAATGGATGGATGGAGGAGGGAGAGAGAGAAGGGAAAAGGGATGAAAAAAGGAATTAAGATGTGCTACGTATTACATACCAATTCCTCACAATGAATGTAAATAGTATGTACCGCAAACATGTACTACTAAAATAATGCCATTATTTAGTCTTTTTACAAATTAGGCTGGACTTCCTTACCCCATTAAGCTTGCTTGAAGAGTTTGTAATTGAACATGCAAAGTGAAACCTGTTTCACACAAGGAAAAACTCAAGTGTGCTTAAATACAATGTAGAAAGCAATACCAGTTCCTTGGGTACAGAAAGTGGGAATGCTGCCCCAGGTTATGACCACAGGTATCTAGGGTTCAATGTGAGTGTTGCTTCATAAAACAGGATGTAAACAATTGGAGATATAAGAATGTCATAGGTGTAGCCACCTCCTGTGGATTTAGACAATATTGAACTGTTACAAATTCCGAAGTTGCTAAGAATGGATTTATGAAGTTTTAGTGTATCCTAAGTAACACTTACTATTGATATGGTTATAAGAGCTCATATCCCAACCTCTAGAACTCCCAGTTTAGCTGTCAACTGGAACAGGGTTACAGAGTGAACATATTTGTCTGTGTTCTACCCCTCACCTGGGGTGACACACTTGTCCCCTGTGCTGGAGTGAGTGGAAACATTGAACGGGAAGTCTGAGGATCCTGGCTCCAGCTCTAGTTCTGAAGGTCCTGGGGCTCCTGGATCAACCTCTTGATTTTCTGTGTATCTAAATGAAATTGAATTGATAAAGTTCATTCTGTTAACCTCACAAGGATTCTGAGAATCAGTCTTCATCGCTATTTTATGGCTGAGAAAAATGAGACTCCGGTTAATTCACGTATCCAGTATAAGTGACAGAACTCCGAGATGCAGTAGTGCTTTGTCCATAGGTAAAAGTTTCTGCAGAGGAAGACACTGTTATTGTGCATGTGAGGGTCATCTTCAGAAGCCCATCTAGCCTTGACTTCTTTGTATGTGATCCCCGTCCCTCTTTTGGAGTACTAATTTCCTTCTTCTCAAGTGCCTGGTGATTGGTTGGTATTCCCGTCCTTTTCCCTTCCTTCATCCCACTCTTATTTGTCCTCTGGTGGTTTTAGATCATATCAATGAACTCATTATGTGTCTTCCTTCCAAATGTCTGTCCTCCTATCCTGCTCTCTTCTTCTCTGACACTTGCTTAAAAGGGTGAGTTGTTAATTTTTATTGTAACAGGTACTTATTGGAAATAATGTTTGACCCAAAGCCCAGTACAGAGCTATTGGTGTTTGGGAGGCCAAGATTTTCTGGCTCCAGTTAAAGTTTGTAAGCTGGTCTAGCTTCAGTAGAGCAGTCTCACTTTGATGCCGGGGTTAGTTAAGTGTCATCAATGTTGTAGCAGGACAGTTCAAAGAAGCAAGATGTAAAAGCAGAATCCAAAGACACTGTGCAAAAGGGTGAAGCTCAATAATCCCAATTAGCAAATTTTAAACACTAATGGGGAAAGGTTCTGTGTACTCATTAGCCTGGTTTTTAAAAAACACTTACCAAGTGACTCTGATCATGCCAAATTTATTACTGAAAACTAGGGCATTCTATGTATTCTCTTTTCCCCGGCTGTTTATTTGACACCGGTCCCTCCAATGCTACTTACTGAGGATTGCTTGTAGCCATTCTTTCCTTTTCATCCACAGTTGCAAGGCGGAGGTGACGCCATTATCCCATCTTGCTTTCCTGGTCTCCCAAACAGTTTCCTTGCCTCCAGTTCCTGCTTGCTCCAGTCATTCTCAAATAGTGACCTGGACTCCAAACCTAGATCTCTGGCATCAACTTTTGACATCTACCCAATGTTGCTCATGCTTCAGCCACACAGGACTTCTTGATATTACCGGACACACATTTTTTGTGTACTGTACATAAATTCCCTCGTCTTGAGGTGTCCTTTGCCTTCTCTTTGACAGATGCTTCTTCATCCTTTTAGCTGTTGTTCAATTATTAATTACATTCTTGGGATGATTTCCCTGAAATAGTTAATGGGGTTTTAAAATTTTTCATTCCATTTGTTATAGTACTTAGCATGTTACAATTATTTTCTTTACTTAGTTATTTTAGACTCTTGTTTTTCTTCTTACTCATCAAAACGCCAAAGGAAGTGTCTCTTGAGTGAAGAAATGAGCTAATGAATGATGAGCAACCACAATTTTACTACCCTCACGCTTTGAGCAAAGTCAGTTCCTTTGCTGTTGTTATACTAAATTTAAGGTCTATGATTTTTAGGTATGAGAGGAAGAAGGCAATGGAAGGGGGAGAATCACTGGTCTAACTTACCTGCGGCGGTCGAAGATTGGACTCACTTTGTAAATGATGCTTACAGGCCTGAGGGCAATGCTTTTGATGTATGAAGCTTCTTCTGCATTGTGTGCTGTACAGCACGAAGGGCCTCTGTCAAGAACAGAAAGCATCCAGCAGATTACACAGGACCTCCTTCTGATATTAGTATGAATATTAAAAAGTAGATTACTCTGATTTTTCAGGGGTTTTGCTCATCTTGGAAGCAAGATTTATAAAAAATGACTAATACCTACTTATACAGGGTCAGGTGCCATTTTAAGTGATAACTCGTTTAACATGTTTGATTCTCACTAGAACTGTAGAGATAGGCACACGTAGTATCCATATTTTCCAGGAAACTTGCACAGTGGGGGACCTGGCCAGAGCCATGGGTAATGATTGTTAGGGATTCTGGCTTCAAAGTCTGCCCCCTTAATACTGTATCCACAATGACGTGATTAGACTCTGCGCAATTGCAGAACAACGTGAGAGAGCTTAGCATGGAGAAAAGCTATTTTCTGTGGAGTTTGATATTCCTGGATTTGATTTTTGGCTTCATCACTTGCAAGATATTGGTGTTTATCTAAAAACTAAGAATATGAGGGCTGGTGATATAGTTCAGTGGCATAAGTGCCTGCCTGGCAAGTGCGAGGTCCTGAGTTCGATTCCCAGTACCCACATAAAAAAAAAAAAAAAAAAAAAAGAATATGGTAAGATGTGTTGGAAATACCATGCACAGCTACTCACACATAGTAGGTGTTCATGTATTTATTTGCCAAGGTTTTCTCAATGAACAGTTCCTCTTTCCTCTTGAGTAGAATTCTAGTCTAAGTTAAATATGTCCACTATAAAAAAATAAATGGCAGTGTATCGCAACGCAGTAGAAATTCAGAGAGACCAGTTTATGATTAGGGCAGGGGACTTAGATAGAATAGTGAAGCCAAGGTAGAATAATGACATTCTGGGTTTATGAACTATAGGGTCTATACTGATGGCATCACCAGGGTGTTGCATTTAATGAAAAGGAGGTATCTAAAACTGATGTGCAGTCTTAAGACCTAGAAAACCTTGTCCTGTTTAAAGCGTTAACATTTGAAATATCTCCAGTTATTAAAACACAAGAGATGAAGAATGCCAAGTTCAAAGCAAAACAAAACCTTGCACTGTGGAGAGGTGTGTTTCTATGAGGTCAGTGATTGTCAGTAGGTTGGGAGCAGGAGGGATGAGGTGGAGGAGAGCCTGTTTCCGTGTAATAACCTCAAGCAGTCAGCCTAAGCCGGTTACTATAGAGGAGGCACTAATCCTACAGTGGCAGACCACAAAAACTGTCTTTCCTTTGGTCCTTAATGTCTTCCTTTTGAGCTGATAAGCTGATATTCCACCTGTGTGTAGATAGCTTAATGCAAAACAGCTGGGTTTAAAATATGTCGACACTCACTGGAAATCTGTAAATTGGAGGCAAAGCCATATGGTTGTGTATCCTTTCCATGGTGCCACAAATTACAGCCGCTCACGGAGATAGTGCTTGTATTATGGGACTGCGTGTATTTCCTGAGTGGAACGGAGATAAAATGTGCCTATCTTCCCTCAATATGGTGATTGCGAAGGAAGGATTGTGGATGTGTGAGGGTGAGAGGGGAAGAAGAGACAGGGCTGTGATGGGAAATGCAAAGAAAGGGAATTGCTGGTGCCATCCGCAAAGGAGACTGAGCCCTCCCGGATTCCTGGCAGAGCCATTGAAGTGGAATTGATAAGGAAGGTGGGAGAATTTGTCACCCACATTTACTGTATTATCTCTGGTGGAGAAAAAAACACCTGTATATAATAAGCTTTTAGCCTGAATGTGAAATGGACAGGTAACTCAAGCTGCCAGAATAATATTTGCCATATTAGTTTTTCAAAATATTTGTGTTGAATGTATACTTTTATTCAGTACTATGTCTGTGAGTTATCAAAACTTTTTGGTTTGTTTAAAAAATAGAAATTAAACAGTTTGAATCCCATGTCAGCGTGGACAAAGTATGGTAAGAAATAGATCCTTAGTAGGTTCTAACGCTTTCCACATACTGACATATGTTTAGTTACAGTGGGCATCAGAATAACTAATTAATAAGTAGTACCATAAATATTACATATTGAGACCTGGAAGTCCTTGATAATGTGCCAGGTTAGAGAAATAAGCTTTAAAATGTTACAGTTTGAATCGAAAGTGTTCATGAGATTAAATGCGCTTTGATCTCAAAGAAATTTTTTTTTTTTTTTTCTTGGTGGGTACCAGGGGTCGACCTCAGGACCTCGTGCACCAACAGGCACCCGTGCCGCTGAGCGATATCACTGGCCCCTTTTTCGTATGTGGGTTCTGGGAGTCGAACTCGGGCCCTCGCGCTTGCAAGGCAGGCGCTTACGCCGCTGAGCCATCTCACCGGCCCTCAAAAAAATCTTTACTATGAGTTTTATCATTGTTTACTGCTTAGAAGAGGAAAGTACCACTAGTCAATGGTGGTTAAAAGTAAAGGTTAGTGAAAATTCATCAAATTAAACCTGGGAATTTGTAGTTCTTTGAATCATATATGTACATGCTATGTGACATAGTCCATAATTATTTTCTAATACTTAAAAATACATATTGCTTAAAAAATATGATTTCCAGAACAATTGTACACCTAGTAAAATGTTATATTTATTTGAGATGTTTTGTAATCACAGTCACCACAAATTAGTAGTCACCCAAATTGAAGACATAGTATACGTAAGGAAATACCCTTGAATACACTAGTCATGTAAACCTCAAAGTTGTATCGGGAAAATAGCTTTATTAATTATAAAATGTCTCCTATGCTGGCTTCTAAAGAAATCTAATGGTTCTTAAGTTGTAATTACAGTATACTGTTAAGTAAAAACCAATTATTTCACATTTAATAATAGCAGGGTTAAATCTTTTGATTTATTTTCTTAAGCTCCTTACACTTGGCTTTAATCTAAGCCTCTGCTTTGGCCCCACTGCCTCAGGTACCTCCTTAAAGGTATTCTGAAAAGTGAAAGCCCAGTTATCTCTCCCTTAAGATCCCTCGTAATTTGGGGGTTGGGAGCTGTTTTGGTAGCTAGTCAAAATTTCCTAAGGAGTTAGGCCCTTAAGCTGGTCTCAGCTGAACCAGCTCTAGTGATTGGTAATTTACTGTATTTCACTGTTGAATTTTTAGTTGTTAGGTTCTTTTTTATAGTAGGGGCAAATTTGCCTCTTAGTAAGTTGACCACAAGGGTGCAATTTGAAATACAGGGCTTATTTATTTATTAATTTCCTCTCCTGGTAAACAAAACTTTACATATTTGAAGACAGTGATCTTCCCATCTTTCAGTATTTCCAACTCACAGATCCCTCAGTTGCTAAGCATTTCTGTCATTGTAGACTTTTCACCCTCCTACTCTGGGCTGACTCTAGTTTGTCAGAGTTCTGATTAAGATATTTGAGGGTATGATTCATCTATTCATTACATGATTATTATACTCCTATTATAAGCCAGGAACTGGGGATAAAATAGTGCATAAAGCAGATAAACTCCAGGCTCAAAGGTACAGGCAAATAAACAAAATATATATTTTCACATAACATTAAGTGCTGTAAGAAAAAAATCTGGTAAAAAGAAAGTGTTGGCAATAGAAGAGGGCTGTATTTTTAATTAATTAATTAGTCCACTCATTCATTCAGAGACAGGGTCTCGCTGTGTAGCACAGGCTGGCCTTGAAGTTGTGACCCTCCTGCCTTAGGCTCCTGAGTGCTGGGATTACAGGTGTGCACCACCACACCCAGTTTGGGGGGCTATTTTAAATAGGGCAGTTAGGGAAGCTCTCTCAGTAACTATGTGTCATTTGACCTGAGACTTTGGTGCAGTGTGGGGCACATGCATTGATCCTGAGGAAGGATGTCTAGGAAGAGAACGAGTAATTGCAAAGGCTCTGAAGTGGGAATGATGTGCCAGAAGTAACCAAAGGATGAATATTTACAGCTTCTCTTCCTCTCCATGACTGCCAAGAAACTCTTACAGTGCTAAAGCTACATGATTTAGTCTCACCGTAAATTCCCCCGTTGTTTTTCTGTTTTCTCCTTTTACCTTGATACACATATATGTGCATGTGCACATGTACTTGTGTTCTCTCTCTCTCCCCTCTCTCTACCTCCCCACCTCTCTCCCTCCCTCTCCCTCCTTCTCTGTCTCCCTGTCTCTGGCTCCCTCTCTTTCTCGCTCTCCCTCTTTTCCTCTCCCTCCCCCTCCTCCTCCCTTCCCCTGAGATAATATAATCTCTGCTAGATCAGTTCTTTGGAATTTTGTGATACAAAATTAAAAGACTGAGACGAGAGAAAGATTAGAGTAGGAGGAGGAAAATGGGTGTGTTTATCTAGGGAGGAATCCTTGGTAGTTTCAAATCAAATTCCTACATGGGTGAGAGGTAATATAAACAAGTGATGCAGATTGGGTATATTGCAATAAAGGGCCATAGCTCCAATTGTGGTGCACCCCATCTAAAGAGGTCAGCTCCTACTCAGCTAGAGCAGATTGTTTGAATGCATAATGCAAACCCAGTATTGCCATATGTCCCAATTTTTCAAGAATAGTAACAGATCTGGTTTTTACATGAGATTTTCCTATTTTAAAAACACTGAATAGGGACTCCCACCTTCAGAAAACCAAGCTAGATATACTTGTCCCTATTCTACCATTAAGTACAACTAAAAACCTTGGATGGTATTTAAGAAATATAGGAATACTCTAGAAGGTGGGAAAGCTGTGGTTTGGGTGTGATTTGTCTCTGCCAAAACTCACGTTGAAGTTTAATTGTCAATGTAGTGGTACTGAAAGGTGGTGGAGCCCTTAGCAGATGTTCTGGGTCATCGGAATTCTTGAAGGGATTAATGTAGTTCCTTCAAGAGTGGATTAGTTGGGCCGGTGAGATGGCTCAGCGGCGTAAGCGCCTGCCTTGCAAGCGCGAGGGCCTGAGTTCGACTCCTGGAACCCACATACGAAAAAGGGGCCGGTGATATCGCTCAGCGGCACTGGTGCCTGTTGGCGTGCGAGGTCCTGAGGTCGACCCCCCGGTACCCACAAAAAAAAAAAAAAAAAGAGTGGATTAGTTATTGTGAGAGCATGTGGTTATAAAGTACATTGCCCCTTTGTCCCCTTCTCTCTTTGCACATGCCCACTTACCCTTCAGCCATGAGGCCCTCGCCAAAAGCTAATCAGATGGCCATGCCATGCTATTAGATTTCCATGGCCATGCACAAAAATCCACCTCTTCCCTTTATGAATGATCCAGCCTTAGATAGTCTATTATCACAACAGAAAATGGCCCAAAATGGGGAAGAAAAGGGAAAAGAGCTAGGGAATTTGGTATCAAAGCAAACACCCTGGTAAGTTCTGTGGGTGTTTGTTTTTGCCTCTTATATTCCAAATTTGGAGCTAAAGCAGCCAAAAAGCTGGAAGCATCAGTGGATGCCATCAAAAAGAGCTACAAAAAAAGAGAGCTCCCTTTCTGTAATCCTCCAAACAAGAAAAGGAAAGCCTAGGAAACCAGAAAAATTCCAGCAAATAGCACAGAAATATTATAGATAATTATGTAATAAACAAGGTAGGATAGAGGAAGGTAAGGTTTGTTATACTTCACTTAAACTAATAAAATAATAACACAGATTATGATAAGTTTGTGAATATGTAATGTAGTAAGTACAGCAACTACTAAAAAAGCTATGCAAAGAGATACAATTAAAAATACAAGATAAAATAGAATTCAAAAAAATGTTGAAGTCACCAATAGGAAAACAGAGAATTGAAAAACAGAGAACACAAAAAATGAAGTATAGATATAAACCCTATGAATATTCACATTAAGTGTAAATGATACAAATATACCAATTAAAAGACATAAATTTTCAGGCTGGATTAAAAACACAACTCAGCTATATGCTATGAGAAATCCACTTCCAGTATAATTAGATAAAAGAAAAATATACATTACGCCAAAATTAATTCAGAGAAAGTAATTACAACTGCAAGCAGAAACACTAAACATCACCCAGGATTTGGAGGCAGATTTATTTAACGTCAGACAGGCACTGACAAGGAATCAATTATCCTTCAAAATGTCAGGCCTTGAAGGCTCAGGGAGAGAGGTTTTTATGGGTTGCAAGCAAGAAGCAGAGTACTTGGCTGTCTTTGATTGGTTCTTACAATATGTATCATAGTGACCAGCTATGCATCACAGTGACCAGCATTTCTAGGAGACAGTTGTAAAGGAAACTGTAACAGGAACTATTATCTGGGTAACTAAGAAACTTAAGTATACTGGCTGGGGGGCCATTTTCTGTTACAGAATGGCTATACTAATATCAGATAAATTAAATTTCAGAGAAAAGACTATTAACAGAGAAAAAGAGGGATATTGTTTAATGGTAAAAGAGTCAATGTATTAAGAAAATGTAGCAACCTTAAATGTGTATGCACCAAACAACAGGGCTACAAAATGTGTGATACAAAAACTGATCAGCTAAAAGGAGAAATAGAGCAATCCATAGATATAGCTGGAGATTTTACACTCTCTCCCTAATCAGTAGAACAGAAATCAACAAGGAACAAGGATAAATGTATTACTAGTCTGCCAGGGCTACCACAATAAAACCCCACAGACTGGGGAGCTTAAACAACATAAATTTATTTATCATGGTTTTGGAGGCTAGATATCCAAGATCCAGGTATCAGAGGTTTGGTTTCTCCTGAGGCCTTTCTGGTTTGCAGGGACTGCCTTGTCACTGTCTCCTTACATGGCCTTTCTTCTGTGGGTGTGCACGTATCTGGCATCTCTTCCTTTTTTTATAAGGACACAAGTTTTATTGGGGTTGGGCCCCATGCTTATGACCTTATTTAATTTTAATTACCTCTTAAAAGGCTGTATATCCCAATATGATAATATAGAGTGTGTGTGAAGGCTTCAACATATGAATTTTGGTGAGTATGGGGGAAGGATATAGTTCAGTTCATAACAATATAGAAGAACTCAATAACACTATGAGCCAATGTGATCTAATTGATATTCAAAGAACACTCCACCCAAAAGCAACAGAATGAACCTTTTCCTTCCCAAATGCCTATGAAATATATAGCAAGGTAGATTATATCCTGTATTGTAAAAGAAATTATAAGATATTTAGAAGAATTTAAATCATAAAGAGTGTTTTCACTGGCCAAAACAGAAACACTCTAGAAATTAATAATGGCGAGACAACAGGAATTTCTCCAAATACTTATAAACAAAAAAAGATGCTTCTAAATAACCCATGAATCAAAGAAGAAATTTCAAGAAATCAAATAATACATTAAGCTGAATAGAAATGAAAATACAATGTATCAAAATTTGTAGGACTCAGCCAGAGAAGTGCTGAAAGAGATATTTATATAACTAAATGTATATAATAAAAGAGGAAAAGTCTCAAATCAATAATCTAAACTCATATTTCAAAAACCTAGAAAGCATAGAGCAAAATGAACCCAAAGCAAGCAGGAGAGAAATAAAGATAAGAGCAGCAATCAATGAAATTGAAAATATAAAAATAATCTAGAAAATCAATGAAACGAGGAAATGATTGATTCCTTTAAATGTCAGCAAAACTCAAAAACTGTTAGCTAGACCTATAAAGAAAAAAGAAAAGACATAAATTACTGACATCAAAATGATTTAGAGTATATCATTGTAGATGTGGTAGACAACAAAAGGTAATAAAGGAATACTATAAAACAACCCATTTAAGTTTGACAACTTAGAAAAATAGACCACTTTCTGAAAAATGAAGTCTACCACAATTTAGCCAATGTGAAGTAGAAAATATGAATAGCTATATAACTGTTAAGGAAATTAAATCCATAACTTTAAAACTCCCCCAAAAGATATCTCCAGGGCCACATAGGTGCACTAGAGAATTCTACTAAAGAGAAGAGTTAATATCAATTCTTTGCAATTTCATCAAGAAAATTAAAAGGGAGGGATCACTTCCCAATTTATCTTATGAAGTCCAAAACAAAAGAAAACCAAAGAAAGATGGTCCAAAACAAAAGAAAAAGAAGAGAAAACTCCATCCCAGTGCCCTTTGTGAATATAGTATGGAATCTTTAACAAAATATTAGCAAGTAAATTCAGCAATATATAAGTAGAATTATATATCATGACCAAGTGGAGCAGAAAGGTACAAGGAATGCAAAGAGGGCTTGATAACATTAAAAAATCAGTATAATCCACCATATTAACAGGCTAATTAAGATAAATCACATTATCATATCATTGATGCAAAGAGCACTTGACAAAATTCAGCACTCATTCATGATAAAAATTCTCAGGAAAATTCAAATAGAAGTTCTTCAATTTGATAAAGGTAATTCCCAAACATTATACTTGATGGTGAATGACAAAATACTTCTCCACTAAGATCAGGAACAAGCCCAAGACATCTGCTTTCCAAGGTCATTTTTCAACATAATACTAGAAGTCCTAGCCAGTAGAATAAAGCAAGAAATGAAGCAGAGGCATATAACTTAAAAGGAAGAACTATAACTCTCCTTATTTATAAATAACGTGATTGCCTACATAGAAAATACCAAGAAATCTACCCAAAACACTCCTACATCTAACAAGCTAAGTTTAGCAGTGTCACAGATCTAATAAAAACATACAAAATCAATTTTATCTCTATAAACAATGAGCACATGGGCATCAAAATTAAAAAATAATACTGCTTTCAATTGCTCACTAAGGAAATACTTAGATATAAATCTAAAAAACATGTGTACAACTTGTATGCTGAAAACTACACAATGCTGCTAAATTGATGATCTAAGTAAATAGAGATGTGTTATGGATTGGAAAACTCAAAATAATAAGGATCTCAGTTTTTTCCAAATTGGTATCCAAGTAGTAGTAGGTTAAATGGTTGCCTATCAAAAGATATGTTTGCATCTTAATCATGGAATCAGTAAATGTTACCTTGTTTGGAAAAGAGTCTTTGTAGATGTAAATAATTTAAGGATCTTGACATGAGGAAGTATCTAGGATTATCTGTGTGGGAATAAATCCAGTAACAAGTGTTCTCATAGGAGACGCATAGAGGAGAACACAATCACAAAGGAGAAGGCAATGTGAAAAATGTAGCAGAGAGGTGCAGCCACAAGTCAAGGGATGCCATGAAGGCCAAAGCTGGAAAGTCAATGGAGGATTCTTCCCTAGAGCCTCCAGAAGGAACACAGTCCTGCTGATACCTTGATTTCACACTTCTGGCATCTAGAACTGTAAGAGAATAAATTTCTGTTGTCTGAAACCACTAAGATTATGGTAAGAAGTACATAGGATTAACCCAATTTCTATCAAACCTTCCCAGCAAGATTTGTTGTCAATATAGACAAGATTATCAGAAAACTTTTATGGAAAGGAAAGGCAGCTCAGATAGCTATTTGTTCTTAGCGTGGAATAGGTTTATTATAGGTAAATTCTTTAATGTAGCGATTTTTTTAAAAAAATTATTAGTATGTGTTTGCAATACATGAAGTTTACATTCATCTTAGGGAGTAGGTACAGATACATAATGTAGGGCTGGAGGCAGGGAGGAGGGTGAGGAGCTGAAGGGGAATACAAAAAAGAATCAAGATAGCTAAAATTTTTAAAAAGAAGAATACCATGGGTTTTAAAACTTGTTATAAGCATTCAATAATCAGGACTGTATGCTAATGGTAGAGAATTGACACATAGATCTCTGGATAGGCAAAAGAAAAGAAAAAAAAAAAGAAAGAAAAGGCCCTCTAAGTAACACAACTTATATACAAATTAGCTCATAGATATAAATTATAAAACTATAGACCTTTTGGGAGGAAAACAGGAAAATTTCTTCAGGTTTTAGGGCTAGGCAGAGTTCTTAGACTTGACCTTAAATGCATCATCCCTTGGAGAAAAAATTAACAAATTTGACTTCATGAAAAGTAAGACCTTTTTATTTAAAAAAAAAAAAAATAAAAAAATCCCTGTTAAAGGGATAGACAAGCTGTGGAGTGGGAGGGAATTTTGCATTATCCAGCAAAAGATTAGTATCTAGAATATATAAAAAACTCTCATAACTCAACAGTAAAAATCAAAACCCCAAACAACAGGAGCAACAAAAACCCCCACAAATAATCTTATTAGTAAAATGAGCAAAAGTTAAAAGACATTTTACTAAAGAGGTTATAGAGATAGCAAATAAGCACATTAACATGATGTTTGACATCATTAGCCATTAGGAAACTGTATCTTCCCAAAGGAGGTATCAGTATATGTCTATCAGAAAAGCTAAAATGAAAAAGCATGACAATACCAAATGTTTACAAGGGCGTAGAGAACTTGGATCACTCACATATCACTGGTGGTCATGTAAAATGGTGTAGCCACTTTGGAAAAAGAGTTTGGCAATTTCTTAAAAGAATAAATATGTACTAACAAGGTGGCTTACTAATTATTGTTCTGGCCATTTGTCCCAGAGAAATGAAGTTGTTTGCACAAAACCCTGTACAAAAATTGTTTACAGGAGATTTTATTATAATAGGGCCAAAATGGAGATAATTTAGATATTTTTCAATGAGTGAATGGTTAAACAAACTATGGTGCATCTACACCATGGAATATGTTCCAGTAATAAACAAAGAACCAATTATTGGTACAGCCAATAACCTGAGTGAATCTCTAGACAATTATGCTGAGCGAAGAAAGCCATGCCCAAAAGGTTGCATACGATATGATTTTATTTATGTTACATTCTTGAAATGGCAAAAGTATAGAATAGTAAACAGGTTAGTGGTTTCTGCTATTGAGGGTTACAGGGAGGAAGCAATGGACATGGCTATAAAAGGACAAGTTGAAGGATCCTTGTGCTAGAAATGTCCTTGGTCTTGATAGTATCAGTACTAATATTCTGATTGTGAAATTGTAGTTTAGCTTTTGCAAAATGTTACTACTGGGGAAAACTGCATAAGGGGTACTTGAGATCTCTCTGTATTTCTTACAATATGCATATACTCATATAATTAACTCAAAACAAAAATGTCATAAAAAACTATGCATTCAGGTCAGATATTGCTGTACACTACTACTTTGCTCTCCTTGAACTATATATTAAAGTATAATGAGTGCTGAAAGAGAGACTGAAGAACGAACTGGGTAAGTTGAGGCAGGAGGGGGAAATTGTGGGCTCATGGATAGAGACATTTCAGACTAGCCATAGGACATGATAAGAGTACATGGAAAATGAGTAAGATTTTTGTTAGCAATGCATTTTACTTATGTGTTTGAAGAACCATTCTTGTTTACAAAAATTTCAGGGTAAAAAAATAACCAACGTATTTCCTCAATTGTGATATTGCAATGATATAGAGCTAGGTAGATTTAGTTTTATAAAGGTTATAAAAATCTTGTGGTTACAGTTAATCCTGGGTAAAGACTGAAGTATGTCCAAATAGAAGATTCAAGTGAGAATGGGCTACATGTACATGTACGTGTACTAACCACAGCAGGGTTCACTTGCCTTGCAGACCCCTGCTATCCATTTCCTATTTATATGTGCTCATGGTGACAGGTACCTTTGCCTAGTAAAGGGAAACTGGACTCTGACTGGCCTTTATTCCCTGTCCTTGTTTCCAACTTGTAGCAGTACTCAGGATACATATGGAGACATTACCTCCTGGGACTCATGAGGCTGGATAGAAGGATTTGATGAGGTGTTGCAAGGTCTGTATGATCACGCTGACCTAACGGCACACAGCAAGGTGGAGGATGCATCCGTTTCCCTCTGTTTCTCCTGGTCAGCCTGGGTGTTCTTGCGCCATTTAAGGCACTGACTGCTGATTCCTGGGCAGAGGGTGAATGAGCTCAGGTGCATGGAATTGAAAGGTAATGAGACTGATTAATCAAATTCCTTCCAGCAAAGGGTGCCACATGCCAGACCCTGTCCTGGATAACCCTCTGACAAGTGAATCAGGAGCTGGGCTCTGCCCTCAGGTGTCTGGTATCTGGGGGTAGGCATCTGTGCTTGCAGCAAACTAGGTGTGACTGGAGGCCACTTTTGGCATGGTGTTTTTGCTTCATTAGGCTGTTCTGCCAAGGTTTTCTCACAATCTCCTCGGGCCATGCTCATTTAGTTATGGAAAACAGGGCGAACATGAGGAATGGGAAATGCAGTTAGCTGTTGATGCAAATAGCCCCAGTGGTTAGCCTCTTGAGTGGTATAATGCCCCATGTTGTAACTATGTGGTTTAAAACTAGGGTAGAGAGATGCCTGGGGAATAAATCGCTCCGTTCTTGGCATGTTTATTTATCTATCTGATTATGTTTATCTACCTTTTATCTAATCTAACTTTAGGTAAACAGGAATGAGTTGAACTTGAAAGACCTGGGTATTGATTTTAGGATTCCTTGATAAAATATCTATAGTAGGTGTATAATATCTTTTATAGAGTTTAGAAAGATCTGTATAATGTACAATGTGAAATGCAGTAAGATATATAAATTTAAATGACTGTAATTGTTTAATTCTGACTTGGCAACTACTGAATTAGTCACTCCTTGGGATGCACCTTTCCTCAACAGTAAAATGGGGATCATAATAATACCTGATAGAACAAGTGAGGCAGAGAATGATAATACATAGTAGGTCTTCAGCAAATGTGATTTTTTAAAACCTGATTTTCTACCCAGGAAAATTTTTGTACATTGATCGTATAAAACTCCCTGACATAAGGTGTACGTTTTTCCCACCTGACAGTAATGCTTTGGTCTTCATGGGGGCTACACTGTGAAAAGCTAAATGCCTTAACAGAGAGGCCTCATGGTACAGAAGAAAGAGAAGGAGATTAGCTGCAAGGAGCTGTGTGTTCTAGTGCATGTTTTGTGTGTCAGAAAGTGCTGTATTAGGACAAATTTTTACTTATTACAAGAGGACAGAATCACTGAGACTCTCAAGGAGGAGGTGCTGAAAATGAGAAGGAACCAAGGGGGCTTTGGAGAGCAAGGCAGCAAGACAATCTGGCCAAGTCTGTGCCACTCTGAAAGTATTTGAGAATCATTTCTTATAGATTCAGAATTGAGCAAGGAGCATCTATTTGGTGGAGCCTATCGCATGTCCTGTCATGTGCATGTCTGGCTGCTTGAGCATGGGACAAGGGCGGTTCTCCCCAGTGCTGCTCTCAGAGCATACTACGCAGTAGGGATTTCCTCCAAGATGGGAAGAAGGCAGACTATTTGATAACAACTCTCCCCTGAAAAATGACAAGTACCCAATATTCTGTCATTAATTAGCTGTGGGACTATAGTAAGTCATTTAATTCTCCTCTCAGTTTACTCATCCATAACATGAGAGGTCTAGACCACACCAGTAATTTTCAACTTCTGTTTTTTTTAAATAGTTGAACATCTCTATCAACTGAAATCTCATTTAGACACTCAAATTGCAAAACATGCCAAAAATGGACCTGCTCTGATGAAGGGTATGAGGGTGAAAGGAGGAACTCTGCTGAGCTCCTTATTCCATCCCCCTTGCCACTTCTTTCCTAAGCCTTGGAAAATCTAGAGGTCTTTAAGAATCCTCCAGGGTTCCATGGGACACAGTTTAAAAACTTCTGGATTGGGCGCTTTCTCAGGATGTCTTTCAAGTTATTTGATGATTCCATGACTCCACGATGTAGAATACTGCTGATTTTACCTGTAATCATTCTACAGTTTAAGACTTTGAATCTTGAGTCAGCCTGTGGCAAATTAGGAAGTTTGATTACACTTGATTTTCTTTCATTTAAAAAAACACATTTAAATCTGGGAAACCCATTTGCTCTGCATACTTGTCACTCTTTATTAGCCAATGGCTGTTCCATCCACAAGCTGCCAAGAAGAACCTGTTAAAGAAATGAGAAGAAATTTGGTTCAAGTAAAACAAGGATTTCCTGCCTTCTAAAAAATGTGATACTTCATGATACCATATAGTTTACACACACACACACACACACACACACACGGAATTAAAACGGAATTAAAGCAAAATGCTAACAGGATACTTTTGGATAGTGAGACTAAAGGGAATTTTGATTTCTTTTACTTCTTATTTTCTGAACTTTAAGCAACACGTACATATATAATTTTCATAATCATAAAAATGTTATTAATATGAACACATTTTCATTCAAAAGTAATTAAGTTAATTAAAAAGATTATTAAGTCAGCACAAAAATTGAAATTAACAGCGTTAAAAATAGCAATTTATTGACTTTGAACTCAATGAGCCAGCACAGTCATAAATCTAAGCATCCACATTTCCTGTGCTTGTAAAGGCGGACCTCTTACCCCCTCGCATGATGAATGTGCCTTATTCCTCCAAGGGCAGAAGACCAGTGATTGGAAAATATTCTGGTACGGGATGACTGGTCACCATTCCACTGGCCATTCGTGTGGAAAAGGATTCACTATTTTAGTTACTGATGTTTGGCTTAGTGCAGATGTTCAGATCAGTAGCAGATTCAATTTAAAACATCTGAAAACCAATTCCTTATTTATTGGTACCACAAGGTCTAGAAGGTAACATATTCTTTGCCCCTCCATTTACTATAGTCTTGGCCTAGTGTCTCCCACAAGAAGGCACTTAATAAGTGTTGTGAGATCCCAAGGTCAGGGCTGAGCCCACAGGGCTGTCTGTGACAATCATTAGACAACACCTTGTCCTTAATTCCTGTGATTATCAAGGGGGGTGTGGAACAACTGAAGAAAAATGCTCTGCTTTTTACACCCTTTTTTTATCCTACAAGGAACTCTAAGGTAATTAAATTCACCAGCAGTTTTTCTTTAAAAAGTCTCATTTTCAGCATCTGCCCGTCTCCTTAAAGAGAGACAAGAGGATAATAGATGTACAGATAGATAGGGGCAGACAGAAATGGTAACAGTAGCCAGACAGATCTATATTCAGTTTATTATGTTTGATTTTCAGAGTTAATTGAGTGTTTTGCCTTAAAATTGTATTTTTCTTCCTCGTCCTCTCTTTGCTGTAATTTAAAAGGGGAAAGATAAAGGCAAAGAGAAATCAATTTGGAAGTTTGCTTTCCAAAGTTTCAAAGTTCTTCCCTGGTCTCAGAAATAATTGATTCAAATAGAGGATCAAGTAGTCAGATGCAGCTGACTTATTGTGGCCCCTGGATAGAGGTAGTTTTTTTCCTTTTTGCAGTGCTAAGGATCAAACTCAGGGCCTTAAGCGCGCCAGGCAGGTGTTCTACTCCACAGAACTACATCTCCAGCCCCTGGATTAAGGTTCTGTTTTATCAATGAACACATCGAAGGCTAGAATATGTAAGTGACCTATGTCACAAACTTTTAAGGGCAGAGCCAGCGTCAGCATCCTGGACTTCAGATTCTATGAATGGTGCTGTGTTCATTGTACCCCTTAACCATGTTGATCGGATTATGTCTTATATTGTTTATGAGGCTCCGTACCATGCCCAACCTAATTCACAGTAGTAGTGCATTATTTTATATATAACCAATGTTAATAAAATGGCATTTTCTACTTTAAGTAATTTCCATTTTAATACTGAAGGAAATAAGATTTACTTAGAGAATTTTTTTTTCTCATCTGACATATCAAATTATTTGATTCCCCTTCAGGTTAGCTTCATGATGTCCTCTTGAGGTGATACTGAGGGAGAGGTTATGGGGCAGAAGGTGGGCTGAATATTGAATAGGAAGAACACTCAGCTAGATGACCCCATGTAATCTTGAGTAAGTGGTGTAACCTCTTGGAATCTTTTTTTTTTTTTTTTTTTTTCTTTTCTATAAGGAGCTTGACAATACCTGTCTTGCATTCTTCCTGGGGCTGTTTCCAGGGACCCAAGTTGTAACTGTAAAACATTTGCTCATACGTGAAGCTTGATTCCTTGCAGGGACCAGGGCTTCTGGCCATGATGTGGCCCGAGTGGCTTCTCTATTGGGAATAAAGGAATGTTAGTCAGCTTTCTATTTCTGTGACAAAATACCTGAGATAGTCAACTCAAAAGAAGGAAGGATTTGTTTCGGCTCACAGATTTCCATCCATGGCTGGCTGGCTCGGTTGTTTTGGTACCTGTTGGCCAGACGGAACATCACAGGGGGAGTGTGTGGTGGGGTAAAGCTGCTCACCTCATGGTGGCCAGGAAGCAAAGAGAGCAAAAGGGGCTGGGGTCTCAAGATCCTCTTCAAGGGTGCACCCCCAATCACTTCACCCCCCAAAGGCTCTACCACCTCTCAGTAGTGCCACAGTCTGTCAGCCAAACCTGTAACACATGAGTCTCTGGGAATATTTAAGAACCAAAGCATATCAGAAGGCAACCAGGGGCCAGTGAGATGGCTCAGCAGCGTAAGCACCTGCCTGGCAAGCGCGAGGTCCTGAGTTCAACTCCCAGAACCCACATACGAAAAAATGGCTGGTGATATCGCTCAGTGGCACGGGCACCTGCTGGCACGCAAGGTCCTGAGGTCGATCCCCGGTACCCACGAAAAAAAAAAACAACCAGTCTATGAACAGAGTTCTCAGTCAGTTACTTAAAAGATTGTGTATGTTACAACCACTACACGTGTTGCTTTCACTTCCCTACTCCCACCCCAGAACATCTCTGACTGAATGAGGGCTCTTGAGGAGTGACATGGACAGTGCTGCTCAGATGCTGTCTGCTTCACTGCCTGTGGTGGTAATGGTCATAAAACAGTCTAATATCTTTTGTTGCTGATACAAATTATTTGTCCAACTGAGTGAAAATAGCCCTGTTATAAATGTGCCAGAGCTACATTCTTGGGTCATTTGATAGCTATGTGGTTTGGGAAAAGTAGGAGGTTTGTTAGGCCTTTTGTACCCCTGTCTGCAACATCCATCCTATTCACCAAAGTATAATTGACTTTCCAAAGCAAGCTCCTATAACACCTTTCTGAGGAAAATGCCGCTGATCTCTGTCTCATGAGTACCTAATATATGTCAGCCCAGGCCCAAATACTCCCACATGTGACCTCATTGAATAATTGACCAAGTGTGATGGATATGACTATTGTTAATTTACAGGTGAAGAAACTGATGCTCTGGTTAAATAATATGCCTGAAATCACCCAGCCGACGAGTGAGGGAGCCAAGATTTGAACTTGGGTTTCTAATTCCCGATGCAGGGATTTTTTTGACTGCACACACTGAGACACACTGAGCGTATACCCAGCTGCAGCGAAATGGAGAACACGGTGCTGTAATGAATCATTGCAGTAGTTGTGAGTAAAATCAAATTGTAACCAACATTTTACCATGAACCCTGGAATTTGAAGTGAGCAAAAACGGGAGTTGTGATAAGAGATTAATGAATATAAGTTATTTTTAAAATCCTTTAATAAACATAGCATTCGTTTTTCATGTTCTCATAGAACATGGGTTGGCACATAGAAGCCTGTGTAGACAAGGCTTTATTGGAACACAGCCACGTCTGTTTGCATCCATATCATTTCAGGTTGTTTTGCTCTACAGTGGTAGAATTGAATGATTTCAACAGAGACCTGAAAAGCCTAAAATATTTGCTATCTGATCTTTTACAGAAAGATTTTGCTGACCCCTGATACGGAGCACTTGAAAAATGTAGAGAAGAGTAAGAGAAGTAAAAAATAAACAACCTAGAAGTAACTTCTACATTTTGCCATATTTACTAGCTTTTTCTTCCCAGTCATTACATTTTTGGAAAATATAATTCTATTGGTTGAATAATATTCTCTAGCATTAATATACCATATTTTGTTTACTTTTTAACAGATTTTCAATTTATTTGCATTCTCTATTATAAATAATGCTATAATGTACATCTAAGTACACAAATTTTTGTTTTGCTTCTTAGGCATCAAATCCAAGTAGTAGATTATGACATTGAATGGTATAAAAAATCTTTAAGGTTCTTGATACATCTTAAATACTGCTTTCCAGGGAGGTTACACCAATTCACTCTTAACTCACATGCCCAACACAGGTGTCCATGCCTACCTCAATAAGCCTTCATCAATACTGAGGGATATGATTTACCTGTGAAATTGTATTATTTGTAACATAAGCATTTTCTGCTTTTCACTAATTGTTCTATGAAATGTTTGTATAAACTGTCTATCATTTTCTCTTGAGGATTTGTTTTTACCCTATTATTTTGGTGGGCCTTTTATATCTGTTATTATTATTGTATTTGGTGTTATAAACATATACTGTGGAAAAGGTTTTTTCTTTTAATTTTACCTCAATTTTGCTCATGATTTTCTGAGGGGCAGAAATATTTTTTTTCTGTTGTAAAAACTATTGATTATTTTCTTTTATAATTTCTTCAATTGCTTTTCCTATGTTCAGAAAGACTTTTCCAAATCAGAAGTTAAATATTCATTTGTATTTTCTTTTTTTATATTTAATGCTTTAATCTTTGTGCAATTGATTTTTGGAATAAGGAACTAAACTGCATGACTTGTTTTTATTTTTCCAATTGCAAACTTCCTCAGTACTGTTTATTCATCTTATTCTCCATTGATTTGTGATAATTTTCTCTATTACATAAGCTTTTGTATATACTAGGTTCTCTTCTGTGTCCAATTAATCTTTCAGTGATGCTCATTCCAGTTTTACACTGTTTTAATTATTGTATCTTTCTAGTACAACTAACACTTGGTAGGGCAAATCTTCCGTCAGTTTTGTGCATGATGTTTTAAAAAAAAGTAAGTAATCTTTTTGGTCTTTAACAAAAAGATTCTAGAAGAGGGGTTGTTAAACTATGACCCACTATCCTAATGTGGCCCTCCACTTGTTGTTGTAAATAAAGTTTTATTGGAACAGAGATAGTCATTTGTTTGCCTGTTATCTATTGCATAGGCCACAAATCCTAAAATATTTGCTGTCTGGCACTTTACAGAAAGCTTACTGATTCCTGATCTAGAAGAGTTGGAATAGGAGTTCAAGTAGATAGGAAGCCTATGGTATGAGGCCTAGACAGTGAGGAAGAAGTCAAGGAAGAGCGGGCACGCTCTGATCTGCAGTTGGACTTCTCTTTAGCTACACTGCTATTTGACAACATGCATTTCTTCCTAGTCCATCATCTGTCTGCAACACAAACAGTTCTTTGGGGAGTTATCAGTATACATTGTTAACCTAAACAAAATAAATGCCGACATATAAAACTCATTTCAGAGTTGGCTGAATGAATGTTTTAGATGGCCCACTACTCTGATGATCTCATCACTGTTCGTCTCCATTTACCCAGGGCTGCCGAAGTTGACCGTGTCCTGATTAGTGGAGGGCTCGAGATTGGAAAGTCTGAGGCACTTTGATGAGAGGAGTAAGAATTATGAGCTTAGGAAAAGCAATGAGAGTCACTAAGAAGGCTAATTCTTCAAGTGTGTGAGCATGTCTGAAAGAGGCCGTGCTACCCTGCTCTGCGGCCTATGTGTTACCATGTGCTCAGGGAGTAAGTACTTCAAGAGAACTGAAGTGGGGTGTTTATGGACTTCTAAAAATTGAATAACCATATCTCCTCAAGGACAGACCATATTCCACAGAGAACACACAAACTTCTGTTGCGCTGTTTATTTTTGTGACAGTTTTGAAACTCTGCCATGTCTCAGTGGGAAGCACTAGCCTTCTCTTTGTGTGATCTGGAATGAGCTTTCATGCATTCAGTGGAGTGCCATGCAGGACTGTTGCTAACTGGTCAGAATTGCCTGAGAGGCAGGAGGAACACATAAAAGGTTGCCCGAGTGTGCCTGAGAGAGCATGAGCTCATACAATGAAGAGGAAAAAAAAGAAAGGGTCCTAAAAGTCACATGTTATTTGTTGGTACAGTCTCAGCATGATGCAAAGAGAACTATATTGGGTACAGGTTAATGCATAAAAGGCTATTTTCACAACAACCAAGAATTAAGAAAAATGTTTCTAGTATTATTTTTCATTTTCAGATTGGAAGGTTGAGGAATGGTTTCTCTGGCCTGAAGACATTTCTTCCCTTCAAACTGACAAAATAGAGATAATGACAACTACTCTGCTAAAGGGAGGAAACTTGGGAAATAGGGAAGTCAGGAGAAAGGAAAGAGGGAATGTAAAGAAGGAGGAATAGAGAAATCACTGAGAATGGGAATGAAAGCAAAAGTGTTTAGGGTCCCACTAATTAGAAATGTAGTTTGATGGTAATCTCCTAGGAGAAGTTTGGTCATAGAAGAAGTCACTGGCAGTGACGTGCTATGAAATATGTTATGATGTGCAACTAGGGATGGGTTAGCTATCCAGGGCTCCACTGTGAGGAAGGCATTGCTGAGTGGTCTGTACTATGGATTATATGTATTCTAAACTCTGCCAGCAACTACTATTGTGGATACACACTCCTCAAGGATAAGCCCAAAGAGTTAATATGAGGTCATAGACAATAGTCTCCCCCCCAGTGTAGGAATTCCATCCTGTGGTATTTCTGACAGAATGCAACTATTGAACTCTTAGATCCTGAAGAAAGCTTCAGCCTTAGAGTAGGGGCTAAGACTGTGGGAAGGATGGTCAGAGAGCTTAAATTTGAATCTGTGCTGCTCTGTCACCTGGATGCATCCTCAAAATGGTTAATTTAACGCTTTTAGTCTGTAAAATGGGTGTGATAAAAGTATCTTTTTGGTAGGAAGTGAGGATTAAATGTAATGATGTATGAGCTTAGGAAAAGCAATGAGGCTCAGTGCTCTATACATACTGAGTGATCAGTAAATGTTAGCTTATTAATTTATTATGTTTATATTTTGTATTATCATTATGTTGTATAGTGTCTTCATTTTATAAACAAGGATCAATCTGGAGAAGAGTCGTCTACATTAGTAGATTGTAGCAAGAAGATCCATGAAGTGAGATATGCAAAGTAAAACAGTTTAATGCAGATATCTGTGAGCTGGTTGGGTATATTTTGGATATTAGCTTCTTCTTCAAATGACAAAGGCCTCAGATAGGGTAAAAGAATAATATTTTAGGGCCGGTGATATAGCTCAGCGGCATAAGTGCCTGCCTGGCAAGTGTGAGGTCCTGAGGTTGACTCCCCGTACCTGCATAAAAAAAAAAAAGAATAATATTTTACTAAATATGGATCCTGAGGCTTTGGGATAAAAACTGAGGTGATTTATTTTTGATGAGGAGCAAGTCTAAATATTGAAGCAATTTTATTTACTGTAAAATAATTGTAATTTATACACTATTGTAAAGTAGGTTAAGGAGAAGAGATTCTTTATCTTTGAGAATCTGAGGACAGGTGATGTATTAAAAGAAAGGAGATTCGATACTCAGAGCTCTATATTCATCACTAATCTACTGGGAAATGGTAGAAGACTAATTCTTTAGTGAGTACGCCTTCTGCATGGGCAAAACCCATTACAGAGTTCTAGGGAAAAAGTGAAATCTTGAGGGAATATATATGAACTTTCCCTTCCACTTTTTAAAATTAAACTTTTCGTTTTGTGATAATTTCACAGTCACGTGCAGTCATAAGAAATAATACACAGTGATACCAACCATGCTTTACCCAATTTCCTCCATAGTAGCATCTAGAAAAGCTATGGAACAATATCATAGCCAGGATGTTGACATTGATACAGTTAAGGTACAACATTTCCAGTCACTTGAGTCTCTTTTGTGTTGCCCTTTTTTTTACCAAACCCTCTTTCCTTATACCTGCTTAAACCCTGACAATTACTAATCTGTTATTTCTACGATTTCATTATTTCAAGATGTTATGTAAATGAAATCATATATTATGCAACCTTTTACACTTTATTGGGCTATTTACCTGTTAAATACCTACACTATTTTCAGACCCAGCTATTACAAAAATGCTGCTATAAATATTTGTGTACAGGTTTTTTTCTTGCATGAACATACAATTTCATTTCTCTAGAATAATACTCAGTAGTGTGATTGCTAGGTAATTGAGTTTTTATGAAACAACCAAAATGTTTTCCAGAATGGCTTATATGATTTCCTATCAGTAATGTGTGAGTGGTCCAGTTTCTCCACAATTGCAAATATGAAGCCATCACTTTTAAAAAATTTTAGGGGCTGGTGAGATGGCTCAGCGGCATAAGCGCCTGCCTGGCAAGCGTGAGGTCCTGAGTTTGACTCCCGGTACCCACATAAAAAAAATTTTTTTTAGGCATTCTGACAGGTATGTAGTGATATGTCACTGTGGTTTTAATTTTCATTTCTATAATCACTAATAATATCAAACAGTTTTTCATGTGCTGTTTGCCATCTTCTTCAGTAAAGTGTATCTTCAGATCTTCCATTCATCTTCTAACTGAATTAAAAAAAAACTGTTGAATTTGAGAGTTCTTTTTATAATTTAGATACTAGTATTGTTTTGACTTTATTCTTTCTTCTGCTATGAATTTATTTTTATCTTCTTTTTCTAGGTTTTTGAGATCCAAGCTTATATTGTTGATTGGAGACTTTCCCCTTTTCCATTATATGCAGTTAGTACTATATATTTTCCTCTCAGCACTAACTTAGCTGATATATCACAATATTTGTTTGACCATGTAGTTAACCTGGATTGCCTTAGTAAAATACCAAGACTGGAATGGCTTAAAATAACAGAAATTTATTTTCTCACACTTCTGGGACTACGAGTCTGAGATCATGTCATATTTGTGAGAATCTTCTTCCTGGCCTGCAGATGGCCACAGTGCAAGTCATTGTCCAGTCTCTGAGACAAAATACTCAACACCCATAGCTTAAAGGACGAGCGGTTTGTTTTGCCTCCTAGTTTCAGTCCAGAGTTGATTGGCTCCAGTGCAGAAATCACAGGGCAGAAGTGCATAGTAGAAGAAAGCTGCTCACCTCATGGCAGCCAGGAAGCAGAGAGAGAAGGGAGAAGCAGGGAACAAGAATATATTTTTCCAATCAAGCCTGCAGAGCCCACCTCCAACCTGGCCCTGACTTCTGACAGCACATTCAGTCCCCAAACTCCTAAATGGATACATGCACTGATGAGTGTAAAGCTCCCCAGTCTAATTACCTGCCAAACACAAGAGACTTTGGGGGCCATTTGAGAGCTAAACCATAACAATCACCTTCTTTCTTCTCCCTACATCCTCACATGAAGGTGAGAGAAAGTTTTCTTGATTCCTATCCTTATAAGGCCACCAAGTCTATTGGATTCAGAGTCCACCAATCTGACTTCACTTAACCTCAGTGACCTACTAAATCTAAGTACAGTAATCCCACCTTCAAATTCAGTCACATTGGGGTTAGTGCTTCAATATGAATTTTGCAAAACATGATTCAGTCCATAGCATGTGGCATGATATGTTTGTCTTGTTTTAAATTAATCTTCCATTTTACTCATGTTCTTTAATTTTGATGTTTAAGATTGATGTTTCTTACAAGATTAGGATGATTTTAAGTCCTTCTTTGTGTACTTTTTCAGCCATTCCTCTTTTCTCCTGAGGCTTCACTGAGATGAATGCTATAACTTTTGGTCCCTGTAGCTCTGTTCACACTTTTGTCAGATTGAATAATTTCTGTTCTATCTTCCAGTTCACTGATTTTTCCTCTCTGTATCCCATATTTTGCTATTGTGCCTATATGTTGCATTTTTAATTTGGTTATTGTAGTTTTTTAGTTAGTGACTTTTCCATTCTAAAGTGTCCTTTTTCTTATTTATATATTCTTTTATCTGCTGAGACTTATATTTTTCTGCTGAGGCTCTATTTTTTTCAATTGTTTCAAGTGTTTTCATAATTGCTCCTTGAAGCGGTTTTACAATGACTGTTTTAAAATCTCTGTGAGATAATTTTAACATCTCTGTCCTTTCATTGTTAGCATCTATCGATTATCTCTTTCCATTCACTTTAAGATCATCTCGGTTCTTGCTGTGCCTTCTACTTTTCAATTGGAGCCAGGACATTTGGTTATTATGTTGAAAATCTCCATCTTATCTAAACTTTCTGTTTTACTTGACTTTATTTGGCACTGCATTTTCAGGGGAACGTGAGGGAGCCACCTCCTTGTTGCTTGAGCCAGGAAGAAGTCCCAGTTTGCTACCTGGTCTCCACTGAGAGTTGAGAATGGGGCTTGTTACTGCTGGGCAGGGTTTAGAGACCTAGCTCCCATCAGGCCTCCGTGTAGAAATGCCTTGTTAATACTCCCCACTGTGGCATCTATTGTTGCCAATTAGCACTGAGTGCTGAGAAAAGTCTTGGCTCACTACTAGGCCTCCTCTGGCCCAACTGCAGATAAGGTTGGAGAGTAATGCCTTGTTGCTTCTAGGTGGGAGAAAAAACAGGATTCCACATGGTCTCAATGGATACCATGGGGTAGCAGCTTTGTTATTGCATGGCAAAGGTAAACGCCCTGCTCCTTGCTTGGCCTTTCCTGATATCACACAGGTGCCTTGATAAAGCCTATCAAATGTGCGGGTCTGCGTTCTCCACTCGATCTTTCCCTGTCTGAGACCACACTTTTTGTATGGTTCTTTTTTGCTGGATTAGAGCAATTACTTTGTGAAATTTTTTTGTTTCTCTAGACCTTTCCTAGTTCTTTGACTAGAGACAGAGGCTTTTGATAAGCATTTTATTTTTTTCTATTTGCACCCTTTGGTGTTTCCATGTCACCAGTTTCTCCAGTACCCAGGCTGAGATGTACGAGACAAGGAGAAAACACAAAGAACTCACTTGTGTGTTCTTCTTCAGGTCCCAAGGTCCCTAGCCAGTCTGCTTTCTATCTACCCTTCAGAGTTTTCTTCTATTTATTTGATATATAATATCTAGGGTTTTTAATTGTACCTAATAAAAGATACTGGAAAAAGTGTGCCTCTCCATCTTCCCTGAAGCAGAAGTCTGTGCATTTGTTTTGAAAAACAACAAAGCATTTGATAAATATATGATAAATAATAGATCTCTTTTTTTTTTGTGGGTACCGGGGGTCGACCTCAGGACCTCGCGCGCCAGCAGGCGCCCGTGCCGCTGAGCGATATCACCGGCCCTTTTTTCGTATGTGGGTTCCGGGAGTCGAACTCGGGCCCTCGCGCTTGCCGGGCAGGCGCTTAAGCCGCTGAGCCATCTCACCGGCCCGAGATCTCTTTTTTTAAAAGAGAAAAAAACAATAAAAACAATGATACAGAATTTCATAACAATATAATAGGAAATTAACAATGGTTAATATATTGCATATTGTTACCTTCAAAGTAGTTGCTCAGATTACAAGATATAGGCATGCAAAATTGATCAAACAGTATAAGCACAAACTTTTTCAATGAACTAAAGGAAATTAGTAGTAAAACTATCTTAGCTATCTTGTGTGTGTGTATATATATATATCTGTATATATCTATATATATCTATATCTATATATATATCTTTTTAAAAGACAGTATTTAAAATTTTTTTTCAGCTTTTCTTTTTTACTGGGACATGTTTGCATTACATAATTATTACCTTCTTTGTGAGGAGTTGGTACATGTACATAAACACATCTTAATTGCTTTTTTTATCCCATTTCCTTGCCCTCCCTTCCCTCCCTCCATCTCTTGATCCCTTTCCCATTTGAACAAAATCTATCTCCCTACTTCCTAGTATCTATCTTTTATTTTGCTCTTTATTTGTATTTTAGGTTCCAGTAGAAATGGCAAATAAATACAGTACTACATGAAAAAATGTTCAACATCACTGGCCATCAGAGAGATACAAATTAAAACAACATTGCACTTCCATCTCATTCCAGAGAGAATGACTATCATCAAGAAATCAAATAATAATGAATGCTGGTGAAGCTGCAGGGAAAAAAGAATCCTTCTACATTGTTGGTGGGAATGTAAACTGATGCAATCACTATGGAAATTAATATGGAGATTCCTCAAAAATGTAAAACCAGGGGCTGGTGAGATGGCTCAGTGGCATAAGCGCCTGCCTGGCAAGTGTGAGGTCCTGAGTTCGACTCCTGGAACCCACACACGAAAAAAGGGCCGGTGATATCGCTCAGTGGCATGGGCGCCTACTGGTGCGTGAGGTCCTGAGGTCGACCCCCGGTACACACACACACACACACACACACACACAAAATGTAAAACCAGAAATTCTATTTGATCTAGCTATTCCCCTTCTAGACATCTTCTTCTTCTTTTTTTTTTTTTAATATATGCTGGTACCGGGAGTCGAACTCAGGGCCTTGCACTTGCTAGGCAGGTGCTTATGCCGCTGAGCTATATCACTGGCCCCTAGACGTCTTCTTGAAAGAGTAAAAGACATCATAAGGGATGTATGCATACCTATGTTTATAGCAGCACAATTCATAATAACTAAATCTTGGGTTTGGCCTATATGTCCATCAACAGATGAGTGGGTAAAGAAAATATGGTGTTTATGCACAATGGAGTACTACTGTGCCATAAAGAGGGATAAGTTTGAGTCATTTGTGGGAAAATGGCTGCACCTTGAGGCCATAATGTTAAGTGAAATAAATCATATACATAAGCTTAAATACTGTTTCATACCATTCACAATAGCATCAGGAAAAATTAAGTACTTAGAAATTAACCTAACCAAGGAAGTGAAAGACCTCTACAACAAAAAATACAGTTCTCTGAAAAAGGAGATCAAAGAGGACATCAGAAAATGGAAAGGTATCCCCTAGATAGGTAGAACCAATGTAGTCAAAATGGCCATACTTCCAAAACTGATAGACAGATTTAATACAATCCCAATCAAAATACTGTACCAATAGCATTCCTCATAGAACTAGAGAAAACGATCCTACGACTCATAAGGAACCAGAAGAGACTCAGAATAGCAAAAGCAATCCTGGAGGCAAGAGCAAAGCAGGAGGCATCACCCTCCTAGATTTGAAGTTATGTTATGAAACTACAGTGATAAAAACAGCATGGCACTGGTACAAAATCTGATGTCTTGATGATCGATTAGAGGCTGACCCCAGGAAATCAGAGGGAAGACTCCCAGGGTGTGTCCAGAGTTCTGACTTTCCTTAAGTGCTCAGGCTCCATGGATGATAAATTTCCATCTGTGTCTTATGGCTTTTAATAACCTTGAACCTTTCTTCAAGATTATTTTGATATCCTCATCCAACTACTTTGCACTACTCCAACAGACTCAACTTCTAACTACTTCCGGGTGAACCCGTGCTTAGTGGGACATTGGTAACTGGTTATGAATTGAATTTTTCACAGTAATTTGTATTTGCCAGCCACTCTAGTCATCTCCTAGTATGATAGATCCTTGGAAAACCTACACCACTGTCATGGTCTCTAGTGTGTAGGGTTACTGTTACCTCTAGGCATTGAGTTTTCTTATTTGTGGAATGGTAGAACAAGCACAAAGCAGAAGAGATATCCTTCCTTCAAGATACTAACAGTTTCAGAGAGAAACTAGAATTATTTATAGCTATGGGGAAGTTTTGGGGTTTGTTCATTTATACTGCATTAATTATTATTATTTTTGTTTTTTGAGACAGGGTCTCACAATGTAGTTCAGCTAGCTTTGAACTCACTATGTAGCCCAGGCTGACCTCTAACTCACAGCAACCCTCCTGCCTCAGCCTCCTGAGTGCTGGGATTACAGGCATGCACCACCATGCCCCACTTAATTATTATTTAATTTTAAAACATAAAGAGCATGAAATAAGTAATTGACTGTTTTGAGTTTTATTCTTTTCCTTTTTCCTCAATTTTGAGTATTTGCAGAGAAATAATTGTGAAACATCTTGTTTTAGTCTGCTGGTACTATCAAAAGGGGATGAGGCAGCCATGGAAGAAAGAGGCACTTATTCCCTTTAAAAAATTATCTCTCAAAAATGGAAATAATATAGCAGTCTCCTTTTGTGACTTGGCCTTGAAGCCAAGAAGTAGTAGTTTATACTATCCCTCCATTCCATTCCTAATACAATAGGTGAAAGTTAGGATGATTAGTTTAAAATTTCAGTGGCCTCTAAAAAAAGTTTGACCTTTCTTCCTTTGCCTGGTGGAGTTTTTGCTGGTGGTGTCATTGGCAACAGTTTTCTCTATTTGAGCTTTATATGGGAATCTTTAATGGAAACTTTACCTAGTTGTCATTCTATTAACCCCAGAGGATTTATTTTGTTTAATAGGGTTATACACTTTTGAGAAGGTGTCAGGAAAACACATGGACCTCAAGGTCCATACAAGTATCCTCAAGTGATTTTGGTTCCAGTGAGTTGGTGGAGGGTCTTAAAGTATTCATTGAGTACTACTCATTTCCTGGACTGTGCACATTACCTCGGGGGCAGTATTTGATTAGATCTCACAGCTGCTTAATTGTGGATTTAATATATGAATGTTGATCTCTGTTTTCAAAGCCAAGGTTGTATGAAGCTAACTGGCCCATGTGAGGATTAAATCCACAATTTAAACTTAACTTCATTATCTAACCAGCTGAACTACTCAGCACAGTGCAAATGGTTAATACCTAACAGAGAAACACATTCATTATTTTATAGTTTGTAAAAATTTTAAGGCCTCAACCAGATAAACTAGTAAGTTGCAGAGACTGGGCTAGATCCCGGGTGTGCTGGGTTCCAATCTTGTAGAACTTTAAAGCAGAAGTTACGGTACCCTTAAAAATAGTGTTTCTATCTTACTTCACATAGTGAGTGATGAATTGCTGAATGGATGATGGACTACTCTGAATGGTGTTATTTATTATACATTGTACATCAAATGCTGTGCACCAGTGACCTACCTACAATCAATGCAAGTTCTTCTGAATGTTGAGAAGATGAAGGATGGTGTAGTTTCTACATGCCCTAAAGATATTGTGTTAATAAGCCAATATCTATGAAGAAAAGTTTTACAAGCAGACCTTTTCATTTGATAGCAGGAAAGTTATGAATTAGTAAAAAAGCCAAAATAAGTGATTATTTGGAATTTTAAAAAATCATATTCAACAACATTCAGCAATGGGAACAATGCTTTATTAAGTGGATTTTTTTTATTGAATGTATGATTTTTCTTAGGAAACTTGTATTTACATGAATTATAATAAAGTAAGTGCTACACAAGTGCTTCAAAGAAGCTTGTTCTTTTAAGGAACTTGATTGTTCCTTCTGAGACTTTTGAGCATCTAAGGATGTTCCTTAATAAGCTTTTTTATAAAGCAGAGGAATAAAGTGAACTTTATTCACCCATCAATGGGCACATATTTCAAATATGAAAGATTTGGTGTTTCCCCGAAACTAAAGTCACTTGTTCTGAAATTATGTGGGGCTGCATTTCAATCCTGTGGCAACCCTAACCATATGATCTTGGGCATAGGAGATGGGATCCTCATATCTCTAAAACCTTGTGTTCTCGTCTCTGAATGAGGGAGACTGCTGGTCACACATACCTTATAAAGTTGTTAGAATATTGGGTGAGTTAAGCATGAAAAGTGCTATGAACTATTCATGCAACACCATAAAGGTTAACTGCTTCTTTTATGAAGACTGTTAACACTGTTATTAAAAGTAATTAAAAATGATCGTCATTTCCTGTAAGAAGTTATGGGAAATACCTGGGTCTATATTTGTCAGCATCACAAGTTGATAACTCCATATATAGCATTCTGCCCCTTAATTTCTGCTTCTTGTCTAAGGTAGGAACAAATAAATGTCAGGTTCGATCCAAAATAACATCCTTAGGTGGCTCACCTAACCCAAGAGTTGAGGGAAGGATTTAGGATTTCTATGTTATGGGTCTGAGATCAAGGGATTTCAAGACCTCTGTTTATTTCAGAGTATCCCAAACATTTGTAGCCGCTTTGAAATTCTGAAGCAGCCAACAGGAAGAAGGGACTCAGGTAACCACTGTAGAAAGTATGCTGGCTTTTACTTTGTCTTCTGTTCTGTTTACTACAATAGCAACTTAGCTTCAAAATGCCCTGTCTAATTCTGTTTTATGATCAAAGTAGTTATTTAAAGGTTGTGGCTAATAGGAGAATAGATACCCCCGGTATTTCCCAGAACAGAGCTTGCCTTCTGGGAATCTTGGGTCCATGTGACTTCCCGAGATGGTGATTCACACTATGAAAGATAGGTTTGGTATGACACAATCTGCAGATTCAAATAAATCCCCTGGGATGGGATGAGGATGACTCCTCTTTGCTGACTGAAGCTTGCAATGTATGCACAAAACACCCTGTCCCAGGCCCCAGATGTGTGCAGGTTTCTAATTGCCAGTGCTGCACTAAGATTTGAAGGGTGAGAGAAGAGTTGCAAAATCACGAACACCGAGGGCGGTGTTAGGAAGCCAGCTCCCTGCACACTGTTGTAGGTGTTAGTGAGATTATCAATTGCTCCGAGAGAGACACAGGGATGGCGGGTTTAGGGAACGTGGTAGTCCCTCTCTTCGCTCTTTCTGGACCCTGAGGTTGCGCTTTCCCAGGGATATACACTCTGCACTTCCATTTCTGCAGTGAAATTAACTCGAGCTCGGCAGGTAAGTCTTTCAGCTCACCTTAAACAAAAAAGAAAAAAAAGAAGGCATGTGAGCTGTGGTGGGAGTGGGCCATACCCTAGCCTCCTTACATCGGGTGTGGTTTATTACTGTAAAAGTAGTATTTGAAAGCTTTCATATGGGGCAGGGGTTTGAAGCAGCCAGACAGACTGTGTGGCCCTGAGGGAAGAGGAAGGTGGGGAACAAAAGGAAGGGGAAGGGACTCAGGCATTTTCTTCCTAGCAAATCTCATATTTTTCTTGGAAATTCTGCCTCCAGGCTGGTGCCTGGGTCTAGAACAGGGTCTTTAGCATGAGTCAGAGCTGTGATGCTCCCCATTTTGCTTTTGGTTTTTTCCTTTTTTTTTTTTTTTTTTTTTTTTTTGGTTCCTGCTGCATGGGAGCAGGCAGACAGAAGCAGGGTTGCACATTGTCAATACAGGCTGCAGGAGTCAATAAGCAGCCAGACAGGGAGTGAAATTGGAGGAGGCAGCTATGGATTTCTTGGGTTATTTCTTGTGAGTTTTTCAGAACTTGTGTGATTCAGGCTTGTCAGATACTATTTTGAGCCAGGCTGAGACAAACACATTCCCCTGGTGCACCAGATGTTGTCTGCAGCCTCCCAATTTCCAGAGGCACCTGGGTTGGATTTCTTGGGGGAAAGGGAATGTCCAGGCAAGGGTTAGAAATAAGGGAATTGGAAATTACAATGCGGAAGTGACTGTTCTACTGCTCTAGAATTTAGTAAAAATCATGATATAACTCTGGAGATGATTATCAGGATGGTAGTGATTGGCATGAGACTAGGGATTGTGCCATATTTAATTCAGTGCTTGGATCAGAGTGCATACCCAATAAATATATGTTGATTGAATATTAGTACCAAGATATATGCTTTTTGAGTAAGCTCAGATTGGTATTCTGGTTTCTTCTTAGAATGACAAGCTGGAGTAATATAATAAGGGAGTTGATTGATGGATAATTATGAAGAGATGCATTCTATAGAACAGTAGATCTCTGCCAGTAGATCTCTTCAAGTGGAATTATTTGACAAGGACACACAAACACAGAGCCTGCCTCTCTCTCTCTCGCTCACTCGCTTTCTTGCTCTATCTCTCATTCTCTCACTCTGAATCTCCCTCTGATTATTTACCACCTGGTTCCAGAAGAATTTCAGGTAGCTTATAAGATAGACTTAATGGAAATTAGCATCACTATGGATAACAATAACAAAAGATACAGACTTCATCCAACCATCTTCTGTGGTTCTGCAATGACGTGAGAATTTTAATTTAAGTGTTTATTTCAACCTCCTCTTCCAGCAACCTCATACCTGATGGTGCAAACATGGGAGACTAGATGGCCCTGCCCTCTCTGGTTCCTAATGAGGAAAAGCTAAGAAAGGGCAGTAAGAGTCACACAGGTGATTGAGTAATACTTGGAGGGTTGGTGGAACATTTTGCCCTTGAGAGGTGATGAAGGAGATAATTGGGTGGCTTTTCTCCATTCCTTAGTTGCTCTTTTATAGCTGTGGAATGCTTTGCTTACTTTTTCTACCTATATTTGAAACTAAATTGGAAAGAGCATGGTCTCCCTTTCCATCTTGCTTAATAAAATATTCTATTATTTTCTCAGCTGCTAAAATATTCTATTATCACTGATCACAACCTTCTTAGCTCTGTGTTTGTCACTGGCTGTAGTTTACTTACAAACAACACAGGCTGCCTGGAGCTTGAATTAGTTTTATACTGGCTGCGGGGGAAGGCTAGGAGGATTCCAGGTATCTTATGAATTCCTGCAACTTTAGGGCAGGGAGATTGGCTAGGGGATTTGTGGTCAGATGCTTTGTATGCTGGGTCAACGTGGCTCAGCTAAAATTCCCCTTCCCTGACCTGGAGCTGGGGGAGGGATATATTCATTCATTCATTCAACCCCTCACAAAAAAAGACTTAACATCTGTGTAGGGCAGAAAGTTCTTTGAACTTTGGGGGAATCAAAAATACAGGAGTACCTTTTCCCTAAGTAATCTAGTCTTAGGGACTAAGACTTAATCTAGCATGGAATATCATTTCCCTTGTGTCATTTATTTCTCTTGGGAAGGAAAGGAGTTTTATCCTATTTCACAAATGACAAAACTGAGACTCATGCATATGTTCCTTGCTCAAGACTGTACAGCTAGAGAATGGGTGAATCCTGATGGAAACTATGTGTTTACTTCACCTGTACATCTCTAAGGAAAGTCACATCTAAAAAAGACTCTTCATCAGGTAGTGCATGCTAAGGGCTGCAAAGATTGGTTGGGGAATGCCCCCATGGAGGAATAGAAAATAAGTTGTGCCCTGAAGGATGGACAGATGGCAAAAAAAGTCCAACCCAAACTGGCTGAAACACTGGTGATTATTGGCTCGTGTAACTGAGAAGATCAAACAGTGTCACCGAGGTCTGCATGTACTATCTGTTGTCTGTTGCTGAGTTGGCTACATGCTCAGGCTTTGCCCCTGGCCCTCCAGATCCTTCTAGCCAGCAGCTGCAAGGTGGCTGCAGGAGTCTCGGGAACCCATAGAGTTCTTGGGTCCACATTTATGGGTCCCAACGGTGGCTAGAGGGAGAGGTAACAGGGGATAACAGTCCCCTCCCTTGAAGAACATAGGTGAGATTAATAGAGGGGTAATTTCCCCAGAGAAAAGTCAAGGCAGGATAAGGGGGAATGGATCTTGGCAGCTCACCAGAATCCCCAAGGACTGAGTGAGGCAAAGGGAGCAGATATCCTCATAGCATGAGCAGTGATAGGAATGAGGTATGGGCGGGACTGGACAGGAGAGTCCAGATGCCATCTATGTCCTCTTACTAGTTTCTGACCCTGGAAGCCACATTGCTGCAGCCCCCTTGGACCTCAGAAGGTCTTGAAAGTCAGCACCTGCCCAATAATAAAGCAGAGTGCAAGGAGCTAGAGAGAAGGTCTTGGCCTGGGGGCCTGTTGAATGGTCCCTAAGGATACCACATCTTTTGTTTAACCATCTACCAACAAATGCCTAGGTTTACTGAGGGCCTTCTGCTTCTGAAGACATATGCTGACATCATGAGCAGGAAGCTTAGAATTTGGTCTATCAAAACATAGAGTTTGTGTGTGTGTGTGTGTGTGTGTGTGTGTTTCTTTCTTAGAGAAGCAACATAGATAATGAGAAAAATTCTATGCTAGGAGAAATCAGGAATTATAAATTTGATCTGGGCTGTGCATATACGGTTCCCATATGACTTTTACAGTTTTCTCTTAATTTCCACTACTAAACTCCCAGTAGAGATGAAGTTTCCCCCTTCTTTCTTCAGATAGAATTATTTTACAGTCAAGCTTGGTTTTTCTAGAAAAGAAACCTAGGGTTATACTTTGGAAAGCCATGTCTAGCTGTGTTTGAGCCAAATTAGATTTAGCAGGTGCAAAGGGCTACAGAAGAGGCTCTGCAGCTGATAGAATTACAGCCAGGATTCTGACGGGCATTGGGAATCCTGAGCATTGACCCTTGAATGCCACATGAGTCACCCTTCGAGCTTTGCTCCAGCCGTGCTTCATTGCCCAGTGAATAATGCCACACCATACACTGTTACATTTGAGAATAGTTCTACATTCTGTGTCTTTGCCTCTCTTTTTCTGTCTCCTGCTCAGCCCCTTTGGGCTTCCTTTATACATCCAGTCATCAACAAAGTCCTGGTGATTTTATATGCAAATCCTCCTTAAACCCACACTATCTTGCTCATCTTGTGTTCCCATGTTGCATTCTGTTATGCTAGAGGTTTTTTTATAGTCTCACTGTATAGTTCAGGCAAGGCTTGAACTCACTATGTAGCCCAGGCTGGCCTCGAACTTGTGGCGATCCTCCTGCCTCAGCCTCCCGAGTGCTGGGATTACAGGCATGTGCCACCATGCCCGGCCGCACTAGACTTATATCACTGCTGCTTCTCTGGGTGTGGCATGTAAGAGGTATTCAACCAGTGATTGTTGAATGAATACAGAATAAGATAATGATACAGATGAAATTTAGCCTCTGACCCTCTGCCTCTGTGAGATAGGCACGGGTTACCATTTCTAGGAATAATTATGGGGAAGAAATAGGGCCTCTTGCTGTGTGTCTGAGGTCACCTTATTTCCATTTCATGGAGATGTTTAACAAATACGTAGCAACCAAACTGTTTCTACATGGACGTCCACTCCTGAGTCTTCTACATCCCTCCCCTGCTTCTCTGACATCTCATTTTACCATTCTCATTTTGGCAGCCTCCAGGAAACCCGATCTAAGCCTGTGCAATGCTAGAAGTTCCTGCTTAACAGCTTGGCAGGGAGGAGAGGCAATTGAATTACCTGTTTACACTTCTGATCTCCCAAGCTTGTGTCAGGACAGCAAGATAATAGAAGAAATTGTTAACACTGCTTGGGACTAGTGAGTCCACATGGCACATGAATTTATCACATAAAAATACTTGCTTTCTTTGAAAGTGAATCTTTTTCTCCATCAGACAGAACTGCCTCCCTTCCCTCATTTTCCTTGCAGCAAATTTCCCTTTACAGTATCTGTGCTCACAGTGCTTTTCCTCTGAAAACAGAAACACCTCTCTGCCAGTTTGATGGCAGGCCAGGGATGGAAAAGGAAAAATAAGCCCATTCCAGAGGTGCTTCTGATGAGCCCATGTTAAGGAGCTGTAAGACAACTGTCTGCTCAGAAAATTCTCATGAACATGATGGGTCTCAGCACAGGAAGAAGAGGGAATTCCCAGTGGATTTCCTCGCTGCATGCTGGAGGGTCAGAGAAACACGTTAAACCACAGTGGTAAGTCAGGCTGAGGGTGGAGGTTTCTGGTAGACTGGATGGGAATTCTATCTCGGGTTGAGACTTGTTCCTGAATGGCTGCTATACAACTAGTTGATTTCTCAGCCAGTAATAGAAGCCATCAAAGTGAGGATGACTGAAGATGGTCCCCTAGAAAGCACTCCTTCAGGGCTTGAAGCCCCACAATTTGTGATCCATTCTTAACATCATAGGATGAAACATAGATCCCTGAATCTCTATTTATAGATTTCTTGCCATGGGTCACTCATTCAACATACACTTCTGGAGCTGGGCGCTAGACTGAAGGCTACAAGTACAAGAAAACATGTCATATTTATTGCTGAAGAGCTCACAGTCTCAATGAGAATGTCTGTCTTAGGAAGAAGAAAGACAGGAGCTCACGTAGACAGCGTGCACGATAGGTCAAGCACCGTTCTATGTGATTGATGTGCTTGAGTCACTGCATTGTCACCACAGTACACTGAGATGCTTATCCCTATTTTACAGGCGAGGACAGTGTGGCACCGGGTTGTTAAGTGTCTTGCGTAGAGTTGCTGAGTTACCATGTACAGGGCACCATGAGAGTGCGCAGAACAGAGGTGTGATTAGGAAGCAGGAAAGATATTCTCCCTAAGTGGTCCTTTGCCTTCCTTTGAATTTAGCATAATTCTTTCAATAGCTCATTCCACTTAGCTATTCCTGGGAAGGGATGAAGGTTCCTGACATTTTAATATGTATTTAACATTCACATATTGAGAAATGAAGTGGGGAGTGCAGAGCCTGAGGGTTTGGGAGGTATTCAAGATGATACGGACCTGCTCCTTAATTTTCTCAGGTCTTTTTGGTTTTATCAAAGGCTGTAAGGCAGATAGTCCTTAAAAGGGTGCACAGATGGCAGGAGATTATTGGGAAGGTTGAGCTCCATCTCAATTTCCACGAGACATTATGACCCCGAGATGGTTCTTATGTATGCTACCCCAGCAGGACCATTTCAGCTGTAAGTGGCAGGAAATCCAATCTGAAGTACCTTAGGGTTAACGGAACTTTCGAGGGCTCCGTAAAGACCAAGTCTAGGGGCTGCTGTGGGTGCGAGGTCTCCTGTGATATTGCCAGGGTTCAGGTTTTCATCTTTCAACTAGGTTCTGCTCACCTCTTGCCTTGTGACCACGAGATTGATAGAGTAGCTCCAAGTCTTCCTCTGTGCATTGATGTCAGAGTTTCTTTCCTGGGTGATCAGAAAAATAACAACAATAACAAAAACAGTCCTGGGCTTTTCTGTCAGTGGCCCCATTAAGTTGCCTCTCTAGTCTTAGAGCTGTCATTGTGCCCAGGGAAATCAGCTTAGGCCAATGAATGTAAGGATGGAATGGGAGCAAAGAACCTGTGGATCCCCCAGGAAATTCAAGTTTATCTTTAAGAAAGGTGGTAACAGGGCCGGTGAGATGGCTCAGTGGCATAAGCACCTGCCTGGCACGTGCGAGGGCCCGAGTTTGACTCCCGGAACCCACATACGAAAAAAGGGCCGGTGATATTGCTCGGCGGCACAGGCGCCTGCTGGCGCGCGAGGTCCTGAGGTTGACACCCCCCGGTACCCACAAAAAAAAAAAAAAAAAAAGAAAGGTGGTGACATCCTTCACTAGCGACTTCTCAAGACAGCCTATATTATAGCCATTAGATGATGCTGTTTTCTCTCCAGGGCTGGCAGCATCCACAAGACCTATGCCTCCTTATTCTCTTAGTCTCCCTCTTAGCCATCAATAAATAGGCCTACTCTATTCTTGGCAGAAGGCCAAAGTGGCTCAATGCATAAAAAATAGGAAATAATAGCTAAATGGACTACAAGGCATAATAAACTTACTCTTTCTTCTTTATCGAATTTTAAAATTTATTTTAATCTATTTTTAACTGATACATAAAAACAATAAAGGGGCCGGTGAGATGGCTCAGCGGCATAAGCGCCTGCCTGGCAAGCGTGAGGTCCTGAGTTCGACTCCCGGAACCCACATACGAAGAAAAGGCCGGTGATATCGCTCAGTGGCACGGGCACCTGCTGGCACATGAGGTCCTGAGGTCAACCCCCGGTACCCACCAAAAAACAAACAAACAAACAAACAAACAACAAAAAAAACTGTGCATTAATGGGGTCCCAAGTAATGTTTTAACACATGCATACTAACTCACTTCTCCAGTGGCCCTAAGTTCCTTTGTTTATGGGCTGGAATTCTTATTCAGAGCAGAGGGACCTAAAACATCTTCAGTCCTCCAGATGGTGTTGGTTGGGTGTCAGCATATGGGGAAAGAGGTGGGTGGGAAGAATGATGTTGGGAGGGCTGCATTGGAACATTGGATTCAAATCAAAGGGAAAGTCTTGGGGCTTCATTTGGTGAAGAAAAATACCCTAAGCCAAAGATGTAAAACTCTGGCAGTCTCCCCATAAAGATGATGAAGAGGCCTAACTTCCTGAGATGATTGAAATCCCACTGGATACAGTTCTGAGGGGTATTTTATGGGACCAGCAGAAGGGAAGTCAGGAGCTCTTGCCACCAGCATTTTTCAGTGGTTTCTCCCGTTCGCCCTGGAAAGGCAGCTTGGTGGGAAACACTTACACTGCTCATCTGGATGGCCTGGATTAATTCACTTCATGTTGTTGAGTCTAGGCTTCCTAATCTGCAAAGGGCAATAAATAGAAATAGCGTACATACAAAACTAAGGAAAATGATGTTATACAAATCTAGCAGAAGTATGACTGGCGCATATTGGATAATCGATACTGAAACTATTTGGAGGTCTTTTCTGAACTCAAAACATGACTTCATAACACTAAGCATGTTGATAATGAATGAGTGAAATTAATTTGTTACTAATGCATTTATAAAACCAAAACTAATATTTTGATCAGTTGTACCAGATCACAGAAAAGTAGAGGTGTAATGATTTAATTTCAGCCTTTACTTCATGGAATACAGATCCCAGATAAGAGCCATTTATGTCAGAATTCCTGTTCTGCCCCTGACTAGCTATATAATTGGGAAAGGGAACTAAATCTTTAATCTCAGTATCCAACCAGTAAAATGAAGCTACTACTACCTGCCCACACAGTTAATGTGAAGATTTAAGACAACTCATATACAGCCTGACTCTGTTGTGATTCATGTATTGTTAGTACCCACTCTTTGGGGTTAAACAATTTAAAATGTCATTTCCATGAGTAGCTGTCCCTGGAAGAGTATGGGGTTGGAGGACCTCATCTGATGATGGGTGAGTCCTCTAAATTGGCCATGCATGTACAAGTAAAATTTAAGCTCACCACTGCAGTGCCCTGTGGCTGCCAGCTTGTTATGTCAAGGGGAAAATGCTGCTTTCATGCTTTTTTTGCTTATATGTTACTGGATGTTGAACCCAGGGCCTTTGCTCTGATGTATATTCTCAGGCCTTTCATTTTTGAGATATGACTATGCTAAGTAGCTTACGCTGGGCTTGAACTTGCAATCCTCCTGCATCAACCTCCCAGAGTGCTGGGATTACAGGTGTGCCCCACAGTGCCTGGCTTCATGCAGAAGACGTTATTACATTGGATGGGAAGTTGGATTTCGTGGGCCTCAAGTATTCTTTTCCAACTCTGAGACTTTATATGATTTGATTTAACTTCCAAGTGGGAAATAATTTTTATAATTGCTAGTGATATGGCTTTAAGCAAGTTACTTAACTCCTCTGTTGTTCAATTTCTTATTTTTTAGAATGAGGTTAATTATAATTCCTATCACCAAGGATGGTTGTGATATTCAAATAGAAATTGTACGGAACACATTTAAGTAGTGTGGCTAGACATTAGCGGTGTTCACGGATACCCAATTCTCTTCTTATTTGAGACATAATAAGGTGGCACTTTCTGGCTCCCTGTTCATTGGATGGGATCATGTGACAGACTTGGCTGATGAGTTGTGAGCCAAAATGAGGTCTATCACTTCTGGGCCAGAGCGTTTACAGTGCTGATGTGTAATATCTGGCCAGTCAGCCTGGGCTCCTGACAGCCACAGCCAACATATGACGGAATGTGGTATGAGGAAGAAATAACGTTTGGTGTGTTGAGATACTTAGATCTTGGAGCTGTATTTTCACTGTTCTGTGACTTGTATAGATTGTATACAAGTTATAGTTGATTTATCATATTTTAAAATAATACCCTAGACATTGTATGTTATTGTTATTATCTTCATATTTAGATAGGAAACTAAGGTCAGAAATGTTAAGTAACTCGCTCAAGAGCACCCGATTTGTGAGTAGAACAGTGAAGATTTAGACTTACATGACCTGACTTCAGTTTGTGCTTTTAACTAATGTTCTACTGATTTCATAGACCAAGCCTGCGGTTTTCTGGTCTGATCAACCAACATTAATTCCACCTTTCCTTTTTCTTGAACTGCGTCACCTCTGGTTTCATTTGGAAATGATTTCTTCTGTTGGCCACCACTCTTCAGCGTGGTGGTAAGGTTGGGAAACCGGCAGAGTGTTCTGCTGTGAGTATCTAATGCCAAGGTTGTCACAGGAATCTTCCATTTTCTTTGCTTTGTATGGCCACTTTTTTGATTTCCAACCTATTATTTAAACCAAAATCTTTGATATGGCTTAAGAGTAAAAGAGACAGTTTTAGTCCTACTTTTGCCTGAAGGCATCGGGCTGATTGCCTTTAGTCAGACTTCTTAGAGGCAGAGCCTGAGACGGGAGCTCTTGCATGTGTGATGAATTGGAAGAGCGCTCTTGGGAGAAAGCTGTAAGGGAGTGAAGGGGCAGGATAAGGCAAGAGAAGAAGCTAAGCAAAGGTGTGGCATAGCTGAAGTTTGGACCCATGCTGATCCCATGATGGAGCTTAGAGCGTGGTCTTACCATAAAGACATTTTCCTACACTGGGGAATGGAGCTGAGCTTTTATAGGCCCATGTCAGTAGTTCATTGGCCTTGGGTATAACTTCCTAGGTATCTTTAAGAGAAGAGGTTCCTATTGGCTAAAGACGATCCTCCAGAGAACGATGCAGGTGTGAGACAATAGCAGGCAACACCTGCAGCCTTTGGGGGATGGGCGCACCTTCCCAGTAAAGGAGATCTTCTGGAGGCACCAATAACAGTACAGGGTATGAGGTCAGTGGCTCATTCTTTTTGGAGTTGTATTTAATTTCTGGGGGTGAACAGGTGAAGTTATAATGAGGTAGTGAAGTGTGCAGGTAACACAGTGGTGGACTGTGACCTCAGCAAGGCCCCTGAACATGCTTTTTTGTTGACATCTAAGTGTGTGTGTATGACTATGTGAGGCAGGTGGGCACTGTTCACATTGTCCTGACTTGTGGCTGTGGAACTGGTAAATTTTTTCTGGTCACCTAGAGAGTTATTTCTACTTTCTACCTTTTTATATGGGCAAGGAGCTGCCAAGAATGTTTTAGCAATTTGGGCTGTTTTCCTTCCAAGTAAAATAGCCTACTTCCACCTTGTAGGCCTAGAACAGTGGTGGCGGACCCATGGCGTGCATGTTGCAGCGTGCTGTTTGTTACCATTGAAAGCTTTCAAAGGTTCGCCATCAGTGGCCTAGAATCAGCATTTCAGTCAATAATATTAATACTAACAGCAATACTACGGCAATTTATTAAAAGTCTATTACTTTCCAGGGGCTTTACTTGTTTTACTTGATCTAATTCTCCCCATGACCCTGCAAGATAGAAATCACAGGACCCATTCTATGATCCAGAACAATAGTTAGGAACAGTCAGCAATTCATCCAAGATATGGTGTTAAAATAGTTTGCATAACAGTAGTAAAGAAAACAAATCACAGCATCAAAGAATGCATAATCAAGGTAAAGGGATTTTTTAAAAAAACCTCATATAATCACTGATCAGTATAATCACTGTCACAATAGTGACATCTCCCTGTTTTGGTCACTATCCAATCTTGCCACAATGAGTATAAGGGAGAGGAGTAGAGCAAGGCTTGTATGCTGCAGACACGATTTGGTTCCAGTGCTGGCTGACTCTAAAGTTGAGATATCTTACTTTGCTATGCTATTTTAATAAATGTGATATTTTAATGTCTACTCTTTTAGTTCTACACTATGAATCCCAGTATTAAAGACAGTCAAAAACCCAGGACTTGGAGACAGATAGACTTGCATGCTGAGTCTACAGCTTGGGGCAAGTTATTTAACCTCTCTAAGCTTCATTTTCTCATTTGTCAAATAGGCATACTAATACTTAGTTTGCACAACTGTCCCATGGGATAAATACCAGGCATGTGAAACATTCTATATATACGAGTTATGATAATATACATATCCATGAGGAGATTTCAACATAGTTGGGAAAAAGGATAGTGTTTTACTTCTCTATAGTTTCATAACAACCACAAAATTTGGTGGGTGAAAAAAATAGTGACTTACTATTTCTCATGATTCTGTGACTTGATTGGGTGAATCATCCAGTTATGTTTCACATAAAGTCATGCTGATCATGCAAGAGTGCAGGGGAGCCTAGGGTATCCAGGAGGGCTGTGATCCTTCATGAGGTCCCTCCTCACTTAGTGGGTTAGCCTAAGCTTTTTACATGGTTAGTAGATTCAAAGATTCTCAAAGTGGAATCATACCTGCCGCTATGGATTGAATGTTTGTATCCTCCCCAAATTTATATATTGAAGCTCAATGTGATAGTTATTGGGGACAGGGCCTATGGGAAATCCTTAGAGTTAGATGAGGTCTTGAGAATAGAGCCTTCATGATAAGATTGGTGCCCTTATGAAGAGATGAGATTGCTCTCACTCTGTGTGTGTGCACCAAGGTAGGCCACATGAAGATAAAACCAGAAAGAGGGTTCTAAGAATCCAACTACCCAACCATGGTGGCACCTCAGTCTTGGACTTCTAGCTTCCAGAACAATGAGAAATAAGTATTTGTTGGTTAAGCCACCCGGTGTATAGTATCTACCAAGTTAGCCCAAACTAAGATACTTGACTTCTTAAGGCATAGACACAAAGTTGGTGTGCTGTCACATCTATGGGTGAAACAAATTACATGGCCAATTTAAATTCCAGGGAAGGAGAATTTGACTCAAAATCTGACTGACAGAGTGGCATGTATGTACTGGAAGGGGTAGAATTATTGTCAGCCATATTTGGAGACTATTCCTTTTGGATGTATTCACTCCAGACTATTAATAAGTAAGATGATCTTTTGAGGCAGTAGCAGGAAGTACCTACAAAGTTTAATCCTTTCCGTTTTGATAGAGTGTTGCAGTTGAACTGCAGTCATTTACCATGGTTCCCAGTAACATGCAGAGAGTACTAGAACTTTCAGAGGTAACTTCACAGAGAACATGGAGCAACACTTGGGTCCTGAATGAAGAAAGGGAAATTACTACAGAAGGAAAAGGAGAGGATCTATCAAAATGTTATGGCTTCTGTCTAGATGTCCTCTCAAAGCTTGATACATTCATATGTGGGATTTTTGGGAAGTGGCTGGATCATGGGTCTGTGATGCTGGGTTAGGATGTGTGAATATGAATTAAGGGTTTGTGGTAACTAAATAATAGTCTGTTGATTGGTTTAGCATAGCTCTGTGTATGGATAATGGGAAGGCCCTGGGTGTGGGTGGCACCAACCAATAGGCTTGTAGCCTGAATTGGATAAAAGGGAAAGGGAGGCTTGATATTTGTGGCTTCACTGCTTCCTCCCTGCCCTGCCATGGACTGTTCTCCTTTGCCATGCCCCTCTGCAATGCTGCCCTGCCTTGGAGCCAGATTATGGACTGAAACCTCTACAAACTTGAGCTAAAATAAACCTTTCCTCCTTTAACTTTGGGTGTCAGGTATTTTGTGTCAGCAATGAGAGAAAGTAACTAAGACACTAGAATTTTTATTTTTATTTTTATTTTTTACCTACATGAACCAGAACAAACTCAGTGTGAGGTGAGTTGGGAGAGCAGGGACCCAGATTTTAACTGTCAAGTTGATCTAGAGTTGTCAGTTGGGCTAATTTAACCCTCAAAGGAGGGTGATTTATCTTGTGTATTGTAATCAGATAGTTGTCTAAGTCACTCCCCAAGAGCTTTGGTAAATCACTTTTAGTACATATTGAAAGTGACAATATTGTATTTTATCGCCGAATTGCCATCTTATAGTAATAACTAATGCATGTCATCAGCTTTTGCTCCAGGGCTGAATTACACTCACTGGGAGGCACATGGATCCAGAATGAAGCTGTTGTTTCCATTTTCTTGTCCACAGTTAGGACAGAGAGGCCAATAGGGAAACTGTACTATGGCAACCCTTGCTGATTAGCCAATTCTGAGACACTTGTATTCTTATGAGACATGAAACATTTCTCCATGGGAGTTTGGGTCAAAGTGAACTAGGATGAGCTTAGCACTTCTATTAGGTGAATGATAAGTGCTTTGACTACAAAAGCCACAGACTTCATTTTAACAAAGAAATAAGGACAGGTGAGGAAACAGTCTCAAATTATCTCTTACCTGGGCTGCTATTTGTAACAGGTCTTACCACAGCTGGTCTCAATATGATATCATCCAGCAGCCCCCATAGTGATTTCCTGAGGCACAAAGACAACCATGCCAGTCCCTGGCTTGTTACCATCATGGCTTTTCAATGGCTTTGGGATATCGTCCCCACTCCTTAGCTAGGCCTACAAGGCTCTCTGCTTCCCTCATTGTTGTTTGTGTTCTCTCTGTTTTCAATGTGCTCTCCTAGCTTCAGCAGCTGAATTCCTTTGCCTAAATTATCCCTCCTGTAGCTGGAAGACACATCAAAAACATGTGAAGATACTGTCTCGGTCTCCTCATTGTTTCACTTGTCACATTGCTGATTGGTGTCTGGCTATCACACTAGACAAACTATGAGTTTCTGAAAGTAAGGACTCGATTTAATAAGAATGGTATCCTAAACAACCAGCACAATAACTGCTTGGCTCAGAGGAGGTGCTCAATAAATGTTTGTGGAATTAATTAACTTGTGAAAATACCTCTTTTGGTTATCACAGAAAAGTACAAGCAGTAGAGACTTAAAATTTTCACCTTGAATCTGAATTCTTTTTTAGCTAAAGAGTTTTCTATTTTGCTGTTATTCATTTGGGTTAGAACTGGTCTGAGGATTCACCACAGAGGTGAAATTTGGATGGCTCTGGAACAGAACCCTAGGCAAAGGCACAGTGATATATATGTGGGATAAGGCTTGGGGATATTTTTATATTTAACATTAACCAAGATGGGCCGGTGAGATGGCTCAGCGGCGCAAGCTCCTGCCTGGCAAGCGTGAGGTCCTGAGTTTAACTCCTCAAACCTACATACGGAAAAAGGGCCGGTGATGTCGCTCAGTGGCACGGGCACCTGCTGGTGTGCGAGGTCCTGAGGTTGACCCCTGGTACCCACAAAGCAAAACAAAACATTAACCAAGAAATTAAGCACATCTTCACACCTACTGTATGTCTGGAGGCTTTTGGGTGTTAGTAATAAGGCTAGATGAATATTTCATTCATGATAGTGGATTTGGAGCTGCTGTACTGCACTGGGGGTCCCAAAGCATTTTAGTAGCCAGTTTCCATCCCTTTTCTGGGTATAGGACTAAAGAGAGCTTCCAGCTTTTTCAAAGGCCAGGGATATGTGGTAATGAAGAGTGGTGGATTCTGCATCACTATTGGGAAATGTGGCCTTGGAAGACAGTAGTGGTAAAGACCAGTAATAGTGTTAACGAGGGAGCAGTTCTTCAGGCTGAGTGGCTGAGAACCTGTTTCATTCCACTGTGACTGAACCAGAACATCACGTCATGACGTTGACCTGCATGAGAGACTTTATGTTGGTGACCATGGCAAACTGACTCTCTGTAAGCTTTTAGTAGCATTGGCAATGAAGACTTTACATGAGTGTATGGATATATATTGAATATATATCCATACACACACGTAAAGTTCTGACTACCAATTGCACTGACATGTTTTCTTGAGGAAAAGGCAGAGCACCTATGGTGTGCAGAGCACTGGACTTATGCTTTTGTGCAAAGATGAAGAAAAGATGAAATGGGGCCATTTTCCAGATGTTAACCTAGAATTCTAAGCAGAGAGATAAGGAGAATGGAGAATATTTTGATAGAGTTGGCTGATTGATGGATTCTGAAAACTTTTTTAAGGTATTAAAATCTAGAAAATATTTTAAGAATTACAAAACCTCAATGAATCAGCAAAATTCTCATAATTTTTATGTAGGAATGCTAATAGAGCAAATTTTCTATCAGTTTGCACCTAGGAATTCATGCTTTTATATATGAATGTCAAACATTTGAAGTAAGATTATTAATAATAAAGTTAAGAGAAGTATGATTATTAATAGTAAAGTTAAGAGGATGCTATTGGGAGGGATGCAATAAAATTTATTTCTCTTTTTCATCACGTTACTTATCTGGGTTGCCATGAAAGTAATGTGAACATTTTCCACCTCCAGGCAAAACACTTCCTCTGCTCACCTTGTGGTGCTGTCATTTATTGCACTCGAGGACAAATGTGCAGCTGCAGGGTGAGGATGGGAGAATATGTAGGCAAAAGGGGAGCTGGGAACCAGATTGAGAATGGGCGAGCTCACCTAAAAACTATGAATTTCAAGATCACACATATAGTCCACTTCAATTTAAGAAATGCCCCATGGATTTGGGCAATGGTAATTGGAAAACCTAGACTAGTTAGAAAGGTATCAATAGCTTAGGCTAAGGAGTCCAAGGCCAAGGTATCAGGTTGCACGTAACCTGGTGACCGTGACTTTTTTTCATGAGTGTAAACAGAGCCTCCAGGCCTTGGCTTAGGACCTTTCAAATGGATTCTGGAAAATAGATGCAGATGGAGGCATCAGAGAACGAGTGCCCTCTACTTCCAGGGGAACGGCGTATTGTTGGTGACTTACGATGACAGGTGGAAAACATGATACATGAATGGATGACACAGCAGGGGACCCACTGCTTCCACCTTTAGACAGTTTCCTTAGGAAATATGAGCACAGTTGTAGGAGCTAGAAAGAAAGAGATATATAATTAAGTTATGTTGCCTAGTATTTGCGATGTTAAGAATAGTTTCAGCCATTAAAATTATGTTTCTAAATAGTATTTTATTTTTATTTTTTTGTGTTTGGGTACCAGGGGTTGAACTCAGGATCTCGCGCGCTAGTAGGCGCCTGTGCCGCTGAGCGATATCACCAGCCCTTTTTTCGTATGTGGGTTCTGGGAGCTGAACTCGGGCCCTCGCGCTTGCCGGGCAGGCGCTTACACTGCTGAGCCATCTCACCGGCCCTCTAAATGGTATTTAAAACATGGATATAGGTACATAAATAAAGAATAGATATATAAATAGACTAGTTAAGATGTAAAAATGCATAATATCTTTCTATATTGATTACTATCTTGATTTATGAAGGTATCTATACCCCTCCCGGAATTCCTCTATCCCTGGAAAATATTTTGTTAAGAAACATGCCAACGTCTTTCAGTGGTCAACCTGGGTGCTGGGTGATTTAAATTTTCTAATTTGAATCTTTCTGACTAACTTTCTTTTTGTTTTTGTTGTTTGTTTTGTTTTTTTTTCCCTACGATCATATTATCTTTGCAACCATAAGACAACAACAATAAGAGTAGCACCAGCAAACACCAGACGTTTATATTTGGCTTGGTGCTCCTGTGCAGTACTGGAATGAAGGCAGGAAAGGCAGCTTTGGTGCTTGGTGCTGTATTTATTAGTTGGCTTTTTCTTCTGAAGCTGGGGTCAACAAGAGGCCCTGCCTTCCTCCCAGGTCCCTGGAACATCAGAGCAGTGGTGCACGCTGTAACCCAGGCCCTTGCTCTACTTGCATTTCTACCTCCTTCCGTCTGTCACTTCTTTTCATCCTGCAGGGCTTGGCTCAAATGGTGCTTCCCCAGGCAAACTTCCCCTGGACCCCTGCACGTGGTCAGGGTTTCCTTTGAATGTCCTTGTAACACTTTAAAACTCTTTTCGTTGTTAAGATTTTACATTCTTGAGGTTAGTAGAGGAATGTAGGGATCCTCTGAAGTGTGTCTTTTTTGTCACTGTTGATATCCCTTGTTCCTGGCATATTATAGCCTCTTGCAAATGTTTGATAAATGAATGAATAAACTACTTAATGCAAAGGTTTTGCATCACCTGGTAATAAGACAGTAGATCTAGTGTTTTGAGGTAGATCATGATAATCAAGAGAAAGCTTCCTAGCGTTGTTACTATGTCTTTTTTTTTTTTTTTTTCCTGGGAAAGAGTATATGATTCAACACACCAGGGAGTAAAGGCTTTGCATTCTAGTGTGGGTTAATCAGCCAAGAAATCAATTCACACCTCTTTATCCAGTGCAGTCTATGTGCCCAGCACAGTGCCAGAAGCATCAGGACTTTGGAGGAATAGCTTTGCCTCTTTAGTTCCTGCATAGAGGCTTTTAAGGGCAAAGTGTGGGGGTGTGGACACCAATCAATGATAGCAATGACTGGAAAAGAGTTGTGAACGACCACAGGCATTTGAGCCCTAGCATCATCACTGTGGGATCTAATATCCCGGAACTCAGTGGAAGACATCAGTAGGAAAATGCCCCAGATAATTATTGCAAAGGTGTCATCTTAAAAGCAAAATCACAAGACATCTACCCAAATTCCAAAACATGAAGTAAAATAGCAAACTGTTACCAAGCACAACAACGGAAGTGTTTGTGGCTCAAAATGGTGTTGGTTTTGTAGGTTTCTGTGCTTTGGAGGTGGGAATAGGAAAAGTTTGGAGTAGCTTAATGAGTATACTCCCTCTTAAAATATGAGGTGTTCTCTAAAAATGCAAAAGGAGGGCCGGTGAGATGGCTCAGTGGCGTAAGCGCCTGCCTGGCAAGCACGAGGGCCCGAGTTTGACTCCTGGAACCCACGTACGAAAAAAGGGCCGGTGATATCATTCAGTGGCACGGGCGCCTGCTGGCGCACAAGGTCCTCAGGTCGACCCCTGGTACCAACAAAAATTAAAAAAAGAAAATGCAAAAGGAGAATTCCTCCTCAATCACATTTATATGGAAACAGAGGACAGGGAGCAAAAGAAGATACAGGCTGCCAGGGGAAAGAATAGGTGGGCCGCTGATTCCTTTAGACACCAAAACCTAGTACTTGCTTTCAACCTAATTTCTGGCCTGATTTGTTTTCTTTATCCTGGAATCTATGACTGAAGTTCACATTTAAAGAGGAAACTAACAGCCCATGCTCATAGCCCTCTAGGAGCTCTCTACGGCTTCCCCTCTCCCATTATTTGGGAAGTTCTATTGGAGTTGTCTTTGCAAAGACAGAGCCTCATCAATGTAGACTTCGTAGTAATCTGGTCCTCTGATGGGCTTGAGTTGCTCACATCATGGAGGTAAGGGTCAGTGGGAAAAGAAGTTTGCTAATTAAGAGCAAAGGCCAACAAACTGATTTTAAGCATAACAGAGTTAATCGCTGCTGATTCTTATCTCTTGGTTTAAACATTTATGGGTTTGCCAAGACCTCTTACTTGCTCCCTGCCTCTACAGAGGCAGTGGCATTTTCTGGCTAGAAAGTATAAATCTGAATCTATTTTTAAATGTCTTTGCATGCCCACTTCACTAGAGCAGTCCAGTTAGGCCCTGTTAGCAAGGGTTTATTGCATTATTATGGGGGAATCTGGGATATTAGCAGTGAGAGGAAGGCTGTCTGTTTAAGGATCTATTTTTCCCCTGGGGCATAAATACCTGAACAAGGTTATGTGAAAACTTCAGGTTTGGGGTCAGGGAATTCTATGTAAATTTCAGGAATGGTGATTAGTAGTCTAGGTAGAGCTTTGCATCCTTTGGGAGTTCTTGAGTGAACTCAAGATGCCTCTTTGGACCAAAGTGTGAGGTTTTCCTTGGATCAGGGCCCTAGACAGGAGGTCCCCATTCGTCCCTGAGATGCGGTTCTCGTCTCCTTCCACAGTTTATCTTCTACCTTTTTGTTCCCATGTCTAGCTACCCTGTTGTTGCCGCACATGGCTTGCAGGGTACATCTCCTGCGGTGGACACTTTCCTTGCTAGTCTTCATGTCTCTGTGTTCTGAATTTGAGTTCAAGGACCACCCTTGGTCCCTGGGCCTTTTCCTTTTGCATCTCCAGTGTAAAACTCTCTAGCAATGGGGGCTATGCTCCTGCCTTCACTCTGCTGACCCCAGAGGAGATTAGGGAGTGCTTGTGCGGACTGTCAGAACAGTCTATGTTCCTGTCGTCCTCCCACTATGGGTTTTGATCATTTCTTTCAGTAACCAGTTTAGTTTAATTATTTATGGAAGGACATTCATAGTGCTGGAGGAAATGTCCTATAAAGCATTTATCAAAAATCTGTCTTTGTAACCTGAGACATCCCTAAAGCAGAGCAAAGTATTGGGCTGGTGACTCAGGTATTACCTTTGGGGAGCAGCAGGATGAGACATCCAGAATTGGTAGGGTCTGAGTCACCGTGTTGGACTTATTAGATGAGCTTAGCATCTGCAAGAAATGCAATGCATAAGAGCCACCCCAGCCCTCCCAGCCACACAGTGAGATGGTCACTACCATTCTCTTCATTATACAATGGGAAAACTGAGACATGGAGAAATAAAATGCCTGGCCTAAGTTTCTAAAACTGAGAGAGGAATGGAATTCAGATTTGGAAAGAGGCAGTCTGATGCCATTGCTGTGTTCTTAATGGCCTGGGATTCTATTATGGAGAAGCTGGTTTCTAGCTTGTCTGATCCTATCATTTTCTAGAGCTGGACCTATGGGTTGGGCTGAACCACAGCCTCAGAAGTTCATAAGGAGACTTACGATGTTTTGGTGGGACAGGAAGAAGATACCTTTGACAAACAGACCAGTATCCAATGTGCCCAGGATGACCCAGCCTGCTTGTCACATCTGAGGTCCCGGACTTGGCCAATGTACTTAAGTTTGGAAAGTCTCAGTTTTCTCATGTGTAGGGTCACAGCAGCCTCTGTTTCATACTGTGTGTGAGGAGAGGGAGTGTGGAAGGCCCTTCCATCCCTTATGGTATGGCCCAGGAATTCCAGGTACCTTGAGGTAGTTTCCCAAACTTCAGTGTATAGAAAGGATGAGGGAGAAGTGTTCTACACACAGCCTTCCAGGGTCCACCCCAGGGGATCCAAATTGGACCAGACGACAGACACTACACTGCAGAAACACTGGCTGGGAGGCCAACACAGCGCCCCTGGCATTGCTTGACTGATTAGACTTCCTTATTCCTTTAGCCTCTTCTTATCCCCAGGGACAAGTGCTAGAAATATTTCCAGCAGTCTACTAAAGGCTTTGTAAGGTCAATGAGTAATACCTGTTATTTTAGAAGCAGCCCCCAGAAAAGCATATTTTCTTCCCCTCCCTTTTTTCCCCTCTTAACCCTTAGCACACCCCCATCCCCCTTCCCAGCTTCTATTTGCAACATAGTCTGTGGCATTTTTGAACTTTAGAGCTCCTGTCTGGCTGGTTATTCATTTAGCTGAGGAGCTGCAGTACCCAATTAATAGGAAATTAGTAGTGAATGTAATGCTTGGCCCATAGTCAAAGCCCAAGAATTTATAAATATACACCATGTGAGTGGCCTGGGCACCTGATTCCTGGCAGCTCCAAAAGTGGTACTTCCTGTGCTATTCCAGGAAGTGAAGTGTACATTGTGTAGGTCACAGGCAGCATGGAGCGGATGTCGACCCTCCCACCCCCAGGGCCAACAGGACCATCCAGGGGAACACAGGGCCTCTCTGCTTCACCTCATTTCCTGAATAACTCATTTACTTTCTCTAAGTTATATGTCTCTTCAAATGCCAGACCAAGGAGGAAGCAGAAAGCAAACTGGGACAGAGGCTGGAGAGCACTTGGGGGAGGTGCATGAGTACACCACACAGGATGTCCCAAGCCCTGGTTCCTCCCAAAGATGCTCAGCACTGCTGTTATTTTAGGCACTGCCATTGCTTCTTCTAGAACTATGAGTTATAGCTTTGTTAGTCTCTTCATAGTTGGGTTTGTGCTTGAAAGCCATGCCCTTCAGATTACAGACACAGGGAAGGAAGATATGGGTTCCTTCTACTTTTCTAAGTTCATGGTTGGAGCCCCTGTAACAAAAGACAGATTAACAAGAGAAAAGCTCACCAATTTATATAAGGTAAGGTTTACATGACATGGGAGACATAATAAGGAAAAGAAGACCTGAAGTTTTTTTCTGATAAGTTTGCTGAAGTTGCTCATATAAAGTATGAGGAAGGTGTAGAAACTGGGGGCACACAGAGAGGCCTGCTTATTCTAGTTTCTCAGTATCACTTCACAAATAAGGATGCTTCTTTCTCCTGGGCATAGGGAAGGTGCCTCTCATATGAAGGTCTTATAACCTGCTCCAGGGCAGGTCAGAAATATCTAAGTTTTCTCACATTCCTTCAGATTAAAATTTTCAACATGCTAAGGTGCCATATTTTGGGGTAGCATGTCATGAACCCCAATGAAGACAGTGGGAATGAAGATCCAACAAGGTGAAAGATATTGCCTGAACCTGTAAGAGGCAGAGCTGGGAACCGAAACAAAAATTTCCAGCTCCCAAGTTTGATGTTCTTTGCAGGACTTCACAGCTGCCTCACTGCTTCAGAAGGAAAGTCAGTCTGGAAGGAGAAGGGAAGGATTAGAGACTAGGACAAGGTAAGGGTACCTCTGGGGGTTTCTCAGGAGGCAGAAGCACCCCCAGCCTAGGGAAGGGGAAATAATGCTCAGGGATCCAGAATGAAGCTGTTTTCTCTAGGTTCACTTGATTTATCTCACTTTTCTTTTTTTCAACTTCCCCAGCAGGGAAATAGAAATTGAGCAACCTGTCTTTTCCCTTGTGAGAGTTAAAAATCTGCTGATAAAAGGACCTGTTCAAATTCAAAGTGTATTTGTTAGGAGCCAAACCATGGAGAGTAGGAGGAGGGAGATGCTGGCCTCCTTGGCAAAGCAGGGCTGCTGGGAGGAAAAGCTGGTCTGACTGCATTAGGGAGCAGAAAGCCCAGAGTAAGTGAAATATTTTGCCAGCTTTATTTGAAGGATCGATCGAAACTTCTTTAACACAGGCTTCTACCTGAGAACTGATATAATGAATCCAGCATTTATGTATCTCTGGAAGGAGGCTTTCAAAAGAGGGAAAAAATATAGAAGAAATTGCATTTTTTTTTTAATATTTGTGTAGGTCCCAGAAGGGGATGGTCTGAGGGAAGGAAATAACTCATTGATGGTGTCACGGAGCAGAAGGTAGACAGGAGGCTACGTGTTGCTTCGGACTAGGGGAGACAGAGGCACCCTAGAAGGGTGAACCTTGCTCAGGGAGGGGAGTTATAAACACAAGCATTACAGGCCTCAAAACAAAGATGATATATCCTCCTTCATCTCTACCCACTAGCCAGGGGCATTTCCTGGCCCTCCATCAAGGAGAGGGTGATTTTGTGTCTTCTGGGGAATGTTACCAAGTCTTTAGCATCCCAGGCAGTACTTTCTCATAAAATAACTTTGGAGTCAGAAAGAACTGAGTCTATATATCAAGTCTTCCACCAAAGAGTTTAGATGTTACTATTTCTTAACCTCAGTTTCTGATTTTGTTAGAAATTATGAGGTGATGTCTATTTTACTGGGTTTTATAAAGGATTAAGTAAGGCAGTAGTCAAAATAGCTAACATAGCACATAGTACAGAATAGAGACAAGAATAATAATTGCTATTATTTTTATGTAAATAAGGTAACACTCAGTTTGTGGTAGTCACTCAATAAGTGTCTGTTCTTGTTAAGGGTCACACCGGCAACAGTAATGATAGGAAAAGGTATCTCTAACTCTCTTCCTCCTCCTAGCCCAACCCTAAGCAAAATCTAGGCCAAAGCCAACCCCAACCCTATCCCCAACTGTACACCGAACTGTAACTTCCACACTATTTCCAAATGTATGCTGATTCTACTAGAGTTCTCCAGAGAGACAAGACTGATAGAATGGATATATGTAATGATAATGAATAATATATAATTTACATATAATTATATATGTGTATATTATACATGCATTTATATATACATTATGTACATTTTATTTAGAATATATACATATAAACACAGAGGGGAGAGAGAGAGAGAGGGAATAAGGAATTGGCTCAGATGATTATGGAGGCTGGCAGGCTCCAAGATCTTCAGGGTGAGTTGGCAAGTTGGAGACCCCGGGGAGCTGATGTTGTAGTTTCCATTTGAAGGCTGACCAGCTTGAGACCCAGGAAAAGCCAATGTTTCATTTGAAAGCCACGATGCAGTAGAGATTCTTTTACTTGGGAAAAGGTCAACTGTTTTATCCCTTCGTCTGATTGGATGAGGATCATCCACAACAGGCCAGCCAATCTGCTTTACTCAGTCTACTAATTTAGATGTTAATCTCATCCAAAAACACCCTCACAGGGTGTTTTTCCACGGGTGGAGAAAAATATTTGGCTGAATATCTGGGCACCCTGTGGTCCAGTCAAGTTGGCACCTGAAATTAACCATCACACCATTCTTATCCAGGATCCTGTCCTCAACCCTCTCCCCAGGCCAAAACCCAATCCCACTCTAATAATTATTATTAAATGCCCACTATGTGCTAGCTACTGTTAGTTGTTCAGCTCTCTTAAATTGGGACACAAATCCCATTCTAGCAAACAATATTTATTAATCAGTGTGATGAATTCACAGTGTAAAGAAAGTCAAGTTGATAATAAATCTCTGGACTATAAACTTGGAATGGAGAAGATCCTTAGAAAAGATTCCACTCAGATAGTAACCAATATGATCAGAACCTGCTTTTGGCGTGGAGAGCTTCTGAGACACAGAGAGACTTGCATTTATCCTGACTTTTACTCTGGTTTTTTGGCTAAGCCCTATCTTAACAAGTCTGTGTGAAGTTGGGATGGCCAGAAGTGAGGATACAGAATTCCACACACGTCTTATGTCAGAGAACATGGGCTTGTACACTGTTGTGAGCTGAAAATATGCTGTTAATGTTTACTCATATAGATCATTTATGGATCACTGTTCCTAACATTTTCACTCAATGATTTTATTCAGACATATCAGATTTTTTCTCAATTTTATTATAAGTGATGAAAAAAGGAAGCTTCCTGATTTCTAGAAAGATTGCTATAGAAGCAAGAAGTGTTAGAACTGAAAGGGATGATATCTTACTCAGTGGCTCTCAACTTTAAAATCACTCATGCATGTATCTCATCTTACTCCAATTGATCCATCTCTGGGGGTGAGTGACAAGGAGCGGGTATTGGTATTTATAGAAGAATCCTTCTAGCACAACCATTGCTAGTGGTTCTGCCAATCTAGCCTCAACTTCTCATTTTAGGGATGGAAGAAGTGAAACGCTAAGAGACTGTGTGACTTTCAGATAATCAGACAGTTAGGGGACAAAGCCAGCACCCAAAGTCTCATGACCTATCGTTCAGCACTCTTGTCCACCCACCACACCCTTCTCATCTTGTTTTCTTAGATTTATAGCCCCAAACAGCGGCACCACCTAGGACCAACCCAGCATAGTGCCTAAAGATGAATGGTCCTCCGTCTCAGGCCCTGCGCAGCCTGTGTCATTGGCTCCATACCTCTGCCCTGTATCGCTCTTGTTCAGAGAAGTAGAAGCACTGTGGTGGAAACAGTTCTCTACTAACCCATTTGGAACCATAAAGAAATAAATCCTGATCCACCAACCTTGACCAGACAGTTGAAGGTTGTGCTCATTTAGTGCTGACCTTGTAAAGATGGATTGCAATTTTAGGGAGTCAATTTTATTTTGTTTGTTTTGTTTCTTTCCTTCTGGGCACTTAGAGTTCATATTCATCTAGGAGCATTCTGGGAATTGTAGGCCCAGTGCTATTAGTACCTGCTTTATCCCCCTGCCTTTCTGCTCGACTCATTTCTTTTCTAATTCTCAAAAGATTTTTTTTAGATTTTTAGTGAACTTATACTGAATAAATTGTTATTTTAGAAATGGTGACTGAAATTCCCCTTACATCCTGATTGGGTATATTTGGAAAATATCAAAGATGCTGAAACAGGCTATCAAGGTAGCATGTGCATTTACCCTGTGCATCACTGGGATGCCAGGAAGATTTTGCATTCATTTACTTATTCACTTAAATGTTTCTAGATTCCTCCTAGTTCCAGGGAATTTGATTGGCGCTAAGAGAAAATTAAGGCCAATTAGACTAAACCCTTGACCTCAATAAGCTTAAATCTAAAAGGCAGGCCAGGGCAGAGGAGTATTCTTGAATGTACATATAAAGCACAGCGTGATGCTCCCCAAAGGAAGGGCAGGAGTCCAGGGATTAGTTGAGGGTTCTTCTAGTAGAGGATGTGGGAAAGGTCCATTGATGATTCGACAATGGAAAACTGATGAGATTAAGATAGAAATAAATGTAAATCATGTATGTAAGAGAACCCTACAAGCAAAGACGAAGGGAAGGGAAGAGTGTGTTAGGTCTTCATATGACAGGAAAGAGGAAGCTCAGAACATCTTTGAGATCGGACTTCGCGGACTCTCAAGAGTTGATATAGGTTCTAATGACTGGTCCATTTCCTCGGTTTTACAGATTAGAAAACAATGACAATATCAGTAGCAATGTTTGAACTTACCTCCAGTTGCGTCCTCTCAGTCAGCAGTTACTGAGCTACGTGCTTCACGTGGTTTTTCTCACAATATTTTTTTAAGTGTTACCATTATCCCCGCTTTACAGAGGGGGAAAGGAAGGCTCACACATCAGCAAACTAGTAAGGGCAGACCTGGATTCGAAGTGAAGGCTACAGATTTTCTGCCACCAGGATTTTAGCCTGGGCGCTCAGAGAGCAGGGGCGCCGTTGCGGAGGAGGGGAGATGATGCATTCGTTTTGGACATGTTGAGTTTGAGGTGCCCAGGAGACTTCTGGAGGAGATGTGAATTTGGTGCTTGGGAAGATATAACTTGAGAGCAGTGAGTTTGTTTCTGAAAGTTGGATCCTAAGGTTGGCGCATTCAGAATACCCGTCACGTTGACTGGTCCTGCCGAGTTTCCAGATGGGGATTCTAGCGGCTCACCCGCCAAGGCTTCTCCTTAGCGTGTGTGTGGTTTGCCAGACCTGTCTTCCAAAGCTGCACTCAGGGTTGGATTTTTTTTCCTTCTTGACACATCTCAGCTCCTTTCTCCTCCATGTGTGCCCACTGTGCTGTCTCTCTTTATCTGAAGGGGTTTTACAGCTTCTTGTCCCCTTGCTGGCTGCCTGGGTCTACCTCTGAGAGGTACCAAACTGTTCAGATTTGGAACAAACTCCCCTGATCCTGTCACCCAACAGTGAAAAACCCATAGTGTGCAGGAGATGAGGATGTCAAACTTGAGCATGGGGAAGAAATCATTTCTTTCTGGCAGGTGGGAAGACCAGAAAGACAAGTTTGGCAAAGCTCCCTCATATGGCTTTAAGTCATTGCTTCTGCCTTTGCCCTTCTTCCCTCCTAATGCCTCCTAGTCCCTTCTCAATTCTGACTTCGGTTATCAGTGATATAATTGTTGGAAACACACGTCTGACCAGTGGGGAAACTGAGGAAGTAAAGAGCAGAGAAGACTTAGTCAAGGACTTGTTGTCCCTAGCTAAGAACACAGAATTCACATTGTGCTATAAGAAAAGCCCTCAGAAAAGGGATCTGAGGGTTTGAGTCTGTATTAATCTATTGCTACTGTCAAAAAGCGTAAGGAGTGATCAAAATATACAGTGAATGTTTAAAAAAAATTTATTACAGTGGAAGACACAGTGTTGTTCATCTCTCTCAAAATACTCCCCCTCACTTTGAACATACTTATCCCGTCATTCTTGCCACTTTCTGAAGCAGTTCTGAAAGTCCTCTTTCATGAATGTCTTTATGAGATGTGACCAAAAATATGGTGAATGCTTCTACTGAGTGCCATCCAACAAAAAGGTAGGCTCGTGAAAAGATTACAGTGTCCTCATTCACCTTATTCCCTGGATCTGGCACCATGTAACTTCTGGCTCTTCTCCAAAATCAAATGGCCATGAAAGATAAATGCTTTGAATCAATTCAGGACATTGAAGCAACCACAACAGCATAACTAAAGATACAGTACTGCTATAGGGCAGAACTGTAGGTGGTCTTGTATAGGCCCTCTGCTTGGGCTAACATCAAGGTGTTGGCTGCGTGGGCCCTTATCTGCAGATTCTTGGAAAACCCACTTTCAAGCTCATGCCTGCTGTTGGCCAACTTCAGCTCCTTGAATTTGCAGGACTAAAGTCCTCATTCCCTTGCTTTCAGGCAAGGCGCATTCTTAGCTCAGGGTTTCCTGGCTTCCTCGTCATGTGGCTTCCTCCATCTTCAGGACAAACACGGGCACATCAAACGCCACCTCGCTTCAAGTGTCTAACTTTCTCTTTGGCCACCAGCTGGAGAAAACACTCTGCTTCTAAAGGGCTCATGGGATTGGAGGCGGCACACCTGGGTAATCTTCCCATGCTATGTGTTAGTTTTCTTGAGCTGCCTTGATAAACTTGGTGGCTTAAACAACACAACTGTGTTGCCTCACATTTCTGGAAGCTGCAGTGTGAGACAGAGGTGCTGGCAGGTTTGTTTCTTCTGAGGCTGAGAGGGAGGGTCCATTCCAGGCCTCACTTACTGTCTTGTGGATGGATGATTGTCTTCATGTTTACATCACTTTTCCCCTATCCAATTTGTTCAACTTCTTTCTTATTTCTTTCTTTCTTTCTTTCTTTCTTTCTTTCTTTCTTTCTTTCTTTCTTTCTTTCTTTCTTTCTTTCTTTCTTTCTTTCTTTCTGTTTCTCTCTGTCTCTCTGTCTCTCTCTGTCTCTCTCTGTCTCTCTGTCTTTGTCTCTGTCTGTGTATCACTCTCTTTAGGTTTTTTGAGACAGGGTCTCACTATGTAGTTCAGGCTGGCCTTGTACTCACTATGTAGCCCAGATTGAATGCACATCAATCCTCCTGCCTCAGCCTCCCAAGTGCTGGGATTATAGGCATGTGCCACCACACTGGCCCAATTTCCCCCTTTTTCTAAAGATGCTTGTCTTATTGGATTTGTGCCCACCCTAATGGCCTCATCAAAATTAATTACATCCTTATCTCTAAATAAGATCATATCATGGTATACTAGGTGTTGGAATTTAACATGTGATTTTAGGGGAATATAATCACACCTGTAACACCATATGACATTACATAATCATGATAGTGACATCTCATTCACCCACACTCAGAGCAGAAGGACTTTGACAAGGGGTTGCTGGAAGTCATTCTTAGACTTCTGCCTGTCACAGAGTCCCTGAGCCAGCGTCACTGCTCAGTGGTTGGGATGTGAGGACAGCCATGATGCCTAAAGAGAAGAAGACTGCAGACCATGCTGAGAGAAGCTGCCATGTAGAGGAGGGAGTGAGGGCTGGGATCAATGGGCTGTGAGTGAACAGGAAAAAACAGCAGAGACTCCTCTACTCAAGAAGTAACTGTGACCAAGACAGGTGGTGGGAAGGGAGGGAAACAGTTGCATTAAATGTAAGAGTCTTGAGCTGGTTGGTTTGTGTAGAAATGAGGAGGGCTGAAGACTTGTGGTTGTTTCTGGCTGTCCTCATGCCCCTTCCTTGGAAACTTGACTGAGTGCCATGCTGAGGATGTTGCAGCACTCCATGCATTGATTATTAGATGGCCTTTGCAAATAGACGTGTGTGCAATCTGGCTGAGTTATAGTTACTTTGGAGACCCGTATTTGCTTACATGTGACCCAGTAACTTCCAGTCTTAATGTCACAAGAATGTACTTCTATTTCCACTTTTCTGGTTCTTTTAAAATTTTATGTGATTCTCTTGGGAGAAAAGTTTGCTAGAACTCAGTAATAGCATTTGCCACTATTAACTGAGGGTCTGCTACCTGGCAGGCCCTGTGAGAAGTATATGCAAGTGTTAGCTCTCATCCCTCTTCTACAAGATAGACTATTACCTTTCTGTCACACATGGGTAAACTGAGTCTCAGAAGGGGTTCAGGAATGTGGCAGAAGCTACAGATCTAGTAATTAGTGGTGCTTTGTCTCCTACACCATTCCGGCTTAGTCAGTCTACTCACATCAAGCGCTTTCTCTGTTGCAGTTTGGCGAGCTGCTTTTTTTTTTTTTTTTTTTTTTTTTGACAAAAAGCATTTCTCTAGGATGCACTTAGAGCAATAAATGTTCTGGGAAATCAAAATCATAGTGTTCACTTCCTATTCTCCTCTTAGCCACAAACTCCTGGGCTTCCCAGCTCAGCTATTTGAGAAATTACTTAATGAAAAAATTTTATCTCCACCCAGAATAATTCATTGCCAGGCAAAGAACAATACAGAGACATTTCAGCCAGTGTGACTTTTTCCAAAGGTCATACATTGATGCCCAGGGGTTTGTGATGGACACAGTGCCCAAGGCAAAGCATCACATTTGCGTCTCCTTCCAGACGCATTTCATCATGAAAGGGTTTGCAGGGCTCCATCTGCTGATGCACCGTGGTTTGTTTCCCGAGATGCAGGCCTGCCTCGCCTGCAAGGAGAATATATCTTAAAAGGTATTTCAAAGGTAGATGGCAGGACAATTGGAATTCAGGATTATAGAGTAGAGAGGAAGCATGACTGGCCACCAGATTTTATAGGCTTGAGTAATGACAAATTCCGCTAGGGCTGAGGGTGCCTTGGAGGAAACCTATTCAGAGAAAATAATGAATTAACTGGGCTTTGGAGATAGTATAGGAGCAGTGAAAGTGCTAGAGATAGGCATTTCAGGTATAGGAAAGGCACAAAAATATAAGTATCATTGCTTATGATACCAAATGACTGATGATATTAACAATGATGCCAATATCCACACAATAATAAACACATGCACTTCTGTGTTATCTGCTCTATGCCAGGGTACATAATTATATTCTAAGTACATTAATTAATTATATTCAATCATGTACTCCTCAAAGCAGCCACATTAGGTAGATGCTATGTTATCCTTGTTTTAAACATCAGGAAACCGAGGCACAGAGAAGAAAATTATCAGGCCAAAAACCACCTTCAACTAGCAGATTCAGGATTTTCTCCTGTTTACCTCTGAAGAATCATTGTCCAATAGAACTTTCCATAATGATGGACACGTTCTAAATCTGTGCTTACAGTATGGTAGCCGCCATGCACATGTGTCTACTGAATGCTTGAAATGTGGCTAGACTGATTGAGGGACTGAATTTTACATTCCATTTAATTTTGGCTACAATAGACAATAGGAATTTAAATGGACACATGTGGCTTGTGACTTCTGCATTGGAACACAGCTAGAGTCTGCTTAACTGTAATTCTCCTTTGCTTTTCAAACTGGGAGTGACGAGTTGACTTTGTAGCGTTGGTGCCGGTACTAGTAACCACCTCAGGAATGATGGCTGCCATTCACTTAGCTCTTAATATGTGCAGGACAACATACTAAGTGCTTCCCACAGTTTTCTTCCAGTAATCTCTGAGACAACCTCATAGACAATGGCTAAGAGCATGGATCCTTGATCTAAACTACCTGCATTCAAAACCCAGCTCTGCTGCTTGTCAGCTCCCTGGCCTTAGCAAAGGTGCTTATCTTCCCTGTCCCTTGATTCCCTCATTTGGAAAATGGTGTCTACTTCATATAGTTATGATGACAAAACAAGTCTATGCTTTTCAAGTGCCTGGCACAGTGCCTGACCTGACAAATATTCAATATCTGGAGGCATTGTTGCTACTACTCTTATACTTTAGATAAAGAAATAAAAACCTAGAGAATTGAAGCATCACGATGAAAGGCAGAACTAACTGTGAAAGGGTGGGAATTCAATCCATAGGAAGCCTGATTTCACAGTCCAAATTCTTAATAACTATATCCTGCTTTCTGATCAGAGTTTCTGAAAGTGTAATTTATAGAGAATCAGCATAAAAATTGTCCAGGATGCTTGTTAAAAATATAGTCTCCTAGATTCATAGCCAAAGTATTTGGAGCTGAGAGACTTGGGAATCTATTTTAACAGGTTCCTCAGGTGGTTTTCAAGAACATTTCAACCAGTGAGAAATCCTTGAAAGATCTTAATGAGGAGAGGAGAAGGAGGGGAGGGGGGAGTGGACAAAAGTAGTTGAAGTGGCCTGGTTTAAGAGAACAGGTGCTAAGCTGCAATTATTGCAGTCAGTCTTACACCTGTGCAGTCACATAGCCACTGAAAAACCACCTATTAATTAGTTAAATCTGGCCAAGTCCTGAGACTTACAATACCTGCTGAGCCTACTGAGGGCACTTGGGTACTGCTCATGCCAGAAGAGAGGGGCGCCGACACCCGTCTCCTGGGGGACAGTGCCATGCAAGGGCTAAAATGCCAAATGAGTAAAAGAGGCTGAGGAAAATTAGACAGAGAAGGAGGAGAGTAGCACGTAGCCCAGAGCTGTGTCCAGGAGACCAGGCCTTGAAAGGATTTCAGTGAAGGGGTGGTCAGCAATGCCACATGCCACAGGCAAGCAGAACCTTAGAGAGAGGTCCTGGGACAAACTTGACAAGTTGGATGTGCTTAGTGTCTTTGTCACCAGTACAGTGATGGGGCAATGTCTACAGTGCGGTGAGCACAATTCCTTTCTGCCGGGCCTTGCGTAGCACTCTCTAGGAATTGCTTCTTTAGTCCTAAAAGATAAATGTAACTGGCATGTACCCATTTTATAGCCCACAGGGAGAAGCTATTTGCCTGTGGTCACACAGCCGGCAAGTGGCTGAGCTGGGATTGGATCCTGGGAAGTCTGTGCTCACAGCCTGCTCTCTTAACTGCTATGCAGTGTGATAAAAAAGCAGCAACAATCATGACCTGCACTCTCCTAGTCCTTTAAAAATTCTCCCCATTTTATAGGTGTGGAAAACAAAGTAAAATCTGCCCAACTTTTCACACATCTAGGTAGGGTAGGAACTAGGACTAGAGGTGGAGTTTCCTGATTTCTAGTTCCGTTCTCGTTCCCAGGGCATGAACACCCACAGTACCCCTTGAGTCAGCTGGGTTCCATTTCTGAACAGTCTCATTCTCTCTCTCCCTACTTCCATCCCAGCTCTCCCCATGTGGACCCCCATGCTGCTCCCAGCCCTGAAATGCCAGGAAGGGAGTTCTGCACCTGCTTCCTCCTTCCTGTGGGAATCCTTGTCCTGCTAGGGTAAGGCTGCCTCCTGCTTTCCCCACCTCGCAGCCCCGCTTCGGTGTGAGGGACCCCATGCAGGCGGGCAGTGGGAAGAGGGCCACGTTTGTTTTGCTTTTATTGTTAAACAATATCAATCTCTTGGCTGCACCACCCGCTGGGACGGGAGTTGTGTGTCTTCCCGCAGTCACTAATGAGACAGCTAATCATTTGTTTATTCTGTATGGAGAGGTAGTGGCCATATCTCTCAAGCCAGACACCAGGCCCCAGACCCTCAGGGAAGCTGCCTACCCCTGGCATGAGTCACCCACAGTCCTAGCACAATTCCACCCTGCAGGCTCTGCCACCTCCTTCCCTGAGGAATTGGCCAAGATGCAGGCATCAGCTGCTGCTGATTATTATTACTGTTATTGCAGTTATTATTATTTTTTAAAAAATACTCTCTTCCTCAAGATGAAAAAAAAAAGTAATTTGCAGAGATGCTTTATTAGGTGATAAGTCGGCTTCCTCTTGGGCACGGGGGTTTATCTCACTTGTGCAGAGGTTCCTAGAGGTCGTGCAACTCACAAGATAAAGCTCCAGGATCCTCCCTGGGGAAAGCTGGAGTCAGCGTTCGGCTGTTTTCCTAGTTCCAGGGTTAAAGAGGTGAAATCAGCTATGTTCCCTCTGCAGGCTCCCTGGGGCTGAGGCTGCTTTTATTACAGCAAATCAGGCCTGTCCAGGAGCTGTGGGCTTGGGGAGGGAGCCAGGAGGAGGTGAAGAAAGGGCAGGGTGGGGATGGGCCACAGGGAAATCACCTTCTGCACCTGGGCTCCCCAAGCTGCATGATTGTCTTAAAGGGCCCTCACCTCATTTATTTGCATGTTGTTAGTATCTTCCTGCTATTTCTTGGTGTTTGGATAAATCCTATTGCCTGAAGCTTATATTTCAATTAACTGGGTCCAACTGTCTGTATCCTGAGGCACAGGGAATGGACAGGGGTGCTGTGTTTTCTGCTGTGACACTGCACCAGTGGCAGTTGTCAGTCTGTCACACCTGTCATCAGTCACACCTTTGAGGCTGCACTTCTCTGCTGAGCCTTTTGCATCCCAGTCAGGGGCAGAATTATCACAGGCAGGGCTTTTGCTTTAGGAGTAGTTTGGACAAGCAGAACAGCTATTCCTTTAGACCACTGGAGCAGAGAGCAAGGATGCTTGGCCCTCCAGGGAAACAGTGAAGCAAGTCAAAAGGGCCGCTGAGGTGGAATCTGGCCCTTAGCACAGTAACTTAGCTTTCTCCCTGCTTCTGCCTGAGACTCAGGCAGGTACTTTACATTCAGTCCCGCCTCCAGGTATATTTCTGTTTGATTCATCCTTCTTTCTCCTTCTTGCTAAGTACCCCATCTTTAACCTTTGTACTTCCTATTTCCTACATCAGAGTTTCCTTCTCTTTTCTTCTTCCACAATTCCTTATCAAACTCTATCTTTCAAAAACTCAGTTACCCCTTCAGGGAGCCCTTCCGCCCCCCTCCTGAGGCAGGATTGACCTTGCTTTCTCTTTGTTGTTTGGTTCTTGACTGGCATCATATTTTGTACATCCCACAAGACAGTACCACACTGTCCACACGGCTTTAGGTTTTGAATTTATTATCATTGGGTTTTGCAGGGAGGCAAATGGCTCCCTCACCCAAAAGATATGTCACATTCTAATTTCTGGAACCTGTGAATGTTACTTTATTGGAGAAAATGGCCCTAGCAGCAGGTGTTATTAAAGATCTGGAGATGAAGAGATCAGCCTGGATTACTGAGGTGGACCCAAGTCCACCTTGTAAGGAGAAATGTCCTTATAAGTGATCCACAAGAGAGATTTGACAGTGGAAGAGAAGGTGATGTGTCCACAAGCTAAGAAATTGCAGGAGCTGCCTGAAGCTGGACGAGACAAGGAAGTGTGCTGTGGACCTGTCACCATCTTGCTCTTAGACTTTTCTAGAACTGTGAAAGAATAGATTTTTGTCATTTTAAGCTGTACAGTTTGTGATAATTTATTACAGCAAGTCTAGGAAACTAATAACAACCTGGTGGTCCTTCTATGAATGGGAAGATGGGAGAAGCAAGAAGAACACAAAAGTAGGAGCAAAAGTGAAGCATCTGGACCCTTCTTTCCAGACCATTGTTTATTACAGCTCTGGCTCCTTCTGCTTCTATTTTGCACAGTCCAAGTACTGTTACTCCTGCACCAGGGCTGTGCTGTCTAGGACAAAGCCTTTGTGTAGTGGGAGCATCAGTACTGAATAAATAATCATAATGCCGATAAGAGCAATTGACATTTGCATGGCCTTTACAGTTTACAGAGTACTTTGCCTTTCCTCATTGCATTTTATCTTTACCATAACCCTGTAAGGTGAGACAAATGGACTATTCCAGGACTTGTGCTGGACCAAGCAACAGGTGTAGTTCAGCCATGACTTCAAATATCTTGTTTTTTGGTTCCAAATTCATTTCTTTTTCACTGTGTACATGATAGCCTTCGACTGTGAGACCCACTGGATCTAATTTATTTTTTAAAATTATTTTTATAACAGGAGTATCCATTGCCTGGGCTGGGGGCGTCTGGTTTCCTTCTTTTCTCCAAGGTGTGCTCGGACTCAGCAGGGTTTGCAGTAGCAGAGACTGAGAGGCCGTCTTTATTCAAGGGTCTTTATTCGGAATGGCATCGCTCTGTGTTAATCCTCTGTTATTGTTTGGGTAGGCTACTGGGCAACCTGTGTGTGCGTGCGTGCGTGTGTGTGTGTTTGCGTGCCCATGCCTGTGTGTGCCCCCGTGCATGTACACAGGCAGTCTACTCTCCACCTGCTGTTATCTCCCTCTGGTGGTCGCTGGCAGAAATCCATCACCTGATCATTGAAAATCCCCGCGAAAGGAAGAGCACAGGAGAGCGCAGGGGAAGTCAACGTACTTAGCATGCTTTGTGTTTGCACGTTCTCTTCTTAGGAGTTTCAGTGGCTAATTTGGCTCCCTGGATGGAGCACCTCTCCCCCACCAGTAAGACTGCTACATTAGCAGTAGGCTTTGGAGTCTGGCTTGCATAGGATCATATTCAACTCTGCTGCTTAATTCTATATTGGTTTTTGGTTAACCTTCACAATCCAGATATGTAAAATGAAATACTAACACATCTCCTGGGGGAGTTACAAAGACTATGTGATGTAATGTGCTTGAAGCACCTGGTACATACTAGTCGCTCAGTCATTGTTTATTTTCTTTGTCTTACCCACACATAATTCATTCTAGTGTGAAAAGTATGCTTCTGTGTATATCACACTTTTATCCAGGGAATAGTTTGTAGTTCTATCACATTATTCACAGTAATTATGGCCATTTTACAAAGGGAAACCAAGGATTTAAAGAGAAGAAATGAGATATTCAGATTCCACATCAAATCGGAGTTAGAGTTTAAATAGAAGTAGATATGCTCATTTTTCTCCCTTTAATGAAAGGGGAAGTAAACTCATATTTATTGGGCTCCCTGATATAAGTCAGGTACCTTATTCAAATATTTTATTCATTTAATTCTTACAATGTGATAAGATTGGCAATGATATTATCCCCCATTTTATGGGTGAGGAAACAGGCCTAGAGCATTCTGGTTCTGTAGGTTATATGCCCAGAGTGCCTGGTTCCTGTCGCTTTCTGCCCCATCATGCTGCTTGACTGGCAGTCCTGGGGGAACATGCAGTTCACAGAGAGTTTGTGTGTAAGCATTAATCAAGAGGACCCTCATTATCACCCTGAGTTGCCAAAGACGCAAACTACTACTGTCCCAGGTTGTTGGTTTCCTCCCAGCCATCAGCTCCAACAGATAGAGGTGTTTGAATGGAACCTGATCAGTAGTGTAAAGCAGAACTCAGAGACTTTCCCATTGTCCTGCTGTTGGGGGACCTGAGGTCCTTTATTATTGTGAGGAATGTTTGAATAAGGCTACCTTTACTTAATACAATGCAGGTTGTTTGTTGAAGAAAGTATAGCTGGAATAAAAATAGAAAATATTTTTGTGAGTTCATCTTGAATTAAACTGCAGAGGTGTATTTTGTTAACTAATCAACTGAAGTGTTTGGTCATCTTGTTAGGCTTTTCAGAGCAGTGGACCAAACTGGGGTTGCAAAGGTTACAGAACTGCAAATTGGGTGAGGAGGCTGAGGAATCACACAAGAGGCAGGAAAACACTTTTTAATATGGCATGTTTGCCTGCTTCGTTCCTGGAAGACCTGTGTCCTAGTTCTTCATCTACCAGCTTTGTCACCTAGGAGAGGAAGCCGTTATCTCTCTGGGACTCAGGTTGTAAGATAAAAAGGTTACACAAGATGATATCTAGGGTTCCTTTTAGATATAAGTATGTTTTGCTCTTTTGAGTCTTAGTGCAGTCAGAGGGTGAGGGAAGTGAGAGGAGATAGAGAGTCTTATCAGAATGAACAAGCAAGGTTTCAGCAAGGTATAGAAGGAGATTTGGTGGCTGTCTCTGTATAAAGTAGTGAGTACAAACTATTCCTGGATATCTATGATTAGTGTGGTTGGCATTAGGCCTCCCTCATGTCCTCTGTCCTCCATAGTACCTCGGACACATCTTTACTGAATATTTACCAGACGTTAGTGTCACTGGGGAGAAAGTCCTTCAGCAAACTGTGAGATTCATAATGTGGGGGGGAACTATTCCTCATGATAACCACTGAGTAGTAGTTGAAATTGTGAACGCATCAACTAAGTTTTCTTAGACTAAAACTTCTCTATGTTCTTCACATAGCATTTTGTTTGGTCTCTTCTCAGGGACAAGAGATTCTAGAGTTTCTATGAAGAAGAGTGGAGAAAGTGAATTGGTATTTGCAGAGACAAATGAGCATTGGAATTTATGCTTACAGTACTAGTAAAAAAAAAAGCCTGCTCACCCTTAGCCCTTGCCAATTGAGGCAGGCTGTGTAGGTAGAGCTGCCCCAGTCCCCATTTGAGTGGAAAGCAAAGGCTAGGAGGTATTCATTGGCCCATAGCCTTGTTGTGGTTCCTGTGCTCATTGCTGGCTTGTGGCCTTGGCAGTGTATATGTGTGACCTTGCTTATAACAACTCAACAGTATCAGGTCCAGTGTTTTCCTTCCTATAGCCTTTAGCAACAAGCACTATCAGTTTAAAAAAAATCAGTACAAGTTCTGTTCTTTTCAGCTTTGTGAACTAATTCTCATTTGACATATTCCCTCTTCTTTCCCAAATTTTATATTTATCTGGATACCATGTTAATGAGTTAGAGAGTGGGACCTGGGGAAGGAGGCTGAGGGGAAACCAAAGATACACTTGCCAGATGGTGTACATATAAAATAGTGTCCGTTGTGCTTAACATTGTACTCTGGGCTTTTCATGTGTTATTTGTAGTCATGTTAATAGTCCTAAAAAAAAAGCATGATTGTCCAACTTTCAACACAGAGACCGAGACTCAAAGTGGTTCAGTAGGTGTTCCAGGTCACATAGCTAATGAGAGCCAGGGCTGAGTGACTCGAGTCAGTATGTCTTTTTAAAATAGTGTCATTATTTTCTCCATACTTTCTGCACAGTCTTTCTACATTAGCTATATTTTAAACTTGCCACTAAAATGATCAGATGGTGACATAGCACTTAGGTGCCTAGCCCAGGGCCTGATACTAACCAGGAACTCAGTAGATAGCGGTTGATATTGCTGTGATTTTCACATTTGATAATGTGGAGGTCTTCATAATACCCTGGAATATGAAGAAGAAAACAAGTTTGGCTAATTGGAAACAGCTCAGAAGTTGTAGAGTATGATAAATATTATGATTATTAAATCACTGCAGACTTTACCTGGTGAGGAATAAGAAGATGCTCTGATTAAAATTTGCATTTGCCTCAACTCAGGTCAGTGAGGTGAAAGTGTGTGTTCCAGTCTCCGACTTATTTCAAAGTTGTTTTTATTAGTATAATTTTAGGATCTCTGTGCAGTGTTCTTAGTATGGTTCAACATTCTAGAATTCAACTTTTAAGCTTTACTTTGGAAACTAGCCCTATATACCGTTAAACAACAGCGTTGTGTGTGGATACCTCTGTCCATGGTGCTGAACCAGATGGGGAGCAAGAAGCAGATGGCAGCACACATCCTTCTCATCTCCATAGCCCACCTGAATTGAGGGATCAGACTACTGTGAAAACAGGCTGGTTTGGGATTTAGGTGATCTAGTTGCAGCTCCAATCATTTGCTCTGTGGCCCCAGGCAAACTACCCAACCTCTCTGTTTCAGTGCTCCCATTGGTAAAATTGTGTTGCTACATTCTGCCATTCTTATCTTACAGGGCTGATGGTTTCTGTGTAAGTAGATGAGATACAGATGCTAAAGTGAGACACGAAAGCATGTTATGATTATGGCATTATTATTGCCTCTCAGTCTTTTAATCATACATTTTGACTATCGTTTTAATTCGTGGAAGGCACCCTAAGGCCTAATAACATATAATGCAGTGAACAGGAAATCAAACAAACAGATAAATGCACGGGGGGAAAAATAACTTTTCTGTGTGTTGCCTGCCAGAGCCTGTGTGGCTGTAGAGCTTAGAGTGTGTCTCCAAGAAGAAAGATAATGACTGGTGAAGGGTCTGCCCTTATCTGAAAGGAGAGAAGATCACATCTCATCCCCTCCAGAGGCCCTAAAGAGGAGCTCCATTTTACTGACAAAGGGCTTAAAATCTCACCATTAGCCCAAATTTTTAGTTTGGTATTCCTCATCCTTCACTGAATAGTTGCAATCCCCCTTTCTGAGTTAATCATGCTTGCTGTGGGAGGGATATAAAGATGCATACCTTGTGTTTAAGTTCTTTCTTTAGTTATAGAATATTTATAAAGCAAGAAATTTAGCTTCTGAGAGGCTGAGTTTCTCCATCTATAAAATGGACTCAATAGCAGCAACACTCCCCATATAGGATAATTGAAAAGATAAAAGATAAGAAGACACTTTATAAAACTGTATAAATAGTGCTTGTCATCATTATTCCTTGACATACTCTGGTCAAAGTATTCCATAACCAGGCCATGCTTTTTCCCTGTTCTGTGTCTTCATATATTCTAATCTTACCAAATGTAACTTCTTACTTGTCCTTTAAAGCACAGGTCAAATACCACCTCTGACTACCCCAACTATAGGCTATTTTTCCATTCTAGAACTCCTAGAGAATCAATTTTTCTTTACTATTCATCCTCTTGCCTCTCACATCGTGTTATGTAGTTATTTTAATTCATTTTTATTTTCCTAAATAGATAAGATCCTGTGATGATATCTAGCACAGTGCCCAGCATACAATAGTTTCCCAATATATGTTTAAATGGATATATAGGATAGATGTTATACAATGTTCATAACCTTCGGTCTTATTCAAAATGCAAGTATTGCTGGAGGAGGTCACTTGGTATGTCATGGCTGCTTAGGGGCGGATTGAGAACATTGGGCTTCGGTAGCCAAAAGAAGATATGAAAGAAAAGCTGAGATTTACTATTTTTTTAAATAAGGAAATTTGAGCTAATCATGACACATTTCACCATTGTAGCAGATTTTTTCCTGGCCTGGTCTTAGTCATGGAGAGGCTATGGAAACAGTGTATTGACTTTAAAGATAGGCGCTCCGGACTAGGACGAGGGTTACAGGGAATCGTGCAATATGTAACTCTGCCAGAAGGTGGCGCACCGTCACTAATTCCACGGTCTGTCAGCTTTGCTCCTAGGGATCCCCCAAATTAGTGTGGGCATTCTGATGGTAGCTCTCCTCTGCATTTCGTATGGCTGAAAGATACCTCCTCCTTATGGCTTCCCCTGTCGCCATTCCACTCTGCCTCTTCATGATGTATAAAGATAAAAACGACTCCAGTCAATGACCAATACAGCCACTGCAGTGTTCCACCCTGGGAAATTCTCACTCAGGCGAGACACACGGGTCTCAGTTGCCTCTCAGTTCCTGCGTACACCCAGAGCCCCTTTGCATTTGAATTTCCTATCTGTATTTTCAGAAAGTGAGTAAATTTGAACCTCCTTGGAAAAGGGAAGTAAAGGAAGAAAAATCACTTTCCTTTTTATAGTCTCTTATTCTCCGTTCCGTCTCCACTCTTACATTATTCCTCATGTTTTATCTGAATTGCAGAAAAGCCTCAATCTCTATGTCTCTCATCTCACTCATACGTGGTGTTTCATTTTCTTTATAATGTTATTTTTTATCTTTCTATATTTTCATAAAAATATCTCCAAGATATATAGTGTGTGTAGTTATTTCTCTCTCTTTTTTTTTTGTATCCTAATGATAAAACTTATATAGTTTTTGCAGCCATTAAACCTTTTTCTGTAGGTACCATTTAATTTGACCCTCACAATAGTTATGAAAAGTTTTGGGACAGAGTTATTAATCTCCCTGTTGAACAGTTGAAGAAAAACTCACACACAGGGCAAGCAAATAATCTTCTAAAAATATAAGAAATATAAGAATATATTTATTTGGCACCAAATGTATTTTACTCTTTTCTCTCTCACAATGGATGAAGCAAGTGAGCCTCAGTGAGGAGGATGTGACTCGCCTGAGGTCTTGCGGCCAGGGATGGCATCTACAGGGCTGGGATTAACTTTGTCTCCTCGGGGTGGTGTTCTTTTTTATTCCACTCATGATCCTTCTCCATCCTGCTCAAATGTCGTCGGTCCTCTGCAGAGTACGCATCAACCAGCACTGGACACGGGGCACCAGAGGTGAATGTGTGAGACATTCAGGAAAACTCATCCGGAGTCATATTTTTGTAGTTGAAAATGAATAAAAACGAAGAGTGAAAAGAAGCTTATAAAATACTAACGATGACTGCTTATGTAATATAATTATGGGCAATTTGTTTTCATGTTTCTGTATTTTCAAAATTTCAGTACCGTTTTATTACTTTGTAATGGAAAACAAGCATTAAAAAGTGAGAAGCAGAAAGCCTGGTGACACAGGTGTCAGGGGTGTTTGTACAGCTGTGGGAGGTGGTGGCTGTCACGAAAGTGGACAAGATTGGACTGAGGCCGGGCAGAGCAGGGCCTGTGCTCTGGTCTTCTCCCCAGATGAGCTGTCTGTTTGTCTCTGCCTCCTATAGCTCCCCTAGAGCGTCCGTGGATAGTTTCAGCAGGGCTCTCTCACACCTTGCCCCCTCCCTGGAGACCCGGTTGATTCCACAAAGCTGTAGGCACACACGGGCCTGGTGGTCTGGGGCAGCTGGAAGGAACTGGAGAGAATCAGCAGCCCACCTTCTCTGGCCAGAGCTGTGGGCTCCTGAGCTCCTCACCCCACCTAATGTGGACTTATGTAACACATTCACAGGAATTCATTTTCCAGTAGATTGAAAGCAAAGCCACTGTTGATTTTCTCCAAAAAGATCTATTTGGAAGTGCAATTGCCTGGAATTACATGGTGGCATAAGAGGCCAGACCTTGCTGTAAATAATTTTCCTCTCAGCTACACAGGGACCCAGCTGGCAACAGTATCTGTGCTTCAGATGTCAGCATTTGATGTGGCACCGAGTGTGTGTGAGTACAGGTGTGCACCATCTTGGGGCCTTTGCCTACCTGCTGCCCCTTCTTTCACCTTTGGAGCTTTGCAGCTGAATGAGGGATGAGGGCATAGAAGGGAGGGACTGGTGTCATACTTCTGGGTCTCTCATAAGCTGGTTTAGATGGCCTCTCTCTAGCTACCTCTCCCACCTGCCACTGCAGGCTCCTGGGGCTGTGTGCAGCTGAGTGACTTGTACATGCAGTGTAGGGTGACAGAAAGGATAAGCTTTAGTACTAGATATATCTGAGTTCTAGTCCCAAGTGTACCAACTACATCCTACGGTACTTTGAAAAATTACTTACATCTTTAAGCTTTTCTCTTTATACATAAAAACCAACCAGCCACAATGACAACAAACTAAAACTTAACAATCAGTGGAGGATGTGAGAGTTGAGAGTGCCCACTTCAACATTATTGTGAGGATGAAAGGGAGTGATGGTGGAGAAGGCACGCTGCCTGGCACCGGACACCGGGTATGTGTTGTATTGATTTAATTCCATTCTGTGCCTTGCCTTGCCTGCCATGATGGTTAAAATAAGAAGCAAAAACAATGGGCTTGGAACCACGATGGCCTAAGCCAAGACTGTGAAATACTCAAAGTTTAGGATGTTTTACTTCTTTTTTTCTATATACTCCCTTTGTTTATAGATAGCCATAGTGTACAGACATGGTTCCCCCAAAGAAAGACTGGAATAGATTAACTCACACTGTGGCAGATGGGACTTAGCGCTGTCTTCTTCTGGTGGGCATTTGTATTTTAAGAGTTCTGCCTAGGCAATCAGAGGACAGTGCTTACTCTAAAGATGGCAGCATTTTATGCAGGGTAGCATCTAGATAGGGGAGCTGTTTTTAGATTAGAAAATGTTACCACTTACTCTGGACAGTCTACAGACCAGCCTTATCTTGCAGACATTGGCATGGGATTGCACCTTATCTCAACTGGACATTTTTCTCCAAACTCCTATGATATTATCCTTTGCCCATTTCCCTGTCAAGTCTAGGAAATAATGGGTTTTAGCAAACTAGGGAAGGACCACGCCCTCGAGATAAGACTTCCAGATGATTCTGGAGTAGGCATTCACTGTTATGGTTTGGATCTGGAATATCCTCTGAAACTCTCATGTGCTAAGAGGTGGGGCTTTTGGAAGGTGATTGGGTCATAGGGGTGCTATTCTTTTTTTTTTTTTTGTGGGTACTGGGGATCGACCTCAGGACCTCGCGCACCAGCAGGCGCCCATGCCGCTGAGCAATATCACCGGCCTTTTTTTCATATGTGGGTTCCGGGAGTCGAACTCGGACCCTCGTGCTTGCCAGGCAGGCACTTACGCTGCTGAGCCATCTCACCGGCCCAGGGGTGCTATTCTTATTAATGGACCCATCCACGAATTACTTCAGCAGCTGAGTGTTCTCTTAGGAGGTGAGGTCTGGTTAGAGGCAGTTCACTGGGAGCTGTGCCCTTCTACCATGCTGTTTCTGGGTTGAAGCCAGCCAAACATAGGCTGAAATTTCTGAAACTGCGAACCAAAATAAACCTCTCTTCCTTTAAATTGTGGGTGCCAGGTATTGTGTCTTAGCAACAAGGAAAGTGACTAAGACACCCACCCAACAATTACTGAAATCCTACTCCATGGTATAATAACTACAGCCACGATTTACTTAAATATTTTATCAAGCTCTACATGCCTTATTAATCTCCATTGTTCCTGGTGATGTTATCACTGTTATTATTATTCCACTATTATAGCATAGTGGTTAAGAGCAAACATGGTGATGTCATGTTGTCTGGTTCAAGTCTCAGCACACCAGTCACTAGTAGTATGAACACTGGCGAGCTAATTTTCTGCACTTTGGTTTTCTTACATTTAAAATAGCAATATAATTGTATGACTTCGTAGGGCTATTTTGAGCATTAAGTACTTCAGTGTATGTAAAATGCTTAGAAAATTGGGTGGTTGTTATTATCCCCATTAAACATCTGAGAACACTGAGGTTGAGAAGAGAGGAAATGACTTTTCCCAAAAACTTGTAGGTGGTGACAGATCCAGGTCTTGACTTCATGCCTTAGGACACTAACCTAGTGCTTTTTCCTTCCTATGAGAAAAATATGGAGGATCTTTTATTTCTCTTAAGTTATTATCTCTCTTGACAGCTGTCTGTCATAAGTAGCAGCATTTCAGAATGGCTGCAAACCTTGATGAGAAAGAAGAGTTGAGAGCTTGTTTAATTGAACTTGAGTCCCTGAAGGCATGTAAGGAAGTTTCCTCACCAATTGAGGTGTTTAGGTACTTATCCCAGCGTGATAGCTGAAGCTTAAGTGACAGTGGATTTATTAATGAATGACATCAACACCAATATCCAGGCTGGAGCCATGTCCACCACTGGTTGTCACTGAGGCCAAATCTAGAGAGGTTTTTCTGTTGGATGCAACCCCAAGCCAAGATTCAACTTGAGTGATGTGCATAGCCAAGCTCTGGGTCCATTAGGAAAGAAAATAAACAGCTATTTCAAAAACATACCATTACTAATTGTTGATTGAGTTAGGATGGAGTGTGGAATAGAACTTACATTTTTCTAAAGCAATTGTTTTCTACAGTGACCTAGCGGAAGCCTTCATTAGGCCAAGTCCAACAAGGTCCCATGTGTTTCTGATTAAAAAGGTTGGGCCAGATGAGGAGGATGGTCACCAAGTCATTCTCCTTCACCCTGTCCCATTTCCCTGACCTTCACTGTCACGATGCCTACATTTCCACCACTTGGTATTTGTCCTTTTAGACATTGCTAGTGTTCATTTAAAAAGAGTAATTTAATTTGCAATATCTTCAAGAAGGCAATAGCATAAATGAAATCATATAGTGTCTTATATGGATGTCTCTTTTTCCCTGTTCAGACATAGCAGCCAACCAGCTACCTTGTGACCAATTAAGAACTGGAATATAGGCAAGGTGTCTTGGGAGGAGAGAGGGCGAACAATATTTGCCGATTCACCATTTTACAAAAGACCAGGCCTACTCGATGCTTTTTGCTCAGCAAAGAGTGCTGGAAGAAGTTCTGATTAACTTAGAACAGGGAGTTGTGATCCAGCAATGAGAACATCTCACTTAGCCAAGATAATTAAGAGTTTGTTCTCCTTCTTTCCTTCTTCCAGCATAAGAAAGAACAGCTCACTTATGGGTTGAATTGTGTCCTCCCCCAATTGAAGTTCTAACCCCCAGTACCTGTGAATGTGACCTATTTTGGAAATAGGGTCTTTGCAGATGATCAAGTTGAGCTAAGATCATAAGGGAGGGGCTTAATCCAATATGAATATGCCCTTATATAGAGGAGACTCTTGGCCACAGGGAGAATGCAGTGTGAACGTGTAGGCAGATATTGGAGTGATATAGCTTCAAGCCAGAGAATGCCAAAGACTGCCAGCAAATCATCAGGAATTGGAAAGAAGGCCTGGGACAGAATCTCCTTTACAGTTCTCAGAAGGAACCAACCCTGGCAACGCCTTGATCTTAGGCTTTTAACCTCCCAAACTGTAAGGTAATGAACTCCTGTTGCTTAAGCCACCCAGTTTGTGGCACATTGTTAGAAGAGCCCTAACAGACTAAGACACTACTGAACAAAGATGAGTGTTTACTCTCCGTTCTTTTCTTCCTTCTGTAAGTATTAGGTAAGAATTTGCTGTATGCCAGGCACAGTGCCAGAAACTGGACACATAGATACAGTCATTGCTTTTAAGGAGTTTATAGAATAGCAGGGAAAAAGGTAACTAAACAGGCCATTATTAGCAGCATGAGAGGTAGTTAATGCCTTTTCTCCTACTATTGGCTCTTAATTTTGGCCATACTCTAGACCGGCGATGGCAAACCTTTCCGAGACAAATGCCCAAACTGCAACCCAAAACGCACTTATTCATCTCAAAGTGCCAACACTGCAATTAAACCTGAATACTGAGGTTTCAGTAGAGGAAAAAACAACTCATACATTAACAGCTTATGTTTTAAAAGAAAAACAAATACATATGCCATAGATTCACCACCACTGCACTGGACTCTTGGTAACTTAAAAAAGAACATCGTATCCACATCCCTATCCAAGATATATATATATATATATATATATATATATATATATTTTTTTTTTTTTTTTTTTCTTTTTTCTTTTTTTGTTGTTTTTTGTGGGTAGCGGGGGTTGACCTCAGGACCTCGCGCGCCAGCAGGCGCCCGTGCCTCTGAGCGATATCACTGGCCCTTTTTTCATATGTGGGTTCCAGGAGTCGAACTCGGTCCCTCGTGCTTGCCAGGCAGGCGCTTACGCCGCTGAGCCATCTCACTGGCCCTATCCAAGATATTTTAGTTGAACTGGCTTATGGTGGGAGCAAGGCAGCAGTGTTTTATAAATCTTCCTAGAAAAATCCAAAATGATCTGTGCCACCAGGCCGAGGGATCTGCACTGGAGCCAGGAAGCGATGCTCAAAGTAAGGACCAGACCTCCCCTGAAAAGAACGGCAGCCATCTTCATCAACAATGAGGTCCTGAGCTCCTCCAACAATGAGAACAGCTGAGTTCATATCAGGAAAACCAGTGTGACAAGCTTCTCCAGGAGAATCAACAGCACACCATCTTCCCCTCCAGTTCTCCTTTTATGTTGTTGGCAACAATCCTCAGGTGGGCCTTCCACACCCAGAACCATACTTACTCAGTTCAGCTGGGTGTTACAAGTTGCCCATTAGTTAATCCACCACAGTTAGACAGGTGATAACCGAAGATAGTTTACCTGGGCAAGGAGGGAAGCGTGTTCTTGGTAAAGGAAACCACATGTATATAAGGCCAAAGAGCTGGCTGTGGCTCTGAGTGGCTGGAATGACATCTATGGTGGTGAGCAGTGAGGCTGGGAAGGTAAACAAGGGCTGGGTCATGAAGAGCTTTGTAAGCCATGATAATGAGTTTGGGTTCTGCTAGAGATTTCTGGGGTTGTTTTTGGTCATGGCCATGGCTCACAAGGCTGATGTCTAATATCCTGGTCTCGGTGCTCACACAGGTCTGGTTGTGGACTTGGAATCTTGTATTTCTTCCTTTTGAGGACAGAAGCCCAAGGAGGTTGTGGTGTCTTGGAAACTGCCTGCAAGCCTGTCTCATGAGAGGAACATCACCATCTTTTCAGGGAGATCAAATACTGTAATTGCACTGCACTCTCTAAATGTGACGTGCCGTCCCTCAGACATAGGATGACCCTTTCCCAACCCATCCTCTGTACTTATATGTCTTGAGCGGGCTCTCGGGGGCTTTCACATGGCTCCTTTCACATCTTCCATTATAATCCCACTGTACCTGGATGAACCTGGAGGGGAAGAGGAAGGAGAAGGCCGAGTGTGATCTTCCGCAGCTGGTTCCTTTGGGGAACCTTCTTCCCCAAAGGACAGGTTGGTGGCTGAGTGAGGGATCAAGTTGGTGGTCATGGAGTTTCATCACATGTCCCTTGGGCATTTGCCTGTTCAAGCTGTGCCCTTGCCAGCAGTGCCCAATTGAGGACTCTGTAGATTTCATTAACAGCCTGCCTGCTCCACTCTGAGTCCTTAATGAAGACATTAAATAGAATTTGACATTATTAATGCCATTTGTACAACACTTCATATTTACCAACTGCCTTCAGAACATTTTTATTCTTTTCCAAGCAATACCCCCAAGAAGTCGATTAGTGTCGCTGTCCCCATCCTACAGAGAAGGCCCTTGGGAGTTTGCCAATTTGTCCAGAATCCTATAGCCAGCCAGCCTTCTCTCGTCACCAGTGGGGATGTCTCTCCCTCCTCTGCCCAGAACTCCACTTATCAAGCTGTACCAGCTCCTCGGGATCCATCTGATCTCTCATGCCCTCTCGCCAAATTTCAGGCTTTGCTCTCTGAATACTATTTCTCTTCAACATTCTTACAATTTTGTGTTTTTAGTTCAGGGAAGCCTGAGTCTTTTCCCTTAGTCAATTTGAATTAATTTGCAATTAAAATTTCCTGATGGGCATCAAATGTGTCACTGACCGTCCAAACACACAGTGTTCTTGGGCCACTCCTGTCTATTTTGCCTCTTTCCTAAGCCTGTCAGTGGCACTGTGTATGTGTCTGGTATGATCTTTCCTTTGTAAACAATCACAAGGCAAACAGCACTGTTGTCTTTCTGGATGTGACAACTCCCCCCTTACCGTAGGAAACCTCAAACCAGAGGCTGCATGTGACAGCGTCCCTGTAAGAAATGGGAGAGAAAATAGACCTCATAAAGAAAGAAAGGCACTGAAAGTCATGCAGGTTTGCTCCCCTGATTCTTGTCTGAGCAGGTAATTCGGCATATTCATAGGATTGCTTTGTTCTCTGGGCCTTAGTTTTGTCAGATGTTAAATGGTGATATTAACAGAAGCATGAGAATATTTAAAGTTTTCTGCTTCTCCAATATGAAAGGTCCTTTCCTTTGCCAAGGGAAGGACTTTTGATGACACTATTTTGACTTTATATTTAGAGCCCATTTACTAATTTTCTGCCCTCCCCACACTATGCTCTCTTTCTGCTGCTTCTCTGTGCACACTCTAGTTCTATCTCCTCTGCCTCCAGCTGACCCTCTTTCCCTCCTTCTGTCATCTCTCTCATTGTCATTTTTCCTTTCCACTGTTGCCACCATCTCCTCTTGCTCTCATTCTGCCCCTTACCCAGCCCATGGAAAGGCCTCCCTCTGCTGTTGCTGCTGGGATCATTCTACGAGATTTCTGTCCTTCCTCCCCGGCCCCTGCAGGGTTGCTTCTGAAGCGCCTCATGGAGTATTTGTGGTGCAGGGTGAGATGTACAGAGCGAGGGGATGATGATGGTGAGCCCTCCCCAGTGTTTCTGAGGGTGGGGTTGGAATGCCTGAGAGGATTCAGAGTTCTCTGACTGAGGGAGCTACTGTCCGACGAGGGACAGGCATTACTGAGGGTGCAGAACAGTCAAAGTAGGATGTGGCACACACTGTAGTTCCTGCACTGAGAATTAGGATTATTAAACCAGAAATTGTGAGGTCTGAGACTTGCCTACTTATAAGCTAACAAGTTATTCTGTCACAGGTACAGATTTTATTTGTACTCTTGGATATATGTGGTTAGGTATGGCTATAGGCTCCCATATATATGTATGTGCAAATATATGTATGTACAAGTGTGCGTGCACATACTACTTTAGTGTATGCACACTGACAAAAGACACAAGAGATGGATCAAACACAAGATCATTGATTACACATGGCAAAAGCAGTAACCATCTCTTGCTTTGGTTTCTGAGTCCCTGTGCCCACAGATCATGGTGAGGACCAGATGGCACCTGTACATGTTGTGGGTGTGTTGAAAGGACCCTCCAAGTGAGGAAACTTCTTGATCTTATCTAGGACAGCTGGTGACCTATTCATCCTCTCCCCAAAAGGAAGAGCTGTCCTTATCTTCATTCTTTATCTTCTCTTTAGAGACATAAATGCATTTCAAGTGTCTATAAATGAATACATGGATTGTCACATACAAATCACAGGGTTTAAATCAGGATCTTGAGACTAACGTTTGGGATGTTCTAAAGCAGGTCAGCGATTTTCCTGGTCTAACCCTCATGGATTGTATCTTGTGTGGGTGTGTGTATATCTCTACCTGTATGTGATACTTTGTTAATTCACATCGCGAAGCTAAGCAACATTAGCAAATCTTCAAGGAGAAGAGGGAGACCTTAAATTCTAGCATGTCCGTGGGGAGAGAGACATTCTCCATCTGTGTTATACCGATCAGGAAACAAATCTGCCTTCTGACCTGGAGTGAGACACTATGTTTAATGTCCTAGGAGATTTACCCTTTTTAAGGGTATGCAAACACCCTTAAAAAGACAGTGCATATAGCCCTTTGCTCAGGAAACCAGGACCATGAAGAAATGTGAGCTATTCATGGAGAACTGTTTCCCAACAAGGATCTTTAGTACAAAATGAGACGCTTAGACAACATTAGAGCCATAGAAAATATGAGATATGCATACCACCTTTCTCTAAATCAATGCCCAAGGCAACCATCGCTCATGAATCAGGGTTGTCTGGTGTAAAACCCTAGGCTGTGTGCACTACGCTAGTTATTATGAGTCCCCTCTAGCTTCGTAGAACAGGGTTTTTCACGTTTCCTGTTGTGTTCCATCTTTGCTACTTCTGTGACTCTGCATCTATTTATATCTTTATCTCTTTCCAAGGGAGGGGAAAAGGAGAGCATATCTTCTGAAGTAATTTTGTGATTTGAAGTTTTCATAGGAAGCAAGTTTATAATCCTACCAAACAGCACTCTCAAGTCCGTCTTTAATCTTTGAGAACTTCAGTTATTAACCCAGAGTTGTTTCTCTTCCAAACAGGAATTAAGGGGAAAAAACAGTTGCCCCTTATTACATCCCGTTCTTATCGTTGACTATTAAGGGATCCCTCAAATTTTGCTGGAGTAATGCAACCATCCAAGGAGATTTTCAAAGAAATGTAGTGCCAGGAAATGTGTGCTTAGAGAAGACACTCCTGCATCAGTACAGATAAAGTCTGAGATGCTAAACTTCTCTATTTATTCCGTGGTACACATGGAGGTCTGGGATGTGCTGGAGTTTCTGCTGGAAACCTGGTTGCATCTTATTGATACTGAACTAAAGGAATCAAGAGAACAATTGGAAAAGCCTATGTGGCCTTGGACAAGTCACCCTGCCTATTTGTGCCTTGGGTATCCTTTCTTGAAAATGAAGAAGATAATGCCTGCTTGGCTGACTGCCTCCTGGGGGATACTGGAAAAGCAAAGGAATTCATGTTCAGTGTATGAGGTACTCAAAGCAGAGATGCTGGTTAAATGCAGTTTGCCTTCACTGCCCTACATCTCATCACCCTCTTGTTCTGCTTCTTACTCCAGCCCATGGAAGGGCCTCCCTCTGTTGTTTCTGATGGGCTCATCCCGCAGGATGTTTGCCTTTCCTCCCTGGCTCCTGCAGGATTATTTCTTAAGTCCCTGGTGGAGGATTTTGTGGTAGATGATGATGAAAAGACCCCACCCCACCCCTGCGTTACTGGGTGAGGGTGGTGTGAGATTGTTACCGGTATGCAGTGATGATGAGATTCTGACTTCAGAGAGGGTCCAGGGATTTTTGATTCAGGCAGTATATGAATATTGGCAAAAGCAAACTTATTGTAGTTACCATATTCCCACAATATAGAATCCTTCTGTGACCCCTAGTTACTAAAATGTGTGAAGATTTCTTCCCACCTAGCAATCCTCTAGTGCATACCACTCTGGTATCCTCCAATTCAATTCACTTCAATTTCAACATGATCTATGGGGAGATAGCACCAAATCCCACAGGTTGAGGCCTCAGTCCCCAAGACTGCTCCCACTTCAGCTGCCACTCATGAGTCCCAGGTTGGGACCTGTACTTCTGACCAACCAGCTATAAACTGAAAGTTTCCATGGTCCCCCCCTGCCTTGGGTTCATTTAATTTGTCAGAGCAGCTCACAGAAGTCACAGAAACTCTTTATCCACATCTGCACTTTTATTAGAAAGACTATTACAAAGCTGTTATAGATGAATAGCCAAATGGAAGTGACACATAGTGAGGTGAGGTAGAAGGGACATGGAGCTCCCATGTCCTCCCTAGGTGCTCACCCTCCAGGAACCTTTATATGTTCAGCAGTGCAGAAGCTCCATAAACCCCATATTTTGATTTTTTTTTTTTTGTGGGTACCGGGGGGTCGACCTCAGGACCTCGTGCGCCAGCAGGCGCCCGTGCCGCTGAGCGATATCACCGGCCCCTTTTTTGTATGTGGGTTCCGGGAGTCGAACTCGGGCCCTCGCGCTTGCAAGGCAGGCGCTTAAACCGCTGAGCCATCTCACCGGCCCCCATATTTTGATTTTTATGAAAGGTTCATTATGTAGGCATCGTTGATTACATCACCAGCCATTGGTGATCAATTCAACCTTCAACTTTTTCCCCTCCTTAATGGTTTGGGGGCTGGGAGTGAAAGTCACAACCCTCTATTCATCCTTGGTCTTTCAACGACCTGAAACTGTCTAGGGACCCTCCCATTACTTCTATCAGTTATCTAATTAGCATTCAGAAGGGTACCCATCACTTTAGAGATTTCATGGATTTTAGGAGCTGTATACCAGGAAGTAGGGCAGATACATACTGTGAATATGTATTTCACAATATCACAGGGGGCAACTTCCTGGTCATGTGCATATGGCACTAACGGGTACAGAATACATGAAACAAAGGCTGGCTCTACCAACAGATCAATGATAATCAATGTAAAGGGTCCCTGGATTGTATCTGAAATTCTATCCCTCTTCAGTTGCTAATTAGTTGGTATATGACTAGTGTATTGGGAAGATACCTGGGAGGGGTCCATGATGTTGGGAAATTTTTTTTTTTTTTTTTGCGTGTTGTGAGTCTCTGAAGATGATTGAAAAGTTTACCAGGAAACTACCCAGCCAGCTTCCCGGCTTCTTCCCTTTCTAACTCCCCGCCTCCTTCCACAGTATTTATTTATACTTCATTTGTAACTGAAGATAAGCATCTTTGAAATCAAGCCTGTTGGCCCATGTCTAAACACTCTTTAACTGAGAGAGCTATTCACAGAAACATTTTTAAGTGTCCATAAACTAATATGTACATTGACAAATCCTAATCATAAATTTCAAATCAGGATCCTGACACTAATATTTTGGGATGTTCTAATGCAGATTAGTATTTTTCTTGGTACAACCCCTCATGGACTATATCCTGTGTGTGTGTGTGTGTGTGTGTGTGTGTGTGTGTGTGTAGTTGTGTGAGATGTTTTGTTAATCAACACTGCAAAGCTCAGTGCTCAGTGAAAAATTACTGGGGAGTTGTATGTCATCACTGTAGAATTGTTCAGACACACATCAAGTAGAACCTGCATTGAAAGAGGTTTACCTTGCCTAGGGTGATCTTGCTAATCTTGAGTCCACCCCAGACATAGGATTCTTAGTGTTCTGCTGGCTACATGGATGCTCCTTTATTTCCTTCTTTGCCTCTAAATAGAAAGATTCTTTCGAAGCTGCCTCAGATGAAAAATTCTGTTGCTATGGCTGGTATGCAACTCATTCGGCTCGGGGGTTCTCTCAGGCTCTAACCTAGCTCGTATTCAGTAATCCTTGTGATAAGACTTTTGCCTCTTCCCTGAGGGACCATTTTCAGCATCTGAACATCCAACAGTTAGTCAAAGAACAGAACCTTGGTGTAAAGAGGGAAAGAAGTATCTGTAAAACTGGGAAAAAGAGATATATGGCTATAACTCATGGATTGCTTTGAGAATGCAGGGTAGGTTCAAGTCTTCTAAATTTGTTTTCCTCCCGCTGTCAGACATAACTGTAAGCTGTGAGAACTGCCAGTGCCCAACTCCTAAATTTTTCTTTGTTTAAGAAAATACAATTAGCCTTCAAAATATTGAAGTGTGCATTTCCAGACCACTTCCTCAATAAACTTCAGGAAGTCTGTGGAGTCGGACCTGTTCCAAGATCAGTTTTTCTTCCACTGAGCAGACAGTGCTGTGGGGATGGGAAGAATTAGTTTCAACTCTAGCTTTGGCTTATTAGTTGTGTGATCTTTAAATTTCCTTCTAATAAAATGAGAAGAGTAATTCTTTCCCTATGGGGTTGCATGAAAGATAAATGAGATAAAGTCCCAAGCATAAGGCCTATTGCATTGTGCTCAGTTTTGGTTGATTTTCCCATTTAAATATGGACAAAATACTTGACACCTGCAATTTAAAGAAGAGGTTTAATTTGTCTCACGGTTTCAGTGGATTCAGTCCAGCTGGCTCCATGGAAGGAATATTGTGGTGGAAGGGCGTGGTGGGCAAAGTTGCTCATTTGAGGGCAGCTGGGAAGCAGAGCAGTGGAACAGTGCTAGAAAGGAAGGGGCCAAGAATCACTGATAGTATGCAAGGTCATGCCTCTATGACCCACCCAGACATATGTGGTTCTTTAATCCCTTAGGTAGCTCCCAAGGCAATCAAGTTGATAATTAAGCTTAATGTTCACAGGCATTTACTTTCCTTCTTAGGAAGGAGGCTCATCTTCCTGGTCCTCTGCTAAGTTAGCCCTGCATATGCAAAGGTCCCTTTAGATGCCTGATCATCCATAGGCACCTTTTGGGATGTGTGTAATACTGTCAGTCTCCAGAGTTGCTGCTTTCCCTTCTTTCTCTTGCAGAGACCAGTGACATGCAAAGGCAGAAGCATGGCATTCCCAGGGTACCTGTCATCAGGTGCTACATCACTGTTTATGTATTTGTTCTAATAAGCGGGTGGAGGGACTCATTCATTTTACTTTTCTTATTCAAGACATTAGAATTTAACATATGAGACACCAAGAGTAATTGTGCTAGGAACTGACATCAACTGCAATGAGAAAGGACCTACGTTGCTGCCCCTGTCTCAGATTGTGTACCAGGATGTGCTAACTAAAGCATCTGTTTCTCTCCAGCTTCCATTACCAGATGTCTTAATTTATTGACTTGTTAAAAATAACAGAATTTGTGCTTTGTTGTTTTCTCCTTTATTTTACCTTCATCATTACATATCAAGTGATCTCTTGGCAAAATTAATAAATGACTATAGTTAAATATAATTCATATTTGGTATGGTATTTTCCCTTCATCATTGGCAGTTCTTTTAATGACAACTGCCTTTTAATTTAAAATATATCTTACAGGTCCCTTCCTTATTCTGGACTACTTTGAGCATATTACTTGTTTAAGAATGATGATGACGGTGGTGCGAATCAGTGGCAGCTGATCCAATCTTGTACCACAGGTTTAAAAACAAGATGTCTTTCCTAGAATAAGCCCTTGTAGTACAATTGTGACTGGGGAGTGGGCGAGGAGGCTGGTGGGAAGACTGATAGGGAAAATAAAGGGGTTTTGGTAATTGTGGAATCACATAGGGAAGAGAATTCAGGCATCACTGGTATACCAGATGAAGGGGATGGATTCTCTGGACACTAAAACTAGACAATCTGACTTAATCTCAAAGGAAAAGGGTCAATTATGTTTTTATTCTTAATACTTTTAAAATTAAAATAAGAAAAATTAAAAATTAAGCTAGAATTTATAAAAACAATTTGTATATGTTGTAAAAATGTTCACATGTTTACACAGCCATAAAAACTAAAATTATCTTTTGAATCCCAGTCTCTAGTGACAAAATCTTAAAATGCTTCCATTCTTAGTTTCTCTGTTTAACTACCAGGATTATAATATACTTAGCTTATAAAATTTAGGCAGTATCTCCTATTCCTTGCTATGAGGATTTAGAGCCATTTATATACCCCAACGGTATCTTCCCCCTATCACTCCCGTTCTAGATTTCTATCTGCGTACTATTACTTATCTACATAAAGGCACAGTCATGTTCATGTTCTGTTTTCTCGATATAATTTTTTTTTCATACCTTACAGTTTCTTTGGATGGAGTGCTTATGTTTATTTTTTCATTTGTTTATTTCTTTCAACAAACATTGAGTGACTATTTGGTGCCAGGTGTAGGCCCATGTGCAAGAGTTCACAGAACCATGTGCAAGGCCATCTGGTCTGGGGGTGCAATGGGGATCACTCAAGTGTCTGTGATCAGCTGCAGTAGGCTACTTGGGTTTGTGGATCTTGATTTCCATGTGTTCTCTCAACCTCTGGTAGACTAGTATAGGCGATTTTTTAGGGCAGCCTGGATACGTTCTTATGGTGATCACAGAAAACAGAGGACATGGACAAGATCTCTTGGGGCTTAGGGCTGGAGCTGGCACACCATGAATTCTTCTCCATTGTGTTGACTGGAGCAAGTCACACAGCTAACCCAGAGTCACAGGCTGGGGAAACGGACTCCATAGTCTAGTTCTGGATGAGAGGAGCTGCAAACTCACAATTCAAGTGTGTGTCGGAGCCATTTTTGTAAGCAATCTAACACAGTAGGTAAGAGGTTGGGTATGGAAATCTCTTAGGAAGTAATATAAGCCCTCTTGGTGAGGCAGGGATATTATCTTAGGCAGGAATGGATATGTGAGAAATTTCGCCAGTTCTTCAGTGTGGAAATGGGGAATAGGGTAGAGTCAAAGATGACTCCAAGGACTCTAACCTTATGTGACTGTGAAGCTAGTGAAGGTAATAAGACCTTCAGCAGAAAATATAGGGTGTGTGTAGGAGTGAGTAGAGAATCAGGGGAAATGTGGCAGGAGATTATAAATTTAGAATTTGACATGCTGGAACTCTTCTATAAGGAGGGTTTTTCTGTACTTGGTTGCATATTAAAATCACCTAAGGATTTAAAAAAATTGGTAATTAAGTCTCATCTCAGACTGATTAAATTTATGAGAATGGGGCCTGGTATTATTTAAAAAATATTCCCAGGAAATTCTAATGTACAGCAAGGTAGGAATCATTATCTAGATTGGTGTTCTTCTTCTGCTCATTTATTAAAGTTACCTAAGGAACTTATAAAAAATACTGATGCCTGGCCCCCCCACCAGATCGTCTGTTTAATAGGTCTGAGATAGGGCTTTGACATGTGTATCAAATAAAGTCTGTCTGGGTAAATTTAATGTGCAGCCAGTGTTGAGAACCACTGACCTAGATGGTTAATTTTCACTGTGAATAATCAGTGTTTTCAGGGTTGCAAACCATGGCAAAGGGGCAGTAGGACAAAGTCTCTTTAAGCTCTGGGTAGGTCCAGAATAAGCACGAAGTTGCTGGGTGCCAGCCAGGGCATGGGGGAGAGGAGCAATAGAGGATGAGTCCCAGGAACTCTGAAGACCTAACCTGGATCCACACCTGGTGTTTAGCAATATTGATCTTGCTTCAAGGAGAGATGTTGGAAAACTGCCCTGAAAAAGTCCAGAATACAAAAATATCAGGACACCATCTCAATTGCTGCCCTCCAATTTGTGTTTAGTCTTCTCTGTAGTGGCATCTGGAAAAATTTAACTGCTACTATTTTCTTGGAGGAGGTCAGTTCACTATGTCTTGAGTCTTAGCATGTGAATGTTTTCCTTGATTGTAAACCTAGAACTGCGTCTTCCCGATGTCATTCTAGAAGTCTGAGCTTTGACCTTGTCACATCTTAGATAATTCCTGAGCCTTTTGTTGTTAATGTCTTGTATTTGTAGCCTGTCTGTCTGTAAGTAGTCACTGGGTCCAGGACAGAATATTTAGGTATTTAGGTATTTTTTTCCTGTTCGTAAATCATTCTTGGCAGAACTTTAATCATTTGGGTTTTTAGCTGGCCTCTCTAACTTTCCTCTAGTTTATTTTTGGCTTCTATAAGCTTCATCTATTTTGGAGAAATATTTAATTGCATAAGAGAGAGGTCAACTCCTGTTCGGTCCATTTCTGTTTGCAGGATTTTTCAAAGTGGGCGTCAGAATCCCTTTAGGACCATGAAAAGGTCACATTTTTGAATCCCACCCCAGATTTCTTAGGATGAGGCCCTGTTATCTGCATGTCTCACTGTTTTGGTGATTCTTATACTTGTGAAATTTTATAGCTATTATTAAAATAACTTCTTAGAGAAGCATTCAGAACAATTTGGGAAGGAGAAGCTTTGCTCTACAAACCTCATTAATAATCAAGGCACAGACCCTCTTTAAAGAGTTTCTAATAAAGTTCTATGCTAGAAATCACCATTTCATGTCAGTCTTGATTATCAGTAAGGCTGGTCAATTGATATACATCAAACTGACACATCGAAGATATAAGCAGAAGCAAAAAAGAAAAAGAGAAGAGTAAGTGTAACAGATAGTGAGCCAGAAAAGGGAAATGTAGATAAGGAAATCAAAGAGATGTATTTAAAAATGGTCTAGTGTAATCCATGACAGTACCCCATACATTATATTTTACATTTTGAAGTACTTTACACATATAAAATCTTTCTATACATGATCCTTCCAAGTGTCTTGGTCAGTATTAACATCCCTATTTCATATGGAAAACCTGAGACTTCTGGCGGCAACTGGCCCAAGCTCAGAGAGCTTCTGAACGACAGAACCAAGACTGGAACTTAGACACAGGGGGCATAGTCAAGTGGGTGTCACTGAAGTCCTTCCAAACCCACACAGTAAAGGTCAGCAAACTTGGTGAATGAGCTCACTTACGTGTCCCAAACAAAACGAAACCGGTCAGTGCTACCAGAATGCCTTGATTCTCCCTTTCTTTCCTCCTCATCTCCTACACAATCAACCTTACCCCTACCCCACACACCAAGAAATGCAGTTATGGCTCTGGAATCTGGAGGAAGTTTCCAACCATGCAGCAGTGACAGTCAGGATGATTAGGTTTAATGGAATGAATGAGATAAATTAAGGTCCTGGGATCATGGTCAAAACTTCACTTGATCTCACTGACTGTGATTGAGGGCAGGGAATCCTACTTGGGCATGCTTCCTTCTGCTCCTTTTTTGCTTACTCTCTTCTAGAGCAGACCATTTTGCTTTAGATCAGGAACGTTACCAACCATCCTGAGACTACAATAATAACTAACCTGGGTATCATTGTTGAAGTGTATATAAGCTTTCATGCCCATTATTTCTCTTGGTGATTAAAACAGTCAGATGCTATAGATTATTATAATTTCTATATGTGATTATAAGAGCATTGGTTCAGGAATACTTGTCACACTAGACCAGCCACCTCTCCCCATGAAGAACAAAGATAAATGTAGGCACAGATGGGTGAAATGAAACAAAGGGACACTACTGCTAGCTGGGGCTCAGGCTCCACAAATGCTGAGCGGCGTTCTGGTAAACCAGGCTGCACAGCATGCAGACCCTGGGCAGATGGGAGCAAGCTAAAAGAAAGTTCATTTCTGATCTTACTTTACTTCTTTGGATTACAGTACCTAATCTCTACGCGCCTGCTGAGACACCCCCAGGGAAAATGGAGTGGATGTAAAAGATGGAGCCTAAACCTGCTGAGCTCTAGTTCTGTGCTTTGTGAGAAAAGACTCACCAGAAGAGAAAGCCCACAGAGCCTTAGGGAGCACAGTCCTTGGCCCCTAGCTATACCATATGCCTTAAGGCCTGGGGGAATGGACTAAACCCTTGGTGGTAGAACTATTTAAGTGATGAAGTTGTTTTGCTTCCTCCTTGGGCACTCTCATTAGGATCTAGAAGTCCGTGGGGCTGGAGGGGGATCATGGGGCCCAGAGCCCTACCTGTGTTGCCAGCAGCTACATTTTGCTATCAGGAAGTTGGGGGTCAGGGAAGTTGTTACTTACCCACGGTCATTTGTTTAGTGTGTGGAGAAGTCTGATTTGAACTCGAATCTGGCTACAAAACAGTGATTTTCCCATTGTATCAGCCGGTCTTTCTACCAACCATCATCTCTTTCTTATGTGGAAAATCGGTTCTGCTTTCCTGAGCTTCCTCTTGTAGGAACGTTATTATTAGAATATTAAAAAGGACCTAAAGAATATTTTTCCCACTTAGTGTTTGCACAGGGGAGACATCGTGTCCATGGAATCGTCTGTCTCCCAGTTCAGGAGGCCTCGGCTTACAAACACAGGTAATTCCTGCTCCATGGGGTTCCATCGCATCTCTTCCATCTTACTGTTCCTCCTTGAAAGCTCAGATGAGCCAAATGGCCATGCTGTCCCCTAAAAGAGAAGCTGGGATTTATTTTGGGAAAAGGGCCTATTTTAAGCTTAACTACAGGGGCTCCCTGTTCTCCTGCTGTGCTGGCTTGTTTCCACTCTGTACTCAGCAAAACCTGAATATTCTCTAAACAATAGATAATTCAACCTTTACTAAATCTCAGGTGAAGTGGATTTAGCAAGGAAGGAGAGCAAACGTCTTTTTCTTTCTTTCATTTTTCTTGGTTCTGTTGGATGATAATTTTCAGTGCTCGGTACTGTTTTTCATCCAAAGATCTGTAATTAAGTCTCACAACTCCCCTGGCAGGCAAAGCAGTACAAGAATGTTCATTTAAAACCAATCCTGTTGGATGCAGTAGGACTGTTACTAAGGCTCTTTAAAAGAAAAGTTTCTATTGTGAAACTTCTTTTTAATAGAGTAAATTAAAGGAGAAAAAGAAGAAGTAATTTTGCCTGGGCTGCCCGCTCAGTTACGGCTGCAGAAGGGATCCTGAGTTAGGAGCTCTGATCCCTTTCTTAGGTTGAAATGGGTATGTAAACCATTGCTATATAGCAAATCAGGACACAATTTAGTAGCTTTAGACAATAATAAACATTTATCATGTCTTCCAGTTCTCGTGGATCAGGAATTCAGGAGTGACTTACCTGGGTGTTTCTGGCTGAAGTTCTCATGAGGTGGCAGTCAGGATGTCGGTAGAACTGCAGGCATCTGGTGGCTTGATGGGGCTGGAGGGTCTCCTTTTGAGATAGCTCACTCTGATGGATGGCAAGTCAGTGCTGGCTGTTGGCAGAAAGCCTCAGTTTTTCACCATACGGGTTTTTTTTTTCTTTTTTTCCCCCAGAGAACTACTTCAGTGTCTTAACGACATGATAGCTGCTTCCTTATAGCAAGGAACCCAAGGGAGTAATGGAAGTGGCAGTGGCCTTTATTACTTAGTATAGATATCACACTGTCATTTTTTCAAAGTCCTTTTGACTATATAGGCCAACTCTTATCATTGTGGGAGGGCACTGAACAAGGGTATAGTAACAGGAAGCAAGAATCATTGGAGGCCCATGTGGAGAGGTTGGCTACCATATTAGGACATATTAAACATGAATTAATCTTGATATTTTTGAAACATCTTCCAAACAGCCAGCTTAGAAGGCTGCAATACATGGAAACTAAACAATAAAGGCTTAAATAAACAATGGATTACAGAAAAAATCAAGAAAGAATTAAGACAGTTTCTAGAACTAAACAATAATGCCAGTATAACATACCAGAACCCATAGGACACAATAACCAGTCTGAAGAGGGCTGTTTATAGTTGTGAAACTTACAAAAACAGAGAAAACCCAAATAAATAACCTAATGATACACCATTATGTCCTAAGAGAACAAAAATAATCCAAACTCAAAACTAGTACAAGGAAGAAAATTATAAAGACTAGAGCAGAAATCAATGAAATTGAGACCAAAACAAAACAAACAAATATACAAAGAAGCAATGAATGGAAGAGTTGGTTCTTCAAAGGAATAAAAATAAGTAAACCCTTAGGCAGTCTAACCAAAATAAATAAATAAATAAATAAATAAATAAATGGAGAGAAAAGTCCCAAATCAATGTAATTGGAAATGGAAAATGAAATGAAATCACAACAGATGATGCTAAAATAAAAAAGGTTACCAACAACTATTTCACAAACCTGCATGCCAGTACATTGGAGAATTCAAAAGAAATGGATAGATTCCTAGATGAACATGAATTACCAAAACTGAACCAAGATGACTTAAAACCCTGGATAATCCAATAATGGGCAATGAAATTGAAGCAATAATAAAAAATCTGCTTACGTTTCTCATTGTTGAGATGAAATACCCGATGCCCAAAGTTAAAGGAGGAAAGGTTTATTGTAGCTCATAGTTTGTAGAGGTTTCAGTTCATAGTTGTCTGGCTCCAAGGCAGGGTGGTATGGCAGAGGGGTGTCGCAGAGGAGAAACAGTTCATGGTGAGCAGAAGGCAGGAAGGCAGCGAGGCAGAAAAGTAGCAAGCAGGAAGTGATAACAGCAGCTCTTTCTGTCCCTTATATTGTGTCCTTAGGGTGGGTAGCACTCACTCACACCCAAGATAGGGCACCTTAATCCTAGCATCACACCATGAATCAATTCCAGCATCACATCCTTAATCCCAGCATCACACACTCTACATCCACCCCCGAAGAGCCCCACCTATGATCATATGAGGTGTTAGAGGGACAATCTAGATACAAGCCTCAACACCTGCCAACAAAGAGAAGCCCAAGGTCTGGATAGATTCACTGCTGAATTCTACAAGAACCTCAGAGAAGATCCAACACCAATACTCCTCAGGCTCTTTAGTGAAATTGAAAGAGAGGGCTACTCCAAAAGTCTTCCTTGGAGGCTACCATTACCCTGATTCTAAAACCAGACAAGGGTCCCACCAAAAAAAGAAATATAGACCAGTCTCTTTAATGAATATAGATACAAAAATCCTCAACAAGATATTGGCAAACAGAATGCAATGGATCATCAAAAATATAATACATAATGACCAAGTTGACTTCATCCAAGGGATACAAGGTTGGTTAAACACATGCAAATCAATAAATGTAATACATTACATAAATAGAAGCAAGGACAAAAATCACATGATTATCTCAATTAAAGCAGAAAGTTCTTTGACAAAATCCAACATCTTTTCATGATAAAAACAATGAATAAAATAGCTAGAGAGGGACCTTATCTTAATTTGATAAAAGCCATTTATGACAAAGCTACTGCCAAGATCATATTAAATGAGGAAGAACTGCAAGCTTTCCCTTTAAAATCAGGAACAAGACAAAGATGTTCACTATCACCACTCCTGTTCAACATAGTACTTAAAACATTAGCAAGAGCAGTTCAGCAAGAAAAAGAAATATAAGGGAATGTATAGAAAGGAAAAAGTCAAATTATCATTACTTCCCTATGACATAATACTCTCTATAGACAACCCTCCAAAATCTACCAAAAGACTCTTAGGATTAATAACTAAATTCAGTAATGCAGCAGGATACAATATCAACACACAAAAATCCATGGTGTTCCTGTACAATAATAATGAACCCACTGAGAAAGAAATTAGGAAAAATAATGCCATTCATAATAGCACCGAGAAAAATTAAGTACTTGAGAATTAACTAAAGAAGTGAAAGACCTCTACAACAACAACAAAAACCTACAATACTCTGAAAAAGGCAAAGAGAGATCAGAAAGTGGGAAGATATTCTCTGTTTGTGGATAGGCAGAACCAATATAGACAAAATGCCATACTTCCAAAATTGATATACAGATTTAATGCAATCCCAATCAAAATACCAACAGAATTCTTCATAGAATTGGAGAAAACAAGACTAAAATTCAGACCCAGAATAACAAAAGCAGTCCTGACTAACTAAAGCAAAGCAGGAGGCATCACAATCCTGGACTTGAAGTTATATTGCAAAGCTACAGTGATAAAAACAGCATGGTACTGGCATAAAAGCACACATGAAGATCAATTGAACAGAATAGAGGATGGAGAAACAACCCCAAGCACATAAAGCTATCTGATCTTTGACAAAGGGACAATGGAGAGAAGAGAGCCTCTTTGACAGATGGTGTTGGGAAAACTATCCATATGCAGAAGGTTGTTTTTTTTTTTTTTTTGTGGGTACCGGGGGGTCGACCTCAGGACCTCACGCGCCAGCAGGCGCCCGTGCCGCTGAGCGATATCACCGGCCCCTTTTTCGTATGTGGGATCCGGGAGTCGAACTCGGGCCCTCGCACTTGCAAGGCAGGTGCTTAAGCCGCTGAGCCATCTCACTGGCCCCCCCATATGCAGAAGGTTGAATGTAGACCTCTATCTCTCAGCATGTACTAAACTAAAATTAAAATGTATCAAAGAACTAAATTTTAAAACAGAAACACTTAATTTACTGGAAGATAAAATAGATAAAATGTGTAGTCATGGGTGTAGGCAAGGACTTTCTGAACAGAACCCCAGTTGCACAGCAAGTAGTACTAGGAATCAACAAATGGCTTCTGCAGAGCAAAGGAAACAACCAACAGAGTGAAAAGACAACCTACAGAATGGGAAAACATTTTTGTGAGATACTACTCAAACGGAGGACTAATATCTAGAATACTGTATATAAAGAACTCAAAAACTTAGACCCCCAAAATAAAAAACCCGACCAAAAAATGGGCAAATAAAATTAAGAGATACTTCACTGAAGAAGTGCAAGTGGCCAATAAATACATGAAGAAATGCTCAACATTGCTGGCCATTAGAAAAATGCAAATTAAAACAACCCTGAGATTCCATCTTACCCCAGAAAGAATGGCCATCATCAAGAAGTCAAATAATAACAAATACTACCAAGGCTGTAGGGAAAAAGGAACACTTCTACACTGTTGGTGGTAGTGTAAACTAGTACAACCACTATGAAAATCAGTATGGAGAGTTCTCACAAAACCAAAACTAAAAGTTCCATTTGACCCAGCTATTCCCCTTCCAGGTATCTTCCTGAAAGAGTTAAAGACATCATAGTACAGTGATGTATGCATACCCATGTTCCTAGCAGCACAATTCATAATAATTAAATCTTGGAAGCAGACTACACATCCATCAACAGATGAATGGATAAAGAAAATATGCTTTTACACACAATGGAGTAATACTCTGCCATAAAGAAAGATAAACTTGAGTCATTTATAAAAAATGGATGCACCTTGAGACCATAATTTAAAGTGAAATAAATTGGACACACAAGCTTAAATATTACATGGTTTCTTTTATGTGAGAAATCCAAATTATAAATAAAGAGCAAAATAAAATACGGAGATAAAGCTTTTTCAAATGGGAAGGCAATGAAAAGATGCGGGAGGGGGAGGAGAAAAGGGAGGGAAAAGAGATGAAAAAAGAATTTAGATGTGTTATGTACATGTACCAACTCCACACAGGAATGTAATCATGTACTGCAAACATGTACTAATTTAAAAAGAAAAGAATAAAAGTGAAAAAAGAAGGCAAAACTTCATGCATCTATCAGAGAAAATCTGTGCAGTTGATATTCTAGTTGTGTGTGAGTTCAGAATAAATAACCAGCGTTATTAATGGTTAAACAGCTTAGTCCAATTGAAGTGATGCCCCTCCTTAGGAACCGGGTATTTGTCCCAGACTTTCTACTAGAGCAGTGGTTCCCCATTGTTGTTCTGTGGGCCAATATGTTAACTGTTAAGGTTTTTCTACTGGTAGGGATTCTAAGTTGGTACATTTGGAAGCCAGTGTGCTGGCTCACCTTTTTATGTAGTGGTAGCTTCAAGTTATATCAAGTGAGAATCATGAAAAATAGCAGTCATATTTGTTTGCTTAACATCTATCCATGACCTATTTTCTTGGCCTCTTAAACTCATAAAATTGGGTGCACAGTTATTAAGGACTGGTATCAATAATTTCCAAAACAGTTTAAATGCCATATTAAAGGGTACAGAATATCCTGTATGATAGAGGGTGCTAAAGGGCTATGTAGAGGATGAAGCTGCCGGCCAGTAGTGATGGTTTAGAAGGTCGTTGTTATATAATCGCTGCAGCATATATGCGGACTGGTCTTAATACCTTGTACAGAAATACTTTTACATCTAGCATAAATCTTAGTCTACTGATTCTCAAATATTTGTATCTAGAAGAATCACCCAGGGAGTGCTAAGAAATAAACATCTTTAATTCTACCTCTGGGGTTCTGATTCAGCAGGTATAGGCTGCCCTATGTGGCTGGGTCCACATTTTGAGATACACTGTGCCAAAGACAGCTAAATTTCACTGCAATGTATGACTCTTATATCTAGCAGCAAGGGTTCAGTTTAGAGTGCATGATATATAAGGGGCTACGTGATGAAGTTTTCATGGATGACACTCACTAGGTGAACCGAGGAGTTTGGTGAGATCTGGACAGGTGTGGACAAGCACTGTGTCGGCATTAGCTTTGTAAATGTTTACCTTCCTTCCTGCCAGATGTTCAGCTCCTAGAGGTAGGACCTGTATGCTGTTTAATTTTGCAACTCCCACAGAGACTAGCATGGTGCCCTGCTTGTAGCAGGCTTGCCATAGATATGTTGTCACAAAAGAGCACGTTCATCTGCGATGGTCTGGAATTCTGGATGAGAATTCTGGATCACACCCAGAGCATGCTGCATGTTGACATGATTGCTTTATTACTTTTGACGCTGAGTGACTCTAGATTACTGCCAGGCTCACTTCTTACTTCCTCCTTCTCTTTTCCAAGTGTCTCAAGATGGGTAGTGATAGTGAAACAGTCAAGGCATCAAGGCATAAATGACTATCTCCAGTGTGCGACTTTGGGGAGTGACATAGAAATAAAAGCTGAAGGTTGAGAGAGCACTGCCAAATCCGACAAGTCACCACTGACGAGAACAGGGCAAGAGTATTTCAACCATATGGAACACCTCTACTTCAATCAACCAGGAACATCTGGGCACACAGAGTGGCAGACACAGAGCTAATGACATGGTCACGAAGAGGACACTTGAGAGAAAATGGAAAAGCAGCAGGTTGCTTCACTCAACAATAACTGAACCACTACTGTGTGACAGGAAATATTTTAGGTGCTAGGGATGATAAAATAAACCAAAGAGGCTTATATTTTAGCCAAAGAGATGGATAACAGATAAGTAAACATATGACACAATATCACATAATCATTAGTGTCAGCAAAAGAATAAAGCAGTAGAAGGAAACATACTAAAGTAAGAGTAAATATCATTCCAAAGTGGATTGCTTTGCTATAATCATGATGAAAAATTTAACAAATCCATTTGACTAATATTCATTCAGGACCTACTATGTGCCACACACAGTACTGAGCAGTGGAGATACAGTGTTAAGACAAATTTCCTGATTTCATTTTTTTTTTTTAACAGCAGGAAAAAGACCATAGACAATCAAAGGCATACAAAACATAGATGAGAAAGTGGTTCGTGCTGTCCAGAGAATAAGCGAAGGGGAACTGGTATAGGGACTGGAAAGGCTGCTTTAGCTTGGCTGGTGAAATTCCTCAGCAAGGAGGTGATACTGAGGCGAAATCTAAGAACAAAGGGAGCTTCCAGGCCAAGAAGGGAGGCCACAGGCTGAAGATCTGGCTCAGCAGATCTAGTAATGGAAACAGTGTCAGTGTAGCTTTATAAACTAGGGGGCAGAGGGGGCCTAGTTATAATTAAGGAGAAAAATATATCTTTCTTACATAGATATGATTTTGTGAACCAGAATAACGCTTAGAAAAACTATTACTCTTTCCATTTAAATATTGCCTAGTTTTTATATCACAGGCATGTTTAACATTTACATCAATCAATTTATAATATACATTTTTTTCTTGTAATTAGCTCTCTTTTCCCCAGAACTCCTGAGCGAATCCAAAGTGCAGGCCAAGTGTTTTTATAAAATTTTATTAGCTGGTATAATTAACCAAAATATTGTATGGTGGCATGCCTGTCATTAAGTGTGTTGACTCATGCAGTAACTGGGAATTCTTGGTTAATGAAAGTCTGCATGTCCCTTTATCTTCCACATCTTAGATGTGATGTTTCTGAGAGTGTACTTTCCTGTGCATAGCTTAACAGCTACTTGAATTTTGGAATAGCCAGGGAAGTTCCCTGAGTCTTCCCGGAAGTTGAAATCTCTTTAACTCCTAACCATAGAGTAGCTCTTGTCTCTAGGTCTGTCCCTCATCCAGGCCAAATGTACCATCCAAGTTCACCTTTGTGTTTTTGGGCAGGGAAGCAATTTCTTTGCAGGTCCTCATTATCACCTTTTTTTCTTTTTTCTATTGCTTTTCCTTTGCTGCCTAGAGAATCCCTTTATTCTATTGGTCATCTTTTCCCCAGTTAATCATACAAGTTCCTGTTTGCTTACTCATCCTCTGTGTATTTCATGCTTCTCTAAAGTAAATTTCTCTTTATACTGGGTACAAATGAATATGCAAAGGTTAGGTGGGTAGACTGTGTTTGCATAGAAACTTACTTATATGCTAAAAATGCAATGAAAACTTTAATGTAAGTTTACTGTATATTTTAGTGTATTGTATATTTATTCTCCAAAATAAACTTAGCAACTTTCACATTATGAATCACTAAGCCTTATGCTTTACCAAAGAAGTGAGCATGATTTCTCAAGATACAGTATTGTTTTTAGAATGAAAATTGAATTTGTTTCATGACCAATTCAAATCAGTTTTGAAATTCTATACTACCTCAGCCTTAACCAGCTTTAAAATGCAAATGCTACCCATAAGGAACAAAAGTCTTTTCAATTATTCAGCTTGAATCTCAAGATTTATAATGGCTTCTTAAGATAAAAATGGTTGAATGTGTCTGGGAAATATTTCTTAAGTTCTAATAATTAAAAAGAACAAAAGCAGAAATTGGAAGGCAATTAGAAGAGCAAAGATTGAGTTGCGAAAACTAAAATGTGTTTAATTTCCATCGCAGTTCCAAGGTATCACAGTAGAAGGATTAGAGTAGGGAAAGAGATAGGGCTCTGAAATGAATATGCAGAGGACTCTGAAAAAGATAGGACTCTGAAATGCACACGCATGCATGTGTGCACACGTGCACACACACACACACACACATCAATATTTTTATGATCTATGAGAAATAGGTTCAACTTAGTGATTGAAATTAGACTCAGGATGCTGATCTTAGTTTTGCTTTCTAACATGTAAAAATGTGTCAGAGAAGCAAGGGTAATAATTAAATGATTTTGATGTTCTATAAAAGAGGTGTGATGATAATCAAATGTTTACTGAGTTTCTGCTCTGTGCTTTTTGCCCAGAACTGCACTGGGGCTGTGAGGGATATGAAGGAACTAGAAGATACTGTGTCTACCTTTGACAAGTGTACCAGTGATTTGGGGAAAAGATGGCTTTATATTACACTGCTTGCCACTTATGCACTAGATAGTGCTGGGCACAGAGACAAATAGTTACAGGAATCAACAGAAAGGAACATTTCTAATATTTTGTGAAGCCAACATGAGATGCTTCACAAAGAGGAGTTTTACTGAAGCCGGAGAGAAAGGCAGGATTTGGCATAATTTTCTTTTTCGTGTAATGATAATAACTCATTTTTATTAATAATACTGATTATCTGTCTATTGGCTCATAGATTAGTGGACAGAAAAGCATGACAAACCCGCACGGTAACTATGTTTTAAAGGCCTTTTAGAGAAAAGCAATCAGAGGAAGAAACGGAAAGCCTTTCTAAGAGCCTAGGCTTAGGGAAAAATGTAGGAGGCGCAGAAGAGAATTAATGGGTAATGCTTATCATTTTGTACAAAATAACCTTGACACAAATGGGGGAATTTAAAGGAGGGTAAGTGACTCCCAGCCCACTCACGCAGGATGATGGAGAAAATAATCATGGGGTTGCTGGCAGGTTGGAAAAGGAAGACCCGGGGTAGCTTTCCCTCCTCCATTGTGGCTGTTTCTGAGCTAGAGGTAGGAAGCTCATAGTTGAAGGCACATTTTAGAAACTCAGCCCTTTCTACTTTCCAATTCTTTGAGGTATGTAACTTGATCTAAAAGCAAATTAGATGTGTCTCCTTTTACCCTGTTCTCTTGAGGCACCGTGCAGAGATGCGAGAGTTGCATACCACGGACGTCCATGAAGTTGAAGTGACCTAAATGGGGTAGAGAAACCAGAATAATTGGAAATGATTTTTGATGACAATGCAGTGTGTTATAATGGGGAGTCAGGGTGTGAATATCCCCATGTTTCACGTGTGAGAGAATTAATCACTCATGGTTTCTATTTAGTCAGTGGTTTTCAACCTTGGCTACACATTAGCATCACTTGGGGAACTTTAAAAACTCCCAATGCCCGGGCCCTCCCCTTACCTTTTCTGCAACAGGAGTGGTCTGAGTGCTGGGTTTTCTGAAGCTCCCCAGGTCAGTCTACCATTCAGCAAAGTTGAAACCACTGCTCTGAGTGTGGATTGAAATGAATTGTACCTGGAGAGCTTGCTAAACCACAAACTGCTGGGTCCCATCCCCAGATCGTCTGATTCATTAGATTTGAGATAGGACCCAAGAATTTGCATTTCTAATACATCTTCAGGTGATGCTGATGCTGCTGGTCTGGTGACCACACTTTGGAAGCATTGATTCAGGCTGCAGTAACTCAGTATTTTCCAATTTGGCCCTTACATGTGTTAAAATGCAGATTCTGAGTACCTTCTTCAATCCAATGAATCAGAACATTTATAATCTCCAATTTTAAATGCGTTTTCTAGATTTGTTTTGCTTTGTTTTTTGTTTTAGTGGTACTGAGGATTGAACCCAGGGCCTGCCCACTGCTACTCCCAGTCATTTTTATTTTATATTTTCATTTTGGGGCATGGTTGCACTCAATTGCCCAGGATGGGCTTGAACTGGTCCTCCTGTCTCCACCTCCTAGAGTGCTGGGATTACAGGCATGCGCCAACCAGCTTTGCTGAAGTATCTTTTTTTTTTTTTTTTCCTTTTCTTTTGGACTGTATCATTTGTGACCTACCAGAGAATTTAGTAATTTTGTTTTTTCTTCAGGCATTATTTGTATATAAATTAAATATGTGGCCATATGAAGGTTTTTGTATTTTATGCCATTTTTAATAGGAAAATTCTATAGATCACATTGTATTAAATATGCTGAGGAATATCATTAATGATTCAAACCTGGGAAAATAGACTTTGTTATGGGGCATATCATACAATAACAGATTCGCCTATTTACATAATGAGCTGCTTAAGAGTTACCTTCCATGGGGCCAGTGAGATGGCTCAGCGGCATAAGAGCCTGCCTGGCAAGCACGAGGTCCTGAGTTTGACTTCCGGAACCCACATAAAGGAAAAAACAGGCCGGTGATATCGCTCAGCGGCACAAGTGCTTGCTGGCAAGCGCAAGGTCCTGAGGTCAACTCCCAGTACCCACATAAAAAAAAAAAAAAAAAAAAAAGAATTACCTTCCACATTGAACATTATTAGGTAATTGCACACAGCAGAAGGCATGTAAAGGTTGGAGGGTCATCTTTCAAACTTTAGAGGATGCTATCATTACCAGTGGTGGTTGCTGAAAATCAGATTCCCAAGTCACAGTTCCAGAGACTCTCAGTCCTTGGCAGCATCCAAGAATCTCTATTTAACAAAGGTTGGTGATTCCTATACAGTGGGTCGAGAAAGCACATTTTAAGAAATGGAAGATTAGGTACTAAGAAGGAGAAAAAATTTTTTCTCAGTTGACTTGAGTTACTAATAAATAATTTGATATCTATTATTATTTGTTCATGTTGGGTAATCCATTGTATTAAGAGCTAGGTCACAGCTGGGCTAGGTGTCAGCTAAAGTATTAATATTCAGGGTATACTTTTTAAGCATGTAATATTATTCTACCCACCTATCCCTTTCTTGCTAATTCAGATAGTGCAGAATTTTGCTCTTTTTTCTCTTCCCTATATTTTTCCTCTTTTTATAGGATAAATGGAACAGACACATGGTTAAAATGAAGACTATGTCAAGTTTCCATTCAGCTGAATTTTCTTCCTCTTTACAGTATTTTCCTGCCTGGGTCATTTTGTTGGTCAGCTTTCCCGGTGCTGGGACACCATACCTAGCACCCACAGCTTAAAGGAGGGGATGTTTAATTTGGTTCATGCTTTCAGGGGATTCAGTCCATGGGTAACTGGCTCCAAGACAGTAATAATATGTCACAAGGGGATGGCATAACAAAGTTGCTTAGTTCCTGGTGTCTGGGAAGCCAAGCAGAAGACTAGAATTGGAGAAGAAAGAGACCAGGGACCACAGATAGCATCCAAGGTCAAGAACCCACCCAGACATGACCAAAAATGTGCTTTTCAAATGGACTAGGCTTTTCTTAATCCAATCAAGTTGACATATCATGATTAATGGTCACAGCCATCTTAGTTTTCTTTCTTGTTTTTTCTTGTTCTCTGCTCCTTTGCCCATTTTTATCTCTACTACTCCATGGTTCTCTCCCCAAGGCTGGGTGGTGGTAGTGGTGGCTGAGGGTTAGTAAACCAGAAGAAACCACTATCCAAGTCTTTTATGATATCTTGGTAAGTGAGTAATAGAACCAAATAAAATAAATTTTCACCACAACTCAGGGTTCATAGTTGAGAAAGAGGCAGGCCTTAGAAAAAGTTATACAACACTTCGTTAATCTCTGTAGGGGGAAATCTGTGCATAATGAATCCTTCCTAACTCACAGTATGGCTGGTTATTCTTCTCGAGTTAATTCTCAACTGTTTGAGATTATAGTGAATTTCCTTTTCTCTCACGTTTTAGACTTCCTTCATACCCATCTGCTAAAACATTAGCTATCACTCAAGAATCTCAGTCAGAAGAAGGAAAGACCAGGTAGGGGAGGACCTTATACTGAGGCTGGTGACAATTCAGGTGCAGCAGCAAGGGCTTCTGTGATTGGCTTATCTGCTGAGATGGAAACTCACCTTGCTGGAATATGGCAGGCAAAAGCTGAGAGTTTTGACCATCTAAATGGATGACTGTGATGCAGTTTGAATCGTACAGACAGGAGGGGAAGTGGTATGTGTTCTTTATTCTTCTCTACTCTTGGTTGCCTGCAGCTTGTAAAAGGAGATTTAGAGCTTAAAGATGGTTCAAGCTGTTCCACTATGATTTTTTTTTTTTCTTTTCCTCTTGAGGCAGTGCTGAAGTGGACTGCCAAATCTGAACTAGGACAAAAAGCAGTAGTGAGCACAAACAGGGCCTATGAAAGCTCCTGCTGAAGGGTGCGAAAGAAGAGTCTTAAGGATTAAGACAGCTGCACAACACACACACACATACACACACACACACCACACAAGTGTGTGCACACCACAAAAGACAGACAGAGATCAGAAAATGAAGTAGATTGATTTGCTTTAAGTTGTGTACAGAGGAAAATGGCTGTGGAGGGAGCGTTTGAGGGAGAGAAGATAGAATCACAATGAGAAAGATCTAGCAATCTTCAGGGCCTTCTGTCTTCGTAGCAAGACTACTGAACTTTTTATGGCAAAAACTTGAAGGAATGGACAGTTTGGATTGTTGCCACCAGTGTAAAGTGTTTTTCTCATTGGTTTTCTCGTTGGTTTCCTAAAATTCCCTTTAGTTTTTAAGATACCGCTCTCATTTCCTCCTTCCCCCAAATCCTGAATAACTTGAACAAAAAATATTATGTATTATGTATATTATTTATGTAAATAAAATAATGAAGTGACTCCTCTGTCAAAGAGTCAACCAAAGTTTAAGATCCATAAAACAGACACCCAATCACATATTGTAAAATCTCAATAAACATTTTGAGTTTTGACCAAAGAACATAGTCTATCTTCCACAGTCGTAAAATTTTGGATGTGTTTGTATCAGTGGGCCATTATTTTCTTAAATTCCAAAGTTCAAGTACCTGGTATACTCATGCTAATTGACATTGTTTCCATTTTATAGATCAGGAAACTGAGTCTATTCAATGCCATTATACATTGTCTAAGTATTATTTGTATACTGGCTTACAATTTCTTTGATCTGCCTCATTGAGGCAGACAATGAAGCTTGCTAATTCTTGGCTGTCCTATATATCTGCGGCTATGCTGGACTCATAATAGAGGCTTGATAAATGTTGTCAAACTAGATCATACTTTGTTTGAGTACATAAAAGGAGACAATGAAATAGCTGGGACTGTATTTTCCCTCCTCTCTCAAGCTTTTGAATTGTAATCAGGACATAGCAGTACACTTTAAGCCTTCAATGAATACCTGTCAATGGATTGACTGATGGACTGATTCAGGACTCTTTATGTTCTTTAATATTTGCCTCATGTGCTTTAACAGGGACTTTACACTTAACCGGTTTGATTGGTCATATTTTTAGCGTTCTTTCTATTTTGATAAAGAATAGACAATACAATTACAAACATAGCGACCATAGGTAATCTTAAGATCATTTTAATGTTTCTTAACTTTTTAAAGGGACAAGTATGAGAGTGACAGGCTTGATAATTAATTAGCAATGCCCCTTCATTCCTCCCATTGTCATTTCTCATGCATTGCCTTAGTTAGTAATCAGTCTGAACTATTGTTCTAATTTAGATGTCACCTTATTCTCCTTTTTCAAAGGCCACTGTGGATCTCTGTCCTTCTTTGAGATGTTCTACTCCCAGCCTTTCAGACCTCCTTTTTGTTTCCCCATTACCTTTATTTTTCAAATGTGTTAATGTGATAAATCCTATTTTTAAATACCTGTTGCAAAGGGCATTTCCAAGACTCCTGGAGAGACTGACCACACTAAAAGACAGTGAACTAGCGAGCTTGCAATGATAAAAAAGGGCATTTCCAGGACTCTTGGAGAGACTGACCACACTAAAATACGGTGAACTTGCAGTAATAAAAATAACTATGTCTCAACTTCAGCACGGCAGAAGACCTTAAAACTGTCTAGAGCGCTTTGTATGTGACTCTATCTGAATCTTCAGCAGGAAAGTTTGCATTTATAGTTAATCTGCTGCTTAACTGGTTGGCAATGAATTAGCAAAACTTGAACCCCTCTGCATTTCCTGGTTTTAGAAGTTAGTTCAGTGTCACGGCTGCAGTTTCCTCACTGTCTTCAGCCCAGAGACTTTTAGTAGCTGTGGAAAGAATGGGCTGGAACTTCCCGCCAACCGCAGGTCATTAGTGAATCCAAGGCAGAACCCGGCAATTCAACAGTAATGATATTTGCTATTTAAACTCGGCCCTTGGAGTTATCTTTAAAAAAATTTCTAACAAGGTACATAGTTTGCCCCAAAGAGAATGCTTGTCCCTGGGGTATAGATACTGTACAAAAATTTACCCCTCTTCTCAAAAGTGTGGAGAAAGGGAGAACATTTTGATGGACTTGGAATGCACAGTGCTCCAAAAGATTTTCTAGCCTGGGAAATTTCAGGGGAGAGAGAAGGTTGTGAAAGTCACCGCATAGTCGCTGCCTAAACAAGGTAGACAAAACTCCAGAACTTTTGAAAAAGACCCTAAATGGAGTTCATTTCATCCAACGGTTTTATTTATTTATTTATTTTTTGGTACCATGCAGGCATTGTGCCACTGAGCTATATCCCCGGTCAACAGTTTTATTTCATAAATGAAAAAATGGAGGCCCAGAGAAATATGGCTTCCTAAAGATCCAACTAAACTACAGCAGCTTTAGTTCTAGATTGCTGTGTGGACTTTCCAGTGAGAGCCTCCTTTTGAGGAAAGACCTAGTCATTCTATAATATGATCCAAGCCATGCTCTTACACACACACACACACACACACACACACACGCACGCACGCACACACAGAGAGAGGCACCATGGTGCAGAGGCGCAGAGGCATTTCTATATGGATCCATTGGTCAGAATTATTAACACAGGTGTAACACCAGGAATGCTGTATGTTAATCCAGCTGCTGAATGATACACACCATGGTGCCACAGAGTTTAATAATAGATAATAATAAATTATACAGTTGAGGATTGTGTAATTCTGTTATGGAATAAATGACTAGGAAACAGACATACAGAGACACGTTTCCACTTGGGACATCTAGGTGTTTCCAATTTAATTTGCCTTTCCCGTCCTTTCACCTGCTCTTTTGAGGCAGGACATCCAAAGCCATGCCCAGTTGGGGATTTGAGTTTCTGTGGGGATGTTCCTGGTTTTAGCAGCTGAGCCAGGAAGCAGAGTTGTGCTTCTCAGGCAGTTCTCAGCAAATCCTCTTAATGTGTTTATAACTTTCCTCCTTGTCATGACTGGATACCTCCCATTACCGGGGGCGGGGGGGGGGAGCCTAAGTGAGTCTCCCATCACCTCTCTCTCTAAACCATTGCACAGAAGGGAGTGATGTTGGTACATGGAGCTTGAAGATGGGAGAGGCTGGTGAGGGGCTGTGGCTGAGGGTCCCAATGGGAGGGGAAAGTGTAGCTACAGACATGGCTCAGCAGTCAAACCTGTGAGCCAGTGTGTCCTCCAGTTCCTCATCAGCTGCCGATAGTGGTTCAACCTCCACTCTTCATCTAAAAGAATGGGGTATTTCACCCCCAGTCTTTTAAAATAAGATAAAATGCAAGAGGTGAGTAAATTAGTTAATGTCAGTAAATGAAGCATGGGATGTTTGTCCAGATAGTGTAATGACTATGAATTAGTGCAGAAGAAATGGAATGGTGTAGAAAATGAATGGTGCCAGCATACTGCTTTGGGATAGACCCAGCCACCCCCACAGTGCATTAACTATTCCCTTGCCTCATCCTCTGTCCTCATCTCTGTGGCTCTGGGCCACCTCTCCCCTGTCTCAAAGTCTCAGGATACAGTATCATAGCCTGAGATTCTCAAAACAAGGCTGGCCTCCAGGAGGGACAGGGCCAGCTGGTGACTGCATACCTTTAGGATGTAAGAGCTCTGCATCTACTTGTTAGGTTAATGAAAACACAGCCGAAAGAACCAAATGTTGTGCATCCCTGGGTTAGGGGAACTACACAATGATTCCAGGAGGTGTTAAGCAAGCTTGAATAAAGAGAAGGGAGTAGTTCCTCCCTCTTCCCCAAAGCCCAGGTTTAATTTTGGACTATCACTAATTTATGCACCTTTCTTGTCCTCTTTTCCACATGTACCTCAGGCTGTGTCTTAAAATGGCTGATGGGGGAGCACACTGATGGGAGCTTCCTGTGTACCAGCCATTGTGGAATGGACACAGATGAACAGGGCAGATTTCATTTTCTAGGAGTTTTCTCCTTCGAGGGCATGGTGTGGTACTTGGCACGTAATAAACACAACAAATTGTTGCTCTTATCAGCATCATTTCAGACTTTTATTTATATCAAATTGTTCATTGGTGACAAGAAATTTCAGAGGTTTAGAGAGCTGTTGATGACTTTCCTTCCTTTTTCTTTTTGTTTCTTTGCTTTGTTTCTTCCTTGATACTTTCTTTTTTTCTACTCTTAAAGTTCTTGGCCCATTGGCAAAATAACAAAATGCAAAAACAGTTACATTAACCTTTAAATGTTAACATTTAGGAAATTATTTGCTGTTAACACAAAAATTCAATGCAGTATGGTCACAAAATATGAATCACTGAATTTAGAAATGATTTTAATTCACACTGCGGTATAGGCAGGTGGCTTGGCAATGAAACACCAGCTTAGAGTGGTTTGTTGATGTCTTATATATTTTTGTAATTTTATCCATGGTGGCTCTATATGCAGACTCATTTGGAGACAGTAACAAAAGACTGATTTTTATGATGTTTAGTATTTTCTTAAAAATACTCTGGAACAACAACAAAAAGCTAGATAAACCATGTTGATGATAATTGTTTTAGCTTGGCAGTAGGCTTATGGCAATTCTTAGTATTTTTGTGAATGTTTAAACATTGCCATAAGAAAACCAGTTTTAAGACTAATGCATTGGAGTGGTCCGGGATTGAAAGCCTTGGTGAACAGCCTCTCTTCCTCCAAGTTCAAGATGGGAAACAGACTGTGGATACTGTACATTCCTGAATAATCTCAATATTCTTTTAAAGGACACTGTGTTAAAATGAGATGCTGCCTGTTCTCTGGAGAGGTCTCTGAGCCCCTTTCCATGAGGCCAAATTATAGCTTGGATATATGAACACTATTCCCCATTTAGTCTTTGCCTTTGCTTTTCTCCGATCTGCTGGTATAAGGGGAAACAGAGGTGACACTTCCATCTGGGGGCAATGACTCTCACAGAGCAGAGTCCACTCATGGTAGATTTGTTAAACCTTATGATGCTTTTATCTGGCATGGTGGACAAGAAGCTGCTAAGAATCTGAGCTTATCTGGTAGGAAAATAGCCTCAAGGAAAGATAGAGAAGAATAGGATCACAAATGAGATTCTATATCTGATTTTTCCTTTTTCTCACTAGCTTGTTAGAGATAAATGAACTCTACAGGAACTCTATATGCACTTGTCTATGAGCATTTGTGGTCTTGTTTATGAGGAAGTGATGCCAACGATTAAGATCACCAGTATTTATGATGTAATTGGATATAAGTAGGCTCATAAGAGAGGGTGGGGCTTTGGTTATAGTCAAGAGAAGAGCCACTCATAGGTCATTCAGATTCTGTTTCATTCATTGACCACTAAACATATATGAAGGACTTCTATATGTAAACCTAAATACTATGCAGTGGAGAAGATTCCAAAGTAATTTACAAACTGGATGGACTCACAAGATCTATAGGCCAACTCTGAGGTGTGATGAAAAATTATGTTTAAATAAAATAAAAAATATCTGTTACAGTAAAGATACATTGCCATTAAATCCTTTTCAAAACACTCCCCTTCACTTTGAACACACTCATCCCATTATTCTTGCCACTTTCTGAAGCAGTTCTGGAAGTCCTCTTTCATGAGTGTCTTTTCATAGCTGCTTCAGTGTCCTGAATCTATTCAAATATTTATGGCAATTTCTGTCCAATAAAATATTATGGTATGTCTTTATCCACCTTATTCACCCAATCTGGCATTCTGCAACTTCGGATTCTTCCCCAAAGTGAAAATGACCATGAAAGGTAAATTCTTTTAATCAATTCAGGACACAGAGGCAGCCATGACAGCAGAAGACACTCACAAATGAAGACCTCCAGAACTGCTTCAGGAAGTAATAGGAATGATGGGATAAGTGTGTTCAAAGAAAGGGAGAGTATGTTGAGGGGATTAACAGCAATGTATATTTTACTGTAATAATGTTTGAAAAATTTTTGTAATTTGTAAATAATGTTTGAAAAATTTACACATTCACTGTATGCATCGATCACACATCATAGTTTACAGAGGCACCTAAGAGCAAACTAAAATCATATGGTTAAATGTTAATAACCTTCATTTTCTAGACACATCCATGGTCTGGCTGACTTCTGAATGTACCCAGCACTGCCTGAATTTATATCTATGATGTGAACTTTGTTCTTTATTTCCTTACTAAAGTACTTAAATTTTAGTAGCTTGGTTTCTCAAATGACTTTTTAAAAATGTGGAATCTGGTTGATATTTTTGGAGAGTGCTTTAAATCAGTGCCAATTCTACTCTGAAGAATTCTTCCGGTACAAAGTTCCTTGTGTCATTCTGTCTCTGGGGTAGGTCAGGGAAGACGTCCTGAGCACTCTGGGCTGGATGAGCTTGGAGTTCCGTCTTTATCTTGAGGCCATGTTGGGTTAAGAGATGTGCCCAGGACGCTCTTGTCTTGGTAGATTTTTGTCCTTTTTGCCTTACAAAAAATTATACTTAAAGAATAAAGATTTGATAAACATAGGGTAATTTTTTTCCACATTCCAAAGTCCAAGTGAATACTAGTAAATGTCTGTATTACTGTACTTCACAGATACCCTGTTTATTTCACAGCAAGTATCTGTTTGGCAGAGCTGCCATAACAAAATACCATTGGCTGGGGGACTGAAACAGTAGAAATCCATTTCTCAGAGTTCTGGAGACAACAAGATCAAGACAAAACCAAGGTAAAAGTAAGTTTGATTTCTCCTGAACGGAGCAAGGAGAGGTCTCATTGGCTGGCACATGACAATTTTTTTTTCCGTGTCCTCATATTGTTTTTCCTCTGTGCCCACATCCCTGTTGTCTCTCAAATCACCTCTTTTAAAAATATTTTTACTATTTATTTATTTATTTATTGGCACTGGGGATTGAACGCAGGATCTTCACACAGAGCTGCATCACCAGCCCTTTTTAATTTTTTAGGCAGAGACTTGCTAGATTGCCCAGGGTAGTCTTGAACTTGTGAGCCTCGTGCCCTGCCTCAGCCTCGCTAAATCTCTTCTTAAAAGGTTACCACTCAGATTGGATAGGGACCCACTCTAATGGCTTCATTTTCATTTAATCATTTCCTTAGAGTCCCTGTCTCCAAATGCTAGCTCTGTGGTCCTTGGAGTTAGGGCTCCAATGTAGGAATTTTTAGGGATGATAAAACCTAACCCATAAAACAGAGTAAGACATATCTTTAAAGGAAGCATATCAATCCTCATGGTCTAAAACTCTGCTCTACATTTTAGAGTCTTCTTGAGAAGTTTGCATATAGATTTGTTTGTCTCAAAAGTTAATTTAGAGAACAGCTTTTACAACAACAATAAAGAAGATGAGAAAGCCAGATATGGTGGTTCATGTAATCTCAGCTATGTAGGAGGCTGGGGCAGGAGGATTGTGAATTCAAGGCCAGTTTGGGCAACTTAGAGAGAGCCTGTCTCAAAATAAAATTTTAAAAAGGCCTGGAGATGAGCTGGGTGTGGTGGTGCACATCTGTAATTTCAGCACTCTGAGAAACTGATACAGGAAGATTTCAAGTTTGGTCTAGCCTGGGCAACTTAGTGAGATCCTCTTGCAAAATAATAATAATGATGATGATAATAGAAAGGGCTGGAGATGTGGTTCATTCTGAAGACCTTGAGTTCAATCCCTAGCACTGAAAGAAAAAAGGGCTGGGGATATAGCTCAGTAATAAAGCACCTGCTGGCTTGTGTGATGCCTTGGGTTCAGTCTGCAGTACTGAAGAAAAAGAAAAATCATGGCTTTGTAAACTTGTGGGTTGTTCTGCTGTTACAGAGAGCAACACCACTGCCATGCCTGGCACATTTTGGAGGGAGAAGGAGAGTCAGGTGTAGGATGAGAAAGTTGAAAATTGAGGGCAAGTTGTCATATTAGAAAGAGGAGAAAAGAAGAAAGAAGAGAGGAAGAGACAGCCAAAGAAGGGGGGGGCAGAAGAAAAAGGAGGCAAGGGGGAGAATACAGGGAGGGAGGGGAGGGGAGGGAAGCCAGGGAAGGGATGAGGAAGAGGAGGGAGGAGACCAAGGGAGAGGTAGAGAAGAAAGAAATAACTGTAGCTAGAATTTACCATAGGATGAAAAGACAGTTCATGCTTCCCCTTCTCTTAGGAAGCCCAGCTCCTCCCAAGGAAACAAGAGGCTGATGGGACTACCTCAGAGAGGTGTGAGCAGGGGCAGGAGGTAAACAGTGGCCCTGGAGAGAGCGAGCTGGGGTGTTGAGGCTTGGTGTGGATAGCTGAAGACTATTTTTCCTCCCAGAAGGGGAGGAAAAATGGATGAGAATCTGGTCAAGTCCTTGCCACTGCCATGTGGCCAAGGTCACAGGCCAATGGTATCCAGTGAGAGTTGAGGGGGAGGGGTTCTTCTTTGTCCTCTCTGGATAGAGCTGGCTTGGACTGAGGCAGAAGAAAAGGAGGACTAACAGACCAGCATTAATGAGCATGAATGTGTGTAGAGGCTGAAAATGTCTCTCCAGGGATCTGTGACAGGAGCTTTGTGTGCACCACTGGAAACCATGAATAAGGAAATAACTCACTTGCTCTCTGGGCAATCGGGTTTATGGACCTGCAGCTCTTATTTGCTGCTGGACCATCCATTTCCCCAGTGCCCCTTGCAGTATTCTTAAAGTGGAACCCAGACCTGTCCTCCCTGCCAGAGTGCTCAGCATTGTCCTGTAACTTTCCCTGAATTCTGGGATGGGGACAGCCTGGTTGTTTGGAGTGTGCTCTGTGGGTGTGCAGTTTGGGAAGAGAGATGAGAAAGTGTGTTATGAACCCACAGGGACGGACCCAGAGGATATTTTTTCACTTTCTCTATGGGAATGGCCACTTTCCCAAAGCCTGTTGCTCGTCTGGTTTTATGATTTCTGCACTGCTTCCCTGAACCATAGACATCAAGACTCAAGCTAAGAAGCAGCAGAGGCTTCCTCTTTTGTTGGAGGAAGATTCATCTCTCTCCTCTTAGCATGGTAAACAAATTATGTTCACAGACAAAGGCTGGATTAAGTGAGGAGATTTGTGAGACCATGGGATTTTGGAAGCTCAAGCAAGTAGATGTCAGGATGAGGCTGGTAGGAAGTATTTGGGGACTTGGCGGGGACGCTGTAAGGAGAAAGCTAAGTCAGTCGGGAGGCAGAGAGGTGAGATGGAGGGAGATGCAGTTTCTAAGATGCCACACAAGAGCTCTCTCTCTCTAGCTACTGGGATTGCTTCAGATAAGACACCTGGCTTAACTGAGCCTCAATTTTACCTTCTGCATAGTGGGTACACTACTTACCCTATTTGTTTCACAGTTCGGCTTTGAAAACAAAACTATATCCCTCAAAATATCACGAAACCACTAAAAAGCCACAAAACATTCTATTTTCTTAATGTTCCTTACCTGTGCATATGTGTATTTTCTACAGCATCCTGTTATGTACTTGTTTCTTTGCCCCTAAATCCTGCCCTCATTGACTATATCTAGGGCTGGGGAGCTCACTTCCCTTTAAGACAGGTTATTTAAAAATACTTTTTAAAGAAAATTATGAAATTATAATTTATAATTTTTAGAAAAATATTTACATTGAGAAAAAAACATCTGCCCAATAATAATAATAAGCTAATTGTTCTGTTAGTGTTTACTCTACAACAGAGTAGGTACTTGATGTATATTAATATTCATTGCATTTGTTCTTCTAAGCAACCCTGTGAGGTAGGTACAGTTGTTATTCCAATTTTAGTACAAGCAAACTGAGGCGCAGAGAGGTTAGGTGATCTGTACTAGGCCACAAAGCTGTGGATTTTACACCCTGGTCCTTGTTTGCATCTGTAGTTGACCTGTAGTATTTGCAGAAGGCTCTTTGCTCCTCTCTGAGTCTCCCCTTCCCAGGCTCCCCTCATTCTCCCTTGCTATTTTCTTTTTTTTTTTTAATGTGGATACCGAGAGTCGAACTCAGGACCTCGTGCTTGCCAGCAGGCGCTTGTGCCGCTGAGCCAAATCACTGGCCCTTCCCTTGCTATTTTCTGAGTGTGCTTCCGCTTCAAATGTTCTCAAAGAAGGTTCCACTCTCCAAGTGCTTTGACCTAGAGACAAAAGAGTTACTGGGTCTCCTGCAGGTCTGCTGGGAGCTTTGCGGAAGGGGGAGTCATAAGGAATGAAGAATGTTTTCAAGCTGGGCTCCCCTGAAAAGTGTTAGGATGACATGTGCAGATCTGCTAGCCCCAGCTGCCAGATGATGGGAATTGGGATCAGCTGTGACCTAATTATGAGTCTCGTAAACCTACATTGTGTCCTTCATTTTCCAGCTCATTGACCACCCAGAAGGGGAGGAAAAATGGATGAGAATCTGGTCAAGTCCTTGCCACTGCCATGTGGCCAAGGTCACAGGCCAATGGTATCCAGTGAGAGTTGAGGGGGAGGGGTTCTTCTTTGTCCTCTCTGGATAGAGCTGGCTTGGACTAAGGCAGAAGAAAAGGAGGACTAACAGACATCCCAGACTCACAGAGCTTCTTGGATTGGAACATCTTCCCCATTTGTTGTAGGAACAGGAATTCCTAGTGTGGCTTTCTGTGATTGTCAACATAACAAATTAATAGGACCTATGCTCAACAGCCACACATATGCAAATATACATACATGAAACTATCATATATAGATCATATATTTAATAATTCTTTGAGAACAGAGGCTGCATTGAAATTGTGCCAAGAATAGTTTTACACTGACAGATCCCCAATTCCATGCTCCCAAGCCAAGCACATGATCTCTATACCATGTAAGCGTGTGCTATTCAAACTGCCTTTTCCTTTTGAAAGGTGACAGCTGTGAATCCCTAAGTGAGGTCTACAGAATTCCTAGTTGGAAATATGTCTGATAAATTTTTTTCTTTACTTACTTTAAAAAAAATCGCTATTTTCTCTGTTGAATCCTATTGGTGGAGCTCTCAGACCAGTCAGATAGTGTGGAAAGAACATGGCATTTGGAACTGCATAGGTCCCTGGTCTTGAATCTTGCCTCTGACACTTGCTATTTTGGCCATGTTGACCCTGAACAACTTATGTAACTCCCTCATCTTCTCCTTCCTTGTGAGTCGAAATTGGGAATAAATAATGATAACCTTTCAGGGCTGTTTTATATTTAGGATTAAATGAGATAATATGCATAAGAAGTTTATCACACTATAAAAGCTCATGAAAAGAGAGACTCCACCCACCTATCATTTATCCAAGGTACATAACAGAGTATGAAATGGGCGGGCGGCTATGTACATAAAGCATCTGAGTGCGTGACCCCTACGTTTTTGTGTTGGGAACTAGACTGCCTAGATTTTTGTAAAAATAAGAATATTTTAAAAATGATTACCATTGATCCATATTATTTTACAAAAAAGACATTTTAATGTTCTAAAAGAAATCACCTTATCTCAAAGGGAGATGTGAAAACTAAATAAGCTCATGTGTACTAAGTACTTAATGTAATTTCTAGCATTTGATAAGCACTTTAAAAAGTAACAAGTGTTGCTTCCAGGTATATTCTTTTTAGTATTGGTGCAGTAGAAATATTACTAAAAACCAAGTCCAAGTTCCCTGACATGACATATCCATGGCCTTTCACTCATAGACACATCATTTCCACCACTCCCCAGTATATAGCTACTTACTGACACATTCCTTCTCCAGCCAGGACCTCCAGACATAAATATCTGTAAAGCCTGGGTAGAGGACAGCATTGAGTAATGCAGATGATGGGTAAGAAAACTCTGGCATGGTATCAACCTATCTTTGCCCTCCATTGTTAATTTAGACATAGATGCAAGTACTCCATAGTACTAAGCCAGAATTTACAATGGTGAATAAGAATATCATCTTGTTTTATTTTCAAGAATGTTTTTGTGCAGGCACAGCTTTACCAAGTATAAAAATTAGTTTGGAAAAACCTATACAGAACCATTCATTGTAATAAATACATTGCAACCCTCTGATTTCATCTTTATGTATAACTTTGGCTAGTTCTGTTTCTGCACAAAAAAATCATTAGGGAAGTACTTTCTTGGGTGATGCTTCTAGAACCAAAGGATGCCTGGAACGTGAGCAGGAATTGTCCATATGACTGACGGGCACAAGCGAGCTGGTGTTCTTCCTGGAATGTGGTGTGTGTTATATCCCTGTCTTACCACCCAGTCATCCCAAACTATTATGGACTATTTTCTGACAAATATAGACTAGCAATTAGGAGAAATTATAAATAGATTTCATCTTTGGATTGCCCTCTTTGGATGACAGGTGGTCTTCCTCCTGTTGATATTTAATAGAGTAACTTTCATGTAGAAGATAGTATCTCAGAAGGGTAGATATTTGATTCTTCTTAGAGGTGAGATAACTTTCAATGCTGTAGAAAAACGGAATTAAAAACATTCAACCCCCCCAACCTCAGTACATTACAAACCAAGACAAAATAAATACAAACAAACAAAAAAAAATCCAACACAAATCAGCTAATATAAAAATAAAACTTAAGGAATATCTAGAATTACCATCCCAGAATTTAAGGATGGTGTCAGCATGGATTGAGGTAAAAATGCGGAAGTGACTTTTCAGCCTGTGGACCTGTCTTCTCCTGAATGTGAGACACCTGCAGGTGAAGCAGAAGATGATACATTCTTTTTCTTGGTCTTCTAAGAGATGGATCTTGGTGTTTCTCTGAATCCTGGCTATTTTGGAGAGACTGCTGCCAGGAGATCCACTTTGTACAAACCAGGAAACTTAGTTCCCATCATGGCAGAGATTCTTTTCTTTTTTTTTTTTTTTTTTTTTTAATGTGGGTACTGGGAGTCGACTTCAGGACCTCGCACTTGCCAGCAAGTGCTTGTGCTGCTGAGCAATATCACCAGCCCTTTTTTCCTTTATGTGGGTACCGGGAGTTGAACTCAGGACCTCGTGCTTGCCAGGCAGGCGCTTATGCCGCTGAGCTATCTCACCGGCCCATGGCAGAGATTCTTTCCATTAAGTTTAGTTTTGGAAACATCATTGGCGCCAAGGGTTAACAGTAACATTTGTGGAGCTGTTGTTGTGTAATGGATATTATGCTTAGGTAACCATACCCAGCACAGGTATTCAGGAGGTAATTTTTAGTCATCCTCTAATTCAATTGGAAGACGGGGCAGAAGAGAAAGGCTTAAATCTTAATCACTTTGAAGCATATATCTGGCTATTTGATTGTTGGATGAAGGGAACAAGATCACAAAGCCTTGGAATAGCCATTCTGGAGATCGTTTTGTTTCATTTCCTTTTACAGACTCTTAAGTAGTCTTAAGTCCTTAGAAGTAGTCAAAAATGTCTGAATCATCATAATTGAAGTTTCAGAGATGAATGGTTTACTTGTAGTGAGGGAATAGGCAGCAGAATAGTTGGCTACAACCACTGAGAGCATTAGCAGCCCTCCAAGCTAACCTCTGGATTATTTAGGTATACTTGACTTTCTACCCAATAAAATATGTAGTTCCTGCCCTGAGATGCAGATAAAGGTATCTCCACGCTACTCACTATATGCATTTATTATGCAGTGTATGAATAAATCACCATCCAAACAGAGAAAATGCATTATTAAAAATTAACATAGAGTTTTTGTTATCTATGTCCCCATCATTTTACTTTTAATGAAATAACAGTCTGGAAAGCTACTTAATAGCCTGAGATGCCTCTGAGGGTAAGGTGTGTTTTACTAACTCTTTAAATTAATCAGACTAGCCTTCTTGTATGGGGCCCAGTTCTTTCAAGTAAGTTGCTCTAATGAACAAGCAGGATGGATTAATTTATAGAATATGAGGAGCATTCGTCTAGTGAGCTTTTTTATAGAGGTTCTGACATTCTTCCCGAGGAGTCTGACATGCTCCAAAAAGAAATTCTTGCTTTTTTCCTGCAATCTCCCTTTTCTTATTTTGTCAAATAATGTATGTGTGTGTGTATCTGTGTGTGTCTGTGTGTTGTACCTATAAGTATATACAACTACTATTTGCCAATTAAAAAAGAAATACATAAAACTAAAGCAAAATTTTATGGTGATAAATGTTATGGAAAAAAGCAAAGCAGTGTTGGGCGTGGGGATAGGAGTGCTGAATAGGAGGACAAGGTGTCATTTGATCCAAAGGTGAGGGAGTTACTCACATAGGTATGTGAAGAAGGTGAGGCCAGAGGGTCTGGAGTGGGGTGAGAAGGTCAACTTCTAGAGGCCGGGGAATATAGGACCTCCTGGTCAAGTGAAGGGGCTTTAATTTTCCTCTGAGTTGAAATAGGAGCCATTGTAGAGGCGTAGAAAAGGAATAATGTGAGTTGACTTTGGTTTTAAGATGCTTGCTTTGGTTTTTATACACTTAATGTACCAAGAACAGGTTTTATCTGCCCTGTGATTCCAGTTTTCTATATGGATTTAGTAATCATTTGTGGCAACACAGATCTCACCCATGGTGGCACTGAGTCAGTGGCTATTCATTCCTGATGAGTCGTTGGGACATCCAGATCTACCTACTGCTCACTCTGAAACGCCGTGATGCCAAGATTTCAACTCACCAGGTAAAATGGAATGGTTTATGGTGTCTAGGAAAAGAAAAATAAAGAAAAGTTAATACATCCCCCCCAATCAGTACAAGATTTGATTACCTTTTTGTCAGTTCCAACCAATTCAGCCACGAGCATAATTAGTGGTTTTATAATAACACAAAGAAAATATGGGGTCGGAGACCTTCCTTAATGATAAATCTTCCCCTCCAGTTTTCTATGACCCTCTTAAAGAATGCACCTACCCACCACCCACATAATGAAAGAAGCCAGAAACACCAGCCTTGGAGGGATTGTATTGATTTGTAAGATGAAAGAAACTATCACTTGCTGTTCTTATATTTGTCACTTTGTTTCCTGTTGAGGATATGCATAATAAATCCATTAATATACCTGTCCCTTCATTCATTCATCCATCCTTCCATCCATGCATCCACCTACCCATCCAAACTTCTATTTATTGAGTGACTATTTAGTGTTAGGTATCATACTGGAGGCAATATATTTCATGGTTAGATGTACGAGCTATATATAGCCTCAGACTACTTCAAATTGAGTTCTACTCATTACTTTAGCTGTATGACCTTGAGTTAGTTATATTATTTGAGCCTCATTTCCTGCTCTGTAGGATGAGAACAATAATCAAATGTACGAAAGAGTTATGAGGATCACAAACCTAATAGATTTCAGGCCCTTTCCTTTCAACCTGGAAGAATAGTTTGTATTCAGCCCTCTCTCCTTTCCGTTTTCCATCCATTCCCTCCTTCCTTGTTCACCCAGCATCCTATCGAGGAGCCACTGAGTGCTCAGTGTTACAAAGGGGTGGATGTTTTGTGAGAAATGGAGACTGTAGATGTGTCCCTAACATCTAACACAGTGCTTGGCACATGGACAGGGCCATGATGCATTTCATAGAATGAACGCAAGTTCTTGCCCTTGAGCAGTGTTCCTGTATCTGCAGAAGGCCAGTGCCAGATGGGAGTGTCACTTGGCAGCCTTCCAAGGACAGGGAGCAGAGCAGGAACAATTGAGCATAGGCAGAGGGAGACGATCCTGCAGCTGCCTCTGCTGGCCTGGACGTTTAAAGTGATTTCTTCCTGGAACTGGGTCTTTTATTCTGTGATTTGCATGTTGTCTTTGTGTCAGTGAGTTGTCTGACGTTTCTGGGACTCTGTCCTCGTACACAGGCCAGCCAGGTGGGATCCCGGTGGGGAGTTATGTGTATCTGTGTATTCCAGAAAGAGTTTAACCTTGGGCAGACAGAACCAGTTTTTTTTTTTTTTTTTTAACTTTAGGGTATGCTTGATATTGTCTCTGTATTCTTCCTTATACCTTGTTGGGGTTAGGGGCAACAAGAATCTGACTTCTAGGATTTATAACCTTATAAAATACATTGATGGTGCTTACACTCAAACTTGCTGTGACTCAGTGGAAAGGCATGGGGGAGCCTCTAGAAAAATCTCACATGTAATGGGATAATCACAGTGGTGACTTTGGTGTGTATTGCATATGAGGGGCTCTGGAGCCAGACTGCCTGGGTTCAAATTATAGCTCTTTCGTTGGTCATGTAATCTTGGGGAATGTATCTTTTCTGCTCTGGTTTCATTGCTATAAAATGGTTATAATTATATTCTACCTCATTGGAAATTTAGAGAACTAAATGAGATGCTATATTTAAAAATGCTTAAGTTCTAGGCTCATGATAAATATTTAATAAAGGATAGCTATTGCTTATCTTTCTCTCCCTCCTCCTTTTTCCTTCTGTTTGTACTAATATCATTATTATTTATAACACTATTATTATACAGATGATGTTTGTGAAAGTAGAAAGTTCTGTAGCATAGTGCCTGGCACAGAGAAACACTCAACAAATGTTGATTTTCTTTCACCTGGGCTCTAAAATCCATCCCTAATGTCTTTGGGACTCTTTCATCATTTTTATAAAATTTATTACATGGTATTTCCATTTGTGGTGCAAAGAAGGGTCTTGGTTCAACTAAAAAACTGGGTTTCCCAAATCTTACTATTGCTTGTTATAGTAGCGCATAGGTACCAGGTCATAACTCTTTATGACCTTGTGTTGAATGAAAATTATGATTCTATGTATTAGTTATCTTTTGCTGTTTAATGTATTACCACAAACTTAGGAGCTTAAGGTATCATATGATGTTTATTAAATCACAGATTCTGAGAATCAGGAATCCAGCTAAGCTGTGCCTTTTGCTTTAGGATTTCTCACATGTAACAATCAAGGTTTTGATACAGGGGAAAAGATATGTAACACCCAACCTGCTAGGTGTCAGATATGCTGAGTTCGTGTTCCCCAAAATCAAAGAATGAATTCTAAGGAGCAATAGTGGTTAAGAGTAGGAAATACTTATTGAGAGAGATACAGTTGGCAATGAACCCATCTCTTAGTGGAAGCTTTATAGAGCAAAATCACAAGGAAGAGAAGGGGAGAGTGAGGGAGATGGGGATGGTGAGGAGAAGGGGTGGTGGAGAGAGGGAGAGGAAGGGTGAGGGAGAAAGTAAATGGAACTAGAAAGAAAGACAGAAACAAAATGGAAGTTGCAATCTTATGTAATGTAATTGCAGAAGTGACTGGACATCCCATCACTTTACCATATTCTAATAAAAGTAAGTCACAAATTCCACTCACACTCAAAAGGAGATTGCATAGGAGTGTGAATGCCAGGAGGTGGGGACCACTAGAGGCCATCTTAGTCTGCTGTATCATGCCTGCCCGTTGGTTGTCTTTCAGATGCTTTATTTATCTTAATTTTAGCTTTTTTAACTCAGTCCAGAGAATTGAATTTGTCAGAATAGGTGTAAGTGGTATAGGTGCCCTTCAGTTATCCAGCAGAATTCTGGAAACTTTAAGTTTTTTAGACTCTTACAGTTTTGCTTTAGTTTTCTTCCCCCTGTAAATAGAAACACGTCTTTCCCTTGATGAGCCTAACAATTCACGGATGCTTTGTTTTCCTTCTGACTGATTGTCAGTGGGCAGCAGCTCCTAACAAAGGGAATAGTATTCAGTTTTGTCTTCTCCTCAGCTTCTCTGTTAAGTGGTTAATGATCTGGAAGTAAGTACTTGGAGGTACTAGGGGAGCTCCTATTTAAAGAACACTTTGGAAGGAGATGCTGCCTTCTATGGCAAAAAAGTGAGGATGGTTAGTCTATAATTTATAAGTTTGTAAATCTAGATAGTTGGACCCCCAGCTTTTGTTTGTTTGTTTCCACAAATGGATGAGTTGAGAGGAAATTACAGGATTGTACTTTGGTGAGCACCTAAGAGGTTTCCTTCACCTTCTCTTAGGATCGTAAGGAAAGGCACACTATAATGGTTCCATGTGGACAGAGATGTCAAGGAAATCTCCCTTATAATTGTTGCCATTCCCATAGTTCTAGTTAATGTTATTTACACTGAAATGGGTTTTTTTCACTCTTTTCATTTATTTAGCAAATATTTTTGAGCATTTTCTAAGTACCAGCCACTGTGCTAGGTGATGGAGTTACAAAAAGATATATTCCCAACCTCAAATATATATTTGCTCAAAATTTTCCTCTAAATCTTTGTTTCCCATTTGTGTTAGTTAGCTTTCCACTACTGTGGCAAAATGCCTGAGATAAATCAACTTGAAGGAGGAAAGGATTTTTTTGGCTTATGGTTTCAGTTCATAGTCACTTGATTCCATTGTTTCTGAGCTTATGGAAAGGCAGAACATCGTGGTGGTAGAGGCATGTGGCAGAGGAGGCTGCTCATCTCCTGGGGGCCAGGAAGTAGAAAGTAAGAGAGAGAGAGAGGAAAGGGTCAGGGAGAAATACACCCTTTAAGGGTGTGTTCCCAATGACCTCCCTTCCAACAAGGCCCTAGCTCCTAAAGTTTCCACTGACTTGAAATAGCCCATTAAGTTATCAACCCATAAATGGATTAATCCATTGATAAGATTAGAGTCCTCATGATCCAATCACCTCCCAAAGGTTACACATCTGCATACTGTTGCATTAGGTACCAATCCTTCAACTTCTGAGTGTTTGGGGGACATTTCAGATCTGAACCATAGCACTATCTCTCATTGATGAGAGTAGGTAGTTCCATTTTTTTTTATCTGAGGCTAGAGAATCCAGGTAATGTAGATGGTCAGCTTCATTTATTGCTCCTGATTTATTGCTCCCCTGATTTATTCTCTCTCTCTTTCTTTTACTTACTACATGTCACTTCTACAGAGGTAGTTTATAGTGTTTGTCTCTACGTCTACATAACAAATTACCCCAAACATAGCAGCTGGAAACAACCACATTTATTACTTCATAGTTTCTGTGAGTTAAAAATTCAGGGGTGCTGTGGTTGGGTCTTCTAACTCAGGATCTCTTACAAAGCTCTAACCAAGGTGTCAGCTAGGCTGCAGTCAGCTTGAGAGTCGACTGGGGACAGATCTGCTTCCACACTCAATCGTGTGCTTGTTGGCAGGATCCATTCTTTCAGGCTGTTAGACTGAGGGCTTCATTTCTTCCCTGGCTGCTGGCCTGATGCTTCCCTCATGTCTCGCCAGGTGGCCTCTTGACAGGGCTGCTCCTGACATGCACCTTGCTGTATCAGAAACACCATGTGAGAAGAGCGAGACAGTGTGAACAAGACTGAAGCTACAGTCTTTTGTAACCTAAAGTCAGAAGTTATATCCCATCACTTTAGTTGTACTCTACTTATGAAAACCATTTCCCTAGGTCTAGTTTACATGTAAGTGGAGAAGATGACACTTGGGCATGAATGCTAGGAGGCAGAGATCATTGGGAGTCATTTTAGCAGTTATCTATCATGGGCAGAACAATGTTCCAGTTCTAGAGGTATCTGATATGAAGACACAAGATATAATAAACAGCCCCTGAGCTGTATCCTCCTTATTTATAACTGCCAGCTTTTTTCATCTTTTTTGTGGTCTCAGAAGAGAAATTGGTGGTACAGGGGCATAAGGAGTAGGAGGCATAGAAGTAAAGATATAATTTTTTACAAAGAACTATAAAATGTTAAATCTGGAAAGAACATTAGATGGCCTTATGCAAATGACAAAAACTCACCTAGAGATTTTCTTTGTAGCTCTCCAGGATTCCTCATAGCTGCAAAGCCATGGTAGAACACGAAAACCTCTAAGGAGAGCCACAAAATTCTAGAGACATTTTCCCAAAGATGGCCTCCTTCTTCATTTATTCCCTGCCAGAGCCTCATGGGAGATCATGTGACTAATGTTTCCCGTCTCCTTCCCCCAGCACAGAAATGCCTGTCATGTTGAGAGACTCACTCCGGAGTCTTGTCATCTTCCTGCCACCTGTCTAACGAAGACTTTGTCACAAAGGCTGATTCTACTTTATGCCTAGAAAAGAAATCATGTTTTGGGTACAAATTACTTGGTATAATGAATATATCTGCCACATATAGGTCAGTAAATTCCATCACTTATCTACAGGGATGACTGCCTTCTGGGTGCTGATAAGTGTGGGGCTGGAGGTTGAGGTTGCTGGACAAAAATCCTACGGGTCTGCTTAGTGAACAAAGTCCCATAGTCGATGCGTATTCTTTTCTCTATTTGAATAGTAGTAGCTGAAAATGCATGAGGGTTTGATCAAAGAATTTTATGTGTTATTTTTACTTTTCTTTTTTCTTTTTTCTTCAGTAGCAGCCTGTCTATCAAAAATGTCAGCTTTTACTTTCTGGCATGCAACCTAAATGGACTCAATTATGTTTCAGCTACTTTGATATGACATTAGCCACTTAGAGCAGTTCCAAGAAATGGCACCCAAGGGTTAATTTCCCTTACCCTTCCATTTGTTTTGAGATACTGTTGGAAACCTCAGGGTTTTCAAACAGAGAGGAGGAGGTAGAGGGTAAATGGATGCAGGATAGTTGGGGAAAGGAACAGCAGTTGGCTTTTCCTGAGAACTCTTTCTCACGGCCTCATGCCATGAGTGTATCCAGTGTGACCGTTGGCCGTTCACAAGCTCTTTATGTGTTTGTGAGGGAGCTCTGTTTCTTTTTTTTTTCTTTATGTGGGTACTAGGAACTGAACTCAGGACCTCGCGCTTGCCAGGCAGGCGCTTAAGTCGCTGAGCTATCTCACCGGCCTGAGCTCTGTTTCTGAACCAGACATTATCTAAGAATAAGTGATGCATTAGAAGAGCTACAGTTGCTTGAGAAGTGAGCAGTGTCATTTCACTTTATATTTCATGTCACTGGCACAAGTGTGAGGGTAGGTAAATGTCAATTGAGAAGTCAATAGATTTTTACTTGCTTTCATGACAGTATTTGCAATCTTTTTATTTAGTTAATGTAAGCCTTGGAATATTAAAGTAGTGCCTCTAGGCCAAATATTGAGTAGAGTATCTGTTATCCCTAGGTTGTTTTTTTAAAAAAATTGTTCTTATAAATTATAAAATAAAGTGAGGTTTGGTTGATATTGGGATGGTGGGATTTGTAGACAGCATAGGAGGCTGATTACACTAAAGGGCCAGGAGCATAGCAGACAGCAGGGGAATGAAGCAGAACCCAGAAGATTCTTATAGGCAATAGATAGAGGGTCAGGGGAAATTGCCTAGTGGCTTCAGGGAAGTCTGTCTGGGATCTAAGAGTTGGGATGAAGTTTTGATCTTTGAGGAGGGCCAGTGGGGAGCAGGCCTGGAGCACCTGTTGAGGGCAGCCGTGAGGTCAAGGCTATGGGAGAATAAGATCCAAGGCACACTGTGGGTGTTTGCTTGGGCCCACGATCAGAGTGGGATCAGGATTAAAACTCGTGGTTCTTGAGCTTGTTTTGTTCTTCCTGACCAGAAGCAGGGCTGGCCCTAGGATTTAGTACAGGACTAAGCCTGAAAGTGAGTACTATTGTCATCTAGACTTGCTACGTGTCCTGATTTCCCTAGGATAGTCCCACTTTGCATATGTCAACAACCCAAATGTCCATCAGCTGAGTAACAGATAAAAAAGATGTGGTCTTTTTATACAACAGAGTACTACTCAAACATAAAGGAGGATAAACTTCAGACATTTATAGGTAAATGGATGCAACTTGAGCCCAGACTCATAAGTGAAATAAATCAGACTCACATGTGTAAACATCATATTGTCTTCTTGATGTGATAAACTGAAAGAGTAAACAAGGGCTAAAATATACAATAGATATCGTGAAAGGGGAAGAAATTGTTCAAAGTGAAAAAGGAACTAGGGTGGTGGAAGGGGGAAAGGAAGGAAGGGAAAGGAAAAAAATACAAGTTAGTTATACTACTAGTTTCTCTTAGTTCACTGAAAAGAAAGGTTTGTGCTAACATCTTCTGGAGAATTTTTATGCCCATATCTTATACTCTGAGTAACCACTTTGAAGATAAAAATATGCAATGTAGGGCCGGTGAGATGGCTCAGTGGCATAAGCGCCTGCCTGGCAAGCACGAGAGCCCGAGTTTGACTTCCGGAACCCACATACGAAAAAAGGGCCAGTGATATCGCTCAGTGGCACGGGCACCTGCTGGTGCGTGAGGTCCTGAGGTTGACCCCCGGTACCCACAAAAAAAAAAAAAAAAAAAAAAAAAAACAGTGTATTAACTCTTGTTATTCTCCTATTGTTTTGTTATGGAATCTTGTTTTATTTTTTTCCATAAAATTAAAACAAACAAAATAATGATTAATAGTGTTATGCCTGCCTTTCATTTGAAAGTGAATAGTGTAAATGATATGTTACACAGTTACCCTAATAATTTCCTAAAATATGTTTCCTAGAAAATCTATTTTGCAGAATGTAACCGGGAAGCTGCCAAAGTAGAGTTCTGGGTTCCCATGAATATGGAAAATGCAGAATGAAATGGAGTTTAGAGGAAGATTCTTTTTTTTTTTTTTTTGTGGGTACTGGGGGGTCGACCTCAGGACCTCTTGCGCCAGCAGGCGCCCGTGCCGCTGAGCGATATCACCAGCCCCTTTTTCGTATGTGGGTTCCGGGAGTCGAACTCGGGCCCTCGCGCTTGCCGGGCAGGCGCTTAAGCCGCTGAGCCGTCTCACCAGCCCTAGAGGAAGATTCTTAACTGCAGTTCTTCTCCCTGCCTTTGTGTGAATGTATCCTGTGAATCTCCAAGACAGGGATAGAGGTCTTAGTTTCCCATCCTTAGTTGAGCTGTTAGTATACTTTGGTAGCCTTGAGACTACTGTTCTGTGGGACTTTAAGAAACACTGGGTGGTGAAATATGAGGTCAGAAAAGAGGTTGATCATCACTTGTCCAGTATCACCATAAGGTTGCCAGCCAAGTCAGCGGCCATCAGTTAAACAGTAGCTTCAAAGAACGCAGACTCAGCCGAAGTCTTCTGATTTGCTGGTGATTGACATCGCAGAGTTGTATGTGCCTCACTGGAGAAACAGTCTGAAAGATGGTAGTTCCCAAGCTCTGTGGAAAAACCACTTAAAGTTGGGATCTTGATGGGAAACTAATTTTTATTGCTTAGTCTTTCATTGCATAGTTCCTTTGAAGGAGATGTTACTGGGGAATAGTGGCATATGTACATGTCTCCGTGTGTGGGGAGGGGGCCTTAGGGAATAAAAATTCTGATAAAGGTGGCCCTCAGAGGATTTGTTGAGATTCGCTTTCTGGAGGTTCTGATGAGAAACTCTGAGTGACAAAACATCATAATTATCATTTCGATAGTTGTATGAGTTCTCTTATATGGCGAATAGTAATTCCTTATTTGCTAAGCTCTTACTATGCACCACACCCGATGCTAAGTGTTTTGTATCCATATGAACTTGTGTGTTTAACACATACTGTGCTAAGTAATCCTAATAAATCTGAAGTTTAATATTATCTCTTCCCTGCTTTACTGATGTTCAAAGATAGACATGCCTACCAACTGATCTACTAGACTATTTTTTAAGGCCCTAAGAGAGGACCCTGGCTCTTAGGCCCTTCCCTCAACAGCGTCCTAGGACAAGGACACAATAGGTCAATCTCCTGTGTAAATCTCTGCTCTGAGGCTGACAGAACTCATTTGGAGACTTAGCAAGCAGAAGAGCATTGCAATACAAATAAGATCATCGGCCAATGCATTTTATCTGTCTGCCTGGTAGAATGGAATGGGTCAGTGTCAAACAACCCTATCTAGGAAGAATGATGAAGCATTGATCTCCTGGGTTAGTAATGGCAAATATTTTAGAGCTTTCAACGATACAAACAGCCTACTGTGACACTCGTGCCATAGGTTCACCACCATTGTCCTAGGTCTTATCATGTGTGCAGATGGAAGTCATCAGCTCACTTGGAAAAGTTTTTCTTAAAACAAGGTGAAGAAGAGAATAGAACAAGAAAACAAAGAAGTCTTTTCTTTGCTTCTGTCGCGGTTACACATTCATACAAATGGCATAAGCAGCTTCTTATTTTTGGCTGGGACAAAAAGTTCTGTACATCTTAACTTTATTTAAAGGACCACACTCCTTGGGAAACATAAAGCTTTCAAAGGCTCATGCCTGTAGAAGCTTGGCACCCGAGGAAACTGAGGACAGCCTGCTAGGATGGGTCTATGGTGACCTAAAGAATTTACACCTCTTCTAAAGGGGATGCCAACACTAATGTATAGTATATTTCAAAATAACCAAGAGATAAAACTTCAGTTGTCTAACCATAAAAAATGATAGGTGAGCAAGTTGATGGATATCCCCATTAGCTTTGTTCAATCATTCTGTATTGTATTCATGTGTTACATTATCACATTGCATCCCATAAGTATTTCTACAGTTATTTTTAATCAAAATCAATTATAAATCAATCAGTCAATGGGACTGCCCTTTTTAGAGTTCCATGAATGGATTGCTCTTGGAAAGTACAGCTGTTTCTTTCTTTTTCCAGAAATTTTATTTTTTAAAAGAAAAGTTGATAGTACATAATTTTATAGAAGTTTTCCTGATTTTTAAAAACACTCTACTGATACATAAAGAACTGCATATATGTAATTTATGCAATTTAATGAGTTTGGACAAATGCAAATGCCAGTGAGACCATCACCTCAGTCAAAGCAGTGGCTGTACCCAAACCTCCCCAAGTTTTCTGTGTCCTTTTCCAGGGGGATTAACGTGAGATCTACCCTGAAGACATTTTGAAGTGCACGGCACTGCATTGTTAATGATTGGCACAATATTATATAATCTCTAGAATTTATTCAACTTGCTTAACTGAAACTTTATGGCCAATGAACAATTTCTGTTTCCCACTCTCACTCTTGCAACCACTACTGTACTCTCTGTCCCCATGAGTTTGACTATTACAGATGCCATATGAATCTATATGAGTAGATTCTTGTAGTATTTGTCATTCTGTGGTTGGATTATTTCACTTAGCATAATGTCATCCAGGTTCATCTTTGTTGCCCTTGATCTTAGCCAAAAGGCCGAGAAGCAATTCATCCTTGTTGCAAATGACAGGATTTCCTTTTTTTAAAGCCGAATAACATCCCCTTGTATGTATGCCATACATTTTTAATGAATTCATCTGCTGATAGACACTTGGGTTGGTATCTTGGCTATTATGAATAATACTACAATGAACAGGGGAATGCAGATGTCTTTTCAAGATCCTGATTTCAATTATTTCGGAAATATGCCCAGAAGTGGGATAGCTGTATCATATGATAGCTCTATTTTAATTTTTGAGGCACTTCCACATTGTTTTTCAAGGCTGCTTATATTTGTACCAACAGCGTACCTGGGTTCCAATTTCTTTACATCCTTGCTATGTGCACACATATGTACATGTATATATATGTTTATATTATGTACACATATATACATGTAATTTTTGAATGACCACCATTCTGACAGGTGTGATATAGTATCTCCTTGTATCTTTGATTTATGTTTCCCTGATAATGACTGAGCATCTTTTAATATACTTGTTGCTTATTTGTATATCTGCTTTGGAAAAATATCTGTTCAAGTCTCTTGTCCTTTCTTAATCAGGTTTTTTGTTATCATTATTATTATTATTATTATTTTTTTTTTGTGAGCTCAGGAGGCGCCCGTGCCGCTGAGCGATATCACCGGCCCCTTTTTCGTATGTGGGTTCTGGGAGTCGAGCTCGGGCCCTCGCGCTTGCCGGGCAGGCGCTTAAGCCGCTGAGCCATCTCACCGGCCCCTTTTGTTATCATTATTGAGTTGTACCAGTTACATATTTTGGATATTAGCCTTAATGGTGCATGTAATTTAAATGTTTAATTCTTCCTATAGGCCACATAAAGCATACAGATTTTATATAAAAAAATCGGCCTCTATTTTACAGTTGCATGTAGGAGATCCTGTCACTCAAATAAGTGAACACTCATCTGCCAGGTGTCTATGGTGTTTTCAGCATCTCACAAGCTACTTCATAAACTTCTCAGAGTAAATCCATGGGTATGAATCATCATGCCCATCTTACAGATAAATATCATACTCAGAGACGCTAAACGACTTTTCCAAGTTCACACAAGTGTTTAGCACAGGCCTGAACTCTGATTGCTCTGCTGACAAAGAGCTAGATCATTCTTGCTTTCCTCTGGGGAGGAAAAGTCCGACTCAGGAATATTACATCACCATTGCTGGTCACTGTTTGGGGCCAGGGCCACTCCACTTTTCTCCAAAGGTTAGACCCACTGATACATGAAACAAATGCTAGAACATCTCTCTTTTGATTAGCGTGAATTGTGAGTTCATAACTGATCACCAGCCTCTATGGGGTTGTCAAGCCTAGATTGATTTCACTTTGTACAATTACCCTTCCATGTCCTTGAAGTCTGTATGGACAGCATAAATTATCTAGATCCTGTTTCCTGTGTGAAATTCAGCCTCTTGCACTGAAATGAAAATGTGGCTGCTAACCTCTAATTGGGGTGTGCATGTGGCGGTAGAGTTGGTGAAGTCTGTCCACTTCATGCCTGTTATCCTTAAAGTTGAGGTAAATTAGCATTCATTTTATGTTGGTAATTTTGTGAGACTTCTTGTGACACCTTGAGTTTGGGAAGGACTTACATGAGATCAGGAAAAAACGGAGTTGTTACAAAACCAGAGCAAAGAGAGCAGTGATCTCTGCCTGCTGTTTGCTTCTGAGTAGATTAGGACTTTTTAGAGGGTTGGACTTGTGTCTGCATAGTTCTCGTTGCACAGAGCTGAAGGCTTTCACAGCATTATCTATAATTGGGTGTTTAATAAATGCTTTTTGATGAGGATAATGGTATGGAAATAAAGCTCTCGAGATCCAAAGTCTGCCTGGATTTCTTGCCTCATTAGGGAAGAAGAAGTGATCAGGGATGCATGGATAAATATGAATGTCAGTCTCCATCAGAAAACCACACACTCCCAACCTTGGATTGATAGAGAGAGAAAAACCAGAAAGGTGTGGTTAAGACAGAAATTCTTTAATTGATACTGAAGTCAGTATTTACCGATCTTCTCTAACAAGGTAGACTTCGTTTGGAATCCAGTGATGTATCTCATATTCTTCAGGATGCTTGACAAATTGTATCAAGGTTTACTCAAAGTCACACCATTATGGTCTATAATCACAGGCTCACCGATGCCCAACGAGGGTGAAGGCAGAGGTTAATGGTTTTTTTTTTTTTATTTGCATTATTGCTTGATCTCTTGCTTTCCCTGTCGGATGAATTTGTATAAGCTCTTATCATCTAGCTCTCTGAAGTGTTTTCAAGTTGTCTCTTTTAGGACTTTTAAAATACTTACCATTTTATACTGCCTCTTCTTTTATACTTGCCTATATCTGTTTTGTATGCTAAAAAATAAATAAAGAGAATCCAAGATATGAGCTATTGATATCTCCATGACACTAAAGTAAATACTATCTTTTGTTTAGCTTTCTAAATGTCAAAGTGTTTTTATATAAAATGCCTAAAAGTGCAGTCAGTTCTAACCAATGCCATCTATATGTGGCATATGTATATATATATGTATGTGTATATATGTATGTATATGCATATGTACATTTCTGAGACGTTTTCTTCTTTGCCATTGTGGTGAATCCTTTATGAAAATTGGTTTTAAGCTTGCACAACAGTGAATGTACTTAATGACATTGAAGTGTAGTTGAAAATGGTACATTTTATGTTACTGCTTTTCTACCACGATAAAAAAATTGATTTTATGCATCTAACCAACTACTGAAATTGTCAGACTGATCCCTAGAACATGGGGAGTATTTACATTGAGTAATGTAAATGCAAGGGTAGAGAATATTACTGTATAACACTAAAGTATAAGAAATAGCATATTGTAGTTTATTTTCATTAAATTGAATTGAATTTGGTTCTGTGCCCTCATTTACTGGAAGAGTATGTGAGAGAATCAGTTGCTTTATCTTTGAGAGAACACATTTTATGAGATTCTTTAAAAATTTGGTGCCGGTGAGATGGCTCAGCAGCATACGCGCCTGCCTAGCAAGCGCGAGGGGCCGAGTTCGACTCCCGGAACCCACATACGAAAAAAGGGCCGGTGATATCGCTCAGCGGCACGGGCGCCTGCTGGCTCATGAGGTCCTGAGGTCGACCCCCGGTACCCACCAAAAAATAAATAAATAAATAAATAAATTTGGGTAAAACTTACATGTGATCAGGAAAAAAGGGAGAAGAGTTATGTTTTTCTCATGAGGTCCCTTTGTAATTGTTTTCTCTGTTTGCCAAGTTATCCAGCTCTCCAGTTTGGTTCTTCACTGTTTGTCAAGTTCATGTGCTTGGTGGTCAGAGAGAGGATCCTTGTAACTATCCCCTCCACTGACCACAGATTTAGTCAGAGGGGCATTTCTGCTCTTCTCAGGTAGCAGGGTTGGTTTCCAGTCCCCATAGGAACGTACTGCAGTCCCTTGCACCTTGGCATTGCTTCAAAGGAGACATGGTTCTCTTATTCAGAGAAGCTTGCCAATCCCTATCTGTTATTTAACTTTAGAAAAACTCATTCTCTCTGGGTGGGCTCTTGTACCTCCTTGAACTCACACTCAACTAGCTCAGCCTCTCAGACAAACCTTTGTATGATGGAGATTGTGAGTACCTGGTAACTTTGACTGTTCTGGCCCAAGAAACATGAGCTGTTAGTGATTTGATTTCAAAAGTAAAGGATCTGAACTAAAAACAGAATGGTCTTGGGCCTTTTTCATATGGGCCAATAAAAATGCTGTTCTGACATCTGTCTATCCTAGACAGCCAGAACAAGACACATATATTCATGTATATATATGTATATACATATACATACTATACATATATATATGTATATATATGTATATACATACTATACATATATATACATATATGTATAGTAATATACATATATATACATATACACACGTGTATACATATATGAATATATGTGTCTTGTGTGCATATATATATGGTGATAAAAATAGTTAATGTTTAAATTTCTTTTAATTACTGCAGCAAAAGACACATTGCTACTAATCTTTCTCAAATACTCTCCCTGGCTTTGAACACACTCATTCCATTATCCTTGCTACTTTTTGAAGGGGTTTTGAAAGTCCTCTTTCAGTATCTTTAGTTGTGCTCTCCTGGCTGGCTCGATGTCCTGAATTGATTCATGGGGTCATTTTAACTTTGGGAAGAACCAGAAGTCTCAAGGTGTCAAGCCTAGTGAGTAAAGTGTGTGAGGACAGGCCATTGTGTTTTCACGAGCCTGTCTTTCCGTTGGGTGGCACTCAGCAGCAGCATTTATCATAGGTTTGAACATATCTTGTAAAGACATGGAAGAAGCTTCCAGAATCCTTCAGAGAGTGGCAAGAACTATGGGATAAGTGTACTTGAAATGAGGAAGAGTATTTTGAAGTGGATTAATGGCAATGTGTCTTTAACTGTAATAAATTTTTAAAAATTTAAGCATTATTTTTATCACATTGATTAGAATTATAGATTACAATTAGATTAGAATTAGTAGTATACTTCTTGCGAGTGTGGCATTGGAGACAGAGCTGGGGTTTGAATCTTGACTTTGTAACTCCCTGGTTGTGTGACCTTGGGCAAGTTAAGTTCCCTGTGCCTCAATTTCCCCATACATAAAATACAAATAACATTTTTATCATGAATTTACTATGAGAAATATATGTTATTATTTGTAAAGTACCTAACCCAGTGAGTCTGGTATACAGCAAGTGTTCAAAATGAGGATGCTATAAGGAAGCTATAGTTATTATTATTATTTCTCATCAGTAAGAGTGGACATTCAGAATTTTGATCCTCTCGAATTCTATATCTAGTTCCTAGTAAGGAGTCCAGGGAAGCAGAATAATCCCTTCCACTAAATTTGGTATTTGTTCTAAGTTATTTCCGGAGAATGTTTTGTAAGGAGTCCTTCTTAGGATGTTGAACATGTCCACATATCTCAGATGAGCATTATCAGTTTCATTGTTTTATGAAATTCTGATCCTCTTGCTTTCAGAATTCTAGGGACCAAAAGAAAATGATGCAAATGTGCAGATTAATCGAAACGTTTTGAAATGCAAACAGGATTTGAAGAAAGCCTGCAGATTAAGCTGAGCCTTGTTCCTGATTAACTCTGGGTAATTTGCTTTGTTTATTTGATCTCTGGCCTTTAAGTGAATGTTGATCTCTCACTTCTTTTCCTGAAGAGCTATAAGTCTTGCTGAACTACATTTCATAGAATTTCTTTGAGATTTTTAGCTAAGAGAGGATGCAAAAGTTCAAGTGTTATAGGCCCTAGTGTTCCATTTTCCACATTGAATTTTCATCTTGATTATAACTTCCAACTTGACTTGGCAGCTAGTAAGTACCAAATCTTTGCCTCTCTCCATGGTTACATATGGTTGATTGCCTTGGAGCACATTTTATTTCTTGCATGGCTTAAGGTTTTATAAATTATAAAGCCATAAAAATGGGGTTTTTTTGCTTGAATAGATCAGTAAAGCACATCCCCGACTTGTCACTTCCTCCACACCCCAGTATCTTCTCATCCCCAGTATCTCCTACTCTGATGTCACTTGAGAAAATGTTCAATGCCTTGTTGCTGAGAGTTTGAGAAAAATATCTAACCATAGAGCTAATGCTTACTCATGCAATTCCCAGGATTTGGTGTAAAGATATATTGGGCATGTTTTAAGCTATATGCTAATGTCCTTTGTATCATGATTCAGTGATAGTTCTCCATTAAAAAAATCAATCACAGATATCCACTTATATTATCTAGATTAATTCCAGATGCTTAACACACAAGCCTTAAAATCTGAGTGGCTTACCAATATATCCAGCTGTGCATGGGGAGTGAGGCTCTTCTCCACACAGTCATGAAGTAACCAGGCTGTTGGAGTTTTGCCATCTTCCATAAGTGGCTTCCAAGGTGGCCCTCAGCATAAGCATCCAGTTACAGATGGAGAAAGAGAAAAAGAGAATTGGTAGATCTTTTTAAAATTTTTATAAAATGTCGCAATAAATAGGTAAGATTTAACTTCAGATAGAAATATGGTTCACCATGGTGAAATAGGAGCTAAAAATGTGAAATTGACAGCTTTCCTTTTACCCACTTATTCTTTATTACTTAGAACCACAGAGTGTTAGAACTAAAAAGAGTCTGGAAATCAACTTGCTCATTTTCCTCTTCTGAGGAGGTCGAATCCCAGAACCCTTGACTTCCAGCCCCTGAGTGAGTGGCTGTGCTTCTTTTGACTGATGAAACCCACTTCTGTGAGAGCAGCCCTGACATCAGCCTCTCTGCTGGGCTTTAATCTTAGCTCCACCCCTTAGAGCTACCAACTTATATTATCTACAAAAGGATAATTTTAGCAACTTCACCCAGCAGCCGACGCATGGTGCATATGAAATAAATGTCTATCATTATTGATATTTTTAAATTTTAAATGACTGAAATAATTCATCTCCTTGAATACAGGCCCTAGGATGCCCTCCTATACTAGTTCTGGGTTTTGGTAGCATGTCTTGCTTTGGCTAGTGAGAAAATAATGAATATAATACAGATTTGAAAAATGCCTGGAGGCTTCCCATTTCTGGCTTGTCTTGTATACCCTTGCAACTTCTATTGTATAAATAGCCCAGGATCATAGGATGGATGATGATGGACATTTTGCCCCCATCAGCTCTGCGGACTTTGAGCCATTTACCAGACATGTGTTGGTAGAGCTATCCTAACCCAACCCAGGCCACAACTACCTCGGCTACACACAAAACAGTGAGAATAATAAATTTTTGTTATTGTAAGCCATTAAATTTGGGGTGGTTTATTATCTAGCTTAAGATAACTGATACAGAGAGATCACACTTGAGAGGTCTGTATGGACCATATGTGGGAGGGTCCCCATCAGTTCACTAAATCTGTTACCTGGCATTACCTAACTGCAGGAAGACTGGAAAATGTAAGAAATCCAGAAAGAAAAGGAATCAGGCCCCAGAACGGTTGGCCAATCTCTGCCATGCTGATTTGCCTTTACTTTGTAAAAGAACCCTTAGGTGGTAATAAGAGTGTATCAACTTTCCAGGCAAGTTCCTTGGACCAGGCCACTAGACAGTCACTTTTAGTTTATTTGTTTGGCACTGGAGATAGAAAAAAGGAAATGAGACAGATGTGCTGCCTTCTTGGGCGTTTGTCTGGTAAATCAACTCCTGCCAAGGTTCATCTGCAACTCTGACAGATAAAAAAGAAACCTGCCGGCAAAAATTCACAAGGTAGAAAGGGTTATAAGCTGTGAGCCCTTAGAAGAGCTTTTTGTTTATTCTTACTAGGAAGGAGCTCTGGGGTGTCTATCTTTGAGAGTGTATGGATATGTATCAGTCAGTGTTTTACTAGAGAAACAGACATAACACAAGATATACAAATGTATAATAAATTACAAGATTGGCTTATGATGGTCAGCCACAGAGTTGGATGAGGAAGCATGCAGAGGGTGTCTGCACGCTGGAGGCTAAAGGTTTCAGTCCAAGGTCTGGAGCTCACTGCAGTGTTCCGTGCAAGTCCATATCAAGAGGCCAGTGGGTCTGTGATGGAAGGCTGAAAAGTCTATGCCAGAAGTCTGAAGGATCCAAGGGGGAAGCCAAAGAGTCTGCGCTGGAAGGCAGGAGATGACGTCCAAGCTAAAGAGAAGACCGGAGCTACTCCGGAGAACAGAAGCAGATCTGTGCTTCCTCATTTCCCCTTTATACCATCCGGCTCCATTGTGTCCTCTACACCCTAGGGTGCAGATGAGCCGCCCGAGGATGGGTCCTCCACACTCCAGGGTGTAGAATTGCTGAGCCAGTTTAGTTCTGAACTTCTCAAATAGACGCGATCAATCAACTATGACAGTATACATTCTTGATCTCTGCCCCTCGGGGTCTGAAGTGCTCCTCCCTTCACCCTCAGAGAACTAAGGGCAAACTAGCCCAGTGCTGTGCTCCAGTATGTCTCATCCAAGGCCATTTGTCAGTAAAGCCCTTTTCCTTTTCATCCCCTTCCTTCATTTGGATTCTGGTCCGAGAGAAATTTGAGGCTTTAAATCTGATGAGGAAGGCAGCCTGACTATGCAGAAAGCACCCTGCTTTGGAGCCAGACTGTCCAGCTTCCAATTCTGCCCCTGCCTCTGCCTCTGCCTCATTAGCTCTGTGTGATCTTTTACAACTTCTCTAAGCCTTCACTGTAAGGACTAAAATGATATTTATAAGGTATCTGGCACATAGTAGGTACTTATTAAATTTTAGCCATCATCATCATCATCATAATTATCATTATCATCCTTGTCATTATCTGATTTCCTTTTCCTTTTTCCTTTTGCTCCTTCCCACTAGTCTAATATGAAAAATATCACAACTTGGGGAAGAGAGCCTGGAAAAGAGAGGGCAGATAAGGAATCATGAAATAGTGAAAAATTGAACTTATTCCACAATTAATATCTTATCCCATATTTGCCTAGTTAATTGTAGTTCTCAAAGGACTGTTACCTGGATAATCTCATTTAGCGTGACAATTCTCTGAGATGCAGGAAACATGCAATCTGGGAAGGCTAAAAAATAAACACAGGGGACCAAGAGTTGGAGGGAGGGGGGGGAAGGAGGTGGGAAAGAAAAGGATGAAGAAATAATTAAGATGTTTTATGAAAAAAAAAGGATGTGTTACATATGTGTACCAACGCCTCATGATGAATGTAATCTTTATGTACTGCAAACATGTACTAAAATAAAAACAAAAAAAGAACAAAAAAAAAAAAAGAAAAACAAACACATGAAGAGTTAAGTAACAACTGAATTACTGAGACTGTGATAACTTTTCAAACTTTCTGTTCAAAACACAAAAATATTTCCAAATATTTTGGAATCAAACTTGTTGGCTTGAAGTGTTCTGTGGTGGTTTTCACTGTTAGTTTCTGGGCTCATGGATCAAACCCCATCCTATCTATCTTATTGCAGGATCATCTACCTAAAAATTGTTTTAAGTTTACTCTTATTCCCTGACATGCAGAAGCATCTCTGTCCTAACTGCTACTGTGTCAATAGTTCCATCAAACTTCTCCTGTCTTTCCATAACTAGTCTACCTCTGTAAACTTGGCTTCTGCAACATTACTTACTGGTCTTTCTTGAGGCATGTTCCCTCTAGATCAGCTCTTCCTCAATCAATGGCCAAGTTCTTTCTCAGGCCTAGTAACATCCCATCATGTGCATTTTTTCTAAGCTTAATGTTTCTTAACACTATACTTGATTTTCTAAAGCTATTATTTATAGTCTTTTATGATTTGCAAGGCTAGGGGAACCAGAGGGTGGCTTTAACAAACAAGTATCTAGGGTCTCTAGGAGTGGCAGATTTTTAGACGACAGAAATGGAAGAGATGTCACACAGTACTAAGTAGTATAACATTAATATGTGAAAGCTGAATTATTACTATAGGAAACTAGAGAAAGGCTTTGGATGGGGAGATGAGGGAAGACTTCATGAAAGACGTAAAGCTTGAGCTGGGTGAAAATGGGAAATGCCATAAGCAAAAAGGTAGTGTTATAAATACACAAGGAGTTTTGGGTGTAATCACCAAGATTAGCAATTAAGAACATGAAGATGGACTCTTTGCTCTAGGAAATATTTTGAAATTGGAGTTAATTTTTCCTAGACTGGTTTCTAGGTGCCAGTTCATTCATTCAACAATGGAGGACCTATTATATTCTAGGCATTGTTGGTCCCAGGGATACAACAATGAATAGGACAGGAAAACTTCTATCAGCATGTTTATTATGTCCTAAGTGTGGAGATAAGCAATTAAAATAAATACATACATGTGGTATTATTAGATAGGCATAGTGCTACAAAAAATTAGAGCAAGGGAATGTGACAGAGAGTGACTGGAATGATTAAACATCATTTTAGAGAGAGAAGTCAAGGAAGGCCACTTGGAGTAGATACTACTGAAATTCGAATGAGGAGTGGGAGCCATTCACACAAAAGATCTCAGTGATATGTAGGGGTGTTATCTAGTATGAAGGCTTTATAATGGAAATGAGTTTGGTACGGTAAGAAACACCATATATACAGGCCTGAGGTTGGTGCATCAAAAAAAAAAAAATGGGACAAGAAATTAGATTACTCTGTAGATCACTTGGAAAATATGGCTAGATCTGGTCCTACTATTGACCAATTGAACAAGAATGTCTGAGATGAGCTCCAACCCACAGTACATGTATTAACATCTGTCTAGGTGATTCTAATGTCCCCAAGGTTGAGAACCACTGTATTAGAGAACAGAGCCAAAAGAAGGGCTTTGTGAACAGGCAGGGTGCCGTGGGATGCAAAGGAGAAGGAGCAATGTAAAGAGTGTTACTTGCAAGAGGAACACAGTAGGGCTATAGTGATGCTCTTCTTGGACTTGGGGTGGGCAGGCCTGTTCCAAATGCTGGATCCCTATGTCCTATGTTTTTCACTTAGTCTGTATTGCAAATTTCCTGAAATTTCCTGGCCAACCACAGTAGGAGGCAAAGAATTAAGGTTTGACCTTTTGATTTTCTGCAGATCACAGAGATTCAACACTTAGGAGTAGGGAAAAAGCTACTGAAAGTTTACAAAACGTCCCAGATACATTTTGTGCATGCGGAGGGGCCTGGTGAAAGCAGTTTAAGTAACAACATCCTAAAACATAGTTCTACATACAACACTTTATTTTATAAAATAAAAACTAGATGTTCCCTGATATGGTCTGTAAAAAAGTGAGAGAGTTTACTAATAGGAGGTCAGAATTAGAGCACAGATCCTATAGAGGGAAAAGATGGGCCTCAGGCAGAGGTGGGATGTAAGATGGAAAGCTGCCCCCAGGTCTGAAGGGATGAGTTCCACAGAAGATTACATTCAACAGAGGAGGCTTTGGAACATAAAGATATTTTGAATGAGGGAAAAAGATGAAAGGTGGTTGTGTGCAATTAGAAGTGACAGAATAGGAAGAGATACATGATGTTAATGGAAAAATAGAATCTTAAATATGAAGGCCAAGAGAGGCGACAGAGACAAGAACTGGGCCTCTAGAGTCCAAATTGGATGAATTCCTTAAGCTCTTGAATCCTCAGTTTTCTCATTTATTAAGTGGAAATCTTAGTGCTAAGGGGGTATTAATGAAAAATTGCCTGCAAAAGGCTAGGCACAGAACCTGGCACTTAGGATAGGCCCCACAATATGGTAGTCCTCTCTGCAGTGTTCACTACATTGTCAAAACTATCATTGTAATTCACATTGACTCAATCACAAAACTTGTGTCATGTTCAGTCAAGCAGCCATTTGGTTCTAGAAAAAAGTGAGAAGGTCACCATGGAGATAAGGGTAAGTATATGAGGAACTCAAAACTATATTTCCGGGCCGGTGAGATGGCTCAGTGGCATAAGCGCCTGCCTTGCAAGCGCGAGGGCCCGAGTTCGACTCCCGGATCCCACATACGAAAAAGGGGCCGGTGATATCGCTCAGCAACACGGGCGCCTGCTGGCGCGCGAGGTCCTGAGGTCAACCCCCCGGTACTCACAAAAAAAAAACAAAAAAACTATATTTCCCCCAGATATTCAAAAAGAATGAAAATTTGACTAAATTCACAATCAGGAAAAATTGAGAATTTGCCATGTGCTAATCACTAGCTTCCCTTTAATAGATTTATTCCTTTGAAATCTATGGACCAAAGGAGAGGGAATGGGCTGGATGAGCTGCAGAAGAGAGGTTTTCTGTGAAGGATATAGATGACATACATGTGTTGATGAGGTGATCTTTAAGAACAGTTCTAAGTCACCCAGCTTGCTAATCTAGGAATACATATAAAAGTAGCATCACAAATCTGGGAGCCCAGGAACTGGAGATGGTTTTAAAGATAATAATGGCATTGGGAACTAGAAATGGACTATGGGGGGCTTTCAACCTTTTGTCTGGGTGTTAGTGGGAGACATCGAGGTCAATATCCACAGACACAGGATAGAATTCTGGCTCTGTGTCCCCAGAGAGAAAATGGATCTGAGCTGATTTGGAGCATTTGCAAAGAATATATGTAACAAGTAACAATAAAAATCAAATACATAGTTGAGTTCTCTTATGGATAAAGTAGAAATTTGGAGAGAATTGGGTTGAAACTTATGAAATAATTACAGTAAATCAATTATGAAGAGAGGAGTTGGCAGAAGAGGAAAAGTATCTGGTTATTAATATTTTATAATAAACTCTACTAGAAATTAGGAAACTTGCATGCTAGGCAGGGCTAATTATAGCAAATGATTTGAATTATCTAGGACTCAGTTTCTTCAGTCTTGATAAGGGCATTCGATTATGTGACAGCTAATCCTTTTTTGTTTAAGATACTATCATTCTGTAGTGCGCAGAGAAGCTGATGGCTTGGCTCAGAAGTGCAAAAGCTTGAGGCAGCAATTGAGAAAGCATTTTTCCTTTCCAGGTTTCCAGGTCATGTCCTACTTTTTTTGTGATTGGTGGTGTTTGTTTTTAAACTTATTTTACTGTACTAAAAACATTTAACATAAGATCTACTTTCTTACAATTTAAAATGTATTTTATTTGGACATAGTTCAGGTTTTGTTTCTCATTGGGTAAATGAAAATAGACATGGTAGAAATGAACAAATCAATGTGCATTTTTGGATGTGGCCAGTGGCTTTGTGAATAGGAAGTTAAAATGCTGACTGGGGTATTTAATATATTGATGTAAGTAATGCTAGGTTAGTGACTGGTCTCCTATGAGGACGTCACATGAACAGATTCTGTCCTAACTCTGTTTTGCCTAGTGACATGAGTGTCTAGAATTTGGGAAGAGAGGGCTGTCTATTTAGCTACCTCTACTATTGATAGACCACAGACACAAATGAGGATTTTTAAGTGTTCCCTGCCATTGTATTTGTCATGAAACTGACTTCCTTTCCTCCTTATAAAAAAGCTTATGTGTTAGCTCCAATTTACATTTTGCTCACTTGTTTCTCTTTACTACATTAGTCAAGTTTGGAAACTGGACTGTTAGCTGCCAGACAGGCTGCCTTTTCTCTGTAGAGAAAGGTGAAAACCCGTTAGCAATTAATTTTCAAAGCTTACATTCTGAGGAAGTGTTTTGACCTTTGATTCAATTATTCAACATTTTTTATAAAATGAAAATAAAGCAAGCAGTAAAGTGCCCTGGACAATTAGATGGGCTATTCAGTTGTCAAAAATTGAATTTTCCCCTCTGCAATTGCAGGTTTCTATTCTGTTCTTAAATTATCAAGGGAAATAGGAGACATTCGCAGTGAGTTCAGATTGTCAAAAAGCTTGTTCAAGGTCTGTAAAGTTGCTGTTCATCATGATTTTAATTGCAGAAACCAAGGATCCATCTTCCTGGACCTGGAATTTCTGACTATACAAACAGACCTATTGGGATGATAAGTATGTCTTAGATGTGTATCTTAGCTGGAGGTGCTCTGATAAGTTAGTAGAACCCAGATAATGTAGAAGATGAACCTATGGAGTTTGGAAAAAAGATCTAAGACATGGCACCTGCTAATGAAGTCTTTACAACCTATTTGAGGAGTTAAGGCTTATACACTCAGAACCTTACTTTTAGTAGTTCTTGGTAATTTCAAAGTTCCCGTATGTGTTAGTCAGCTTTTCCTTTGCTGGAACACAATACCTGACACCTGCAACTTAAAGGAGAGGTTTGTTTTGGCTTACAGTTTCAGAGGATTCAGTCCCTGATTAGCTGGCTGAAGGCAGGAACATTATGGCAAAGGGCACGGCAGAGTGAAGCTGCTCATTTCTTGGAAGCTGAGAAGCAGAGGAGAGAAGAATGCCAACAAGAGATATACCCTCCAAAGCCACACCCCTACTGATCCACCTTCTCCAACTGGGCCCCTCCTCTACATAGCACATTTAACTATGAACATTAGTGGACTGATCCACTGATCACTGATCCACTGATAAGTACAGTGCCCCCATGATCCAATCACCTTTTCAGGAATCTCTTAATCCAATCAGGCTAACAATTAAGATTAACTGGCACAACATAATAGAGAACATGTAGCCAAATGTGATGCCCACATGAGGACCATGGAAGGTCAGAAAAGAAGCAAGGTTCTCAGAGGAAATGGTTGCTGAAATGGAGCTTCACCAACCTGGAAAAAATGCAGTCTTTATTGTTCAGTGACACTTGATATTTACATTTCTCCTCAGGCAGGGATCTAACCCAGTCTAGAGCTCTAGGAGCTAGACATGATTAGGACTTTTAATGTGACTTTTGCTCCTTGTGGGAAGCAAATGAGAAAAAAGTGAAGGTCCCAAAGTGAAGGTGGCTTGAGAGCCAACAAGAGAGTCCCCACGAACTGTCAGACCCAAGGGATCAGGCAGAAACTGGGGCACTGGATTTTATTGGAGCTACAAATGGAACAGCATAATAGCTGTGTTTTGGTATGCATCTTTATATGGGTGCAAGCTTTACCAGAAACAAAATTTCAACCAAAATTTAACTTCTTGAACTTAAATCTGTGCTTCCTCCTTTGCTATAAAGTGGTGATATCCACCTACTGCCTTTATTGGATCATGGAAGAATGCCTCCCGAGGGAGGTGGGGCGAGTCCAGAGTTTTCTTATACTGGATCATATCTTGGAACAGGGCATAATCCGTCCTGCATGTGGGCTGTCCTATTTCATCATTGTGAATCTCCTCCCTCCGATGCCTTCTGCTGCCTCAGGAGCCTAGTTGTAAGGAAAAGAATCAAAATCAGAAACTTTGACTCTCCATGGGGTCACCAGTCAGCTGTCTTCTGCTCTACAGAGATACTGTACTCCTTTCAGATAGGCCCTGGTATATAACATCATCTGTCATATGTCAGGAAGTGGCTCAATAATCTACCACGCAACTTGTCTATAGATCAGAATACACAAAGAATAAAGTCTTAAGTATATAAACCCTTACAAGGAAGTTGAAACTTATGGCAGTAAACAATCCAGGAGGATTGGGTCATTTTGTAGCTATTACAAAATATATGCCTATGTTAAAGACCATTTGGGCAAACCAAGAAATCTCCTCTACCCATCATCCTGCCATAGGAAAACTTGAGTTCTGATAATCATGTACATAATGATTGATTTCCTCACATCTACTAGCCTATTCTAAGCATCATGAGGTAGATGCCTCATAAACAAACTTTTTAATTTTATTCCAGCTCATGGCTATCTCCATTTCATGTATGTTTATTTGGCAAGCATTTTATTGAAGTGGTTCCTCACTTTGGGCGATTTAAGACCATTTATTCATTAATGAATTTATTGAGGACACATTAATTGACAATATACAATGTGCCTGGTGCTGGAAAAACAAAGGCTTCATCACTGATGTCATCTCAGTCTTTCTGTATATTATAGTGTAGAGTGAGAATTACCATCACTGAGTGACAAGTTGCAAAGGAAGATAACAAATTACCTAGGTTGATTGAAAGGATTAACAGAGTAGATTGCATTTTTTTCAGGGCTTTGAAGAATGAGTAGAAGTTTTCTAAGTGAATCAGGGAAAGAAGGGGATAAATATCAAAGGACCTGCATGTATGAAGACACAGAAGACATGTCAAGTGTAGATGTCTTTGATATTTATAAAGCATGCTGGAATATAAAGAGTGCTTTTGGAAAAATATTGCAAACATATTTCCTATAGAGTCTACCCTAATGCTAGGCATAGGACCGGGAGAACTTAAAGTTTACTCGGTTAAATAAATCAAAGGAGGGGCCAGTGAGATAGCTCAGTGGCATAAGCGCCTGCCTGGCAAGCGCGAGGTCCTGAGTTTGACCCCCGGTACCCACACACACAAAAAAAAAAATCAAAGGAGACCTGAGTTGTAAGATTTAATAACATGTTTTTTAATCGTCAAGTGGAACTTTCTAAGGAGTTGGAACACCTCCATTCAAGCCTCTCTGTCTTTCTATGTATTTGGATTATTTGCTTCTTTCCACCAACTTCCCCCTCCATCATTCCCGATGAAATACTTCTGCTCTCACTGGCTTGAGTACTGGCTCTACCAAAACCTTGGGATCCTACTTTACCTAATGGTGAGGTCATTATTCCTTCCTTTAATCTGTATGCACCCTGAAGAGGACATTTGATTAACTGGAAGAACTAACAGTAGCATAAGAAATTGTATGTGAGGCCTTTAAATTTCTTTCCTCTTGGTTTTCTTTCAGATATGTTATTATTTAGTTAATCTGGATGTAATTCATCAGCTGCTGAAGTATGGATTTCTCTAGTATTTTGGCCCAGGTCACATACTCTTATTATGTATCTATCGATTTCGGGAAATTGTAGTTCAAGATGAAGACAAGTAGGCAGACTCAAAAAATAGGACAAGTGCCATAATCATACTTGAGACTCAGGTAAAGGTGGTGGAATAGAGTAGAAAGAATACTGAATTTGAGCCAGGTGTGCTGACACATGCCTGTAATCTTAGCACTTGTAGAACTGACGCAGGAGGGTTGCAAGTTTGGGGCCAGCCAAGACTAGAAAGTCCCTGTTTCAACCTCCTAGCACCCCCTTAAAGAATACTGTATTTGAGAAAACAAATTAAAATCTGGATTTCAGCACTTAAAAGCTGAGTAAAATCACTTAGCTTATTTTGAAGCTTTAGTATCATTTCTTATAAAATGTAAATAAGTTATTCTCTGTCTACACACAAAGTTGCACTGAGAATCAAATATTCTCATGCCTGTGAAATTAGGTTGAAAATGATTAGGTTAGGAATAATTACTAAAGAGGTCAGAAGGATGTCCAACTGGTGCCCTTTGTAAAGGGAAGGGAGAGTGCACTGCCCATCATCCTAGTGAAAGTTCCCGGGGTCAGAGGAGACACAGACATGAATATAATGATGCAAGAAAGTTAATCTGTTTGTCTTTTTAAATAGCTCTGCATGAAAGTTGTCAGTGGGGCTTTCGCCCCAGTCAGATGTATGGCTTCTGAATGACATTGTTTTACTTTGCCATTTGGAAGCTAAGCAAGGCTGGAGAGAACACGAGTCTCGTTTTCCTATCAGTAGCAAATGCGTATCAATCAATGTAATTAAAGTCCAAGTGGAATAATTTATGGGAGATCCATTGCTTTCCTCCTTGTCGGACTCTCTCTCTCTCTCTCTCTCTCTCACACACACACACACACACACACACACACACACACACACATTCAAATTCTTTCCATCATGATTTTTTTGCTGTCTCCTGTTCAGCCTGTATACATGAAAAGCATAAACCAGTTAGAAAATGATTACTCTTACTCTCTTTGGCCTCGCTTGATTTTCAGGTTAGTATTGCATTAGATTTTCCTGAAAGGACATATATCTCCAAAAATATTTCTGTCACATCTAATGGGAACCATTTAGATATTAACCATCATAGATAAATAATGAAGGAAAACATTTTGTTTTAAATTCTTTTCTTGAAAGTTATATACACAGAGAGCCAAAGCTATGCAGGAAGAAAAGTGCTCTACCTGTAGCCCAGGGTTCATTTTCACAATGAGTAGCACTTTACACTGTCTTATATTAATTATTTTTGGAGGATGAATGTAAGTTTTGGGGTGGGGCAAAGCACTCTCAGATTATCCTAAAGGAAATGGGTCATGTATTTTATACTCACTTAAAAAAGGCTTAATTACAGTGACTGGTTTACAATGTAAAATATCACAGTGATGTAACTGGGTTAGAGGCCTTTCCTCTCAATAAAGTTCATCTGTATATCCAGGTGAAATAAAAAAAGTATAGAACATACATTCTTGAAGGAGATATAAAAGAAGCTTGAGAATCAAGAGAAAGGTGGAAATTTCTGTCTTTTACTGCTTCAAGATTTTTTAATATAAAAATTAGTGACCCACTTTAATCTCACTAATAAATGAGCAGAGAGGATGAGGTATGAGATGAAGATAAATGATGTAGGTCAAACTTCCATAAAATATTTCTATTGTTTAATCCTATGTCATGAATTTTTAAAAGTAGGTTATTTCTTATCTGGCCAGTGTAGTTTAGATATCATTTTATCACAAGAAAAGTCCATAATGGTGAAGGCAAAGATGAATATTTATTGCATATCTACACAAAGTGAGTGTGTTTTTTTTACATACACAATTCAACAATCCTATGAATTAGACAATTCTGACAGAGGAGAAAACTAAAAATCAGAGAGGCTAAGTAACTTGATCATTATCATATAGCCATGATACATCAGGGTCACGACTTAATCCCAGTCATATCTGAATTGCAAGTCTGTATTCCTCATATCATATTACAATACCCAATAAGTAATTTCATTAACAGACTCATTTTTGTTCAAGGCAGGAGAAAGTACTCACTGATTTTTCTTGGGCTTTTCCATAAGTCTACTAACAAGTAGTTTGAGAACAATTCCTGGTATTATTTTCTCTAGTACACATCTTTGTGCTGACTAGCATCTTCTTTCCCTTTGTATAGTAGAAGTTGTTCTTTCTTTCCTTCTTTTTTAAATTTTTTTTTTTATTTTTATGTGGGTACCAGGAGTCGACCTCAGGACCTCGCGCTTGCTGGGCAGGCGCTTATGCTGCTGAGCCATCTCACCGGCCCTAAAAGTTGTTCTTTCTATAAATAATTAAAGCACACTTTTTTCTCCTGATGGGGATGGGAACTCTCTCTAACAACTCACCTACAGTTATAAGATTGGCTAATAATCTAGGCCTGATTAAACAGAATAGTCTATTCTATCCACAGCTTTTTTTTTTAATGTTCTTAAGCTAAATTTACCTTTTTGCTAGGATTATCAGGCTGCATTCTTTTTGACCCTCTTTTTAAGCAAATAGAATGCAGGCTAGACCTAAAGTAGGCACTATTCCCATTAAATGGAGAGGGAAGTACTTGACTGAGAAATGGACAGAGAGTGAAGCCTTAGTTGTACACCTTATGATCCTGGATCCAGCCACACTTTTTCTAAAAGTTTTTAGAAAATGGATATGAATCTATACTTTTTAATCTGGGATTTATGCTGCTACAGATACAACTATGTCATCTTATCTAGTGAATGGCTGATAAATCATTTATCCACAGTCTAAGAGACAGAACTAATTACAGCCTATGACAGTGGACTCAGCTGTGATCTGAACTTTATGACGATCGTGGCTCTGCCTTTGCTTTCCATATGGATCTCTGAATTGCTCCAAGGAGATCAGTTGGTTGGCTAACAAATATCATTTGTACCTTAGGCTTTGTGTAATGCTGAGGGAAACACCTGAATTTGCTTCGACTGAGCCATCTCTCTTCTCTGTGAAGTCCCAGAGGAGTTGTAAAGTCAAGGACTAATGCCAAATGAGAAAAGACATACCGCTATATTATGAATTGTATTTGTGCTCATAATTGCCAACAACTTTCCAATATGGTACTTGGTTGGAACATAGGACTTAGGGTCAAATTTAAGCAGATACTTTCTGCCCCATAAAGCAAATCTTAACTCCTGCCAATGTAACACCACAATATTCATGGCTAGTAAGGAATATAGAGAGGGTAATCTATAGATCAGACTTTATTCAGGAATCAAAATGTGGCTTCCTGCACAGCCAGTAAACAGTGGGGAAAGCCATACCTAATAAATGTACTTTTAATTTCAGTGCTTCCATCTTCTAGAAAACATGGCATAACCAATGTCCTAGATACCATTCATTCAGGATGGAGAAAACAAGTAAATCACACACAGATTTTGCTACTTTGTTACTATTATCATGATGCACGGGAGATATAATATACACCTCATAAGTGATTCTGACACAAAAACACAGCTTGAAAATTGGTCAACATTATAGGTATTGCTGTACTATTCTCAGAAATCTCTGTGTGTGTTTCTTCTTTGTCTTTACTGGATATATTTGTGTTTCCACCTGCATGTGGATTTCTGTCAGGGCCAGCTCTTCTGGGATATATCAAGTAGGAAAAAGTCTCTGCGTTGTGGTGCAGTGATCTACGGAGAAAAGTGCCACATGTGTGTGTTTTGCAAGAAATCATGTTATAGGGTGTGTATATCTATTAACAGAATCACTGAACCAGAGCCAGGGTCCCGGAGGAATGACTCGAGAGCATCTTTCTAACCCAGTGATTCTCAAGCTTAGTTGCATGGCAGAATGCCTGCAGAGCTTATTAAAAACACAAGTTCCTGTGCTCTACCTAGGATCCACTGAATTAGAATCTTTTAGGGTAGGGCACAGGAATATTTATTTTACCAACTTCCCCCAGGCAAATTTTTTTGCCCAGCCATAAAATAACCTGTAAAGATCCCTTTGTTTGTCACCTTCAAGATTCTAACCTATAATCAAAGGTGTTTAGAAAAAGATACCTGCAGCTTCTTTCAGCAACAGGTTCTTTTATCCAATCAAATTCATTTTCAAGCTACCCTCTTACAGGAATCCCTGGCATTACAGAGCTTATTGTTGTTGTGGTTGTTTTCATCGTGTGTTGCTACAGAGAATAGATAAGGTCACAGACATGCTTACTTAGCATGTTGGGTCCTCATCCTATTTTTTATTTGACTGCTGACTCCAAAGTGTCTGTGCTTAGGGTTTTTCTTTTTTGTTTTTCTTCTATTTTTTACTGATTCCATTTTTCTCAGCAAGATCAACTGCTTGAACTCCATCTGGACCTAGGCAAAATGATTAAAAATGGCATCAGAATGAATTGTGTCATATTAATTTGGGGTGGGAGAAGAGGATCAAAAAAGAGGACAGAGTGAGCGTCGAGAAGCCTGAATGTGAGTTTGTCTGAAGAGGAAATGATGATTCCAAATGGTGCCTTTTTTCGTTTGCATTCCCTTGGTAGCTAATCCTCTCAGCATAATCCTCTTAACTGCATGTGTTCCACCAGTACTTTATCTGATCTACTTCTCTGACAATCCTTTGTATGTTTACTAGCTTCCTCCTATTTTTTGAGAAACTCTAGATGTTACATGGGAAAGTCACTCCTGTTTCTCTGATTTCGTGCCCTTTTGAGTTCTTGGGATGCTTAGACAATGGGTAAGGCCCTTTGTACAATTTAGAGTTGTGTTAAAAGTCTGGGGGAAGAGTTTGCAGCTTTCAAATTTTGGTAGGGAGAGACCTAAACAGCAACTTTCTCCTTGTCTCAAAGCTGGATCTTAATTTGTGTATGGTTGGTACAGATCAGGGAAGTGTGCTGAATCAGAAGAAATACCATGGAGGGAACCAGGAAATGTAACATTCACCCATGTGCTAAAGTGTTGAGAACATTGGGCAGGACAGTAGGTTTTAACATTCCTTAATAAGATGACCATTGCTTTTGTGCATGTCACCAAGGAAATGACAGCAAGACAAGGGGCTGCTTTATTTACCACAGATTAAGGCAGAGATAGACCCAGTTCTATCTGTGTTCCATTTCCTGTAGAGAATGATCTGAGGGCTAAAAGGCATAACAACTTGCCCTAATACTTCAGTCCCTTGGCTTGCTTTGTGCCATAATAACTTCTCCAGTTAGGAATTCAAATCCCTCTAAATTAAAATACCCTTGAGAGAGGGCTAACCTTAATCCCTTTATCAACTTACTCTATAATTATCACTTAATGCATTAAGAGAGATTAGCTGGCAACCAATGGAAATCAAGATAGTGATGGTGAAGTGTGTTCTTTTAGTGTCACTACAACGTATTAGTGTGACCTTGATATTTTTTAACTTCTCTAGGTCCCGAGATCTTCATTTATTAAGTAAGGGTACTAGGCGATAGCATCTCTGACTTCCCCACAGGCATTCCTGGATTCCTAGCTGAAAGAGGGCTGGTAAGAGACTTCCTCACTTCATGGCTTTCTTCATTGTGTCCCTGGGACTCACACCACATGAAACAAAAAGAAAGTATAGCCAGAGAGTGAAAGCCATAGGGAGCTTAGCCACAGAGTTGCTTAGTTGCAAGAGTCTAACAGCTGCATCCCAGAAATGAGTTTGCAGAGGGGGAGCATCCTATGCGATGTCACAGCTCAACAGCAGAAAAATAGGCTGATACGATAAGAAAGGATGCCAGGCCATTGTGGACATCTGCTGTGCAGAATGACATCAAGTGGCTATCTGAACAAGGCCTGAAATCCCTCTTGACTTTGAAGAGACCCCCAGGCCTCAAACTTCAAATCTGCACAGACAGCACTCTAGCCAGCAGGCCTGGCTTTCTTGTGTCAATAAGGTGCCAATGTTTCTGTGGATACAGGGTTTGGAGTCACAAGAACAGGATTCCACTGTGGTTGCTAAAGCCAAAATAAAACAAAACAAAAGTAACATTGTTATTTTTAACTTCTGCCTTCCCAATAATCCCTAACACTGGGTTAAATGTTTTACATACTTTATTTCATTCAAGTTGTGACCTTCAATAGTTAGCTTCTATGGGCCATCAATTTCTTTATCAATAAAAATGGAACACTTCTACTTTGTCCCATAATTGTAACTAACATCTACGGAACATTTGCAGTGTACCAGGCACTGGGGCAAGCTTTTTTTTTTTTTTTTTTTTTTTGTGGGTACCGGGGGTTGAACACAGGACCTCGTGCACCAGCAGGCACCCGTGCCACTGAGCGATATCACCGGCCCTTTTCTTGTATGTGGATACCGGAGGTCGAACTCAGGACCTCGTGTTTGCCAGGCAGGTGCTTATGCTGCTGAGCCATCTCACCGGCCCAGGGCAAGTATTTTTAATGCATTATTTTCTTAATACAATAATCCTAACAGGTAGCTAAGAATTATGACTCTTTCCATTTTACAGAGTGTCAGACCGAATTGGACAAAGCAGGAGTTTGTAGAGGGAAGAGGCTTTATGTTCTCTATTTTTCCTAAATATCCAAGTCAGGAGACTGAATTTTCATCACCCAATAGCACCACAAAGGAGCTTTCTGTTTAGTCCTGGCCGTATGCAGTCATTCCATTTCAGTGAGGACCAAATGGAACACTATTTGGACAGGGGTATAGGTGGAAGTAGCGAGGGGGTTACGAGTAATAAATGGCAAGTAATCTACAGCTGGGTAGAAGTGACTTGTTTGAGAAGCAATGGGATTCTAGAGTTCACTTGTGAGACGCTTCTATTGATTAACTTCCTGACATCACCAAGAATAAGATCAACAGACTAAATTCATCCCTTTTATTCTCCCTATATGTTCTTTTCTGTGGTGTTTTCATGTCCTTCCTTATTGAACTTTCAAACTTCAAGTTTTGTGGTCTGAAAAATGGGGTTAGTAATACCTTTAACTGACCAGTCAATGGAGGGAAAATAGGAGAATTGAAAGAGTTAGCAGACATTAAAATATTTTATCAATGGGGAACTAGTAAATATGCTAGGTCTAATAGAGACCATGTTGATTGCTGATTTATTATTTGTCACTGACTACAGAATGACATTTCTCTTATTTGGAAGAAATGTCTTCTGGATTTATTTTCTTAAAAGGATCATTGCTTTTTATTGTCTTCTTTGTGAAATAAAAGCATATCAAGGAGAATTTAATTTCTTTAAGTGTGGAAATTGGTAGGGAAGGATAAGGAGAAGAAAAGCAGAAAACTGTCTGCCACTTAGCATATACATAAGTGTGTTAATTTAATTAGAACTACCCTGTATAAATATTAAACTCAATTCACTTTCTTTTATAGCACTTTGGTTTTCAAAGTATTCTTAGTTATAGATTGGTTTTTATAAATTTTTCTGTGAGTTTAAGGGAGTGAATGGAAGAAGGACAACTCAAATTTAAATACACTGAGAGAGAGCTTTTCATCTTAGCACAGTTTCTCTCTCTTATTTTGCTTTGTCCAGCTTACCAGAGGCAAAGGGAATGCTTGGTTTGCAGTGAATTTTTCTTCTAAGATGGAGGCGATACAACCACATTCCTCCAATGGAATGCACACTTGTGTTGTTTTCCTGGGAGAAAGATTAGAATACTTTATGTCTCCACACTCCTAATTATCTCTATGAACTATCGCCTGACTTTCAGACTCTATCCAGGGTGTGGCATGAGGTCCGGAATGGTTGTTCTACTTGATGCTACCCACATCCTCATGATGGTGTCTTAGTTACTTTTCTCATTGCTAAAACAAAATACCCAACATCCAAAGTTAAAGGAGGAAAGGTTTATTTCAACTCAGAGTTTGTAGAGGTTTTAGTCCATAGTTGGCTGACTCCAAGGCAAGGCAGCATGGCAGAGGGGCATCACAGAGCAGAAACAGTCCATGGCAGGGCACATAGGAGGCAGCAGCAGAAGCAGCAAACTTGTCTTCTTTCTGTTCCTTTATATTCCACCCAGGCTATTGATTGTTGCCTCCCATACCCAAGGTAGGGCTTTCACTATCTACACCCAGAGCTATGCTAAACTGGTTAGTTTAGTTGTCCATACCCTTAATCCATATTCATACCCCCTAGATCCAGCCACCTCTGAAAGTCCAACATGTGAGTACATGAGGCTTTAGGGGAGCATTTAGATATAAGCCATAACAGTAGAATATCATTATTCCTATTTTACAGTTAAAAGTAGAGTCAATAAGTCAAACAGCTAGGCATATTTGACCCCACGTATATTCTTCATGTTAGAAATGGTGGGCCCTATTCCTAAAGTGAGCATTCAGTAGACTCAGGGTAAAGGTAGTGAAATAATTGACCATGGAATTAGTCTGAACTGGTTTTATGAGAATCATAGAATCCCACAGGCAGGAAGGATCCCTCTCCTAGGATCTATCTTTTAGGATAAGATGAGTGAGGCAGAGTTGTGCAAGTGCAATTAGGTTCTTATTTTTATGTGAAATTTTGATATTTTGTCTATCAAGGATTTTACATTCATTTTGATTTTTAAAAGGCTATGTTCACATATTGTTTATCTTGATCACAGCTATTTTTACTTTCTTAAATTTTGTGCCTGCAACAAGTGAAGCACTTTTTTCCCCAAGTTCCAGCTCTGTGGAGCAGGCACGATGCTGGATAATCTACCGATCATAGCCCCTCATTTTCCACGTGAAGAAACTGAGGACTAAGAGCACAAAGTTAGCACTAATAACCCAAGGATCTCGACTCACAATATATTGTCCTTCCTGCTACAGCAAGTGGAGCCAAAATAATGAGAGAGATGAGCATCAGGAGAGTGTGATGTTATAATAGAGCCTCACTAAATGTACTAGGCCGGAAGTGTAGTCTTTGAGCAGTGCATGTTTGTTTAGTATCACATCTTCCTCTTACCCAGAAAGTACAAAATTAGTTGCAGAAGGTGGAATTTAGAGCAGGGCACTTGACAGTATGGAAGATAAAATGCTCCATTGGTTCTTAGAAAATGGCCTAAAATTTATGAATGTCAAATTCAAATGCTTTATGTTGGTTAATTGGCAGGATCTGTGATAAACTGGGGAGAGAGACCATACATAGAAACTAAGTTTTGTAATTCTCTTGATCACTAAAAAAGCAAAGTCCCACCTATCTTCCTTCCTTCTTTCTTTCCTTCCTTTCTTCCTTTTTTCCTTCCTTCCTTCCCTTCCTTCCTTCCTTTCTTCTTCCCTCCCTCTTTCCCTTCCTTCTTTCTGTCTTTCCTTCCTTCCCCCTCATACTCTTTGATCTCAGGTTAAAATTGTTTTCTGAAACAACCTAAAGCCCAACTTGGGAGTATCTGTTTTTCCTTTCCTGTAGAACTCCCTTGATTCTGCTTCTTCTTTGCTTTCTCTTTGTAGCTTTATTCAACAGAGGCAGCTTCTCCACTTTCCCCATCTTTCTCTCATATATCTTATCTGTGCATGTAGCTCTAGGTCCTGGATTACATTTTCTCACCCCTTTGCACTGACTCTTTTCAGCTTGATTCACACTTACTGTGTGGTATCCTCATGATGGCATCTCCAGCCTCCCACACCGGGCCATCTCATCCTCCATCAAGAAGTCACCTTGATACCATATTGCCTTTTCTTGAATGACTTTTCTGTAGGGCAACATACATCCAGACTGGGTGAGAATCATGCAGTCAGGGGCTTTGCTTTGCTCCGTACTGAATATTCAGCATCTAACATAGTTTTCCACTGCACAAATACAATGTCAATAATACTTGTTGAATGAACAAATAATTACACCGTGCAAGTTTATTTCCTCCAAATTGGGTGTCACCTAAAATTCGTATGGAAATTTTCAGCATGGCCCGAATGCATTTCATAGTGAAACCACTGTTTGGGTAAACAGGAGGATGAAAGAAAAAAAAAACCCTATGACTTTTGCATGTAGTCTAATAAACGACCATGTGCTCCAGGCACCTGGGCTGTGGACCCTGTCTTTGGAAGCAGGCCAGTAGCATTAGTGTGCCTTCTGCTCAGTCATGGATTTCTTCAGCACAGTGGATAGAGACACAGAATTTCTGCTTGTCTATAGCTCACTGAAGAGCTCAGGGTTTGGGACAAGGCTCTCAGCTACTGTGGTGGAAATTATCCCTTTCACCAGAAGGAAATTTATTTAGAGCCTTTTTATTTCCCCTTTCTCTTGGCAAAACTTCATTTTCAGCTGTCAAAGCATTTAGGCTTCTACTGGTTGGTTTTCAGGTGCCCGGATGATAGAGAAGAGTTGCCATGGAAATTGATGTCTTGTAAGTTTGATACTCCAGGGGAACCACCAGTGACAGGTGTCCCTCTAGTGACTGAGTTGTCTTATTTTATCCATGGCTTTCATCTCAGTAACCACACATAGGTAAAAAGTAGGCCCAGTTATTCATGGAACATTAGTTTTAGAGTCGGATCTAAAATCTGGACCATCATATTGCCAGATCAAAAATTAGGAAAATTACTACTCTGCCAGGAATTTACTAGTGGAATATGCATATTCATGAGGGTAAACTCTGCCCAAACTTTCAGGTTTTACCGTATTTTTTTATATAATTCAAACCCAGATTGACTCACTCTCAGCCCTTGTTAAATCCTTATAAGCCCAAGGTTATATACCCTCCCCACTCCTGGCTTTCCTAAGGTCTCCTTCTTATCTTCTCATTAGCTATATTCAAAAGTGGAGTTTTACTAAGGCACATCAAAATGGCTTTATAAACCATAGGTCTATCCCTGTATATTGCTCTGAATGCTCGGAGTAGAGCTACTTTTATTTATTTTCTAACTTTCTATGCCTTTCTTCCATTTCTGAAATGTTAAATTTGCAGTCTGTTTCTTCTTTTTTTTGTTCTTTTTATGATTACCACACACCAATTTGAGCTGGCCTTCACCTCATCATAACCTTCTTTGGTGAGGAAGTCCAGAACAGAAGCTAACAGAGACCACTCAAAGGTTGGAGTCAGTCTGCTTTTTGGCCTCAGTCTTGGTCCAGATCCAGGTGGCTTCAAAAAATGAGAACATCATTTACCTGATGTCAATTTCCTTCTCAGTGTCCATTTGCTGTAATTAGAAATCACAGATATCCCATGCTATGTATTTGCATTACTACAATGGCAATCCTGAAAACTAAGGCTGCCTGATGGAGAGGTCAGGGGGTAGGAGCTTACGTTTTACTTGAGCTGAGAATTTCTTCAAAACCGTGGCTTGAAGAAGGATTAAGGGTTTACCCAGGGATGTCTATACTGTATATTGTTTAGTTTCCCAACAGGGCTCATGATAGAGCTAAAAAATCTGATCCTATCTTGTGGCATCTCTTTCAGTTCAACTCCTACGAACATTCTCTCCTCCACATCCATTCTCGTTGTTCTCTTCAGGCTTTGAGATGCTTTCTGCGAGTCAAGTCCAGCTTCTTCTCTCTTATCTTCCAGGATATTTCCCTGTAACTAACTCATTTTCTCTGTCTCTCTATCTGTCTCTCTGTCTTTGTCTTTCTGTCTCTCTCTCTTTTTCTCTCTGTCTTTCTGTCTCTGTCTCTCTCTCTCTGCCTCTCTGTCTCTCTCTGTCTCTCTCCCTCTCTTTTTCTCCCTCCCTCTCTCCTGATAATCCTTAGCTTCTCCCTCTCTCTTTGGCTTCATCTTGTCTCCTTAGAGTTGTCTTTCCTATGTCACCAACTACCAAATGTCCTTCCCTTGCCCCCACATCCTTCTAGCTTCTTTCTTACTTCTTCTTATTTCTTTCTTTTTTACCCAAACCATCATTCATTATCCAATTTAATGAAATCAGAATGCTGTTCCACCAGATCCAATGAATTTTGCTCAAGCCAAGGATTTCTCACAAAACTGGCTAGTTTTCCAGTATTTTCCATTTCTTTTTTCCTTTTTTTTTTTGTGAGTACCAGGGGTCGACCTTAGGACCTCGCGCACCAGCAGGTGCCGTGCCACTGAGCGATATCACCGGCCCTTTTCTCGTATGTGGGTTCTGGGAGTCAAACTCAGGCCCTTGCACTTGCCAGGTAGGCGCTTACGCCGCTGAGCCATCTCACCAGCCCAGTATTTTCCATTTCTGAATGTGGCTGTACTATCTCAAGCTAGCAGACTCAGAACTTTATCCTATCCTTCGTCACATCTCCCACAAGCTAGCAGACTCAGAACTTTATCCTATCCTTCGTCACATCTCCCAGTCAAGTTCTATGTGCTGCTTTTCTTAACAGCTCTTCATTCCCCTTTCTTCTTTGTTCATACTAGCAGTGCCTGTGTTCGGATCTTTGTAGTTTCCTACTACACCACTGCATCAGCCTCCTAACTGACATCTCTTCTTCCAGCCCTCATCTACTCAAGTCCATCTTCCCACATCATCAAAGGATCTCCCCTATGCCTTCACTATGTAAAATGCAAAGCTGTCCTGAGCAAAACTTTTGTCATCTCCATTTTACCTAAAGGATAATGAATGATCCACTAGTCCATATAAGATCCTCCATAGCCCAGCTTCTACCAATTTTTCTGCCTTTTGTTCCAGCTATCATTTACCTTAGCTTTTACCTTTCAGCAACATGTGGTTGTGGGTAGTTCCTCCTATTTAAGATATTGTTTCACAGACCCAAGCTTTGGTTGAGCTTTCCCCTCTGCCAGTACTGGTCTTTCTATTTTTGCTTGGCTAATTCATTCTCATCCTTCAAGTTGCTACCTAACTCATGGGGGCTCAGGTCTCATCTCTCCAGGAAGCCCACCTCCATAGTGTTGCTCCATCCGCTCTATCCTTGTCGCACCTTACTTTAGGTTCCTTCCTTCTGTTGCCGTAACACGCTGTGCACATGGCCATTGCTGCACTGATGACACTGAGCTGTGGTCATCTGCCCCTGCGCTTTTTTCCCTCCATGTACTTCCTTACTCTCTCAGTGCATCTTTTGCATCTACAACACTGGGGAGAGTTCTCCATGCACGGGAGGTGCTCGATTAAACTTAAAGCTTTTGTGCCAAATTTAGAGAAGCTTTGAGGAAATCCAGATTTTCCTATTAGTAAGGAGGCAATTTTGGGTCAATGGGTTGAAAAAACTTTGCAGGTGGTTTTTACAGTCTACTTGCCCTGATTACAGAAATGCTGTTTTAAACCAAATGACTTCTAGGCTGTCTTTGGTTCATCCCTGACATTGGGAGATAACAAGGCCACATGGATTTTGCTAACTCTCCTCTGAATAACGTGAATCTACTGCAGAGGATTTTAAACCTATGGTGATATTTTATATCTAAACTATGATAAATAAGAGGAAATGTTCACTGACAATAATAACTATAGATAAATGTTATCAGCTGGAAGAAAAATGTCAATCATAGACACATGTCAGCAAATGTGTGAAGGCCACCCTGAATTTGATACAAATGATAACTTTGTGCAATAAGGTTTTAGACAATGTCCTAACTGTACACAGAGAACATAGTAAGAGCGAATGTGCACTGAGTTGCTACCTAACTCGTAAAGAATACTCTCGGTATAGGAAATTATCAGCAAAGTCAACACAGATCAGGTAGCCTGTTCCTATCACCATCACTTCTCTAGCTTTTATTTCTAGATCCTCTTTTCTTGAAGGATTTTCAGAGCATTGCTCTGAGCCTTTCTGTGTATTCTCTCTTTCTCTCTAATACTTAAAAGTTCTACACCAGACTCTGGTGTAGAATTCTGGCATGATCACCATGACACGTACTTATTCAGCGTACCTGGCATCACGTTTTCCTTTATATAAGGTTCCTTTTCAATATCCCACTGAGACCTCTAGATTCTCCTGTTTCCTTTGATATTTACCAGAAACAGGTGCTCCTCAACCTGTGTTTATGCAGCAATTTTTTTTGCAGTAGGCAATTACACGTACTTTCAGTGATAATAGTTGTTTGTACGTTAACAATAGTTTCACTTTAAAATTAGTTTTTCTTCCCTTTCCCCATGTATGTACACACACAAATGAATGAAAACAAGGACAGTTATGATTGTTCCTTTGTTATAAGTAAAGACCACCCAATCATAATAAAGCACATTTAATAATTATGTGTAATGAGCAAATTAGAGCAATAATGCAAGGAAATGAGAGCCAATTCCTTAAAATGTTTCTGTCTTATCTTTTAATTGAAGTAAAGGCCTTATTTTCTCTGCTAGTGGAGTGAGACTGAGTGCTGGGCCTCCTTGCTCCTGCCAGGCCAAAAGTATCCGAGGTTCTGCCTCTCTAATGTTTACCAGGAGAAATCCTAGAGGGAGAGTGGAAAGGGGAAAGAAGAGACATGTTGAATTTGGGGCTTATTTTCACTCTGGATTATATGGCATATTGATTTCAGCAGACACAACAGCCGGCACCCAATCATTCGTACCCATGTTTTCCTTAGGATTACGCAGTAAAATAGCTTAATGATCAAAAGCTGGAGCTTTGGTGTGAGAAAGTCCTGATTTGATCCTGGATTTGATACTTTACTAATTTGTGATTTTGGGAAGTTACTTCAGTTTTCCAAGAGTTAGTTTTCTCAGCTATGGAAGGGGATCAATGAAAACACTTGTGTCACAAGGTTTTTGTAGAATTTAATGTGATGACACTTGTTTCAGTGCCTGCACAGTCAGGACTCAGTAAAATTCTCTATGAGAAAAAGAAATGGAACAAAAGGCCGAGAAGCCCAAAGAATGATAGGGTGTAGTTATGTAGTTGAAAAGAGGTACATTTCAGCATTTAAACCCTCTATCCATTCCCCACTAGCTGTCTATTGTTGGGTAAGGCAAATTGAACTGTGAGACTTATTGTTTTCCCAATCTATATAAAAGGGGGAAAATGATGTTTATTATAGAACAATACGTGTAAGTGCCTAGTGTCATATCTTGCTGTTAGAAAGAACTAAATAGATGCTAATTGTTGTGCTATGCTATCAGTACTCAATAGAACTTAACTATGGTTTGTGTTACTTTTATGTGACTTTTTTTTATAAATCCATATATCCTATTCTGCTCAAGGTTTTGATCTGACTCATAATTTCTGATTCTTGGGGCAAAGTTTGGCGCCTGAGAGTGTCTCATGGGGTGGCAGTTGCTGCCATGGCCCTCTCGTGTCGACTTAACTTTGTGACTTCTGTGTACCTTGTATCAGTCTGTGCGTGACTCTGCCTGAGGGATTTTTCTTGCCACTGGATCTGCTTCGTGTCCAACAGCGCAGAGTTATTAATGGTCCTCTACTCCTGTGTTTTTCAACCAATGATTGGTGGTGTTTTTCATTTGCTCATAGATTTTCCTCAGTGTGTTTAAATTCCATTTTACCTTAGTAGTAGTTGGGTTTGTGTTGTACTTTTTAAAAGTTTTATTTTTATTCTTTGTGTATGTTTGCAATACGTACTATTTACATTTATCTTGGGGAATTGGTGCATGTACGTATCATGTCTTGATCACTTTTACTTCCCTTTCCTCCCCTCCTCCCCAGTTCCCTTTCCCATCTCCACAAAGTTACCTCCCTGTTTCCTACCATGTCTTTTTTTATTTTGCTCTTTAAATTATTTATATTTTGAGTTTATCATATGAGAGAAACCATGCAGTGTTTAGCGTGTGTCTGATTTATTTCATTATGAGACCATAGCATCATGGTCTCAGGATCCACCAATTTTCTTACGAATGACTCAAACTTTTCCTTGGTGTTGCACCTTTTAGTGGCTACTGCTTGTCATTAGGTTACAGCGCACAATACCATCTACTTGCTCTGCAATCCTGGTCTCAAAATCTGCTTCTGAGGAAACCCAAATTAAGACATCGACTCCCCCGTGAACTGGACGAGTGATGTTTATGGAGACTTATGCATTGGGCCTCGATGCCAGGATTTTTACTGTACAGATCTGGTCACTGCAGAACTGGTTCTCCTTGGTCTGAGGCTTCATATATATTTGAAACAAATATTACTGACAATGCCTGAATTTTTTCTTAAAATGATACCTATCTGAATACTTGTTGGTATGTTTGGGTTGACAAAAGGTATGAAAATCTCATTTGGCTTTTTAATCAGAAGGACATTGTGGATTTGGGATAGGATGGGTGGGAGAGGATCCTAGTCTTTTTTTTTTTTTTTTTTATTTTAAAGAGAAGAAAAAACAAAACAAATCAAAAGAAGAACAAATTTTCAAACAAACATAATAGGAGGGTAACAATGGTTAATACATTACGTATTACTATCTTTAAGTTAGTTATTCAGGACACCAGACATTAGCATTCAATTGTCCAAACATTATTGGCACAAACCTTACTCTTCAATGAACTAAGTAAAAATGGTAGTGTATCTATCTTAACCATCTTATATATATATATATACAATTTTTTTCCCTTTCCCTTCTTTCTTTTCCCTATTCCAGTCTCTCTTTCCTTTTGACCAGTTTCTTTTTGATTCACCATGTCTATTGTACCTTTTGGATCTTATTTACTCTTTCAGTTTCTCATACTAGAGAGATAATACGATGCTTACACATGTGCTTCTGGTTTATTTCACTTATGAGTATTTTCTCGAGTTGCATCCATTTACCTATAAAAGTCTCCAGTTTATCCTTCTTTATGGCTGAATAGTACTCCATTGTATAAAAATACCACATCTTTCTTATCCATTCCTCAGTTGATGGGCATTTGGGTTGTTTCCAAGATCTGGCTATTACAAATTGTGCTGCTATAAACATGGGTGCACATATATCGCTGTGGTACGATGTTTTTAATTCTTCTGGGAAGATGCCCAGAAGGGGAATAGCTGGGTCAAATGGGACCTCCAACCCTAGTTTTCTGAGGAATCTCCACACTGACTTCCACAGTGGCTGTACCAGTCGACACTCCCACCAACAGTGAAGAAGGGTTCCTTTTTCCCCACAGCCCCTCCAGCATTTGTTATTAGTTGATTTCTTAATAGTAGCCATTCTTTCTGGGGTGAGATGGTATCTCAGTGTTGTTTTAATTTGCATCTCTCGAATGACTAGTGATGTTGCACATTTTTTTTGTATATTTATTTGCCATTAGTATTTCTTCATCTGAGAAATGTGTATTCATCTCAGATGCCCATTTTTGGAGTGGGTCTTTAAATTTGGGAGGTCTGATTTTTTTGAGTTCTTTATATGTTCTCGATAGTAATCCTTTGTCTGAGGAACAGCTGGCAAACATTTTTTCCCACATTGTGGGTTGTCTCTTCACTCTGTTGGTGGTTTCTCTTGCTGTGCAAAAGCTTTTTAATAAGATGAGATCCCAGTTATTGATTCTTTGGGATAGTTCCCGTGCGGTTGAGTTTTTATTCATAAAGTCTTTGCCTACACCAATGTCTCCAAGGGTTTTACCTATCCTACCTTCCAGCAGATTTAATGTTTCTGTTTTAATATTTAGATCTCTGATCCATTTTGAATTTAGTTTAGTGCATGGTGAAAGATATGGATCTAGTTTTAATCTTCGGCATGTGTAGAGCCAGTTTTTCCAGCACCATTTATTAAAGAGGCTATCTTTCTTCCAGCGAATGTGTTTGGCACCTTTGTCAAAGATAAGGTGGCTTAGTATGTCTGGGGTTGTTTCAGCATCTTCTAATCTGTTCCATTGATCTTCAGGTCTGTTTTTTTGCCATTACCACACTGTTTTTATCACAGTAGCTTTATAGTATAATTTCAAGTCGGGGATAGTGATGCCCCCTGCCTTGCCTTTGTTGCCCAGAATTGCCTTTGCTATTCTAGGTCTCTTCTGATTCCAAATGAATTTTAGGATTGTTTTCTCTAATTCTGTGAGAGATGCTGTTGGAATTTTGATTGGAATTGCATTAAATCTGTATAACAATTTTGGAAGTATGGCCATTTTCACTATATTGGTTCTTCCTATCCAGGAGCAAGGGATATCTTTCCATTTTCTGATATCCTCTTCAATCTCCTTTTTCAGAGTACTGTAGTTTTCAGTATAGAGGTCTTTTACATCCTTCGTGAGGTTGATTCCTAGGTATTTCATTTTTTTGGATGTTATTGTGAAAGGTATTGTTTCCCTAATTTCTCTTTCAGTAAGTTTGTTATTTGTGTACAGGAAGGCTATTGACTTTTGAGTATTGACTTTGTATCCAGCTACACTACTGAATTTGCTTATTAAATCTAGCAGTTTTTTAGTGGAGTTTTTGGGGTCTTCTGTGTAGAGTATCATGTCATCTGCAAATAATGATAATTTAACTTCTTCCTTTCCAATCATTATTCCTTTTATTTCTTTCTCTTGTCTAATCGCTCTGGCTAAAGTTTCCAGAACTATGTTGAATAAGAGTGGGGACAGTGGACATCCTTGTCTTGTTCCTGATTTTAGAGGGAAGGCTTTCAGTTTTTGGCCATTTAGTATAATATTGGCTGTTGGTTTGTCATAGATAGCTTTTACCAGATTGAGATAAAGACCCTCTATTCCAATTTTCTGTAGGGTTTTTATCATGAAAAGGTGCTGGACTTTGTCAAAAGCTTTTTCTGCATCTATTGAGATGATCATGTGATTTTTGTCTTTGGTTCTGTTAATATGCTGTATTACATTTATTGATTTACGTATGTTGAACCATCCCTGCATCCCTGGGATGAATCCAACTTGGTCATGGTGTATAATCTTCTTGATGATTTGTTGGATTCTGTTTGCCAGTATCTTATTAAGGATTTTTGCATCTATGTTCATTAGGGAGATTGGCCTGTAGTTCTCTTTCTTAGTTGGGTCCTTCTCTGGTTTTGGTATCAGGGTAATGCTTGCTTCCAGGAATGAATTTGGGAGTATTGCTTCCCTTTCAATTTCATTGAAAAGTTTGCGAAGTAGGGGCGTTAGGTCTTCTCTAAATTTCTTGTAGAATTCGGCAGTGAATCCATCAGGGCCTGGGCTTTTCTTTGTTGGGAGGTTTTTAATTACATCTTCAATTTCATTGGCTGATATTGGTTTATTTAGGATTTTTAAATCTTCTTGATTCAGCTTTGGTAATTCATACGAATCTAGGAATCTGTCCATTTCTTCTGCATTTTCCATCTTAGTAGAATATAAATTTTCAAAATAGGTATAGATGATCTTCTGGATTTCTGCAGGGTCTGTCGTGATATCACCCTTTTCATTTTCAATTGCATGGATTTGAGTCTTTTCTTTTCTTTTTTTAATAAGGTTGGATAAGGGTTTGTCAATCTTATTTATTCTTTCAAAGAACCAACTTTTTGCTTCATTGATTCTTTGTATTGTTTTTTTATTCTCCAATACGTTAATTTCTGCTCTGATCTTTATAATTTCCTCCCTTGTACGGGCTTTTGGCTTAACCTGCTCTTCTTTTTCTAGAAGCTCGAGGTTCACCCTTAAGTTGTTTATTTGCGCTTGCTCTATTTTCCTGATATAAGTGTTTAATGCTATAAATTTCCCTCTTAGGACTGCTTTCATTGTATCCCATAAGTTCCGGTATGTTGTACTGTCATTATCATTCAGTTGTAGAAAGTGACTAATTTCTTCTTTAATTTCATCTGTGACCCATTGGTTGTTCAGGAGGATGCTGTTTAATTTCCATGTGTTTAGGGAGTTTTTGTGGGATCTTTTGCCATTGATTTCCAATTTCATTGCACTATGGTCTGATAATATGCATGGGATAATTTCAATTCCTTTGCATTTACTTAAGCAGGTTTTATGAGCTAGTATGTGGTCTATTTTGGAGAACGTCCCATGTGCAGCTGAGAAAAATGTGTATTCTGATGTTGTGGGATGGAACACTCTGTAGACATCTACTAAGTCCATTTGTTCAAAAGTTTGGTTCAGTTCTACTATTTCATTATTGATTTTCTGTCCAGTTGATCTATCTTTTTGTGACAGTGGAGTATTGAGATCTCCCAATATAATTGTATTAGTGCTTATTTGATTTTTCATGTCCTTTAGTACTTGTTTTATATAGCTGGGTGCATTGGTATTTGATGCATATATATTTATGATCGTTATCTCTTCCTCTTGGATTGTTCCCTTTACAAGGATGTAATGACCGTCTTTATCTCTCTGAATCCTTCTTGGCTTGAAGTTCACTTTGTCTGCAAAAAGAATAGCTACCCCTGCTTTTTTCTGGGTTCCTGTGGCATGGAGTATTGTTTTCCATCCTTTGACTTTCAGTCTATGAATTTCTTTCTGAATTAAATGTGTTTCTTGTATACAGCATATTGTTGGATCTTGCTTCTTGATCCATTTCGCCAGTCTGTGCCTTTTGATTGGTGAATTGAGACCGTTAACATTGATGGTTAAAACTGATATGTATTGACTTGTCATGATATTTTCCTGTTGTTGGTTCCCACTCTTTGTTTTTCCACTTTCCGGCTATTTAATTATTTGCCCTGCCTGGTGGATTCCTTCTGTTGGGGTTCCTATCTCTTTCTAGAATGTCCTTCAGAACGTTTTGGAGTGCTGGTTTGGTGGTCATAAATTTTCTCAGATGTTCTTTGTCATGAAAGTATTTTATTTCTCCATCAATTTTGAAAGATAGTTTTGCAGGGTACATCAATCTGGGCTGAAAATTATTTTCCTTTAGAGCTTGCAATACATCATTCCAAGCTCTTCTTGAATTGAGGGTTTGTGCTGAAAAGTCAGCTGTGATTCTGATGGGTTTTCCTTCATAGGTGATTTGTCTCTTCTCCCTAACAGCTTTTAAGATTCTGCCCTTCTGTTGAATTTCTGGGATCTTGACTATAATATGTCTGGCTGAAGTTTTTTTTTGATCATGTCTAGTTGGTGTTCTAAAAGCTTCACTTATAGGGGTGTCAAATTCCTTTTCTCTTCCAGGAAAGTTCTCCCTGATTATGTCTTTGAACAAGGTTTTAATGTCGTTGATGCTATCTCCTGCTTTTTCATTTATTCCAATTATTCTTAAGTTGTTTATCTTTGAGTCATCTAGCAGCTGCTGAATTGATTTTTCATGGTCCCTTGCTATTTTTAAGAATTTTTCCATTTCATGATCACTAATTGCAAGCCTGTCTTCTATATCTGAGATCCTGTCCTCGCATTGGCTTATTCTGCTACAAATACTTTCAATGGAATTTTTTATCTCTTGGATATCTGCTTGAATCTGCCTTATAGATTCCATTTCTTTCCTATGCTGAGCATTCATGGTTTCTATAGTTTTCTTAAGTTCATCTATTTTTTTGTCTGTATCAGCTATAGTGTCCTTAAGCATGGTCTTCATTGTAGACATTATCTCTGCAGTTATCTGTGAGATTATTTCTGTTTTAATTTTTTCCAGAACCTCATTCAGTTGCTTTGTTGTTACCACTTCAGATAGGCCAGGTGGGTGGCTTTCGGATTGTCCCACCTCGTTGCTCCCTAGGTTTGCCTTTGGTGAATTGGATGTGTGTGGTTGCATCTTGTTTAAGTGTCGTCTCATTTTTTCTTTCTTTAATTCCTGGGGTGATGTTTGCAAATTACCTATAGTAGGTTACTTTATTGCTAGTGTTTAAGATCTTTAGAAGATGACTACTTCTCTGCAGTATCTTCCAAGTGGAGCTTGCTTTTAGGTTTTGAGCTTTCTGCCAGATCCTACCTCTTCAATTCGTTGGGTATGCGAAGTTGCTACCTGTTTGGCCCAGTCCTTGATTCTTTGGTACTGTGCCACTGTATTTTCTGTGTCCCTTAGTCAATCTCAATCATGAAATATCAGGAAGGAAAGATGTTTAGAACAATTATTTCACATTTGGCTATAATGTTAACTAAAGCATCAAACACAGCCTAAAAAATGACAGACTGAGCTAACCAGTTATTTACCACTTTTAGCTGTATAGAGTTGCGGTTATATAACAAAATCTAAAACACACCAGAAAAATTATATGCAGTATACAAGTCCTATGTATGTCAATTTTTCCTTGAGGAGTTTAAATTTAAGATGAGTTAAGGAGGAAATAGAGTATTGGGAGAAGAGGAAGGAATTAGATGTAAGGTTAGAGGACCAAGAGGGATCCCACTAAAATTGGGACACTAGTGCAGAGGACAGGTGGTAAAAAGAGAAGGAAGGGATAAAAGGAAGAACAAATCACAACCACAATCACAAAGAAGTTAGAGGCGCTGTTTACACTCATATAAAAAACCCGAGAGAATAATGAAGGAAAGAGCAAATACACATACAGAAACAAAAACGAAGATAAAAACAATAAAACAGACAGATCAAAAATAAAACCCCACCAAAAAACAAAACAAAACAAAACAAAAACAAAAAAACCCTTCGCCAGAACAAAAAAACAAATCAGTGAGAGAAAAAAAATAAAAATAAAAATAAAAATAAAAAATAAAAATAAAAATAAAAAATATAAAAAGAATCAGTTCCAGGTGTTGACTCTGTTGTAGGCAGGTACCTTGTGACAAAGTCCTGTTCTGTGCAGGTCCGTCCCAGTAAGCCAGGAGCGCCCTCTGGCGGGTGGTGAGCAGAGGCGCGTACTTTCAGGCAGAGACCAGTCTAGCTCGCCTCCGCTCTCGCCGCCCTTTCACGATCCCTGGGCCTGAGAGGCTCAGCGTGCTGTCCGGAGCGCGGGTTCCCTGCACTGGTTCCTGCCGCTCTGGTTTTTCGCTACGCCCCCCACAATGGCGCCGGGCCAGTCGCTCTCTGGCGCGGGACAGGTGTGGCTGAGAGTCCAGTCTCGTTCGCCTGCTGACCTCAGCACACTTTCGTGGGCTCAATTGAGAGGCCCCGTGCTGCCCTGTCCGGAGCACAAGTTCCCAGAGCAGTTTCCGAGCCGCTCTGAGTTTCGCCACACCCCCCACAATGGCGCCCGGCCGGTCGCTCTCTGGCGCGGGGCAGCTGTGGCTGAGAGACACTCACCGCCGGTCAGCGCCGTTCTCCGCCGCTCCCCTGCCCCGCCGCTGTCTCAGGATCCTCCGTGGGGGCTCCCTGGGCGCCAGCTGCCACCGTGTGTCCGTAGAATTGAGCCTCCGCCGGCGCTCCAACTCCCGGGATATTAGAAGGTGCACGCGCGCGGTCTGCTCCTTCTTTCCTTCTTCTTTGTTGGAAGTCACCCGTCACTGGTGCCGGGGGTCCCAGATTGCGCTTCAGAACTTTTCTGGGTTTCGGGGAGGCATCTCCCCCCCTCCTGCGCTTTCTGGGTCGCTATATTCCCGTGTTCCAATGGTAACTTTTAGAGAGAGTTTTGCTGCCTGCTTCTTACTCATCCGCCATCTTGAGGTCTCCTCCGAGGATCCTAGTCTTATTTCCATCTTCGGAGTTGGCACTTGAGGCTGCTGTAGGGGGGCAGGGGGAGGGAATTTCTGGCCTCACATGAGATTTTGAGGGGCACTCTAGCCCCAATGGCATCCGGACTTTATAGTCTCCTTTTAACTTGGGATTGCCTTAAACAAGCTGTCTTGATTTAAGGTGATGGTAAGCTGAAAACATGCCTGGGAAGGGCAGTGGTAATAGCACTACTGGGCTATGCTCTCTTTGAATTTGAGCACTTAGATGTAGTTATGCCCTGAGGTCATGAATGGGCTTCACAGGGTTCATAAACCTACTGATATTTTATCTTAAACCAGTGATGGCAAACCTTTTAGAGACGAGTGCCCAAACTGCAACCTAAAACCCACTTATTTATCACATTGTGATAATGTAAGTGCCAACATTGTGATTAAACCTGAATACTGAGAGTTTTTTTTTTTTTTTTTTTTTTTTGATGCCAGGAATCGAACTCAGGACCTTGTGCTTGCCAGGCAGGAGCTGTGCCGCTGAGCTATATCCCCGGCCCTGAATACTGAGGTTTAAATTTAGAAAAAACAACTCATACATTAACTTCTTTTGTCTTAAAAGAAAAAAAGTATGTCATAGGTTTGTCACCACTATCCTAAACTTTCTGTTTATGTTCATTTTTCTGGGAAACAAACCATAAACTTTTGAATTTCAGTAACATTCTCAACATTAAAAACTACTTTGGTGCCGGTGAGACGGCTCAGCAGCATAAGTGCCTGCCTGGCAAGTGCGAGGTCCTGAGTTTGACTCCAGGAACCCACATACGAATAAGGGCCGGTGATTTTGCTCGGCAGCACGGGTGCCTGCCGGCGTGCAAGGTCCTGAGGTCGAACCCCGGTACCCACAAAAAAATAAAAAACAAAAAACAAAAAAACTACTTTGGCTTAAAGTCTAACTTTAGCGCTCGGAATTATTTGCAGTAACATTTTTGAGCATTGATCACATTGTTTTCATACTGGTGCTCTTGGGGTTCTACATAAGTTGAGACCTGAAACCTTGGATTACAGGACTCACCCTTAAATACGCAATTTATCTCTTAGCAAAGAGGTTGTGGGAGGGTACAGGTAGGTAGCGGGGAGCTGACATCACCCAGTTTAATGGGGATAACACTGCAGCATAAATTGTGGATTATCTACTTAAGTGATAAATTGTACTTTGCTATTTGGCCTTTTATATATTGTTGATGTTGCTATTATTATTTTTGGATATGAATGCTTATGGTAATTATTTCTCATTTCCTTCAATCTTAACCTCTATTCCTTTAAAAAAGAGGCTTACGAAGAGGTAGCCTTTTTCAGGTAGAGTGAAACTTCAAAAATGGAAAAGTCAAAACCAAGGATATATTATTAAATGGAACATTTTGATAGACATAGAGGCTCAAGGCCCCAAGGGACACTGGGAGGAGTTGGGCAGAATTCACCATCAGATTATCTGCCCAAGGATGGAAGAAGGCAGGAGTTATCCACTGCTCTGGTTCTTCCTTGGTCAAGGGTCACTAGGTGGGGGTGGGGTTGGTTAACTCTCTGACATTTCCAGGCTTGCTTATTTGCCCTGCAGCTTCCTGTAGGCTTCCCACAGGCTGGGAGCAGAGATCCCCAGGTCACAACCTGAAGAAACACAAAGCAACTGAGGCAAGTTGCTGTTGAGTTATAACTAATGGCAGCAGCAATCCCTCGGAGAACAAAGGAGGACAGAAAAGATAGGAGGCAGGGCTGAAGAGGGTCTGATGTAGCTTCTCTGTGCTGGCGTCTTCCTCTTTGAGACTATGCTAATTTCAACTTGTTGGCACATAGCGTTCATAAATGAAGCCAAAGCCATGGATTTGATCTCTGTGTAGCTGACTCACTTTCTTGCAGTGAAAGCTAGCGTCATGGGAGTCGACAGAACGAAGCCCCGCCCAAACATCTGTTTCTGTCACTCAGCAGGATGGGGAGATGTGCATTGACTTGAACTTCATAAATGGGAAAAGTGCATTCGCATGGGCTATTTTGTTTGATTCTCTGCAATTCCTGTTTTTAAAATCAACTAAGGGTTCATAGAGATTGCGTGAATCAACAAGAACCCCTTAGTTGATGCAGGATGGAATATATTTCTTCTTACTTCGCTCTTTTTCACGTCACTCTGTTCTCTGATTATGCTTTACAGAAAAAAAACAGAGAAAACTATGCTGATGGGGGCGCAATAGTTTTCCAAGCACGTCCGCGTGTGGTACTGGGGATTGAACCTAGGGCCTTCATAACTACCTATGTCCCAAGCCCCTTTTTTATTTTATTTTGAGACAAGGTCCTGCTTAGTCACTAAGGCTGGTCTGGATCTTGCGGTTATTGGGAAGATACACACATACGACCTGCCGAATTTGAAATGCAAGGAACTTTTGCATGCAACTGGTTTCATCCATAATGTAGGGAGAGGTGACAGCAGAGAGGTAACTGGAGAGAGATCACCCCAAATACTGCACTGGGACTCTGAGCATGAACAGATATTAGGTTCCAAATTTGGTGGCTAAGTGCACTTTTGTTATTGCATTTTTTTTCAGGCCACAATAAGGCCTGATTAATTTTAAAATTCATTTCTGTTGGTTTCTCCTTTCATTATAATTTTAGATGGTGCTTTTGTGGCATTGCAGCAGATGTAATTTAACACTACGGGTACCCATGAGCTGGTTGTTTCTCTTAGTAGCTTTTCTGAACTCTGGGACACAATTCCCGGCATCTACAACTTAAAGGAGGAAAGGTGTATTTTAGCCCACAGTCTGTAGATGTTTTAGTTGATTGTTGGCTGGGTCCAAGGCAGGGTGGCATGGCAGATGGGCATCACAGAGAAGGCTTGCTTATGGTCTGGCAGGCATGAAGCAGAGAGCAATGGAGGAGGAGGGAAGGAGATAGACCCTGCCTGGCCACACCCCCAGTGAGCCACCTCCTACAACCAGGCTTCACTAATCCACTGATGAGTATCACACACCCTTGATCCAATCACCTCCCAAAAGCTCCACCTATGAGCTCTTGAGGATCTGGGGAGATGTCTAGATATAAACCATAATATTGTTCTCTTGCAAATTTTAGAAGGAAGATGAGAGTTGGGGTGAACAAGGAGGGATGGGGCAATAGTCTATTTTGTTAATGAGAAATTCTGTGCGTTGAGGCCATAAGGAGGCACATATACAGGTTTCTGTGGGTAGGCCAAAGGCGATGCAATATTCCTGCTTGTGTTATGTTAGTTAAGGCCCTTTGGCAGCAGCAACAGAAACCTAAGACAATTGTATTAGAACCTGGAGACTAAATGGAAATGGATTTCAAGTATTTTCTTCCTTTTATTCTTCTCTCTGTTCTCTTTTCCCTAAATTTTGTTTCTTAATTTACACACACACAATTTTTTATAAATGCATAAATTCAATGATTTAAGTGACGTTTTTCTAAGTGCACTTCTTCCATTTTTGCTTGATTTTTGACCGCTTCACTTTTTTGCCTATATGTCTCTTAACTCTTATCAAGGATAGTTCATGTTAATAATCTAGTATATGTCCTACCATATTCTTCTCTATTCTCATGTAATTTTTAAATATAGACATATATACAAGTTTATCGGGTCATTGTTTTATAAAATGGGCTATCGTATACTTATATTGTATTTTGATTTCCTTTTTTAGAAAAAACATTATTGTGAAATATAGAATAAATATAAAAGAGAGATTACAATATATTTGTGCTTTTAAGTAATAAGAAAAAAGCACTTGTGGCAAATCTACACCCTGGATTAAAAAGTAGAAAATCACCAATGTCCTTGAATAAGCCTGCTTGCCACTCTGCAGTCCCGTCTCCCTATGTCCCTTGGGAACACTACTTTCTGGCTTCAGACCTGAGTTTCTCTTCATACTTTTTGCTTTTCATGCTTCACATTAACATATAGAAATCTCTCTATGGCAAAAAGCAGAGCTCTAATTTTCTCTGTTTAATAACTGTATAATATTCCATTGTGAGGAGGTATTCTGTATATTGCAATCTCCTATTGATAACTTTATTTCCAGTTTATTTTCCCACCATATACAGTATTACAATGAACACCCTTGTGTTCTTGCACTGGTGCTGTTATATTTGGTGTAGTCCAGGAGTGGATACAAGGGGATGTGTATTTTAAACAGGAGCAGATGCTTATTCTGTTGATTTCAAAGCATTGTACCACTCTGCCTTCCTAGAGCAGCTATGAGAGCACCCTTTTCACACATCCCTGCTAGTGATGGGGTGTGCTGATCTTTTCAGTTGCATCAGTCTGAAGAGTATAAAGTGATATCTCATTGTTATTTTAATTTGCATTTCTCAGACTACCTGAGAATCTGCGCATCTTTGCATTTGTGAGTGGGCCACTTAGTGGAGCTCTTAGGTGAATGATGTTTCTTGACTTCTACCCATTTCTTCACTTGTTTGGTCTTTTTCTTGCCTTTCCAAAGTTTATTATTTGTCTATTTTACGTAAGGAATATTTTGTCCTCAAATATGTTACTTTTTTATTAAGTAAAATATCTGTTTTTAATTTTACAACTTGTGGTCTCCAGCCTTGCTAGGGAATATTGCCCCCATTCCCATCTCTAAAGACCGTAATAGACTTTTAGATGAATTTTCTTTAAAACTCTGGTTGTATTTTTTACACTCAAATCTCAGTCTTTTTGGAAATCAACATTTTGTTTAGTGGAAGCTGGAGATCTATGTTGATTTTGAGTCTCTTGATAAAAATAATGATAACATCTATAATTTCCTGAAGACTTATATGCTACAGACAGACATGCAGAGGTGCTTTATATGAATTAAATACCTCGACCCCTGTCCCTCACAAGACACAGCATACATTGTTTTACTATATCCATTTTACAGCTCAGGAAAATAAAGCAGAGAGAAGTTGACTCACTGGTCCAAAGGTCCCAGAGCAGGTAAAATAGTGACAGTGAGATTTAAACCCTGAGAACCTGGCACTGAAATCCACATGCCTACTGTGGTACCTCTTGCTTGCTGAACTGGTTGGGCCAGAACTAGTTATGAAATAAGCCATGTTTTTGCCACTATATACAGTACCTCCATTGTCGTTTATTAAATTCTCACATACACCAGCCTTTATTTCTATATTCTTTATCTGCTTCCTGATCTACTAATCTATTCCCTTACTGATGCTTATTTATTCAATTATGGTAGTTTATAATGTCTGCTATCCGTATGATCCTGTCCTCCCTCATGGCTCTTCTCTTTCCATTCACTTATTGACTGTTTCCATGTAGTCATTTTATATAGAATTTATGTTTATTTTATTCAATTAAAATAGCTGATGCGATTCTAAGTGAAATTGTATTCCATCAATATATTAACTTCAGAGAATTGCAGGTTCATATTAGGAACTCCCACTTAAAATTTGGGGTTTTATCTTTATTAGGATATTATGTTATATCTTCCAGTAAGATTTTATATACTTCTTTATGTTATCTTCTACACTTTAAAATTCAATTTATTCATAAATATTTTAAAGTTTCTATGGATGTAAATAAAATATGTTCCTCACTTGTATTTTTTAGTGATTATTACTGGGGTGGAGAAAAGGTATTGATTTTGTGTAATTTATTTTATATGCAATCAGTATGAAGAAAATTGTCAACAGGATATTTCTTTTTTTTTTTTTTTTTTTGTGGGTACCGGGGGTCGACCTCAGGATCTTGTGCGCCAGGAGGCGCCCGTTCCGCTGAGCGATATCACCGGCCCTTTCTTCGTATGTGGGTTCCGGGAGACAATCTCAGGACCTCACGCTTGCCTGGCAGGCACTTATGCCGCTGAGCCATCTCACCAGCCAACATGATATTTCTTATTAAGTAGATTAAAAAGAAAAGACAATTGTATCAGTACAGGCTGAAGCAGCATTTAAAAATTTCAGCAGTTATTCTTAATAAAATTTAGGTAAAATGTAAATAACAGATGATTGCTTAGATGATAAAGATTTACTAAAAATAACAGCAGAGTTGACAAACATGGAAATCTTTTAATTAAAAATAGAAAATATTCAAGGATGTCCGCTATCACTAATATTAACTATTGCATATGCTAGAACCTTTGAGGGAATAAAAAAAAGAAAATAATTAGTATAAACATCAGAAATAAAATTCTTTTCTTTGCCCAATTCTGTGATTGTATATGAAGAAATTTAAGCATCTCTAGCAAAACACTTTTAGATGCAATAAGATAATTTGGAAAGCTGGCTGGATATAAGTCTGTAATATCAATGCTTCTTTATTATTAATACTCAATGGTGTTTAGTGATCTAGATTGAAGTTCCAGAGAGAGCGCAACTGAACTCCAGCTTGCAACTCCCCCAATCCGTACAACGAAGGAAAAGTCCCTTAGGACCATACCTAGTAGAACCAATGTGATTCCTCAAGGAGAAATTGGTGAGTAGGTTGAAAGGAAAATGAAAAATAGGCAAAAACAAAAAAGAAAGAAAGAAAGAAAAAAAAAAGAAATTACTGTGTCTAGCTTTCAAGAAGATACTTGTAAATTCTTTGCTGGTTCCTCTTTATCCCTCCCAAACTCTCTTCCATTGCTACCTCTACTGTATATTTCTCTATTGTTCTCTCATACATTCTTTTCACTGTGTTCTTTTCCTTCTTCTTTCATGTAATTCTGGTTCATCCTGTAGGGCCCTTATGTCCTCACCAAGTCTTTGTTTTATTACCCAAGCCTAGTCCCCTCCCCCAAGCCACAGGAGTTTTAGGAAATCACTCCATCCAGTCCTGACAGCCCTCCATCTGTGACAGTCTCTTCACTCCTGGGACTCAAGCACCCAGTTCTCTTCTCTACGTCTCTCCCTGCATCCCTGTGAAATCCGTTCCAAGAGACTGGAAGGGGAGAAGGGGCCAGGACTCTCTACTGTTTGGCCATACATTGCTCAACTTCGTCTCAGAGTCTTTCCTTATGCCTTCCATGGGAATGAAGGGCTAAGATTTGAGGGCCAGAGGTGTGTGTGTGTGCGTGTGTGTGTGTACCCTGTAAAAGATTGAATCTTGGGAATTAAACATGGTTGATTATTAAGAATAAAGGAGTCATCAATATTACATACGTATATCTAGCCAGTTTACTAAATTATCTTATTGATTCTATATGTTTGCTACAGTTGTAAACGTAGAGAATCCAGGTACAAGCTATCCAGTTCCATCCTCCTACTCAGAAGATGTTCTACCTCCTTCACTGGTTCCAGTCTATTCAGGACCATGGAGCTGGGCCTACTCAACAGGTCATCGTTTATCCAAACAAAAGACTGTTTTGAGTTTCACCTTTATACGTTTGCTTTTGCCATTCCCTTTCCCTAGAATACCCTTCCTCTTCTCTGTGTTTACTTGCTAGCTCTTATTTGTTAAGCTCCACCTCAGGTGTCTGCTCCTCTAGGAAGCCCGTCCTGGGCCCACACTCCTTCTCCTGCCCCCAAACTGCCCAATGGCTGTGCATCTCCTTCACCAAATTTACCACATGGCTTCAGATAGTGATCTGCTCCTGGGTCTGTTGCCCTATTGACTGTCAGGTCCTAGATGTGATTGGTACGAAGGTGACCCCAGTGAATGTTTTCTGAGTAAATGTATAAGTGAACTAAGCAATGCTTTGTTACCAGCGATATTGGTTATATAATTTCATAATTTGATATTGACTTTACCTTTTGTTCTCATTTCTCTTCACCTCCCAGCTCCTGTCTCTAAGGATGTTGCAGAACCTGGGAGAACTTCAGCCTAGTGTGCATTTCTTTCTTGAATCCTGGGCCAAACACTCCTTTTCTTTCACCTATGTATTCTGATATGGTTTGAACAGCAAGCTGCTCCTAATGACTATTCCTTGTCACTGTCACTGTCCCTGTTAGGGAAGTAAAATACAGACCACTAGGAATACTTCACCTTCTCTCTTAAGGAACATTCCTAGGAGAAAGAGTCAAGATTCATTTCTGCAAGCTTCTATCTCCATGACCTTTTCTTTCTCTTGATTTCACCCTGGGTACCCATTGTACAACTTAGGTGTTGTGCCCCAAAGGGGAGTAACTACTAAGATCACTCACACTGTATTATTAAATTCATATGGCTGCACTCCTCCCTCAGCCCTTCCTCTTCATTTCCCTATCTGTTCTCTCATATCCTTGTTTTCCACCTCTCTATCTCTCCCTTCCAACCTCCTTTCTTCACCTTTCCTCATCTCTCTCCCCTCCTTCCACCCGTCTCTCCTCCTGTCTTTCCCCTCCCCTTCCATTTTTCTTCTCTCTTTTCCTCCTATCTCCCACCTCCTTATTTCTCCTTGGAGTTCTCTTTTCTCTTTCTGAAATGGGCTTATCAGAGCATCTTTATATTTTAACAAAGACAAATCTTTCCTAAGAAAACAAATCATGCAGCTGCCAAGAGAGCAACATTTCTCCTTAGTATAGAATATCAGGGCTGGAAGTGCCCTTGCAGATCATGTGGCACAGAGGTGGCTGTTGGTGTGATGCCTTGGGCAGCAAGTGAAACACCAGGCCCTCCCCCTGTGATTCTGGAACAGAAGACCAGCCATGAGGCTTGGATTGGCGTTGTGTGGAGTGTCCCAAAGCCTACTGAGCAACCACTGTGAAGAGCCAGCAGCCTGTGTGAGAGGCCAGGAGAGGAGCCATGTAAAGTCGTGACTGTCTGGGGCCATTGTCACTTGCTGCCTGATGTACCTGCGTGCTGGCTGGTAAGCTGCTGATTTCCAGACCAGTCTTCTCAGGTGTCCGCAAATCTGTCTCCAACCCCTCCGGAAGCTTTGTTTCTTTAGCTCTTGGGGAGCTCCAGTTGGCCCTGTGCTCCCCTCTCAGGGTTGTAGGAGAAGTCTCTCTGGATCAGTGAGGCTCCTGGGAGGGCATTGGGAGGTGTGACAATTGGATTCATTCTCTGAGGAGGAGGAACACTTGTGCTTTTGTGGTAACCAAGTTCCAATTTTGGTAAGTCTGGGGACTGGGGCTTTGTCACAAGTCCTCCTTGCATGGGTTCTGTAACTATGCCCACTCTGGGCTAATTTATCTCAATCTCACTCCTCTTTCTTCCTCGCCCATTTAATTTTATTCTCAAACTCGATGTCCAAGTACTGTAACCCCCGACGCTATTTGTGCCCACAGCAAGTGGCTGGTTAACTCTTTGTGCCAGGCAGTGAGGTGGAGAGGATGGGAGAGATAGATGCAGGCTTCTTGTGGTTTATCAGCACTGGCAAGAGAAGAGAAAAGACGTACAGAACATCTTTTAATATAAGAACCAGAAAGGCAGGGAGAAAAGAATGTGTTGAGGGAGATAAAGAGTGCACTCTGACGGGAACAGATTGCCCAAAAGGTAGGTGGGTGGCAGGAAGTAAAAATAACCAAGGAGTGACCAAGCCTTCATTTTCTTTGAAATACTCACACTTGAGGGATATATTGAAAGTACTAATTTTGTTGGAGCGTTGACACCTCCTTCTAATTAATGAGGGACTTATTAAGAGCGCGACTAAGGTGGAGCAAGCTGCTTGAAGACAAGGAAAGGAGAATGCATTGAACTTCGCTTGGCAGTCACGACTGAGGGGGGTGCTGTAGTGTGTGTGGTTGCCTGTGGGCGAGCTGAAGCCTGAGCTTCTGCCTGGCTCCTTGCCTCCTGGCTCCGTGTGCCCGATGATGCCCTCCCTGCTCCATCAGCATGGAGACACAGCCCAGAACAGGCTGCTTTTGGCCCAAATTGGCTTTTGGGTCCCAGCTGTGTCTCTGATTTGCTCTTAAATCAGAGACATTAAAGGGGACCCTGTACAGATCAGAGGCCCCAGAATTTGGCCTTCAAAGGAAAAGAAAAATAAAATCTCATAACCTTTAAATATAGACTTTGTCAAACAAAGATTTCACAGAGTTTCCAGGTTGGCTACGCCTGGAACTAGCTCTCGGTGCCTGTGTACGATCCTGGTATCCAAGTACTAACTCTGATTGCCATCTTTTTCACCAGCAAGATGCTCACAGTACCAGGAGCTTGGACAGAGCAAACCTGAGTGCTCACAGTTTTGCCTTTGCGGGATAGTTTCCTGGATCGGCAGGAGGAGAGGGCGAGGGAAGTGTCTTTGAACACTCTTCAGACTTTGAAAAACTAACTCCATTTTCTCAGAGACAGTCGCCTTGATGGATCTCCCAACCCCTCATTCTTGTCATCTAACAAAGTCACTCACTTATCCTTCCACATCTCTCATGCAGCTCAATAAATATACAGCACAGAGAAATCAAGATCACAGGTGCTGGGGCAACTGGAGGTTAGTTTACTCCCCACCTCTGCCACTCTCCATCTTGGGTTGTCTTAGGCAACTCATATACAACTCTGTGTCTCTACTTCCCCATCTGTAAACTGGGGACCCTAGTAGCAAGTAGTTCAAAGAATGGTTGTGAGGATTAACTATGTAACATATATAAAGAGGATAGTATTGTGCCTGGTACACACTGAACACAAAATAGCACTTTAAGAACCAACTTACAAAAAGCTTTCATTTGCATTTTTGTGGCAATATCTTTATATATTGGCCTGTGAAGAATTTTAAAATTCATTCTTTAATAAGTGGGAAGATCAAGTTGGGTAATGGTTTGGTGACTTTCCCAAGATTTATGACAAAGAAAGGATAGAATTGGCTTCAGAGCCCGGGTCTGCTTGGTCTAGTTTATCTGTTTATTCGTTCATTTGTTTCTTTGTAAATATGCTCATACTTTCCCTTAGCATCCTTATCTCTGCTAATGCAACAGGATGTAGAAGAGAATGGACGAGGTCACACAGTGGTACCACTCCACAGATGTGCAGCTCAGGACAAAGCCTTTGATTCGGACATTCCCACACCTTGTGATCTTTGATAAATCACTTCACTGAATTTTAATTCCTCTACCTTTAAATGGAACATTATTACTATTTCCCTTTATATGTGCATCTTAGTTATGTATTATGAAGCTAAAATAGAAACTAAAATGAAGTCTCAAGAAGTGCTATGATAAGAATATTGTTAATCCTCGAAAAACAGAAGAACGTTCTTTCCAACAGTGTGTGAGGGCAGCAGTGGAGGTGAGGGAATCTTATATCTTGTAAGAAGGAAACAGAAGAGTCTAGGAGATACCTTTAATTATTTTTCTGTTGGCTCAGATTTGGAGGATGTCTTTTTAACAAAATGAATAATGCAATTGGCTGTTATGGGAAGATGTTAAATTTCGATGATGTTGAAATGTGAATCTGGGATCCTGCATGGGAGGAGCTCTAATCTCCCTTTCAGAGGTGAAGCCCCCCCACCCTGTGTATACCACTTCAAAGGGAAATAGGAGAAAAGTGAAGATTTCCATTGGTTCTCCTTATTCATCAGCCTGTCAGTGCCTTTCCCCTACCCAGTCTTCTGTTACCACTAATTCATTCATCTATTCTGTTAGCATGCCGAGACTGGTTAAATTGGAAATCAGTCTTTAATCTGTTAAATGATAGTGTACATGGCATTTCCATTTTAACACAGATCTTAAGATCCTAAAATTCTTCAAATTTCAACTAAATCTTAAAAGATATTACATCGGCCTTTTATTGACTTTTTTATTTATGTGGGTACCAGGGGTCAAACTCAGGACCTTGCACTTGCCAGGCAGGCGCTTATGCTGCTGAGCTATCTCACCAGCCCCATTTTATTGACTTTAAAGGAAATATTTGCATGAGAATGGACTTAACTAGCGCTTCTTGAAATACCAGAGGTCCACTCTGGCTCTGGAACATACTGATGTGTCATGATCAGCTGTGAAGTATGGCATATATAATGCAGTACCAAATAATAATTCATACACTAAAATTTTGCCTGAGATTTACTAAACAGTTAAGTTAGATCTGTTTCAGGGTTACGGCCAAAATAACATCATTTCTACACATGTGAATTCTGATGTGCTCCCTGGAGGTCTTTGGCCACAAGAATACTATTTTATCACAATACTTCTTGTGTATGAATACTACTTATTATGTTGGTTGTCCTAGAAAAAAGGAATCTCAACTTTAAGCTCTTTTTTTTCTTTTTTAACAAATACTTGATCTTCATTTTCATAGACCCTCACTTATAATCATTAGGTTCTTCCCTAGCAGATTCAGTAGTAGCATGAAAAGAAATCTAGGGGATCTCCCATCTTAAAATTCCTCTTCTTCTTTTCTGTTTAATTGGATAAGGAAAGGCAGTGTCATTTAGTGCCAAGAGCACGGTAATGCTCACACTTCACAGGTTGTGTGACCTTGAAAAAGTCACTCAACCACTCTGAGCATTAGTGTTCTCAAATCTGTACAATGGGGCTAACAAAATGGCCCACCTTGAGTCTAGGATGAGAGTTAAAATGCATGAGCATCCTGGTACAAAGCCAGGTATCTAGTTAATATTCAGTTAATTTGATGGCTACATAATTAGTGCTGTGGCTATGAATTTGCATCTTTCTCCAGTGCCTGGAAAGATATCTAGGTATATATATATATATCTGTACACCTGTATATCTATATATCTATAGATCTATATCTATATTATATGTATTTTATATATATATATATATATATATATATTTATATTTATATTTATTTTGAAAATACAGGCCCAGCATCTAACTGTTCACAGGAAAAATCTTTGCCTCCCTCACATCTGGAATTTAAAGCATCTACATATTAAACTTAAAACATCAAAGAATATCTATGCACCAGGTACTTGCTAGATAACTCAGCCAGAAGCTACTGGAATTCAGCACCTGCCGGAGGTTTGCCTAACCCATATGATATTTACTTTTTCATTTATTTAACGAGTGTTCATATAACTTGTAGTGCTTCCTATGTGCCCAGCGTTGTCTTAATAACATGAACTCATTCAATCCTCACAACAGCTTTATGATGTAGGTACTGTCACCTCACTTTATAGACAAGAAAACCAAGGCACGCAGGGGTTAAATAGCTTCCTCTAGGACATAGAGCTAGTAAGTGGTAGAGTGAGATTTGATCCAAGCTGGTCTGGCTCCAGTACTCGAGATCTTAACTATTATACTACGCAAGGAGGATTTTCTAACAATCATGCTCCCTGGCAATCCTTAAGACTCATCAAGTCCTTCCCTTGAGTGTAGGGAGATTATCAGAAAGCAGGAGATCCAAATGTTTCTTTACAAATCTTTAAAACCCTTTTCCTTCTTCTTAACAATTTGATGTCCCGCCCTCAGTGCCCAGTCATCTGTGTTGATGGACATTGTGTCATAGCCGAACTTCCTGCAGGTGCTGTCTTCCATGTTACCCAACAGCTCTAATGTGAAACCACAAGTGATAAGTATATAAGCAGAGTGTGCTTCTGCGGAAGGCCTTCACTTTCCTTGCCAGAAGATGAAAACTCTAGCGCCCACACAATTCCCTGTCTACTTCCATAGCTGTGACTTTTGGGCCAACTCTCCAAGTGCACTGGACACTTTCTCTGCTTCCATTAGTGGGCATCTGCTTGGTTTTATCCCTGATTGTTCTATGTTTCCTTTTAATTGATTGCATATAATACTTCTGAATCTCTTGGCTGTAGGAAGGGTACAAACCATAAGCCAAGAAAAAGTTTATGGTTTTTTTCTTTCTTTTTTTTTTTTTTTTGTGGGTACCGGGGGTCAAACTCAGGACCTCGCGCTTGCCAGGCAGGCGCTTATGCCGCTGAGCCATCTCACAGACCTTATGGTTATTTTCTTACCACATAAATGTTTCAAGGTGTGTAGACTCAATAGTAGAAAAGCCAGATGACACAAATCATGATAAATTATATCTATTATATAGCTACCATTTGTTCATTGCTTACTTTGCCCTGGCACTGTGCCAAGTGCTTTACATACATTATCTTTTCTTAATCCTTGCAGATGTGACTAATAAGTAATAGGGTTCTAATTCAAAACCAAGTTCTTCCTGACATCACTGCCTGCTCTTGCATATCACTGCACCACTCTATGTGTGAGTTTAGTCCAGATACATCTCACATTTGCCCAAATCAAGCAAAGCATTTTTTCTCCTTTCCTCCTCAGATGAAGAAAGTTGAATATAAACCTTTTCCTTCGTAACACACCATTGTCAATAATGCAAGGTCCCCCTGGTTTTATTTATATTTCCTCTTCATCCCTAATATTACTTTTATGTCCCCAGAGATACACATCACACACACACACACACACACATGCAAACACACATATATATGTCTGTGTGTATATATGTCTTTATGCATATATACTCTCGTAAGGTAGGTAATATGGTTTTGTTGTTATCCTTTTACAATTCAGATTAATGGCAGCATGCTATATATCTTGATGCATTTTTTACATTTTCATTCAATACTACACTTCAAAATCTTTTCATGTTACTATGTTTTCATTCAGTTTGTTCTTTGTAATTGCTACACAGCATTCCATACATGTAGCTATGCATCCACTCTCTGCAGCCACCGTGGATAAATTGTATTTATTCCACTAGTACACACTCTTCTCCAACTCCGCTATTACCAACAGTGTGGTACATGACCATGAGCATGAATTTCTTGGGGATGGATTCCTAGGAGTGGTATTGCTGGGTTATAGGGTGTATGAATGCTAATTGCACCAAATACTTCCAGATTGCTTTCCAGAAGGGCTGTACCATCATAGACACCCACCAGTCACGCATAGGAAAATGTTCCAAACTGTCCACATCCTTGACAATACTTGGCATTATCCACCTTCATAATCATTGCCATATGACATATCTAAAATTGCATTTCATAAGTAAAGGTCTTCTACAAGTTTTGGAAGAGTTGATTGGAACTTGAACATGCCACTAAGTCTGCTCAAGGTAGATGGGTGCTGATTGAGGTAACACAGAGAAGGGAGCGCAGGCTTTCCTTTGAGCCCTCCTCAAACTTAGTTTATGTTTCTCTTATGATAATGAGCCTTGCTTTGCTCTGTGCAATAAATGTTCACGTACTTGTCTGTAGTGAGCAATATGGACTGTAATTTGTGTCTCTTTCCTCTTGCCTGAAATGCTTTGTTTGGAGCAAGACCCCACTAAGCGTTTTCTAACTTGAATTATCTGGGTGTTCTTGGAAAGTGCCGCCTGTCAATCAGAGGCCATTGGCTGGAAAAAGGGTGGATTGGATCTACAAGCAAAAAGGCACAGGCAATCCTTTTCTATTATACAGGGGTGATTCAGCCTACTATTTTCTTATCTTGACGATTTTCCCATACTTTAAGCATAGCTATGCCATACTATCGACTCCTTGTCTTCTCTAGTAACCTCCTGGCTGGGCCTGGGGAGGGAAATTCCCAATAATAGCAAACATGTGTCTCTCAGCCAGGTATTCGGGTCCCAGCCTTGCTGGGCAGAGTGGATGACCTGTTTCATAATGCATGAGTGTTGATTTAATGAACAGCAGCACTTTCCAATTAAACTCTTGTTGAAGATACAGGATGTAACCTTTCTTTCAGGGATGGATACTCAGGGTCTTCGAAAATGCTGAGCTCTCACTAGCTCAAAAAACTCCAGGATAGTACACAATGTGGGAGTTAGTAAAAGTGGGCTAGATCAAGAGACCACCTTTGCTGAATCATTCAGAAGCTGAAGTCCAGGTTCTGACGGAGAGTTTGGATGGTCAACCCAGAATTTTTCATTATACTAGGACACTTGGATTACAGGCAGATTTGGAGCCACAGATCCTGAAATATGGGGGAAAAGATTATTCAAGGTAACTTCCTACAGGAACATTGCTACCACTTATGGCTTTAAGGGAAAAATCAGTGATTCTTGCAAATCCTAGTCCATCACTTCCTGAGTAACAATGAGATATAGTTGTGTCTAAGTCTCAGGTCTTTATTTATAGAACTAAGGGATTGGCCACATTTTAGGGATTCTTTCTCGCAGGATTCTTTTCCCTATTTTGGTGATTGTATTAATCAGCTTAGGCTTGATTATACTGCAGTAACAAGTTAACTCTCAAATCTTGGCATCTTAACATAGGTTCATTTTTCACTCATATTATATGTTTAACAGTTGTCATAATGGGGCTATATTTACCATAGAAATCAGTGATAGAAATGATGTTACCAAAGCAACACTGAGTCTTTAGTGTTTTCTACAGCAGGGAAAGACAGCAAGAAATATGTACATTGTCTCTTAAAATGCTTTCATCACTTTCATTGGACAAAGCAAGTCACATGACCATGCTTAATTATAATATGCTGGAGAACTGTATTTCCCCTTTCTTTCCAGAAAAAAAAAAATCTGGGAATAATAGAAAATATTGGTAATACTGGGCATGAGAAAATGGTGACAGTTTTCATAAATGTCAGAAAAATCCAATGAGCATCATATATATATATATTATTGAAGAGAAGTGAACTCTAGACTCTCAAGGTAAGTATCTTAGAAGGAACATAAGCTGGGGGTTCAAATTATACATCTTGGAGTTCTCTAGGTTCATGCCATGGACAGGTACACAGAGAAAGAAGTGAGGACTGAAGTGGAATGTTGCCTACACAGCTCCATCAAGTGGGCAGCTTTGCTTTTACAGCATATACTATTTCTAAAATTATGTAATTGCCAACACTGTGCCACCCTAAACACTCTCCTGAGAAAATACTCCAATTTCTCACTTCCCTTCTTAAAGTCCACACTGTAAACATATTCTACCATCGCTGGTCTCATCAGTGTAGAGGCCAGAAGAACCATTGTTTCCCTCTTTATTTTGGCAATTAACATTGCAGTAGCCTTTTGGACAATCATATTTATTCCTTTAGCTCATTATAGGACCTATAATTGTTTTTTTAATCAAAGGAAGCAGATAACTAAAAGAAAAAAAAAGGAAATAGGTTGTAGTCATTTGTATTTTTGAAAGATAGCCACAGTAGCATTCCTATCCCCTGCATTCTTTTCAGTGTATCCTTGATGTTATTTCAGCAAAAAAATAAATAAATAAATAAGTAAAGTGTCATATTTCTCTCTACTCTCTTAAACCTAGTTTAGCCCTATGAAGACTTTGATAGCTTCTACTTTCTGACTCCTAGAAGCTGGTTACATATAATGAATGTGACTGCTAAAGCTCACTGTGTTGTAAAAAGCCCAAACTTATCAGGAAGGCTTTGAGGAATGAGATGCAACATGGAGAAGGAGAGAAGTTAAGGAGTTCCCAGGATTGTGAGTGACAAAGCCATCTGGAACATTCTACCCAGGTTTAGGTTTCATCTGACAGGAGCCCCAGTTGCAACTGATTGTATCTCCATAAAAAACCCTGAGACCCACTTGACCCCTGCCCACCTATAGAGCCATTGCTTTAAGCCTCTATACTTGGGGATCATTTGTTTTGAAGCACTAGAGACTCAGAATAGAATTTGGTACCAGACACAAGTCCTTAAAATTCTTAAGTCATTTTGTAGCCAGGAGTGATGGTGGTACACACTTGTAATCCCAGTACTCTGGGAGGCTGAGGTAGGAGGGTCACAAATTTGAGCCCAGCCTGGCCAGCTTAGCAAAGACCCTGCATTCAATCCCTAGTACTGAAAAAAAAAAAAGTCATTTCATCCAACAAAGAGTATCAAGAAGATATGACTCCATACGCTATATCCTCAGTCATTTTTCTAATTGAGTGATTCTAGAAGGCATCATCTTAATCTTTCTTAGGTCTTAAAATGTCTTAAGTCATCCCTTTGATTTGAATGTGATCCTACAGGCTAGATTTTTAAAGAAGGCTCCTCGATTTCATCTGTGCCATGTGCCCATTTTTTATTTTGAGAACCCTTTATGGACTGGAAAGATGGGATATGAAAAATACTTCTATTTCTAAACATGTCAAGTCCTGGCTTCTGTGTATTTTCTTGAAATTCTGTTTGAAACTGAACAGCTCCTTCCGTAGCTCATCTCTATTTGTGCCTGGTTATATGGAGATAAAAGAATCTGGAGGGTATTTTTGATGGGCTACCTGGAGACTTTCTTAGCCAGCTCCAACAGGTTGGGGGGCACATTTCAATTTTCATATTATGACAGATGACAGTTTTGCTAATCTTCTTTCTACTTCATAGTAATTATCATCTGCCCTACAGCCTCCAATAATAATTCTCTCACCATCCTTCCGGCCTCCACTGACATACAGCATTTTTTGAGACCCTTTACTCTTTTCTCCTTACCTGGTCCGGAGGCCAATGCAACACATTTTAGGTTATTGTTTTGGTAGCACTCTACTTTTTAAATTAATTTCTCTTATGCTAATCTATTGTGACATTAAAAAGTGATCCAAAATTTAGTGCATTGAAATAATAGGTTTATTGTTATGTCTTACATTTCTGTGGCTTGACTGTGCTTAGTTGAGGTTTTTTTTATTATTATTCTATGTGTAGGGGCTGTGATCCTTTGGTGTCGTAATGAGCTGGTTTGTCCAATTTGCACCCATGGCTGGCAGTTAATTAGAGAACTCAACTGGAGAGAACTTACAGGTGACTTCCTGTGTGATCTAAGCTTCTCACAGCATGGCGGCTGTGTTCCACGAGGAGCTAGCACAAGAACAAACATTCTTAGAAAACCACGCAGAAACTACACAATTTCTTATAATCTAATCTCAAGAGTCATTCTGTACTACTTCTGTTATGTTCTGTTGGTCAAAAGTAAGTCACAGGGCTGGGGATGGAACCCAGTGGTTTCCCTAGCATGCATTGGGGCCTGGGTTCCATCTCCAGCACTGCAAAAACAGAATAAAAAACCTCAAACAAAAACAAAGCTAACCTATATTCATGATGAGAGAACTGCATAAATGCATGTACAGTAGGAATCCTGGTGCATGGAATGGGGTAACTTTGGAGACCAGCTACCTAGGTGGAGAGAGACGTGATGATGGAAACAGGTTGGAAGACATGTAGTTAATTTAAATGACACTAGTTCTGATTATTGGCTGACAAATTATCTCTACTCTGGAGATAGGGGAGATAGGAATAAAGAGGTGTATTACCCTTTATCTAGATCCATCCCTTAAGAAATTACTGTGTCCAATTAATGGACAGGACTTGGTGGCCACTAAGCACAGGTAATAATGCTTTTCTACACTGGCATTAAACTGGTTTTTTTGTTTGTTTGTTTGTTTGTTTTTTAATGAGAATCCTTGAGATGTACACCAGAGCCTCCCTTCCCTTTTGCTTTTGGCCCATCTATAGTCCTGTTAAGGTCTTATCCAGGAAGAAGACCTAGGAGTTCATAATGGGTATATAGAGAATGCCCATCATTGAGAAATCAAATTGTAACAAATGCTGGTGAGGCTACAGGGAAAAAGGAACTCTTCTACATTGTTGGTGGGAATGTAAACTAGTAAAATCACTATGTAAATCAGTATGGAGATTCCTCAAATAAGTAAAACTAAAAATTCCACTTGACATACCTATTCCCCATCCAGGTACCTTCTGGAAAGGGTTAAAGGCCTCATATTACACTAAGACATGCATAGCAATGTTTATAGCAGCACAACTCATAATAGCTAAATCTTGGAAGCAGCCTATATATCCTTCAGCCAATAAATGCATAAAGAAAATGTGACATTTACATAGCATGGAGTACTACTGTGCCATAAAGATGAATTTAAGTCACTTGTAGGAAAATGGATGCACCTTGAGACCATAATGTTAAGTGAAATAAATAAGACACACAAGCTAAAATATCACATGGTTTCTCTTATTTGAGAAACGCAATGTCTTAGTTACTTTTCCCTCATTACTGAGACAAAATACCCAACACCCAAAGTTAAAGGGGGAAAACTTTATTTAGCTCACAGTTTGTAGAGGTTTCAGTCCATAATTGGCAGGCTCCATGGCACAGTGGCACATGGCAGAGGGGCAACAGTTAAGACCGCAAAAGCAACAAAAGAGGAAGAGAGAGAACAAACCTCTTTCTGTCCCGTATATTGTATGCAGGTTACCTATTATATGCACCCTTGAGCAGGTGCAGCACTCACACCCTTAATCCCAGCACTGGATCATAAGTCAATCACGAACTCTAGATTCAGCCACCTCTGAAAAACCCACCCCCCATAATTTCATGAGGCTTGGGGGAACATCCAGACACAAGCCATAACACCCAAATTATAAATAAAGAGCAAAATGAAAGACAGATAATGGGAATTAGGAGGATAGATCTTTCTCAAATGGAAAGGGGAACAGGAAGTGGAGGGAGATAGGAGAGAGTGGAGGGAAAGGGGTTGCAAAAAGGATTTAAGGTGTGTTATGTACATGTACCAACTCCGCACAAGGAATGTAAACATTATGTACTGCAAGCATGAACTAATAAAATAGAATAGAATAAAATAAAATAAAATAAAATAAAATGTGAATGGACCCTGGGGGAAAAAAAGAGAACTCAAATGATATCATTCTCTTGTATCTGCCCTTTGGGGTTCTCAGTGCCATCAGGGCAGGGTGCTAAAGACAGAACCAGGTTGGTTTAGAGCCCTGTGCAGTAGCTCTGGGCTGCGGGGCCAGGAGGATCTGGAAGAAGAAGCACAGCTGGAGGATGTTTCCATCTGTGAAGGTGGCTTTTGGCTTTGAGGTGACAGTTATATTTCATGTCTTCCGTGGTGTCTCCTCCCTTTCAATGTCAGTCTCTGCAGCCGCCTTATCTCCTGTAGCACATTTCAATTAGGTATTCCAAATCATACTCTTTGCTTCCAGGACAAATATGCCAGAGGTGATATTTACTGTTACAGCAGCATTTTAAATACTTATGGGGAAAAGCCTAGTGAATAGCAGCTTCTCCCTTTTTAATAGCAATAATAAAACATAGTAATAATGGAGAGAGGAGGTAAAGTCTAGGTTTGATGCCAGTACTTTTCTGACTTAAGTGAGTGACTTTTGCTCTCACCCTTTTGTCCCCTCCCTCAGATTCCTGCTTCCAAGTGAAGGTCATGAAGTTTGTAGCAGCAGTACCCACAACCCTTTTGTGGGAGCCCCCGCGTCTTCCCAGAACATTTAGTCTCCCATCTATAGGCACTTACATTCCTGTTCCACTTGTTACCTGTTCCTTCATTTGCTCGGACAAATGTGTGCATGATGTCAGAATCTCTTTTTCTGGTAATTTACTAGGAACCACTTCTTATTCCTCACTCCTGTTCAGCTCTCAGAACACCACCAACCTCACCTGTTGGAGACAGATGGCAGAGAGACTGATGTAGTTAGTGTGCCTTTCTTCCTTGAAATCCAGCCTCGTTCCTTTGCCCGGTATTGAAGGCCCTTCAATCTGATCTGCACTTTTCAGCTCCCCTCCTACTCATCTTTGTATCTACGTTTTTAGTGGGCTTTTGTCTTCAGTGCTTCCCTAGTAGGTTTTACATGTTCATTTATCCAAATCCTCTGTGGGTCTACCACAGCGCTTGTCACACGGTGATAGAGTGGGAAATGTCTTGGCCACTATTCTTCCTTATATTTAGAATCCTTCCTTTAGATCTCTTCTCTGTATGTCTAATTCCTGCCCATCCTTAAGGGATCAGACTGTGTCCCACTTGCTTTGTTAATCCTTTTCTGACTGCTCAGTACTCAATGCTGCCTCCATTTTTGAATGTCTAAGGTGCCCATTGTCATTAGTACTGATTTGGTGCTTGGCAGATATGATCTTACAGTATTTCATGTTTCCATGTGTTGTCTACTAGGTAACTAGATTGTCAGCACCTTCTGGGCACAGATAACTGTGGCCTGAGCTTATGAGTCTAAGTTCCTTGAACATAGAAGGTGCTTGGTTAATATTCATTGATTAAGGGATTCAATCAAAGAGTGAATGAAAGCCAGGGTCCTAAGAAACCTGCTTTGTGTTGTCATTCTGCTCAGTTTGGAAATCATAAACTTGCCTTAATCATGGCCTATCATTTTCCCCTAAGTAGACTTCTACTGTTTGTATTCCTTAGACTCTTCTCTCAGCCTGATCCCTAAAACTGATGGTCAGGGAAGAGTTTTCTTAGCATGAGAGAATTTTGACAGCTTCTGAGATTTGCCATATCCAATGCTTTGACAATAAAATTATCTCGATTATTAGAGTGAAGGGGGTTACTTATCAGGCTGTGTTCTTAAATTCAAATCCAGAGCAGATTGGAGTACAATCCCACAAAAGTTCCAGTTTTGTCTCTGCCATTTATTAGTCAGTTAATCTCTCTCTGTCTCGATTTCCCTATCTGTGAAATTGATTCAATAATGGCTATCTACCTTAAGAGGTTGCTATAAAGTGCCAACATGATGATAAATGTAACAGTCCTTCGGATAATGTCAAACACTATACAAAGGCTAGGAATTAGGTTTACAACAACTTGTAATCATCAGCTGATAATTTGTGAGGGTTTTCTCTGTATGGAGCTAGGTATATACAGAGACCTCTCTACATATAATAGACGAGCTAACGCATTAAGAATTTGTAACTTGCATGGTCTGAGTTATGACCTACAGATGGTGGAGAGCTGAAAAAAAGAATTGTGGCCAGGCAATCACATGAGTGCAGCATCCATAATTAAGTCAAGTAAGATGAAACGTAAAATATGTGACAAAAATTGACCATGGGCCTGCCGTGCACACTTTGGATTTCAGCAGATTCTATCCCTTAGACATTTCAGAACACTCTGATTTTGCTCCCTCCAGGAACTGACAGCTCTGCTGCTACGTAGCCTTTTTGGCTTCTTGGTCGATCAGTTGTGTCCGGCTTCCTCATCACATTCATCCTTCTAAATCAATTCTGGGAGCCTGAACTAAGCCTGCCGCCTCCAAAAGGACACTCTAAAAACCAGATTCTCCTGACCCATCTGATGCTGCTGCTGGCTTTGGCTGCAGCCCAGAAGGACAAATAGTGGCTCTAGGCCCAGGGAGTCTACTCTCTTCAGTCCTGTTTTCATGTAAATGTCATAGCTTTGAAAGGAAGCCAGGTAGGGGCTGTCTCCTATGAAGGCAGGGCTACTCCTGGCTACAATGGCCCTTTCTCTCCTTTTCTTTTTCTTCATGTTTTCCATGTGGCATCAGTAGCTGAGTAAGGGAAAGCTGCGAAGTTTAAGGGTACTGCTGTTCACTGGGCTAGATTAATAACCCAGAGCCCTCTAAACGGGCTCTTTGGGGTGAGACAGCCCAGCCACAAAGCACTGGGTTAGGGGGGTACCAGCTGGAAAGCCAGAGCCTACTGGAGGTGACAGCTGGCAGCAGGTGATGAAGTGGCAAGCCCTCCATGCTTGCTCTCAGACCCCACCTGCCTTCTTTCCTCTGCCTCTTTTCCCTTTTCTCCCATTTTACTTTGTGCTTCTGAGATGGCTGCACACCAGTGGCTCCAGCCTCTGATGGCTGCTGCCCTCTGCTGGGGAGAGAGTGTCACGGGGTGAGGAAACCAACTCAGTGCAGAACCAGTCAGTCTGGGGCTAGTGTGAGACTTGGCTTGGGGAAGGGTGGAAAGATTCTGAAATCTCCTTCTACCAAAGTGTTTCCTGAATGTTCTCAGCTGGGCACAAGTCATTAAGAATTCATTGCTTTGAGTGCTTCAGGTTCTCTGTTTAAGAAGTAGGTGTGTGTGTGTGTGTGTGTGTGTGTGTGTGTGTGTGTAGGCTGGGGGAATTCCTACCTTCTTCCCATCTGGGGTGGACATTGCATATTAAGACCCTCCATCATGAGTGACCCTTATGTACCACCAGTGACTTTAGTTATTGGATTAGCTAGGCACAGTCCTTTCTTAAGGAAAGGTGACTAAAGAAAACTGTTTTGAGGGGGCTGCAGAATGGGCCTGAAAGTCTCTTGGGCTCAGAAGGAGCCATTGAAAAGTGAGGATTTTGGGTGGCTGGGAGGCAGCTGAAGAATGAGGAGAGCCAGATGGAAGTGCGGACAATGGTCCATTATGGGGGACAAATACATATAAAGGTAGGTAATCAACTGGCCTTTACTACTTTACTGTTTTCCCCAGAGCTGGTCGTGCCAGTAGGCTATGCCCAGTTGGCTCTGGAAGGCAGATGGACAAGAGGATCCCCGTCTCCAGCGTGACAATAGGATAACCCCGTGCAAGTCTGGCTCTTCAGCCCAGAGAGCAGCCCAGACAGACAGGAGCTATGGCCTCACTGACGCACAGTAATTCTACTTGAAGGATTTATTTTCTTCCATGAGCTCCTGCCAAGACTCCTGGTCAGAGCTAATGGGGCTCCCCCAGCCAGAGACCGTCTCCTAGTGATGTGTAAACAGTGCCAGGGAGGAAATAGGTTTCCTGTTCTTAATGGGCTTGTTAAACCTCTTATTGAGTGTGGTTTAAATGGCTTTACTATGAATAATAATAATAGTAAGCAAATAGTATTATTAGTAGTAGAAAATTATGATGTCACCCCTAACTGCTCTTTCCCATTTTAACCTTGCCAGCTTGGAGGTCCTTTGGCCTCAGGAAAGAGTAGTGAGTGATGCTGGGACCAATAATTGGGGAAGATGGCAGGCTTTGTCTTTGTTGCCCATAGCTCATTCCCAATTCTGAGCCCTTTTCTACTTTCATGGCGTCTCTTGCTGCCTCACCCTTTTCATTACGTGTTCTCAAGCTCTCATTCTATCATAGCAGGTGGAGCTACAATCATCTCTTTCTCTTATTTTACTTAGCTTCGAAGGCCATGAAAAGTTCTGAGGTTAAATTTAGATGTGAGATAGAGGAGATTTTGAAGGTAGTAGCAATGCAGGGAGCGTGGTTAGGAATGAGGCTCACATTTTCATCTCCAGGGACAAGGTCAGAATGTTTGTATTTCCCAAAAGTTCATGTGCTGAAAGCTGATCACCAATGTGATGTTATTATGATGGGGCATCTTTTGAGAGGCCATTAGGTCATGAGGGCAGAACTCTCCTGATTGGGTTTAGTGCCCGAATACAGGAAGGCCCAGAAAGTAGGATTGTTCCTTCCCTCATGTGAGAATACAGCAAGAAGGCACCATCTATGCACCAGAAAGTCTGCACTCATCAGACACTGATTCTATTGGCACCTTGGTCTTAGACTTCCCAGCCTTCAGAACTGTAAGGAATACATTTCTATTGTTCATAAACTTCCCAGTCTGTGGTATTTTGTTATAGCTGGCTTCATAGACTAATGCATCAGGTTTCCAGCTGGGACAGGATGTGAGGTATATCTTAGGCCTTAGTCATTTATGTATGAGGCTCATTATTCTTGCCATAACTTCCTTTAACAGTGTTGGCTTTCTTTGCACCGACATTTGACTTAAGTAGATTTGGCATCTTCTTAAGCAATATGTCTGTGAAGTCATGAATTTGAAGTGTGAGCCAGATTTTTAACTGAATACGTATTAAAATGAATACCTAATGGCAATATTTTTGTAAAAGTTCACGTATGTGGCAAATGTGTCATACTCTTGAGGGGAAATGTATTACCCTTCTGGAAACACTGCTGTAGAGTAGTGGGTTCTCAATATTTAGCGGGCACAAGAAACACAAGCAGAGCTTGTTGAACTCAGACACTCCGAGTCAGCAGGGCTGTGGGGGGACCATAGCTTGGTGTTTCTAGCAAACGCTCAGAAGATGTTGGTCTCCAGGTTCCACACTTGCAGTGGCACCAGCCTAGTGGTCAAAACTGTGCTCTTTTTCCATAAGCGTGAGTTCCACCATCTGCAACTGAAAATAGAACCTATATCAAGGGTTTATGGTCATTAAATTAATTACCTATCACATGTAGAACGACTGGCTAGAGTGAGTGCTCTATAAGGCAGAATGATTGGAGCCCATTCTGCCTGTGCAGTGAACAGAATGTTCATGTCCCCTCAAATTCATATGCGAAATCCTAATCCCCAGTGTATTGTGTTTGGAGGTGGGCTCTTAGGGTGATAATTAGTTAGGTGATAAGGACAGGGCTCTCTTGATTGGATTAGCGCCCTTATAAAAAGGCGCTGAGAGCTCTCTTACCCTCTTTCCATCATGTAAGGGTACAATGCGAGGACAGCCTCCTGAAATTCAGGATGCGAATTCTCACCAGGACCCCTTATGCAGACACCCTGATCGTGGGCTTCCAGCCTTCAGAATGGTGAGAAATACATTTCTGTTGTTTATTAGCCCTTCCGTCTGTGGCGCTTTGTTCTGGCAGCCCACGTGGACTCAGGCTACCTGTTTGGAGTTTTCTGAACTATAGGCTTTTTAGTGTTCAGCTTTGGAAATACAGGCAATTCTGTCTGGCTAAGGTCCTAAGTGTAAGCCCATTATGCAACTGTAGGTGGCCAGGCCATTCTCCAGCGATACCTAGCACTGGAACCTATAAAACTCTTGCAGAAAAAGACTGGGGTCTATTTTCCTGTTGGTCCAGTCAAGGTCTGTGTGGAGGCTGAAGAGCAGGCGGAAGCATTCCTGGTTGTGCTCATTATGTTATGAGAGACAGGCAGACAAAGTGCAACTTACATTTTGATAAATTATTATATTTATGATTTTTAGAAGATTCCCCGTGATTGAGCCTCTCTTTTGGGCTCGAAGAGTTCACCAGTATGAGTCTAAAAAGATGGGACCCTCACTGCATGACTGAAGCCCCAAAAGTTTATTCTCACTTTGCCCAGACCAGAGAACCATGAGAACCAAGCTCAGCAGGTGGGAGGAAAATTCGCTCTGGTGATGGCAGGGGTCTGATGCCCAGCAGGGGGGGCGCCAGCAGCAGGGAGACCCCACCAGGCTTTTCCTGCAAGTCTGTTCCCACTGCTCTGGCAGCAGGCTGACATCTCTAGTCTCTGTTCATCTCCTTGTGTTGTTTGCTGGCTTTCTCATCACATCACTTTCCCACATCACTCCATAAACGATGCCCAACCAGTTACGGTGCTTAGAGCAGGGAAGCGGCATCCTCACAAATTATTTTAAAGATAACTGATCCCCATCTGGAGCATGAGTTGAAGGATAAGTGATTCAAGGTAGGGTGGCAAATGAGGAGGTGGGAGTGGAAATGATAGCAAAAGTTAGGCACTGAAAGCGACCAAGTCTCATGTTTGGAGGCCTCGTTTTCTCTTTGAACTCCAAAGACAAAAATGAATGTGCGGCTTTGTGTGCAGTCTGTGTAAGTTTGAGGCCTGCTGGGGCAACTTAAGACTCTGTCTTTGGAGGAGGAGCATCTGTTTTGTTGGCAAGGTGAAAGTCCCTAAAGAAAATGGAGAAACAAGAGTAAAGGTTATTGAAGAGGATTGCCTTTGAGTATGCACTGGCTATGGTCTTCTCCATTTTCAGTCTGTTCAATTCAACAAACACAGCATTTACTAGATGTCAGATATTAATGACTATTTAGAAATACCACTTATTCTGATTTTGGTGTTCAAAGGGGGCTGGAAGTAGAGAGGGGGAAATCCCACGTATTCTCACATACACACACATTCACACCGCACCCTATTGGTCCTGAGGCCCCTTGAGGGCCTAAATGGACTGATGTGATGAGTCTGTTCAAGATCGGAGTGTATCCTGTAGGCAGGCTCTTGGCTGCCTTTTATTAACCTGCTCTCCTCTTCCCACTGAGCTATAATCTCCAGAGCCGCGTGATTGAAAGGTTCCACTGTTCAATGTTCCTTATGCTGAATGAACATGTAGTATTCTGCAGCCGTGTTCCTGCTCCTCGTGTGTGTATTGGAAGCTGCCACCCAATCTTCCTCACTCTCAGAAAAGGCGATGGGTGGATCCAGAGCACTGGCTATTTACATGCCTAGCTCCTGCCTGCTTTTTCAAAGCTCTTTGTTCAAGTGTCAGTACTGGTTTGTAAAACATGAACAGAGTTGGGGGAAAAAGTAATTACAGTTCCCATCTGGTGTTTCTGCTGACACGATGCTGAGCTGCCTGACTGCACTTCTTTCCTGCGCCTTCTTGCAGTCTGTCTTTTAAGTTGCAGCCTCTCTCTCTCTTTCTCTTTCCCTTTCTCTGACCACCCCCCCCTTGTCCCTTGCTTACACTTGCACTTTTGCCTGCTCTACTGTGTGTCAGGGATGCACAAACATGAAAGGTAGCTGGCTTTCTCTCAGCCTCTGGGTAGCCCAGCCCAGGGAGCCTGCTCATTTTTAATGTGCCAGTAGGTCAGGGCCTGGAATTGTATAGGATGCCCCGATGTGTTCATTTCCCAGGGGCCAAGATGGGCCATCATCTCAATGTGAGACTAATATCAAACCTTTTGTATCAGACCAATGCAGGAACTCTACATCGTTATTTTAGATTGTGGAGACTTCCAATATCCATAAAGGGATATATCTACCGTAGGAGGCTATCTTAATTTTATTCTTTGTGACTAATGATTCAATATATTAGGACTTGGTTTTAGGCACAACCATATCCTTGTCCATGGTCTTCAGTAGATAGCTTTTCCAATGGTCACAATTCTACTGTTGGTGGTAGGCACTGTGTAGAGTAGTGATTGTCTAACTTATAGGTCTCAAAATAACTTTATTTTTAAAGTTAAATATGATGACAAATATAACATTGTTAGCTAAGCATCTTTTTCTTCTTTCATGTTTCGTCAATTATAATCAGCACTGTATCATAAAAGAGACATTTAACTCCAAAATGGAGGAAATATATTGCTTTATTATAAAACACTTATTTTGCCCAGGTGCTGAGGATTGAACCCAAGCTTTTGCACATATATACCAAGCACATGTTCTACCACTGAGCTACACCCCCAGCCCGTAGGATGGTTCCTTACATCTTTACATTAAATACATGCAGGTTTAATTTAAAAATCTGAAGTCTTTTTGATAGGGTGAACGCTATTTATCGAAATAGTGGAAAGATGCCATATGACTTCCTAGTCCCCAGGGGGAGAGAAGAGGGGCGGCAGCAGGGAAGATCATACACTTCTACTTCTCTCTGTAACTACCAACCCAGTGCCAGTTTCCCAGTGATCCAGCCTAAATTCATCTCCCTCCTTGATTGCTTCCAAATTCCTTCAACCTTAGGTATTTAGTAACTAACTGTTTGCCATGAATTGACTTATGCAGTTTGACGTTGTTTTATGTTAATTCGGTGACTACAAATATGTTGTCTTGGACCTTCACAAACACACACATCTATGCATGTGTGTACTCACATATGTAACCACACATGGACACATCCAATGCATTCTTTATTTCTTTAACATACATAACACTTTTAGCCAGGTGCAGTGGCACATGCCTGTGATCCCAGCCACTCAGTAGGCTGAGCCTTCTAGATTGTAAGTTTGAGGCCCGCTGGGGCAACTTAAGACCCTGTCTCTAAAAAATAAATAAATGAAAAATTAAAAAAGGGCTGAGTATGTGAAAAGGGGCTGGGTTCAATCCCCAGTAACACACACACACACACACACACGGAAAAACCATACAGGACACTTTTCATTTTCTTTCTAATTTATTAGTAAGCAAATCATGATTTATCTTTTATATAATTGCTAGGATTATAGTCAATATCATCATCAATAAAATGTTAGCTAATAAATAATGATGAATCATTTTCACTAAAATAATGAATATGATCGATTATATGCCATTTTCATAGGATAAAGTTAGGGAAGAAGGTTTGGTAGATAGTTAGTAAATTCAGGTTGAAGTCTGTAGAATTTCCAGCTTCCAGCTTTACACCACACCACAATGTTCTTTCCTCCTTACTATGTATTACTTTTCTTGCCATCAGAGGCTATGCTTTTTCTTTCTTGTTCTCCTCTTAGTCCAGTGACAAGCACAAACTCCAGTTCAAGCCTAATGCTTATTGGTTGCTTAAGTAGCTATGTGAATCTAGGTTGGTGAAATTTCCATCGAGGCTGGAAAATATGGCAGACGTGGATTGGAGACCCAGGAGTGATTATAGGATGGTTATATAATAGACACATGGCAGCAGCAATGGCATATCACTGAGGGTTTCTAGGAGCAGGTATGACAGTAGAGATAAGAAAATGAGTACCTGAATGATACAGCTTTTTAGAAAAGTGCATTTGTGAGTCCTTAACAACTTGAAATTTGAAAATCATTTCATGGGATAAGATTTTGGGTTAGAACACTTCATCACTGAAGATTCTAAGAGGCCCACTCAAGCACAGTTGTTCATTCAATAAGTATTTAACAGACACCTTTATGTGCTAGAATTATTCTAGGTGGTAGGAATATAGCAGTGGGTAACAGGAAAATTCTTGTCCTCATAGAGATTGTATTCTAGTGGAGTGAGATAGGAAATCCACAAAATAAATGAATGTACAGTATTCTAGATGGTGCTAAGTATGCTGAAGAAAAATGAAACCATAAATAGAGATAGAGCAAGCTGGGATTGGGGCGATGGTGATTTCAAGTTTAGGTAGGATGAAGAAGATATAGTAAACAGGTAGCCCTGGTATAGCATAGTTTTTTAGGGACCAAAGCAAGATGTTTGGGATGCAAGCGGTCTCAAATTCTCCAAGTGCAATCTGACTTTGCATCCCAATTAACAGTGACAGCATACTGCTTTAAAATGGGAAATAAAGTGGAAGGAAAGCAAATGCTTGATAGTTGACCTGACATTCACTGTTGCAAGATTGGAAATGTACAATAAATGTCACTGATGGAGCAATATTCATGAAGCAAAAATGTCAGTTTTCAATTTGGTATGAGGATGGTTTGACATGTATTAGTCGCACACTGAATATTATCATAATTAATGCATTAATAATGTAGCTGTCCTTTTTCTCCTGATCTCAAGTTAAAAAGGAGGAAAAGGAGAGAGGCAGGTGAAAAAGCAGCTCTTGCCCTGATCAGACCTGTTCTGCCAGCATTTTCCTCTGCCTTTGCCCTGCCATATCTGTGGCATTGGCTTCCGATGCGTATCGCTCTAAACTTATCCATTGAAATTCTCCCTTCTTGTTTCCTGGAGCAAAACCAGTGGCTTTGTCTGCTAAGAGATTTTTCCTTAATTTTCAGCAGAATATTAAAAAAATATTTCTGAAGCTACACAAGTTTATTGTAAAACAGCATGTAAGCAAAAGTAAGGATATAAAAATCTCCCGTGAGTCCACAACTCAGAGAAAACTACCATTATTATTTTGGTGTTTGTGCTTCAGTCTTTTTTATAACTATACATATTCATATTTGTAAATATCAGATATAGTTCAGTGATCAATTTTAATTATTAAATATAGTATTTTATTATACAGATATAGCATGATATAATTACCTAATCCTTTCTTTTTGACATGCAAGTTGTTTCTATATTTTTGATACTATAAACAATATTGTATTAAAATATTTGTAGCTAAATGTTTATATTTATCTATGATGATTTATATTGGACAACTTCTTAGATATAGAGCTATTACAATAAGAATTCTCCAAAACAGACAACAGCCCTGTGGCATAAGCGGTAAGCATTATTGCTCATTGACTGTGCTGTGCTGGGTGGCTCTGCTGATCTTGGCTAGGCCTGGTTTTATGCCTGGAGATTCACAGGCTGGCTAATGGCTGATCTAGGCTAGCTGGGGCTCAGATGACTCAAGGACTGGATTCTGCTCCTGTTTCTCATTCTCCAGCAGGCTGGCCCCAGCGTGGTTGCGTGTCATTGGCGGAAGTGTGGACAGTTTCATTCTTATACATACTTTTCTGATCTGTGCTTGTATCACTTTTATGAACATACAAAACAAGTCGTCTGACTAAGGTTAGAGTCAAGGAATAGAAAATCTTTCCTATTCACAGTTGGTATGACAATGTTACATAGTAAAGATCAAGGATTCAGGGAAAGGTAAAAAATTGGGGTGAAATTTGCAATTTCCCGTACTGGGCCAAACAGCATCTTAATTTTCAGGGCTTGTGATAGATATTTCCAAATTGCCCTCTAGAAAAGCTGAGCCAGCCCCACTGATGGTTTTCCAGTCTCTTAACTCTGGTTGAGTCTGCGAATGATGTATGACTTCCAGTTTTAGCTATTTTGATTGACATCTATATTTGGCCCTTTAGGCTCATGGCTTCTATTTGTTGTGATTCTTTTCTTTCAGAGTGCCTCAAAACTGTGTGTCTCTCATCTATTTATCCTCTTCATCCTAGTCCCTTTTGTCCCTTTTATCTTGCATATATGATGACTGACTTCCAGCTTTCTGGACTATTCAGAAATATCTATAATGGCCTCTTCCCCAAGTTTTCCAAATCATCAGGAGTTTACTACATGTTTTTAAATTCTGCTGCCTACACTGAAGTGGGACAATTATTAATCTTCATTATTCTTGCAGTATTTATTAGAATTTTCAGGGCCAGAGGAGAACTTAGAATTCAATTTCATTTATATATAATGTTACTCAAATAAACAGTTATTGATATGGATGTGTGGATATAGATGACATATTGGTATGAATACAGATAGAAATTTGCCAAGAAAATCAATCAACCACTGTTGAAATTTTAGTGTCTCTTTATATAGAAAAATTATGGGTGAATTAAAAAAATTTAACATTGTATCTAGAAACTGAGGGTCAGGGAAAGTAAGTGACTTGCTCTATATTCTATAGGTAAATAATAGCAAGACTGTGACTAGAATCCAATTCTGCTGGTTTCTGTTTTAACACTCTTTTAAGGCAATTCCACAATACAACCTCTGAGACCCAGCTGTCTTTTTTGCTAGGTTGTTTATATTCAACCAGCATTGGCAGGTTGATTTGGTTTGGTTTTGCAAGAGTGCTTTGTTCTTTGTGGTTCAAAAGAAAATGAAGAACGTTCTAAAAAAATGATCATGTTATCTAAGTTAGCTATGTTACAGTAGTATGCATATTCATATAAAGTCTAGATATAAAAATTACTTTGTCTTCAAAATCTGACAAATGATTTAGGTAAATAGTATATTTTACTTGTTAAATCACATTAAGACTCCCAAGTAGATGCATCTTGAGCTCTGGACATATAAGTTGTCATAGGCATCCCATGTTCTGTATAATTATATGAATTATTTTATACATGCAAAAGAAAGCTCAAAGATTTAGTGTGGAATCAGATAAGCTTTTCAAGAACATCTAAATTTGGTAATTGATTAAATTTCTTACTATGAGCCAACTGAGGTGGAACATAATGATGGAGTATTCTCCACTGGAGCCAGCCTTCACTGGGGCTCTTCCGAATAATTGGAGGATCAGTTAGGAAACCAGAACACAGACATATGCCCATGGAAATTTGGAAATAAGTCTTTGCTTTCTAATTCTCCTTTGTCTTATTTCCCTTTCATCTCAGCACTCCTTAATGGATACCAAAAAGAAAGAACAACACAAATATTAGGTATTTCTTTAGACAGTAGGGATTGGCACATATATTGCCATGGTGATGAAGACTAGAGAAACATACATTTAAGATTCCCTAACCTGCTAATTGCCAAAAAGATGCCGGTGTCTTGAGCATATTGCTCTGAGCCAAAGTCAGATGTTAAATTGAACCCTATGGGGACTGGAAACATGGCTGAATTAGTCCCTTTTATCCATTCAGGGTTTTCTGTAAGTCTTCCTGGATCATAGAGGAAATTGACACTAAAAAATGGGCACAACCCATTAGAGACAAAAAGATTGGGTCTTGAGGCAGCTTCACCAAGCCAGAGGAGCAGGAAGCCCAGATCCTAAGAAATAAGCCTAGATGCAATAAGAAATAAGAGAAGCTTCTCTTTCTCTCATGCTTCTGTGGTGTTTGTTTTCCATTGTACCACTTGGCTTGCGGAGGCTGACTTTCTGCACAGGAAAGGGAACTACAACCTGCTACAGACTGCAGAAGGAGACTTTCAGTCAATCTGAGAGTACCAGACATGCTCTCTTCACATGCACACAGGCGTCTGGGCCCCACTTAACTCACCAAACTGTATTTTGGAGATGTGCTTAGATCTAGATCAATATTGGCTGTTTCTTAATGGCAAGGTGCTCAGTTATAGCCACTTTAAACAAGCATGTCACCGGAAGCAGAATAAATAGATTTTGATGAAACTGGTTTAGTTCATGTCCCCCTTAGGGTACAGTTTAGCTTTCTCCACTTCACTGCTGCTATGAAAATCACTAGCCCTGTTTTTAAGCTGAGTCCAAATTCAGATTTAACTGCTTAGCAATTGCTTATGACCACAGTGGCATCCACATAGCTGTTACAAGGTATGATTAAGACACTTCTTGGGGGGTAGTTTGGAGAAAAAAGAAAGTGATAGAACCAGAGGGCAAGGAGGTAAACTGGAGCCGTATGGCCGTGTAAGGGGAAATCTGGTTGTCAAGCACCTCCTCATCCTCCTTGGGGTCAATGTGATGGCCCCAGAACATCAAGCATAGGGTCTGTGCTCCATGATATCAACTGGCTAAAAGAGGTAAAGGGAGGAGCAAAGAAGTTCACCTGTCATGTTGGATTTTATCAAGCATCACTGCCACAGTCTGCACCTTATCCTGCAGCTCTGGCTGGAAAATAACTAGCAGGGAACACAAGAAGGAATTGTGAGTGACAGCAGCACACATTTGTCAAAAAGTTCTCCAAAGTCATCCCATCTCCTTACTTCACCTCTCAGTTGGTTTCCTACTCTAAAATTTTACAGTAAGAATAGAATAGTTTCCATCCCATAGGCTTCTTGGGAGGATTCAATGTATGAATGTGATTAAGACAATGAAAACCATGTTTGGCATATGGAAGTGGTCTTTGAATACTAATTGTTGTTTTTTCTACCTGTTATACCCAAGTTGGATTGGCAGCTACATCTTATATGAGAATGTTTAATATTTCAGCTGTAATTTCTGGGTTTTTCCCACCCAAGAGAAAGAGCAAGGAAGTCATGGGTACCACTGATGAGCGCTGGGAGTTGGGGACACCTGACAGCTGCTGAAACGTGCCCAGGCCTGCCTGCCCACCTCGACTGCTGCTAATGGCCTGAAGGCAGGGACCGTCAATCTTTTTAAATTTCAATTTTCATGACTGCCCTCAACTTACCCCTTTCCTACTGCTGCTCAGCACTTGTCCTCAGTTGCCACCAGGCTCATTTGCAGTTGTGGACTTCTCTCTGAAATGTTCTTGTCTCCCAAGGGGGTAATCTCTCTCTCTCCAACACAGTGTGAGTTCCTTTTACTTTGCATGTCTTTGCCCTCCTTCCCTACTCACCTTCAGCATCCAGTTCAGGGCTTTGCACCCCAGGGGGGCTACTTCCTAGTTGGAGGGGGTCAGGCTCAATTCACCCTTGGGTTTCCCTTAGCACTCACCCATTGAAGGTGAGACTATGGGAACTGTTTGCGGAACAGAGTCTCCAATAGTGCCCTCCTGCTTGAATTCTTCTTTGGATCCCATTCACTGTATACATGGTTCCTACAGCAGCTCTGATCATCGTGCAGAAGAAAATCATCCCTCTGCCTTGGAAACAAAACATAGAGAGGTGAAGTAAGGAGTTGGGGTGACTTTGGAGAACTTTTGGACAAATATGTGCTGCCCAGGAGGACCCCAAAAGTCTGTTTTCATTCCCCTGATCTGTATATTGAAATATTTGCATATTAGTCCTTGAAAAGGGAGGAAGGTGTTCTTCACCACTTATATTTTCTGTCACATACTGTTTTACAAACACAAGAATAATTCCTAGCATTTATAAAGAATCTGCAATATACCAGGTACTCTATAAAAGGAGCTGCCTTACATATGTTTCTCATTAGTCCTGAGAATTAGGTATAATTTACTCCATTTTTAAAGTTAAAGAAACAGACTTAGGTAGTTACTTGACCAAGATCAAAAGGTAATTGGCCGACATAAATCACTGATTTAACACTGATGGTTTAACTGGTCTTGCTCTTAACTTCTTGTCTTAGACTCTTTAGACTGCTACAAAAATGTAACAGAGTGGGTAAATTATAAATAACATAAATTTATTTGTCATATTTATGAAGGCTGACAAGTCCAAGATCGAATGCTGTCAGGATCAGTATCTGGTAAGGTCTGCTATCCACTTCCAAGGGGGCCCCTTATTGCTGCATCGTTTAGAGGAGACGAATGCTGTGTCCTCACATGGCATAGGAGCTGAAGGGAAAGTGCTAGTCCCTTCCACCATTTATAAAGTTGCTAGTCCCATTTATGAGAGATCTACCTTTAATACTATTGCATTGCCAGTTAAGTTTCAACTCATGAATTTTAAGAGATATACAGTCCAGCATCTTTTAACATTTTTCTACTTGAGCATATATTTCTTTCTCTAAAGACAGAGATGCATTTATTGACATTCCTTTCCCAGTCCTGTGATATCGCAGTGGTTTTATTGTGAATGTGCATACACCAAGGATGTATAAATGCCTAGATCCTGTACTCCATTTTATAGCTTACTGATTATTCTAGAACAGGAGAAACTAAAGAGAAAGAATGAGAATCAACTTCAAATTGTGCACACAACTATTACAACTCATATATTTTGTTCACAAACTAACTCAGCTCATCCTAAGACCAATCATGGTAGGGCTTAAATAGTCTCAGCTTAGCGTGTCTTTATTACATTCTGTTCATACCTTTTTTAAAATTCAATATCTATCTTCCATAGGCACATCATTTTCACATCATTCTGCTTGATAGTATTATGCCCATGATCTGTATAGAAAATGAGTGAACACTAACCAGCGAGAGACAGTTTGAGGGGTTTGTGGATGCCTGGGGGAGACACTGGGTGATTTTGGAGAACTGGAATTTAGGAAGCCTGGGAAGTCTCATGCAGCTGTCAGTCAGCTTGCACTGCATTTTAAAAAAAGCACACCTATAATTTTGTAGTGTGCTTTCCTACCTCACCTCTGTTCTTTCCCCCCATTAGTACTTGGGTTCCTACCATGGAAGAAAAGCAGCCATGTCAGGTTTTAGGCAATGTTAATATTAAAAGGAGAACCCATCTGGATGATACAGTATATGTTATTGGAAGCTCTACATAAACAGTTATTAAATAAATACATCCAGTGCAAAGAAGGTCTCACTCACTTAGACATGGAGTCCTGTTCTTAAGAGAGAACAGCCATCATATATTTCATGCAGTTCTTTCTAGGGAATGTTCAGGTGTACACAGACACATATATCCTACTCCATTTTGTCTTCGTACATGGGACTGGATGGAATGCTGCTGCGATTTTTGCTGCAACCCCTTCAAGGTGTCCTGTGGCTCAAGGCAGGGCCTCTGGGAGACTGGCATCTATAGAGGGAAAGAACTGTTTCTTCTGCCACCTGTGGGGCCCACCGAAGGCCACCAGACAGGTCTGTTAAAGCTTAGGGGATCATTTTCCACTGAGGCTCAAGCCACAGTGTTTTCCAGAAGATGAAAAACCAGAACATAGAGGTCAGATTTACTCTTCCTGAAGGCTACCAATATTTTAAAGGAGTTGAGGGCTAGAGAGGGAAATACTGTGGATGATTATATCCTTTATACATTTCCATAACTTTTAATAAGGATCATGTACTTAAAATGAAAAACATCAACTGACTTAAAAAAAATTATGATCAGTTCCCACTGAAGTAGAGTCTAAAGATCTCAACTTATTAAATGTACTAATAAAGCTTTTATTGGTTACAAACTGATACACAATCCCTTTATAAGAAACCCCAGGGACAGCTGCTGTTGTTTTGAGATAATAGAATTGGGTTCTAATAAGTATAATGGTAGAAATAACAGTCTGCAGAAAATAGAAATGAAATAGGGTTGTAGCATTGGTCTCAGTGAATCTGCAGTGAATAAGCAGAGAGCCTTGAAAGCTCTCCTGGACCATGAGGTGCACATGAGTAACAGGATCCCCAGGGTGTTTTTAAAGCTGCACTATATGCAATTCCACTCCCTTTTTTGCCTCCCTTATTTAAAATCACTTCCCTCAAAGAATGTCTTATGCTTTGAGCTCTGGCCTCTCTGAGCTTGGAAGATTGCTGCAGGTGGACCATGGACCATTTCAAACACAGCACACTGTGTGCCCAAGTAATATACTATTTATTTATCAAGTAAAATACTGTGTGCCAGGCACTGTTCTAACCATGCATTCACTTACTGAATGCACTAATCAAGTAAAATCAATAGCATATTAATTCTTTTATAGATGAGGACACTGAGGTACCGAGGGGTGAAGAAAGTTGTTCAGGGACTCTCTACTACTACTAGAAGGGTAGACTATGATTAAAATCCCTCCAAGTTTTGCTGCAGAGCTCTCATTTATTTATTTATTTTTAATGTGGGTACTGGGAGTTGAACTCAGGACCTCGCGCTTGCCAGCAGGTGCTTATGCTGCTGAGCCATCTCACCGGCCCTCTCCTCTTAATCATTACACCACACTACCTTCCAGAGAAGCAAGTGCTGTGTTGTGTATGTGGATTATCTGTGTGTGCACGTGATTTTTGTGTGTGTTTTTTTTTTTTTTGCAGATATTTGTTGCTAACATTGCGATTGGACAAGTGGAAATTCATTTACAAGTAATACTGACTTTTCATTACCTTTTTGACACGTGTATTTTCTCTATCAGTGGATCTAAAATGTAGCTTCTCTCCTGTGGTGATCCTCCAAACCTTTTAGGGTTCTCAAAAGGCTATGATCCCGAAGGCTGAAAATCATTGCTCAAATGAAGGAGATGGGAGTCAAATCCACACCACCTTTGCTTCTTTCTCAACCAACTCGCCTCTAGCTCTGCCCCTCTCTCTTGTTATCAAGCAAGATCGAATGGTGTGTGCTGTCTCTGTGATGGGGACAGATGCTGGTGAAACAACTCGATAAGCATTGCTTTGGGAGTCAACTGCTGAGATACAAAAATAACTGCAACGTAGCCACCTTCTCCCTGGAAACACTCACTGGAGGGAAGCTATGAATTTTATATTCTGTGTGAGAAGAAGACTGGACCTCCAATCAGAAAGACCACATTCCAGCATCAAATCATCTATCATTTGTGCTACTTTCAGCAAGTCATTCTACCTCCGCGTCTTGGCTTTATCAGTACAGTGCCTGGCCTGTTTAGGAGAGCAGTCAAAGAATTAAAGGAGATGGCAGTCTTTGTATTTTTTTTTTCCTGGCATATTCACTTACTTATTTTACAGGATGTTGAATGCCTACTCCATAAAAGGCACAGGTCTAGTTTTAGGAATTCCAGCACTAAGCAAAATAGGTAAAACCCACTCTTCATGGGACTGACATCCTATTTCGGGAGAGAAAACAAAAAGAAAATAAGTAAATGCCTTATCAGGTGAAAAGTGTTACAAAAAATACAACAGAATAAGGGTGATAGCTGAGCGTGGTGGCGCACATCTCTAATCCCAGCACTCGGGAGGCTGAGGCAGGAGGATTGCCATGAGGTCGAGGCCAGCCTGCACTACATTGTGAGACCCTGTCTCAAAAAAAAAAAAAAAAAAAAAAAAAAGGAAAAGAAAGAAAGAAAGAAAAAAGAATAAGGGTGATAATGAGGGAGACAATGAATGTATGTTGAAGTTCAGAAAAAGACCTCAGTGTTGAAATTGTGTTCAAGCTCTCACTGAGGACATCAGAGAATAAACCAAAAGGATATCAGGGGAGGCGATATGAAGCAGCCAGTGCAAAGGTCCTGGGGCAGGAATGTGCTTGTTAAATTGGAGGCATTGAAAGGCAGGTGTGTGGTTGGGACAGAGGGAGAAAGGCTGAGAGTGGTCATGGGTTCAGAGCCTCAAAGGGACCAGAGTGTGAAGGGTCTGGACATGAGATGGAGCTGTGGACAAATCTGAGCAGAGTAACATGCTCCGATTGCTCTTACTAAGTGTGGAGAATTAGGGGACAAGGCAAGACAGAAGGACACTAGTTGGGAGACACTTGTCATAATCCATGTGGTTTGGACCATGGTGCGAGTGTTGAGGAGGTCTGATTCTGGGTATATTTTGAAGCTATGTTTGACAGGACTGGTGATGAATGGATCTGAGGTATGAATGAGAGAGGGGGGTAAGGGAGATACCAAGCACATTGTCAAGGTCTGTGGCCTGAACACCTGGAATAATGAGAAATGGGAAACGATATGGGAAATGCTGGGGAGAAGGCTAAAACATAGATTCGGCTTTGGACTCGCTGTGTTTCATTGTCTGTGAGAAACTGTGTGCCTGGCATATAGTGGGTGTTCAGTAAATGCTCTCATGGCACCTACTTCTACCTGCATGGCCTGGGGTCCTCAGCCTAGCTGTGTACTAGAGACCAGATTCAGGGTGTTTGTTGATCGTGCCCGCTCCCCGTGACTGAGTGATCCTATGACCTATACTCGGGGCCCTGAGGTTCTTGGAAGAGAGTGAGCCTTGCCCTCCATCCTGACCCTGTCTGCACATGCTGACCCCCAAGAGGACCTTGAAGGAGAGCTCTGACTCTCCAGCATCTGCTTTTACCTCCTGTCTTTGACAAACAGTCTTTACTGAAAGCTTTTGAGCAAACGGTAAATCCATCTTTATGAGATTACTAATGTCAACACATTCTGTGTATCAGGATTTTATAGGCTCCTGCAGGGCTGTGCCTGGGACAACATTGGTTGGCAGCGTTCACCAGAGGAATTATATGGTGTGGCCCTGACACCGGAGAAGATTCTTGATATCCCACTGAGGGCTGGGGCTTTTTCTTCCAGTAAGAGCCTTGGATGAGAAGCTTGAAGAGGGGCATTGGGGCTTTTTGAATGACCCTGACTCCAAAGCTTGTAGTGGAAATTTTATATACAAAATTTGGATTCTTACAGTTTACTTCTGATCATGTTCTGATTGTGTTTGAAGACGTGAATGGTTGATGTTTTAAATAATATAAAAGTTTTGATCCATACTCATCCCTGTAGTTCTCCCGAATATCCCACATTGTGTTATATTTGTCTGTTTCACGCACTTGGTGGATGAACATGTTTTCCTAAAAGCTACAATTTGCAATATAAATAACAGCTCCTTGGAATGAAAAATAATAACTAAATGTGAGCTATGCCTTCTTACATGTTCCTGGTTGCTGCTGTTCTTCCTCCCCTGGGTTCCTAATGATGTCTCGGTGACAGTACACAGGGCTGGGACGTGAGAAACCCTAGGGTCCAGGCTCAGCTCTGCCATGAAGTGACTATGTGGAGCAAGGCAAGTCTTGTCTGTGTCTCGAGCTGCAGGATTGCGAGTTAGGATGGTAATGCCTGCTTCTCCTTCCCTGTAGCAATGTAGCAAGGATCCAGTAAGTAGTTGAAGTGGAAACTCAACACAGTCTGCACCTCTGAGCCATCACTGTAAAATCAATCCAGGGTACTTGGCTTCTTGTAGGCCTAAAGGCTACTTTCTCAGCCCCTTGTTTCTCTCACATCCAGCTGCCTTGGCTCAGAGGTTTTGGGACCACGCGATGTTTTTGGTCATACTTCAGAGCATGTCGAATCAACATAGACGTAAAATAAAACCACAGTGGAAAAGCCAATATTCCTACAGAAAATGTTGGAGGGAAAGACAAAAGTGCTCAAAGATAATGCCACAAACAATCCTTATTATGGCTGGGGAAGGCACAATGTGGTGTGGTGTGGCATTTTGGCTGTTCTTGCTGCCCAGAAATCTGGTGAAGCGGGAGATGACAGGAGTCAGATGACATGCCTGCTTGGCCCTGCAGGTGCCTTGAAGGGGCCAGGGTCTCCCTGTGCAGGCCACCAGCCAGGATCCTCAGTTAGGCAGAAACATGCATCCCATTGGTAAAGGCCATCCTGCGCCTCAGGTAGAGATCACATCCAGGAGGCCAAGAAGTCCCCCAAATTGCACCACCACTGGGATCTGGAAGGGTGTCCACTCTCCCAGGCAGGCTGCTCGATTTGGCTGAGTCTATCTGGGGGCTCCCTTTCCCCCAAAGAAAACACCAATAGCTACTCCTAAGGGACACCTGAGAAGATTTCCATGTATTACTACCCTTCTGTAGAAAGCTTCTGGAAGGGCTAAAACAGTTTCTTTCACCTCCTTTCTGTCCATCCCCATCCTACCCTCTCTTTAAATCTTGGATTAAGCCTGACTTTCTCCATTAAGTCCCTGAAGACCTCTCTCTTCATGACCCTGCTGCTTCTGACCTCTGCTAGTACTTATTGCCTGAGGCTCTCTTTGGGTTTTATCATTGGCTGCCTTGTTAAATTTCCTGTAAGTGTGTTTTACCTTGTTTACCTTCACTGAGCTCTCAGCATCTTGGGGAGAAGTGCAAGGTTTTATAGATATTCGTTCTGCTCTTGGGGCAGGACATACATGGGGCAGCAGCAGTGTCCTTCCCGCCTGGGCTGAGGAACTCAGCAGGAGGTTGCTCAGGGAAGCCAAAAGCAGCAAAGCCAGGAAGTATGGAAGAGTTGTGTAGCCTCGGTGCCTGATAGTTGGTGCTGAGATTCTTACCCAAGAAGAAGGAAGGTCAAGACTAGGGAAACAATTGAAGTGTAGAGTCAAGGGATCAAAAGTCTGGCAAGAGCCTCAAGGCTGAGGCTGCTAAGGGTCCCTGCCAGGGTTAGGAAGCCTCTTTGTGGTATGGAAATGGGCTATTTCCCTTAAAGCATTCATGAAGGTTGGACATTTCCATCATGGCATGCTCCCAAGCATGGGTCCTTCTCAATCTTCTCTCTGGTCCTATTCACGAAGAGAATGTATCTGTCAGCTTTCCCATTACTGGGACAAAATATCTGACACGTACAACATAAAGAAGAGGAATATTTTGGCTCATGGTTTCAGAGATCTCAGTCCATGCTTGCTGGCTCCAAGGCAGAAACACCATGGCAGGATGGCTTGACAGAGGAAACCTGCTCAACTCATGACATCTGGGAAGCAGAGAATGGGGAGAGGGGCCAGGGAACAGATACAGTCCCCAAAGTCATACACCTATGACCAACTTCCTCCAACGAGGCTGATGTCCTAATAGCCCATTCAGCTATCAAGTCATCAATGGGCTGACCCATTGATGAGGTTAGTGTCTTTAAGATCCAATCACCTCCCCAGGAGTCTCTTAATCTAGTCAAGTTAACAATCAAGATTAACCAGCACCGAGACTGTGGTTATCCTGCTCTTGCCTGTACAATGGAGGAGTTGAACTCAAATCCTTTCATCCTCCAAGGTCCTAGCAAATGATTTTTGGAAATTGAGAGTGGATGAAAATCTTATTTAATAACTGAACATTCCATGAAGTTCTTTTTGAGCTATTTTGAACATAGAAACCTTTCCCTTCATAAACAGTGATGACTGGGGGACAAAGCTAGAACATTTCTAAAGGGAAGTTTAATGTTTTCTTCATTGATAGTAAAGACTATATATTAAGACTAGAAAGAAAAGCTTGCATGACTTTGAGGATAGAGGATGAGCATGTTTCTCCTAGGAGTAGCCAATTGTAGTAGATTAAAAATAGGGAATAGAAAAGAAATGGTAGACAGAGACTGATCAGAAAAGTCGATGCTAAGTATACAAGAAAGAAAGGTGAGAGGACAGTGACAAGCAGACCTCTGGCTTTAACTTGCTGATGCCTTAGTGATGAGCTGTGTCTCTATGAGAATATTCCAGAGGCCAATTCAAAGCAGAAGAACCACTCTAAGAGTAGAGTGATTGGTTGCCATAGTGAGTGGAGATTTCCCTGCTAAGGAGTTGCCCCTGTCTGTGCCCAGGGACAGTATGGAGTAGAGCCACGCAAACTTTAATGTGTTCACCTGGGGATCTTGGTGACCTGTACATTCTGACCCCTAGGGTTTGCAGTAGGATCCAAAACATATTTCTAACCCACTTCCATTTGCTGTCGGTGTTGCTGGGGCCATCTTGTCTATGTTGCTGGCTACATTTTGAGTAGCGTGATGCGGTAGGAACTGGAGGAAGCAGAAAATCTCAGTTCCAGCCCCAGGTCAAGCCTGCATGTGGCCCTGGGCAAGTCACTGACTTTCTGAGACCCACAGCCTCCTCAATAGTAGCAAAAGAAGGAAATGGACTAGAAAGACCCTTCCCAGTTCTACGACACAGTGTTTCTGTTATGGTCCAAGAGAAAATTCAGACTTCTACCTTGTTCATCCTTCAAGTAGCTTTGGCCTTGGAGTTGTGCCCAGTCGTCTTGCAACATGGGATGTGCTTGGTTTATCTAATAATCATGTGTTTGACCAACCTCTACCCAGTGCCTGTAAAGTGGGTACCAGATTCTATTGCTACATTATTTGAAAGAAGAGGGGAGAAGCAGTTCAGTGGCTTCTGCCCCATCTCCGTTCCTCTAATGGTTCAGAAGTTTTCCCCTCTCCTCTGTGGAATACATAGATTCATGACTTTGACCTCATCTATGAGGCAGGGTCCTTGACCATCCAAAAAAAAAAAAAAAAAGTCTGGGCCTCAGACCTTTGAGTCCGCTTCTCTGAGACAAGACGTCCAGCTTATTCTCTACAACAATAGCTACCAGGCTGATTACAGTTATGTAATGGGTTTCTTTTTTTATCCAGGCCTTCAAAATGTGTGCATTATCCTTTAGGTAATAAATGAAATAAAAAAAAAACCTGAAAATAAATCAGCTTTGCAAAGTAGGACTGGAGGTTTTTTTCTTTTTGTTTTTTTTTTTGTTTTTTTTTTTTTTTTTTACAAAATACTTATTGCTTTGGAAGGAGCTGATGACAAGTGATTTTTTAACCTTCTTTGAGGGCTCAGATCATCTGGAAATACTGGTCACTGAGACTTTGGCCTGATGCAAAAGAAGAGGCCCCTAGACAGTTACTCTGGGCATGGGGGGTGATTTAATAATATTTATCCTGTCCTCTGACATGGGATGCTTCCTGTGCTGCAAGCACAGGAAAAGTTGAAAAGAGTCACTTTCCAACTGGTCTTATGGTTGTATGAAGGACAGTCATGTCTTTCTACCCAGATGAATCACCCAAGGGCCGAAAGGTGGGAAGATACCTCAGGGATCTGGGGTTGAGACTGCTTGAGGCTCTTAGATCCCTATTTCTTTGCCTCTATAAAATCTCCTTAGCACTTTATATGTAGCAGATTGTCTCAGCTCTTGTGCAGTTTGGGCCATGTGCAATAGGCCCATTGTCGTACTCCGACATGACTGGCTTTCTGGTGAACGTGTTTATGATGTCCTCCTGTTGGGCATGGTGTGTGACAACTGGAGAGTAGATACCTAGAGGATATCCAAACACAGAATCCCTCTACGTACAAAGAAGCTAGTGAATTGAACAGGTGTTTTATACTCGGACCAGTGTGATCTGCTTGGGATGTTATCTAGGCTCAAAAGCAGAAAGGAAATTCGTGGGAAGCTGAGGCCTGACACCGGCAGGAAACGACCCCACCTCTTATTTGTGCACGGAGTTGATCATCTGATTTCTCATTAGTATTTTCCTTCTGTGTTCCCTGACCACACTTCTCCTCAGCACATGGGAAGCTGTTAAGAACACACACACGCACACAGCTGCGCATCCGTGGAGCCATTATTGCTGCTGGTTGGCTGTGTTTGTGTAAAATATTGAACACTCTGGGAAGATTTATAATGGTCTCCCACCCTGTCCCCTACCCCCTCTTCTCTATTTAAAGATATATTAACATCTCTTGTTCTACCTGGAGGAAAAACTCTTTGAAGGGAGACCGTGTGAAGATAAAATGCCCTTCTCTGGAAATCTCCCATGAGAGTGAGGCTGGAGACCTTTTGAGAAGCCAGGGAGCCACCTGAGGCCCAGAAGAGGGGCAGCTCCACTGAAGGCTGTGACCTCTCTGTCCCTGGGCTCTGTCCCCACTGTGGGTCAGCTTTCTCGAGCACGGAGCATGGGATGAGCAGACTTGCGGTCACAGTTACCAGCCCTTATGATATCTTGCTGGTGCCTTTCCTTGGATCCATGAGGGCTTACCATGGTGCCTTGCTTTAATGTGCACATGTCTTGGTCACAGGGGAACCTCAGTTCCTTCCATATTAGCCTCTGCTTTTCTGTTTTACCAGTGGCTGTAATTTAGTCTTGGGTGGAAGTGAGCTGGGGTAGAGCAAGGGTGGGGACTGTCATCATCACTGTGTACAGAATGGGCAGGGGCTGGATTCCAAGAGGTGGACGGACCACTGGTCTCCATAATGGGTACTCAGGGCTTCCAGGCTAACTCAGGGCTCAGCTTCTTCTAGAGATGCTGAAATTTCTCCTCACCCTGCTCAGCCCTCTTGCTCTGCCCCCACCCCGTGCCAAGCGAGAGGGCCCAGACATGCAGAATATGGCAGAATCATATGCATGCTCTGGAAGGGCCTGCAGGGAAGAGCTGCTGGTGTCTCTGCCCCTCCCCCGCCTCCCCTGAGCCACCTGTCCATAGCAGGCCCTGGGCACACAAGCGGCCGCAAACTCCAGGGACAGCAAGTGACATGAGGCAATGTCTGTGGCAAAGGGGAGTGTGTGTGCTGGGCCTTGGGAGGCCCCAATTGGCTGGCAGTGAGGTAATGCAGTGCAGGCTAAATGTGGAAGCAGCAGAAGCAGCATCGAGGGCATGCTTCCTCACTCACCAAGCCTGCGTTGCCCGCCAGCTGCTGAAGGACAAGGTCTCCGAGGGCTTCTCTAGGCCTCATGTGACTGTCTGGCTCACCGGCAGGGGCTGGGTGGCAGCAAGCAGGTGGCAGGTTCTGCATTGTCATTTCTGCTCCCTGCCCTCAACCCACCAAATGCACTGTGCTGATCTGTCCTCTGCACCCCACGAGGGCTCTCTTAGAGCAGAGGGCAAAAGAGCTTGAAAATGAAGGCTGAGCCTCAGGACCACTCGGCCAGGTGGTCCTCAGTGACTGCCAGTGCTACTGCTGAGGACCAGAATCTTTCCAGGGTAACCAGTGGTTAACTTCTGTAATGACGGAGAGCTTCCCAGGGGTCCTTCCTAAGTATGAGCTTAGGTTCCTAAAGTGGATCAGGAGTCCACACTCAATCTCTCCATTTCAGCCCCATTCCTACTATTTTATGTCAGTGGTGATTTCAGCCGTGAAGAATTGGGGATTCAAAAGGACACTGCTGGTTAGGCTTCCTTCTCTTTAATAAGACACCTCTTCAAGGACAGCTCTGGCCTCTGAGGACAAGTCTTCCGAGGCTTAGCTGCTTCCAGGGATCATAGTTGGTGCTCTGTAAATACATCTTGTCAATTAAATAACCACTAATTGAGTACCTTCTATCTGTCGGTGTCAGAGGCCTCCATACCTCTGAGGAGGTCATTTATTCATTTATTCAGCGAATATTCTGGACTATTTACTGCAGGCCTGACACAGTTAGCTGTGAGTGGTGAACAGAACACATCCTGGTCTCTGCAGCTAACACTGTTGAAGGAGAGCCAAGGAGAAAATGGCAGAGGACAGTGCAATCGGGGGTGATGAGAGGTGGAAGCTAAATGGTTTGGTGATCAAGGACAATGTCTGCAAAGAGGTGACATGTTAGCTGAGCTCTCAATGAAGCAAAAAGAGATAGCCATGAGAAGGCCTAGGAGAATTTGTTCCTGGCAGAGGCAACCATAGGGGCAACACTCTGAGTCAGGACAGTTTTGGAGATTCCAGGTACAGAAAGAAGGACGGTCTGAGCAAGGCAGGAGGTAATGTGTGAAAGAAAGAAGAAAAGGGCAGAAGACAGACCTTACACAGCCTTTTAGGCTATCAAAGCCACCGGAATGTTAAGCTTTAGGGCAGGAGACAGAACTGACTTCCGAAGGATGAACTGTCTGGCAGTGAATGAAAATATCTGTCCTGCCACCTACAGAGACGTGGAGAGCCTGGTAGAGTTTTGTGTGGCACAGAGTGAGCAGGGACCTGGCTGTGGCCGCTGGGAAGGTGGACTGAGAGGGCAGCTGGAGTGAACCGTTCCTGAAGAGAGATCATCCTCAGTTATCTACCATCAGCCCAAAGTCTTTCTTGCCTCCAACTCACACTGGCTATGTATTCCTGGGTGCTGCTTACTTTGATCTAGACCCTATGCTCAGCCTCTCTCTGAATATATTATCCTATTTGATTCTCATAAAATCTTGAAAGTTGGGTGGGTGGTATAATTCACATTTGACACATGAGGAAACAGGCTCTGAGAGATAAGATAGCTCTCCAATGAGTTACCTTATCCAATGATGGCTCATCTGGGAAGAGATAGAATGGGGGTCCAAACTCAGAAGGAAGATGGACTTTTGGTTGCAGATGAATAGCCCATGAAATGCTTCCTGGGAGGGGAGTGGCTCAGGAAGGCTAAATATCATATGAAATGTGTACACAGAGTCAACAAAAAGAGACAGCAATATCTGTGGACCATTTGTTGCATTGGGGATGGGTAGGACGTGCTGCTGACTTCTACTACACAGAGACCAGAGATGCTGCTGAACAGCCTAGAACACACAGGACAGCATCATATGTTTTTGTTCCCAAATGTCCATAAGGCCAAGGTTAAGAAGTCCTGGGTTACGTTTTAAATTCTTACAGTACCAGCTGCTCTCTGCTTCCTGCTGTCTTACCCACATGGCTGCTGAGGGGTTACTCCCACACCGCATCACCAGTTCAGAACTAGCATCAACATGGAAATCTGAGGTCCCATCAGGATACTTTTCCCCAAGTTCTCTTTGCTGTTGTTAGTGAATGGAGAGGAAGAGTTTGGTCTCAGAGCAGTGAGCTCCTTGGGGGCGGTGGTGGTCCTGTATCAGCCCGGTGGTCTCCAGGAGGCCGCCTTTAACTGTATGGTGATCTCTCCACCTCCTCAATGCAGGTGGTAATAATACCTCCTCCGACCACCTCTATGGTTTGTTCTGAGAATTCCATGAGGTAATAGATGTGAAAGCTCGTTCATCAACGTACTATGTAAATGTGTTATTACTAATCCTTAAACCACTAATAAAACCAAGGCATCATTATTCTGTCCCTGACAACACCAATTTGCTGAACCATTAGCATTCTATACATTATAGTCCTGAAGAGCCATAGAGAGAGCTGGGAGGGACCTCATGAGGTCACATGTGAGGAAATGGCTAGTGCTACACCTGGGAATTACTCGAGTGAGGTGGGGAGACATGTGGTTCCTTATTTCGGCACTCAAATGTCCTTCCTCACATCATATCTGCCTTTAGAAGTAATATAACAAATTCATTAATAAAGCCACTACCCTTTTCCACCCTGTGCCTTTGAGGGCACAGTATAAATAGAATAATTAATGACAATCAACAGAAAAGCGCTCAAGTGATGGCTACAGAAGATCAAATAACAAGGAAGGAATTGCAAAAATGTTGACTGTTTTTGACACTGGGCAGTGCAAAGAAGGCTGGGAGAGCCCTCAGATTTCAGGTCAACGGGTAGAATATGTTGGGGACATCCTCCTACCCCCGCACTGAAAAATTAGAAAAGATAACAAGGGCAACATCTCAACCACCACCTGACCCATGTGACTGGTGAAGAAGATCTTGTGTGTGGGAGAGAGGTGGCCTGGCTGTTATAGTGTATGCAGGAGCAGCCTGATAGGGAGGGACAAGGAAAAGGTTAGCTTAGTGGTCTGACCTCAACTGTAAATACAAATGTTTCTCCAGACTGGTCATTGAAATTCCTTTAAGAAGAAATATTTTCCTTCTATAAATCAAGGTGAGATTCTATTTCTTCCAAGGACAGAGAACTAATGTTTTCTTAAATTTCTCCAATGGTACTATGACAGAGTCACAAGAATTGAAGAATCCCTCTCCCTCACTCCCTGGTTGGAGCTTGGGGCTCTAAACTAGGACCACCTTGCTTTGCCGTCATATCTGTATTTGCTGGCTGAGGGAACTATAACCACAAACTTTCCCCTGGAAGTTACCAGCTGGCAGCTTTCTCATGACCCAAAAGACCTTTGCTATTTCTTCCTGGGCGTCTGAATGTGAATACACAGAACACAGTGAAGCAAATATTATTTTGTGCCAGTTTCTATCTCCATCCCCATCTTTTGTCCTACAAAGAGCCTAATGGAAGCTCCATGAGGTACAGGAACAAACATACCAGGGACTTAGGACACATCAGACCTCAACTTGACTGTGGTGTTATATAGTTTGACCTTAGACAAGCAATCAAAACTATCTGGGCCTTCATTCCTCTGTCTGTGAAATGAGGATCTGGGACTAGATATCTCCAAGGGCCTTTCTAACCATAAATCAAGGAAGGGGGACGGTGCTTTTCATCTTTCCATTTCATTCAAGGAAGCCTCTCCTTCTTACTGTCCCACTCCAACTCTGTATTTTCCCATCTCTTTGAATCTTTTCAAGGGGATGCAAGGAGGTGGCCTTAGTTCAAGGTGTCACAACAGTGTCTATCAGCTAAGAGGATACAAGGACAAAAGCGAATGCAAGCAGCTGCCATGGCGGTACCCCCCACCCCCACTGCACATTGTTGCCATCTCAGAAAAGTGTGGGTGGTGGGTTATGGCTGCAGTATTTGCTAGAATTAGAAGCAGGAGGACTTTAACACTCACCCTAGGAGATGTAGAACTCAAAAGGTCATTGGCTTATGCTTGTGGGCCAACTTGAATAGATAAGTTGACAAGATAAAGAGGAGCCTGGACAACGTTACAAAGTGGCAGATTCTGAATTCTTCATGTTCATGGACAATTACCACAGCTTTTAATTTTATGGGACATGGCAGCATATTTGTGCACGATTCACTCATTTCAGGTGATGGAATCAGAGCGCAAGGAGCCTGCGGCATGTGACTCTGTTGCCCTCTAGTGGCTAGAATGGAGCAGAATGCATAGCAACCCCTGTACCCCCACAGCTGGGCTGCTGTTGGCTGGGTGGTGCATGGAATGCTTGAGCAAGCATTCCTGGAGTGTGGAGTGTCAAGGGGGCTCAGGGACTTCTTTTAGCACAAGGTTTGACTCCAGATTGTGCACAGACCATGTGCATCACTCTTCCTGTTTTTTTGGAGATCAGATCTGCCACCCAGAGAGGTCCTGTTTTGCTCAGAGTCACACAGTACCCAGCTGCAGAGCTGGGATGTGCCTGCTTCTTGTGAGGTCAGGTGTCCTTGTTTGGGGGTAGCTACGCACCTGGGATCTGCTTTGACAGTCATGCTTTTGCTGTGTCACTTCCGCCTCAGTTAGATGTTGTCTCTAGCAAACAGATATCATTATGTGGTTTTCCAATTAACACTTCCCAAGGGGAGCTGGTTAATATGAATGAGGCTTTTTAACATTTGGCTCTGAAGAGAGGGTTCTATGCAGTTGTAACAGAAGGAGCCAACATCTTAGTAATTGGCTAATGTTTGCAGAGGATCAAGGCAGCCTGGGGAACTTGTCATCTCTGGGATGCAGGGCCTTTGTTGAATGTGTTACTATGGTACAGTCTTTAAATGGAGAATTTGGAGGTGAGTCTAGACGATCACTGCAAGAGGGTTATGACTCTGGGCTTTAGCTACAACTGAAGAGCTGGGTTTTTGGAGAGCACATGAGCACTGTTGATCTCGGGTTCAGGCAGATAGTTTTTGGTGGGGTTCCTTTCCTCTGACTTTTGCCCTTTGCAAGAGGCAGTGAGAGAAGAGGCTTAGTTTATGGAAAGGCTTCAGAGTGCAGTGGAATGAGGAGATCCACAGCGTGCCCTGTAATGCCAGGACAGAGTCCAAAAGTCTATGAGGCAGGAACAAAGCTAAATTTGATGTGTTAGCCCCCTACCCTTTGGAATAAGAATCTCCAGTTTACCCAGCAAGATTTTTTCTCTTCCTACTTTCCCTTTCAACAGTTTAACTTGTGGAAAGGACGTGGAAAATAAGACATTACATAGCATTGAAGAAGGTTTCTTTGAAAATGTGGCCTCTTTCTATGGACATTTGGAAGGCACCTTATGCTGGCAAAGCTATCGGGGTTTAAATGATTCCCTTTTATAGCATGTTGAATTTCTTCCTTTGAAAATGAGGAGCTTGAATTACCTATCTCACTTTGTAGTGGAAAGTTAGCCTTATTTCTCAGTATATAGTTAACACAAAATAATCTGGTGCCTTCTGATGACAGCTCACCTAAAAGTGAGCATTTTATAGAACCCAAATTCATACTGTCTGCATTCTGCTTGCCTTCTGAGGCTCAGAATCTCCACTGATTCCTCTTTGATTTTGCCCCTCTCCAGTCTCCACCCTGCCTGTACACTGTTCCTCTCCATCCAGCTCAGTCATTCACCCAATCCTGCTGACTTCTGGTCCCTGCAACCTCACATTAGTGTGTAACCAAGTCACTCTTTTTTCACTCTGTACAAACATCTCTTCAGCCTTGAGACGTCCTCATGAATGAAAGTTCTAGAAAGACTTGCACAGGATTCTAAAGTATTTCCTTGGGTGGAGTTAAATATATAGGCAAGTGGAATCATAAGGAGGCAGGAATGGTTCTCATGAGGAGATGCTTGTTAGATGGTGCCGGGGAAGTGGAATGCCTTCCTCTATGGCTACAGGCTGAGCCAGCCAGTGAATGGCATGGAATGACTTAAGGAATTACTGGAAGCACTTCACTGTACTGCAAGCCATGCCATTCTTCCTCAGCTCATAGATGGCTGAGGCACCACCTTAAACTAATTCAGTGAAGTTTCATTTAGATGTAGATATATAAGTGGCCCTTAAGGACAAATGCATCTATTATCTAGTTTTTCCTACATTAGTATTGGTCTTGGAGGCCTGACAATGAAACCACTCTACTATCTTGTGGATTTAATAGTGGCCCATATTTCTTACTCCCACTCTGGTTTTTACTCAGCATCACAAATAAGAGGAAGATGGCTGGGACTTATAAAGAACAGGTGGCTCCTACTTGCTGGGGATTAAAAAAGCCCTAACTTATAGATACGTATGTTTCATTCATAACAACCCTTCCTATCACTACATTGTAATAAAGTCAGAAATGCATGCTCCTTGGTCTTTTCAGGCCCAGTTCCATTTAATCCTATTCTCAGTGTTTATACCTCATGGAAATATGAGCTGAGAAGCCTTAAACTATACCCACAGACAGGTGGATCTTCTTTCTTTCCTTGTAATCTCCCTCTTCCTTCATTCCCCTATATCCTGGATTACTTCCTTTGGTTGCTGATGAAGTGCTCGTGCTCTGAGGTTCTGTCCTTGGGCTCCTTTGCTTTCTTTCAACATCCTCTTTCTGGACAATCTCAAAGATCACCTTAATGTAAATGAGCCTCAACTCCAAATTGCCAGATCATTGTCATGGGTTCCAGACCTCTGTTTCTAGATTCTTATTAAATATCTCCATCTACCTGTCCCACAAGAACCTCAAACAACACACATCTAAGCCTGAATTTATTGTCTGCTCCACCTATTTCTTCTCTATTTCTCATTAGAAGAGTAGAAATGAATGGAGAGAATAGAGCACTGCCATTTTTTCCATCACTTGGTAAAGACCTAGACTTCTTCCCTGTGCTCAGCCCATCTCCCCCTCCATCTTTCACCTCTAATTTGTCACTGAATCTTGCAATTCTACTTTTCAAATATCTTTCCAGATTGACTCCCCACATGCCACCCCAGGTTGACTTCACTGCCATAGTTTGGGGTCTAAATCTTCATTGTCTGGCCTCTGATATTTGCCTCCTCATGTTCAGGAGTTGTGAACTGTTAATCTCTAAAAAATCTAGATACAGTATTTCGGCTGACTTTTAATGAAATTTTTATGCTGCAGACAGTCTTCATTTTCAAACACAATATTAAATAACATTGATGAGTATAGGAAAAGCAAACACATGTGTTTTGGTGGATTCCTAGTTTTAAATTAAACATCCAAATGACCTCACTTCTTGAATTTCTTAACCAATGCTCAGAGCCTTTCTTTCTGATCATACAGCGAATTTGTGAGTGAAATATAAGTTTTCTTTATGGCAATAAATTTCCCATGATGGCCAAGGGTGGTTCTTCAGACAAAGTTCTTATCTTTCTTTAACTATAAAAGTGTTGATACTTTGAAAATAGATTGCTTTTGCCACTGTAATCCTCTGCCATCTTGTTTGATACTATATCAGTGTAGATACAGGGGCTGGTGAGATGGCTCAGCAGCCTACGCGCCCACCTGGCAAGCGCGAGGGCCTGAGTTCGACTCCCGGAACCCACATACGAGAAAAGGGCTGGTGATATCGCTCAGCAGCGCGAGGTCCTGAGGTTGACCCCCGGTACCCACAAAAAAAAAAAATAAATAAATAAAAGTTTATTTTATTCCTTCTCCCTCCCATCTGGGTTTACAACATACTCAGTTAATTTTCTCCCTCCTTCAGTTTCTCTTCAAAGATTAAGATACTAACTCAGAAAATTTGTTCATTCAGAAGATAGGGGAAAACGAACAGTTACTTTGGAATGACCTTTGCTTCCTTTGGGTTGACCCTTCTGGATGGACACAGAGTTAGGATTTGCTGTTCTAAATGAAGTAATGAAGTCATCTGGATGGGTGCTGATCATAGCTCAAGGGCAGTCTCAAGGTTTTCTGTCATCCTTTGCAAATACTCCAGGTAATTAATTCTACTGAAGTCACTCATAGTATTATCACCTTCAGAAAACAATTTTCTTTTTTTTTTTTTATGTGGGTACTGGGAGTTGAACTCAGGACCTCGCGCTTGCCAGCAGGTGCTTGTGCCGCTGAGCGATATCACTGGCCCCTTTTTTTCCTTTATGTGGGTACCGGGAGTCGAACTCAGGACCTTGTGCTTGCCAGGCAAGCGCTTATGCCACTGAACCATCTCACCGGCCCACAATTTTCTTTTTTAAAGGCTTCTTCCTGGTAGAAATTTGGTTTGTTTTTCTTGTTAGGTATTATTTTTAATTCAGGGAAAATCTACCTCCAACAGCAAGAATAGCATCCTTTTCCCAGGTGGCGCATGCCCTGGACTTTAGAGCCTGAATCATTGCCTCACTGCACCATGTCCCTTTCTCCCAGGCCTTCTCTCCAGGGTATGTGGGTTCCTTCCTCATGAATGATGGTTGTTAGCAAGACTGATCCCCTGAGTGAGGAAAGTCAACTGAGTAGTTGCTTTGCTTCTTCGTGTCCGATGTAATACATGCAGCTTTAGTTGAAACAGTAGTGGCCTGAGGAGCTGCCATAGGGTCTCCAGACAGATCTAAGATCCTCTGGCACCAGTTCTACAGGTCAGTTCTAGTCTGAAATTAATGCTTTTTATTTTCCAGGGATTGAAGCTCACACAGAATCAAATCTCTGCTCTGATTTCTCGTGATTCTCATGATCTTGAATCCCCAGTTAGAGCTGGGAGGGTAGTTGGCTTTCCAAACCAGCCTGATGTCCTTGGAATCCTAGATCAGGTATAAGCTGTTGCAAGTCATGTCTCATAAACCCCCTTTGCTAGGACCGGATTTGGGGAAAGACTAGAAGAACTGCTTCCCTTCATTCACTGCCATTCAGCTGGGGAGTTAGGGTTCAGGGGGCGTCAGGAGCCTAGAGGCCTGCTCTGCACTCAGCATGGAAGGCTAGGCAGTAATTTGGCATCTGGAGCCTTCCATTTCAAAATTGTTCATTCATTGGCACCTTCTCGTTTCTTTTATTGAGTAGTAGATAGTGCAGTTTAAAAAAAAAAAAAAAAAGTTCTTCCGAACAAAATGGTCAGAAGCAGCATGTCCCTTGCTCAGGCCTGAAATTTCTTCAAACCCTTCCTTTCCCAGGATGTAAACTTTTTCTTCTTTGCCTCCTGTTGCTCTCTCTTCTGCCCTGTTTGTTTCTGTGCCATTAAAGGACCTGCATGCATACTTCACATGGACCCTCATTTCTTTATCCATCATATTTTACTTTCTTTTCAGTCTCAAGATTTGCAATCAGCAGCCTTTAACTGAAATCCTGGGCTGCTGCAGGAGCTGTGGGGTTCTTAGCCAACTGCCAGGTCCTCTGAGGAATAAATTCCCTTTGACAGAGCTACTTGTGAAAAAGCAGAGCAAGTGGAGAGGATCTTACAGATAATTCGGGAAGAGAGAGGAATTACTGGTGGGTGGTAGAGGAGGACAGAAGATGGAGTAATTTTTTTTCTTTATCACTTGGCATGTTAAACTTAATTATATTTCTTGAGAGACCTGTAAACAGTCATAATTAAAAATTATGATAATGGCTGCTGTTGCCTTACACATGTTCATTTTACCGCTTGCCTCTTTGTGAATGTTGGTTGTGATTAACAGCAATCAGCATCACTAGGACAAGACCCCTCTCTGTCCGCTGGGGCCTTTTTGACTTTGAACTGCTTACCTCAAGGCTCAAGGGCATATGGAGTAGTCCATGAGCTAAAAAGAGTGACCTTCTAGACTAGACGGTGTCATTAGAAATGAAATTGTTGGCAATGCCAATCATAGCTATGAAAATGGGAATTCGGCTTCCAGATTTCATACTCCCTCTCCTTTAGTCTTTGCCACTCTTTTTATAGTGGACTCGTAAACATGATTCCTTCACATGGAAGGAATGGTGGGGAGATGACAGGAAGACCATAAGAATGACCTGAAATGCTTTTGATATCATTGAACAGAGGAATAACCCCAAGAATGAACAATGTTAACAAAAAAAAAAAAAAACCTAAGCAATCTGCAGCTGCATCCCAACTGTTGCGCAGTGCCAAACAGGAAATTTAGTGTTAGGTTAAAGTAAAATCCTCCGTAACATTACTGTTTTTTGTTTGTTTGTTTGTTGTTGTTTTTTTTTTTTTTGTTTGAGACAGGGTTTTGCTATCCAGCTCAGGCTGCCCTTGAACTCACTATGTAGCCCAGGCTGGCCTCAAACTCACAGTAATCCTTCTGCCTCAGCCTCCCAAGTGTTGGAATTACAGATGTGCGCCTCCATCCCCAGCTTTGGAGATCCATTCTTTTCATGATAAATAGGAAAAGTGAGAACTAGCTTATTTCTATATAGCTGCTTCTTCAGCCCTGGAAAGGGTTTTGGAGATCCTCTTTTTTCTGTTTATTTTATTGGCAAGGAATCTAAGACTTGAGGGAGTTAGGGCATTGACTTGGCAGAGGGAACAACCATTGGCATTCACATTAAGATCTGCAGTCAGTGGTCTCCAGATGGGTGTGTCAAAAGAAGCCCATTTGCCTTGCAAGCTGTTCAGCCTTAGAAACTCCCGATAACCCCCTTCATAGTCCAGTTTTTGTAGGATAACAATAGCAAGCTATGTTCAACATATTAAAAGCACTGTTTGGAAAACATTCTTACAACATGGGTGTGCACGTGACAGATCGGAGACTTTACAGGTACTGAACCCTAACTCTCAGGACAGTCTCAAAGGGCAGTCAAGACCAGCCTCAGGAAACATATAGTCAGGAGCTTGGGCATTCATATTCAAAGGTTCTTCTCAGTGAGTAGTTCCAAAGACATATATAGTCCAAGGCAAAGGATTTTCATTTTTCCCCATTACTGTATCTCCATCCTCACCTCCATCTTACAGGTTGACTTGGGATTGTCTTTGGTCCTTTTGAGTTTTAAGCCATAATCTTCCCTCAGGCTCAAGGGGAAGCCTTCTGTATTATGATGAGACAAGTCACCTTTGATGTCACTGTCTTCACTCTCCAAGAACAAGGAATCATTAGTATCTTGACATCTAATTATATAAGTTAAAGCTCTTTCTTGGAGCTCAGAGGGAAATTCTGAACTCTAACACACAGATTCTGTGGGAAGTAAATGACTATGCCCTGTAAAAGGGGGAGGAAGAAAGGCCATTTGAGTGATGCTGTTGGAATTTTTAAAGAACATTAAAGAGGAAAAAAATCCAAGTGAGTAACAAATATATATCGGATGTCTGGCCCCTAATTTGGCATTCAGGTCAGACCAAAACCAACCTTGTGAGGTCTTATAATTTAATGTCATATAAAAAAGATACTGGGCAAGGAACTTTATTACACATGATCATGAAAAATATGTGAGGCACCGTCTCTGGGTATTTTTCCATCAAATTTTTACTCATTTCACACCCTTTACAAACACAAGCCAAAAGTGTTATATTTGAACATCTACATTTGTTGGGATTTCTTTAAAAAATAAAACAAACAGAAGAGTCACATTTCGCATGTGTTCAGTAGTATAATAGTAAACTATATTTAACAAGTTAGGAAAGGCTTCCATTTCCATTGGTGTACAAAATGTCTCTATGTAAATATTGGAACAATTTTTTAAATAAAGATTGGTGTAATTAGACATTTAAGTAATAAAATAATCATAAATTTGTACATATAAATTCTTCATGTGAGTATAAATGCATATGTATGCATGTATATCTATGTGTTTTCAATTCCTTAGGGTTATCAGAATGATAAAAAGGCTGAAGAAAGATAGATGATAGCTATTTTAAGCCACACAAAAATGTGAGGTGGAGGTGGAGAATGAAAAGGAGAAAGAGAAAAAAGATCAGCAGCAAGAGAGACATGGGGATAAGACTAGGAGAAAGATGAATTTCTTTAAAGTAGAAAAATCAAAAAAGTAGGTTTCCCCTTTTGGCAATGATCACATTTTTTTAGAGCTTTGCGCATTAACACCTTAACAAGTATATTTGTGTTACAAATACAAGCTGTCTTCAATGCATATCTCTTGAATTAGTTTCCTCTATGATTCCTTAGTGGTTATATGACAAGGCCTTGCCCTCATTTGACATTTTTAGTTGGAAAATACCTACTTAGGCTTTCTTTAATCGTGTTATTTTCTTTGCCTGGAAACGTTTTTCCATCTTCTCCCTCTACTCATTCTTCTAGACTTCCCCAGAAAATGTCTCCTGTTTATCTTTGCCCACTTTGGTAGTTTTGTTTCATTTGCTAGCCGCTTAATCTGAGAGCATGTTATATTCAAATAAATACAGTCTCTCCCACTCGTCTGCAGACTTCGGAAGGGGACAGCCACGGCCTGTTCAAATCTGTAGTCCCTGTGCCTAACAGGTGCTCAATGAATAGTGTTTGAATGAAAATGCACTACTAGTTTAACGTTCCAGACCAGATGGAGGCAGGACTTGGAGAAGACAGTCAATTTTTCTTGTTAGGCATCTAACAATGTGTTTTTGACAAACACTGTATATTCTGCTGCAAGGCCCAATAGGTCTTTTTTTTTTTTTTTTTTTATAAACATTAACCCTTATTGGGGAATAAAATATTGCAATGTGTTTTCAAGCAATGTGTATACTTAAGTGTCTCAACCATGGTTATTAGTTATTTATCAAGAAAAAAGTATTTTCCTTAACAGCCCTTTGTTTTAAGTAGTGTTTATCATTCTCCTGCTCCTTATCCTCCTAGGATGAGTTCCCCAGGATTCTGGTTGGCATGCCTATAGTATTTATGATCATAGCCCATTGTCTCTTAGATCTTAGGCTGTTGTAATCTCTTGTGACAAGACTTTGATAGGTTTTAGAGACCAGAGTTCCAGTTCGACCCTGGAAGAGCACCCCAGAATAGCAGAGCTATCTCTGTTAAGGCAAAACATATATGCCAGTGGCATAACTGAATTACAAGGATACCAGTAGTTTTGAGGTTCAGAGGTAAATCTTAGAATATGGATTCCTTTCCTGTTGAGCTCCTGTAGAAAAACCCCCATTTTCTTTGGCTTGCCTTTTTTGAACTGGCTTCTTTAGAAATCTCAAGAAACCGTGGTCTATAACTTGACAATGTAACCAAGAAGATAAAATAGATATTTAAAAACTAGGAAATTTTATTTTTATTTTTTTATTTTTTTGTGGGTACCAGGCGTCGAACTCAAGACCTCACGCGCCAACAGGCGCCCGTGCCGCTGAGCGATATCACCGGCCCTTTTTTTGTATGTGGGTTCCGGGAGTCGAACTCGGGCCCTCGCGCTTGCCAGGCAGGCGCTTATGCCGCTGAGCTATCTCACCGGCCTGGAATTTTTTCTTTTAGAGATAAACTGTTTCTCCAAACTTCTTTTTGCTGGGTGCATAAGCCACCATTCTGTCCTGGCTTCAGCCTAGATGAATGTCCAGAAAACTACGGACTCTGTAAGATCTATCTGAAAGGAATACACAGCTGCGGTCCCAGGAGATCATGTCCGGTTTCTTTTCCACAAGGGAGAATGGCTGTGGGATGCAACAGCATGGAAATTTCCTTGTCTATTATCTCATTGTATTCCACTCCCCTTTTCTTTGCAGTAAAAACCCTTGCACCCCTGAACATGGGGAGATGGAGATTTGAGGCAGTAAGAGGTCCCTCTTGTCTGCTTTGGAGCTAGCTTTGAATAAACCCTTTCTTTTCACCAAGTCTCCTGTGTTTCTTAGGGGAGCAGTGAGTAATATGAATCTAAGAGAGCGATAACAGTAGGACAACTGTCTCTTTAGGCAAGACTGTGTGCTGGCTCACTGTCCTGGGACAACGCCCTTACTTTCTCTGGCTCAGTCCTCTCTATCATCACGGTCCTAGCTCCCAGAGGAATCTGGGAGTCTCTCTAATCCCTTTTTATGTCACTTCTGTAATCGGGCACCTGCTGTTCCAGAACTGTAGGTATAAAAATTGAGTGCTGAGTGCTCATTCTTAGTGAGTATCAAGGATAAGTTTCACATCAGATTTATTCCAGTCAGGCTTATTATTGGAGTTAAATTGGATAGTTCCGTTCTTATAAGTCATGGAAGAACCAGGCATGATATGTTGCTCTTCTCTAATTGAAGTCATAGTTTGTGTTAAGGTTTCCATGAATGTGTGTGTTTACTTAAGGAAATGGTAGCCTATTCCTCTTACTCATGTCCTCAAATGTTCAGAGAGCTCCTCAGACAACAGAGAATATTTTTGGCTTAGGATTTTTAACATGCCAGAATAGAAGAGCTCCTTGGCAAACATTCCCAAGTGCTTTTCTGCATGCCATGAAGCAAGAGGAATGTGGCTGTCAGGAGAAGCTTAAGAAGTTAGTGTGTAAGTGATGTGGGAAGATTCTAAGTTTTGGAAATGAAAAATAGAGATAGGAGGGAAATCAACCTTTTCTTAAGAGAAAAATGTTGAGGGATAGAGAGAGCCAGAGACAAAAAGCAGAAATCCAACCATAAGGATCTTGTGGTACTTGAAGTCTGTGTGACTCTGGGGTAGGAGTCACCTGCTCTCCACAGGTATCAGAGTAGACAATGCCATCTTTCATGTGAGTCTAAAATGCCCCAGCTTCCCATCTACTTAAGGACTCTTGGATGGAGATAGATGTCAATTGTGCTCTGGTCACCTAACCTAGAATACACCTTCAGCATGGAGGCATGTTTTGTTGTCATCTAAAGCCACTCAGTAGAGTGATTATATCTCAGATGTCATTGTGGATTAAAACATCTCTCTGCAGTTTTTATATAAATAAATTTACTCACTTATGTCTATATGTACATGTTTATGTGTATGTTATGCTAAATCTTCATTATGTGAGGCAAAGTGACAGGCTAGCACTGTGTGGGATAGCTGGCATAGGGTATGATATGAACAAAGAAATGCTCCTTATCAATCCCTTTGTTCCTTGGATTATTGTATTCAGTGTCAGGGAGGGATCGCTGCATGATTTATAAATAACCTTATTTCTTTGTCAACCGAAATGGGTAATTTATTCAGTAATCATTTCATGACAACCTACAGTGTGCCAGGATGCAGAATTTAGTGGCCCAGCCTGGGTCCTTGTCCTCAAGAAAGATGTCTGTGTGTTATGACGATTTCTGCCAGAGTGGTACCAGGGGCAGAGGACACTCAGAGAAGTGTGTGTGGCTTAGACATGCAGATCACCAAGGCTCTCGAGGGAATGAGGCTTGAACTGTGTTGTGAATGGTGAGTTGGACACAGATAGAAGAAGGGCAAGGAGGAGGCACTCTGGGAACAGGGCTTGGCCTGTGGGACATGTGACGATTCACAGTGTTGGGGAAGCTATGGGTGGTACAAAGAATGAGGTTGCAGTAGACAACATGGACCAGACCATGAAGTAAGTCAGGTCAAGAAGGATTCGAGTGGCTGTTTTGGATTGAGGTTCACTCTGAAACTGACAGCTAGAAACTGATTGGCTGAAGAATGACATGATTGTATTTATACATGGAGTGGTCACTCTGGCTTCAATTTGAAGGAGGAAGTATGTCAGGGCAGTATGGAGTTAGACAGATGCCAGAAGGTAACCTCAGTGGGAGTAAATGAAACGATACATATGAGAGTAAGCTCTCAGTAAGAGTCCTAATCAACGGTGTTACTTATTAAGCTTGTGCTTTTGAGGTTGATGCAGTAAGCAAGGTCCTGGATATAGCAGTTGCAGTATTCTAAAGTTTGGGATCAAAAGTAAAATTAATAGGTTATCATAAAACTAGACTGTGGGATGTTCACATCTTTTATAGGGAAACGGTATAACTTGGTGGTTAAACACTTGTGCTTTGGGGTCTGATTAACATGGGTACGATTCCTGGCCTGACTTCTTGCCAGCTGTGAGATCTTATGCGTGTTATCGACTCAGTTTTCTCATCTCTTGAATGGGGTGATGACAATATATGGCTCAGAGTGTTCGTGGGAATTCAATCAGAAAGTGCACATTGAACACATTTTGAAGCATAGTGGAAAAAAAAAACATAGTTGGTATTCAATAAATGACCACTTTTCTTATATTTTTGTATTTGGAATTTAAATGCCAAAAAGGGAGTGACTATAGATAAGGCACAGGTACAAATGGGGTTTAGTCTAATAGGAAACCAACCACAGTATCCTTCTGACAGCTGGCACACAATCTTCAGGGCCCTTGGAAAACATTTCCTTCAAAAGCAAATTCATGCCTCGTACAAGTGAAACTGAGGGTCCCTAGAAAAGTGAATTGAAGCAGCCTTTTTCCCCTCAAATTATATGACTGGATATGAGAAGGAGAGGGAGGAAGGGAGGGAAAGAGAGAGAAGGAGACAGAGACAGAGATAGAGAGAGACAGGGAGACAGAGAGGGGGAGATTATGGAAGGCGTGTTATATTTGGGAAAGTGCAGAGATTGGTCAAGTTTCTGAGCCTCAGTTTTAAATGATGTTGGATTAAGTCCAACTGCAAACTGGCAGCCCATGTAACTAACATTTAGAAATATTTCTATAAAGTTGAGCCAACATTTATAATTTAGAGATTTCACCCAAACATAAATTTCTGGAATCTGATGAAAAATCCAAAGACATGGCTGACCAGCCTCTTTTCCTCGGAGGACACAAGGCTGCTGTGCTCTTCGGGTGAAGAGTCATTTTTCTATTTCCCTTCAGGCCACGATTGCAGGCTCTGAGCTGGTCACTAATGCCAGGCCCACTTTTCTGTTAGAAAACTCGACTGGCTCTGTTTAATAGTAAAATTTGTGATGAGGGGAAGCTCACTGGTTTCTAAAAGTGTATGTCAATTAAAAATTTGATGATTAGTAGAAAACCCAAATATATTCTAGAAAAACAAAGCAAAACATGTAGACTTGGTAGGGCCCAAGGGTATAGTGGTCTTTTGTAAAGCTTTTTTTCTATTTTGACTGTTGGACACTCAGAGATCCAAAGCTATTCTTGGGGTGGGTACCAGGGTGGTGCTGAAGCAGTAGGGGAGGGAGAGACACAGATACAATTGAAGGAAGGAATCTTCGATCATCTCAGAAACGCACATCCGCCACACTCCTATAGAATTTGGCATCACAGTGGACAATCTGCTGCTATAGATTGTGTTTTTGAAATGGCTGATTTATCAGATGCAGGCAGAACAAACCGGCTCTGTGCTGTTCTTTCCTCTGCCGTGTCTTCTGGCCCTGGGCACTGCCTTTCTCTCTCTCTCCATACTCCCGGCACCCCATCTCCTCAGAGCTTTTGCTCTCCCTTCACCCGACACCCCTTTCTCTCCTCACAGGTTCACCAAGAAACAACCGAGTCTCCATGGCAACATGGAGACAGCTGAATAATGGCAGCTAAATGCAGCTGCCCCTCATTTAATATCGACTCTGGCACTGACAGAACAGATAATGGGCAATAACACACCATTATGTTGTGGGAAAATGAAATGCTTCAGCAGAAGGCTGTCATGCTGCGGGATTCATTTGTTACTGTACCGGCACCCATTTCTCTCTACATCTCTTCCTTTCTTTTTATGCCTTCTTTCCCAAGGCAGGGTTTCTCTCTTCTTTTCTTTGCCACTCTTTCATTCTATGGCTTCTTTCTTTCTTTCTTTCTTTCTTTCTTTCTTTCTTTCTTTCTTTCTTTCTTTCTTTCTTTTTTGTACTTTGCTTTTCCATCTTTCCTTCTTTATTTTTCCCCATTCTCTGAATCACTTATGGCTATACATAAAAGCAAGCATCTATAATAATAGCAATTATTTGCATAGTGTCTTACAAGTTATAAAGCACTTGGAAACAGATTTTTTTTTCCATTTTTTAAAATCCCACTTGGGTGATAAGATAACCCTGTGAGGTAGGTAAGGCCCACATGCTGATATTTATTTGGCAGATTTTAAAAGGGGCTCAGAGAAGTTGAACAATTTGCCCAAATTTATACAAGAAAGTTAGTGTCAGAACCTATATTCCAAGTCAGATTTCCTGCCCATAGACAGGACTCTGTAATACTTGGAAAACTTCAAAGCCACAAATTTATACTCACTTTAGAAGGATGATGTTTTATTAATATTGTTTTAATAAATCTTCAGCACCAGAACAAGTCTACCAGCCTTTAGGTTTTAAGATACTTAGATCTTCACTGACATTGCCAGCTTTTTACAGACTATCCCAGCCAAATAGCCTTGAGTTGTTGATAAGATTGCGTTATTTTGGTTTTTGTTTTTAAATCCAGTGTATCTGTCTGCTCATTATCTTCCACTGTATCATTATGTAATCATGCCATCTTGATACGCAGAAGAGATGCAGTATATTCTGACTTGAAAAGGGGGGCATTTTGTAGCTGGTAGCTTTTTGTTTTGCCAAAGACCATGGTACATTGATGTCTAGAGGGCACCACTGATGGATGGAATTGGAATGAGGAGAGCCCTTATCTATGTTTTTTGCTGTTGATTATGCTTTCTTAGATCTTCTTGGTTGCATCTTCATAGAACTCACATCTTCTCTTGAAATAGCATGTAGTGGACTCTCTAAGGTCTGGAGAGAACTGAGATCAAGTCCTTTAGTTCTTTGGGTTCTAGATGGATTACAAATGGAGCAAGAATGGATATTTCAATTGTGTTGTCTTTTCTGGTTATGGTTACAGGAAATAACCGAAGAACAAAGAAGTATGTGAACATTGATAGGAGAAACAGTATGAGTAATGAATATAGTAATATTTTAATTGTAAGAAAGAATGATGTGTCCTGATAAAGAGAACACTGTTTGTATTTCGTGGCAAAGGTTTTTGATCTGAGATCCCCAAGATCCCTGAAAATGTGCCCAAAATTTTGAATGGACAGGCAATACCATGCAGTGGTTCAAACCACCAGATTTGAAGGTACTAACTAGTTTGGCTCTGCATTTTTTAGCTTTGTACCTTTGGAAAAATTAGTTATACTCTCTAGGGATAGGATTTTTGGAGTAGTCTGATTCAAATAGGAATTGCTATTCTGTTTGTTCCCCTTCTGACTGTAATGCTTTACTCTAATTTCTGTGTACTAAAACCTTTCCTGCAAGTTTTTTTCTCCAGCAATAATATTCCCATTTTTTTGCTGTGGAAACTCAAATAGACCAGTGCCAAAATCCATGGTGGCGGGGAGGCTAAGGAATTTAGGTTTATGAAATTATGAGCAGTTGCTGATTGCTACTGCTTAGTCTCTGTCCCTGTGTGGTTGTTTAGCACTGATGATTCTCAGAATCAAATGAACATTAATGTCATATCATGCAATCATGGAATGTTAGAACTTGCAGGAACTGGAAATTATTCTACATTTTTAGTCTCTAGTTTAAAACTTAGCTGTTCAGGAAGTAGATGTGTAGCTGAAGATTTGCTTTGTGAACCAAACTTCTTGCTATCTTGTCTCTGTGGCCCTTCAATTTGATTGATTACTTTAGGTTCTCAAGTGGATTTACTGCCATACTCCAGCCAGATCCAGGGGTGATATAAAATAAAGACAGAAAGCTAAAGTTTCCTTAGTATTTACACTGTTTTTATAGTTGTATTTTATTCTTAAAATGCAAAAGTGACTGATTCAGGAAATGAGTGTTCCAAGGATTGAGAAATATTTTTAAATGTTTTACCATTTTAATAAATTTTAAAATTACATTTTAGCATTTAGAAGCCTCTTCAGAAGTTGCTGATTATCTATTTTTATTCATTATTTAAGGAAATGTAAGAATAATAAGCTCTTTATCTAGCTGTTGGAATTATAGAACTTCCAAGGCAGCTGTGAATCTTAAACTTACCAGAGATAAGGGGGCACAACCTTTAAATCAGAGGAGAAAATTATCTTATAGTACATGCACCTTCTTCCATAGGAAAGAATGGGGTTATCCAGAGCTCTTAGGCTTTGCCTTGAATTCCAGGCAGGAGGGCCAAGAGCTGGGGTGCAGACAGCAAGTGAAATTGATGGAAAATGTTGGAAGTGGTCAAATTTACACTAGCAAGGAGACAGCAGCAGGACAGAAGTGCTATGTGGGAGGCCACAGGAGGAAATTCTAATAGGGTAGCTCAGGAAACCAAAATCTTTTAGGGTACAAGCAATAGCCTCAAGAGAACCATAACTAATCTTAAGCCAGAAAAATCTTGCACTTAGAAATCATGGCGAACTGAAGGAAAAGGCTTTCGGTAGCCAATATCTCTCAAGAGCTCTTCCACCACAGCAGTGAAATACCTGATGTTCATATGAAGATCTGAAGACCTAGACTGTGTGGGTTGGACGTACCTTAGAGATCATCCAATTCAGGGCTATGCAAAGTGTTTTCTGCAAATCAGCTTGGTCCAAGAATTATTTCTTATTCATCCATGAGGATGCAAACACACAAAACATAGTAAGTACTGTATTTAAACACTACCATAGCAATTTCCTATCTGGGAACATCTGGGTGAGTGCTCAGTGAACTGGTCTTGTTCAACAGGGTATCAAACAATTCGGTCTTTTCACAATTACCTGCGGAGTCATACGTGGCATGACATGTTCGTTCTGCACCATGGAAACATGTTCTGTGTTGGCCTAGATGACTTGGAAACTTAAAAACAAAATAAAACTGGCTCTTCATCAGAAAGTGCCTCCCTTTGCAGTTAAGATAGATGGCTTATCCTCAGAAATCTAGAAAGGTAGTAGCAGAACCAAAATGATATTTTAGCAACAAGATTTTATTAATGAAGCAAATTAGGCAGAACTTACCATTTTCTAATACAGGCAAAGGATGCAGCAGAGTTTTAAAATATTTTCTTACAAAAATTAAGCATCTGGGGCTGGTGAGATGGCTCAGCGGCTTAAGCGCCTGCCCGGCAAGCGCGAGGGCCCGAGTTCGACTCCCAGAACCCACATACGAAAAAAGGGGCCGGTGATATCGCTCAGCGGCATGGGCGCCTGCTGGCGCGTGAGGTCCTGAGGTCGAACCCTGGTACCCACAAAAAAAAAAAAAAAAAAATTAAGCATCTGAAAACTTTAGTTTCTTAAGAGGTTTAATCATTCTTCTACAGACTCCACATTTCAAGTGAGGTTTTTGTTACATATGCACATAAAACTATATTGCCCCACAGAAAAGATATTTTTATACTCAAGGTTTGTGGATCCTTTTGGGCATTATTTTGTTTCTGGGAATTCTTAAAGGATATGGGGCCATGGTAGACGGCAATTTTCTGGGTCAATTTTGCCCAAGGCACTCGCTAATTGTAAATTAGGTAATGAAAGCACTCTTGTGGGCCCTTATGATGCCATTTAGGGCTCTCGAGTGGTAATAGACTAGCTGGGGGCTCAGCAGCTTGGAGAGTGCTAGGGGCTGCCAAGCATGACTAAGCTTCTTTCATTGCCCAGTTTTCTACCATGGAATGCTGTGGGGCTCTAGTACATCACTGCTTAGCTGTAGCCTTATAATAATCTGTACTCACTCTCAGGAGATCTTGGCAGAATAAACTGGACAAAATATAAAGAGGCTTCTCCCACTTGCTTGGTTAGGTAGACTGCTTATCTCCTAAAAATTGAGATTTTGAACCAACGGGAAGTAGATAGCATCCTAGTCACAATGCTACAATAATAGCAGCATCTCACTTGCATAGCATTGCACTTTTACCTCATTCAGTACTTACCAGGATCCTATAGAGCAGGCAGAGCAACTCCTTCTAGCTCCTTTTTAATAAATAAGTGAATAAAAGCTCAAAGAAACAAACACATATTGATTTCACCCCAAAATTAAAACTCAAGTCCACTTACATGTCTCCATCTCTGCTGTCACTATTCAAATCCAGGCCACCATCATGCATCACCTGGACAAATGCAGAAGCCTGCCAATAGTTCTCCCTCATATACTCTCAGCACCCCTTCCTTGTTTATTTACAAAGCAGCCAGTATGTTCTTTTGAAAGTATGAATCATACCAAGTGCTTCGAAACTTTTACGGCTCTCATTTTACTTAGGATGAAGTCCAAACTTCTTGACAAGTTTGCAAAGCCCAGCACGATCTAGCACTTGACCACCCCCTCTGCTCTCACATCTTATGTTTCTCTGCCTTGACTCTCGATCCCCTGGCTCCATTCACCTTCCAACTCATCAATCCCTTTTCTGACTCTGCTAATCTTTTTCTGCACCCTCCCAAAGGTTAACTTTTGCTCATTTGCAGGCTCTAGTTTAAATTCTGCTCTTTGAAGACATCTTCCCCGATCTTTCCTTCTAAATGAATCCCTCCCACTTCCTGTTACCTCTCACCCAACCTTGATTTTGTCTACATGGTGCCTAACCCATGTCAGACTTATAGGCATCTGTAGGCTACTTTATCTGAGGCCTGTCGCCTTTACTACACTGCAAGATTGATCCATGGTCTGTGGCAACTTTGTCTACCAATGAATATTTAGCACATAGCTCACTGCCTGCTTTGGAACTGGCTTGCTATAAATATTTGTTGAATAAAAAATAAGGGAATAATAGGCCCAGGAAGGCACAGATGGGGAAGGGTGGTGTGAAACAGTGCTACTCTGCCAGTGAAATAATTTTAAATTTTTATATTTTGTTCCTACTTAAAATATAACTGGGAGTTCCTAGAAAACAAATGCTACCTGGCACATAGTAGGAGCTTAATTATTGTTTGAATAAGTTAATTAGTGCATAATGAAGGGATGGCTGACATTTATTCATCATTATAAATTATGCTGAGTTCTGTGTTTTTGGTGCTAGGATGTCACTACCTCCAAGTCATATTATCAGCCTCTCTTCTTTCAGGGAGGGGCTAGATGTCCCCCACCCACTCATCCACTGCAGCACTTGAACCCAAATAGCTTCTGACCTAGCATTTTCCCTTCCTCTTGCCACTACCAAATTCTGTTCTGAGTGAGGAAACAGCTTGGTTAGAAAACAAAAGCGCTGATATTTTTTTTTCCCTGAAGAATACCATCAGGACGAAAGGCTATGATTAATGCACATAATTGAAACAAATGGCAGCTAACTGCAAAAAACCGTCTCACAGCTGTTAGAGGAAGGAAATTGCTGACAGCCGTTTCCCACTGAGTAGCTACCAAAAGAGAAGAGCTAGTAGGAGCAGGAGAGAATACACATCACCATCCCACATTATTCTGTACCGTTTGGCCAGAGACGCCACTTACAGCTCTGTCTTGTGTGAGCATTGCCATAAAATGGTAGTGTCATCAGCTTTTTGGGCTGAGAATTAGAGCCAGGCTTCCATGGCTGGTGCTGGGCCTTTGCAGGGGCTCTGTCCTATAGCATGCATGTTTGGAATCTCTGTGGCCCAGAAAACATTATTGCAAAGCCCAGGTTGAATATCCTTATAAGAAGACAGGCTGCTTCCTGACCTGTTAGACTTCTCCTTCTGTCCTGTATTTGTTCATCTGTCCTATGCCAAGGGAATGGTGAACACGTAGGGGAGGAAGAGGACCTGGGTTCCTGATCTGAGTCATCTTTGTGACTTAAGCAGGCCCTCCCCTGCCTGGGCTCATTCTTTTCAGTCTCTCACATGAATCATCAAAGCAGAAGAGCCTTGTTGCCTTAGTTCTAAGAGTCTGTGCTAGGACAAAAGTATATGAAGTATATACACCTGTTATAAATGTGTATAAAATTATATCTGTCATCTTATCCATCTATTCCATCTATCTGTGTATCATCTATCTATCATCATCTATTTTCTTGCTCCTCCTCTTCTCAGTCTACTGCTTTATAGCCAGCACCCTAAAAGTACCATGGCCTTGTGTCGGTGTTACTCTGTTTCTGATTTAACTAGTATGTAGTTTAGGTACAGAAATTCATCAACATAGAAATCAGAGTAAAAGAAACCTCAAGCTTAGTGCATTCAATGCACCTAGTGTCTCTAAGCCATCACATCAATTATGCATATACTTCTGCTTTGACGAGGCAAAAACAAAACAACTCAGAAGCCAAACAAGTGAGAAGCAAAGCCCTGGGCTGAGGTTTGCAGTTGGTGAAGCTCTTTCCTCTGGGCCTTTAGTACCACTTGACACACATTCGTCCAGAAGACCCACATGGGCAATGCTAAGACAGTACGTGCAGAACTCAGGCCTGAGTGCTGTGTAGTCCGCGGAAGGACAAGGTGAACACGCCAGCTTTGGAATGAAATGTACTGCAGTCGCTGTCCCTCTGGAAAGCTGTGCAGTTCGTGAATGCTGACTCTGGAAGTGCACGAGCTGAGCATCAGGGCCTGGAATACAGCCGGGAGGGAGGTTCTCCCAGGAGGAGTAACTCCAGTGAGCTTCCTCCATGTGTTCTACACATCTCAATGGTCTCATTCCATCCACAAACAGTCCAAGAAGTAGTGCTGTCTTCTTCACGTGGTTAGAAAACTGAGGATCAGGGAAATTAACTTATTTTATTCAAAATTATCCAGCAAGTTGGGGGCACTGGTGGTAACATTTTTCAGTGCTTTGGTGCCAAAGAAGAGAAAACAATTTCTTTTTTCAAATAGATGGGGACTTCTATAGGGATTAAACAAGGAAAACAGCACTGTTAGAACTTCAGGAATTTGCTTTTCTCTTTGCACTCTGATTATTCCTGTGACTTTTTTTGTAGGACTCCCCAGTGCAACAGCTATGTTCCTTCAGTTGATTTGGAACCATGCACAATTCACCTTCACACCTATTACTGTTAGAATTGAGGTTACCTCCTTGAGGAGTTGCATAAAGGAGACCAAAGCATTATTCAGAAACCAGAAGTTTACACTTGATTCTTGAATTCTCCAAGAGCTCCTTGTCTCGCAGTTGAGAGTTGCAAGACGTTAGAAAAATCAAATGCTGTTGAATATCAGGGAAAGGACCTGATGCTGAAGAACCTTGCCACTTGTCGCTATCACCTTTCCATAGACTGGCCTCCTTCTAAAATTATATTCTGAGCTTCCCACTTATCCTTGCTGTATGCACTGAATGCAGCTTGCCCCCTAATTCAGTCTCTAGTCCCCAACTAGATGGTGTTTCAAGGTGGGGCATTTTGAAGGAAATTAGGATGACATGAGGTCTTGCTCTCATAGGAAGTGAAAGGAATCAGAGCCCCTTCTTTTTCTGAGCCAAGCAAGATGACCATCTGCACACCAGGAAAAGGGCATCCCCAGACACCTCAAATCTGCCAGCACATTAATCTTGTTCCTCTAAGCCTCTACAACTGTGCAAAATTGTTGTTTAAACCACCCAGTATACATTGTTAAAATCTTGTTATTGCTGACTAATATACTTGCTTGTAGGTGAAACAGGGCCAGGAGTTATCTTATAGGTGCAGGATTACTTATTTTTACTCCTTTGAGAATCAGCTAGCAAGTTGGTCTATTGAAGGTAGAGTGTTAAAAAAAAAAAAGAAGGAAAACATCATATGCATTTAAATTTTGAAATTATTCCAGCTTTGCACACTTGTTATCATTTCAGACAAATGTAGATAGAATGTTTACTGGGGTGTTGCTCTGGCCCTTTATACACTATTTGGATAACACAGTCCTTTGCTGCTTGCAGATAATGTGTTAGGCAGCTAGAAAAATAACCTGCTTCAACTGCTTCTGATTTATTCCTCCTCCCTCTATGTCCTTGTTCACAGTAAACACATCAATATAGAACAATTGACAAATGAACACTTCTTTATTAGAGTTACCTGTGGGTTTTGGCGGATGCTACTACAATAGAAGAGAAGTGCTTGTTGAAAGGGGAAACCAGAGTAGATGGTGTTTACTGGTATTTGAGTGTGAGAGAATGTAGAAGCTGAAAGGACTGTCTCAGTTTATGATGCTGGAAATTACACTGAGCACCAAATTAAGTGATGATGGTGACGATGATGACGGTGATTTGTTAAGTGCTTACTCTGCACCAGTCTCTCCTGTAAGTGAGTTATGTGTGTTATTCCCATTTAAATCTCCCAACAACTTCAAGTGAGAATTTTTTTTTTTAATGGCCATTTTATAGGTGGGAACTCTGAGGTTTAGAAAGTTTAAATAACTTGCCCAAAGTCACAAAAGGAAAACCATTAAAATCAGGATAAGAACTTTCCTTAATTCCTCAGGAGATGGCAAGCAAGTTAAGAGACTTCATCAGTTTGGGAGGGATTGTGATTCTGGAGGTTCAGTTTTTCCCTACAGCTTGAAAAGGGCCTACGGATATTTCTGAGAAGTACTGAGTTCCTGTGTGGTACGGAGAACATGGGCTGGGTGAAGATATTTCCTGAACCAGGTTCAACCAGGTTTCAGGCCTAGAATGGCAGCGAATGGGCATCACACTTAAAACCATTGAGAAGGTGACGGGACCTTTTGGTGGAACGTCCCCGGCTCTTGTGTGGGTCCAAAGGTGTGCGAAGCACTGAGAAAAAATTAGTTTTCTTTTCTAGATGAGAATCAAGAAGAAAGAAGATAGTATTCTTTCTTTTTTTCTATAAAATCTCTTTAATTTTGACTTCACTAGTTATATATTTTCCTAATTAAGTCAGGCTAAGCTAAAATTTTACCTTTACACAGTTGGATTGAGAGGAAGATTTATAAAACATAAAGAGAGCATGGTTAGTCCATTCTATGGGGCCAGGTCAGCAAATTAGTACCTCTTTACCCCTGAAAACTATTTATATTCTAATAGCAAATTAGAACTAATATACTAGGGGCCAGGGATATAGCTCAGCAGCTCAGCACCTGCCTGGCAAGTGCAAGGTCCTGAGTTTGATTCCTGATACAAAACAAAACAAAACAAAACAAAACAAAAACAAAAACAAAACAAAACACCAAAAACCCAACTAATACACTAGTACAAATAATAACTAATTATAAAAGAATATTTATTTTTTAAATGGCTTGCGAGAGTCCCCCATACACACAGCATAGTTTTTTTTTCCTACCTTATGTCCTTGGAGATAATAAATGAGCATTTCACTCAAAAAACACTTGTTTTTTTTTATTTTTTAATTTAATCATACCAATCTCTCTTCCCATTACAAGGAATTAGTGAGATTTTATTCTATTAATCGAACATATCACAATTGCCCTTGCTTGAATGGTTGCATTTTACCTTGATTCCTTTGCATTTTGGTTGATGTGTTTGGTCACTTGCAACCATTTTTTGATAGAGCTTTAAAACTACCACCATTTTCCAGCCAGATGGATTGATGGCACTGACATGATGTGTCTGAATGAAGTGGACATTTGGATTTGTAACGCTGGTGTTGGCACTGTAAAGGGGGTAAACTCTTCAAGCTTTACATAGTGGGTGTATGTTTACAACTACGTATTGTGCTCAAACACTGGTTCTGTGAGATGAGGATTTCCTGACTGGGGACAAAGGAAGCTGTTTGCATAATCTGAAGTGAAGGTGTGAAATGCAATGGAACTGGGCCAATGCTCCATGGTCTTATTGAATAAATGATAACTTGGAGAATTTTGCCCCCCAACTTCCACCCTGTGCCTGGTTGGAACCTGTCAAAGAGCATCCACTTGCCCTCCATTCTCACCCAAGACAGAACACAGGCATGACTTTGAACAATAAACATGCCACAAAATAGCCAGGGGAGAAATTTTGAAAAGGTCCCTTCATGTATCTTCTATGACATCCCACTGACCCTTTGTTCTGTGATGGTTTCTCGAAATGAAGCACTTTATTATGTAAAATTCAGCCTTTTTTTTTTTTTTATGGTCTTGCACATTCCATTGGAGACCCAAGAATCCCCCAAAAGATTTTCCTTTCTTCCTTTTGGTCCCTCAAAGCAATCTTGAGCTATGAATAGGAATCCTCAGAAAATTGATCAGCCTCTCACTGACATCCACGCTCTGCTATAGCTCACTGTTGACACTGTTCCTTGCAGTGGCATCTTATACTATCGCACAGAGAGCACCTGCGTGAGTGGGATGACAGGATACAGAGAAGGAGAAACAGTCACCAAGTGCTTCTGACCAAGTCTGTATGCTGGCGAGTCTGTGGGAGAATTTTATTCTGCATCTTGTACTTTTTGACCTCTTCACGTTTTGTTTTGGAACTTTACAAAGCAGAAGCTTCCTTAGAAATGCTGTGTTTTTGCATTAAACTTTAAAATAATTGTTATAGCTTATTTTAATATTGGAAGTTTCACCCTTAGTAGGTTGTTAATAGTAAGAGCTAACACATATTAATTACTTGCTAATGATCCCTACGCAGTGCTCTCCATGTATTATGTCACTTACCGTCCTCTCTATAACCAGTCCAGGACTTACAAATTATGTATTTTTTTTTTTTTCCTAATTTGCAGGTGAGTAAACTCAGACTTAAAAAGGTGCAGTGAGTAATTCTATCTGACTGCAAAGCTTTAGCAATATTTTGGCACTGCCTTCCTTTATACATTCTGTGTGTATATACAATGTTTTCCTTACTCCTGGGCAGCAGAACTCAGAGTTCATGAGAATTTATGGTTCTGTTTTCTAGACTTCTTCAGTGGCCTTGAATATTAATCCTTCCCTCTTTCTAGTAGAGAGGAAGAGTTATTTTAAAATGGGTGACTGTTTACTTAAGAAAAGCCTTTGGCAGCCTCTAAAGTGTGAAAATTTCTTTTTGTCCCCTGGCATCTGATGACTCAAATTGTCACTTGACTTGTTTATGGACATGTTTAGCTTCCCTCGCTCCTGTCTGCATGGACTGGCTATAGAAGAAATCCACATTTATAGTAGATAGCTATTTTGTCCTGTTGCCATTTTCTACACCAGCTATATTCCTTGCCCCCTAGCTAGGGAAATTAGGAAGTGATTGAAAAGAGGAAATGAGACATCCAATTGATATATAATGAAGTCTTGATTATTATGCCTTTTCTTTGGCTTTTAGCACAATGTTGGATTTTTTTTTCCTGGACTTAGTTGAGAGCAGATACCTAAATATGTATTTGTTTTATGTAGATAGCTGAATAGTCAAAATGCCATATCCTTCTCTAATGGAAGCAGTGTAAGTGTTGCATGGAGAATTGGCAGTTACTATGAGTTGTGTTTTGAAGGACTCTAGTAAGCCCCTTCCCCCACAGAAATACTTCTGTTGCCTGAAATTCCACAATTATGGCTTGGTATGTTTGAATTGCCCCCTCCTTTAAAAATGCAAGTTATTCTCACACAGGGAGCTGTCTGTTATGCCCCCTAGCACACCAGCTACTTATTAAGGATGTGGGTGGAAAAGGAGATGGGAAAGCCTCTCCACTGATCAATTTTGTGGAGAACTAAGCTGGCAAGAGGGAACAGCATGCCCATTGCGTGGGATCATGGCCAAGGCTGTGCAGCAAAGTCGTGCTTTCTCCTGTCATCCGCTGCTGGGAGGAGACTCAGAGAGCCTTTCCGGAAGAGAGTTGTGGGAGTGAGCAAAGTGTACCAGGCAGCTGAGAAAAGAAGGATCTGGAAGTCTAGGGTGGCAGATTGGAGCGAAGTAAGCCAGCAGCCTATGGAGGGAACCCTGAACTGGGACTCTGGTGACAGATCTGGACCCCAAGCTCTGTATCTAATTAATTCTGTGACTCAGTCCAAGTCTCCTGACCCCCCTTTGGCTTCATATTCCTTATCTGTAAAGTGAGGATTTGACCAGCTAAATGTCAGAATTTCCTTCTAATTGTGAATATAAATTAGAAAGAAATTTGTGTCTGTATTTTATAAAAAGCATGAGGAATTATTTTTCTCCTCATGATCTATCAGTGATGGAGAAAAATCAAGCAACTCAAGGGGCTACAACTCCCAAAAGGTAATAATCTTGATAAGATGCCACACCCAGCACTATGCTTTGGCAGAAGTGGTTAAGGTAGCGTTATTGGGTCTTGTTTGTTTGTTTTTCACAACAGGGAAGATCAGGGATGCTAATATTCCGTGAAAAAGGAAGTGGCAACTTCTCTGTACCTTTCAGGGAGTCAAGCACCTCTGGAACTTAGCTGGATTTCTTGTACCTGAAAAAAGTTGGACAAAGAAGGTTTCTGTCTTAGTTACTTTTCTCTCATGCTGAGACAAAATGCCCAACACTCAAAGTTAAAGGGAGAAATGTTTATTTAGTTAACAGTTTGTAGAGGTTTCAGTCCATAATCGGCTGGCTCCAAGGCAGGGTGGCTTGGCAGAGAGGCAATGCAGAAGAGAACCAGTTCATGGCAAGCAGAAGACAGCAAGAGCAAGCAAGGAAGAGAGAAGACAAGCCTCTTTCATATTGTCCTTCATATTGTATCCAGGCTACCAGATTAGGGCGGTACCAAATCTATCAGTGTACTGATTTAGTAATCACACACCCGTACTCCCAGCATTGTGCCATGAATCGATCACACACTCTAAATCCAGCCACCTCTGAAAAAGCCCCACCTATGACTGCATGAGGCTTTGGGGGGCTATCTACATACAAGCCATAACAGTCCAGAACACCAAAACTGAAAGAGAACCTTCCTTGTCTCCAGATCTGGAGGACAAAGGTTAACCCCTTCATTGGATATGAAGGAGAAATCATGCTCAGTAATCAGTCACAAACTCAAGATTTCTTCAGGCCGAATCTTGGGAAGGCTAAAGTGGCTCTGAGGCTTTGGACTAGCCATCCATTGATCAGTCTCTCCATGAGCATCTGAAGCTTCAGGTACCTAGTCAGGCAGAACAGGGCAATGAAGGCTTTGGGGTCCACCACACCTGGTTTTGAGCCCTGAAACTGCCTTTTATTATGGATAGGTTACAAAGCCTCAACTTCCATGCCTGTGGAAGAGATGACCAGAGCACTCGCTATTGGAGCTGTGATGTTGCCGTCAGGTAGTATAGGTAGTGAGGTAGTATAGTTTCAGTGAGCTTGGTGTGCAACACATGGCCAGCTTTTAAGAATCAGTAGCTGCCATTATTAAACAGTACAGCCTTATGGGCAGGAAAAGCAGTTTATAATGGAACAAAGTACTGAGAGTAATTGAATTTTGGGAACCACTTAGAATGTTAGGAGAAGGAAACCTGACCTTCAGCAACACTTAACTCTTCTGAGATTCATTTCCCGTCATGTAACTTATGATATGGTGAGATCTAACTATAGTGCATGGATCTTCGACAGTTTGTAGTGGGAGAATTGAGCCCCAGATGAGTTTGGAAAAGCATCTATGTCTGGATCGTCTCTGTCATGTTCAATGGGACAGAGAAATGAGATGCATCTTTCACAGGTCTGCAGAGAACAATTATCATGGGCACTTCCTAAACTGTCCAGTGAGTTGGAGAGATGAATCATTATCTTTTTCCTTCAAAATAAATACCAAAACTTTAAAAGTTCTTTTTTTTTTCTTTTTTGCTTTCAAGAATGCATAGTTTACAATATTTACATTGCAAACTCTCAGGAATGCTCTGACCTCTGTGTGGATGACTGTTTTTAGATGAAAGTGGTCTGTATCTATATCGAATCCAAGTATTTCAAATGATATAGAAAAAGGTTTGCAAGTGGCCAAACAGTAGTAACAGAGAGGAATGTGTTCATGGGGCTGTCACAGGGCTACCCCCGCCTGAAAAGGTGTGGCTGTGGGGCCACAGGGTCGGTTCCACAACCCTACTGAATGGAGGAGCTTCTCGTTAAAAGTCTTTGAGATCTGGAGCATTCTTACCACTTGGAATGCCCATCAGGGCTCCTGGAGAGTGGAGAAACATTTTATAGAGCGAAGTAATTGCATGCCATAGCTTTTCCTTCTTTTCTTGTCCTCTTTATTTTCCCCTACCTGCATGGTTCTCAGATTTATTATCAGCATTTTCATGCTTTTTGCAGCCATCAGGAAGAGAAATAAAGAGGACTGGGAGAATGCAATATTATTTTGCTTGTCCTTCTTCACAGTCTTGGTTTGTCCTTTGTTTCTTCTTCTTTTCCCTTTCTTTCTTTCTTTGAAAAAATTACATTTTAGAGTGTTGCGTATTAGACTACATTCTCTTTTCTCCTTCCTCTTTTACCGCTTTTAATCATTTTGATGCTTTTGTTTTTCCCTGGACTTGAGCACAGTAGGAAAGGTCAGCTCTCGGCAGAGGAGCTGTATACCCCTGGTAAGGCCTTCAGGATACTGGACCGGAGTCATTAAGCATCCTTCCCTTCCTGAGTGCATGGAGTCTACCCTGCTGCAGGGTGAAGAAATAAAAAAGATCAGTGAGTGGAAAAGGCAACGTACAAGTGAGCAGCTTAGCTATGTAGGCACTAAGCATCACACTGCCTACCTGGAACCCTTCTCCAGTGGCTGAAGCTGCCTAATGCCAGCCTCGTGGCTCTGTGACATTGATGTAAATGTGTATCTGTATGAGACTGAATTCAAGAGGGCCAGGAGAAAGGACTCAACTGGGAATTAGACATCCAGTGTCCAGGAGATCAAACTTCCAAAGTTGTCCCCTGTTGTGTGTCCCCTCCATAGCTACTTTGCAGCTGACTCACCTATGTAAAAATCAGAAAGCCTGGGTTCTATTCTTGGCCTTATTGTCAATGACTTTGGGGAAACACCAAACTATTCTACAGTGTAAAAACTAATGCAGAAGGTGTGGTTTCTGAATGTCCTCCATCACTGATATCTAGATTTCACCTTTCCACTTGTCTATAAAGTAGACAATGAACAGTACTGGGTGGAAAAGGAGATGGGAAAGTTTCTCCATTTATCAATTTTTTTGAAAACTGAACTAAGATGACAAGAGGGGAACAGCATTGTCATTGCACAGGATTGAGGACAGCGCTGTACAGTGGGGACATGCTTCTACCTGTTACCTGCTGCTGGGAGGAGACTCAGCCTTCCCACGAGGTAGTCATGGAATGGAGCAAAGTGTACCAGGCATCTGGGGAAGAGAAAGATCTGGAAGTAAATAGTTTACAACCCCCACCCCCAGCATGGCTGCAAAGACTAATTCATTTCTTTCTATGTAAAAGTCTTGAGGTAAACCCAAAGTCAGAGTTCTTGGAACTCATTCGTATATCCTGTCTGCCAAATATTTCGTGATGGAATACTTTGAACCTTTTAAAAGCATGGTGGGCATCTTCAGAAATGAGGAAAAAAAGAATAAGTGATATGGATAATAATACCATAGAGCTGAATGATTCCTTGTGTGTTTTTAAATCCCTTTCACACTTCACAATGACCTGTTTTAAGGACACTCTCTACCTTAGCCTCTCTAAAAATAGAATATACTAAAATTTGACAGGACTCTTTCATTTTTACCACGGAGGATCACACAGTGGGCTGCATGGCTTCTGATCTCAGCACAGTGCTCTTTATACAAAAAACAAACCCTTGTTGGGGTAGGAGGAACAACTGGATTTTACTTACAGCCTCTTTTTAAATGTCTTTATTGTCAGTTATTGTTATTCTAATTGGATAGCCCTGAGCCCCTGAGTCTTAGCTTCCCTCCTTGAAAACTGCAGAGAAAAATTCCTCAATATGTTGTAAAGATTATATTAAAGGTTGTCTTCCAGTACTATGTCAGAGCTAACACCCCTGACATACAATCAGCTTCAAAAATGGTAGCTATCATGATTACCATCATCACTGCCATAAGCCCTATCTCAGGGACTGTGGGCATTCAGAGCATGTAAAAGAGTGCTGGTAATGCCCATTCACTGATGTTATAGGATTGGAAAGACAATACTTGTGAAGAGCATCTTGATGTGCAGGGACCTAGTAGAACATCAGTAAGTCCTAGCTCCTTCCTCTCTACTTTCATAAGGCCTTCTTACGTTCTACTTTTCAGGTGATATCTGCAGGTCATCATTACTCTTTTGTAAAGAGGTCCAGGTACTCTAAAGGCCCAGCTTGTGGGTGAACTTAGTTGGTTGAGGCAGAAGTGGTGATGGGGCTACAGAGAGGGGAAAGGAATGAGCAGTTCTGTGGGATGTGATTGCAAGATGTACCTTTTCTGCTATACTTGGGTGCCTGGAGGCTACCACTCTGAAGCTTTAGTGAAGTTTATGCCTGTTCCTGGAGTTGTCTGAGTCTTCCCCGGGGAGTACTTCTGTTTACATAAATCATTCCGAGCAACATAATTAGCTACTTACAGTACAGAGGACACTTGTGATCCCAAACTCCAACAATTGGAAACCAAAAACTGTTTATTCATGGTGGTGTACAATGGTAATTGATGATGAGCTGGATGATTCCTAGGTACCATGAAATCTTGAAGAACCTTCTGAATCTCAAAGGAATCCCAAATTATTCTTAGGATAATTTTTAAAATTTGGAAACTAATTACTTAACAAGTGATACACTGTAGCAATAAATACATTATTTATATTATCAATGTAAATAATTATTTCTTCAAAAACCAGAATTTTGACTTTGAAAAGTTTAGAAATTCACAGTTAACAAAAACATTCTTCAAATTTAAGCTGCTATCTTTGCCAGTGACTCTAAGTACTTGTATATTTTGGTTTAATCTACATTATGTTTTACCTTTTGATGTGTGACCCATGGTAGAATGACCAACTACCCTGGTTGTTCAAGGTCTGCACTGGTTTTAGCTCTGAAAGTCCCATGTCATCAGAACTTCTCTATTCCAGGCAAACCTGAACCACCTGGTGACTCTCTTTAATAGAGCACTGTGTTTGGACCAAAATCTGACAACATATAAGGAAAATCCTCTCATTCAATTATTTTTCAAACTTTTAATTTTGTAGACAAGTGTTTTTTTATACAAAGGAAAGGAGCAAAGTAGGTTTGACTACTTTTTATTTTTCCAAATAATGACATTAGCAAATTTTGCCTATTATCTTCATCATTAAATTAAAGACAGGAAACTCAGGGCCAGTGAGATAGCTCAGCGGCATAAGCGCCTGCCTGGCAAGTGCGAGGTCTTGAGTTCGACTCCCAGAACCCACATAAAGGAAAAAAGAGGGCCGGTGATATTGCTCAGCGGCACAAGCGCTTGCTGGCAAGCGCGAGGTCCTGAGGTCGACTCCTGGTACCCACATAAAAAAAAAAAAAAGACAGGAAACTCCAACATTCAAAAAGTAGAAAAGAGTAGAATAGACATACCATATTGTTTCTTTATTATCTTTTCAGTGCCTAGCACGGTGTCTGATATGGTAAGGGTCCTACATAAATATATGCTGAATGAATGCTGTATAAATTTAGCTTTTATTAAAAATATAAGCACTTTCCTTATTTCTCCAGTTGGATCATGGATTAGTGAAAATTTTACCTATGGCCATTTTTTTTTTAGGATTTAATGATTAAACCTAAATGTGTGGAAAATAGGAGATTTTGATAGTAAGAGGAGAGATGGGAGGGAGGATGGGGAAAGGGAAGTAGAAAGGATAAAAAGGCAATATGTGTATGTACCAATACCCCATGATTAATATATTATGTATCACAAACATACTAATAAAAAATAGAAAAAAATAGTGGCAAGAATAATGTGATATGTATGTTTGAAATGATGGGGAATATTTTGAGGGGAGTTAATGGCAATGTGTCTTTTACTATAATAAATTGCTATTTAGACACTCATTATAGAAAAATATTATAATAGCATTCTGGTGTCTAGCTCACTGTCATACTCACTTTTGGTTGGTGTGATCAGCCTTTCATGATATATGATCACTCCTGGAAAAAGATAAGACTACGTTTCTAGCCCTTTAAATCAGAGAACCATGTTCCGTCAACATCCTTTTAGACTTCGACTTTTATTACATCAAGATGCCTCTTTGCTGATATCTATATGGATTTTTAATCACATCTGGCAGGAATGGGCCACCTGTCCTTGTTTTCTTAAGTCTTGGACAATGTTTTTGTGTATCCTAATTGAGTCTCCTTAATTTTCTTTGTTCTGATTCATTCACCTACAAATTTTGGTGAGAAACCTTGACCAACTGGTGATGTGTACAAAATATAACAACTTCTTTAAATCTGGGCTTTCCTTTTCATACCGTGGTTGAAATATCCAAATCACTGTTTTCTTAATCACTCAAGGATTTTAAAAAGTCACTGATGAAACTCATCTAGTCTTTCTGGATAAGTTTAGGACTTTAGTTTTATGAATTACATATAAAATGTAAATATCCACCACAAAGAGCTACACAAGCTATAAAACTAAACCAAGTTGAGTCTCCATTTAAGAGAGTGCTATAATCCCTGTTTTGTCTGCTCTCTCTTTTTTTAATCACAAATCAACTAAGCTTCTTCCCCTCTGTAACTACCTAAGTGCAAGGAATCAGCATATTTCTGACGGTAGCCATAGTTCAGAGTTCAGCTGGTTGGCTGGTGGGAAACGTTTCAGAACGTGTAAAGGGTTTGTGAATCCTTCTGATTTTGGAGTGTAGTATTGCCATTTTAAAATCAGTGCATCAAAAATGGACTTCCTTACTAATGCTCTCATAGACTTCTTTTGGCATTTATCTATTTCAAGTGTTGCCAATATAGAGAATTTCCATGATTTTCTCTATCATGCACATGATATGTATTTACATCCCAAAGTATGTGCTTAAAACATATAAGTGCTAAAAATTTACCTCCAATAGCAGTTGCTGAAGAGTACTCATACTTCACAAAATTAGATAATGGAATCTGTGACATGCTATGCAAATGTACATAATTTTTAAAGAAATGGATAGTTCCTCTTCCTCGGGAATGCTGCTGACAGAGGTCTTTGCAAAAGATACTCAGCACTATATTGGAAAGCACACAGTCTTTGGAGGTTGACATTGGTTTGTATTTTGGATATACTTCTTACCAGCTGTGGTGTTGTACAATAATTTAATCCTTTCTGAACCTCAGTTTCATCATCTGTAAAGTGGGGCTAGTAAAATTTTATTTCACAGGACTTTAGTGAGGGTTAAGTTAGAAACAGACCAAGTATCCCAATAGAAACATTCCCCTTTCAAAATGAACACAGAGGTGTGTTACTTCTATTAATAGTACTTTGGTTATAGAACTCTTGTAAACTTAAAGCATCATACAATCTTGGTTAATTCCTAACAAACACTATGTATATATAGTATTTGTTTTATTGAGACCCTCTGTATATATACAAGTTTGGAGCATAATATAGGTTCAATACATGTTAATTTCTTGTCCTTTTTACATTATGGTAAAAAATAAAAATAAAAACAAAGAACTCCTACTCCTAAAATAAACTCTGCTGATAGTCTGAGATAAAGAAATGGTGAAAATGAAATAAACACTTTTTTCTAGTTTTATGCACACTATTAGTGCTATAATTGAATCTGCAATCACTGAAGATTTTCTCCTTTATTTAGGCTTTTTGAATCAGTTCACTAACTTTTAACTCAGTGTCCATTCTAGAGAAGAATGCTCCCCTCACCCTCCACCGTCTCTACATTCAGATTCTTTCTTCTAAACACTGGACATTATATTCCCATCTTGAAAACTCTGGAGTGGGACAATATTTGTTTTTATCAGTAAAAGCCTGATCTCTTTACTGGCTTGTTTGTTTCCTTGGGAGGAAAAGGAAATGCACACCTCGCTATAAAAAGAGACACAGCGCAGGTCTCCAGGATTTGTACCTCCGCATTGGCAAAGCTCCCCAGTTTGTGTCTATGAACAGCGTTTTCATCACTTCAGCTCTAGTGCTTGGCACTGAAAGCTTTAAGAGTTCTGCAGAAATGGTAGATTAGCCACATTTAACAAAATAGAAAGTTTTCATTGTGTCATAAAAAGTCTTATTGATCTTGTCCAGGCATTGACTCCAGGGCCCTTTAACAAGCCACTCTGTCTAGACCCGCAGGCTGGAGCCCCCAGCGCTAACTAACAAAGGAGGAACTGGGCTGCCCTTGCTTCCCTGCAGGGGAGACTGAGGAGCTGGCCACGGGTTCTCAGCGGGGATTTCCTTAAAGAACCAGAATGTTTTCATTCTGCTGTGGGAGGAAATTAAAAAGAAGAAGAAGAATAAGAGGAAGAGGAAAAGAAGAAGAGGAAGAAGGAGGAGGAGGGGAAGAGGAAGAAGAGGAAGAGGAAGAAGAGGAAGAAGAGGAAGAGGAAGAAGAGGAAGAGGAAGAGGAAGAAGAAGAAGAGGAAGAGGAAGAAGAAGAAGAAGGAGAAGAAGAAGAAGAAGAAGACAAAAGCAAGAAAGAAAATGATTGAGCCTTCTGGTAGATGTAGCTGTGACATGTCCCAGACTCCCGCTTTATTTGACTCCAGTATTTGCTGTGGAGCTGTCACACGGTTACAACTTCAGATGTCTTTGCTGTTCCTCAGCTTTCATCAGCTTTGCCTCGTTTTGCCCCTAAGGAAGCCGGGCTGCATTCAGTGATACCAAGACGCTGAGCAGTGTGTGGTGGTGGTGGTGGGGCGTCGAGAAGGGAGTAGGAGGGGAACTGGTTACTTCAGAATTATTGCTGTCAATTCAACTGCATTCCAGTTTAACTCTGTATTTTACACATTCTGGGTTACACAAGAGATTTTGAAAAGGTGTGGAAAGTTGCCACTCACCACAGTTGACATCATGTATCCAATAACCAAAGAATCATTCAAGATTTATTGGTTGATTAGGTGTTTTATTAAAGTAATCTGTAAAGATGCAACTGTTACAAAGTATGACATACTCCAAACATAAAAAGTATAGGCCGTATAGTAGAGGACATTAGAAACATCGGTTTAACTGTTACTTAGACTGAACTGATCTCAATGTTTTGCCTTTTTTTGGCTTTATATTCTTTGATAAAGACTTAGTCTTGTTTTAATACTGTACCTCTGTAGTTCCATTTCTTCTCTCCCTGAGAAGTAACTGCTACCTAAAGTTTATGGGCATATTTTTTATGGGATTTTCTATTCTTGCTACTTATCAATAAAACTGTAATTTATAGTGATTGATAATCACTATGCAATACATAAATGTGTATATATATGTGTGTGTGTGTGTGTAAACTGGAGAAGTTAAATTTTTATGAGTCCCCTACAGTTTAGATTCATTACTTTTTATGTATTCTGGGCTGAATGAAAGAAATATTAGGTAAACTATATAATAAATACCATCAATGTCTCTGCTGATCACTCAAATGAAGCTTTATAGCTTCTACACCTTACTTTTAGAACTAGAAATATTTTGCTCCTGGAATATCTATAGGACATCTCTCATAAAACCTAATTTTCTCTGTATACTTGAAGGTGCAGAGTTTTAACAACAAGATAATTTAATTATAGACTTAACTGAAGCAGTAACTTACAGCATCTTTCAAAATTTCTTCTACACTATGGTGATGTTTTATGGAGGATTCTTCACTTGTTTTCATCAGGGACTAATAGAAATTTGATAGAAATAAATATTTTAAAAGTCTAAATGGGTTAAAAATCTATATTTACTGTTTGTAAATATTTACATATATGTGCACAGTTCTCCAAATTCTGTGAACCATTTGTGAATTCTATAATTCTTTCTGATCATGTATGTATAGATATAATGAGTATTCAGACTTTGGTAGCAATGAGGATCAGTGTATGTTAGTATAAAAACAGAAAACAATATTGCAGATATTCTATTTGCTCCTTTTTTTTTTTTTTTTCTTTTCCTTTTTGTCTTTTTGAGACAGGGTTGCACTGTGCAGTTCAGGCTGGCCTTGAACTTGTAGCAATCCTCCTGCCTCAGCCTCCCGAGTGCTGGGATTACAGGTGTGTGCCACCACATCAGCTCTACTTGCTCCTGTTTTATTATTACTAATTTGTTTTAATTAAAATTATAGTCCTCCACTCTCTACTTTCTAGCTCTGTGTCCCTAGTAATTTTTTTGTCCTCATCAAGTCCACAGAATGTGGTCTCACAATGTGGCGTTTGGCTCTCCAGTACAATAGCCTTCATTATTGTGTAACTTTGATAAAAGAAGCAGGTTCTAACAAAGCACGCACACATATATATATATATTTTTTTTTTTTGGACTAAACCAAGGGTGAGAGGATATGTAGGTTTGTGGGTATATTTCCTGGAATTGTTTTAAAATCAAAAATTGCAAAAGTCAATCTAAAACATCTTTAGAATAGCAAATCTGGTTAGATTCCTTATCATTCTAATCACCCACATATTTGGTGTAACTTTAAATAAATGTCTTTCATAAATACTGTGACACAGAGTTAGCTTTTAAATTAGTGATCTATTTACTTGTCATTGACCTCATGTGGTTCTGTACATGTCTATCATCCTAAGTTGTGGAAGCAACCCAAGCACCAGTTTGATCTCTTATTTCTTCTGATAGTCTCACTTTATTGCTTGTTTCAATGTTTGTTGGGCTCTGAGGTGACAACCTAACATTCCATTCTATTTCCTGAACTAATTGCAGCTTTAAACATCATTTAAACATTTAATTGTTCCAGTGCTATTGGCTGTATTCAGTTAGGTGAAAGAATGCGTGTTTGACTTGTAGCCAGATTAGACTTCCTTGTGACTTTCCCTCTGAATTTAATTCAGTCACCAATAAACAGAAGAACTACTGGAAGAGAGGCTTCTTCCACAGGGATGAAGTCTCTGCCAAGTTTTCTACATGAGAGATCCTGCAGGGGAATTCACAACCCTTGCAGGAAGGGTGGATCTGAAAGGCAGGTTACCAGGAAATAGTAACCATCTAATTAAGAAAGATAGACCAATGTGTGTCAGACACTGTCTTGGTTGCTGGGACAAAATATCTGATGCCCGTAAGTTCAGGAAGAAAGGTTTATTTCGGCTCACAGTTTGTGGAGGTTTCAGTCCATAGCTGGGTGGCTCAAAGGCAGGGTGTCGTGGTACAGGGGTATCTCAGTCCACGGCATGGCAGGCAGAATGCAGCAAGCAGTGAGTAGCAGAAGAGCAGCAGCAGCAGCAACAACAACAATAAGAAGCCTTTTGGGTAGTGTCACCCACACCCAGGGAGGGCCTTCCCATTACCCCCACCCAGAACTATGCTAAACCAATGAGAGGACTAATTTAGTACCACACACCCTTATCCCAGGATCACACACCCTAGATCCAGTCACCTCCGAAAAGCTTCACCTATGAGTTCATGAGGCTTTGAGGGGATATGTAGATACAAGCCATAACAGAACCTTATATTACCAAGCTGGTGAACGACTTTTCCTTTTATTGGAGAAGTGAATGAGTACAGGAGAGAAGGTCAAAGTGTTACTCTCAAAGTATTAGCACTGAGGAACGGGGAGGAAATGTTCTCATGGAGTCATAGGGATAGGGAAATAGATTTCCCTGTACAAGCTAGAGTGTACTGTTTGTGTTTAATGCTTATGTGATTGACTGGCCCACAATTAAAATAGTGAAAGAAGCATAACTACAGTTTTTCTCGTATGGATCTTGTGGTTAAGGGAAAATAAAATACACAGCACATTACATAAATGATTATAAGTGGAAAGGCAGGCATATGCAGCACAATTGGTAGAAGTCATGGTTTCTTAACAAAACCCCACCTTCCCTGGAAAAGTCTTCTAGATCCCCCTTCATCTCTGTAGCCATTTGTCCACCCACTGAATCCCTGATACAATATGAGTATGATTGTGCCACTTGTAAACCAGAGTTTTTCCCTGCTGGTTCTCCAATTCCAGTTCTCAATCTACATCTTAAATCCTGAACAATGCCCATTATTCTAGTCACATAACTTCTCACCATCCCCTGAATACCCTGTGCTTTTCTAATGTCCACACCAGTGAATATGTTGTTTCTTCTCATGAGATTTCATTCTTCCCTTTGTAAGTGAACTATTACTCACTGTTCAAGACACAGCATAGGTTATGATTTCCTGTATGGAGTCTCCTTAACACCAAGTGGCAGTCATTCCTTTTTTCATTTGACTGTAGCCCGTATAAAACATTCACTACATTGAATCATAATTACTTGTTTGTGCCTGCATTCTCAAAAACAATGATAGTTAACATTTCTATGGCTGGGACCTGGGCCAAGAAAATGTATGTTATTCATGCCCATAAAATATATACTCTGGTTACTTTCATTTTATAGATTAAATAACTAAGTGTTAGAGAAGTTAAATAAAAATCTGAGATTCCATAGACTTAGCTAAATTTCAGAGCTGCCTGTCATATCCAGGTCTTCCTTTTCAAAGCCTTTCTTATTACAATCCATGCATCAAGTACACAGTCCAACTACCCATGGGGTACCCTGTTATTGTAAGCACACGAGGGTCTGGCACTTAACCGGCATTCAAAATTAGTTACCTTTACAATTTTTCTTCTATAAAATGTCAGCTAATTATTATCACTCTCAGGGGTGCAAGATGACTTAAGTGCATTCAGCACTGAGCACATTATCTGGTGCGTAGTAGGCACCTGCGAATCTTTATTACTAAATAAGTGAACAAAAATTTAACCTTTATTGTAATGCAATTGACAGCAGTGCAGTCTTCAGGATGCCATTCACTTTCTAGTGAATTCAGTGAAGCGTGGTTTTCCAGGCCATTCTTTTGTGGACTGAGGCAGCTTCCCTCGTGAGGATGCTAGCTGTTTATTTTCCAAGTGACAACTTGATTTACTATTTTCCTTCTCATCACTTTCAAGAAGCATCTGCAGGCTAGTAAGTGACCTGGCAGTGTAGAAAAGTCCATTTATTTATCTGCTGCAGCTTTCCTACAAAACATCGAAGGATGGGGTTGGAAATGGCCTCAGGAGGTCAGATTTCCTGTGTGCTTTTTTTATAGTGTGGTTTGCTTATAGTGACACAATTTTTTGTCTGCTGGTACACTCTGCTTTAAAAATACCTGTGTGATGGCTTGTGTCAGGTAAAGGATTCTGTCATTTATCCTTGGGGGATGGCTTTGCAGTTTGATCTTTTCTAACGCTTTGTTTGACCCTAAGATACATTGTCAGGGAAATGGGACATGGAGAACTGAGTGTAGTCACTTGTGCAATCTTTTTTTTTTTTTTTTTTTTAACCTCAATAGTGTATTCATCCCAAAATTCTAGTAGGAAATGTGATTAGGTGATATACAATAGAATTCACTCTAGTAAAAGGATTTCTACTTTCTCCCTATTTTTGCAAATGTGATCATTGCACAGCTCAATGGACAATTTGATTATCTGCCCATAGCTCCTAAGCTTACAGGTAGGTATTCTCATTCTACATGTTGTATTCCTAGCAGGTTGCAGGTGCAGGAAACAGAATTGTGCAAGACTTAACTCATATTTTCTTTGCCTTCTTTATTTGCCAGCAAAGTAGTCAAGTTGCTATTTTAGTATAAGGTGTTTTTCAGAAATGAGTGGATCTGAAGCCCAATCCCCACCACCCCATCTTTCTCCCCTAGAAATGAGCAGAATACTTGTAAACTTGAAGGCTTATTCTTTATCTGCAATTGCGTGCCCCTTATCTTGGACTCATTTCTTCTTTTGACATCCTCAAGGATCCTTTGCCTGGGTAGCAGTGGCCAGAACAATTAGGTGATCTGTGAACTCCTAAGCGGAGAACCCATCACCTCTCACTGCAAATGCTGGAGTAGGGAAACGCATGACATGGCCCCTGCTGAATGCCTGGAGTCAGAAGAAATGAGTCCTCAGGACAGTCTGAGGACCACAGGCCATCCCGTGGTCTAGCAAGCAGGGCAGTAATAGCCCATGTATTCTTTTGTGCCTCATTATCTTCTGGGTGGGCCAGGCCAGGATGGGCAGCCAGGGTTACCTTTGCATCAGTGCGGACTACATTACTGTTCTGCTGCGTGAGACCAATTTGAAGGACAAAGGCTGCAAGGCTGAGAGCACCTCTGAGGCTGTTATCAGGATGCTGTCTCTAGAGCACCGCAGGTGTTCTGCTCAGGGCCACTGCTACTCCAGACAGTGAGCACTTTAATACGTCTGACTTTTCCAACCTGATTCTAGAGAATTTGGAGAAAAGGTCAGTCTGCTTTTCTGTTTCCAGATATGGGCTCCTAGTTGGCCTTTATCTGTCAGGTGTTTCACCTTTGGACAGGCTGAACTTCATGCAGTCACAGAATCTTAGATATGGGATGCTTGACTGCTGTACTGAGACTTTGAGTTCCTGGCACAGTAAGGATGTAATGAAGTAGCAAAAGCAATGGCTATCAGGAGATTGGAGCTGGAAGTCCCTAGTGTCTTAGATGACCTATCGAAACTCCATGTTCCCCTGCCTGCTCACATTTGTACAATTGCAGCACACTGACCTCAGAGGGTGTTGAGAGAATACAAATAATGATTAAGGAAGCATTTGGAAATATATTGCTTATTTAGAAAGCTGTGAATGCCTGTTTGCAAATGGCCTAAAGTCCTTCTTTACGCATTTCCAGTATGTTCTTTTCTTATCTAACTGTGTCCTTTCCCTCCACTCTTTTTTTTTTTCAAATCCCTGGTCGTTGGTTTTCTCTGGTTGAACCTGGGTCATAAATATCCAAATTGCGGTTTTCTCCTGTGGTATCACCAGTATCTCTACCTGTCTTTTCCTTGGGCTGTTTCTGTTAGGAACATTTTGCTTGCATTCCTGCCCAGTAAAATGCACTCACTCTAGGAATTATATTGACATCCAAGCTGAACCCCATCCCAAGGCAACACCTGAAAAAGTTCATAAGATTAGGTACTCTTTTAAAAATATGAATTGGATTCTTCCATTCCTTGTAGTAAAATTATGCAGTGGTTCCCCTGACCTTCAAAATAAAGTTCAAATTTCTTGATATCAAAGCATAATTTGAGTTTTGAAGTCACCAAACCAGAAGGAATCATGGGCCTCCAATTCTTATATTGCACAGTAAGAAAATATTACACTGGATATTTTAATCTACTTTGGAATTTTTCAGAGAAATAGAGTTGTATAAATCACCGGTTGGTTGTATTTGGGGGAGGAATAGTAGAGAAAAGGATTGAGAAATGCTTGTTAATGTTATGCATGATGCTATGGTCTATTGTATGAAAGCATATGTATATGTTTATACATATCAGTACTTCAATTAGCAAGCTATTTGAAAGAAAGGTACTTTATATACCTTACACAAACTGATTTAAAATCTTGAGTTATACCTCCCCAGACTGCATCTAGTGTTTAATCAATTGGACACTTACAAATAATAGGTAAATGATTTGTTGTCATAGAGTTGAGCTCTGCACTGCATGCAGTGAGAATAACATTTTTAGCATTTATGCAATTGATTATAAACTTTGGGGTGATATAATTTAAATGGATCTAAACAGTCCATTAGCTATGTCAGTGCCTTCTCACTTGCCAAGCTGTAGTTTTATGCTAAGCTGTTGTGTACTGTGTTACATAATCCCCTGCATTCATTTTCTCCACCTATTTAGCTTGAATACATACAAGGTGACTGCATTGTCTCTTCAACATCCTTCTCAGTGTAAACACCATGGATAGAAAACAGATTTGGGGCGCTATTACCTTTTTCTAACAGAGGCTTCAGAGAATTGAATGGGCTTAGAAATGTGTTTGTCACTATCTGCTTTTCCCCCTTCGGTTATGTTGACTGTCAACCCAGTATGGTTTTCAAGGTGATAAGAAAGTGCTTGAGCTGTAGCTCCTGGAAGGAAATTAAGACCATTTGGGGTCTTAGGAGAAAAATAATGTCAGCTGTGAGAGTTCACAAAAGAATAATTTCTTCAAGGTTCTTCTCTCCTTCCAAGCCCTTTATTTACTCTTGGCCAGGCTGGGCCATGTATTGCCAGGCCTCTCCTCCCTGCAACAGTCATAGGAAAGTATTTTCTGAATTAAGAATGAAATAAGCTCACTTATCTAAAATAGGTTTCCAAGAGGAACTTTCAATTGTCTATTGTTTGTTAATAGACAACCAATGGGAGGAGATATCCTGGCAGTTGGGGTGAAGCTATGCTTGGTTACCTCCTCTGGCCCAGGGAAGAGGTAAACTGAGAAAATACATCATTGAATGGAGAGATTGGGAAAGCTGTGAACTCTTGCAATAGTTTTTATCAGATACTTGCAAAGGAAGGCACTTGGCTTCATAAAATTTTCTTGGTATATTTGCCTGGTGATTAGCATAAATAATGCATGTGATTTGCATAGGCATTTTCTTTTTCATATTAGTATTATATCTTACTTATTTATTGTGATATTCTCTTTTCTATGCTGATGTAATTTTTCCCCCTATGGTCTTCTGCATGAAACAAATTCTTTTATTTTAAATACACCAGCTTCCATGGGGAAAGGGAAACATTTCTTCTGGTGAGCATGTGTGATTTACATATGGGAAGAGGAGTTTGTTTCTGGATCAATTTATCCAAGCTTTAGGATGGTTTGCAAGTTCATGGATCCATGGAATCATTCACAGCCATAGAGAAGTAGAGTGGGATATGTGGAATATCCCAAGTGGCCAAAGGGAAAAGTAACTGATATTTAGAGAAAAGTTTGAAGGTGATTTAAGGCTATATTACCACCAACTAAATGTGTTGTTTTGGGCAACTCACTTATTCCTAGTCATCAGTTTCTTCCTTAATAAAGTAAAGGCGTTAAATTAAGCAATTCCTAAAAATCCCTTATAGCTCTAAGTTTTATTATTTTGAAAGACTCCTTCTAATTATATGAAAAATATTAAGCAACACATATCACATATATTAGATAATATGCTGGTGCTGCTTTGTGTCAAGGCTTCCGCCTTTGAAATGTATTCAGTGATGAATGGAAGCCTCTCTTTATAGGTGCTACTTCCCCTGCTCATTTATCCCAGCTCACTGAGCACACAAGGTGTAACTCAGATGCTTAAAGCAGACGTCCGTTACCAGTGCACCACCTGCGGTACCAAGGACACACACAGTAGTTATCTCTGTGCACATCCCTGTCTGTAGGAAAAGAGCTCAGCTATGATAAATATATTTGATTTGTCATCTTCTGCTTTAGACCAGGGTCACCTCTAGGTCTGTTGTCCAGTTGCATTTTAACAAAGCCATTCCTTCATAAATGAGAGTAGAAATCGCAACAATGGACAGGACACAACACCAGAGGATTGGATGGATCTATTTCAAACATGCAGACAGTGTTGAATTTTTGCTTTATGTTTTTTGGAGGTCTATTTTTTTAACATGCATGAGACACGAGTTTTGTGGTGTGTGGTCCTTTTGCCCTGTGTATGCATAAGCTGCACTACCATCATTTATATAGGGGCAGATCACTTTTCTTATCTCAGTATGTGTATAAACAGAAATATGCAGGTAGATGTGTCCCACTGAAACCCTCCGGAACATGTGAAAGCAAGTTAAAATTTCTTCTTTAGCTCTCTGGAGTACGAAGTTGAGGTTAATGTTTTAACAGTGTCATAATGCTATGATTAACTGAACAATACATAGTAAGTGGTTGTATCTCCCCATAAGATTGACTCCTCAGTAGCTCTTGCCTCGTGATGAGCAAATATGTATTGTACTTAAGTAATTTATGTAGGGCTGTGATGGTTGATAAGGATCTGATTTGAGGTGAACTTGATGTTTTTATCAGTAAGATTGGAATGTAGTTCTGGAAAGGAAAATAGAAGCCTCTCAACCTCCCTTTTCAGTCCCTAGTCTTCAGAGGGAAAGTGCATATCTCTATTTATATTGTTGCCAATTTTCTTTCATTAATGAGGTACTTTTAAGTAGCTTTTGACCAACCCTGTTATGAAGTAGGATATTCTGAATCTTTCTGACAAGAATATAAGTTCAAGTCCACATGATGTGTGTCAAAATTATAAATCGGCCCAACAAATGATTAAAACTATATCCTATTCTCTTGCTTTGACAAACACACCTTTTCAGCTACCTGGAAGCTGTTTCAAGAATTTTTGGATACCTTGGTTTTTTATACTGGGAAATAGTAGTCCAGAGAGAACCAGCCACATTCTGGTCCGCAGTATGTGACCTGTCCCCCTTCTCTTCCCACTGTAGGCTCTGTCCTGTATCATGCATGTGGATGCCACAGCCCACATGGCCAAACATAGTCCCCATGGTTCTCTTCGTACCTTAAGGTATGGAAACTGACTGATACCGTGGTTTGTCTTCAGAAAGATCTATCGTGGAGAAAGACCTATGCAAACAGTCTAGGCTGCTTTCTCTGGAATTAGATAGAAGCCGGAGGGAGTGTTGAGTTGGTACCAGCACAAGGACAGGGGCAGTGCCCTTGGGAATGTTCTTTTTGTTATTTCCATAAATCTGACTCTTGCTAGTCAAGTATTGACTGCTTTCCACTTTTATCCATTTCAGCTCGAGAGGAGAATGTGGCCACTTTCCGAGGCTCGGAGTACCTATGCTACGACCTGTCTCAGAACCCAATCCAGAGCAGCAGTGATGAAATCACCCTGTCCTTCAAGACCTGGCAGCGGAATGGGCTCATCCTGCACACGGGCAAGTCGGCTGACTATGTCAACCTGGCTCTGAAGGATGGTGCGGTCTCCTTGGTCATTAACCTGGGCTCCGGGGCCTTTGAGGCCATTGTGGAGCCAGTGAATGGAAAATTCAACGACAACGCCTGGCATGATGTCAAAGTGACGCGCAACCTCCGGCAGGTAATGGCTGAAGGGAGAGAGAGCCTGGGAGGCTCCTCCTAGGCAGAAAGTGTGTGAAGCAGGTGACCTGTGAGGCGGAGAGGGGGACAGATGTGGGTTCAGCTATGTCGGAGTCTAATTTTCTCCCAGCTTTTGCAATTTCACAGGGAAAATGATTAAACTATGTTTCTACTCATACTTCAATTCTCCATTTGTACTTGCTATTTAAGGAAAAAAAATCAGTTGTATAGATAATAACCATGATAAGTATTTTCATGCCTTTTTTTCTGTTTTCCTTTTATCATTTTCTTAATTACATTTGAATCTTATCGTATTACTGTTAAATTCAATTAGGGACAGCATTTTGTTTCTGTAGCTTGATGGATTTTCCTCATTCTTTGAATGTGTTTTTCTTTTTAATTAAGTTAACCACAGCCATGATGCCATAATTTTCCCTCAAGAAAAAAAAATGTCCTTTTTTTCTTTTTTTCCTCCTTTTAATTTAACAACCTGCTCCACTCCACCCCCATTGTTATGTTAACCTCTAGCCTTGGAATTGATTAGCTGGGATCTTTCTGATCTCCTCTGTTTCTCTGTTCCTTGACGCGGTGGCCCCACCTTATTACTACCCTGTCTCTACCTCCAAGACTCTTCAGTTGACTGGGAGGCCTGGAAAGTGAAAGGACCCAAATAAAAATGCCAACTTTGGAGCAGCTTTCCTGATTCTGTCCGTGCTTGAGAACTCCCATCGCTTGCCGATTCTAAGCAGGCAACTCCGTCAGGTGACAACATTTTCAGAAGCCCGACCCGAGTGAAGTTGTTTGCAATTCCATAACTGCTACTGCTACTATACATATCAGCACATATCAATATAAGAAAAGCATTTCCTATAGAAGTCAAGGTCTGTGCTGACACTGCCTTTTTCATGTTGCTATTTTCATTTGGTTTTCCTACTTACGAATTTATCATGAGACCCAGCTGGACAGCATTCATTCTTTATTAATCAGAAAACACTACGCAAATTTCCAGGGGGTGCTTATTGAATTTTTTCCTGCAATAGATTGATTTAATGCCTTCTCGAATAAACAGCTGTTTGTATATGTTTTCTGTTTGATAAACATGTGACTCCTTAGCAACACTAAACAAATGGCATAGCCCGACAAACACTGGAAACACACAATAGTCAAAACAATCATTTCCACACTTAAGTATGTCAAAGGAACCACCTGGTTGGGAGATTCCATTTTATCTGGGGTGAAATTGATAGATAACACAAGACTTAGAGTCTCCAAATTAACACATGTTGAGTTTGACTTTTTTGAGTCATTGTTCTATGTTTTCTCTCCAAAGCCAGAGTCCTATTGCTGATGATTTCTTTCATCATCTCCAGCCATAGTTACCCAGAAGAGAACTTCTCAATGTCAAGACAACCCAAGTCAAATTGCAATTTGCTGACGTAGATGGACTTTATATGTCTGAGCTACAGAGACTAGACCAAAAATTAAATAAGATCTTTGCAAGTTCTGATTAGGAGGTATAAAATAATTCCCTTTAAGCATTGGTTAGTGGAGAAGAGACTTTTGATGTACTGGAAAATAGTATCAGGTCAAGATTCTCACTAATTTGGTTCTCTAACTCTGTCTTACTCACACACTTCCTAGTCAGTCTAGTGTAATTCCAATTTTCTTGAGAGAGGCATACTTTTGTTTCTATTAAAAACACTTTTTAAAAACAGTATCAGGCCCCAAATAAGTCCTTCAAACCAGAGAGGACACATCTAACTGCAATCCAAATACCGGTTGTGATATTTTAGTGAGAGTAATTTCAGGAAAATCATCCTGGAGCTTTCTGTTTTGTTCCAAGTCCTAAGGCCCAACTCCTCTCTGTGCCCTTGGACAAGCCACTTAACCTTACTACATCACAGTTTCCATTTGTGAAATGCTGATTACAATCCTCCCCATCCATGTGTGCTGGCTAAATATGCAAAGCACCTTATGTTCCAGAAGGATTACGAGCTCATCCATGGTCTGGGTGCTACACTTGCTGAGACATGCAAATGATTTACAGACCGAGCATTCTGTCCCCAAAGGTGACTGTTTCTTCCTGATGCCAAGAATGCAGCTAAGCAGAGCTCTCTGTTTTAGAGAAGGCCTCAGAGATCCTATGGTATTGGATATTTCTTGGCAGAGATAGCATTAATCTCATAGGAAAAAGTACCCCTAAAATTGGACCTCATTGAAATCCTGACTGAACTTTGCATCCAATGCAATTCATTGAAAAAATGGAAATCTCCAAAAAGGCAGAGTGATTTTGCAAATGAAATCCTTTCAGTGCTTAATAATCTAAGGCTATCGTTTTGCCCATTAAAAATATTTATAACATCTTTTTTGAGTTCCTTAGGATACATTTGGAGTGGGAAGCCCCTCTCTATTCAATAAACTAATAGCTTCATAAATATTTGATAACAAGCTTATGGCAGCCTCATATGCTGTTTTAGTAAGGTTCAATGGCTGCTATGGCAAAAATTTCATCTAAGGAAATTTCACCTGAAGTCTTCTGGAGTATTCCTTACCGAATGGAGCAGAACTTTCCTCATTTCTTCCTTCATGATCAGCGATTCATGGTTCTGTCTTTACACCAAGTCAGAGCCAAGCCCAAGGATTTCTCAGGGGCTTCAGACTGTAAGAAGGAATGTGAACCATATACATCTGTTCCAAACTACAGCTGGGATTAGAGGCCAGGGTAGTGAGGTATTTGTATGTATGTGTAGAGGGAGGGTTTGCCCTTTACCTTGCCTCAGTCCAAGGTCACACCCATCACATTAATTGCTTTACCTCTGGGTACAACTTTTGTTAAGCCATAAGCAGGAAACTGCTGTTGTGTGTCTTCCAACCTTCCAGCCTCCCACCTTAGGATATGTTGGCAGCTTAGCATTTGAAATCAGCAAGGAGATTAATTGTAGGGCTTCTCTAATCCTGTTCAACCTGCCATTCTTCCTGCTATCTGTACAAGAAGTTGCTTAAAAGCTTGAAAAGCATCTTTAAAAGGAATAGGTTGATAGAGATTCCAACAGGAAGCATCCTGGCAAGGCAAGCAAAATAACAAGCTGATTGGGTAATTAGGAAGACTAACTTATTTTGTGTATTTTAATGATGACACGGTTATTCTAAACTGAGAGTAAAGGAAAAGGGAGACTGTTCCCCTCTGGTTGCACAAATGCACAGAAATCAAGGAGGTCCTGGATCTTTGAATTACAGATGCAATCTTAGAGTTTACTGTAAAATGCTGTATAATGTAGCCTTTGATCTGTAAATGTGTAAGTTCTTTCTAGGAGAATGTCATAATGGTCCATCCACATAGGGAGATTCAGATGTTAAAAAAATATATTGGTATTTCAGGTCTGTTTATCTACATATGGAATAGTAAACTTTGGGGGTCGTTTCTTTCAGAACAATATGTGTTGAGGGTGGGAAGGGAACATGGGCAGTTTTCATTTGAAAGAGCCCATGGGAAGGAAGTAGGATGCTAATCCTCACTGGGTGAGGTGGGATCCGAGTGATACATGGAAGAAGTGGGCACTTTCAATGGCTGGTGGACAAGAGCAGCTCCTTTCCTGGCTGTGCCCCAGTGGTGAGGTTTTTCCATAGAGTCTTGGTCTCATTGTCTTCCCCCACTCTCTCTTTCTGTGTTGGGTGCCTTTTTTTTGAAAAACTAACACAAGATCATTCATGCAATGTGTCATTTTACTAACCAACTAATGTACTAACACCCTAACGACTCATCTTTGTTTTTAGTTTTTTTAATTAACAATCGTTCTGTTCACAATTTTTAATTTCCTTTCTTCCCCCTTCTCCGCAAAGCACTCAGGCATCGGACACGCTATGGTAAACAAACTACATTGTCTGGTAGATATCATTCTTATTGTCTCTTTTTTTGGGTTTGCCGTGTGTTGCCCCCCTTTTCCTACCCAAACCCCTCTTTTATCCTCTTTAGACTTATTTCTTCTCCTTTTCCAAAATTTTTTTGTTAAATTAAATGCAAGCTTTTTTTTTTTTTCTCTAAAAAATATAGAAAGGTGTGTACCTGTCCTGGAAATGATATTTGATCAAGTTTGATGGGGACAGTTTTTTTTTTTTCCTCCAGTTTTCTTTTTTTCCCTAAAAATATTTTTTAAAAAGAGTTTCTCCATTTAGTTAAATTTTTGTTTTATTTTGTTCTCTTATTTTGCAACTTTGAAGTGACAGACTAGGTATAACAGAAATTTCTAGTGAGGACTTTCTTCTCTCTGTTTCTTCTTCTCCCTCTCTCTTTTCCTCCTTTCTTTCTCTTCCTTTCTACTCCTGAATTCCTTCTCTCTTTCCCTTTTGTGTGGCCACGGCTGCCACAGGTGATCTGGGGAGGAAAGTACTCTACTTCCTGTGCTCTTTCTTTCTCTTCTTTGTCCTTATTCCCCCACCATGACCAAAGGGAGCTCTGCCAACTGTGTTCTCCATACAAACTCTGCATGGCATGGTCCTGTCTCGTGGAATTCCCATTGGCATCAGAATTTGTTCCCTCATTTTCCTCCTCATCACTAACAACCTACAATCCATCAACCCAATTCCATTTTCCTCTATTTTTTTTTCCCCAATCTTCATCCTCCTCTCATTCTTCATGTGTTTTGGGGTTGGGTTTGGACTTTTTCTTTTCTTTTTTTTTTTTTAAGTGAGGGAGGTGGCAGGTAGGGGAAAGTTTATCCTTTAGTTTTGAGTGTTTTTTCCCCCCACTTCCATCTTGTTCTTTAATTTGTTCAATGCATGTAAGTGTGGAGTGGATTTTGATTTCTTTATTTCTCCTCACCCTTTCCCACATCCCTACTTTTTTTCTTCTACCTTCTCTCTTGGCTTTAGATAATTTTCGCATGGGTGTGTCAGTGTATGGTGTGTGCACGCTCTGAGGCTCCATCTTTTCCTTCTTTCCTTTGCTCCTATCATGAATGTTGGGTGTATGGGTGCTACTTCTTCCCTGTGGGCATTATTATTATTTTAGTTATCATGCCTCATCATTTCTTTTTTTGTTGTTAAAGTTGCCTTTTTGGTTTGGGTCATTTCTTCTGCTGGTGCTGGTGATGGCCACCAAGGGAGGGCTGGGGTTGGTGTCTGGGGGTAGTCCATGGCATGTATCATCCTTGACATATCAGAATAGAGAACCTTCTCTTTCCCTCCCTGAATGCATGTTTGTCAGTGTGGTATTAGCCAAAAAAGAAACAAATAAAAAAGAAAAGAAAAAAAGGTAAAAAAACCCATCAACCACCAAAGACCAACCCCTAATGAACCCCATTTGTCAAACGTCTCCTTTGCTGTTTCTCATCACTGCCATAAATAACAATCATATAAGAAATTAAAAAGTCATTTTAGCAATCAACTGAAACAAGTGATACGTCTGAGGATGGTTCCATTTTCTAGCCTGACTAAGAGTGCAGTGGGTAGAACAAGGTGCTCAGTGTGGCAGTTCTGATAAACACACCTACTGATCTGCAGGGGTGATGCAGGCTTGGGGCTCAGGGAGGCAGACCAGAAAATGGAACTTGGCTGCATATACCCCAATCAAACCAAATTAGACAGAGTGCCTCACCAAAACCTTAATGAAAGTGATGTCATAAGTAGGGGAAACCATTGGATTTTGATAGGACTCTGAGGTCATTGTTGGGATTTTTTTTTTTTTTTTTTGTCCCTATGTCCCACCACCAGGTGACAATCTCTGTGGATGGAATTCTTACCACAACGGGCTACACTCAAGAGGACTACACCATGCTGGGCTCAGATGACTTCTTCTACGTGGGAGGAAGTCCAAGTACGGCTGACTTACCAGGCTCCCCCGTGAGCAACAACTTCATGGGCTGCCTGAAAGAGGTAAAGTTCACGCAACCCCACTTGATGCACTATGTGATTGTTCAAGGATAAGTGAGATTTCTAGATCAATGGCTGCATCTGTCCTCGGATCTTTTCTATGACATATGAGGGTGTAGGAGAAAAGGCTTGGGACTTGGAAGCATGAGTTCTGCATTTTGGTCCTAGGTTAAGTTTGTTGGTTTATCTTGGTTTTGCCACTTAAATGCTTGATACCTCTGTTTCCTCATCTAACTAATGAAGAATCTTAAATGCAATAACACAGATGAAAGGCCCTTGAAACGGCAAGGAATTAGATGCATCTGAAGTTAATTTTATGCTTTGTACTTGGAAAGTAGAGATGCTTTAGCTAAGAGTGGCTCAAGTTGTGGCTGTGGACCTTGTCTAAAATATAACATACGTATTACTTTACCTTTGCCAGGCTTGGCATTCCCAAGCATCTCCTTTGAGATGAAGGAAAATTTTCAGAATGTAACATTAAGGCTCAGAAGACTGGCTTTTCTTTCTTTTTCTTTTTCTCTGAAAGCTAGTAGCTGTAGCTATGAGAAAGCAGTGGGGCTTTGCCATTACTCATTTATTACCACTGTAGCTGATATGTTGAGACCTCTGTCTGAGAGCAAAGGAGCTTCAGTCAAGTGTAAGTTCAATCTCTGAGGTCAATTGTTGAGGCAAAAAGAATCAGACCTGATTTGGTGGAGTTCTTTCAGAAACACTGTGTCATCAGAGCGGGACACTGTACATTCTGTTTAATCTAAGCTAAGCTTGATTGCCTAAGATATCTATATCATTTCCCCCGGGAAATTCCTTGGGAAGCTAACGGTGTTCTTTCTTGTAGATAAAAATCCCTTGTGACATCTTACGAGCCTCCTCTCAGGGCATATGTTTTATTCTTATTATGGTTACTTGAAGCGTGTCAAACGGCAGACCTACGTGGCACTGCGCATGCATTCATTCTCACCACTGGACTAAGAGCCACATCAAGACAGAAACTGTTTGTGTTATGCTTGGCACATAATAGGTGCACAGTGAGGATGTACTGATTGGACCAATTTATCAAATAATTATTGGGTACCTTCTAATGTGCTGCCACATACACACACACACACACACACACACTCATATTCATGCTGCCCAGCTAGAGAATAGAAAGTTTAAAAGTCTGTCCAAGTGTCACTATTAGTTAAAGTTAAACACAATTATGAAAAATAGTGTCAATACTAGAGATAAGTGTACTTGGTGATTAAATTTGGTGGCTCTTTTCAAGCCAAACACTTTATTGTCTAGGAAGAAAGATGAAATCTGTAAGTGAATATTTACAGTGTAGGACACCATGTGTTCAGTGCCACAGACAAAATGCTCTGACTGGGTGGAGGAAACAGATAAATTTTGGGTGGGAGTTGGTTTTAGAGAAGTGACATTTGAGCTGGGCCTTGTTGCAATAAACCATGTGCGAATTGAGAGGAAGGAGTAGAAAGGAGACACATGACAAAGGAGGGAAAAGTCCAATTATAGCTTTGTATTATTCTTAGTCAGAAGGACAAATTAAGAGGAGAATCCAATGACAGCTTTTCTTTCTCTGCTGGATATAACCTCAGCTTCTGCTGGCTTCAGGGATTTCTCTGTCATTTCTGAAGGAATTATGGTAGGCATTGAACACTTCTTCCCTGGGATCTATTCTTATTTGGATAGAATAAAGGCATGAACTACTCAATATCTAATGAACCCCCAAAGCTCTTGAACATTATTAAATCACACTACATTGGTATTGTGCTCTCATCAGAAAAAGACTGCAACATTCTTATCACCAAGGAATGGCTAAGGAATGAATGAAGCATTGCTTGGGGTAGACTGCTCATCTATTTTTATAGTACAATAGCCCTGAGGATAGAATTTCCTGGGTGGGGTGGGGTGGTTTAGGGTGGCCGTTAGGAGTGGATTTTCCCCTACATCCAGGTATATTCAACCGTATCTCAATTATATTTGGAAACGTGGGAGCAATTTCTCAGCTATAAATCTTTCATCTGTAAATCAGGAAGGGTGCCCCGAACATTCTGAAAGAAGTTTCAGAAAAACACTAAAATGTCTCTGATAACTTTATCTCTGTGGAACCTGAAAGAAATAAAATCTAAACACACACACACTGTTATGATTTGGGTCTAGATTCCCCCCAAAGCCTCAGGCAGTCATAGGGGGTGGGCTTTTCAGAGGTGGCTGAATCTAGAATGTGTGATGCTGGGATTAAGGGTGTGCAATTAGTAAATCAGTTCACTCTTCCTCTGCCATGATGCCCCTCTGCCATGTGTCTTGGAACCAGCGGATTATGAACTAAAATCTCTACAAACTGTGAGCTAAATAAGCCTTTCTGCTTTAACTTTGGGTGTCAGGTATTTTGTCTCAGCAAGGAGAGAAAAGTAAGGATAGCATGCATGCATGCACACACACACACACGCGTGCTTGCTGTCAAAGTGTCACTGTTAGGTAACATAAAAGTTAAAGGTGGTTCTGAAAAATAGTGGCAGTAATAGAAATAACTGTAGTTAGTGATAACAAAAAATGCCTTATCTTTGAAGCAGAGAAAAACATCTGCATTTAAATTCTGGCCTAGATAGAAAAAGGAATGTCCCAAACATAGAGGGAAATGGTAGGTCAAATGAGAATGGTATTAAGCCCTGCCCTCCTCTCTACTCTGTAAGCAGTGCAGTGGTTTTTCTAAGGAACTGGGAGGCCTTCTTATTTGCCTGAGTGCTTGAATACATAACTTTGGGTCTCACGAAATATTGGCATTTTTTTTTTCCATTTTGTCATTACAATTTACTGGCCTGTGAGCAAGTCTGGGGTATTCTTCTCTTGTTCTTGGTGTTTGTCTTTGATAAATTAGTAAACAGGAAGGGCTTCCCCTATATTGGGATTTAACTCCTGGATACAGCCCACGTACACACTTTGACAATTTAACCTTAGAGCAGTCTCTCCAGTTGTTGTTCAGTGTCATCTTCCTTCCTTAGTTCCCTGCCTTCTTCTATTGTCTCCTCATTTTTGTGACTTTAAGTTTTCCTCAAATGAGCTGGGTGTTTCTAAGTGTCATTTTCATCAAACTGGGAGCATGGTGAAGGGACGATGGGATTTCTTTCCAAGAAATAATTAATAATTAATTCACTCCTAAAAGATATGTTCTAGTTCTGCTTTTGAGCCAAAATAACTGTGGATTTCAACTGTGTTCATGCTTCCTAACTTGGCGTCTCTGTAAAAGCTACAAAAGAGTGTGCAAATTATCATCAAATGATTGTGGTTCTCCATGCACCCTCAGTAAATTTAATGTCTGCTTAAATATCAGAAAGTCAGCATCTTGTTACCTTTCCTGTTTTCATATTTTGTCTGTTGTATTTTTGTTCTTCTTGTGTCCCCAGACCTTTAGAATGATTCTTGGCCCCTAATGTACTCTCAATAAATATTTGTTGGATACAATAATGTGTGTGTAAATTAATAAATGTTTTTCTTAGATAAGTGCTCTTAGGCACTATTGACCATTTGACTTTTCTGGGATGACTAAAGAACATCTCGACATTACAATAGTTGACTGTTTCAAGGACGTCCTAGACATCTGACATAAGGAAAATAGTACATACGGGGCCTCAGCAAGGCTTAGAGGAATGGATTGGAACCTCCTCTAGGAAAAATAGGATAGAAAAAGCTTTGAGGGAGGCATCATAGTATAATGAAAAGAATACTGAGTTTAAAACCAGAAAATCTGGTTAGGGATATTAGCTTTGTCACTGGCTGTATGGGTTGGAATAAGCTATTGATGTTTTTATGAATCTCATTTTTCTTCCTAGAACATGGATATCATAAGACTGCTATTGCAAGTCTTCTTAACGATAAATGAAACAAAGTGCATAAACTAAATGGCATTATATAATGATGTCTTGCTATAGAAATTGTTAAGGATTATGTAATATGTTTTATAAAGTGGTTTATGAACATAAGTGAATTAGCACATGCACATCTCTATATTTCCATAGTAGCAAGCCACTGTCGGAGGAAAAAAGAAAACTATTCTGAGATTTGCTGTACTAAAATTCTCTCATGCTTGCTAGAGCATGCAGGAGCGTACTCCTCTCATTCTTCTCGGTTCGTTCCATTCATCTTCACCTCTCACTTTGGGCATCATCTCTTCCATGGAGCCTTCCCTGAAGCCCTGGATACAGTGAGTCATTTTCCTCAGCAGTTCTGTTGCAAGGAGGTATGTTTCATTTTGTGCATTAATTACCTTTTCTTGGAGTTACAGGTATATATCCGTCTCTCCCCCTACTGTTAGGTCATTTAAAGCAAGAACTGTATTTGATTCTATTTTATATTTTGGTGTAATCCTTAGCATGTAGCAGATTTTTCATTTTTTATCAAGCAAAGGCTAGGATGGGCAGCACATTGTGGTATCTAGGTGAGAAAATTAGTTTGCCAATTTCAGAGCACAAAATATAGGGTAGGGGTTTTGCAGATATACCTGCAAAGTTAGGAAGCAGCCAGGTTGTAGAGGGATGTATGGAATACGACACCTTTGAGCTTTATTCTCTAAGTAGTGGGGAGCCATCAAAGGATCTTAAACAGCAGATTGACATTGTTGAATTGGCCTTTTGACCATTGGGCCTTAATTCCTTGTGGACTGAAGTTGGTCCATCTACTTCTTCCCGATCTTTTGTCTGGAAAATTGAAGGGTAGGGATAGAAATAGTGGTCCATCAGCTTCAGCATCAGACAGGCAGAGCACTGTTCTGAACCCTAAAATTTCTGCAGAAAAGCATTTCCTTCTGACTACAGTTTTGGTTGCTGGAAACCGTCCCTGTCAGGAAATACATTCTGCCTTCCCTCGTCCTTGCCATTATGGAGGTATTATTTTTGGACAAAGCACAAAATAGCAAAGGAAAATAAAGCCAAGAGCATAGTTGCATCAATAGTGACTTCATCAGATAATGTACCTGCCAGGACCTGGGAGCTTCCTTAAGCCCTCACAATACCTTCCTGGTTCTTTCCACATCTTTCTCCTTTCTTTTCAATCTTTTTCTTCTCCCCCACCTGCAGTGTGTTTATTTGTCCACGGGAAGTCCATGTGCTGCCTGATACCTCTGGGACTGATTGGCCCATCTCAGCCCTCTTTTCTCATGGCATCTTTAATAGGGAAGAAGGAAAACCAGGAGCATCCGGGAGAATGGAACGCATATTTAAAGGAAAAAGGATCGGGTAGATCATCATTGTGCCTATTATATTTCACATCCCTTCGTGATTATTAGCCATTTAAAACTGAATAGGGTTTTGCAGCCAGAGATAGTCTCTGAACAGATGATTAATAGTTTAATCTGTAATAACTTTACATTTTATAGAACCCGGGTAGGAGTCCACATCTGGTGAGCCAAGCTATTTAAGGCTGTGTTAATTCTGTTAATTGCTATACGTTTATTTGAATTGCTGGCACCTGCGGGCTTTGGGATAATGTGTTCGTTGTTGCTCTTTTTTTTTTTTTTATGTACTCATTTTATGTTATCTCGTCTCACTGTTTTTGCTTCTGTCTCTTATGCCATCCCTTTATTTCTCTCCTGGGCTTTATTTTGCATTGACCTCTGACTTTTTCACTCATTATCCTTTTTTCCTCCTTTCTTCCCTTTCTCCCTTAATCCACTGCTTTGCAAACTTGGTGTGGGCACATTTCCTGGTTTTTCAGGTGATATCAAATGCCTCTGTCTTTAAGTAGGTGAACTGACATTGGGCACTCAGCATATCCTTTTATCCCAGCAGTGAGAACACTGTGCAAGCTAAGGATAAGCAAAGAGCCAGTGAGGGTCAGGGCAAGAGGACAGGGTGCTCTTGAGACACAACCCTGGGTTTGAGTCCCGCCTAGCCTCATCCCTTACTGTAGCAGAAGATCCTCCCCCTCCCAGGCAGTATACTTCAGTTTGTTAGTTGCCCAGATAATCATTTCTGTTCCAGTTCCAGTTGCTTCTGTCTCTTAGAAATGGCTGGTCACTGTGATGCATATTGTAAGAACAAATCCCCAGTTGACGAGCCGTTCTGCCTCTGTACTTCCTGCTTGCTTATCCCATATAAGCCCTAGACCACCAGCGATCGGGGCCTAATATTTTGGGAATGATCCTGATCAGTGCCCATCAACTTAAATAAATCTACCTCCAAATCCCGGGAGTCATTTCAGTATTTCTGCTTGCCATTGCATTACCAGCTGCCTGACATTAGCAAGCCACTGGATGGCTCTGAGCCTCAGAGTGTTCATCTGTAGGGAGACATAACTTACTTTTAGCATTTTTATGCAGGGATCTAATGAGAATTAGAAAAATGAAGTTGCTTCATAAAATATAAAACACTATATACATGTTAATGTAGTTATCATTTACACATTTTATTATTTATTAATTGAAACAAAATCCATTTGTTCTGGCCAAGGAACCACTTATTGCTCTTTGCTGTTTGTATAATTAAAAATTACAGAAGTTAGGAGAGTCCAGTCTACCTTAATAAAAAGAATGACTGAATGTGAACCTAGCTACCAGGTCTCGTTTTAATGTTAATGAAGCAGCATCTCTGGATATCCACGTCTTGATCTGTAAAGCGAAGACAGTAATCACTGTCCAGCCAAATGCATGGGACTATGGGGAACTTCTTACATATGTATGTAGAAGTACAAATTATTGCTCAGTAAAATTTGGAGAGCAAGGTGGGTTTTATTCCTGTTACGAAAATGTGCAGAAATCAATCTATGGCTGAGTATTAAGAATGTCTTGACAGGATGAAAGAAATAGTATGAAAAGGAGACCATGTTGCACAACATTTTAGCAAGGTAGATTGAAGTGGGACATGAATCAGAGACTTAGAGGATGAATATGACAGAGGAATAAAAGAAAAAGGATCAGGATGTAGTGGTGCATGCCTGTAATCCCAGCACTTGGGAAGCTGAGGCAGGAGGATCATGAGTTCAAGGCTACCCTTGGCTACATGGTGACAACTCATAAAAAAAAAAAAAAAAAAGGAGAAACTACATCTCAAAGAGCTACCTACCTGCTGGGTTGCTATGAGCTGAATTATACTTCCCCAAAATATATAAGTTGAAGTTCTAACCTTTAGTATGTGACTGTATTTGCTACTAGTATCTTTATAAGAGGAAAAATCATGACACAGTCATACCCAGAGGCAAGACCATGTGAAGAGGCAAAAGACAGCCAACAGCAAGCCAAGGACAGACTTCAGAAGAAACCAACCCACATGGCAACCTTGATCTTGGACTTCTAGTCTCCTGGAGGATGAGAAAGTAAATTTCTCTTGTTCAAGTCTCTAGTCTGCAGTTATTTGTTATGACAGCTCTAGCAAACTAACAGTATATATATGTTGATCAGAACTAGAGTAGAGCCATTTTTGTGGGTTAAAAAAAAACTACATACTGGCAATGTATTGTGATTCAATTTAAGATCTTCTGGAAGTGAATATTTTCTGTAGTATAAGAAACTGCAATGGGCAGGAGAGAGAGTGGGGGGAGGGATGGAAGGAAGGAGAGAGAGAGAGGAGGGGAGAGAAAAGGAGAGGAGAGGAGAGGAGAGGAGAGGAGAGGAGAGGAGAGGAGAGGACAGAACCCTGATCTGGGGGTTTGTGATGTGTCTGAGGTTTATTTCATGAAAAGCCAGGTATGAGCACTTTGTGAAGAGTGGCTGTGCAAATAATAGTACATATGGAGCTGTGAATAGTATCAGGTGTGAGGAAGCCTGAATGATATTTGGTATTATCAAATGACAAAGAGAAAAAGATTCTTATGTTAATTCCCAAGTAAAATTATTAAGCATGGTTTGCTTCTTATGATCAATGAGTTATTGGAAAAGTAGATACAATAAATACTTTTGTCAACCTGATATTGTTTCTCCCTTCTTAAGATAAATATTTCTTGATTTCTGTTCACCCTCATTCTAAACCTAATGATTCAGGGGCACTGTTTCAAGCCTGGCTCCATTAGTGAGTCTGAGATCTTGGCTTTTGAGATGCAGGGGTTTCTGTTTCCTTGACCATGATGTTTTGTTCACAGATGGGTGCCTAACCCAGTTTAGAACAGTGACACACAACCTTGGCACTTTGGTGTATATCTTGCAGGGAGACAGCTCCTGTTACTTTTGGACCAGAAGCTGTGATGGTATTCAACTGGGATACTGGCCGCCATCTTGCCACCAAAGACCAAAATGAAGCCAGAATGGAAAAAAAGATGAAAAAGATGAAAAGATGGGGAGAAACTAGGTCGTGGAGACATTTAGAAATTCTTGGGTCAAATATTCTTTAAATAATACTACCACTGAATTTCCAGTAATGATTAAATGAATATCCTCTTCTGACTATAGCAGTGTGGACTGTGTTTTGTCACTTACAACACAGAGCCTTTTGTGACTTGATGGAAATCCATGTGCTCCTATTTTACTTCTGTTTTGTCTGGCAAGAAGGTGAATCTTTGGAGAGGAAAAGATAATGACAGAAAATATTTAATACTGGAGCATCTTAGAAAGCACTTAACTGCTCCATATCAATTTAAATTTCTTGTCTTGGAGGAATAATATTTCATGATACGGAGGCATTTTGTAAATAAGACTTTTGAGGAATGGTTATTTCATAGAACAGAGATGGGAAATGTAGATAATGCAAACTGTGGACATATGAGCTTAATTGGAACCTGGGTAAGACTTTAGGGCACATGATTAACAGGACATATATGTTTATAGCTGAGAAGAATGATAAACTTGATGGTCATCATTCATTAAGAACATTAAGAAAAACTTGCATCAACCAGACTGACATGTTCATTCAACAGTATTATTGTACTGATGACTCAGAGAAATAGAATGGAGCCCATATACTTAATAGCAGCAAGGTTTTTGACAATACATTTTGTGATATTCTCATCAACAAGATGGGAAAATAAGGGTTGGATGCAAGAACAATTTGAGTAAAAGAATAATTGTTTACATATACCAGTGGGTCCTGATGAGCAGATCTATTTTGACTTATATTGAAATTTCCATTGAGTGCCATAAGATACTGTTTTACTGTACATTTACCTTAGGGACTTGAGGGAACATAAGGGGACAAGCTAATCAATTTTATAGTTGGCAGAGAACTGGGAATGATACAAAATATGTGCCTATATGATTGAGCCTAAATGAATAGAGGTATAATCTATAAAATAAAGAGAGTGGCAGTATTACAGAATATAGTATGTTGGCTAAGAAAGTAGGCTCTGGAACTAGAGTTCTGGCTGCAAAGCTCAGCTCTACTGCTATTAGCTGTGTGATGAGGGATAATGACCTAGCCCTCTCTGTGCTTGACTTTACTTATTAAATGGGAACAACTTATAACAAATACTTTATAAGAGTGCTGTATTAAGTTAACTCATGTAAAATATTTAGAACACTGACATACCAAAAATGCTCAGAAAATTTCATTTATTAATTATCTCCATCATCATTGCCATCGCTATGTGCTAGTATGATTACTGGGAAGGTTCCATTCAATTCTGGATGATGAGGATTCAAATGTTAACTAATCAGCAGATGAGAACATGTTTAGAGTGGAATTCTGAGAAAGATGAAGGCATTCAAGGGCCTGATATAAATTAGGTTAAATGACAGATCCAAGAGAATTTAAGAAAGAAAAGATGCCTGTCCCAGGGCTTGAGAATTATCTTCACACATAACAAGACTGTCTTCTGAAAGTGAGATTAAATGTGGCATATATACAGTGACCTCAAGAAGAAGATCCATGGCTAGTAAGTGGAAGCTGGGTACTTAACACAATATAGGGAAGAAATTTCAGTGGGAGCTTCCCCAAAATGCCTTCAGGGTATTCAGTCCAATGATACTTAAGGCCTCCAAGCAAAGACTGGGTAAGCAATTTCTCAGGTTATAGTGCAGACTAGCATCAAATGAGCAGATGATCTTGATTTTATAGGTTCCTTCCAGGAAGATTCTATAGCTTTACAATGAATGAGCTGTCTGAAAAGAAGAAAAATGAGGGTGATTGATTTGAGCAGACACATTGTGTTGAAGACTTTCCTCATTAATCTCCAAATCAGTTCACTGTACACATCCCATGGAGACTTATTGGGCTGCCCTTGTGGTAAGAGTTGAGGTTTCCAGTCACTGCCATTACCTATTAATCATGTGTAATTATTTCCCTTCCCTCAGTCCTTCATTGGTATCATTTCCAAAACCATCGGAGCCACTGCAATTATAATCATAACAACAGTAAAGACTAGCAATTGTGGAGCACACCACAATGGGTATGCACTAGAAGGTTGTGTTTACACCTCATGTCATGCTCCATTCATATTCCTTCGTTCAATTTTCACAAAAAAACCTTGGAGAATTCTATTATCACGACTAGTTTGAATTTAGAGAGATTGAGTGTCTTGCTCATTTACACAGTCATGAGCATTGGAGTTGAGAAGTAAAGACAGCTCCTACCATGACTCCTGCTGCCATCAGGAAAAGGAAATAAGCTCCCCAGGGAAAGGCTGGTTGTTCTGTGGTTAAACCTGCTCTAGGGAATGGCCTCGCACTATCATTTAGAGGCCCCACTTCATAGGAAAGGTCATTTAATCAGGCAAAAATGTCTTGCTGGGAGACTGGATACAATTACCTATTTCTTTCACCTTGCCATTGATTTTTCTGAGAGGAAGGTGGTTTTTGCTTGATTTCCCACTTTGACTGGGCAAATTGACATTGCTCGGCCTGCTAATGAAGGAAAGATGTTCCTTATGAGACCAGAGAGGGAAGTAGCTGCTGTAGGTACAAATGCCAGGCAGTAGAATGCTTTTGTCTTGAGACAGGTAGCGCATCTTTATTTTTGTTCAGCTCAATATTTTCCATGAAGTTGGAGCTATTGTCTCTAATGCCCTAGACTTCTTATGAATTTTCAGTCTGATTTTTGGGAGTCTCTTATGTAGCTTTGCAATTTTTTTTTTCTCTTTAGGAGAAATTCAGTGGAACTCATTGCTTTCTAAAAATGTCACTTATTTACAGCAAATCTAATCTACCACAACATTCCCACTGAGACAAAATCTCTTGTGTCTTCAAATGCCTCAAAGGAGATAAAACAAACTAGTCCTTGTACACATATACCTACAGGGATGAAGGAATCATTGAGCTAATTAATTGGCTAATGTTTTTTAAAATTGTTTTGCAGATGCAGAAACAATTATTCTATCAGTGTTATGGTGCTTTTGTAAACTCGAGCTCCAACCTGCATGTGGACAGTGTTTAAAAGCAAATTTTTCACTTCACAAATCAGTGAAGACACAGCACAGGGTAGCACCAATTATCCACCAAAGAAATTCTCCTTCTCCCCTCTTCCAAAGCCTTGCCCTTCCTAGCTAATATCAGCATATGATCTAATGTTTCATGGGGAAAATAGGAACTGTTCAAAGTATGCTCTGTAAACCTCTCCCCCTCTGCCTCCCTAGATTTACCTCCAGAGACACTGTGCTCTTGCCTTCTGGGTTATAGGAGGAACTCTTCTTCTCTCCAGGTATAAATAGCACCTTTCTTGCCTTCTCTGAGGTTTAGCTTCTTGGAAGGCTCCCTCTTTTCTAGTTAACTTTGGTCTTCACCGGTGTTCTATCCCCTCAACTAGAGACAAGCTCAAAATGATTTCCTTGATCTTGTCTCCTCAATTTACACTTTACTTCCTTTCTTTCTCACTGAAAAACTTCTTGAGAGAGATGTACATATGTATATACTATTTTTTCTACCTCATGGCTACTCCTTAAGCCTCTACCTTTGCATACCAATCTCTGAATGTTGGCATCCTCAGTCCTTTGGTAGAAGTTTTTTCTTGTTTCTCTCCTTAAGTTAGAAACACTGTTTTATAGGTTTGCACAACCTTCAGCTAACAACTTCATTGCACATAATTGTTGCAGTCCTCATCACAACGTATTTTAATTATCTGCGTTCAGATGTTTAACCAATAGCCTGAGTTTCTACAAGGCAAGAACATGGGTTTACGTGGATTAAATTGTTCCTTCAGAATTAAACATAGATTCACAAAAATAAATTTTGGAAGATACTCTTTAATAAATTAATAAATATTGGTAAATATCAGCAATAGAAGCATTGTTCCAGATTTCCAATGTCTACTTATATTAATTTTTTTCAACAGTATACTTGTTCCTGAGTGCAGCAAATATTCATGGAATGCCTGTTCTGTCCTAAGATCTGTTCTCAATATTGGAGTACATGTTCAATGTCACCATAAGGTCCCTGAGCCAATAGAATTGGCATTTGGTTGAAGGAGACTGACGGTAAATGTGAAAATGGCTCACTAAGATATTTTCTAGCTGGCTATGGTGATGCATGGCTCTAGAACTTTCTCTTGAACCTCTGACTTCTGTGTGTTTCCTACAGAAACATGTGCTTCTCTACTACATCCTTCATAAAATCCCTCTCTTGACTTGAACCTCCTTGAACTCAGGAAGAGAAAGAATGCAGCTTTCCAGGATGTGGTTGAGAAGAAGACCAAACAAAATGGTTATGAAGGTTGAAAAAGAAAAAAAATTAGAAAGCTAGCCTACGATGGCTGATGTCTGTTTTTCAAAGAGAGATGGGCACAGGTACTAAGTGTGAGAAGAACAATTTGAGGGTTATCTATAATCCAGTGGGTTTAGAGCAGCTGGTACTTTCAGCCTCACCTATCCCTCAAGATGGAAACCACAGAGTGAGCTGTGATCTTTTTTTTTCTCATCCTCCTTCTTTCTCCTTCCCTCATCAAATCAGTTGCAAAAACCCATTGTCGGGCCAGGGATATAGCTCAGCAGCATGGTTCCTGCCTGACAACTGTGAGGTTGTGAGTTCGATTGCCGGTACAAAAAAACAAAACAAAACAAAACAAAAAAAAACACATTGTTAGTTCCCTCCTTATCTGTCACATATTTCTGTCCTTTCCTTTCTGGTTCCTCCACTCCCCCATTCCCTCTGCCTTGCCTGTTGTGGTATCGTAAGCATTCTCACCTCCTTTCTGCTGCCTTTCTCTGCATTCTACCCCACGTTGCCTCTCAGTGCTGCTCTTTGGAAACAGTGCCCACTGGAGCACATCTTCTTTGGCCTCTTACCTAAGATCTTATATAGATTGAGTTTTACTTTGCTGCTTCTTCCATGTAGACCCCCTCTGTATTGAACCAGAGTCATAATTTGATATTATCTATAGCAGTATATTTTGAATCCTTGCCTCTAAATCTTGTTTCTTCGGTTCTTCTAGTGAAGCATTTCTCCCTTTCTCTCTTCTGTCTCCTACTGCTACTTCTGGGACATATCTCATAGCACCCTGCTTGACTGGTCACTGCACTAACAGTAGTTTTTTCTCATTTCTGAATTCCAAACACCCTTGTATAATATAATATGAATTAAGACTTTGAAAGTAGATGATCAAGTTCAAATTTTGGTTTTGTTTCTTCCTACTTATATGCTTTGGGCAAGTCATTTTCTTTCTCCAAAATTCATTTTCTCCATCTATAAAACAGGTATCTGAATAATACCGCCACGCAGAGTTTTTATGAGGATCAAATGAAATGATACAATAAAACTTTTGATTGAGTCTCACACATGGTAAGTGCTCAATAAATATTAGCTATTATCTTCATTCATTTGGCCCTTACCATCCTCTCTAGTCATTGGTTAGCTTTTCCGGCTTGCATATACTTCCTTTGAAGGAAGACACATTTTTGTGGTTCCAACAATGCTCAATATACTATAGGTTTATTAAAGAAAGTGGAAAGTAATTTATATCCCTTAAATGAATTTCTTTACTAACTGTGAGAAACTTGCTCTTTCTTCATATTACATTTTGACCATAATTAAAATGATCACATCTGAGAATAATTTCTTCTTTATAGACTTAGTGAAAGAATCTTAATCTTATTCCCACATAAATGTATATGCATATGTGAAATATGAATGCAGTAATATCCTAATTTTTAAATTCCTAGCAATCAAATAGTTTGTGATAAAAATTATTTTTCTTAGCATAACTTTTCTTCACAGATATTAATAAAACAATTCTGATGAGTAATGTTTAAAACGAGGAAGGAAACATTCAGTTGTAAAATTGGGTACTGGTTTGATGATCACCAATCTCCCATTCAAGTCTAAAATTCTTATGAAGCTTAAATTGCTTTGCAATGTCTTAGAATCTTCCAGTTACCTTTAAATGACAGATTTAATGAACTTCTCTTATGTTCTAGGCAAGGTGTTTGGAATGCAAAGTGAACTGGACAGTTTCTTCCTCCGAAAGGTCCTATAGTTCAGGGGCTGGCAACTTATTCAGTAAAGAGTTAGGTTAGTGGTTCTCAGGAGGGGATATATATATATATATATTTTTTTTTTATGTGGGTACCGGGAGTCGACCTCAGGACCTCGCGCTTGCCAGGTAGGCGCTTATGCCGCTGAGCTATCTCACCGGCCCCAGGTGGGGATAATTTTGACCCTAGGGAACACTTGATGATGCTTGGAACTTTTTTAGTTGTTAAAACTGATGTGGAGTGGGTAGTTGGATGGGAGTAAAAGGATAAGGAGAGGAAGAGGGTAGGGGGCACTGCTGGTATCTGGTGGGTGGAGGCCAAGTATGTTGCTATACTTTACACTCTATTGTGCAGAGGGCAGACCTTTTATGATAAAGAATTACCCAGCTCCATATTCATAGTGCAGAGGGTGAGAAACTCTGGACTCGATAGTAAAAAGCTTTGGTTTTGTGGGCCATACTGTGTCCGAAGCAACCACCGAATTCTGCCCTTTTAGCATGCAGGCAGCCATAGGTAATACACAAACAAATGCGTATGTCTGTATTTTAATGTAACTTTATATAGAAGAGCAGGAAATGGGCTGGATTTGGCCCCAGGGGATATAGTTTGCTGAATTTTGCTTTAGTTGAAATGGAAGATTATAACTGATAATTATAATTATTAAGCTACATATATAGAACAAGGTTTTCACAGGTTTATACAGAGGCCTCAAATAGTGGCACATAGCATGATCTGAGATATTACTCATGGTTTACTAAAGAGAAAAACATGAACAGTCTCTCTCTCTCTCTCTGTCTCTCTTTCTCCTCTCTCTGTCTTTCTGTCTTCTTTCTTTCTTTCTTTCTTTCTTTCTTTCTTTCTTTCTTTCTTTCTTTCTTTCTTTCTTTCTTTCGAGTGAGGAGTTAGGCAAAAGTAGCCATTTGAAAGAGAAAGAAGAGCATTAGCAAGGACACACCAATGTGAGATACCTCAGTGAGGGAAGCTGATAATAAAAATAAAGAAAGTAAGAGCGGTGGTTTTGGTGCTAGTAGTTGTAATAGCAGCTTACATTTACCGAGTGTTTACCACATGCCCAGGACCCTCCGAAGCATTTTCTGTGTGCTAGCACATTTCCTAGAAATAGAGCTCAGTATTGCTGGAGTGATGAGAGATTAGGTTTAGGATATGTGCATGTGCCAGAGCCATGGTTTTATTTTGTAGGTGGTCAAAACTGGGAATGAGAAGACCAGAAAGGAGTAATCAGTAAGACTTCTCAACTGATAGGGTGTTTGAGGTAAGGGCAGGGAGATGCCACAAGTTTCTGGCTTTGGTGATATTAATTAAAGGTAGAGGTGGTAGAGGAGAGGCAGGCTTAAAGGGGAAAATGCTGTCTTCCTGTGCTGAGTTGGAAGTACCTGTATTACCTGGAGATCAGAGTTGAGTTCAGATAGCTGGAGATGTAACTGTAACCAGAACATAAGGAATGTAATTTAATTAGAATTGAAGAAATCAAGTAAGAAAGCATATTGAAAGAAGAAAAATATATTTTTAAAAAAGATCCCAAGAGTAACTGTATTTAAAGAAGTATACACCTAGGAAAAAGTAGAGAGTAATAAAAGAAAGTGCTGTCATGAAAGCCAAGAAAGTAGGATGTTTCCAAGTAAGTGGTGTAGTTAGCAGGTTTCAGTGTGAAAAGAGGACGAGATGAGAACTGAAAGTACCATTATTGCTGAGAGTTCAGAAGTCAAGGATAATCATTTTGTGTTGCTTTTGAATCAGAGGGACTTAATCCCTTTGAATTTTAGAAACAACAGAGCCAGTAGAAGAGAAGCTAAAGATATAAGAAAACTAATATTAAAATAACATCTGCTGAGTTAATTCCCAACTTTTCATTAGATAAAGTACATATTCATTAGATAAAGTACATATAAGAAACCTTGTTAAAAAATTTCATAGTTTCGAGTTGCTTTACATTTCAATGTATTTCTCTATGCAATATTTCTATAATTTGTGTTTTGCGTTTATATTATCCTTTCTCCTAATCGATGAGCTCTATATAACTTTACTAACGTGAGTTAGAGAGGCTCAGCATCTATTTATCATAATACAATTTAAAAGTCACAATTGCAGAACACTAAAACTTTGGGGCTGTATTTATGTGCTTAGCAAACAGAACACAAACATCATAGATTTGTAACTTCAAGGCACCAAAGAATATCTAGAAGAATGTAAATCTGGTTGAGATCAATTTAATTTAAGGTATTTGTTTGATGTCATGCATTTTTAGCAATTATATGAGAGGATTTTTTCCCTTTCCAAATAGCTTGCCATCTTATCTGTTTTGTATGTTTATTGCACAGAGGATTTACTACAGCTAAAGGTGTAGTTGGTGAGAAAGCATTTACATATGCAAAGCATTTGAAGCATCCAATCATAAAGAATGCTATTATCACATGGTAGAATCAGTGATATGCAGAAATTCATATCACAGACTTTCAGAAGGGAGAAACCAGCATGAACTGGAATATAGTAAGCATCTCCAGCTACTATTTTTGGCTAAATATTTTTTCTTTTCTGGAGAGAGTTCAACCAAACCACATTACTTTAACAGGAGATCAAATGCATGTGATGGAGAACCAAGGGATAATCAAAGCCATCAAAATATTGAGAGAGATGATATTTTATTGATCTTTGTGTACCCATGCCATCCACTGTGGCTACCATTTATTAAGTGTAATAGTGTGTGGTGAATTGATTGCGTTTGGCCGTTGGATTAGTGCAGCTAAGCTGGGTTTGTCCACATGCTACATATGTGGTTGTTAATGAGAAAGAGAATAAGGTCCAAGAGAAAGTAACTTTGAGAACACCACTTCTGAAGGATTTGTAGTGAAAATGGTCTTGCTAGAGATTAAGTGTTCAATGCACTATTATTGGAATTGGGCACATCCACTAACTTCTCCCTATGTCATAGGGTACTGATTCATGAAAACATGATCTTATGTAGTGAATGAGACAATTCTGCCTTAAGATGGACAACGAAGTAGCCAGTGCTTCCACCATTGTAGTTTCTTATGAAAGAAATTTAAGGTTTAGAGAAAGCTTATATGAGAAAAATAAAGTAAAAGCTACAAACTGGTTTTTACCTCCAAGGGTTTATCATACTGGAGGTTTCATGAAAATAGCTTTGAGAGTGACTACTCTCAGATTTTTGCTAGCTTTTAGTTCCTATAGGCATTTCTGAAAGATTTGAAAATTGTGGACTCTGATAATGCTGCTAGTTGTCAGGTTTCTTTCTAATGAAAAGCTTATCAGTAAATGTGCTCAGTGGTTAATTACCACGTTAGGGTTTATTGGTTAAAGCATAGTAGAATGCCCATTATCCTTATGCAAATTTGCATTTACTGTGGGTTAACTTCTGTGACCTGAAATCTAAGTCACCTGTCATAAATTAACAGACTCAGGTACCACCCCTGCTAGGATTGGCAGAGATAAGGGAACCCACAAATGGGAGGAATTCATGAATCCTGGGTGGGCAAGGCTTTTCCTTTAGATTGCCTCACAAAGGCCAGTAGAGATAATCATGCTGCAGAGGCCGTTTGGTGCTTCCGTTTTATTTTGATTTTTGTTTATTTTACAGGGCAGCTGGGCAGTCCAGTGTTCCAAGCCGCTATCAGTGCCAACGAGTATTATCCAGGTTATAAAATTCAGGTGTTGCTGTGTGTAGTTCCAAGAGACACATCAAGTTAAGGTTGTGGGTATTAAGGTAAAGATCCAGATCCCCAAATGTCTTAGTTCAGGCTTCTCCAGCAGAATACCACAGACTGGGCAATCTGAACAACAAATATTTATTTCTCCTGAATCTGGAAGCTGGAAAGTTCAAAGAGAAAGTACCAGCAGATCCGGTCTGTTGAGACTCCACTTCCTGTTTTGCAGATGCCTCTTCGTTGTATCCTTTCATGAGAGACAGCAGAAACCATCTCTCATCTCTCTCATATTTCTTTACATAAGGGTACTAATCCCATTTATTAAGAATCTACCCTTATGACCTAATTACCTCCCAAGAGTCCCACATTCAGATATCATCACAGTGGGGATTAAGGCTTCAATATATGAATGGGGGGGCACAGATATTCAGTCTGTAGGATGAGGGAAGGCCTTTCATGGCTCAGTCTCAGAAAACTGAAGTTCACACTCATCTCAAATCTTTTGAAAGGAGAGTGTATCCAGGGCAATCATCCCCAAACTCAGGACCTTAGTGGGCCTATGTTACAGAGTAGAAGTGGCTGCCACCTAGTGGCTACATGGAAGCCCAAAGCTCATGAGTGCCCTCTTGGTTTGCAAACCTCACATTTTTCTACCGGAAATGGGGACAGAAGTAGTACTCGGCCTCCTGTCTCTGTCAGGATGGCTCAGTAATGAGGGAATCCAGGGCCTTGTGGGTTTCTCAAATCAAACTCTGTTGACTTGACATTGCAACAAGGTAGAAGCTGATGTAGTCAAAGCCTACTTGATTTTAAAGGAAGGTTGGTGTTTGATGTTTAGGGACTTCTGATACATTTGTAGGCATCCATTGATTTTTCTGCACACAGTGGGGAGCTTTCTAAATCTATGGAGCCCTAGCTAATGCACCCTACTCTAAGCACACAGAAATCTATAATAAAAAATGAGAGAACTTAGTATTGGAAGGATAGGAAAATCGTTATAACTTTGACTTCAAGTGAATCATTGATGCTCATAAAGGAAAATAGAGCCTTTCATGTCTAGGGCATGTGTCCAGGTAATTTTGGTGAAGATTAACATTTCTTACCACATTGTGAGTGTTTATGAGGCTGGGGCAGAATGAGTTGTGGTTCCATTGCTGATCCATTAGCAGTGAGTGTGGTGGGTAAAAGTTCCTTAATTGGTCCCCAAGGTATAAACAGCTCAGTGTTTATAGGCTATTAGTGGGAAAGGGGACTTGGGAGGCAGATGGCTTGTCAGCCCTACACCAAGGACATTTATATCTTTCAGGTGTCATTAAAATGTTTTACTTCAGTCAGATAAAAGTAGTGTTTTCTGTCTTACTCTAAATTCACTGCCTTAGTTGAAAGTGTCCACAGAAAGTTTCCCTCAATCTTTATAATTTCCCATTATAAATGAGGAAAAGGCTTTCTATATTTAAGGATAGTAAAAGTGCTTTAGATATCAGATGTAGTGGAGGAATGATTGAGTCAAAGAAGGCGCATGAAAGTAGCCGTGTGTTCAATATGGTACATGTCCAGCATAGGATGATGAGCAATGAGAGTAGAGGCCAAGCAGGTGCACCAGGCTCAGAAGAAACTTTCTTCATTAGAGAGGATGTGCTGGACCAAATGTGACTTGGAAGGCTTGACGGTCTGGCTTGTCTTCTTGTCCTGTGAACTGACTTACTGCCTAAGTGAGAAACAGATTGAAAGAATTTCTTTATCACTTGGCCTCCGGGCATTGGAGGTAGAAGAGAATCTGTCACCTGAGAATCAGCCCAGGATCATCTTATAGGGACCAAACCATGAAAGAGAAGGAATAGAGGGAAGAGAGGAATCTCAGTCTCTAAATATAAGGAAAGACTGGTGAGATGGCTCTCTTGAGGGCCCATTAAATACAAAGAAGTCAATGAAAAGAGGCCTAACAGGAAAATCAAGTGTAGAGATCCAGGAGAGTCCCTGGGCCAGTTCATTTCTATTTATCGTATCTTTATCCCTTTAAAAGCTTTCAGCACCTCTAGACTAACCTTCCTTGGATCCTCATTGAGTTAATTTTGCCTCAGATCAGCGGTAGCAAACCTATGGCTTACGTGCTGCAGCCAGCTATTTGTTATCATTGAAAGCTCTTAAAGATTCGCCATCACTGTCCTAGACCAATTTCAGAGCTTGAGGAAAGCTTTGAGCTACCCTTAGGGAAATGACAAGAGCAAATAAGTTTGATCATTATGCCAGCTCAGCTAGATTGGTAGTATTGAGAAAAATTCTGATGTCATAGGGAACAATTATGCTCAAATTGCAAAGTAGTTTTCTAGTCCACATTTTAAAATCTGGTTGTGTGTGTATACACACTTAAGCATTATATATTATACACTGAGTGTTTAAAATTTACATAAATGGTATCGTACTGTACAAATATTTGTACAACTTACTTTTTTTTTTTTCTTTATGTGGGTGCTGGGAGCTGAACTCAGGACCTCGCGCTTGCCAGGCAGGCACTTGTGCCACTGAGCTATCTCACCGGCCCTGTACAACTTACTTTTTAACATAACATTTTCAAGATTTATCTATGTTGATTCAAGTAAATTTCATTCATTCCTGTTAACTGCGGTCCATAATTTATTTCACTTTTTCCTGCCCCTTCTAGTGTGGCCATACATTTTTCATTTTCAGTTTTCATTTTTCAGCTATGACTATAGTAAATACCCTTGTATATTTTTAATCCACATTTGTGCTAGAGTTTATCTAGGACATATACCTAGAAGTGAAATTGCTGATAAGTCATAAACTGGGTGTCACTCTAATTTTGCCCAGTATTGCCAAATTGCTCTGCATAACTATGTATAAATTTATAGTCTTATGGGCCGTATATGTTCCTTTTCCTTGCTTCCTTGATACTTTTTGGCATTGCTGAGAAACCAGATAATATAGTATAAACAACTCAGTATAGTGTAAATGAGATTTACCCTGCAAAACATATGCCTAAAATCCTCTCCCACTTTAAATTCCTTGTTGCCACTGAGTCAAGAGACCTCAAGAGTGTGTAAATTGCACATTTTCAACTTCATTTCTTTTTTTTTTTTTTTTTTTTGTGGGTACCGGGAGGTCGACCTCAGGAACTCGTGCGCCAGCAGGCGCCCATGCCGCTGAGCGATATCACCGGCCCCTTTTTTGTATGTGGGTTCCGGGAGTCGAACTCGGGCCCTCGCGCTTGCCAGGCAGGCGCTTAAGCCGCTGAGCCATCTCACCGGCCCTCAACTTCATTTCTTATTCTACTAATCCCCTATGAGAAGCCTCCCATTCAGGAGTCAGCTTGGAACTTGTTACTTCTATATTAACAGCAACTTACTCCCTTTTCCCTTAAAATGGTTTTAGTTCTTCCAGTCCTTACAGAATTCTATTACCCCAGCCTCAACATCTCACATGTATGATCTTTTAGAAATGTCAGAATATATGAGAACATCATGGGGCTGTACTCTAACCTGGATCAAGCAAAACACAACCGCATCTCTAAGGCTCATATTATGATTGCTGTAGTGGAAAATGAAGGTATAAAAACTATTAAAAAAGACTTTTCAGAAAAAAAAGTGCCCAGATGTATATTTATTCTTCACCCATTGTAGGCCTCCCCTTTCTAGATTGTTGATGGGTAAATAGGAAATGCCTGTGTTCTCCCTGGAATTTAAACTGTGTGATTAAGTGTGGTGATATTAGTTCAGTGGTAGATCATTTGCTTAGCATGCACAAGGCTCTGTGTTTAATTCTCAACACCACACACACACACACACACACACACTCAGACACTTGCACATATACACAGTGATGTTATGAGAAGAACTTTTTCTTACATTTTCTATAACAGTTAAAATATTTATTTTGGTTGTTTTATGATTTCTAAAAAGAGAAAAACTACAAATACCTTCAGCTTAGCCCAAAGGTCTAGCACTGTAACAGAGTGCCCTTAATTGATTAATTTTGATTTGATGACTAGGAAAACCTACCAATGCACAGGAAACTACTGAATTTTTCAGGATAAATACATTCAGATTTTTCTACCAAGATTGTTATCAGTTTTGTTTTTATTTTTTTCTATAAGTGGGAAGTAAAGTTTGATGTTATGATGGCCTTTTAGACAATTTAAGTTTGAAAAAGATGGAAAGTTTGCAGTCATTTAATTACTTGAGTAAACTGACTTATTAAACAAATATGTACTGGATACTGCTGTATATCAGATATTGTGCTAAGTGTTGGATATAAAAAGATGATCAGATAGAAGGTATCCCTCTCTTTGCTCAGATCAACTTCTGAGTTAGTGTAGTGTTTAAGTACATAAGATATATATGAATGCAACATCATTTTGAATGGGGGAAAAACTAAAAACATTTCTCTAAAATCAGGAATGAGGCAAGGGAGGTCTATTGTCACCACTCTTATTCAATACAATACTTAAAATCTGAGCTAGAGCAAGAAGGCAGAAGAAAGAAAGAAAATGGTTACAAATAGGAAAGAAAAAAGTCAAATTCATTATTTCTATCCTTAGAGGACCCTAAAGACTCCATCAAAAGACTTTTAGAACAGATAAATAAATTCAGCAAAGTAACAGGATATAAAATCAATATTTAAAAATCAATAGTTTTTCTATACACCAATAATGGACTAGAAGAGAAAAAATCAGGAAAACAATTCCATTCATAATAGCTTTAAAAAACTAGGGATCAGTCTAACCAAGGAGGCTTAATACTTCCTCTACAATGAAAATTTCAGAACATCAAAGAAAGAAATTGAAGAAGATACTAGAAGACAGAAAGACCTCCCATGTTTATTGATTGGCGGAAATATTATTAAATGGCCATATTGTCAAAAAATAATCTACAGATTTAATGCAATTCCTATCAAAATACCAATGACATTCTTCACAGAACAAGGAAAAACAATCTTAAAATCCACGTGGAAACACAAAAGACCCCGAATAGCCAAAACAATCCTACACAAAAAGAGCAATACCTAGTTTCAAGTTACACTACAAACCCTTAATACCACAAACAGCATGGTACACAAAATAGACACACTGACTAATGCAACAAAATAGAAGACACAAAAACAAACTTACACTACTACAGCCATCTGATACTGTGTAAAGTAGCCAAATACATACATTGGAGAAAAGATAGTCTCTTTAACAAATAGTACTGGGAAAATAGGATATCCATATGTAGAAGATTGAAACTAGGTCTGTATCTCTCATTCTGTATAAATCAATTCAAAATGGATCGAAGACATAGATATAAGACCTGAAATTTTGAAACTGCTAAAAGAAAACACGGAAACAAAGCTACAGACACAGGTAAAGACTTACTGAACAGGACTCCAGCAGCACAGGAAATAATAGCAAGAATCAATAGATGTTATTACATCAAATTAAAAGTCCCTGCAGAGGAAGGGAAACAACTAAAGAATGACAAGACAGCCTGCGGAATGGAAGACAGCCTTTGCCCGCTATCTTTCTGACAGAGGATTAGTATCTACAGTATATAAAGAACTCAAAAAAAAAAAAAACACTGAAAAATCAAATAACCCAATCAATAAATGGCAAATGAATTAAACAGACACTCCTCAAAAGAAGTACAAATAGCCAGTAAGTATAGAAAAAATGTTCAACATTTTTAACCATTAGGGAAATGCAAATGAAAACTACACTGAAATTTCATCTCATGTCAGTCAGAATGGCTATCATCAAGAATTTTTAAAAAAATGCTGGTGAGGGTGTGGGGAAGAAAGAAATCCCGCTACACTCTTGGGAGAAATGTGAATTAGTACAGCCCCTGTGGAAATCAGTATGGAGGTTCCTCAAAAATCTAAAACTAAAGTTAGTGCTTGATCCAGCTATACCACTCCTTGATATATACCCCAAGAAATTAAAGTCAGCATATTATAGGGATACCTGCATAACTGTGTTTATTGCAGCACAGTGTACAATAGCCAAGATATGGGATCAGCCTAGGCACCCATCAGCAGATGAATGGGTAAAGGTGATGTAGCATATATATACAATGGAGTATTACTCGGTAGTAAAGAAGAACAAAATTATGTTATTTGCAGGAAAATGGAAGGAACTGGAGATCATCATGTTTAGAGAAATAAACCAGACTCAGAAAGACAGTCACATTTCCTCTAATATGTGGAATGTAAAAAAGATAACATGAAAGTAGATGGGAAACTGTAGTCACACTAAAGGAAAAGAATAAGGGAAGGCAGTGGGGGATGGTCATAATAAAAATATTATGCATTGAAGCCCAATATTTTATAAAATTAATAGGCACTAATAATAAAAGAAAAAAAGCACAAAAAATTCAAGCAAAGAAAAGAGATGTTGAAGCAAAGGCTAAAAACTATTATGTCTATATAATTTTGTGAGAAAATTTCATTTCATTGCAAGTAGTGTACAAAGCTGGAGAGATACATTTAGCTTGGTAATACGCTCATTGCATATTTTCCCATTTTAATTTAATTCCCTTCAGCCAATGTGTATTATATATCGAGTATGTATTAATCACTATGCTTAGGCACAGGGCTACGAAATTAATATGGTGTAGTTTTCTTCCTTCAAGGGGCCCACAGACCAGTTAGAAAAATTGGCAAGTGGGTTGAAAATAATTATAGTAATTTGATAAAGTCTAAAAGGTGTTGAATTGGAATGATGTTTAACATACTGTGAGAGAATTACAGTTAGGGTGGATAAGTCTGTATCACAATGACTGTCATTAAGAACAAATAGAAAAGCAGTGAAAAGCATAAAAACTATCAGGTTGAAGTCATCAAAGATATACCAGGGCAGAGAGGATGAAAAGAGAAGAGAAGGAAAGCATAAAGAAGTGGAACCAGTACTTGGCACATAGTATTTTTCCTGTAAGATATTTTCCAAGAAGTTAAGCAGAAGGTGGTCAAAGAGGTTGAGAACATGAACAGAACATTCAATAATCTCATGGCCTCGGGAGAAAAAGATTGAGTTCAGATCTACCCAAGGAGGAAGATCCTAATAAATACCCCAGGTTTTAATTTGGTGTAATGTAGGAATAAGAAGAGCTAACACAAATAGACAAAGTCCCGCAGAGTGCAACATACCTCTGAATTAGTTTCGTTTGGGAATGAACTAAGACAATTTACCACTATTCCTACCTCCGATCGGAAGCAAAAAATTATTTCCTTCTTGGATGATATAAGATTATCCAGAGTCTCAGATCGTTTGTTTGTTTTTATTCACAAAGTCTAGCAGTTAATTGACTATTTCCAATGTAACAGGAGATAAGACCAAGTACCAAAAACTAAAAACAAAACCAAAAACAAAAACAAAAAACCCTGACACCAGAGACAAATATGTAGGAAAGCCATATGTCAGAGTTACCAAAAAGTAAACATTAAAATAACTATAAGTACTCTCAATAAAACAGAGAATTTTGGCTGAGAACTAGGGTCTAGATAATAGTATTAAATTGAAATTCCAGAATAGAAAACACTATATCGGAAGTCAAGAATCGAGTAAGTATGCTAAAGAGCACAGGACACAGGTGAAGAAAAGATTATTATTCAGAAGACAGATTAGTAGAAAATACACAGAGTAGAGTGAAGAGAAAGGTAAAAATTTGATAAAAGAGAAGAAAAGAGATATAGCATAGTGAACAGATGAACATACATTAAATTGGGATTATAGGACTAGAGAAAGAGAATAAAGGAACAGTAGTTGAAGAGAAGTTTACTGAGAATTTTCTAAAATAGAAGAAAGTCATCAAGCCACTGATAAAGAATTGCCTAGAAGAGCGAACAGGATAAATTCAACTGAATACTTTAGTACAGCAGCTGAAAACAAAATATAGACAGAAACTCTGAAAAGCAACCAGAGAAAAAAGGTGCATTTCCTTCAAAGAAGTTCCTGTCCAACTTTGAGCTGACCACTCAGGATAAAAGATGAAAGATAGAAGACAGCAGAATGACAAATTCAAAATGCTCCATAAAAGAAATTGCTTGTTCTAGTAGAAATTTGTAATCTGAAAACACCTATTGCTGGAATATTTTCTCTAAAACAAATACTAAAGGAAGTTCTGTAGGTAGAAGAAAGCATGGAATCATCGGGAGTGAACAGCAATGAGATGTGTAAATCCAAATAATTACTTACAATATAAAAATCAGAATATCTTAAAGAGTTTAAATTTGTGTGGAATTTTTTATGAAAAAATAAAACAAAATTCATAACAAAATAGTAAGAGAATGATAGTTAATATACTGTGTATTGTTATCTTCAAAGCAGTTACTCAGAGTACAGACATAAATCAAAAAGATTCTTACAAAAAAAGAAAAAATAGATAACACAAAACTTTCTTTTCAATAATCTAAAATAAACTAGTAGTAGAAATGAAACAAATTAGCATAATATTAAGTGAAATAAGTCAGACATACAAGCTCAAATATCACATGGTCTCTCTCTGTCTCTCTCTCTCTCTCTCTCTATTTGGTTGTTTTGAGACGGGGTCTCACTATGTAGTTCAGGATTGCCTTGAACTCAGTTTGTAGCCCAGTCTGGCCTCGAATTTACAGTGATCTTCCTGCTTTAGCCTCCCAAATGCTGGGATTACAGGCATGAGCCACCACACCTGACAATGCATGGTGTCTCTTATGTGGAATTTCTTATATGGCAAAATAACAAAAAATTCAAGAAGAGGATAAACGGAATTCAAGTGTCCTAAGGATCTTGAGAAGCCTTGAAAATGGTAAACATAAGCTTTAATAAGGAAAATTTTCAGAAAAAAACTAAATTTGTAAATGATACTTCTTTTCAAGGAGAACTCCTTGCCATACGAATTTATGGGTGAATTCATCCAAGATGTGAGCAGTAAAGGAGCTGTATTGGTCAGCTTTCCTATTGCTGGGACAAAACACACACTGCCCACAACTTAGAGGAGAGGTTAATTTGGCTCATGGTTGCAAAGGACTCTATCCATGGTTGGCTGGCTACAAGGCAGGAGCATCATGGTAGAAAGGGGAGGTGGAGCAAAGCTGTATAGTTCGTGGTAGCTGGGAAGCAAAGTGGGAAGCAGTGTCAGAATAGAAGGGGACAGGAAACATATAGAATCCAAAGTATTCCTCCATGACTTACCCAGACACAACCAGAAATATGCTTTACTATCTCCTGGGTTCCCCTCAAGCCAATCAGGTTAACAATTCAATTTAACTGTCTCATTAGCAAAATACACCCATGGAACAGAGTCCAGAAAATGGCTCTTGCATTTACGGAAACCTGATTTATGTCAAAAGGAATCCTGTATGACAGAAAATGTAATCATTAAATATATATTTCTTAGTCATTTGCATAACTTTAGGAAAAAAAATGAATATTGACTTCTGCCTCATAGCATTTATACAAACCAATTTTACATTTAAATCTAGAAGGTAAAATAATAAAGCACATAGAAGAAAATAGAGAAAAAAAATTCTCGAACAGGACAAAAGTTCCAACCACAAAGAAAGGAATGAGAAACTCTAACTCTGATATAATTAAGCATATTAAGGGCACTCTTGGAGAGTATGAAGTCAATTCCAAAGTAGGAGAAGACATTTAAAACATACAAAAGCCACAAAACCCTATGAGCCACACTATATAATGAACTCTTATTAATCAATTAGAAAAAAAAAATATCAACTTTTAAAGTTGAACAAGAGACAAATAGTTCAGACAGTAACTTCACAAGTGAGCATATCCAAATGGACAATGAACGTGTGAAAAGATGTCCAACTACATTAGTCATGAGGGAAATACAAATAAAACACAATGGAATACCAGGACATACTCACCAGCATGGCTACATCAACAAGACTGTTAGGTTAAGTGTTGGAGAAATCAAGTGTTAGGATGAGAAGTCACCGAAACTCTCAGGTACTGGGTTTGGCATAAAAATTATGTGAAAACTGGTACAAGTATTTTGGAAAATATTCTGACAACTACTAAAGCTGACCATAAGCACACCCTGTGATTCTACTCCTAGGAATTTGCCAACAGAAATTCATGCATATGCATATCATTCAATGTATATAAATATGTTCATAAGTGCATTACTTAAAATAGTCCCAGACTGGAAGCAACCCAAATGGCCATAAGCAATAGTATAAATTGATTGGGCTGGAGTCACAAAATGGAATGTTATACCACAATAAAAATGAATGAACTATGTTCAACAACATAGATCAATCTCGCAAACATAACACTGAATAAGGTAAGCCAGATACAAAAGAGAACATGTCATAGCTTTTCTTTCATACATACATAGCTTACAACAAACTTAATTTATATCTAGTGTAAGAAGTCAGTTATTGCTTCAGTGAGTGGGGTCAAGAGAGTGGGTTCTGGGGAGCTTATCTCTCGGTATAGAAGGTGAATACTTAATGACCACTCTGAGCCATTGACTTCTCATTTGAACAAGTTTCTAAATGCATGTTTTCTTTTGATAAATAGTGTTTTGAGATTATGTTGGTCAAGAGGAAGGGCAATATATTTTGCTTAGAGAACATTTAATGGAACTGCAACTTGAAAATTGGCCATGATTTCAAAAGCCAGAAGAGATAGCTAAAGAACATTCCATTAAAAGGAACAGTCTAAACCATATCTACAGAAATGAGAAAATTCATGTTATTTTCAATAAATAAGCATTTGAGAGTGATAGAAATTTAGGTTAAAGATATAAGTTGGATCCTGCTTCTGAAGTGTCATGAAATGATTGCAGAACCTTAAAGAAATGACAGGTTCTTGAAAAGAAATTGTGATGTGAAATTTTGGATTGCCTGCGTTTGAAATACCAACAGTTAAATACTAGTTTGGGCAGTGAATTCTCAGTTTAGAATTTTACCTCCTTTTTTTTTTTTGCAACCTCCTTACCTTCCCAGCTCATACATGAATGCATAGACTTCTATCTCATTTTAATTAGTTCCTTTATTTACAGCAACCAAAAATAGAATGGTTTGGTTTTATGAACTTGTACAAACTTGTCTTTTTTCTAGTTTTTGATGGTTGTTGTCCCTCTCCTTTACAGATGTCATCAAGTGACTTTCCTAGTCTTAAATTCTACTTTAGGATGTTATTGTCCTGGATTTAGCCTGAGGTGGCTGTTTCACTCCCTGAAACAGCTTGTCCATTGGGGAAATGCACCCTTAATTGATATTCTAGTATTTTGAGTGGGATATGGATTGGCAAGAAGGTACCATAAACACAGACTTCATTTAACTTCTGAGTTAATTGCCCAGGAATGAAGGCATTATCAGAAACCTGGTAGCTACAGGAGGAAGGGACAGATTCAGTGTCTCTTGTACAACTTTAATTGGCACCCATGGTCCCTCTTAGCAACAAGAAGCTGGTAGAGCCATGGTCATTAGGGACCTGAGTCTTTCCAAATCAATCTGGAAAGCTCAGTTCTCACTATGACAGTGCCTTATGTGTGCTTGTGTGTGTGTGGGGGTGCTTATTTCACATTGATAGTCAATGCCTGTCTATTAAAGAAATGTTTTTGAATGCTGGATCTGTTGGTTCTTAACCCAAATACAGCATAGCAGGGCCACGTCCTCGTCTGGAGGGGAATCTCCATCCATGTGCAGATATCCTAGGCAAGTAGTTTTGCTTTCAGCTTTGCAGGTTTCTATAAAATTCTTTTCTATACAGGCAGACACAAGAAGAAAAAGAATAGAAATAAGCAGGAATTGGAATTGGGATTTGCTTGAATCTTTAAGGCAAGACCCTCCCCATATCCTTAGTTTTCAAAATCAGTGAGCTACTTCAAGTCAGTAATTTGTAAATTGTTCTTCAGAGACCTAAATTAAACTTGATTGGCTTGAGAGACACCTAGGAGATTAGCAAAGCACAGTTCTGAGTATGTCTGGGTGTTTCTTGGGGCTGTAACCTTGAGGACTGTTTTTCCAATTTCTGTAGATTCTGATCCAATTGTTTATTCATTCACTGCTCTGTCCAGTTCTTCTCCAGAGCCATGGATAGGGAATGTCCTAGAGTATCAGTGGTGGGGACAGTGGGGCAGGAACAGGGGCAGGAAGACAGAGTGCTCACACTGAAGGAAACTGGCAAGGAAGTTTCCAGAAGAACCAACTGTGACAGCTCAACAGTCAGTGGGCTGCTTGAGTTTGGGCCTTAGGAAGGTGGCTGCCTATACCGCTCTGGAATTACCACAGCCGCTATCTGGTCCTCACAGCCATAGAACTTTAATTTTAGCAAATGAATGGTCAACATTGATCGAGCACTTATGATGTGTTAAGAAGTATCCTAAGGGCTTGCGTGTCTGAACTCACACAGACTCTAGGAGACTGACTGTCTTAGTTACTTTTCTCTTGTTGCTGGGACAAAATACCCGACGCCCAAAGTTAAGGAAGGAAAGGTTTATTTAGCTCACAGTTTGTGGAGGTTTCAGTCCATAATCAGCTGGCTCCAAATCAGGGTGGCATGGCAGAGGGGCAACAGTTCAAGGCAGAAGACAGCAAAAGCAACAAGAGCAGAGCAAATCTCTTTCCTCCCTTAAACGTAAACAGGCTACCACCCCCTAGGGCGGGTGTAGCCCTCACACCACCTCTGTGCCCTCCTCTTGCCCAGGATGAGCATGTTTACAAAGTGAGGACCCTGGCCCCCTGCTGAGTTAAACTTCTAAACTTCTCAAATTGATGCAGTGTGTCAACCTTTACATTGACTGTGCTGTCAGTGGTAAGAGAGAGGGAGAGGAATACAAAGCACAAGGTAGCTTGCCCAAGGCTGTACAGCTAGTTAGGAATTTAAAACCCACAGTTTGGTTCCAGAGCCCCAGTTCATAGCCATTGTGGTCTATTTCCTCACTCGCTGTTCATCCAAGATTATTTAAAAAGCAAGAAGCTGTTTTGTAGACTGTCAAAAATTTACTAATGACTTAGTGATATACCTGAAAAACAGCATATTAAGTTACCGTTGAACAAAATCATTCCACAGCTTTATTGTAAAAGTCAAGCCGCATCTAGCTACCGAGCACTTGAAATGTGCCTGTTCTGAACTGAGGTGAACTAGAAGGTAAAATTCATACTGGATCTGTAGTACACGAAAGTAAAATATGGTGTAAATAATTTGTTAAGTTTATTACACAGTGAAATGACACAATTTTGGATATAGTTTAAACACAATGCATGAATCAAATTTTACCTGTTTCTTTTCGATTTTTCAAAATATAGCTACTAGAAAATTTAAAACTGCATATGTAATTTATGGACAACACTACTTTGAAGGCCAAAAATATATAATATAGAACAGTGATTTCCTCATAGCTATGAAACTCAGTCATTCACCTGGATTAGTTTGTGATCGTGTTAGGTCATCTAAATTATGGGAACAGAGCAAGAAGTAATGGTCCATTTTAGGAATATGCCATTTAGGCTATAGAAAAATATATTGAACTATCCTTATTCTACCACAGAATGCCCCAGCTTCACAAAGTAGAATATGGAAAGGTGGACTATGTGAAAATAGGCAAATAAAGTAAATAGGTATTTACCGGTCTTTGGGACTCAGCTAGGTGGGGTGAGGGTCTACGTATGGCACTGTGTCACTAGGAGAGGCGTGGTTCTAACCATGGTTGAAATAGCTAGAGGGCTAATTTTTTAAGAGTATCAGGAAAAGGAGTCCCTCTAAGGTCACCAATGTTTACTTTTTCTTTTCTTTTTTTTTTTTTATTTTAAAGAGAAGAAAAAACAAAACAAATCAAAAGAAGAACAAATTTTCAAAACAACATAATAGGAGGGTAACAATGGTTAATACATTACGTATTACTATCTTTAAGTTAGTTATTCAGGACACCAGACATTAGCATTCAATTGTCCAAACATTATTGGCACAAACCTTACTCTTCAATGAACTAAGTAAAAATGGTAGTGTATCTATCTTAACCATCTTATATATATATATACAATTTTTTTTCCCCTTTCCCTTCTTTCTTTTCCCTATTCCAGTCTCTCTTTCCTTTTGACCAGTTTCTTTTTGATTCACCATATCTATTGTACATTTTGGATCTTATTTACTCTTTCAGTTTCTCATACTAGAGAGATAATATGATGCTTACACATGTGCTTCTGGTTTATTTCACTTATGAGTATTTTCTCGAGTTGCATCCATTTACCTATAAAAGTCTCCAGTTTATCCTTCTTTATGGCTGAATAGTACTCCATTGTATAAAAATACCACATCTTTCTTATCCATTCCTCAGTTGATGGGCATTTGGGTTGTTTCCAAGATCTGGCTATTACAAATTGTGCTGCTATAAACATGGGTGCACATATATCGCTGTGGTACGATGTTTTTAATTCTTCTGGGAAGATGCCCAGAAGGGGAATAGCTGGGTCAAATGGGACCTCCAACCCTAGTTTTCTGAGGAATCTCCACACTGACTTCCACAGTGGCTGTACCAGTCGACACTCCCACCAACAGTGAAGAAGGCCCTCCAGCATTTGTTATTAGTTGACTTCTTAATAGTAGCCATTCTTTCTGGGGTGAGATGGTATCTCAGTGTTGTTTTAATTTGCATCTCTCGAATGACTAGTGATGTTGCACATTTTTTTGTATATTTGTTTGCCATTAGTATTTCTTCATCTGAGAAATGTGTATTCATCTCAGATGCCCATTTTCAAATGTCTTCCTTTTGGAATTCTTCATTGGTCCACAGACCATTTTATCATAATTACCTTTAAAATTAATGCATTCAAGCTTCCAATTATGCTATTTACTTTGTATTAGAAACATTTTAGATTGATGATTAATTTGGAAGGATATCTTCATTATACCAGTATTTATATAAATAATTTTAAAGATTGTTTACTTCTTGGAGAGCTCTTAAAGATGGGATTATAATGCCATTGATTGAATAAAGGATCTCATTTTCTAGTGGGGGTTTTGTTCTATTCCTAAATTTTTGTCCTTTAGACTCTGATTATGGACTGGATCTTGTTTGGAATACTTTCTTCACTCATTGTAGTAATGACGCTGACCTTGGAAGACTTCAGAAACAAGCCAGGATCAATTGGCCAGGTTCATGGATCTTGGGCAAATATCCAAGCAGGTCCTAGGTGGGGGAAGCATGGAAGCACCTGGGGAGGAGTCCAGCAAAGTCATACTTACATGGAGATTACACTGTGAAATTGGCGCATGAGCTAAAAACAAATCCTTATAGTCAAATTTACCCTTAACAAGCTTTTATTTTTATTTTGTTTTATTTTTTTATGTGGGTACCGGGAATCGACCTCAGGACCTCGCGCTTGCCAGCAAGCGCTTGCGCCACTGAGCGATATCACCGGAACATGGTGCTGTGTGGCTTTCTCCTCAAAGCAGGGTCTTTTATTTTTGTAGTTTTGAGGCTGCAAAGGGTGGAGACTTGCTGCTTCTTTTGATGCTCTCAGGCCATCTTTTATATTCTGCTGTTCCTTCTCAGCAATTAAGATCTTCTCAGCTCTATCTTTGCAGTCCACAGCTTTACTGGAGCTTCCTTTCCGGCCAAACTCACAACATTTTAAATCATTCTGCTGGGCTGTTTGCTTTTGATTCTCAATATAAATCTGGCTAAAGGCCCCCAACAATAGCCATGCCACCGTTTCAACGTTCGACAGCCTTGAAATTTTTTCTGCTAGTTTAGTTAGTCTGCTGCTGTTAAACTTAGTCTCAGGCAAAGTCTCTGGACACGAGCAAAATGCAGACAAACTTTTTGCCAAGCCATAACACACGTGTTCTGGAGTCCAGCAGCCAATGCAATCTTTCTTCCCAGCAGAAGCCTCCCAAGCCCGGTTTTTACCGGCAGGGTTTCTATCAGGCTTCTGGTCTCCCAGGCTTTTACCAGGATCTCCCATACAGAACAACCTAAGGCGTTCCAGCTCTACTCTTTCAGGTGACATCTCTGAACCTTTCCAAACTCTTCCCACAAGCCATTCCCAAAGGCTCTTGAACCACATGGTCAGGTACAGTCACAGCAATGACCCCACTTCTCTGGTGCCAAATTTTGTCTTGGTTACTTTTCTCTCGTTGCTGAGACAGAATACCTGACATCCAAAATTAAGAAAGGAAAGGTTTATTTGGCTCACAGTTTGTAGAAGTTTCAGTCCATACTCAGCTAGCTCCAAGGCAGAGTGGCACGTGGCAGAGGGCAACAGTTCATGGTGGCAGAAGGTAGCAAAAACAAGCAAGAGCAAAGGGGAGGAGCGCAAGAGCACCAGAGAGAGCAACCTCTTTCCCTCCCTTATATTACATGCAGGCTACCCGCCCCAGGGTGGGTGTAGCACTCATGCCCATAATCCCAGCATTAGACCACGAATCAGTCATAAACTCTTAGAAGCCCCCTCTATGACTGCATGAGGCTTTGGGGGGACATCTAGACACAAACCATAACACAGCCCCCATGGTGTTCTTTGAACATGCGATTCACATGACCGCTCAAGACTTTTGTACTTGTTTCACCTGTCTGCTGGGATTTTGTTCCCTCAAATGTCTACCTGCTTGCTACCTCATTTTTTCTAGGCCATGGAGAAATGTCATAATATTTTATAGGGCTTTTAAGGATATACTATGTGTAGATGGTAAAAGCCTCTGTCTTACCCCAGCTCTCTTTCTTTTAGTTTTTCTTTATAAAATCATCATTTTTTTGTGTGTGTGTGGGTACTGGGGGTCGAACTCAGGACCTTGAGTGCCAGCAGGCGCCTGTGCCGCTGAGTGAAATCACCAGCCCTTTCTTCGTATGTGGGTACCGGGAGTCGAACTCAGGACCTCGTGCGCCAGCAGGTGCCCATGCCGCTGAGTGAAATCACCAGCCCTTTCTTCGTATGTGGGTACCGGGAGTCGAACTCAGGACCTCGTGCTTGCCAGGCAGGCACTCATGCCACTGAGCTATCTCACCAGCCCCTGATAAAATCATCATTTGACATACTATAAAATCTCTTCTTTCCATGCCCCAGCCACTTAGATATTAAAGTCCATGTGGGAAAGACTTGTGTCTACTTTGGAAAAATTCCTGGTGCACAATACTTACTCAATAAATGTTTGTTGAGTAAATAATTTATTTTCCTTCCCTGGCACAGCTTCCACATATATTTACCTAATGAGTGGGTGGAAAATGAGTGATGAGTAGATTCTCTTGGCACCAGCAGAAGCTGTTATTTCTCAGTGTGCTATTTCTCTGGAATGACTTCACAACTCTTTATTGGGACAAAAGACTTAATCAGGACTTGTCAGGAACTACTGGATTCTGCCCAGATAGTGTCTCAGTCCCAGATGGAAATAGCCATAATCATTTGTGGTGATGGTGGAGCACAACACTGGTAAAGAAGATGCCTTCCTGAAAGCAGGGTTTGGGAGTGAAGAGATAGGAGTGCAAGAGAATTGGGCTTGTCAAAGGAGACTTCCTAATGCAGAGAAAGTCAATTGGTACTGAGTTTGTTTTTAGGTTAATACTGTGTGCGTACGTGTGTGTGTGTGTAAGTGTGTGCATGCTTGTGTATATGCTGCAAGAGTATATAAATACCTTCATAAGTATAAATATATAAGATCCAAGGAACTCAAAAGACCAAATGTTTAAATACCACAATGGACCCTGAAGTCAAGTAGAACTCTTGAAGCTTTGGGAAGTGGAAATGTGGGGAATGTTTGCAGAATTCTCTGTGTTCACTCCTGGCTCACTGGACAGGACCTTCTGTTGAGCCTGGACATACAACAGTGAACAACAATAATAACAGTCACAAAAGCCCCTGCTTTCACACAGCTTATATTCTAGTACACTGAGACAAAGAGGAAAGAAATGAATATAAATTATTGATAGTGATATAAATGGTACAAAGAAAGGAAACAAAGTAAATTATGGCAGGGGAGCAGGAGGTGATGAAGTGCCATTTCAGAGATTCGTGTTGATAGGGCATTGAAGCTTGCTTGACAAAAAGTAAAAGGCAAAATGCAGAGACCCGAGAAGTAGGGACTTGTTGAACTCTAGAGATATAAAAAGAACAAATTAAGGGAGGCTAAGTTATGTAGACTCTGAGCCAAAGCTGAAGTTTGGATTTTATTCTGGCTACAATAGAAAGCCATTGGATCCTTTTTAGTACTGGAATGAATAATCTGAATTTAGGAAAATTTCTATGGCTGGTCTATGGGAGATGGACCATAGTATACACTCAGAGAGATAGAAGATATGCAGATGGGTATTGCTACCAATCAAGCAGATTAGGCTGATGGCAGTGAAGATGTAAGAAGTGAATAGGAGTGTGATGTATTATGCAGGGAGAATCAATAGGATTTATTGGTCAGTTGGATATTAGATGTGGGAAGTGAGTAACTAAGGGTATCTTTTTGCGTCAAAGTACTCCAGAATTGCAGAGGTTAAAATGCAGAAGGTTTATTTCTCACTGATACTTCATATCCCTTGTGTGTTCGCTGGTGGCTTTGCTTTGTCCTCATTTGGAGATATAGGATGTCAGGGTAGACACTAACTGGAAAACTGCTGACATTTAAAAGGCAAAGGAGAAATTTACGTGTTTTTCTTATTGGGAACAATTACATATTTGGCCTAGAAATAACACATATCATGTCTGTTCAAGCCTAATTGGCCAGAATGAATCACATGGTTTTATATATCATAAGTGATCAAGAAATACAATCCTTTCCTGAACCAGGGAGACAGAGGGTCAGTACCCATTCAAACAGCAGCACCAGTGACTTCATGACATCTTCCAGGTTTGGGTAACTGTGAATAACCTTATGTAAGTCGGCTTAATGGAGGTAGAATCCATATTTCTACTTTGGCCAGGTTTTCTTTAATAGCTGGCTGACTGGAGATGTCAAGAAAATGGCTGGAGGTATGAGTGTGATGACAAAGGAAATCTATGGCCTAGAGATGCAATAGGAATCACTGAGTATAGTTGGAATAAAGAAGTTGGCCAAAGGCAGAACTCCGGAGCCCTCAACAGGTAGAGGTCTTATAGAGGAGACACCAACGAAGGAAACTAAAAGGGCAAGGGTGTGATGGTAGACAAAACACAGAGCATTTAAAGAGTCCCCGAGGAGTACATCTTGCAGAGAAGGGGGCGGGTGAGGTCAAATGGGATGAAACTTAGACTTAATTGTTGGTTTTGGCAACTTATTAACCACTCTGTAGTGTGCTATCAACAGGAGAAATGGGTAGAAGAGAAAATAATGAATGGAAACAGGAATAGACAACTTTTGGAAGAGTTTTGGTGTAACCAGAGGAAGAACATGAGTTTAAGAGGTTAAGAGTCCAAAATGGGAGTAAGTTTATAGGCGGATGATGACTTTGTCTTCTGAAATACTTTTACCTAATATAAAGGCATTCAACTGAAAAATACTTGGACATTCATTGGGATATGAATTTGAATACAGAAAATTTAGAGCTGACACAAATATTTAGTTTTATGCATAGATAAAACAGCTATGGGATATAGATGAGTTCCGATAGGAAAAGGACAGAGATAAAAGAGTGAGGAGATCAAGGTTACCCCTTAGTGAATGTACCATTAATAAAGTCATGAGAAGAAAAAGTAGTTGAGAAAGGAGAGAAAATAGGTTGAGTAGATTATTTGTAATAGGAATCAGGGAAAGAGTGTTTTAATACGTGTGTAAGAGGTTTCTCTCTTAGTCCTATGTTCTCATAAATGTGTACTCTATATTCTGAGGCCAAATTTTTAGTAAATGCTACTCTAGTTGATTAAATACACAGTTTTAGGACTGTGGAACACGAAGGGTGATAGAATTTTTTTAAATCTCAAATCAGCAGGGTTTGGTGCTCTTTGATTTTCTGTTTTTTATTATTGTTCCTTCTTATTGTTTTGAATTTCTCTAGTGCTTGCTTAAAGATATCATTAGTGTCATACTAATATTTTTCTTCCATCTCTTTCTCCTCTCTCATCATCATCTTCAATTATCACCATCATTATCAAAATAATCATCACCATTAGGCTTCATTATGTTGATTATATTGGTATTGTAATAATTTAGTTAGAACTGTTTTCATAACTTTTCCTCTGAGGGTCATGCATTTTAGTATAGCAGGGCATATTTATAGCCCTTTCTGATTATATGCTGAGTACTTGTTAAAGGCATACTTTATTTTATTTTATTATTATTTTTTTTATGTGGGTACTGGGGGTTGACCTCAGGACCTCATGCACCAGCAGGCACCTGTGCCACTGAGCGATATCACCAGCCCTTTTTTCGTATGTGGGTACCAGGGGTCGAACTCAGGACCTCGCACTTGCCAGGTAGGCGCTTATGCCGCTGAGCTATCTCACCGGCCCAGGCTTACTTTAAAGATGGACATGATTTCTGTCATCAGTTCTTTCAGTTCAGTTTTCTAGGAAAAATAACAAAGAATCAAGAGAGAAAATGAATGTCAGAAAAACACAAGATACTGTATTAAGTTCTCAAGGACTATAGGAATATACGATGTCACTAGAATTAATTTGGCAGATGTTTCTTTCTGCTTCCAAAGAAAACCATGTGGTTGCAGGGTAAAGCAGGAACTAAATATCTTAGTATAAAATGAAATAGCAATGGACTATATCCTTCTTCTAGCGAGGAATAATGTGGTCTTTTGACACCCCTTCTGTGGAGTATAATTGAGCTCACTTTTAGTTCTGATTGTCTATCAGATGGCATTCTCTCTTTCCCTTCTCCCCACCATCTCTCACACTTCCTGCTGAATTTCTTCTATCAGTGACTTGTCATCTACCTAGTTGTGTAAGAGACCTGGAAGTCATATTTTGTGCCCCACTTCACATTCCTCCAAGACCTCTTTGTCCCTAGAGCATGTTGACTTGACTCACTCCTGTCTTCCCTATTGCCACTTAGTTCAACTGCCCATCATTCTTTTCTGGATTGGTACCATGTCCTCCTAACTTGTATCTTGCTTCTTTTATTTTACTTGATTCCAACAACTCCTATTATAGGTCTATCCTCCTACCCTTTCCTGTGTTAGTTATTGTGCTTATGAAAATTATGAATCCCAGACCAAATGTAGGACAGCAGAATGCAGGTTACACTGAAGATGGGAAATGTTAAAGTTGGAGTTAGGACTAGCTAGGAAGTTACGTTTTACTAGTCAGTGTGCAACTTCATCCACACTGGCAGAACTGACCATTTCTATGTTGAGCATCCACTACAGACCATAATATCTTTCTTCTAGAATCACATCCCTATTCCATAATGTCTCTTTTTTTTTTTTTTTGTGGGTACCGGGGGTCGACCTCAGGACCTCGCGTGCCTACAGGCACCCGTGCCCCTGAGCGATATCACCGGCCCTTTTTTCATATGTGGGTTCCGGGAGTCGAACTCGGGCCCTCGCGCTTGCCAGGCAGGCGCTTATGCCACTGAGCCATCTCACTGGCCCCTCCATAATGTCTCTTTTGAAATGTAAGCTCCTTGAGATCCGGGACTGTGTCATGTATTAGAGAGCCTCACATTTAGTAACCTCTCTACTGTAGCTTATTGGATGAATAAATAAGATGTAGGCCTCAGTAGGACTAGCGTCAGCAGGAATGGAGTAGAGAAAGTGAATGATAAAGATGTTGCTTATGAAATTAGATGGCCTTGGTACAGATTGTTTCTAGGGGCAATGAAGAGGGAAGGATCAGATGTATCTAGGAAAAATTTGAACTTCAATGGCCATGAATAGAAATAAGAAAGTCAGGAGGAGGAACTGATGAGTTTGCTTCCAGGCATATTGATTTTGAGCTCTGGAGCTAATTTTAATTTTAGGTATTTAAATTATTTCTGAAGACAATTCAGATTTGGGGACTAAGAATTTGGAGGATGTTTTGGCCTAGAGGTAAAAATGTGCTTTGTGAGTGAGTGAAATTACCAACTGAAGACAGTAAAACAAGGAAAGACAGCCTCCTTCATCAGATGCGTAGGGAAATTCTCTTTTCTAGGAATTTGGAAAGGAGATGATGACAGAGGCAGAACATGAGTCATCAGAGAATTCCTGGAAAGAGTACAGTCATTAAGCCAGGAAAAGAGAATTTTGAGGAGGAACAGATAAACAAAAATATCAGTTATTGAACTGATATTGAGTATTCTGAGAGCTGAGGCTAATTTAAATTTAAGTAGTAGGAGAGTAGTAAATTATTTGAGAATTATTTACTCATGAATTAAATATGTTTTTTCTTACAGAGTAACTAAGTTAAAACAGCCTTTAGAATGCTATAGAAACTAGGTGGTAAAAATATTCTCCTCTGTCGTCTGTGGTTAAATAAAATTCCTTTTATGAGTTTTTCTTGGAACTGTATCCTCTAGCCATACAGCCAAGAGGAATCTAGTGATAGAAGCCAAAGAGATAAAAGTGAAGTGTTTTGATTTATCTTGTTGTCACATTCAACTTTCTCAGTTCATTATTTGGTATCAAAACAAGCAATAGATTTTTGTTTCCTGGTAGAATTCAAGTTGATACTTTGCCTTTTTCTTTGCCTCAGATTTAGGGACACTTTAGTCCAATTCTTTCTTGATTTTTTTCCTTTTTTCTGTACATTTATGGATTGAATAAGAGCAACAGAGCCCTGTTAGAGCCCAACAATCCTTCAGGGGTGACAGGCCATGCTGTTAATATTTTCTCCAAGGCAGCCTGTGAGGAGCCAGGGATGGATGACACCATTTTTTACTTCTCTCCTCAATCCTTGGATTGTGGTAAACACAGAATACACTTACTGGTTCAGAGAAAGTGGAATCATTATGTCAGGCTGGAAACCAAAGGTTTTTCTCTTTCTCTCTGATAAAATAAAACTCCGATAAGGGCATGACCAGTAAGTGGCCCATTAAAAATGAGAAATCCAGTGGCCATGTTTGTTTCAGCATTCTGGAGGTTCTAGACAAGTTTGTTGGAAAACCCTGGGACCCTAAGTTTAGTTATGTATCACTTGTTTTGTTTGTAGGTAGGAACACTTTGCTATTCATTTTCAGTGTATATATCTCCTTAGAAGAAATTCATGAAACTCCCAATAGTGCTTACTTCCATGCCATCCCCAAAATAAACTCTTAACCTCAAGGTCTCAGAGGTGAGGGTGGGGAGTGCCTCTGCAGTCTTGGCTTCCTCTCAGGATGGATACTGGGAAGAGGCTCTGGATCACCATTGATTCCTTACACTTCTTCTCTGTGCCCTTATCTCTTTACTTCCAGTTTGGCTTGGTTAGATACCAGCTTGTGAGTTGGACTCCATGGAAACTTTCTAAATACCATATAATGATACCAAGTTAAATCTGCAGCAGTATGGGAGTCCTTGGTGAGATTTTGTTTGTGATAATAGGATTCTCAAATTGGGACCCTTTGCTCAGAAGTCATAGCAACAAGTGGTCAAATAAAGGTTGTTTCCAAACTGTTTTGTCCAGCACGATTGGAATACACAGGCCAACCATAACAACCTCGTGATCTTCAGCATGTACCTTGGAGTCAGACAGACTTATATTCAAATCTTGGCTCTGCCACTTTAGAGCTTTGTGAGCTTGGACAAGTCATTTGACTTGCGAAGCATCAGTTTTCTTAGCTGTCAAATGACATAGTGATGGGAACTCATAGGACTGTTGCGATAATTATAGGAAATTCTAAAATAGAAAGCATTTAGCACAACTTTTGGCACTTAGTACTCATGCATATTAGATGCAAAACAGGATGTTTCTACACACCTGGCCAGTACAGTGTTCCCAGAGGCCTCAGCAAATCAGCAAGTCCTATCAGCTATATTCTTGACTTTTTCCCAGAATAATCTCACTTCTTCCTATTTTTCACCATTACTGCTACAGACCAGGGCATTGCTTTCTCTTGTGTGGATTTTCTCCAATGCCCTATATATAGTTGCCATTGGTTCTTCATAAAGTTTATTTCCTATTTTTCCTCTGCTTAAATACTTGCACTGTATCCTCAGTGCTCAGCTCTGTATTTAAGGCTATGGTTTGCATGAGCCTAATTTATCAGCTTAATTTCTTATAGTTTTTTTTCATGCTTTTATCCCCCTTTACCATTACCCAGCCAGTAATAATTCCCTTCACAGCACTTTCTATACTTTTGGTCTTATAAATGTCATGTTGCTGTTATTTTTCACGTTTTTTTTTTTTTCTTGCCTACTTTTAATTCATCCTGTGTGGCCATCAGATTAATCTTTCATACAATGCTGACCTGTTCTTGTCACTCTCCTTTCTGAGTGGTTCTCCAGAGCCTTTAGGATCAAGTTAAAATATCTCAGTTGAGCGAGGTGGGTGTCTTATCCAGCCTCCTTTTCCACTACCATTCTCACTATAGCAATACATTTCAGCCATACTGATTCTTCCTGAGCCTATGAATATGCCAAGATTTCACACCCTTGTTTCCCTCATCCATGGTATTTCTTTTACCTTCCTTTACCTTAATATAACTTACCTTTAGTCCCTTATCCCTTGGAAGCCATTTTTACAGCCCTTTCCTTCTACCCATACCTTGAATAAAGAGCACATCCCTATTTTTATGGAAATTTGAAAATACTTTAAAAAATCTTTACCATGAAAATTGCTAATTTTGATGTTTATATCTTTTTCATCTTTTTATTTCCAGGAGCATGATATTGAATGAATTGATAAAATTCATATTGATAATGAATATGTGACTAACTGAGTAAATGTGTGTAGGTCTGTTTCCTTCAGTAGAGTATGTTTTTGGAAGTAAGAACCAATGATTCTGTTCTTCCTTTGTATGCATCACGTTTGCTAGCATGATCTTTTGTATATAGTAGTTGTTCAATAAACAATCAATGAATGAATAATGATATACAAGTCTATCAACCTCGGAACATTCTAAGTTCTTCAGAGAAAAGATCATATCAAAAATTAGCCACTATTGCAATGAGTTATATTATATTATATTATATTATATTATATTATATTATATTATTGCTCTGAGATGAATTCTGGTTATGGTGAGTTATGAGTCAGGCAGTTTCTCTGTACTAAATGAGCATATACTTGATAAAACTATAAGGTAAAAAACCTGGTTGCTAGGTTTTGCTAGTAATTTGCACACGGCTAATTGCGATCCAAGACTAGGTTACTAATGTTGATAGATCTGGAGACTTTTTCATTCTACTTTGGTTCTTTCTCCACCTGAATAGTCCATGGATAACAATCTTCAAATGAGCCACACTTTTGTCCTGGTTGGTTTTTGCAAGGGAAATTTTAGCTGGGACTAGGAAATGAGCAGAGAGAGACCGTATTAATTTCTTGTAGATTTTGCAAACACATTTGTTGGCTTCAAAGAATAGGGATTTTTTTCTCTTATGGTACTGGAGTTGAGAAGTACAAAATCATTTTCACTGGGCTAAAATCAAGGTGTTGGCAGGGCCGGGTTTCATGTGGAGGCTTTAGGGGAGAGTCTGTTGTTAGCTTCCACCATTCCTTGGCTTATGGCTGCGTCCCTTCAGTCTCGGCCTCTGTCTTCCTATTATCTTCTCCGTGTGTCCCATCTTTCTTTACCTCCCTTTTATGAGAATATAGGAGATTGCATTTAGGTCCTACCTTGAGAATACAGAATGACCTCATCTCAAGATCCTTAATCACATCTGCAAAGACACTTTTCAAAATCAGAGAACATTTACAGATTTCAGCAATCTAGGTTTGATGTGTTTGGGGACCATTATTTTGCCTAATACAGAGACAGATGTCTTTCTCCTTTGCAGACTCAAAGTGCTTGATCTTCTGGGAACATGGTTTGCTTACAGATTTACCTCATGAGAACACAACTTCCAAATTGATGAACCATTTAAAGGAAGCCGGGGCTGCTGTCAGGAAGGGTCTGATTTAGGTCAATCTAATGCCAGTGAACAGATGTGTATGGCAACGTTCCCAGCTCTCATTATGGAAATAAACCATTAATTATACTTATTGAGGAACTGATAAGTCACTGGCGAAGCTGGTCTGAGTTCTGGGCAAGGAATCAGCGGCAGCCAGTTCCTACATCTGGCCCTTGTGTGTGGAGAGAGGTCCTGTTCTGGGGGGAACAGGTGTGTTCAGCTGGCCTGGTACTGACCGTCCTGTGTCCATTAGTAATTTTTGCCATCTGTGTCATCAGGGGAGTCGCAAAGCACCCATGTGATCACTGGCGGGGGCCTTGAGATGGTGTCAAGAGAGTGAATGAGCTCCTGCATGGGCCACCCAATGCAAGGGCGGAGCAGGGACTGAACCAATTTTTAAATTAGAGAAGAACTTCAGCAGCTGAAATTGGGACAGTCGCCTCCTGGCCTTCCAATCACTTTTTTTTTTTTTTGTGGGTACCGGGGGGTCGACCTCAGGACCTCGCGCGCCAACAGGCGCCCGTGCCGCTGAGCGATATCACCGGCCCCTTTTTCGTATGTGGGATCCGGGAGTCGAACTCGGGCCCTCGCGCTTGCAAGGCAGGCGCTTATGCCGCTGAGCCATCTCACCGGCCCTCCAATCACTTTTGCATCTCTCTCTCATAGCCTAAGAAGGATGTGAGCCTATGGAAATTCCTTCTCAGTGCTTTGACAAGCATTCCTGAGCACACTTCCCTCATGCCTGCTTGATGCTCACCTGCTACTGTGAGCACAGCCAGGAGAGATGAACATTCCTAGTGACTTCTTTTATAATTTAGCTGGCTGGGGAAGTTTGATCAAAGAGGGATCCTAAAGAAACCTCCATTTATGTTCAGTTGTAAGATAGTAATAATCGTTGAATACACAGGCTCTGCACCCTACCACCCATTTTCATTTTAGGTCTAAACTAAAAGCAACATAACCTTAGGCAGATACTAAAAAATCTCGGCTTCTCAGTTTTTTGATCTGTTAAATGTAGATAATAGTGACCAACCTATACCATGTTCCAGAGAGAGTCTAAGGATGTTAGATATACTTAATCTTCTAACCCTCACGACAACACTGTGAAGTAGTATACTATTGTTATCCTCTTTCAAAGATGAGGAAACAGGTGCAAGGAGTTTAGGCAACCTGTCCGGGTTACCCAGTGACAAGGAACAGAGCAAGGATTTGAACCCAGATAGTGTGGCTTCAGCATATATGCTGTGAGTCACATTTTATGCTGCTTCTCCTGCTCGAGGTTGTTATGTTGATCAACATGTGCGGTATGTGGTGGCTGTCCACCCATTACGTCTGTTGTCCAGTGAGTCATCGAGAGTACCCTCAGTTACTGTCAAAAGTAGTTTCTTATCTTGGTTTGGATAGTTTTCCCTTCAGAATTAAACAATTATTGCATGTGAAATGCTGAGAACAATAATTGGCCCACGGGAAGTCCTCCATTAAGGTTAGCTATTAATATTTGTACTTCTTCTAATACTACCTCCATCAGCATCACCACCACTCCCAACCATCTGAAGTCGAGGAACCTTACAGCTAGGGGCTTAACTCAGGTTCTGCAAATGTATATCATGGGAGCCAATGTTCCCCATTTCCACACTGAGAACAGACATTTTTCATTGACCCCAGAACATCAGTCTTTCCCACATTGTGTCCTAGCACTAATCCACTAATTTATTTGATTAAATTTGACATATGAAATTAATTATTTGCCACATCTACTTTCTTGAAATTCAGTAGTCCAAGATCCCAGTGTATAGAGAATTTAAATTTAAGCTGGACCTATACGTTTCTTCATTTATATTAAAACTTATTTGATTCCTAAAGGGCTAATAAATTTTGAACCTCTTCACGTATTCCTTTTCCTCCAATAATGCTCTCTACTTAGTCTCTCTCATTTCTACTTTCTTTATATAAATATTTAAAGAAATTAAATTCACAAGTTTCCTATACCCTGCCTGAAATGTAGTATCTTATGATAAAAGAGTATTGAAATACTATAGAAATGGGCACAATAAATAAGGCAAAGGCATGAGTCATCATAGGAATTAAAGTTGGCACCTAAGATCTACGGCTTAGGAAAGCTATCATTAAACACGATTTGTGTAGCTGGTAGTGAAATTCATTTCAGGTTGGTTTTACATGGCATAAGGGACATCTAGTGGTTATCTAGGTTTCTGCAGATTTACTAAAGTTAAAAGTCATAGGTGTAAGTATTGGGGCTAAGAGCCATCACCTTGAAAAGGACCCCTAAGAAAGAGGGGGCTCTTTGTTACATGATTCTTTATTGTGAAGGTAACAAAGAGTAAAAAACTTTATCAGAAAAAGTTAATTTGGGTCACAGCATTTCTATCTATGTTATTGTCAGTTTGAATCCAAGTCTTATTGGATGTCTTCTGCACTCAGTTGGAAATGAATCAGTTATTAGCTGGTGTATTCTTCCTATCGCTTTCCCTACCCTTTCTGCTGATTGCAGAAGGTTCTTTGGACCACTTTATAGCCATCTGATTAGAACCTTCATTAGGCTTGAAGCAGAGCTGCTTAGCAGGCCAGGCACGAAATAGTTTGTCATTGCTTCTGACAGGCAGACAAACCTCCTTTGGAATTTGCTCAGGCATCCAAAAGCCATACATCTCTGGCTCATGTGTATTTTGGTTTAAGGAGTGTGCTTTACATTATCAAGGGATGACCCTGTGTAAACTTTTCTTCTCAGCCCTGGAGATTTTTCATGGAACTTACCCACAGGTCAGCACCTCTTTGTGTAACTTGTCACTCTCCATAGTTCTGAACTTACAGTTTCCATCTTCTGGACTGCTTAGGACACTTGCTTCTCTCATATGCTACTATTGTTTCCAGTCAAATGTGCTAGATTTCGGGCCAGTGAGATAGCTCAGCAGCATAAGCGCCTGCCTGGCAAGCGCGAGGTCCTGAGTTTGACTCCCAGATCCCACATACGAAAAAAGGGCCGGTGATATTGCTCAGTGGCACAGGTGCCTGCTGGTGCGCGAGGTCCTGAGTTCAACCCCTGGTACACACACACACACACACAAAATAAATAAATAAATAAGTAAATAAATAAGAACTGTGCCTGATTTTTTACGGGGTCTGTTCCACTGAAACTTTTTAATAGTATTTTCTCGTATTTGGGCCTTTCATATAACCTCTTTGTTCAAAAGCTGTTTGGCCTGCCTATTGTCATCTTTTTCAGTGTAATTGCTGGCAGCCAGAGGTTGCTAGTTATTGCCAAAGGCTTCATCACTGGGGACCCATTCTTGCTTTCTGACTCTGGGTGCAGAGGATAATGGCTCTGAGGCACTGTTTCAATATATCCATGTATTTTCTATGGCAAGTGCAAGCCACATTGTCGTATAAAAACATGTACAATAACCCCCTTGCATGCTTCAAAGTAGGGGGCAGAGTTGATACTGAACTTTGTCAGCCAATCTCTTAGATGGCCTTGCTAGAATTTGTAATTGCACGTTGTACTTCCTCTCTTAGTGTTTCCCAAGGCACATAGACTAATGACAGCTGCCACTCTGAGATATAGAGCTTTCCATAAAAATAGCCTTAAAAATTCAAGCATGCACACTGGGGAAAACTCAACTAAATATTCAGTGGTTCCATCAAATGCTTTTTAGCTGTCTGAGATACTTTGGCTTTCTACCTTCTCATCACATCATGTATTGTCAGGCAAAATGAATATAGAGGTTTCTTTCTGGATTACAGTGATTTAGAGGCAGTAGGAAAGAGTCTTTGTGATCTTTCCTACACTTTTTCCTCCCCACTCTTCTACTTCCTCCTACAAACATACTTTATGTCAGGCATTGGGAGATATAGAGAGCAAAAGCATAGTTTAATCCATTTGAGAAGATGTCAGTCTCCTGGGGGACATGGACAATTACAGCACAATTTGGTAAATACCATGATAACGGTTAGAACATGGAGCCCTGGGAGCTGCGAGGCAAAAATGAACTGAGGGTGGGAGTAGAAAGTGTACGAATACTGGAGAAAGCTTCACAAAAAGGGTGATACTTAAACTATGACTCAAATGCCCAGTTGTAGTTACTTGGAGAGCTCATGTAGCATTTATATCTGGGATGGTTAGTTGGAAGAAATGCAGAACTTTAATAAGGCTGGTGACACACAGTGAAGTAGTGGGCACCAGATCAGAAAGGATCTTACAGATAACCTGTAAAAGTCTGCATTTCCTACCGTACTTGGTAGAAAACCATTGAAGAATTTTTAAAGAAAACTGAGACGATTCTTGTCCTTGAACTAAAAACAACAGTAGTTTCCTTGTGATTCAGGAAGGCACCTTTAAAATTTTGTCACTTTTCTAATTAAACTGCTAAAGGTTTCCTTTCTACTCTGATGGTTCCCCCATTTTCCCCAGTTGCATAATGTATGCGTTTTTAGAGCTCTTCATAATCAAGTGCCACCTACTCACCTGATCTTATTTCCTCTGCTTTGTGACATGTAACATTCACTGTAGTCAGGTTGGTGCCTTCATCAAATATTTTAGGACAGGAGAAATGTAGGTGTTCTCTGGAAATGTAGATTTTGTGGGTTTGGGAAATGTAGGTGTTCCCTGGTCTGTTTAGTATATAAGAAAATTCAGGAAATGAAAGTGTGCGTATATCCAACCTCTGCTTTGTGCCAGGCACTTTGCTAAATACTGGGAATGCTTTGCTTATCATGTCAGAAATACACAGCCTCTATCTTTGAAAAGCTTATTGTCTAGAGGGTCCTAATAGTGCCATTCCAAGAAAGCAGAAGGGAAAATGCCATTTGAGTCAAGTTTCTGATCACAGGTTCTTAGGCATGTATTGCGGTGACAGAATACCTCATCCTAATTCTTATAATTAAAATATCTCCTCCATCATCTTCCAGCCTTCTCCTAGCATTTTGGTGGTGAGCTTATTCTTGTGCTCCTTTGTCCTCCACAGTGGAAACTAAAGGTCTAGTGGACACTTAACACACTTACATGGATTTGTTTTGTTTCTAAGATTTTCATACAGCCGATCAATTTAAATTGGCTTTATGTAAAAGGAGAGAATAGGGTCACCTCCAGAGCTAGTCCTCAGTGACTGGTGTACTTCCTGGAGCTCTGCCTTGAGATGAATTCTGGTGCTCATCTGTGCTGCATGGGAAAGGGAGTAGAAATAGAATGACATCAGTTAATGATGAATGCTATGTACTGGGAAAGGAGGATAGAGGCACATATCTGCCAACATGGCTCTAAGAATTTGATAGTCAGTTGTGAAAAGAAATTTGTTTTTCACTACTCATTGACAAGTCCTGGTTAGAAAACCTATGGCCCATACAGTAATTGCAAGTTTGTGTCTTATTCTCTGCCTGATCTGTTTATGTCAAATTCTTCCTTCATTAATTAGGTAGAAGTTTAGTAGATTCTGTGAGGATGGTAAAGCCTGATCCAGTAGGGCTTATCCCTTGTGATAGACTGTGCTTTTTTTTTTTTTTTTTTTTTGTGGGTACCAGGGGTTGACCTCAGGACCTCACGTGCCAGGAGGCACCCATGCCACTGAGCGATATCACCGGCCCTTTTTTTGTATGTGGGTTCCGGGAGTCGAACTCGGGCCCTCGCGCTTGCCAGGCAGGCATGTACGCCCCTGAGCCATCTCATGGGCCCAGACTGTGCTTTTATAGTATCCTAAATACAGGAAGTTGATGATGGGCTGAAATTTTTTCTATAGGATGCGTGAATACATTAAACCCCATTCCTCATCAGCCTTTCTAGCTGAATAAAAGTCCAGAAAGTTCACTTTCATGAGGAAACTAAACTGTCTCTCTCTTTCTGGTTGGCTTGCTTGCATGCTCAGTATGAATAAATGGCTTTATTCAAAATGAGCTAGGGACTGAGGATTTTGCTAGTTAAACATCAGCCTCCCTGGATTTTTTCTGTTACTGCTTGCATTATGTTCCTATCATCTTTTCCTGCTCAAACCCTCACAAATGAAACCACAGATCAGTAGGTATGAGCTGGAGGGCCTTGGTGAGACTGAGCTCGCAGATGTATTTTGTTTGACTCGTAGTGTTGGATCACACAGCATTTAAAAAATTCAATTATTTGTCAACATTCTACTATGGGTTTCTACCTTAGCTGCACTTCTTTTTTGGCTTTTATTTTGAGCTCAAGAACTGAGGCATTTTCTGACTCCTGTCTTACAAGTCTGACACCCAGTTCTCATTTGCAATTGCTGGCACTTAGTTTCATAACATTGGCAGATCTCGACCACTGTTAACAAATATAAAGCATGAAAATGGTGGCAACTGTGGTATGCAGCAGTTGAGACTCTGAGCCTCAGGTTGGATGTCAGCTGCAGCTCAGCGGGCAGAGTTAGTTTATTGACCCCTGTTAGCAAGAACATAGGTGCAGATGTGGCCCTGGTCACACCACATATTAGGTTCTTCTAACTTTGGAAGCTAAGAGGACCATCTGCTGCCACATTTGTGCTTGCAATTCACTGTCGGAGTTTGGTCAGTGGTACGCTGTGATGGAAAATGATGTTAATGATAATGAATCCTAAATCTGTGCAAAGATATGAAGAGGGAGGCAGGGAGAGAGGAAAAAAGAAATGGCCAAGATTTGAATGATGTATATGTGACATATTGGCACATGAATGATATATATAGTGATAGAATATATTATGATTTTATTATATATATTAGGAGATATATATATATATATATATATAATTTAGAGGCTTATTAAATCCAAAGTCTGTCATTAGTTTCAGCCCTTCCTCTTGAGCTGACAATCCTCTTAGGACTTATCCTCAGAAAGAATCTTTCCTTCCTAATGACTCCATGCCACAATATACTGTCTGTTGATTTAGTTCTTGCTTTCTGCAGGAAATAACAAAATTGATAATGCTAACTACCATATATTAAGTGCTCATTAGAGGCCAAGAACTGTGGTAATATTATTTCTTCAAATCCTGTAAAGTAAGACTTCTTACCCACACTGAACGGAAGACCCTAGGCCGAGACAAATTAAATGTTTTGCCAAACGTTACATAGTCGGTAAGGATGGGTCATGGCTCAGATTCTATTACGAGAGATTCCAAAGTCCATGACCCTAAGCACTGCCGTGTATACTGCCACTCGGGGCCAACATCTAATTTAATGAGATATGAACATTTATTAAGCATGTAACAGTTAGTTTATTTCATGATTTCATAATTATATTATGATTCTAAAAAGCATAACTTCCTTCTCATAAGGTGTTTGAGGCCTGTTCAAAAGACCAAATCTGTTTTTATTCTGAGATAACAAAGCTGAGTGTTTTAAGAGAGAGAGATGAGTGGAACCAGTGGTTTAGTGGAGGGCGAAATCACAAGTCATTGATTGCCTGAGGCACAGATGGGGAAGGGGGCAGACATAGTAGTATGTGTGAGTCTGTGGAGACCCCAGAATGTCACATAATAATATGATTAGCCCAAAAGTTTTATCTAAAAGATACACCAACCTGGGAGCTAAAGAGAAAAAGCTAATTTCCTCATTATCTATTGTCAGAAAATTAAACGGGGGTGGGGAATAAATATATCTTTGTCTTTTGGTTGCTTTGAGTAAGTAGCTCTATGTATGAAGTTGAAAAGCTTTAGTGGGATTTGTGGTCAAAATTGCTCCTCTCAAGGGGCTGACAATGGCTTCTCCATTGTTCTACTTTGTCCAGCTTACATGGTACAAAGAATGTTCCCCATTGTCCTTAACTTCAGACATCCTCCAGTGACCTGAAACAGCACAGTGGTGCCCAGTAACCAAGTCATATACTTATGAATGATTTTGTCTTAAAAGTTGGTCTGATGGTTTTACTGAAATCATCCTATATGTAGACCCACAGAAAATTAACGATGTTATAAAAGCAAGAGTAAAGAAAGGCCAGGCAATGGCCTTCTTTCTCTTCAGGAAAGAAATCATGTCAAGAGGCCCTCTGGCTGCTGCAGGGCACATGTCTATATTACCCCATGCCTTCAGTTCCTTGTCACAGTGCACAGGGATGTGACATTTATAACAGAACATAAGGACAGACCTTATCAGGAAGTTGAGAACAGAGTGGCCTCGGATAAAATGGAAGAGGGAGAGAAGAAAATAATTCTGTGAGTGGGGACTGTCTAACCTTTAGATTTATTCACAGGGATCTGGCTTGTAACTCAGGTATTGTGGAAGAGTTTAATGTAACAAGTGCATTATGTAGGGGTAGAATGCTCTTGTTTTCCAATCAAGACAAATACTTTGGACCCTATTCTCAGCTTCCTCATTAGCAGGCAATGTAAGGATTCTAATTTATCAAGTAGTGGGAATCAGTGAGTACCAGAGTGCCCAGGGAAGGTCTGGAATGGGTTTCAATGTAGGTCTGGGGGAAGGCGTATCATTTAAATAGCTTGGAGAGGTGAGGAAGGGAAACATGATTAGCAGAGATGCAGAAGCACCAACACCTGAGCTCAGACAGAGGTCCAAGGTGACTCCTGATTGGGCAGATGTAAGAGTCCATCAGAGAGAGATCCTATTAGGTGTGAAGGGATTTGCATGTGAAGATGGACTTTGGTGTGGTTTTTGTATGTGACTACTTTATGTACAGGCACGGACTACTAGAGGACCTAGACACTGCCATCCCAGAATTATCTGGCCCCATTGTATTAATCAGCCATGGGATTTGGGGCAAATACTTATCTCTGAGCCTCATGTCTGTAAAGCAGTGCTACTGTCACCTATTTCACACACTTACTGGGGTGATATACCTTAGTGTTTTAAAGAGCCTGGCACATGGTAGGCTGTCCACTGGTGGTAACGATTTTCATTATATTGTTCCACCACTCAGAGCTTGCCTTACTCCTGGTTGCTCTGCTACATTTCCACATCAAGGACTCTGGAGCAACGCAGTGCATTTGTTCAGAGACTTTGTCTTAACTCTGAGACTCCATCCTCAGCCGTTTTACTGTCTGGTTTCTTAAGCATGATGTGCAAGTCCAAATAGCAGTCTTTACAAACCCATGAGTGGGTAGTAAGACCAGCCCATCACTCTTTGTGACTCTGCTTCTGTGCCTTCTGGGCTGTGTGACATCTTCCCCCATGGGGAGTCATTTGTGCTTTGTCTTTAATTGCTCCTTGTTGGGGCAACTTGTCAGCCAAGGCTGCTTTCTGTCACTTGATGCTACATCTCTTTCTAGTTCAGTCAGTTGGGAACATTCACTTAGTTGAGAGACTGATTTTACCAAGGAAACTCTCTGTACCAGACACTAGTTCAACCTGAGAGGGGTCTTATAGGGTGCCCTGCCCCCATGCCATGACACCCAAAGTGCCAGCGTACTTCTGCACGGCCATGGCTGTGGCTTTGCAAGAGTGGGTGAGTAGATAGGGACAGTGGGCATGTCAGCAATGGGACTTCTCAGCTGAGAACCCCTGGGCTGCAAGAGTCTCATGCCCTGTCCCTCTCTTCCTGGTAGGAGATCCTCCAGGAACTTCATTTCAGGGCCCTCTCAGTTTCCAACAGAACCCCAGCACTGCTGAAGAGGAGGACTTACTATTACTTTTCCTGGGTTTGCATATCAGCCTAGAACATTCTGTGTTCTAACGTGCATGATGTCCCATTTGATCATGACAACAGCCCTGGGATGACAAAGTGGCCAGTTCACACACTGATCTTGAGACTCCCACTTTTGGATATGAACAAAATGTGACTCAGAAAGGTTCCCCAGCTGTCAGTGAGAAAGGCATTCACTTTTTTTACCATAGGGGAGACTCCAAATAAATGGACAATAAGGACAGGGCTAGAGAGCTCACCTTCCAAGAAGCTTTGAGAGAAGTCTAATTATCTCTGCCTAGCCACTCTCCTGCCTGTCTCTCCAGAATTCTGTATGTTGGTTTCTGTCCCAGTGATGTGCCCGTCTCAGCAGAACTGTCTTCACACTCCTGTAGAGACTCTTTTGTTTTCTCCTACTGTCCCTACTTTTCTTAGGGATGGATGCCTGTGCTCTCTTTCCATTTATTTTTCCATGATGGAGCCAAGCCTCTGTTTGTCCCTTTGGGATGAGCTATTCTTATCAAGTAATAATTAACCTTTCCAGGGAGCTCTGGCCGTAGGCATTTCACCCAAATGCAGAAAGAGTCTAAGTGTGGTTTTGGCACAGAGCTCTCACGTGCTGAAGCATAATAGTGGGGGTTAGAAAGGAGGAGCCGCTTGTCATTCAACTTCCATTGTTCCTTTTCTACTTCATTCACTTGAGTAATTGTGTAAGGGTCCTGCGGGATTCCTCTTTACACAAGGTCAGTCCAATAGAGCTGAAATGAGAAATTCAACTTCTGAATTGGGAAACTGAGCATGCGTGACATTCCACAATGTTAACAGTGAACTTCACGGGTGATGCTGCTTGGCTTAGTTCCAAATGTCTACTGTTCCGGTCCTGCTGTGCCACTTACCAGGTCTGTGCCTGGGGGCTGGCTCCCTAAATACTCTGTGTCTTTCTGCACCTGTGAAATAAAGCAATGATTATAGACACCTCAAATGGATGTTGTCAGGATCTCACAGGGTGTCAGGTGAGAAATCTTGACCACAGTGCCTGGTGCTAGGTATTCAACGAATGCTAGGATCATTATTATACCCAATGGTATTGACTATGGCCAGGGCCACAGCCAAGGTTACATAACAGGTGAGACATTTTCAGTGCTTCTTCATAGTTACATATTACTCTTGTAATACCTATTAAAAGACAAACAGTTCTGCTTGATTCCCTCCTGGCAATGGGAGCAGAGAAGAAAAATAGTTCTACAATTGGACGCTAGGTATTAAATGATATGCACTAAAATGACCCGTGCAATTAACTTTCACAGAAATGGATTGTGAGACTTGTTTTGGCACCTTGTTACTGGAAGTAGAAATGATCCTACTGTACAGCACTCTCAGGGCTGGGGAAAGAATGAGGCAAGATTAACAACAAACACAGCCACCATTACCTAATAAGCCGGGACTCTGTGTCTTCGTTGTGTGCCATTTCTAAGTGCTTAACATGCATGAACCATTTTATCCTTACAAAATAGTTTGCTCTCATACATTCCTATTTTCAGAAGAGGAAAAGAACCCAGAGAAGTTATTTTGCCAAAGTTGCATAACTTAAAAATAGAAGGTGTAGGATTTAGACCTAAAGCCAGGTCCGAACTTCGTATTTGAATAAGATAATGTGAAGGAACTAGCAAAGTGGTTGTATGCTCAGCACTCACATTTTAGTCTCTTTCCCTTCCATTTTCCCCTACTTATTATTATTGTCACATCACTAAAAACTCACAGCACTGTCAACCATCCCAGGACGCTACATCAAAATTCAGTATTAATAAGAGTAAAACTTGTCTGAAATTCTAATTTTAGGGAACTAGATTCATCTCTGTTTTTATATGATTATAGAGATTTGGAAAGTCATAGTGGATTTTTTTTACCTGGCATTTTCTCTGCCTCTCTGTGTGGGACAGCGGGCATGGCCATGCAGAAGGGCACTGTGCCCGGGTAGGTCATGGAGGCAGAATCCCTGCTACTTACAGGGTAACCTAGTAGCTGGCACAGGATTCTCTCTCTCTCTCTCTTTTTTTTCCCAGTGTTCTCTTGAATTCTGACTCTCATTTAAATAAATGTTCCCAACTGACTGAACCAGGGTTTCAGATGTCTCATTCTACTACTATATTAAGTGCACTCTTGATGTGCAAAAAACACAAGTCCTCTTCACCAACTCATAACTCTCAATTTTTAAAAGAAATATATATCTATATCTATCTATCTATCTATCTATCTATCTATCTATCTATCTATCTATCTATGATTTTTAAAGTCAAACAATACAGGAGGATAGGTGAAAAGTAAGCCTTCTTTTCAATCTTTCAATATGAATCCCACAAATCTACTCCCTAATTACAATGTTAAAATTCCCTGTGTTTCTTTCCAAAGATATTTTATGCCGATATGAGCAGGTATATTTGTAACATTCCCCATCACCCCCTCCCCGCAACTTCTATGCAATGGTAGTGCAATGCACATTCCATCCTGTTGCTTGCTAGCTTCACTTAACACTATGACTTGGAGGACATCCATGTCAAAGCCAGAAGTAATACCTCCTTTTTTAAGACCACATAATATTCTATTATAAAGATGTGTCATGTGTTATTTATGGTCATTTAGGTTATTTCTGTTCTTGTAATAGGAATGCTTCAGTAAACTCTCTTTGTATGGAAGCATATGCATCTGTACAACTCAGTGTGTCTTGATTTTTAACTTGCAAGCTCATGTTGTATAACTTTCTAACAACACAAGAAATTGGCCAGAAAGAGAAAGACAGAGGGAATATCATGGAAGCATAAAGGCTTATTCAGAGCTTGTGAATAAGCTCTCTGGATGCCTTTTTGAGTGCTGTGTCTTGTGTTTCTCATGTTGTTTCAGACTATTATGTCCTGAAGCCTCTTCTTGAACCTTTTTTCTGGGTACCCAGTGAGTGATGGATGGATACTGTTTGTAAGATTGATTCATGTGACACTTTTGTTTGGCTTTTGGCAGGTTGTTTATAAGAATAATGACATCCGTCTGGAGCTGTCTCGCCTGGCCCGGATTGGGGACACCAAGATGAAAATCTACGGTGAAGTTGTGTTCAAGTGTGAGAATGTGGCCACGCTGGACCCCATCAACTTCGAGACCCCAGAGGCTTACATCAGCTTGCCCAAGTGGAACACCAAACGCATGGGCTCTATCTCCTTTGACTTCCGCACCACTGAGCCCAATGGCCTGATCCTCTTCACTCATGGAAAGCCCCAAGAGAGGAAAGATGCTCGGAGCCAAAAGAACACAAAAGTTGACTTCTTTGCTGTGGAACTTCTTGATGGCAACCTGTACTTGCTGCTTGACATGGGCTCAGGCACCATCAAAGTGAAAGCCACTCAGAAGAAAGCTAATGATGGGGAATGGTACCATGTGGACATTCAGCGAGATGGCAGATCAGGTGAGAAGAGGCAGAGTGTGTGACTGAGACTAGAGGAAGCTGTAGTTTTGCGCTTGCATGCTTGTTGATTTTTGGCTATTCTCTTTATTTGTTGTTTGATTATGTTTCTGGACAAGACACCTCTCTCCTGGATGCCTCATACCATCCTGCTCATCTCCCCTGTCACTCACTGCACAATCATCTTCATGATACTTCTAAGACTCTGGAGCTAAGGACGATTTTACAACCAGCATTTCAACTACCAAAGTGACAGCTCTGTCACTAGTGTGATAGTCCCCATTTCTTCTTTTTCTCATCACTGCAGAAACCAATTGTGACATCACAGATGCTGTACTATGTGATTACTCCGTTTGATAAGCTTCACTGTGTAAGAGTTCATGCAATGATATACCTTTAAATAATTGGCAAGAGTTGTGTTACAGGGAGAAATTATGACAACAAAGAAAAAGGCAAATTGATTTTTTCTGAAGTCACGTTCAATTTAAAGCCTTCCTTTGGTGTGAGAGCCTATAATTCACTCCTGGTTCAGACCTCACTAACTCTCTCTTCCTCTTCATAACCTTTTACATTTGGTTTAAATGGCTTTGTTTGTTTTCTGCAGCTGCAGATCAAACAAGCTAGCCCCAGGCAGTACATACCCACTCTGGAATAGCAACAGAGGGTGTGTGCAGTGGTGTTGGAGCATAAATAGACAGTCTGGGGCTTCCGAATGCCTGAACAGTCTGCCCGACCCTGTGGCAAGTAGGTCACATTCTCTGCTACGAAACGGTGTTTCCCAAGGAGTAGTAATTTGAACATTTGCATTTGGACTCATTTTCTATTCCTCATTTAGGTAGTATACAGTCAAGAAGGACCTTGGGTGCATGTGCTATTTTGCATGCATTTATTCTCCTTCTGAACATAAAAAAGGCTTCATTTGGACATTTTCTTCCTAGTTGCATTTGGCCAGTGAGAGAAAGCAATAGGTTCCCCAGAAGGCTGAAAGCAGAAATGGCAGAGCTTTGATGAGATGGCTTTCCTGCATAATTCCAGAGGTAGAGCATGGCAGAGATGAGCAACATTGCCCTTAGCAAGAGCTGAATGGGTTCTGTGCAGAGGCAGATTGCAGCCCTGGGTGTTTTATTGCCCAGTAGGAATCCCTATTGATTGTCTGAATTTGATCAGAACCAAGAGGCTTCAAATTAAATGTGCTTGTTGAGTAAGAATGAACAGTTTGGGCTTTTTAAAGAGGAAAACATACAAAAAATTAATTTCTCTGGAGGCTAAATCAATCTCTCCCTCTCTCTCTCTCCTTCTCCCTCTCCCTTTCTTCCTCTAAGTTGTCAACAGGGACTGAACTAGACAGCTGTCTCTGAATTACAAAAACTAACAAACAAACAAACACGAAGAAAAACACAACTGTTGGTTAAGACCATGGTTAAAGGGTTTCGTGTCTAATCTAGACCTTGACACAGCTTAAAATTTATTTATCTGTGTCACACATAAGCTAGAACACATTGAATTGCCATACATTTATTTCTGTTCATTCCCAACAATAATCATTTTTTTCTCGTAGGGTAGCTATTTTGTTTAGTTTTGTTAGAACTACCAGTGGGTCCATCTTTGATAAATATGTTTGCATTTCAGAAGCCTGGAATTTCATACCCACAAGCTATAGCATTGGGTTTGAAGTACTGATGAATTTGATCAAAGCCTATACAAATTTACTGAGTAAAAAAAATAATTGTCCCAGGAAAACAGTATAACTTAACATTTTAATGTGATCCATTAAACTTCATTTTTTTTAAATAAGGCAAGTTGCTGTTACGTTGTTTTTCATTATAAACCCATGGAAACATGGATTTTTATAAAAATGAGTGTAGCATATTTAAATGAGGCATTTTTTTCCTGATCATCCTGAAGGATATATGACCAAGAAGATATCTAGAAACTTTTCTGATCATGCCTCAGTTAGGAGAGTAAGTCTGAAAAATAAGTACATTCAAAAGAATATTAGTCATGCATTCAGAGGACATTCCTTAGGATGTATTTAAGGATCCAAATTTTAAATCAATTCTAGTACTGTCCTTACTGGACATAAATGTCCCTCCCTGTTAGTTGGGGATCAGATTATCTCTTTGGACATATGGAGGGTAAAGAAGGGAAACTGTGCAAGAGAAGACGTTAAGAGGCACAGACCTCAACTTCTTCATTTGTATAAGAGAGAATAAAACTTCTAACTCTCAAGATTGTTTCAAGGATCGAATTCAAGAGAGACATAAATGGGCTGGGATGTAGCTCAGTGGTAGAGTGCGTGCTTATGCGTGAGGCCACCTTAGTACAATCCCTGCAACAAAAATTAAGTAAGCAAATAAGTAAGTAAGTAAATACACAAAAGCACATGGTAGCCAGGACATTATTATTGTTTTGATGGATTCTGAAGCAGTAAGAAAATACAAAGCACATTTCTCTTCAAGAAAACTTCTAAGGGAGAATTGGGGAAGCAGAGTATCAGCTAACCCTGTCCCCAGCCCAGATGCCCCTCAGTGTCCTTCCTTTCTGTTGTCACACTGATTTTGTAATTTAGAGCATACTTTATAATCTTGATCTGCTTTGATCAAGCCCTCGTGCTTATACCCTTCTTAGCTGAGGGAACTGAGGCTCAGCTAGGAGTGAAGGCTGACTGATGGATGACACAAGCTGCTTATGTGGGTACTCTTAAAGCACTTTTAGAACAATAAATATTTTTTAAAAATTTTCTGGCAGGAGGTTTTTATATTATCCAGTAAGTGCTACTCCCTTTGCTCTGCACTTCGTCCCCTAGAATGTGCAAGGCTGGATCCTTCTCAATATTCTAGTCTCAGCTTAACTGTCCGTCACCTAGAGAGGCCTCCAATGACTACTCACTTAAAAAAAAAATAAATCTATTGGTACACTTTTGATATCAATAGTGGTCACATTCATCATAGGGAATTTGTACCTGTACATGATATATCTTGATTCTTTTTTCCCCATTGCCCCCTCCCATCAACCCTTCTTCCCCTCCTTATTTACAAAAGCTTTATTTCCATTTCTTCTTTCTATTCTCTTTTTAAAAATTAATTTTATTGGTACTCTTTTAATATACACAATGATCACATTCATCATAGGGAATTTACACACTTTAAAATGAAACTATTAGCCGCTCTCAAGGCACCCATCTTACTCTCTTCCTGGCTAATTTCTCTTATTTATTGGGCTTTGTTGTTGTTGTTGTTTGTTTGTTTTGCTGCTCTGTGAGAGGAAAGATGGATATGCCTGACAAGCACATCTGTCTGTCTAAAACTACACAAGATATACATTTATTAAATGAACAAAGAAACATGTTGCAGTTAAAATGTATCAATGCTAATGTCCAAAATATCCCCGGGCGGGGCTCTTAGCTAAGCTCCACGTACAGGTTATAAGGGCATGGAGAGGAAGACAGCAGAGCAAGGCGCACCCTTAACTCACACTGCTGCGTCGTCCCTCTTCCACCCCAGGTACCATATCAGTGAACAGCAGGCGCACGCCCTTCACCGCCAGCGGGGAAAGCGAGATCCTGGACCTGGAGGGCGACATGTACCTGGGCGGGCTGCCAGAGAACCGCGCGGGCCTCATCCTCCCCACCGAGCTCTGGACCGCCATGCTTAACTATGGCTACGTGGGCTGCATCCGTGACCTGTTCATCGACGGCCGCAGCAAGAACATCCGGCAGCTGGCGGAGATGCAGAACGCGGCGGGCGTCAAGTCCTCCTGTTCCCGCATGAGCGCCAAGCAGTGTGACAGCTACCCCTGCAAGAACAACGCCATGTGCAAGGATGGCTGGAACCGCTTCATCTGTGACTGCACCGGCACCGGGTACTGGGGACGAACCTGCGAGAGGGGTGAGTCCGCCCGGGGTACTCCCTGTACCTCCTTTGCTCTAGCTGTGCTTTTCTTCCTCCAAGAAAGACTTGGTGGGTTCACTGATTTCCAGAAAGTGCCGTTTCCTGTGCTGAATGCTTGGATTCGTTTGGCTGGGGTTGGGTGGCAGTAAGGGAAACTACAATAAACACATGATCGTAATACACTTTTGATTAACTATCTTCTATTTAGAAAGGTAAATAATCTCTTTGGGGATTCCAGGAGGGATTATCATTAACTGTTTCACTTATTCATTTAACGTGTGCTTCTTTAGTCTTTTCTGTGTTCACACCTGGGTTAGGCTTTAGAAAGCAAATATTGAACAAGACTTATCTATCCCCGTCTTTATGGAATTTGTGGGCCTAGTGGAACCAAATAATTACTGACATGGTGAACTTTGTAAGAGGCTGAGTGATGGATTGGGTACAGACATGAATTCTGGGGCCAAATGGGGGAGAAATTTGGACCTCATGGAGTCATGTAAATTTCAAGCCAATCAATGTTTCTGAAACATGATTTTCTCATTTGAAAAACAAAGGTAGTCAGGCACCTACCTCAGCAGATAGTGATGATGATCAAGTGATTCGTTAAGTTCCTAAAATGTACTGAGCACTTAGCACACATTAGTGAGTATTATATATAGTTATTGTCATCATCATTTAAAATAGAGAAGTACCCTTCCAAGGGGACCTAAGGTATTATAGAGGTTCAGACAAAGTTTCTACAAAGAATAGCTAAATTAAGAGTTGAAATAGTAGTAGAAGTTAGCTTGGCAAAGCAAAGTGAAGAAAGAGTGTGGGCTAAATAGGACAGTGTGTGCCAAGGAACAGAGGTGAGAGACCGTGGCAGAGTTGAGGAACTGGACAAAGTCCGGAATGGGCTGGATGCTTTGTTTTTCTCTGACAAAGTCCCTAATGGAATAGAGAGGGGGCAATATGAAGGTGACTAAAGAGGTGGGGGCTGACCTGTTAGAGCAGGCCAGAAAGTATATGTGGGGTCCCCTTTCCATTCACAATTTTCCTATCCTACATTGGCACTGAATTTGCAGTTCGGGCCAAGAACAGAGATAAAAGTTAGTAAAGGAACAAAATCAAGGCAAGGATATTCTAGACTATGAGCCATACCTTGCTTGCAGCTTGGGCTAATTTTTTATATGCCAAGAACAAAATCAAGTTGTCTATCTATAGGTTCTCAGCTTCTATTTTAGATGAAAGGATACTTTATATAGTTATCAAGTATTTGCTGAAAACTCACCTCTGGGCTTTGGGATACCACATCTGTAATAGACATAGTTCTTGCCCCAAAGGAGCTTATTTATTTAACTGAGGAGCTGTAACATCTGCATAAGAAGCAGTCAAGCAGTGATACAAGGCAGCACATAGGATCTGCTAGGACCAGACTAGGAGGACGTGAAGATTCTGAGACCAGAAGAATGTCTTGAGGACAGACCTGCAGGGTCACATCACTAAGGAACATCAGTAGCCAGAAATTGTGCAAGTGTCAGAAGTCTGGTGATGGGCAGAGTTCTTGGACAAGGCCTGGAGCAGGTGCTGGGTGACCAGCGAGAAGGTGTTTTTAAAGGGTGGTTTTTGTGGGGTCATCAGTGTTACTAGTTAAGGCACATTTCAAGAGAGCTGCATACCAGGAAAAGACATGGGGCACTACAGTGAAGGAGAAAAAGGGAGCTTTCTTATAGCTTATAGATTTTAAATGCCAATTCACTGAATTTTTAAAGCAGCACCAATCAGTACATAAGCTAAGATGAGGAGGCAGCCATTGGGAATAAAAATAGGCCCCATGGGGCTGATAAGTCTGTCAAGTGCCTGGACGTCTTTCCAAATGTCTTTCTGGGGTAGCCTACCCTGGTGCGGGCGTGGGGAGATAGAAAGGTCATTTGCCCTCTGAGATTCAGGAGACCGTTTTGATGTAAACCATGGTGTTGTGGATCTTCTACTGTCTACGAAAGCAGTGTAAGGACCAAAGGTCACTTCACTTCTTCTTTTTTTGTCTGTTCTAACTCAGGGTCTTTGTGGTTGTTGGAGACAGGGAGCAATAACTGTAGCCAGCCGGGTGAGGTGTCTGTGAGCTCACCTATTCCAAGGGCAAATCAGTGGGAGAGTGTCCAAAATTTGCCAAGTACGGTGAAAGTCATCACACCTTTTACGTTGTCACTTCTGACTGGTCATTAAAAGGCAGCTGATTGGGGATATATGAGGGACAATTATTCTTGGTACAGTGCAGCCAAGAGTCATCCATTCTGGCCAAATGAGAATGAGCTTTGCAAATCTAAGACATTTGAGCTATACATTGCTCAAATCCCAGACGGTTCAGCTGATTGTTTTGTTCCCCCACTAATTGATTTTTGCCCCTGTACTGTTCCTGATGCCATGTCCGAATGAGTCAAGTGGAGTATAAAAATGATAGGTCTCCGCTCTGCTAGCAAAGACAACAGAGCTTTCCAATGACATTGTTTTTCCTCTATTGAAACTGATTCCGCAGTGAAGATTCTTTGAGTATCTTTTCTTTATTTTTCATATCGACCATAAACATTTATTGGGGCTTTGGTATGTTCCGGGCACTAAATTCAATGCTGGAAATGTAAAACAATAAACAAACGTAACACAGACCCTACTTTTGATCAAGAGATATGTGTTCTTCCTGGGGCGGGGTGAGGTGGGGTGGGAAATGTTCAATGTGTGTTAGATGTTATGGAGGTCTGTAGGGAGATTGTCTGGCAAACAGAGTGGCCAGTTCTATACGGAGGACTCATGGTGGAGAGAAGGGGATCCAAGTTTTCTTGAGTCCCATTTCTAACAAAACCATGACCTGTTTCTACCTCTGATCTTTAATACCCACCATAGGCATATCTGATGGTGGTAAGGGAAAAGTATTTGGTATCCTTTTTATTCAGAAACATGATCCTCTTTGGAGGAAGGGATGCTTCACCACCTACCCTAACATCAACCTGGTCTCTCTACTTACTGTTCTTTGTGTAATTTTTTTCTTAGAATCTTTAAACTTAAGCCTAGAGTTGATAATTTGTACTGAATGTGAATACCCTAAGAAAATTCTGGAAACTGTATGCCCCTCCTACCCTGAACTGTGTTCTAGAACGAGGCTTCAAAGAAGGTGAACTGCTTGGTATCAGTGGTCCCACAGTAGATGTGGTAGTTTTAGAAAGAGGCAGCACATATAAAATGGAGAAAGCGTGAATGGAGCGCTAAAAACTGGAACTCAGTCAGAGCTGGGCATGACTCAGGTCACACACACACTAGATGGAAAGCGCCCAAGACCCAAACAAGAAACTTACTCTGAGGGACAAGTCTCAGGTCAAGGATTTCAACAAAGGTAAGATAATAAAGCAAGGGAACTAGGGAATATATAAATATCTGGGATGAGAATTAATTGCATGACTATCTTTCTTTTACAATAAAATTGGATAACTTTTACTCTTACCTGAATAAGAGTGCTTCTTCTACCTGTGAGAATGAGAAACACTAAATCTTGACATTTTGAAATTGACTTGAGACTGCATTTAGATTCTCTTCACCATAACCTGGTGGTGTTCTAAGAAGATATAAATGTCTTTACAGTCCTGATTAACTAACTCTTGCCACTTTGATGTGCTACTCATGGTGATGTGGGGGATATCCTCATATACTGTACAGTGGCTGGTTGATAATATACAGGGGGAGGCACAGAGTGAGAGAGATATTCTATGATTGAGGGGTGTCTTATTCTCTTAAGGCAAATATTCATGCAAGGCCAGGCACTCTCCAAGAGGTCAGATAGAGGCCAACTTTTCAAATTCTTTGGAAATAGGTGAGAAGTCTAAGCCTCTTGGGAGATGCCTTTGTAGTAGAACAATTTAGGTCATTTTCCAGAAAAAAAGTTGTGTTTTGAATTTTATCGTTTTAATCTGCATTCTCCTAAAGGTTCAAATTCTTTCCTGCCTTAAAACAGGGAATCCAGAGAATCACCAGCACTGGAGGCCACAGCAAAAAATCTAGATGCTAGACCACTGTGGACTCTTGAAGAATTTAACTTTTATTAGCTAGAAAAAAATACATTCTGTAAAAGAATTGCATACATATTAAGTAATATTTGAAAAGTATAGGAAAGTTGCAAGGGTTAGAGAAAAAAACACCGAGTGTTCAAACACAATTGTTAGCCATTGATGTTGTTCTGAGAATTCTTTCCTTGTAATGCATAGGATTTAGTTTCTTATATATAGTTATAATCATGCCAGTGGTAAAATTGTGTGTCCAGCTAACCCCACTTAATATTATATTGCAATCTGTAATTTTTCTTCCTTGGTGTTATGTGTCGTTTGTGTACATACACATACATAGTATATGTTATGTATGGTATATATCTATTATGTAACATTCAATCTTATATACATTATAGAGCACCCAATGTACACATATAAATATTATGTATGTAACATTATACACTATATTTATTTATTATATACAGTATATAATATATATATTATGACATACATTTTATATATCTATATACACACAATCCTACTGAAATATTCCTTTAGTGTTCTTCCATGGTCAAGACAAGATAGGTACCTTGAACTGTAGGCCACATTATGTTATCGACTCTAAGCCACATGAAACCACTTCACATTTTTTCATCCTATCTTTTCTTGGCAACTTCTGCTGTCTGCTCAAAGAAAGTATTTCCTGGGATCATGGAACCTGGATGTGTTTGAGAGCATTATTTGACAGAACCAAGAAAATGTGATGGAGAGGGCAAATCTGCTGTGCTGGTGACGAGAGTTCCATTTTTCTGATGTGTACACCAGCTGAAAACCGAGATCACGGATATTTTGACTTCTCTTGTATCAACAGGAAAGGAGTGCAGGCAGCAGCTGTTCTCCCTCCCTGGTCAGGGGCTCCCTTTTAGCCAGTCTTCCTATTGCAGTTGTGTCTTCTGGGTGCGTACAGCAGCAGATTCTGCCTGAAAGGGTGAGATCTACTCTGAGTGAGGCTGGATGGTCATTTTGATGCTACACAGATGCCACACTTGAAATTATGACATTGGAAAATACTAGTGTCAGCAGATACCATGAATGTTACTTGTACTTAACCTTCATTTTATTAGGTGGGTAATTGGAAAGCCTGAGAAGTTAATATCACCGTAACTTGGAGTAGCTATAGAGTGATTGGAATTCATGAGTTTTGATGCCTGATCTTTTGCATTTCTCATCACATTAAGCACCTTTCCTTCCTATATATACAACTTAGATTCTAAGATCATGAAGAAAAAACTGTATATATTTTTGTTTCTCCACAGTCTCTAGCATTCTCTTATATACATACTCATACTATGTGCTTATTAATTGTTGTTCTCTCAGTGTTCTCTTTGTGTCTCCTCTCTGTTTTTATACCCACCATGGTGACCTTATTATCAAAGTTCATCTTGGGATCTCTAGCCTGGAAATCTGCCTGGTATCCCAGATTTCTATATACTTCTTTGTTTGTTCGATACCTTCATTTGTATATTTGAAAGCTGTCTTAATCATATCAGTGAAAAATAAATCTTGAGTTCTTCCTCCTTGTGCCAAGCTTATTTTACTTCTAGTTTTCCCCATTTCAGTAAATGGCATCACCAGTGCCCTTGGACATTTTCTTTGATTTTTCTCTGACAACATTCAATGTATGTCACCTAGACTAATTCCATCCTGATTCTGTTTACTTCTCCCCTTCCCCACTATCATCAGCATAGGTTGAACCACACTGATCTCTTGTTTGGATGACTAAATAGCAGACAGTACATGATCATGAAGAACTCAAATTTTTTCTATGCCTTTGTTAGAATGTTAAAGATAGTGTATTAAAATTTCTGCCTACTCAATACATTTTTACCTTAAGTCAGTTTAATTTCTGTGGGTTTTGTTTCTAAAGAAAAATGGGAAATGAAATTATGATGCTTCTTTGGAACTTCAACACTGACATAGGGATTCTATAAAGAGATCTCCAGCTCAGGTCAGTGAGGACTTAAGTTTATTCAGGACATGCTTCCTACCCTCCATGAGCTCACAGTCCAGCAGAGAGGATGGACAGACACGCAATCTTCAAACCATACCGCCATCTACCAAGGACAGTGATTAGGGAATAATGGTAGGAAAGAAAAAGAAGAAATTTCAAGTAGGAAATGAGATATGAGCAACATGGCATACCACTTTATAACCATTTCTGGATCCACTGGGGTCTGCTTAGTCTAACTCATTGATATGGGAATAGAAGTTCTAGACGACAAGGGCAAATGTAGTAATACCGGTTGCTTTCACTGGTTGTAATGTCACTGACCGGGTATCAGCCTTATGACTGTTCTCCAATCCCCCAGGGGTCTCTAAAACCTTTATTTAGATGCATGACCTTGAGATCATTATTTTGATTCTCCGGCCTCTCTGTTCTGCAAGAATAAAATGAAGCAATTGAGTTTCGTGCTCTCTCAGGGCCCTTCAACTCTAAAACTCTCTGATTCTCAAATGTCATCAGCTTGGCAGTCTTCACTTTTCCCAAGTAAAGGGATAAAGGTGACTGAAGGGCAGAATAGGAATGAGAGTTCTTCTTCCTTGCAGTCTGCAGAACTGTCTGGATCCCGATACTGGGTTTAGTTATCTCAGCAGTGCACTGAAGTATGCCCCTCTCTGATTCATTTACCTACGGAAATGAATACCTTGGTATACTGAGTAATTTTCAGGCCTATAATGCGTAAGATTTAATTGATGGACTAATGGATAGAACCTTTGATTTCCTCAGAGCCTTAAAAGGTCTTCTATTTTTGGCCCATATTTACCCCTTCTGATGGATAATGACATATATTTGAGAACGGGCTTCCTAAGAAATATACACTTCATAGACATGGACATCGATTCTAGAATCTCTAATTTCTCTTATCTGTTATTAATTAAGTCATACAAATATATCTGTAGTGACAACCACAGTGATAAGATTTAAGCTCTTTTCTCTCTTTCCCAGTTATGCAAGTTTCCCTTTTCACAGCTCCAATATTATATAATTCCAGGAAAATGTGCCATAGACCATGAGTTGTCCCAAGAGTTTTTCCACCCAATCAGGGTCTAAGATACCCTTGGTCACAACTGCCCTTGTTACTCCAAAGAAGAGAAAAGCGTGTCCTAATTATTCTGGAGTCTTGAAGCTCTAAGGGTCTCATGCATATAGACTGGAGACTTAGAAGATGTTTGAGAGGTCTACCCCTATGCCTCCATTCAGCCTGAGAATGGGGTCACCAGTTTGGTGTAGGGCATGACCATTGCTTATGAACCAAGTTTGCGCCTGCTGCCAGCTGCGGTGCTGTCAAACGCAGGACACAGTGCCCATTTACATCACCGCTCAGTACCTTTATGACTGCCTTTGCTAGAAGCGGCTTAACTACCAGCAGACATCTGCCCATTAAAATGCAATAAATTGAGAGCTGCTAAATTATGAGAAACAAATGCTTTGAAATGCAACACAAGGGGATCGTTGCAGGCCCTTCTAGCATTTCTGGCTTCATTTTGTTTTGTTTTGTTACACAGATAGATGAATCTTTCTTTGCCCCAGTTTGGATTAAGAGACAAAGAAAGTTAGGAAACCTAGTATTTGTTGAAAGAAGTTATGCACCTGCTCTGTGTTAGGTTCTTAATACACACTGAGCCATTTAACCCTCACATCCACTCTACAGGCTGCATCTTATTATCCTCGTTTTCTAGATGAAGAAATTAAGGGTCCAGTTCCTTCCAAAGTACTGATTATTTATACCTGGAACTGTGACGAGCACTCAGGATACAAAGTCATTGTGATTCTATTTATAAATTTATCATTTTGTTCTAATGTCCAAGGAAGTTGTGCCTTAGATGCAAGGAGAAATAACAGGGAAAGCATCAGATTGAGTGAGATCATAACAGTTGTAACAGACCATTTTAACACAAATTTTTCAGCGTGTTTGATTGCAGCAGTCAAATCTGGATTCCATGCCCGAACCACTGGAAGTAGGGAGAAAAGCATACTCGGTTATGCCTTTATGGCTCACCTTCCCCCTTCAAGCTCTGAGGCTTGGTGGAGGAGCAGGAATCTATCTCCTAGGCAGAGAAGGCAGGAAAAATAGTACAAGCAGATGGGAAATATAGACAGAGGAGCAGTTGCGTCAGCTTTAAGTCAGGAGTAGAAGGCAGGAGCCCTAACCGAAGTAGGTAGAATGGACAGTGAACTTGGGCACATGTCTCATAGATACGGAAGGAGCAACGTCGCTAGGACGTAGTTACCAGCTGTGCACAGCAGTGGCCAACACCGGAGGAAAACAAAGGCTTGGCCACTGAATCCTGTTGTTTCACTTAACTCTCGAAGCAGTGAAGGTTCTTGGGAGGATGGAAGTAATCTTAAAGCATATGCAGCACAGAGTAAAACCTATACCTGCTTTGATGCCCCTAGGAACATGTGAATTACCATTTCTCTGTGCCTCAGTTTCCACATTCACCAGTGAGAATAGGGAGAGTGGTGTTTGATTGGCTTGTTGGGAAGTTTTGTTAGAGTTGAGGTGTGTAGTGTGCACATATAGGCGTTGAAGTCACTGTGTCCCTTTCGTCATCTGGAATTCACTGATTTAATCATGAAGGAAAATGCTGGTAATTTTTTCTGTCTTATGTTCTGCTTTAGAAATGACCCAGATATGATTTCTGTGTTTCAGTATGTGATTTAGACTAAAGTTTAAAGCAGGGAGGTGAGCCATAAGGGCATCATAGAGTATGCTTTTCTCCATACTTCTAGTGGTTTGGGTGTGGAATCCAGGCTTGACTGCTATTGTCCCAAGATTCTGAAGAATTTGAGTTAAAATGGTCTCAACCAAGTTTTGGCATATATTTGGTGGGAAAATGAGTTGTAGCTTGTCCCTGTTTCTCTTGCAAAAGTGGCTAGATTTGAGATTAAACTAACAGATCCATTTCTTGGAGATAGCAAAATGATATTTTTAATTTCACCCTACTCTGGTCTCTCTTTTTGGCTTTATAGCATTGGCAGAAATACTGAGGTGTGTGTGTGTGTGTGTGTGTGTGTGCCTTCATAAATATATATAGTTTCCTCCTCCAGTTTATTACACATTCTGTTTTAATCCAATCTTGGGTTATTAAGGGTGAGAAACAGGAGTTATGTAATAATCATGAATAGAAGCTCCAAATAACAAAACTTAAAACTGGCTAGGCAGAGTACAAAGGGTCATAAAATTATTTACCTTGCTAGTAGGACAATTGTACATAAGAAAACTCCAGATAAGAAAAGAATGACTCTATTTTTAGCTTCTTGTTTAGGTTCTTTGACATTTTTTATAAGGAACATCAATATCTGTGCAGATTTTGTGAAGATATGGGTTTATGCCTCTGTGATTTACTAAGTAGTGGAATCAAGGCATCATGGTTAATGGCATCTAATCTCCAGCAATTGGTAAATTTTATTTGGAATGTTGATGGATGATTTAGAGAGAAGACATATGAAGGGAAGAGACATGTATACGTTTTTCCTCCCTTTCTCTTTCATCACCTATCTATTTTACCCTATAAATGATAAATAAACCCCGTTCAACAGAGACGATTTGGGAGTGACAATTGCATAGGGATGGAATCTTGGGTATGAAGGATTCTTGAAAGGCTCTCTTCTGTGGGCTATTGGACCGCTATTTCCCTGCCAAGGAGATGCAGTCTTTCTTGCAGAAGATCATTTCATGCTTCTTAGCATGTTTAACCTTTACAAGAAGGCATTCTCATCAAAATGACAAACCCCAACAGAGCCTTCTAAGAGGCCAGTAAATCAGAAACCTTATGAAATCTGTGGGATTAGCATGCTCCCCTCCTTTATTCCCCCAGGGAAAGAAAGTCCTGTGCCTTTTAGATTTTAATCTCCACAGGCCCTTGTCTGAAACCTCTTGCTGTGGCTTGCTGGTATTTGAATATTGTTTCCTTGTAGTTGCCCAAAGCCACATACTGCCATCAGCTAGGGCTGGCACATTCTCTATCCTCCTCAGTGACAGTTGTACAAAATGATAACTGCTCTGATGTTTATTTAGTTGAATTCTTTCCACCCTTGAAGGCTCATTTTTCACCCCAAAAATAGTGGCTGACTCTTAATGTTACTGTGCCCATGGTGGCAGGCTGCCATTCAAAGAGACCTCATCTCTTTGGTGTTCGCTTTGTCCTATTGCTCAGTGTGCAATAAATCTTCCTTCACAAGCAACCCAGCATCTCAGCTACTATGGAACCTCCTCCCATGTAAATCTGCAAAGCGAGACTTTGTTGAGAGTAGAGATAGAAGGAGAAAAGATTGACACATTGCATTTCTGACAGCTGCATAGGTGATGAAAAACATTTACTGGAACTTGGGAGGAGACAACTCTTGTATCAGTTGCAGATTCATATTTATAATTGGAAAGGGTCTCCAGAGTTTTGAGTCAAGCCCAATACCTGATGCATGCACAGCTCATTGACACAGTTCTTAAATTGCTGTGTGGACTGTGGCACATTTATTTTGTTTCCATATGCTGTTCTAAATAATTAGAAGTGGTGAACTTAATTATTGCAGTAACCCTGTAAGGTAGGTGCTGCTTTCATTCTGCTGTTCTAAATATTTAGAAGTGGTGAACTTAATTATTGCGGTAACTGTGTAAGATTGGTGTTGCTTTCATTCTTAATTTATATCTGAGGAATTAGGGTCTGGGACAGGCTAACTTGCCCAAGTTCATCCAGCTGGAATGTGGTTGAGGTACCTTCTGGATCTTCCATTCCTGATACTGATCTTTTGTGATCAGTATTCTCTTCTTATCCCAGTGACAGGGAGCTCACTTCATGAATCAGCCCTTCTATTTTACCAACTGAATGTAACCTGTGTCCTTCTAATACCTTTCTTTTGGTCTTGGTTCAGGCTTTAGAAGCCACACAGGACTTACTCAGTATGCATTGTCTAGATATTTCCTATGGTGGGAACACTGGAGATACACAAACAGATGAACCTTACACCCTCTTCTACAATCGACCTTCAGCTACATGAAGACAGCTATTATTTTCCCATTGAAATGTCAGTCATTCTCAGGATAAACATTATTAATTTTTTTCAGCCAGTCTTCACCTGGTGTGGTTTTGAGTTCCTTTATAGTCCAGTAGTCATTGAAAGAATGTGGAAGAGGGCGTGCATTTGCTGAATAGAAAAGTGACTTCCAGTTTGGGGATATTTGTAAAGAAAGCCATGCTTGTTTAAGTAGTAGGCATGTGTTATTAAGGCAATGACACCAATGATCATAAGACACTGTAGCATGTATGGATTATAGGTTTGTGTGGTCAGTAGGATTCACTGGCATATTCATGGGGGGAGAGTGCTTTGCTAATTTCTTATTCTAAATATTTGCCTTGGGCCCATAATAGGTAGCATCATATTGATTACTACCTTATCCTATTTTTTCCTCATCTCAAAATATTTCTAGATTGAGTGTGGCTAAATCATGTGTCAAAAGCAAATCTGAATGTTGTGACTATAGGATCACCTGAAGATATCACTAGATCGGAAAACCCTGGTCTTGCCAATTATCAGCTGATACAGAATCACTGAATACTAGAGTCAGGGCCCTGCAAGTCATCTGTTTCCGGGCTGATAATTTACAAAGAGAGAACTGAATTCAGAGTGTTTTTATAACTTGCCCAAAGCCACACATATGGTAAGCAGCCATGGTGGGACTTATAACTCAGTATTCTGAATCCTAGACCAAAGCTTTCTATCCTAAAGCAAGGCAGGGTATATTATTGCTTTGTGCCTTTGGGCTGTTCCTCCCTGAGAAGCTGATAGTGGGATGCTGGATAGTGGATGCTGTTCAGAATCCTTCAAACAAGCTCAGTGGTCCTTGAGATTTTGTACATGTAATAGTCCCTTTATTTATTGCAAATAAGCTAGGCAATTAATTCACAGTTAGCAACTTATGGCCTGGAAAATCTCATTATCCAAACCTTACATTATCAACACATCTGTTTAAAATGAGATACTTAAAGAAGTGGTCTGAACATCACAGATTCCTGATCAAAAGACAGAGCCACCGAAAGGCCAACCTGGTGGAAGGGTTGTAGTCTTGTACAGAGGGCATCAAAGCCACTGAAATTTACACCTAAGAGAACTCACAGTTATTTTGTGTATACTATGTGCTGGGTGTAGTTTGGTCCTTAATTTAAGAAGCATGAGCTTGGGAATAAACAGAACTAGACTTGACTCTCAATTCCATCACTCACTATTAAGTAATCTTGGTATGTTTTTAACCCCCTGAGTCTCAGTTTTCTGATCTATAAAGTAAGTCTGTGGGATTGTTGTGTGGCTTAAATAAGGTGATTATGTAAAAACCTTAGCACGGTGCCTCTAACTTTGTAAATATTTAATACGCAGAGCATATTATTCTCTCATTTAATTTTCAAACAAGCTTAGACAGTTTGTGATATCAAGCATATTTTTAGATAGTTAAATCAAGAATGAGAAAGATTAAACGACTTCACTATACTCACAAGGTTAAGAAATACTGGAAATAGGAATTTTTAACCTGTTTTATCAAATTTTGTGTTCTACTTTGCCATTCCTTAAAATGGAAGACCTTGGAAGTGAGATCAGGTGCATCTGGGGGAAAAAGAGATATGAAAGTTAGAGTCATTCCTTTTTTATTGTCCAACTCTATCTATTTTCTGATTTAGGACTTTTAGGGGGTAAATATGAGGAATAAGCAGAGCTGTCCATTTGGAGTAAATTCAGGATTTAGAAAAACAATCCAAATCTTCCACATTCTCTTGTCTGCAGTAAGTTCCTAATGGTAGAGAGGAGCTCTGAGGTTCCATGGGGTTGGGGAGAAAGAAATGTGAAACTGGCACAGTTTGGGACTGAGAATACATATTTTCCCTATCACAACTTGTCCAGGGGCCAGCCACAACATACCTTAATTCATGCCCATGACCACACACACACACACACACACACACACACACACTCTCTCTCTCTCCAGCTGTAAACCTGGACTTGTATAACCTGTGTTTTGCTTGTCTGTCTCCTCTGCATTGCAAGCCACCAAAAATGCATCTCCAGTGTCAAAGACAGGAAAGGAGCTCAATCTGTGTGATGGGAAAAATGAAAGGATTAGTAAAAGCCTAAATAAATGGGAATAATTTAAAAAGTTTGCTATACTTGTTAGAATTCTGTCTTTTATCTGACAGATTCAGAGAAATTTAATGGCTGAACCACACCCCACTGACCCCCAGCAATACATTAGGATTTTCCGGTGAACTGAAGTGGGGATGTGCCTAGAGAAGAATCCTACAGCAAGGAATTGCCTTAGGCTGGAATCTAGCCTTGACCCTGTAGAAACTGCAGGGAGGCGAGATTCTGTGTCTACAGGGAACAGGTGGATAGGTGTGGGGAGACGAGTGCTCAGGTGGGAGATGCAGGCTTCTATGTTCAGGGCAGGCATTGCTACCATTCGAAGGCATGGGGTGACCTTGAGCTCTCTTTACTGAGAGGAGCTCTCAGGGAGTGATACCCTATCGCTTCTGTCCACTCCTTTTTCCTTTACCCCTTCCCTATCACCTGTGTCTTTCCCCTTTTTCCTTTTCTCTCCTCTTTCTTCAGATTTTTTTCCCATGATTAACACCCTACAGTCCTTTCTTCCTTCTCTGTTCATCTTCTAGGTCTGATGCAGCAATAATGTCTATCTTTTAATGGACTCCTTCCTCCCCGAGTGATGAAACTGACCTTTGTTTATTCAGAATGTTTGGCCTGGGGAGTGTAGGCCCCCAAACTGGAGGTGGCTGGAGCCTAGCAGCTATCTATGTAAGTGGCATCTAGTAGAGGGGGAGGACAGGGGCCCAGGGTCTCTGTATGCACCACATTCAGCTTAGGAGCTGTCTCCTTTTCAATTATGATAAATGGGAGGTGGTCTTGCCACAAGGAACAATGATTGTAAACCAGGCGGCTAAAATATAACTGAGGAATGCAGAATAGTGTAGTGGATAATGGTTCCTACCCGAGGAAATGACCTGGCAACTGCAAAGGAGCCACTCTTTACCTAGCGTAAGGTTTGTCCCTTGGACTTTCTTTAAATGGAGATGGGTGGTGATGGTATGATGGTCAAGAGATGTGTCCTCAGGGTGATGCTGAGCAGATTTATAATTTGTACATGTTCTTTCCCTTTTCCTTTTCCCCTTCAATCCTCTCAGATCTTCCTCACCATTCTTTCACCTTCCTTCTTTTCTTGCCCATGATGCCTTCAAAAACTTAGTTTCTTTCATCTGTGAAGAACTTGTTTGACCCCACAGTGCTTTTTCACTAGAATGGAATTCCTGAGGGCTTTAATGGAGCATTTGATATAATGAATCTTGACTTTGGTAGGACTGTTATTTTATCTCCATCAAATAGTAGTCAATAAACCAATTTTTAGATTATATCTTTATCAGGAATATTTGCCTCCATTGGGAAGAAACATCATAAAGAATTGTCATTAGTGGGTTATTACCAACATTACAGGGCATGGATCTCCACTTCTTAAAAATTAAACATTGATTTTTATGATTATTAAAGTAATATATTTGCACTGTCAAAAATTTTTGATAAAAGGAGATTTGTTACTTTAACTGTTTATTTACCCAACATTAATCAAGCATTTATTTCATAGCAGGCAAATATAAGTAAATAAAATTGAGTATAATTATTAATTATAATATTAACATATTGGTATGCTTTATTCTATTCCCTTGATCAGTGCATATACATGTAAGTGTATTTTAATGCTATTTTGTGATCCTGAGTTTTTCAATTCCCACATTTTTTCAAAAGTTATCTTGTACTTGCATAATTATTGCATAATCCGGGCCGGTGAGACGGCTCAGCGGCTTAAGCGCCTGCCTTGCAAGCGCGAAGGCCCGAGTTCGACTCCCGGATCCCACATACGAAAAAGGGGCCGGTGATATCGCTCAGCGGCACGGGTGCCTGTTGGCGCGCGAGGTCCTGAGGTCGTCCCCCCGGTACCCACAAAAAAAAAAAAAAAAATTATTGCATAATCACAGTTTAGCATTAAATGACCTTTGTTTCAAATTAGAAAGAAAATCTTCAAAAGTATGATTTTTAATGACTTCAAAGTAGCTACGTCTACCAGCTGTTGCCTAAGTAATGTTGTTAACAAGCTCCCAGAGCTTAGTGGCTTATGACAAACTATTTGAATTTTATAGTCAGAAATCTCTGGATGTGTTGGCGTGGATCAGTTCCAGTGTGTGAAATGGCTGGAGGTAGCTCAAATCTTCAAGTTAAAATCAGGTCTGTTCCGGGGTTTTCATAGTCTCCTTGGCCAGGAAGTGTCATTCTCTTGGAAACTGGTAGGAGTGCAAAAGAAAACGGAAACATTTAATAACCTCCTGAGACCAGAGTCCATGTCTCACACATTGTCACTTTTGTTCACATCCTCTTGGTAATGGCAAGCCAGTGCAGGGTGGGTTGTAATACTATAATCACTCTAGTGGAAGGTACCACAAAGTCAGGTGCAGAGGGTACCAGTATATGATTAAAAAACAGGGAAGGTGTGAGGAATTGTGAACAATGATTCAGTCTCTCTTACTAGACTACCTGATATTTTATTACACTAATGACCATAAATTGATCAAAAAAGACCAGTTATTGATCTGCTATGTTAACCTTCAATGTTTCCCCATATAAATAGATACCACAAGACTTGCTTCCAACTGCATAGATTTCAGAGAACATTGGAGCTTTCTCCATTTGTTTTGTTCAGATGTCTTCCTGTTGATACCTCAGCTCATTATATGGGTAGAAGTTTGATTTTGTTTCAGAGACATCTCCAAGAACTGCTAGAAATTAGCTCTAATGTTAATTCAGAGAATGAACATGGCCATTATTTTAGAAGGGCTTTCAAGAGATGCATCCTGAGACCTAAGGGTCAATTTCAAAAGATCATCAGTGTCAGAATCCAGAGATGAGACAGGAAAATTTCATGCTGTGTTAGAGGGTTCCTAAAATCAGTAGAGGGAAGGCAGGAAATGACAGTGGGATAAAATGTTCAGATACTTGGATTCTCCAGGAGTAGTAGGGAATGACCGAGTTCAGTTTTTTGTTTTGTTTTTGTTTTAAAAAATCTTTGGAATCACTGAAATCTACTCCCATAGTCTGTACTGATTTACTCTTCAAGTATGGAACTCTTTTCCTCCCTAAAATTATATCAAGGTTTTGTACATCACTTAAGGTTCTGCTTTTTAGGTTGTATTATTTTTAGTTCTGTTCTTAATACTTGAGGTTTGGTTCTCTACTGATGGACATTTTAATTTTGTTTCTTTTGTGTCTGTACCTTTGCTTTTACTTGGTATTTTTAAAGTACATGCTCTATTTCCCAAACCAGATGACATAGTCTAGGACTGGTGGGGCCATGCCTCCTCCACTATTTTCTGCATGGAATGTCAACATATATTGTTGACGGTGATAGGTACAAGGAAAAGATTTGTTCAATTTTTTTCACCAAATGACTTGCCAGATTTTTAAAATTTAACCCATGTATTCTCCCTCTTACACACATGTCTTTGTTCCATACTTGTATTTCACATTTACAGCCAAAAATTTGCTACAGGAAATCTACTTTTTATATTCATTTCAAAGATAATTTTCTTACGAAAGAATATTGCCATTTAAGCAGAGTTTGACTATTTCAAGGCGTTGGTCAGTGCTAGAAAAGCCAATTTAGAATGGTTCAGAAGTACCGAAGAGACTAATTAAATTGATTAGGTTTAGTAACCTTTATTCTCTCTTATAGAGAAAATTTCCTCAGCTAGGAATTTTTGTTGCCCTCAGTCAATTATATTGCATAAGACCTTGGTAAATGCATGTGTGTGAAAGGAGAAATTGATTTAGGGAGGATTGGGGTTGGAAACTAGTATCATGGCTAATATTATGGGATGTTAGCAGAAAACCATCTATTCCCAGTATTGTTTACTTCCATTTGACAAACATTTATTGAGACCCTATCATGTAATGGGCACTATGATAAAAGCAAAGGATGCAAGAATAAAATATGACTTCAATTTTCAGGGAGCTCACCATTACTCTAAGAATAATAGGTGACTGTCTACAGGAAGATGGTTTGGACATGAAATTCACTCAACCAAGATCCCATTCTTACTTCTGTATGAGTGACCTTGTTTAAGACGCAAGGTTGGTTGGAAGTGGAAGAGGAGAAGGGAGAGAGAGAGAGAGAGAGAGAGAGAGAGAGAGAGCAGTCCTAGACCTCAATCAGGATAGAACTTCAGTTATCCAAAATAGAATTTCAAATTCCCAAGAACAATGGACATGTAAGAGTTTTCTTTAAAGAGACAGAGAAACTTTTGCTAGGATCAGGTCAGGCTTTTGGCGTGAAAGAAAATTCAAGTTTAAAAAAGCCATAAGCATATACCTGTATCTACATCTGAAAAGATCAGTAAACACACATGCATGCATATAGTTACACACACACACACACACACACACACACACACACACACACACACACACACACACCCTTTCCAGCTTATTAGTCCCATTACCTGCTATTCCTTGACTGCTGAAATCATCATGGTTTAAGATGCAAGATCTCAATAGTCATTGTATTCAAAATGCCAACTTTCGAAAGTTCTTGTGTATAATGCTTTTCTTCACACTATCACTTAAAATAGTAGAGATTCAGATATCGGTTAGTACTGACTATATGCCAAATACCACTCTAGCCCTCAGCGAGTACAATGGTGGGCAAAAATGGACCTGTCCTTGGCCTCATGGAGTTTATATTCTAGTGATAGGAGAAGTACATATACTAAATAATAGCCAGCTAAATATGCAATTTTAAAGCTTGTTAAATTTAAGAAGTACGGAGAACCAGCCCTGGCTGGAGAATCAGAGGAAGACTATTTCTGAAGGAAGAATGCTTGAGTTGAGGTTTGAAGGAAGTGAGGATAAATGCAGGCAGAAGTTTGTTGCCAAGTGTGAGGGGTGAGAGGAGTATGGCACCTCAGAGTCCGAAGAACCAAAGGTGGGTCAGTGAGGTGGAGCCCAGAGGGAGTGTGGAATGAGGGGGCAGGAGAAGGAGGACCCCTACTGGTGGAATAATGTACTGGTTTAGAACTTATCCTGAGGGCAATGGCAAACTGTTAAACAGTTATAAGCACGAGTGTGACATGACCGGATATTTTTTTAAAGATTGTTTTGGCTATAGGATGGAGAAGGAACTGAAAGGGGTAATAATTAATACTAAATATTCACTCTTACAGCTTTTATCTAGATGTTTCCTGAAATCCTCATGCATTTGTGGGTGGGACTTTAAGAGTGACTGGGTCATGATTGTGTGGTACTAGATCATGGGTATGTGATACTAAAGTAGTCCACTGATTGGTTATCATATTTCTGGGTATGGATGATAGACTTACTAAGGATGGAAGACCCACCATGGGTGTGGGTGGCACCAACCCATAGACTTGTATCCTGGATGTAATAAAAAGGCAAGAAAAAAGGAAGGTTCGCTGTCTCCTGCCTGCATGCCATGGACTGTTTCTCCACTGCTGTGTCCTCCCATGCTGCCCTGCCTTGGAGCCAGCCAACTGTGTACTGGAACCTCTACAAACTATGAGCTAAAATAAACCTTTCCTCCTTTAACTTGTGGGTGTTGGATATTTCATACCAGCAATGAGAATGTAACTAAGATACTCACTCAAGTCCAAGAAAAAGTTAATGTTGGACTAGATTTGGACTAGCACAGTGGCTGTGGATGTGAACAGAAGTAAGTGAATTTGAGATATATTTAGAAGGTTCTATAGTTGTAACATTTGTGATGTCAAAGAAAAATCTGGACTTGGTAAAGACTTTTATTCAAAAAGATTATTGGAAGGGAGGCAAAGGTACAACTGTGATAAGAAGAATGTGACAATAAGATCTACAAGCATCTAAAAAAATCAAACAGTAAAATGGTTTTACTGTATTGTGTGAAGAAGGAGGCTACTAGAGCAAAGCAGAATCCTTGAGGGTATGGGGAGTTGACAAGCAGAAGGAAGTAATGATTGGGATCTGGCAGGAAAAGAGTCTTATGTGGTTGGAAGATTCCCAGGAGAACCTGGTAAGAGAAGCACATTCCACTTTTCTATGCTCAGGCTTTGAGGCAAGAGAGTTCAGGGGCTTGTAGGAGTGACTAAAGTATGGCCAAGACAAAGTGAGGGATAAGAAATGAGCATTGTGAATGTGTGATTATAAAACATAACTCACCATGACCTTGAAAGTGACTTCATATGGGAAACAGGGAAGGAGGAATCTTTTAGCACATCAACGAATCCTTGCACTTTTCCTTTAGTGCAATGATGGCGACCCTTTTAGAACTTTCAGTGATAACAAACAGCCTGCTGTAGCATGCATGCCATAGGTTCGCCATCACTGTTCCAGTGCATGGTTGATATCTTTAGCTTATACTAAGGCTTTGTTTTAGAGGTTGCAAACTTTTCTCATACTGTCAAGTTCATTTGGCACCATAACATTTGGAGAGGTCTATTAGAGTTGGAAGAGATTAGCAGTCACTTTTCCAGGGCCCATTTCATTTATAGATGAGGAAAATGGAGAGGGAATTGAGTTATCCAGTGCATCATGGTTAGATGGCAGGAAACTGTTACAAGAACTCTAGGCTTCCACCATCCATTCTGGGAAGGACTCACTTTTATATGGTTGTTTCCAATCTAAGTATTCTCATGACACTCATAACCATGCAGACTCCTCCCCCAGAGCAACCAGAGTGCCTTCCGCCCTCCTGTCCTCTGTATAGCCCCTTACACAGGTATGTACTCTGCAGTTCCCTTCCCTGTGTATCTTACAGTAAGTAAATTTGAAAGTCATAAATTTGAAATTTAACCGAATCACTTCCTTGAGTTTTGGCTGCCATCAGCCTGCTTAGCGTGGCCATCATGGGGTCACGTGAAAAGCAGTGCAGCGTGGAGGGTAGACTACAGGCTTTGGGGGCAAGCAGGATGGGGTTGGAAGCCAACATCTACTATTCCCTCACTACGCCATTTAGATCACATTATTTAAATTCTCTAAACCTTATTTTTCTCACTCCTAGGGTTGGATAATGACAATTTTCACTTGTTTATTGCAGTATTAGATGGGGCTCTAATAATATTAACTGCCGTCTTATCGGGCATGTGCTATGTGCCAGACATTGTGCAAAGTGCTTTACTGGCATTATCTCACTTGATCTTATTACCACAGCTCAGCGAGCACAACGCAAGAGATTTCCAGCCCTAACAGTACAGTTGATATAGGAAATGATATAGGACCTCCAAATGACATCGGGGAAATATTATCACTTTTAACCTGCTAGATGTCTGATACCCCAAGTTTGTGTTTCGCAAAATTGAAGAATGAATTCCAAAGAACAAAGGAGGTTAAGGGCAGGAAATATTTATCAAGGGGGAGAGATACAGCTCTTGAGAACCAGGAGGGATCCTGAGTGGTTTGCCAAGGACCCCACTTCTCAGAGGAAATTTTATAGAGCACAAATTGTGGGTACAACAGGGGTGAAAGCTATGATCAACCAATAAGATTATAAGTATAGTCGCTTAGGTAATATTGATCCTATAGGGAAGCAAGTCACATAGCAAGTGTACATGGAAGGAACAAAGAACTTTTCAGGAAGGGATGAGTCCAAGGGTCTTGGTCACCCACTGAGGTGACTGATGTCTATATTGACTTCATGAGTCCACGCGTTACCACTTACCTTAGGCCTGGTCATTTTATCTTTATCTTGAAGCCTGGCTTCTAACAGGTGCACCTCTGGCCACAGATGTAAAGAGTTTTCATCTTTGTACTGACTCTTGTGAGGGCCCAGCCCTATCTGACTGCCTATAATATTTCTGCCTAACTCAGCTGTCTGTAATATAGTGCTGCCATTCTTCATGCACTCGTATGTTTCTTCATTCACTTATTATTTTTAAGCACCTACCATGTTCCAGCCATTCTTCTAGGCACTAGAGACACAGATGATAAAAAAAAAGAAGACAAAGCTGCATTTGCCCTTGGAGCTTACAATATAGGGAAAAAAATAGAAAATAGTCAGAAAACATTTTTTAAAATCATAGATAGACAGACAGACAGAACGTTAGGGAGAAGAAGGGTGGGGAAGCACCAGGCCTTGCTGTGTGTTGTGTGTGGAAGTGGTGAGGGTGCCTGTTGATTGAGCATATATTTTATCACTTTAGGAAATGGTGTGGCTGGTAGACTACAGGGCCCATTAACTTCGTGCGTTGGTGTAAAGTTTTCTGATTGATAGTTCCCCCTTTTCTTTCTTTGCCCATCTCTCCTTCACTTCATCCCTTCATTCATGAAGTATCTATGACCATGCTTTTTGCTGAGGAGGTAAGGATGAATATTTCTCTTATCCATTTCTCTACTACCCTTCTACCTACTTAATCTCCGATTCATTCCATGGAGTATTAAGACATGTAAAAATAAATAGGAAGTGATCCTGGTCCTGATTTTTAATTCCCCTATGCAGGTTTCCCAGATATGCTGGAGGGGTTTGGGATCTGGAACCTGAACAGTCCTATTGGTACCCAGGGGTCAGAGCACAGTTCCTCCATGGATTGTAGGAAATCTTGTTAGACTTGGCACTATGGCGCCTTAGTGTGCACCATTGGAATGAGCCCTAAAAATCAGTGCAGCCCAGTGAGGGTCCTCACAGCAGGGCTGCCCAGCCTGTGTTCTTTGCTGAGCAAAATGATGGGAGCCTTTGTTCACACTGGAGGTAGGGGCTGGAGACACAGAGCTGCAGCTGGACCCAAAGAGTTTGTTGCCCAACCCTTTCCTTGCGCCTCCAGGCAGAGGAGGGAAAGAATTTACCTGGAAACAGCAGGAAAAGGGGGCAGGAACAGGAGCACTTTCAACTTAATTTCAGAAATCTAGTCTTAGCTATAAATGACAGTTGCCGGTTTAATCACTGAAACTCTCTTTCTATTCAAGAGCAGCATATGTCCCCTAGGAAGGGGGACATCATCAAATAGTTAAGTCCTTAGAAGCTGCTTAGGGGCTGGTGAGCAGTCTGCAGGGAGAGGAGAGGATGAGCAGTTTGTAGCAGTGACCTGGGTGTGGAAGGCACCCCCTCCCTGCGTCTATCCCACTTTCTCCCCAGAGGTCTCTGAGGATAGCTCTGACCTGTCTATACCTGCAGGAAAGCGGGAGGTAACATCCTACTCTGGGGAAACCAACAGGGCCAAGGACAGTCATGAATCAGCATTTGCCTAAAGATGCTAACGGTCTTCTTGATTTTTAAGGTGTGAGGATTTTGGGGGAATTGTCCTTTTCCATCTGTCACCACCAGCACCAGCACAACAGTGACAACAATAACAACTGCATCCACAACATGTCCCAAAACTACAATAGCTAGGCTTGTGCAGCACTTGCTGACTGCCCAGACAGACTTTTATTCACTCATGATTTATTGAGCATCTGTTATGTGCTGTGCATCATGCTAATCACTGGGAATAAAGCAAAAGCTACAGGAAGCTTAGTCCTTCCCTAAATGGAGGTGGAAGTCAAGTGAGAAAGATGAAATGGAGGATCTGATGAACCCAAATCAGTGCTCCAAAATATTAGCTCACGTGTGGAGGAAAGAGCCTGGTGCCACCCCCCGCACTCTGAGCCTAGATGGGGATGTCAGGTGCTGTGAAAACTTCACCCTTTACTCATCCCAGCTGTCTCTCACACTCCAGCCTTAGAAACATGGTGTCTCTCCTTGGCTTCTTTCTGGTGTTGCTGCCCATTACTTCAGAGGGACTGCAGCACCTGCCAAGGAGCTTTAAGCCATCGGCTACAAGACTTTCTTCTGTTCTGTTTACTGCCCTGCCTGATTTTAGGAAAGAGCCCTGAGCACAGAAAGGGAGACTGGAAAGACACAGACCAAAAGAAATACTCCCTGCCTCATTCTTTCTCTTCCCTTATGGTTTTCTCCTCCTTTGTCCTTTATCTATTTTATTTTATTTTTTATTTTGACAATATGAATGGGCTTTTAAACCAGAGCTAGAGCTAGATTCTCCTATTAGAGAATAATGGGAAGGCAGATGCAGGAAAGAGCTCTGAGTAAAGCCAAATGCAGGGTGGAATCGACATTGGCCTCACAACACTCATGGGGCTAATGGGCCCCTGGAAGAAATGAGAAAATTGTAGCCATAAAGTGCAAACTCTGGTGCCTGTGAATATGATTAGAGTGGACAGAGTTGCAGGGGGCACGGCCACAGCCGTGATGTGCTTATCGAGCTTTCTTCATCCCACTGCCTGAGCCTGCCCGTGAGCTCCTCCCGCCACCCCAGGCCCCACTCCCAGCTAGAAATTCTCCATTGCAAATTCCCACATCTTCCATTCATCTGGGTTAGCATAGTAGGTCTTGCTGTTCTTCATTTTTTTCCCTCTGCTAGGATCCTTTCTTTCTCTGCTTTCCTCTTGTGTCAGATGGGAGTGCCACTCACTAAAAGCAGTAGAATAATCCAAGAAGCTTAGACAAACAGGGATACCTTCTTGCTATCAGCTAGTTCTGAGCGAGGTGGTGAAGCATTTGCAACACGGTCCAGCAGTGCCATTAGGGAAGACATTGCATTTTTCTCTCCATCTACACATGTTGACTTCTCAGTTTCATGACCTTGTAGCTATATTGCGGCCTCCACACATCCAAGCATCGTGCTCTTGTTCCAGGCTGAAGAAAGAGGAAAACACAAACACAAAACAATGCAAAACTCTAAAGCAACTGCAAAACTTGATTGTCCACAGAGACTTTGGTGGTCCTCCCAAGAAAACTTGTACTTTATGAGCCACTCTACCCATCCTAAGATCAGTCATTAGAGGATGGGATGAAATTACCATGCCTCGTTTGGGCCAATCATACTTCACCCTCCATGGCTGGGTAGGAGTTGACATCCTTTGAGAACAGGTTTGTTATGAGAGAAGTAGAGAAAGCAAAGGATCTCAGTAAATAATGGATGGCAGCTACCATTCTTTTTTGAGATCCTCTCTATGCCTATCTTTGCTGTCCTGGAGTCTCTTAATTTGGGGGTAGACATGGGCAGGCATGTGTCTTTATGCAAATATTTTTGTTGTCCAAAAGAAGCCCCCGGGCAGTTGCTTATATTTTATTCCACTTTCCTCTCTGAGTTCTACCTTCATCTCTGGACTAGAGTTCTAGTTTGGGCGGGCTTTTGCACTTACATGTCCAATAGTTGCTTTCTGGTTTTGTGGCTGTGTTGGACAGTAATGCTGCTTGATTGTTAAACTGAATCCATCTGCCTGAATGAACTTCACCTGATGTTTTGTGAGTTAAGCACCCAGACAGTCTTTCACTCTCTTTCTGTAACAGGTAGTGATGAAGAATTTATTTTCTTATCTTTCTCTTTCTTTCCACCTTAGCACTTCGCAACCTACTGTTTCTCCATCTTCTGTCAACTAGCAGTAAAATTCTAAAAAATTACCCAGGTTCACCACCAAGGCCAGTGTCATCCTTTCAACATAGAGGAGAGCTCTTTTATTTGCATGAATTTTTACATATATTATCCCTAATGCTGCACTACTACTCTCCACATCTCTGTGTCCTTCATATGAAGCTCCTGAGAAAAACTTCTGTTAGCACCTCGTGTCTTCTTCACGGATAATGAAGACCTAAGAATAACCCAGCTGTTCTTTGCTCATTGGCTTCTAAAAAATACAAAGTCAAAATATACAGCCCCAACTCACTAGCTCTTATCCCCTTATTATCTGTGATAATTTTCTTCCTTAAGACTGTATTTTACATTTCAATTTATATTTTTCCTTAGGACTTTTACAGTGAATTCTAACATTTCAATTTTATACATTTTTGATAATTGTGTAAAATCTTTTATTTATGTGAGTATGTGTTTAAATGAAATAACCGTTGTCCTTATTTTACATAGGAACATATTGAGGAAACTCGGAAGTTAAGACTGCAGCAACAAAGGTAGTTTGTCAGGTGGCCACTGTGGCTAATTGGCAAGAGCATTCTTCAGCGTGGAGCCATGGTGGGGAACCTATGGCGTGGGTACCACAGCAGGCTGTTTGTTACCATTGAAAGCTCTAAAAGGTTTACCCTCACTGGCTTAAAGTATCTGTCCTTGAGCTCTTCATCATTATAACAAAATACTTGAGTGGTTAACTTTATAAAGAGAAAAGATTCATGCATCTCACAGTTTTGGAGGTTCGAAAGTGTGGTCCCAGCTTCTGCAGAAGATGTGGCAAGTGGCAGGTAAAATTTGGAAGCGTGTGTCAGAGTGAGTGGTCACATCTCCAGACAGACACAGAGAAGATGAAAGAGGTCAGGCATGCTCTTTTTGTAACCACCCTTTCATAGGACCTCTAGGGATCACAAGAACTACCAAGGGCTCAGTGACCTAAGGACCTCCTACTAGGTTCTACCTCTCAAAGATTTCACCACCTTCCAACAGTGTCACCATAGGGCTAAGCCTTTAATCACAATGGATCCTTGCAGAATGTTGTATAGAGAAGCCGGGAGAATTCTTATCCCTCACCAGCTTAGAGATCGCAGTTGTCAATTAGCACTGACCACTGTACGGTTCATGGCAGGAGCAGCGGAAGATAGTGACCTCCAAGGATGCAGTTTCCCCCCAGAACAACCAAGAATCCGCATTCCATTCATGTGGAGAAATTTTAGAGTAGAATTCCTCTAGCCTCCCTCATGCTTCTCTGTCCCAATCTACTCAACAACAAACATGAAGATAAGGAAACAAAGACAGGAGTGACCTCTTCAGCTCAATAAAAAGGTATTGATAATTTATTTTGGTTTGTCAGCCAAAGAAACAGAGAATGAAAATCCAACACAAGTGAATGATAGAAATAAATAGCTCACAAATTATTATGGCTTCCCTAAAAGTCTTTTCTTCTTTTATTTAGACCACTTTATTGAGGTATGGTTAGCATGTGAAAGCTGTACACTATATATTGAAAACATATATTAAACAAGAGTTTGGAGGTAATTAGACATCCTTCAGACCATCACAGCCACCTATCATCTCCAAAAGTCTCCCCTCATCTTATTATTAGTTTTCTGTCAGTTAGTTAAGCAGTTAATTTTGTATAAAATCTGAGCCTGTTATCTTATGAAGTCAAAGAATGAAATTGAGACTAAAAGGAGGGACTTAGGAGACTGTTCATTGAAAATAGTAATAAGAAAAAAACTCTAGGTAGATGGATACCCACTGTGTGGGGATTCTGGAAGTGGAATTGCCTATGTGCTTTCTTTGTTTTGGTCTTATATAGATAAGCAGAACATGGGGTGCTTTGTAGAGTTCTTAAAAAATCACTTAGCCAGAAACCAATTAGTCTGCATTTCTAAGTTTTCCCAGCATGTCAGCTAACTTAGCATACTCTCCCTAAGTGTCCTTCCCAAGAGGTAGAGACCTTATCTATCACCTTTTTTTAAACTTTCTTCCTTTTTCCTGTGGTTACTTTTACATTTCTAAGCATAAGGAACTACATGATTTAATTAGCTCTTAACTCAGTGTGTGTACTAGTTTTTATTTATCCAGCCAACTCTGTTTTTTTTTTTTTTTTGTGGGTACCAGGGGGTCGACCTCAGGACCTCGCGTGCCAACAGGCGCCCGTGCCGCTGAGCGATATCACCGGCCCCTTTTCCGTATGTGGGATCCGGGAGTTGAACTCAGGCCCTCGCACTTGCAAGGCAGGCGCTTACGCCACTGAGCCATCTCACCGGCCCTCCAACTCTGTTTTCTACTGACCCCACTTATAGGCTAACTAAACTCTCTATTACTCCATTACACTCTATTACAGTAGGAATATATAATATATCTCCTATTAGCAAAATTTTAAGTATCAAATACAGTATTATTGACTACAGGCACTGTGCTATACAGTAGACCTCTAGGACTTATTCATTTTGTGCAACTGAAACTTTGTACTCTTTGACTAAGGCTTGTTTTCTGAAAAATAATTTAGATGCAAATTTATCTATTCACAGAGGTTCTCGGTAATGTAAGGAATTTGATCCTCCCATAGTCTTTCTGCCCTGTCCAGTGATCAAATTGTAGAAATTTTTGTAAATTGGGATATATAGGTGTCTTGGAACCTTGAGCCAGTCCCTTGAACTCCACAATAGCACAGGTGGCCCCTGGGTGTGTTGCAGCTTCATTTCAACAAATTAAGTTGTCAGAGGGGCTAATTGTTTCCTCATGTTGTTTCCTGGAAGAATTCTCTTAGCTGGCTTCCCACAGGAACTGATGGCATCTGGTGGCTGTTTACTTCCAAGATTTCATCTAGAATGGTGTAGAGGCATCACATTTTTGGAAGCATGATTCCGTGGAGGAAGCATACACACACAGACTCATGTGTTTTCTCTAGAACTTGGCCCTGAAGATGGTCAGATGACAGTTATGCCATCAGCCAATAAATTGTTTTGCCTCAGGTTTTGGCAGTTTTACTGTTTTCCCCCAAGAGTTTACATCAGGCACTAAATAATAATAATGGGGAAATTCAATTAAGAACTATACAAGGTAAGGACTATGAAAAAGAAAGAATAAGCCATCTCACCTACAACATGCATGTTGTATAAATAGCTTGTTTAGCTTAAACGTTAGTTAAGCATATTAAATTTAAAGGATCTTTCCAATAGCCAAAGGTATATAATTCATGATATGAAGTGATTGTTGCAACTTTGACTAGATTTTCTGTCTGGGATAGGAGAAAATATGGGCATAGCATGGCTGACATATTGATCACAAATTTCTAGTACCTGACAAGAGTGGAATTATGACCAATGTGAAAACCTGTCTTTAACTATGTAATGCTATTCTTATTCCATCTTGGAGGTAATGAAAGTTTATAGGCAAATGAAAGTTTAAGCTCCTTTTTATAATAATTTATCACAGTAATTGCCTAAAGTAGCCTCATAGACTCAGAGGGGATGAGTGTTGTTCTTTAAATATAACGCCTTAATTCTCTACTTCTTGCAAACAAGCAGCTTAGTTAAATAAACTCAAATGACCATCATTAACCAATTCATTATTTTAAGTCTAATGTCACTTGTATTATCAATGATAATCACTTCTTTATTTGAATTAATCTTTATTGCTTGCCTTATTGTCTGACAGAAAAGGAAAAATCTTATGTTGTCTGGTTTATGCAGATAAACCAATGATTTATTTAGGCAATGATTTTTAAGACCAGGAACATCATTCAAAAATATTTGAATGTAAGTACCAACTTCTGAATTTAGATATTTTGATCACTTTTTACAAATGATTATATCCTTTCAAAGCCTAAGTTTCTCTTTCTGAAACAAATGTTAGATGCTAATTTATCTACTCTGTTTATAACAGTTTTCCTGGACGGGGAAGAAATCTTCCCACAGTCTTTTATCCTGTCTGCTGTTTAAATTATAGATTTTTTTTTCATGAATTGGGCTAAATAGTTTAATGCCATTGGTTGCTGGTGTTTTATCACCATTCTGTCGCCAGTCTGTTACGCTTGCTATCCATGTTTCCTCACCAGGTGACTCCTCCACTTGCATGGGGTCCACTTCTATTTCTTTGCCTAGCTGCAAATTCTGTTCTTACAGCCTGGAATTTCCTGTAGCAAATTCTAGTCCTGTAGCCTCAGACACACATCATTAACTGTTTACTTGACATTTCTAATTAGATATTTCATCGTCATTCAAAATTCACATGCCCAAAAGAGAGCTCCTATCACACATTAAGGCATTATGGGAACTCTCCTTGGTTGAATATAGTTAAGTAAAATAAAAGCACAAAGTGTGTGTACGAAGGAGAGATTGGAGACAAAAGTGAGAAAGAGAGAGCTTGAATGTTATGTAAGAAATGCAAACCTTTATTCTGAAGACAATAGGGGGATTCATAAATGGAAAGCTTCTTAGCAATGGTAAACATGGTCAGATTTAAGTCTTGTTAAAATTACGCTGTGTTCCATAAGGGAATGGATTGGAGAGAACGTTACTGGGTTCAGGCAAAGCAAAGAGAAGACTACTGCAGAAATTCTAGCACTGGAAGAGAACACTACATTCATGACAATGAAATCCTAGTTGTTTAGAGTTAAAACCTCAGAACTGGGAGGGACCTCTGTAAAAATTGATAAAACTTTCCTTTACAACAAAGTAGCAGATGCTCCCAAAGTAGCGCAGTTTGCCCAGGGTCACTCAGATAGCAGATGGCATCCTACAGACCTGAGATACAGTTCTGTGGCTTTGCCTCAGAGAAAAAGAGAATTTCAGTTGTCCATGTCTCATCCATTTTTATGTGGTAGCTTTACTAAAAGGGAACAAATCTTGAAGGGCTTTATTTGGCAACATTGTTTTCTCTATTGCACAGATGTGGATTTTGAGACCTGCAGAGGCTGTGACTTTTATAAAGCTATGCAATTAATTAGTGTCAAAGTGTTGGTTAATGTGCTCAGTCTCTTAATGCCAACTCATGCACTGATTCCATGATACCAGGTAAATCCCTTCTCCAGGAGAATTTCTGCTTTCATAGGCTGTTTTGACTGCACAGAGCCCTGCAGTTTGAACGGAGATACACACAGCATCAAGTAGGAAAAGACAACTGGGGGATACTTTATAAGCTTCCTTGGTTCCTTAACATGGTGACTTCATCGTGAGTTCAGCCTGGCCAGGCATCTTGTGGTGTCAAAACCTTGGTTCTGATTAGCAGTCTCAATCAGCACATCAAGTGGCTTCACCTCCCAGGTGTGGACTCAGAGTTGGTCCAGCTGCATGATACTGAGGTATAAGATCATGATGCCTATTTACAAATGTACAATAAGAAATAAAATCTCAGGAGACGTGAGCTCTTATGTCCGTATGACTTACATTTCACTTGTACTTGTCTTTTTTTGCAGAAAGGCTGAATTATAGTAAAAAATTTGTGCTAGGAAGATTTGAATCAAGAAAAAGAAGTGTAGGTCATCTTGAACAGCTTTCCTCAGCTGTGATAGCTTGTTGCTATCAATACAAACCCTTGTCAGTACCACTGGAGTCCTCAGTCTTCTGGCCAAGATGCTGACTCCTGCAGTGAGGGAAAGCCTGCCAAAGCCACCCTTGCTGACTTTCCCTCCACCTCCTCTAGTTTCCGTTTCTGTTGCTGACCAATTCCCTTTCTGATCGACACATCATTTCTTTAGATACATTAATGCCCTCTGTTATAATATCAAAAACTTTATAAAACTGGGAACCATTTTGTTTCTTTGATCTACATTGTCTTTCTCTGCATTGAGACTTTGTGTATTAATTTATTGTTATACTCTCATAATATACTTATTTCCCTTATATTTGTTTTTTCAGAGATTTTTGGTTATAGACTTACATAGGTAATAGTGTCAAGCACAGTTTGTTTATATGCTGAGAGTTTAAAACTTTTCAACTTTATTTTAGATGGTTAATATTATTCAGAATGAGAGGGGCACGTGGTGGCAGTTTTTTGCATCTCAACAATTGGTGTAGATTAAAATTATTTATTTTCCAAAAATGTGTGTATTGGGGTGAAAATAACAGGAGTTGAGTCAGGCAGAACTGGATTCAAATCATAGTTCCAAGGTTTCCTTTACTTCTCTAGACTGCTGTCCTTTCTCTGTAAGGTTAGGATTGGTGTAACCACCTTGTGGGGATTATAAGGCTTAAGCAAGATTAAATACACTAACTTATTTAATGTACGTAATAAAAGCTCAAGAAATGTTAGTTTATTCCTACTTAAACTAGGATGCTGATTTACAAAAGCAAGATTAAATACATCCTGGAAATGGACTGGTATTTATAGGATTGGATTCTGACAGCTCAAACCCACTGGCCATGGCATGTTAGAGAAAAAGGATGCCCAAGGCTCATTAGATTAAAAGGCTGCTAATATCATCGAGGCTGTAAGGAGACTTCTCCCACATTTACAAAGGTTGTTTTCTAATCAGGTCAGAAATGACATAGATTCGTCACATCTTCCCTGTGCCATAGTAATACCATGTTGGGTTGCTTTAAGTGAGAACAGAGACCGTTATAAATTTCACAAAGACATGATCTTTGCCTGCAGCTTGTAACTCTGTCTGTTGACCTTTAGTAGGAGAGTTCTTACAATAGAGCTCCTCTGGGGACAAAACCTTGGTATTTTGTTAGCTTTAGGATGACAGCAGGTTTTTGACTTTACAGGCCCACTCTGGATGTCTTCATGTGTCAAGGCAGGTGTCCCTCAACACAGAGGACATTTGTAACACCCTGAGCAATTGTACCAGATGCTCTTATCTGAAAAGCGAATGGGGAAGTCCTCTTCATTCAAGGACAGTGGGAAATGTGAGCTAAACAGGACTCTCTATAGAGATAGGGCGATGCCTGACTGCGCACAGATGCATTCGCCTTTACTTGTGCAGAGCTTGCCCAGCCCCGTCTCTCTTGCTCTTGTTCAGTAGCTTAGCTAGGAAGGGAAATGGGAGAGCAGCTTTTCCACACATTTTCCAAGGGAAGTGTTGGTATGATTGCTATTAACATTATGATGAAAAGAACACTGAAGAAGGGTGGTGAAAGCCAGGTCTTGAAATATCTGGTGCCGGCACATGTTACGATCCCTGAATGTTAAAGTCTGCCTGTGCTTCTGCCTGTAAGTCAAGTGGCTAGTGCGTGTGGGTGCCAGGATGTTAAGTTAGTCACCAAGACCTCTAAACTCATCAGTGGTAGAGCCGGGGCCAAGACCTGCAAGCCCCATGCTGCACACTCCACACTGCCTCTCTGCCAGTGTGGTGTGTGTACTTCGGGACCCACACACTGTATCTCCTACCTTTATGTGAGTGCAGGTCAGTTTCTTCACCTCCCTAAGCCTTAGGGTTCTCATAGTTGAAACAGTGGGCTCATAGTTGAAACAGTGTTTCTTATGTGGGTGAGATAAAGTAGTATATGTAAGCGGAGTGGTCAGTGATTATTAGTTTCTTTGCTCTTTCCATTTTCTCAGGAAGGAAACTGAGGAACAGTGAGCTTTAGTGATCTGCAAAGGCAAAAAGACTGACGTACAGGAGGAGAATGGGATAGGATTCAACCACAGCTTTCTGTTTCCAATTTCAAGTATCTTAGCAGTGTTTAGTAAACCCAGTGTAGCAGTTTCTTGTACTTTGTTCTTGGAGAAGTTGATTTCCTCCTTTTCCGAATTCCTCATTGAATTCTGAGCCCTCTCCTTTTCTCCCTTCCTTCTCAGAGCTTGCAGTGTTTTTCCGGTGAATTCTGTAAAATACGGTTTTGAAGTCTATCTTAATTGTGCTTGTGAAGCCTAGCATGGTGGCACATGCCTGTCAGCCCAGCACTTGGGAGGCAGAGATGGGATGATTTCAAGTTCAAGTCCTGCCTTGGCAACTTGGTGAGACCCTGTCTCAAAGTTAAAAAATAAAAATGAAGAGAGGGCTGGGGATGTAGCTCAGTGTGAAGGCCTTAGGTTCAGTCCCTAATACCACAAAGAAAAAGACTGTGTGTGTTGTGTATGTGTGTGTGTGTTTGGAAGCTCCTTTACTTTCTATGTGGTAATTATCTTGCCTGCAGCTTCTCATAAATCCACCTTTATCACATAATCAGCCTCTCCTAACTTGCAGATTCTTTCTCCTTCTTTCTTAAAGAGCTTTTCTGCCTCCTCAGTTTCCCTCCTTGTCCGTGTCTCTCTCTTGCTCTTATGCCTTGATCTAAAGCTACTGTGCCCTGTGGGACTTTCTCCAGTCCATTTTGGAGTCAGTCACTTATCCATGATAAATGTACTTATTGAAGATAAATGTTCTTATTGAAGCCTTTCATTTTTGTTTTACAGGGGGAAAAATGCCCTGGGTCCTGGTGAAGTGATTGTGCTTTAGCACATGCTCTGGGGAAGATGTAATCGAGGGGTATTAAACATCTTGTTTTCCACTATTTTTTCTCATTTCCCATGCAATTCCATATGAGAAATATTTACTGAGTACTCAGGTTTAGGGGATATGTAATTAAAAGATAGAGCTCTTCTTTACAGAGCTTACAGTGTCACTGAGAAGTATAGGGCTTCAGGGCAGGCCAATCTATGTATAATTTGAGAAACGAAGGGGTTGGTATGGTAGAATTCAGGGCAAAGAAAATAATATACTCCAAGATTCAAGCCTAAGTAAGAGCATGGTACACTGGGAAAACTGTATGGCCAGAGGGTAGCAATCAGAGGAGACAGAGAGAGAGAGAGAGAAACAGAGAGAGAGAGAGGTATTAGGTGCATAAGGGTGTGATACACAAGCTAGGGATTTCATCCTAAAGACAAAGAGAGAAACTATTGGAAGGTTGAAATGAAGCATTGGTGTGACATGAAATTTCTTTTAAATAATTCTTGTGATTACAGCGTCCAGGTAGCGTAAGAGACAGACCACAACTAGAGGAACCAAACATATGGCTAAGGAGCCAACTTAGACTCAGATAGTAGTGGAAGAAATAGAAATAATAACAGATTACAAAGATTCGTGTTTAGAAATGACAAGATGTGCTGATGATTCAGCTACATGGGTGAAGCAAGAGGAGAATCAAGTACCTATGTGTGCAAGTCTAAGAGTTATCTAATCAAATGCTTTGTGCTACGATATGAAAACACAAATGCTGTGCCTGGGACAACCTTAGCTAGTCACTAAGAGCAGCCCTTGCCACCTTCACCCAAAGCAGTGACTGTGCTGGCCCCAGAGTAGAGCCTCCCCAGGAAATGAGCAGAACCTCTTCAGAGCTCAGTTTCTGATTCTGCTCCCCTAAAAGGCATTGCGCAAAGCACACCCAGCTCAGACATGCCCTTTCTCTGCCAGAGAGTTAGATGCTCTTTTCTCACAAAGCACCAGATAAAAAACTCTGGCCACATTCTGTTGATTTCCCTTAGAAACATAGAGAGGGGGAGACCAATAATTTCCTGAGGAAGTCAACCAATTAACTGTCACATAGGCTGAGCAGCGACTTCTTCCTTGCTGTACTGTGGGACTCCTGACGGATGGGCACGGGTCCTGTGGTGAGGAGATGGCTCTACAAATGCGCAGGGACTATCGATTCCAGGTTGACAAATGAGAAACAAATCCATTCTTACCAGCCAATCAGAGTTCATCATTTTGCCCCAAATAATGCCCATTGATTGCCCAGCACTATTATTAAGAAAAGCTTTTATGCTTGTTTCACCTTCAAGTCCTTCATCCAAGGTCCGAGATTTCTCCTAATTTAATTTTCAGTGAAACCTTGATTCATTGAAATGAGTTGGTCCCCTTAGCTGATTGTTTAGATACTTGTTAGTTTCACTTGTTTGTATGAGGTGTGATTTGTTGCAGTTCAAAAAACTATAAAGGAGAGGTAGTATTTTAATAACAATTTTGAAATCTAAAGGTAAAAGTGTGGGAAGTATCAGAGTCAGTGGTTATTTCACTTACCTATTCACAATCCCGATGGGCCTGTCTCCTCGTCCTCTGGGGAGGCAAAGCTGGTCTGGGAGAGGTTGACTGGATGAGGGGGCAGAAGCGTCCAAACGCCATCTCTCTGGGGTTAGGTTACTCTTTCCCAGTTTGCTGTTTCTTTAGCCCCAGATGCTGATGTAGAAACTGACAAATATATACCTGCACACTGCCCAGCTCCTGTGCTTTCATTTTCTAGTGAGTGTGGGGAAGGTGCTGTTTCTTAGATTCTCTTGTCTTACCAAGAAAATTCTCTGGGGATGTGAGACCCTTAAGCAATTTTCTTTGCCCAAAGATTAGGCTGCATTATCGATCTGTGGTCATTGCAGTGTCCAGATTTCCTGCCTGGTCTTCAGTCTTTGTTGAAGAACAGCATCTCTGTAAATGGATCGGGGAGATTCCTTGTCCAGAATGTCAAGGGAGCTTCCATGAGTCCCATTCCTGTGACTGTCACCCGTGCTCCCTGGCCCACACCCATCAGTTGGACCACATGATATTTACAGGTTAATGCTGAACGTTATCTCTCTTTGGTAAAAGTGGGATTTCTTCTCAGTTGTTCTAAACTTTCCCCCCTGCTTGTCCCTCTGTGTAATCTCAAGGGTACGTGGCACTATGTGCTGGAACTTGTGTGCATTTATCAATCTCTGCCAGTCCCAAAGGGTGCTTTGTGTGCTGTAATATGGCTGCCTTTTTCAATGGTCTGCAAGATTTCTTTCTTGTTGAATGACATCTGTTAGCCCCAAACATTTACAGAGCAGATACAGCTAATACACCCCGGGTCTGTGAATGAACAAACCTTTCTTCATGCTGAAAAGAGCCAATCACAGAAACCTCCAGCTTGGAGAATTCTTAAATGTAGGAGTGTAGGTGACCTTGGTTTTTGCTTAATGTCTGGTATGGTACTGCAAGAAAGACTGCCAGACTAGGAGGTTGGGGTGAAATGAGATGTGACTTTTTCATATGTTTAAAAGCTAGTGTGCTGAGCTGATATTATTAAAGCTAAAATGTTAGGACACTGAGGGAGCTAAATGAAAATGAGGTCTTGAGATACCCAGAGAAGTTAGACAAAGAAAACTAATGTTTTTACCATCTTAATAAACCCCTTTCTCAGTACCCTCCCAACAAAGAACATGGACCCCAGCCCTGAACTCACAGTCTCATAGTCGAACCTGGCTAACCATGCTGGCCTTAATCATTTAGGGCATTTGGGTGGGCGTAGATTTCAAAGCAACCTTTTTAGTTCACTTATTATGTTTTCATGTATGGTCACATTGATCAAGACCAGAACTCTGGAAGCTTGGAGTCCTCAGGCCCTCTTAGGGTAGCGTTCCCAGAGGTAAGGAGACCAGCAGTTGCCCTTCCTGTAGTTCGTGTTGATAGATTATTACGCAAAGACTCCAGAGGAGCAGTTTCCACGAATCCAACCGTGACAATTTTACAATATTAAAAATATATTAAACTGACATTATGAGTGACAGGCCTAATTCCTACAGGCATTGGGCAGTTTTGTCATGCAGCTTAGCTCCAGGAGAGACAGTAAGAGCTGTTGGGCTCTCTGAAACCTAAAAAAAATAAAATAAAATAAATAAAAAACCCCAGAAATCCTCAGCTTTGTGTATAATACCAGTTATGCTTGAGACTTTTCTTGTTTATTTTTTTCCCTACATTCTCTCCAATTTTACAGTTAATGTCTACAGTGGTTTCCAGAGGATGCTTGGGTTAATCTGCAGTCTCAGGTGGGTGAAGGAATTCAGCTCCTTGCCCCACACTAGCTGTATTCTGAGGAGAGGAAGAAAAGCACACTTTTTTACATGGAGATAAACTCCCTTTACACATAATTAATTATATCATGGCTCCAGCATGATGTGCATTTTTGGTGATGGACTAGCTCAGGAGAGGGCTCTAGCTGTGACTTCTTTGCTTTTTCTCCCTCCCTGTCCCTCTTGGAACCCCCATCTTCCTCACTCCCTTGTAGGCTGTGTCTGCCTGCCTCTGTTTTTACAACCAGTGCTAATCTAAAAATCACTGTTATTAGTACACAGTGTGCTCCAAAAGTGAGTGATGTGGCTGTGAGTGTGTCATTAAGCCCTGAACACACATAGTCCTGCCACCCCTCCTACTTAAGGAATTGCCCCACCTTTGGCCACTGTTGGCTGCTTCTTGGAGAGAGAGAGAGCCTGGCTTGAAGGGGTGGGAGTGAGAAGTGCCTGAGGGGAGTAGGGGTGAAGTGGCTTTGTGAATGGGGACCTTGTCACAGTGTGGCCCCAGAACAGCAAACTCTACTGGAAACTTGTTAGAAATGCAAACTCCGGGCCCTATTCACCTATTCAATTTCATTTTGTAGCTTAGCAAAACTGCCCAGTGACTCATACACATTACAGTTGGAGGAGTACTAGACCAGAAAATACATAGATGGGTGAATCACAGGACTCAAACTAGGAGATTCCCATTTCTTAGAAAAATCACGAAAGAAAGAAATTCATGTTTGCAGAAACTAAAGTCACTAATGCAAACCATGAGGGAGTATTTGTGACATTCTTTGGAACTGTGTTGGTGTGTGCTCACACATGTTTTTACCTTTAAAAGAGCATTTTGGAGGAGTTAAAGGAGAATAATAACGTTATTAGACAAATATTCAGAACTTCTGTATGCCAAGCATTGGGGGTAGAGCACACATCAAACACGGTACCTGCTGCAGCAATTTACAGAGAAAGAAGACATTGAATAAATACTGCCATTCAGAGCTCTGTGAGGATTCTTAAACACCAGGCTTACCTTTTGCAAGATGTTAAGTTGATAGTTGAAATACAAACAAATACAGACCTGGGAAGGGAGTGCTAGTCAGAGAAAATAGTGGACAGAGGCTTAGAGACCAGGGAAGCCCGGCTTTCAGGCCAGTCCTATTGGCTGGAATACGGGGCACCATCAGAGAGGAGTGGAAGGTGGGGAAGGGGACACAGGGTCGCTTCCTGCAGGGGCTGTAAGCCTGGTCAGCTATTCCTTTATTCTCAGGACACTGGGGAGCCTTGGAGGGGCTTTTAACAGAGAATTTGAGCAGGAAGTGTGCAGAGAGAGAACGTCCTGCCTGTCATCCATGGTCAGAATGCATTGATCCAGGCTGGAGGGAGAGGTGTCTGGTCCCTGCTGCTTCCTCAGCGACAGTGTCTTCTGTCGATTATGCCTTTAGGGACAGAACCCCAGACATCAATTCAGAAACCACATACTCACACGTTACTCTCTCCTTAAAGAGTGACAAACCAAGAAAAGGAGAGAGAGTTGAGTTTGGTAGACAGTGATAAAGTGAAGCAGTTGGACTTAATCCAACATCATTTAAAATTGAGGCTCAGAAACGTGACCAATCTCTTCACTTTCCCAAATATAACACCCCTTCCATAATCTCCCCCATCTCTATCTCTGTCTCTCTCTGCCTGTCTCTCTCTCTTTGCCTCTCTCTCTCTCTCTGTTTCTTTCTTCCCTACTGGAGATTGAACCCGTGGCCTTCACAGTGAGTTACATCCCCAGCCCCCATTTCTTGTTCTTATTTTCATTTTTTAAATTTTGAGACAGGGTCATGCTAATTTGCTGAGTTGCCCAGGCTGAGCTTGAACTTACTATCCTTCCTACCTCAGCCTCCTAGAATGCTGGACTTATAAGTATGTGCTACCATACCTGGCTCAGGAAAACTTTTATAAGGCATTTGTGGAAACAAGATTAAGAATATATTTGGTTGGCTAAGGTGGACAGTCCATTGTTAAAGGTTAGTTGGTGGCTTTCTGATTGGTTATTCTCATATTTAGTTTTCCTAGATTATGACCATTTGCTTGGAGTTGGGTTTTGCTTTGTTACAGTAGGAACCCAAGGTGTTTTCATACTAGGACTCGCTGCACAGCTCCACACAGGTGGCTTCTACTTCTCTGCTCAGCCCCACTGGGCACCCCCAGTCCACACCGTTCTGTTCCTGGCATCCAGGCCTTATTTCACGTCCTGGGTCTTGCCCTGTTTCTTGCTTCGTGAATCCTATTTTCAATGCCAACAGTGTTTCTTCTTCACCTGTTTTCTCTAATAAAAGCTCAGATCTCAGGTCAAAGTTTATTTACTCTGGAAAGCTGACCCTAACTTCCCTAACTAGATTACATCCAAGGCTTATACATTTTTTTATTTCCACATTCCTCTGCATTTGCAATGCTTAAGAAAATTGTAATCTCCTACTTATTAGTGCAAAGGTTTCAGACTGTGATCTCCCTCAGCAGCAGTATCAGTGTTGCCTGGGACATGTTAGCAATGCACATTCTCCCACCCCATCCCAGACCCAGTCAACCAGAAACTCTGGAGGGGGTGGGGCCCAGAAATCCATGTCTACTAAGGGGCCCAGTTGATTCCAGTGCGTGTGGGAGTCAGGAGCCACTATTTAGGTTCTCATCTGTGATAACGCCTTTCTCCCTTATGGCTGTTGATTTCAACAGAGCAGGGACTGAGTTGTTCCTCACCTGATATCTTCACTTCTTATCCAGTATGTATCAGGTATTCAATGAATAGCCACTTAGTGGATGAATGAATGAGCTCATTTGATTTTTTAAACATCTTTAAAGAGGTATTATTTCAGCTTTACAGATAAATAAAAACACCTGAGGCTTTGGGAGTTCTGATGACTGCTAGGCATATGTGTGGCAGGTCCAGTGATAGTTACAAGTTTTCTCTTTGGAGAAAATACCTACAATGTGACAGCTCTAGGCAGAAAACATCTGTGTTAAATAGATTCCAATGATATTAATGGATAGAGTTAGGAAAAAGTGGCAGAGCTATACCAGTCTGAAATAAACTTGTTTTGCTTCCTCCCTTACTTAAGCATTTATTGAGGATAGTATACCAGCTCTTCCTGGGGCGACCAAAATAAATATTGTTTTAAAAAACTGGGCCGGTGAGACGGCTCAGCGGCTTAAGCGCCTGCCTTGCAAGCGCGAAGGCCTGAGTTCGACTCCCGGATCCCACATACGAAAAAGGGGCCGGTGATATCGCTCAGCGGCACGGGTGCCTGTTGGCGCGCGAGGTCCTGAGGTCGTCCCCCCGGTACCCACAAAAAAAAAAAAAAAAAAAAAAAAAAAACTTATACTATCTGTATATCTACCTGTCTTCTGTTTGTATTGAGCAAAAATTCTATGTATGCACATTTAAAAAAAAAATGCTAGGAAGACAGTGGTATATTGAAGAGAATAATAATCAGATAAATACAAAATACTTCCCACTTGGAAAATGTGGATTTCTTTATGTATTTGCATGTTTTTAATGCGGAAATTATGAGAGATATTTTTCATAAGGCTGCTTATAGCAACAAAATAATAGGTGTATTCTATTTCCCATTAAATTATTTATCTAAAACCATTTAGGATATTCTGGACTCTGTGCATGCAATTTATGGGAGAGTAAAATATCCAAAAAGAAAAACTGTTTCCACATTTTTTAACACTTCCAAATGGTTTTTCATAGAATGAAAGTTTAGTTGTGTTTGCTTTTTAAAAATCACTTTATTTCACCCCCCACTCCCACTTTTAAAAATTGCCTTTGTTTAAAAAAAAAAAAAAAAGCAAAAAAACCTCCCAAAAAACCAACAAAACAGCTGTACTTGGCAGCTGGTTTGGAATCATGGCATTGCGGAACTGGGGAATTTGCACGATTAACAGCTATACATAGATCTACTTCCAGGATGGAAATGTTTACCGGTGCACCACCAGCATGGTCCAGGTGGCAGACCGATTAAAATCTTATTTACATTTTTTATGAGTTCTTGCAAATCCAGTATTTCTTATATAATATTTATTTTAGGGATTAGGGTTTGGTTAAAGGGAAATGAGAGTTTAACAGTCTTCTCTGTCTTCTGTCTTTCTGTCTTGTCAGCTGATGTCACTGGCATGACATATTTACTCTGAATTCGATAACTGGCTTGGCTGTCTCAGCAGAACTTGTTACACCCAGTTTGAACATGTTCCTCCTCCACTTAATCTGCCTGAATCTTAAGACTGATAGTTCAGGTTTTTATAATGATGATTAAAATGGGATTTCATGCATCAAAATCCTATATCATGTACCTCCAACTTGTAGGAGGCCTGGTGCATTTCTTAAAAATACTAAAACACCATGTTTCACCAAGGAAACAGAAAGGATGGTCACTAAATGACTTGCTAAATGTAATGAAATTCTAAATGTAGTATGGTTTTCTGAGTTGGATCTTGGAACATAAAGAGGACATCGATGGAAAAACGGGTGAAATTTGCTAAATGCTGGGATTTAGTTAATGGTGATGTGCCAACATCAGCTTCATAGTTTTGAAAAATGTTCATTAGATTTTGACAGAGACATAATGGCAATCTCTAATGATGCTCCTCCGCCCTTCTCCCAGCTCTGAGAGGATGTGTGAGGATTTGACTGACCGTTCTAACTATGAACTTCTCTTTTGTGGATCAAGGTTGTCCAAATTGAACACAGCCTTGCAAATCAGGCACTACAGCTGAATTCAGAGAACTTGACATATGCCTGCAACTTTAGAATTGTGTGGTCTGTGATCAGTTCATTTATCTGAGTATCAAATTTTTCATCTTCATGATGAAAATATTGTTTTGCTAGTGTAGATAATGAGACTCCTCTTAAAGCAAAGTTAAAATGGAATAGTGCTATAAAAGACCTGTAATCACTGTGCTCTAGAAATGTAGAAAAGCTGCTTGAAAACCATCCAGCCATGCCCTACATGACTAATGACAGTGGAGAGTGGTACTGCCCAGTCTCCAGTCTTCAATACCCTGAACTACATTGCTTTATCAAAGATAGAAATACAAGGCTTTCCCTAAAAATATAGCCAAATACGTGCTTTATCCTCCTCTGGTGGATGATCCAAGTATTGCAGCCTTTTCTTGGCATTCAGTTTGTGGCAAGGGGCAGCTCCAGACAGCTTCTTAGGTATTTTGGTAGCTCTTCTCTGAGCTCTGCCTTGAAGGCAGTGCCATTCATCGTTCTTTCTTACCGGGCTTCAGATGGCCTTACAACAACACTGTTCCGTTAAATGTGTCATTTTCTGAGAATGCTCTAATGCGTTCACCCTTATACCTCCAGGGTTCACTTTGTTACTCTGTCCTTTTCTGATTTATTTCAGCATACTTAGCATAAAGCCTGTAGTGGCAGGAAGCAAAATCTTACTAAAGCTGAACTGTGGCCCAAGCAATGTCCCTAGCAAAGAGGTGTAGCCATGGATTCTCCCTTGTGGGAAAAATCCATTCAACATTTAGTTTTGTCGGCTTTCACTGTGTTCTCTTTGTAGTGGCAAAGCAGCAATACTAGCTCAGGAAAGCCGCTTTTCAACCCTTCATTTAGCTCCCTGCTTTGATCTTCTTCAGCCAGTTACTGAACAAAAGATGTTCTCACTCTAATTTCACCCATGACACAATTGTACATGAAAGCCTACTCCTCTAGAGCAAGGATAGACGTCTTAGGACCAAAGGGTTGCTGCCCACAAGAAAAAGAGGCACTGTACTAAAACTTCTCATACTCGAAGGAAGTGGTAGGGGACCGATGGCATGCATGCTGCAGTGGGCACGCAGCACCCTCTCTGTGGGCACACAAGCCAAGTGTATGAGTTGTTTTTTCAACAGAGTTGTTTAATTGTGGTGTTGGCACTTTGAGGTAAATAAGTGGATTTGGGGTTGCAGTGTGGGCATTTGTCTCTAAAAGATTTGCCACCACTGCATCATCAAAGCCTACTTCATTTTATTAGATAGCGAGAGCTTACTTCATGTTTATTACTATTATTATGTGCCAACCTCTAATAAGGTGCTATATATAAAATGTCTTTTGATTTTCCCAACAGTACTTGAAGGTATTATTCTTTAAAATATATATACAAAAGAGGAACCTGGGGCTCAGAGAAGTTAACTTACCTAAATATAACCATAAGGTTATGGGAAGCAGAGGAGAGAATATTTTGGTTTTGCAGATGTATAGCTGAGTACTGTCACTCGTAATCTTTTAATGTGACTGACTGTTCTGTATTCCTATTACACAGCATTCGTCACTCTTTATATATAATTTCCCCCCTGGAGACTCTGGAATTGGCCTCACATTGCTTCTTTGATCTGACTCTAAGCAGTCATTATTTCTTGATTAGGGTTGGCACAAAAGATAATCCTATTTTATGAATAAATGTTTGTTAAAGGGAAGGAGGACAAAAATCCCTGGGCTAGCACAGTAAGGGAAGGCATCACAGAAGGAGCAGACATTCAGCTCAGCCTTGGAACAAAGATGTAAGGTCTGGCTAAGCAGAGTTAGTTAAGATAGTAGCTTAATTATTGGGCTTTTGTTATATGTCAGGTCTTGAGAGCAGTTGTTGTTAATTCATTTAAAGCCCATAGCATTTCTCAGAGATATGTGTCATTAGCATGCCCACTTTACAGGTGAAAAACTGAGTTGTAGACAGGTTAAGTAGCTCGTTCATGATCACATAGTCCATTCAAGGCAAAGCCTGAATTCTAATCAAGATACCAGATTTAGAGTCTGCCTTCTTTTTTTTTTTTTTTTGTGGGTACCGGGGGTCGACCTCAGGACCTCGCGCGCCAGCAAGCGCCCGTGCCGCTGAGCGATATCACCGGCCCTTTTTTCGTATGTGGGTTCCGGTAGTCGAACTCGGGCCCTCGCGCTTGCCAGGCAGGAGCGTACGCCGCTGAGCCATCTCACCGGCCCGAGCCTGCCTTCTTAATTGATTCATCATATAGTTTTAAAAGGGCAGAGATGTCTGTCCACTTACATATTGTAAGTGTATATTACGTGCTTATTGGATAGTGAATGAATGAATACCTTCTCGCTTTGGGAAGATAAAAGAGGGAAGGTTTTTCAGATAGAAATAGCAAAAGTGATGATATAGAGGAAAAAATGCCAAAGATATGTTAGTGGATGAGGGGGTCTCTATAGGGTGAGAGTTGAACACGCATTTGGCAGTGTGGCTTGGGGTGAGCTTGAGGAATCTGGACTTACTTTCGCTAGTGTTATCAAAGTGATCACTCTGTCCCTGTTCAGATTTGCATAAACTATGGCTGCTGTGTTTTATGGCCCCACATGAAGATTAATGTGATTACTTACGGTGGATTGTAGTCTAGCAAAGTGAACTCTCTCTAAATTCTTCTTATGGGACCTTCGAGTTAACAGACTTGTTGTGCTTGTACAGCTGGAAAGCGTTGGGATTTTTTATGGAGGAAGTTAGCATCAGGAGGAAAATGGCATCATGTCTTGGAAAAGAGTAGATAAAATACACGATTCTAACAAGCTCTTGGTTATTTGACAACTAGTTCTTTTGTTTTTCAGAGTACTAATCACCAAGCAGAAGATTAGATCACTGTAAAAGCATACTAGGAATTTTCTGAGCAACTCATGTTTCATATAAATTGAAGGTATTTCAACAAATTATATTATTACATAGAATGCCGTGTATAGAACTGGGGAAAGAAAATTAATCGTCAAATAATCTTTTTTTTTTTTTTTAATATGCGGGTACCGGGAGTAGAACTCAGGACCTCACGCTTGCCAGGCAGGCACTTATGCCACAGAGCTACATCACTGGCCCTCATCAAATAATCTTTATTGATAATTCAGCTGTATGAAAAGATAGGAGTGGATCGTTTTCCCCGTATAATACTTTTCCCTTACTCTTCACAATATATATTTGTTCTTGAGACCTGGCTATCTTGAGAAAAATCTTCTACCTCAAAAAATGGAATTAATCCAGGTAGTATTTGGGGTGTTGCTGCTGATAGTCAAGGGAAATGATTCCTGGACTACCAATGGGCTGAGAGTGTAAAAGTGAAAACCCATTAAAAGGCAGGGGGAATTGCCCAGGAAGTAAGGTGGCTTTGTGACTGTGCGGATGACACTGATTTCCAGGGGAGGGGATTGCACAGTTAATCAACCTCTGTGACAATATTTAGCTTGTTTAATTCAATGATATTTTCACTCACAATACTTTTTTTTTCTCATCTCATCTCAGGCAGAGAAGACATTATCGTTTCTGAACAAAACTGAGGTTGAACTTTTGCTTTATTGTATTCTCCCAACTATTAACTCTTATCAGACTGATAAAACTGGGAATGAAACTTAGCAGTTTGACAAAAAAAAAAAAATCATTTCGTTAATGAATGAGTCTGCGGCTGGTGGTGAAATACACACTGGGGCCTCATTTGAATTAACCAGAATTAACCAGGACTAAGGAGGAGTTGCTTTCCATGGGAGCTTCTCTCAGGAATAGTTGTATATAAATATGTTAGAAATGAGCGCTGGTGGGCACTTTTTGGACAGCATTTGGTATACACCCTGGGAAAGAGAGAAATAATGTGACAGCAGTTAGAGTTTATTCAGACATTTTTGTATAAATTATCTCAATGAAATCCTCATAACAATTCACATCAAGTGGGATATAATCTTTGCCTCGTAGGTAGGGAAATTGAGGCTCAGATGGATTAGATTACTAGCCTCAGACCCTGCAAAGAGAAAGTGGAGTAAGGTTTTAAGCTCAAATCTGTCTTACTCCAAAGACCATTCTCTTTATCACCAAACTGTTGATGACCGGTGATTTACAAAGACTTGTTTGTCTCTTAGCAATGTCCCATTGTCCATGCAGGACTGAACCTGCCTTCTCAGGGAATTCTCATGGGTTCTTGGTTCCTATTTTTTTTCAGTGTGACATGTACTATTTATTCATTATATTCTTGCTATTTTTAAAATTTAAAAAGCATTTATTTGTACACCTAACATAGGGGGCAGAGTTGGGAAAGAGAATTAACAGAATTAGATTCTAATAGCAGCTCTTCCTTTTGCTAGTTGTGATTCTGTCTCTCAGAAAGCTACACAATCTCTGTGTGCCTTAGTTTCCTCACTTGCAAAATGGAATTTAAAGTATTACTGGGTGCATACTTTTGTAAGAACTAGTGAGTTAATGCCTGCAGCACCTGGTCCATCAGAGGTGTCAAAAATGTATATGCTTACTCCCCACAAGGAATGTGAGAACTGTCATTGCAAATGTGTACTAATAATAATAATAAAAAAAATGACCACAGAAGTGCAATTTGTTAACTTGGCCTTTCACTGAGTTATTTGCTCACTGTGTCCTCTTTAAGTGTATAACTCTATCCATGTTGATTAAGACTGATTTGTGTAGTTGTAGATAAAACATAACATCATTTCTCTCTAAGCCCAACAAAGTTGTTTTTGGTTGATTGCCAAAAAATTGTGCCAGGGTGGAAAACAAAAAATAAGATATAATTTCCATCATGAAGAAACTCACGGTCCAAGAGGTGGGGAACACAGACAAATATGCCAAATCAATCCAGTTTCTTCAGGGCAAGGATACTACTTATCCAAAAGGTTTGTTGGGAGGGTGAAATGTTATAATGCATGAAGAACAGTTAGACTGGTGCCTAGCACATAGTAAGTACTGAATTAAGATTTAGCTACATTAACAGTAATAAGTAAATGCTTAAATGTAGATTTACACCAGTGTTAATGGTTGCTCAAAAGAAAAACGTTGCATTCATTGGGCAAAGGCAGAGAAGGCAACACAAAACAGGGGTGTTGAGCTGGCTTCAAAGCATGGAAGAGCCTTCCATGCTGTCCACAGCTCTGCTCCCTCACGGCTCATGGTATAAATAAGCTTAAATGCGATGTGTAGAAAAACTGGAGCAAGAGCTGGAGGGGGTGGGAGTGCTGATGCGTTGGACTAAGAGTGGAAGGGAATACGGTATCATTGCCGGGAAATCTCAGAAGTTTTGGTTACAAAACCAAAAAATACCTACTAAAGTGTAGATTAGAGGCAATACTGTCCACTTTGTTGTTGATTCATTATACTAAAATTATCCCTTATCAGTAGTCACAGCACATGTGTCAGAACAGAATTATTTGGGGTTTAATTGTAAAGAAGCAAAGGTACAATGGAACAAACACTGACCTCCATTCAAATCCTGCCTTATCGCCAACTAGCTGGGTCATCTTGTGATTACGATGCCTTTAGTTTTTATTTCTCAAATCTTCAAAAGAAATGAAACGTATATATACTGAGGTACTGTTATAAGCATTTGAGATAATGAGCAGAAAGTGTATGGGATTTTAGTCGTTTTTCAAAATATCTTATTTGATATAATTATAAATTATTTACATGTAGATTGTGATTATATTTATGATATAATTACAGCCTAAGTGCCAAGCACTGTGCTAAGAACTCTATACTAAGCTATCTACTTTAATTCTCTCAATAAATACCTAAATACATAGAGATAATATTCTTCGTATGCAAAGAAAGAAATTAGAGAAGCTGAGAGAGTATATGGCTGTCACAGTGAGATGGTGAAATGATTGACAGAAAGATGCCAGGAAGCCCGGTTGGAGGACATAGTGTCTTAAGTGACAAAGGATGCAAAAGTATACAGAGATGATGTAATAGATCATTTTAAAGCAGTACGCTCCGGAGGGATTCCCAGCTTCCCAGGCCTCCCAGGTTTCCAGGGGAGAGGCATGCGGCTGGGGCTGATACCACACTGCTGGAGGAAAGATTCGCTAAGTGCAAGAAGCTCTCTTTGCTGTTCTCAGGAGGGGTTTATCTGCCGGCACTGCTTTCTTCCATCTCTGTTCTGGAAATTCTGATCATCTGCTGGCTTGCTGGCCTGCCTACCAGTTGCAAGTAAGGAATCCAAAGAAACTCCAGCACATTTCTCATAGTTAACTGTGATACTAGACAATGAGCACAACCTTTCCCCAGGAGGATTCCTTGTGATCATTGGTTTAGGTTTGTCTAAAGTCCTCTACTACAGAGGCACTCAATCACTTGCCAAGATCTCATGGAAAAATGAGAACTCAAATGTGGCCCACGTGCTCTGGATAAACATGCTATGTGCAATTAAGATGTTGGTTCTGCATACAGTTTTCAATTTAATTAAGAATAGAGGGAGTAAACCTTCCAAAACAACACAGGTTGGGCATTGTTTAGGAAGAGTTAGTGGTTGCATGATGCTACAAGAAACTGGGGTGGAAAGGGATAGAGAAGAGAAATCCAAGGGTTGGAAGGACTGCAGAAGAGAAATACATTCCAAGTATGAAGATGATTGCTTTCAGGAAGCTTAATATGTCTCCTGGCATGCCACCAGGCCTCCTTGGGTTCCAGCTGACATGTTTCAGCTGACATACAACCACCACTTCTCATTTTTACCTTAAACTGCCCACCATCACACTGCAAAACAAGTGGGACACAAACTTTCAACCAATTTTTAGTTTGTTTATTTTAAAACAAAATTTCTTGTACTGGCGTCACAAAGAATAACAATTGCTAAGCTTAAGATATATTTCATGTAAATGGTGTTAATTTCTATGTAAGTGGTCATTTCCCAAACATAGAACATTATGAGAAAACACCCACTGTTGGGATAATGCAAAAGAAAGAGGCACTGGATAATAAGATCAGGCAACCAGGGATTTTTCAAGAGGGTGTGGCATTAGGCCTCAGCAACTGCTGCCATCCCAGGTCACTTGATCAGACTGGCAGAGAGTAACTGTGCAGCCTGCCCTTCTCTACCCAAGGGCTGAGGGGTCAGTGCCCGGGAAGAATGAGTACAAGCCATTCATAGTGACCCAGCTGGGAAGTGGACAAGGTTTGTTTTGCTAGTGAAAAGGGCGGCAGGTAAATTATTTGACCTGAAGCTGGGGAGACAACTAGAGGAAGGGGATTTAATTCATGCTATGGTCACCTCAGCAGGAGAGAGCATGGCACATTTTACCTTCATCTGTTTTGCTCTTACCTCTTTGCTTCCCTGGCATAATTTTAATCACTCTTGAAGATTCCAAAATTTGCTCATTTTGGAAACTACCTTCCACAGGCAGATGCATAGTTTCCACATTCATCCTGGAATGGATTTCATATATCACAATGATTCTTTGGTAAGAAGACTCTTATCAAAAGGGCTAAAATACTCTGTGTCCCTTCCTAGGCTCAGTGTGAGATTGTGAACAATGGCTTATTCATCTTTACATTGTTACTCTTCAGTAGAGTGAATTTACTGTCTAAAATGTTCTCAATAAGTGTTCTTGAATGAGTAAATGTTGAAAGATAAATACACGATTGCTTTTGTCTGACTCACTGATTCCTGGGCCAGTCTGCCTGACTTGTCTTTGTTTCAGTCTGCTTATTTGTGGCTTCCAGATACCTTTCGGACCAGTCAGTATGAATTGTGAGTTGAGGAGTTCTCTGAGGTTCTGAGTATTGTGACAAAAAAGGCTTTCACTGTCTAGTCACTGTACCCAGGAACTATCAGGCATACTGAAATACTTTAAACTAAAAGAGATACTGTTTATTGGGAGATCCTATCAAGCAGTCCTTGGTTTGGGTTGGTGTCATGGGTAGCTCCAGTGGGGTGGAACTCAGCCTAGGTTTTGAGGCAATCTTCATTTAAAGATGACATCTTGGCATACAGTTTAATAATCGTGTATACTCCTTCGTCTCCTCCTGTTGCAGTAATAACTCTAGTTCTCTTCACTCTGTAGCTTTGGTCATGGACCATAAAGGGAAAAACAAATGATGGAAAAGGAGAAAGGGTGTCAAGATGCGTAAGAAAAGTGATTTTTCTGGATTATGCCTCTGTGGATTCATTTATAACTATAAGCTTCTGTGTAATTAGGACATTTGCAGAAAGTGAATATTTATAATAATCTACCTAATCAATTACATAGCAAAAAATCATTGTTTTTTAAGGTGCTTTTTAAAATTGTTCAAATATCTTACCCTTCCCCCTGCTACTTTCTGTCAATTGCATGCTCGAGATCTATGCCTAAGGGACAGGAATCTCCAGAAGTTGACTGATCATGTCTAAACTCAAATTGAATGGACTAACTTCTTCAACTCCCATATTCCCTTCTTTGGTACTGAAATGTAGAGAAGTAATACCAGTGTGGGTTACAGAACCCACACTGCAACGAAGTGGGGGACAAACAACTCAGACATGTATGTCCAGGCTGGTAGCACATAGTATCTTGGAATGATCAAGGGCAGCACAATCAGATAGACCCTTTTAAGTCTGAAACCCATTCTGTCATTTATTATCATGTTCCCTGGGAAGAGTTCTTGAGCTCTCTTACAAACTCTCCCCCTCTCTAAACTAGGGTTTGTAATTCATCACAGAGCTGCCTTCAGTGTTAACTGAGGAAAGTCTCAGGGGCTAGAAATCCTCAACATTCAGGTTACTTATTCTCCAACATAATTTCCCAGGAACTCTTTATAATTTTTTATTAGTGTTCTCTTCCTACATAACAAATCAACATGGACTTAGATGCTTAAAACCGCACACTTTTATTACTGGCAGTTTCTTTAGGTCAAGTTTAGGCAAGAGTTAGTAGGATTCTTAGCTTAAAGACTTTATAAGACCGCAATTGATTCCATAACCAAAGCCAGGGTTGTGATTTCATTTGAGACTTGGGTCATCATCTGGGAACACTTAGTTGTTGGCAGGATTCAGTTCCTTACGTGTATAGAACTGAGACCCTTGGCTCATAGAAGCTGTGTAGTTTCCTGAAAAGTGGCCCTTCCTTTCTATGATTCATGATGTAGCAACTTGTTTCTGCAAAGTCAGCAGTGGAGAAAATAGAGAAATATATTTATATTTATTAAACATCTTCACAAGAGTAATATCCCATCACCTTTGCTATATTCTATTGGTTGGAAGCAAGTCACAGGTGCTACCCATTCTCAAGGGGGGAGGAATTCCACAAAATTGAGAATACCTAGATGATGAGAGTCATTGGGGTTTATGTCAGGTCTGTTTGCCACACTTTCAAAGTGCAGCAGCCATGGCACAGGTCACAAAATGCCTGCCTGTCTGTGTTGGATGCTGAGTGTGTCAGTGAAATTAATTTCATCTTACCAGAAAAAAGAGAGAGAGGAGAGAGAAAAGTAAGCTATTTCCACATTGGTCACCAAAGTAAACAAGATAATGGAAGCAGGGCTTTTATTTCCTGTGGGTCCAGATTTAGTCTCAGAATACTTTCAAAGACAGTGCATCAACAAAACCTAACATTTGGTTTGTGTCAGAAAGTGTTATGAACCGTATTTGGCATCCTTAAACTAGACTACAGCCTGGTGGGGTGAAAGCATTGGTTTCTCTATAGTGTTTTTTTTTATGTGGGTACTGGGAGTCGAACTCAGGACCTCGTGCTTGCCAGCAGGTGCTTGTGCCGCTGAGTGATATCACCGGCCCATTTTTTTTCCTTTATGTGGGTACCAGTAGTCGAACTTAGGACCTCACACTTGCCAGGCAGGCACTTATGCCGCTGAGCCATCTCACCAGCCCTCTCTATGGTGTTTTAAGCAGAGTAGAAGGGAACGGATCTCAGCTCTATGCTGGGGTCCTTCATGTGCAGGTGTCTTTAGCAAGGACAAGGATAATTCACGTAGAGTTAATAGAAATCTTCACATATAAAATATGTTCTTTCTTCCTTAATAGGAAAAAGTCAGAAAAATACATTTAAGAAAAATGACAATGCAATAGAAAACAAGTATGTTTAAAAGGAGGAAAGAAATACAGGTTAGGTGTCTAGAAAAATTATTAACATACCAATTAAGAGAGGCTATGTGAGTTTGAGTCCCTTGGGAAGGAGAGCTAGATCTGAAAATAGATTTATTTCACTGTCAATATTTGCTTTTCTTTGTGTTTCTTTCCATGTACTAAATTTCCTTTCTATGCTTTCATGATTATATGAGTGAATTATTAGGAAAGCTATTAGTCTCATTATTTGCTGAGTCTTAGACATAAAAGAACACCTTGTGCCCATCCTTAAACTCAACTGAAGTCAGCAAAAAAACAAAACAAAATTCAGGTACAAGAAAAAGTCCGTATGAGATTTTAGAGAATACTATTGATCTATGCAAGGCTCATTTGTTTTAATAGAAGCCCTTAGAGATTGCCTGTGAAAAACAATACCTAGTAAGAGCAATTTTAGCAAGACTTTGTTTTTCTAGTGTGTAAGGGATCACCACGGGTTAAGAAACAAGAAAAGCATATTTCTTTTACTGGCAGAAATAGAGAAAAGACATAGACATCTATTTAATCTACCACCGCCTAAGTACATACAGTGTATGGACACACATTCTCATGGGAAGAAACTGTACTTGAATATCTTTTGTACCCTTAAAGGTCTGGCACAATGCTAGGTACATATTACATAGTAAACATATAATAAAAATTTTAAATATTCTAGGAATGGAGTTTGGGCACTAAAATGCCAATTTGGTCTAACTATAACTGTTTAATTCAAAGAATGGACATTAATTGCCAGATAATTCCCAAATCGATCTTGTTAAATCTGTTACCTTATTTTAACGCTACTGTCTATAGATGCCTCTCCAGTCTATCCTATTGAATTAACATTTGAAATAAAAAGAGTTATAGATTTATTTTACTTTCAAGGTAGTGACTTTCAGGGAGTTTTCCTACATTCTAATCATGAAAAATAGGGAGTATTATTTGATGTGTCTATACATCATATAAAAATGTACAATAGTATGATACTGAGATAATCTCAGAAAAATACATTTCAAGTAGGATGTAGTCTTTTGAACCACAGAGACTGTGTAGTACATGATTATTATATTAATTTCTTAGGGCTGCTAAAACAGAATACCAAAGAGCAAGAGGCTTGGGCCGGTGATATCGCTCTGCAGCACAAGTGCTTGCTGGCAAGCACAAGGTCCTGAGGTCGATTCCTGGTACCCACATTAAAAAAAAAAAAAAAAAGCAAGAGGCTTAAGTCAACATAAATTTATTAGGCCATAGTTCTGGAAGTCCAAAATCAAGGCATCAGGAAGGTCAAGCTGTCTCTGAAGGCTCTAGAGGATGATGCCTTTATGCTTCTGCTGGCTGTGAGAATCCTTAGCATGCTTTGACTTGTAGATTTATTGCTCTGATCGCTGCCCCATCCTCACCTGCCACCCTGCTGTTTATAGCTGTACTATTATTGCCCTGCACTGTCCAGCACCACTTCTAACACTAAACATGTTTTTCTTCCCCCACATCAACCTAATTCTCTGACACTACCTGGCTGTCCTATAATTTAATTCAATTCCGACACTAACTTTCTGGAGTAAGCAACACGTCTCAAAGGGTAAAGACTCAGTCACTTCAGATGCCAATCACAATTCCAGCCACCCACACCTCTGACTTGTGGCCGACCAGCTCTACATCAGAATCCCACAGCCCTCTCCTAGGTCTCATAATTTGCTAGAATGGCTTACAGGACTCAGTTACATTTACAAGATTATTCTGAAGGATATAACTTAGGAAAACCTAATTGGAAGGAATGCAAAATATAGAGTAAAGGAACGTGGGATTCCCCACTCTCTCTAGAATTTTCATGTTCCCTCCCTGCATCTTAGAGTACTTACTAACCTGGCAGCTCTCACTGGTTTTTTTTAAAGAGGTTCCATCACATAGGCACTAGTGATTAAGTCACTGTCCATTGGCAATTGACTCTATCTCCAGCCCCTTTCCTTTCCGCTTAAAATTCTAATCGCAGGATTGGTTCCTCTGTCAACTGTTTCCCAACTGGAAGCTATCTGGAGGCCATCAAAAGTCACATCATTAATTACTAGCATAAACTCAGGTCTGAGTAAAAGGTGCTTATTATAAATAAGATGTCCTGCTCACCCTTAACACTCAAGAAATAGCAAGGAGTTTAGAAGGTGCTGTGGTGGGAAGTAGGGAAAAAAACCAAATAGATGTTTCTTATTATAGCACAATGTCATGCATGGTCTCTGTGTTCAAATTTCTTTTTAATAAAGAAACCCACCCTAATCAAGGCCCAACTTATGCAGTCAGACCTTACTTTAACTCAGTTAAACCCACAAAGATCCTGTTTCCAAGTTGAGTCACATTCATGGTTAAGACTTCAATGTATCTTTCTGAGAAATATAATTCAACTCGTCATAGTTATTAACTGACTTCCCTTCTCCTGAGCCATCTTGTGATTGAAGCTCCTTGATTTTCTCCAAGAACCTAGCACTTCAATGATTCATCAGCTTTCAGAGCACACCCTCAGCCCGACCTACTGAGTGGAGTACGGTTCAGTTCTATGACCAATACTCTAAAGAGGGTCCAGAACGCAGTGACACATCCAACCATGCTATGTGGCAAAAGAGAATGAATGTGGCACACATTACCTTGTGTGAGCTAGACAACAGAGATGTTTGTTGTACTGAGGAGGTAGTCCTGGGAGGCATTCACAATTGGAAGGGAAAAACAGAATGAGCAAAGGCACATAGCTGAGAAACCGTGGGATGGATTGAATAGTTGACCAGTGGTCCAGCCTGACTGGAGCTTAAGGTATATTTAGAGCAACAGAGATAAGTGTTGCGGCCACATAGCTGTTAACCCATAAGCCATCATTGTCTGAGCATAAAGAAAAGAAACTGCATGGGTTTTTCTGGCCTATTTTCATTGTTAAGTAACAGGATATCTTAAGATGTGTGTGTGTGGGGAGGAATGCATATATTTGTGTGTGTGTGTGTGTGTGTCTAAATGATGTGTATCTGCAGATTTAGTAGCAATAGCATTTACTGACACTATTGAGTAATAGGCTTAGCATCAAGATATTAATTTTCATAGCGCTGTGACTTGAGTTGTGTTAGTATCCTCATTTTGCTGATGAGTAAACTGAGGCTTAGAACAATAAAGAGCTGAACTCAGCTGACTGGTTCCAGTACATGCATTGGTAACTTCCCTGGCTGGGGCTCTGGTTCCCTTCTGAGGGAAATCAGCACTCTAGTGATGAGGACTTAGCCGCGATTCTGTCCACAGTGAGTTCTCCCTGTTCTCTTGGGTCTCAAGCCTGTGCTCAAGGGAACTTCTGAACCTGACAACTGCATGGAAATGTCTCTCGAAGCAAAAACCCACAAAGAAGCCTGTTTATGAAAATTGTTTCAGTGGGGGCATGGTGGCCAAATGACTGAATAAATATGAGCATTAGAGGGTAAAGATGTACTTTGCAAAGCTTTAGATCATTATTTTTAAAGTAAAAGAATATATATGTCCAAGTCAAATGGGAAATCAGTAACCAGGTAAACACTAGAAATAAAGCTAAGTCCAATTCCACTGTATCTACTATATTAAAGAAATAAAAATAAATTGCAAAGAATGTATTTTGAAAGAAGTGACAGAGGAAGGCAAAGACATTGCTACACAGGAATGAAGGAAAGAGGGAACGTCTGAAAGGGGCATACAAGTGTGGGTGGGCAGCTAAAGAGAGCTGTTTTGAGTCTGGCAAATCTCCTGTTACTATTAGCAGCAGTGAGTACTACTGGAAAATAGCAATCAGAACACCAGCATTTCACTGAGGGGCCTTTTACAGAACCCTCCTGGGGTCCATACTGTTGTTAATGCTTTACTTATTCTAGGCTTCTGGCTTTGTAAATGCTTTGCACCACTTAAAGGACGCCATGGTTGTTAATAATGCTGAACACCTTCAGAGGTGGTACCAAAGAGCAAGCCAGGGCGGCCCAAGCTCTAATGGGCTGATTGTGGTCTCTGGAGTAAAACCACCTCTTGAAAGCTGCTGCAAGACAGTTCTGGGGAGCTGTGAAGATTTATTGTTGCTTTTTGAGGGATCGATGCCGAAGCTCTTCAGAATCTCCTGATCCCTCAAAGGGATTCTCAGTGTTTCCCCAGTGGGTGCAATCTAAATGTCATCACAAACTTCTGTCACCTAAAAGGGTCCTCATGCTGTGTCAGGAAGGCCTCTAAGCCTCGCCATAGGTGGAGGGGTAGGACAAGCATACACGAGACATAAAAGGCCTAACCTGCAAAGACTGGGACTTGGTGACCTGATCAAGGTTCAGAGAGAAAAGGCCTCCTAGGAATACAGTGGTCAGAACCGGGGAGGTGAAAAGCTGGGCCTGTTTTAGCGAGATGGATGTTTGACATCAGAGTGGATTCCTGGCAGTGAGGAGCAGCCTTCAGACAACAAATGCAAATGTACACAGACTGCTTTGAATAGAATAGAAAATGTGTGTTTCTTCAGATTTTATCCAGGAAAAAGTTAGTTTCTTTTTCGTTTGCCTTAATACCCCTTAATACTTCTTTGTAATCTGTATTCGCAAAAATGGTATCAGTGCTCGGGCTCTGATCCCTTAAAGGGCAACAGCATCTGCCAACACTTTATTGGTATTTCACTTTTATGGCTAAATTCTAAAGGTAAATGATACTGATTTCCATTTTTATTAGAGTAAATTTACTTTAAAATGAAAACATAGGTAAGTAAAACAGGGGAAACAATTTAAAGTAAAAGATGAAGTAAATAATGATTGAGGCAGTACACAAATGGGGTGAAATGTGTCCAGTGCTGCATCATTGAGCAAAGTTGGGAAAACTTTTGTTGACAAAAGTGGCCACAGTAGGATATTCATTCTCATCTTCAAGTTTCCAATCCTCCCTCTTTTACTCTTTATAAATATTCCAACGAAATTGTTTCCCCCATGAACCATTCATGGTTTCCTACTTCCGTATCTCTCTGTCTTTCTTTCTTTTTTTTTTTTTTTGTGGGTACCAGGGTTCAACCTCAGGACCTCGTGCGCCAGCAGGCGCCCGTGCCGCTGAGCAATATCACAGGCCCTTTTTTCATATGTGGGTTCCGGGAGTCAAACTCGGGCCCTCGCACTTGCCAGGCAGGTGCTTACGCTGCTGAGCCATCTCACCGGCCCTGGTCTTTCTTTCTTCAAAGTGGAAATGTTTTCTTCAAGCACTCAGACTTGGCTTTACAGATATGTAGGAGGTCCCTATAAATGTTTTATGAATAAATGAGTGACAGAATGAGTCAATAAAAAAATCTATCGTGACTTTTCAGAAGTCCCAATTGTTTTGTAAATAAGGATCCGAAGTAGGATAATGGTATTGATAAATGAGAGAGAGGAACCAAGCTGCATGGGGAAGTGAGAAGTAACAGATCAGATTTAGGTCAGCACTTCTCAAACATTAGTCTGCACACAAATCATCTGGGATTTTGTTAAACAGCAAATTTGATTCAGCAGGCTAGAGGTGGGATTGGAAATTCTGCATTTCTATCAAGGTACCAGGGATGCTGATGTTGCTGGCTGGTGGACTGTATGTTGAGTTATAAAGCATTAGATGATATCACAGAGAGTGAATTACATTGTCTTATACCGCTACAAAATTTTCTTCAAAATCAATCTTTAGCTGGGGATATAGCTCAGCAGCACAGTGCCTGCCTGGCAAGCGCAAGGTCCTGAGTTCGATTCCCACTACCAAAAAAAAAAATCAATTTTTTTTTTTGTGGGTACCGGGGGGTCGACCTCAGGACCTCACGCGCCAGCAGGTGCCCGTGCCACTGAGCGATATCACTGGCCCCTTTTCCGTATGTGGGTTCCGGGAGTCGAACTCGGGCCCTCGCGCTTGCCGGGCAGGCGCTGAAGCCGCTGAGCCATCTCACTGGCCCAAAAAATCAATTTTTAAAGAAGAAATTTAAAAAATTGTTTTTCTTCCCTAGCCTTTTACATCTAAGGAGGCTCTTTTCCCCATATACTTTAGCAATGTCCTTCAATTCTATAATCTTTTGCTTATTTCTACAACTCATTTTTGGTTATGCTTTCTCCTTGTTTCTCATAAACATAAAGGTCTGATTGGCCCATAGTAAACACTGAGCAGAAAAGGGGCTATGAAGTCACTTCAAATCAAGGTCTCATTAAGAGGGGTTGTTTCCTTTTGAACAGTTTCTTCCCAATTCAAAAAAAAAAAAAAATGGGTTATTTGCAAATGAAGTCATCCAAGATCACATAGTAAGGGGCAAATCTGTTGTACAAATTCACGTGCTTTAAATAGGTGCTTTTGCCTCAATACTCTCTCCCATTCTGATGTTCTGTACCACTAATACAATCTTTCGACTCTTAAAATTATGCCCCTACCTCCTTGGACTGCTGACGGGAGAGTCTATGGGTTCAAGAGTATTGACTACTGCAGAGCCAAGATAGCTGCTTCTTTCCTTTCCCTGCACTTCCTTCCCAGGGGCACAGAAAGAGAGTGCAGAGGGTCGGCCCGGCCAGCAGAAGTGAGCTACCTACCAGTCAGAACCTGATCATACTACTGTACCAAATGCACAATGAGGATGGGCAAATCTCTGACAGTAGGATAAAGGAACCAGGATAGGATTCAGTTCCCTCTCTCCCCTGTGTTTATAAACCTTCTGTAGCTTTATTTTACTGTTTAAAATTCTTATTTTAAGTTTAGAAACTTCAGTCAAGAACCACAAATTAAGCTGTGTACTGTAGTCTTTCTAACACCCATGCTGCCACAAGGCTGTAATTATTGTTGACACTGTTCCTCAAGTTGACATCTTTGCCGGCCTGAAAAAAACAAAGCCTTATTTTAGACTGGGTTTCTTCCATCAACTTTTAATTGTCTTTATATTATTCATTCTCATTTTTTAAATTTGCATCTTTTATGTCTGCTGTTAGTTCCTATGAGGTTCCTCACAAATATGGAATGAACCATGCCGGATGCTACAGTCAGCAGAGCTAACAGTCACATGGCATTGCAGTATTTAAATGCCAGGATCGAAACCTAAGTTTTGCTGTGGAGAGATCATTTGTGACAAAAGATTTGAATTTAAGCTCCTTAGTGAAGGTTGATATGTCTTTGTCTCTCTCTTTCAATATTTATAAATGCACATATGTACCTCTGTAAATATCCATGTGTATATGTGCTTATATGAATATTTATATATATATGTACATATGTATAAATAATAAAATCAACATGCCTGTTTAAAAGAATTGGTGAATACTAAAAAGGAAAGAGAATATTTTATGATAATCAACACTTAGTATCTTATGAATCTGAGATACTTACTGACCTAGTGGAATATTCCAGACCACCTTATCCCACAGTGACATTTCATTCCTCTGAGCCATAATACAGATGTGAAAAATTGTTTAAGAAGATCTTATTTAATATCCTTATTTTAAAATAGTTCTATCTGGTGAATTATTAGATTCTGTTAACCCTTGAGGAACTTGCCCAGCACCAGGATCGTATATGATCCAAGAGTCCACTTCAAATAATCGCACATCCACACCTAGAATGGTAGCCTTTGAAAGATGACTATCTAAAATACAGTCTGAAATTATTTTATGGAACATAGCCATAGGTCTCTTTAAATGAATAGTTCTTAAAGAATAAATAATGCTTGTTATATTTAGATTGTCCCAATCCCTCCCAGGCCCTTACGCCATTTTAGCTCTGATTCTTGACCATTAATGAAACCAGAATTCCAACTTACTCTTTTGCAATTTCAAAGGGTCTGCCCCGTCATTACACTATCCTACCTCTGATTAATACCTTCTTTGTGTCAATCCTTATATAACATGGAGACAGATATAATCCTCCTAATAGTCTCATAATTTTTTATAAACCCAGGCAGATAATCATATAGGGAGATATAGGATTTAAAGAAATTCATTTTAATAACTATGAGAAGAAATTCATAGGTCATTGTGACATTGTATTAATCCTTTTTCATCTTATTACATATTTGGTTCAGGATATAAAGTATGTACTGACATAAGATATGCACATTAGGTTATTTCTTTTTCTTTGAGTAATCTCTCTCTAAAACAAAATGCTGGCCAGCAAAGGTAACGAAAATGCTAGAGAGTCTTGTTTGCTGGGACTTGTGGCTGCTTCCTACAGGATTTTGCTGGGGCTTGTGACCTGCTTCATGAGTGACTTGACTAGAAACCTTGAATTGTAGAGCTGAAAGGTATATCTGAGTTCGTGGTGTCCAGAGATTCTCAAGTTTCAGGATGCACCAGAGTCCACCAGAACGGCCGTAAATACAGTTTGCTGGTCCAACCTGAGTCCCGATTCCGTGGGTCCTGGGGGAATATCCGTGCTTCACGGGCTCCTGGCGATGCTGACATTGCTGATCTGCAAACTGAACTTTGAGAGCCACAGGCCTAGTGTATAGCCTTCCTTTTTACAGAAGAAAATAAC